>JAJTUV010000569.1:0-1200000 GCA_021653895.1 Mastomys natalensis
GACACTGTGCATTGCCCTTCAGGAAGGGTGCTGTTCTCTGGCAGACTGCTTCCAGGGCCACCTCTTGCATCTGAAATCCCCCGTATAGAGAAATCAGCCAAGATGAAAATCCTAGGGCCTAGAACATGAAGTTTCTCAGAGAAGGGAAAGGGGACATCACCATCTTCCCTCTTATATGTCCTGGGCTCCCTCCTGGTGACTGTGGCCTGCTTTCCTGCAGTTCCCTGGGTGTGGGCCACAGTTCCTCCTCCCCCAAGGGAGTTACATGCCAACAATCATATTGTTTCTGCTTTAGGAAGAAAGAAGCCCAGATGTCAATGGGCATGCCTCAGCATCTGGGCCCCACTGCCCCCATTTATAAGGAAGGGCTCCTGAACAGAACTCTGCCTTCCCTGGCTCTTCATTGCTGTGACAAATGAGACACAGGAACCCTGGAACCTAATATGAGATTCTCTGGCCAGGCCATCACATCATGCAGTTGGGGCCACAGCATGCTGACATCCCATTGTAATGTTTCCAAGCTCCCTATGCAGACTTAAATATGCAAAGATGCTTAAGAGAGCCCTTAGACAAGCATAGATGTTCACCCTTCAGCTGCAGAATAAGGGGCACCTGGATCTCCACCTCTCTCCTTCCAAGACATGTAGCTTGCTTTCCTTCTCCCATCTCCTCGTTGACCACTCACCATTGTAAGCAAGGACTGTCCTTTCTCCAGGGTCCTCCACTGGCCTGTGCACAGATCCGAGCTTACCAAGCAAATAAAAAGGACTTGTACCTGGAAGTTTCCCAGTAGCTTCTTATCCCAATATGTTCATTCCCCTGACGTCAGGTGGGAGATCCTGTCCACCCCCAACACACACACATCCCCATCTCCAGGCTGTGGAACTCCTAGTAACGCTGCTATGGTGATGAGCCACAGGTGGAGCCTGTCTGTCCTGAGAAGCAGCTGGGAGGGAGGCAGCTTTGCTCTGACCCTGGTGCTCCAGGGTTCTGGGTGAGGCCCTCACCATCTGGGGCCACCTCTCCTTCCCTGTTCCAATTCCCTGAGCCTCCCAGCCACCCCTCAGGAATTCCCACAGAGGTTTCTAAGAAGTTGAACCTGCCTTGAGGGAGGGAACAACATCTTGGAATCCAGTGCAGGTAACAGTTCTTCAGAGATGTTTTTGATGTCCTGGAAACTTGCCAGGGATTGAAGGATAACCAGTGTCCTCCTGAGCATGTGTGCACCCATTGTGTGTGTGCAGCCTTGCCTTCACACACGTGCGCACACAGCGTACGTGTACAGCTGTGCGGATACATACACAGAGGCATCAGCCAAGCGAGGGTCTCAATATTAAGGAGAAATGAATAAACAGGGTCAACATTTTTGTTTCCCTCCGAGGCTTGCAAAGAAGGTGTTAAGAGCACAAGATTTAAATCATAAACTTGGTTAAAAGGCAAACGGCCTAATGTGTGATTCTTGCCAACTTGGATGTGCTCCTTGGGGTAATGCTACACTGAGCTAATGCAGAAGGAATCGTGGAGGAAAAGGCAGGGTGGGAGCAAGCCGCAGCGTCAACCAAGGGCAGACCAGCTGGAGCCCAGAGGACCTCGATACCTCTGTCTAGTTTTCCCTCCTACAGTTTCCTTGACTGATAGTTTCTGTCAGGCCTAAAGGACTTACATCAAGGTAAGGGAGACACAGAACAGGCCCAAACTCACCCATGAAACAATTGCTTAAGGAGCAGGAAAGACAGCCAGCGGGCCTGCCAGCTGGACACGTCCCCTCTGTGGACTCGCATTCTATCCATCTCTCTATCCACCTCGAGAGACAGGCCGCCTCTTCCATGTGCTCCGCATTGCACAAGATGCATGGGTGAAAGCGAGTTCTCCTGCTTGGATGGAAATTAGAATGAAGACATAGTCCTACAGTGACTCTATTATTTGGGACAGGTGGGGGTGGCCAGAAGAGGATTATGGGGGCCAAGAGTCATGCTTCCCTCCAGCCCACATCTGCTCTACACTCCCCTTAATGGCCTTACCAGGCCCAGGTTTCACTCAGCCCAGCTTCTTCTGGTCTTAGCATCTGCTTTCCGACACTCAGAACTCATAAAGACATCTCTGCCCCATTAGGTCCCTGTGATTTCATGTCATTGACTTTGCAGGCATTTCACCTTTCCCACCCTTGCCTGGGCAGATGGCTCACTCACATCCTTCCCTGTGCACCTGGAATAGGGATCATTCTGGTCTACTCTTTGAGGAAAAAAAAAAGTGAGTTGGGAGGTGGTAGCACACACCTTTGATCCCAGTGCTCAGGAGACAGAGGCAGGTGGATCTCTGTAAATTTGAGGCCAAGCTAGCCTGGTCTACAGAGTGAGCTCCAGGGAAGCCAAGGCTACACAGAGAAACCCTGTCTTGAAAAACAAAACAACAACAAAACCCAAACAAACAAAACAAAAAATTCTGTATGTCTGGCATGCTCATGTGGCTTTTGAGACCGTCTCTCACTGGGACTGCAGACTCGTTGATTAAGTCACCCCTGCCTTTCCAGCATTGGGACTCCCAGCACATATAATAGCCAGTCTTTTCTGTGGGTGCTGGGGATGGAGTCCTCGAACCCCCACCATTCATAGTGTGAGCTAGCCCCTCCCAGCTCTGACATGAGAAAGCATGATGCCTCAAGATAGCCACAGAGGAGCTGGAGAGATGGCCTGGTGGTTAGCTGTCTCCTGAGAGGCTCTGCCAGAGTTGACCAATACAGATACAGATGGTTGTAGCCAACCATCGGACTGAGCATGGGGACCCCAATGGAGGAGTTAGGGGAAGGATGGAAGGAGCTGAAGGGGTTTGCAACCCCATAGGAAGAACAACAATATCAACCAATCCGATCCCTCAGAGCTCCCAAGTACTAAACCACCAACCAAAGCATACACATGGAGGGACCTATGTCTCCAGATGCATATGTAGCAGAGGATAGCCTTATCTGGCATCATTCCCAGTATAGGGGAATGCCAGGGCGGGGAGGCAGGAGTGGGTAGGTGGGTAGGGGAACACCCTCATAAAAGCAGGGGGAGGGGAGGGGAGGGGGAGGGGAGGGGGAGCTTGTGGAGGGAAAACTGGAAAGGAGGATAACATTTGAAATGTAAATAAATAGAAACAACAACAACAAACAAAAAGAGTGCTTGAAGCTTTTACAGAGGACCAGAGTTCAATTCCAGCATCTACCCCAGGTGGCTCACAATCACTTATAACTCCAGTTTCCAGGCCTCTACTGCCCTCTTCCAGCCTCCGTGAGTACCTGCTTGCTTGTGTACCTATACATCCAGAGAGACACACCCACACCAGTAAATGTAAGTTTTTACTTTTTTTTGTTTCTTTTAGGTAGCATGGAACTGTGAGGGAGAGAGAGAGCCTTGGCTCTTGGATCCATCTACACTGCTATTCTGGCTGGTCAGGACTTCAGGGGACTGGCCCTTTCTGCCTGCACAGAAGCACCATGATACTGCGCTGTTAAAACCATCAACCCAGCTTGGCAGTGGCCACCTAACTCTCCTGGAACTGGGTACCGCTGCCTGGAGTCTGAAGCCCTGAATATCTGTCTGGAGTTTGGGTGGTGCTGAGGAGTCAGTCCTCTTTAACCTTGAGAATCACTTCCCAAATACATGTGTTTATACGTAAATAAATAGCTGGTGGGATGTCTGCCTCTCTCCCCAGGCCTTCTGATAGGTTCATGGCTGTGAACTCTTCTTCCTCAGAGTGCCAGCTGGAAAGGAGACACAGCTCACAGTGACAATGGCCTCTTGCCTCTGAAGGCATCAAGCAGAAGCACCCAGGGGGCAAAAGAGCCTGGTACCCTGCCTCCTTCTCACTCTACCCTCACCTCCCACCCAGTACCTGCCTGCCATGGGGCTCCTTAAGACAGTGTCCCATCTCATGCCTGCAGAGCCCTTGCCCAGAAACTATCTCATTTTCTTTTTCTCCCATTTTTCTTTAACACACACACACACACACACACACACACCCCACAACAAAAATGTTTCTCTCTCCCCTCTTTGCACAGTGATCAGGGCCAGGAAACAGACGGAAATGGTGCTAGCCTATAGGCCAGACTTCTCCCTGATAGGTTGTGGACCAGGGAGGATCGCAAGGTCAAATCTACTCCCAGAAGGGCCGCAAAGGAATTTCTTCTGGATGTCTGGTACATAAGTCCCAGCTGTTTGCAGCTGGGCCGAGCTGGTGAGGAGTTTCCTGAACGAGCCCCACTATTTATGTTCTCCGCATCCCTCACCGGTTTGTTTAAACATATGTTTACTTCTAGGTTTGCATCAGTCATTGCTGCCTGGAGGAAAGTCTAGTTACTAAAATAAGTCTTGTCCCTGCAGCCCACGCTGTGCCACCTCTCCCATACCCAAGCACACAGTCAGCCCATCACTCAGAACCTACCTACCCTGCCAAGAGATACCCCCTGTACCCAGCTACCTGTGACACAGTCTTTGCTGCTTTAGGGCTTTAAGATGAGAGTTAGAAGGATGTTGTTAATATGTCTACCTCCATAGGACTGAGAGCACACAGTGTCCTCAATCAGTCCATGGGCCCCTCTACTATGAGGTTTAAGGAGGAGGACAGAATTTCCACTGGACTCATGGGGAACCAGATCCAAAGCCAGTCCTTTGGAGCTTTCTGGGGATCAGTGTCCACACTGCACACTGACAATAAATAACCGTACTTCACATCCGTTTAGTCATGGGCCTGTCAGTACAAAGTCACGGAGATGTGAGGCTCAGAGCAGCTACACCACATATGAAGGTCACCTTTCCTACAGTGTCAGATTAAACCTCCCATCCCAAGCCTTGGCACCTCCACTACTGCCTCGGAAAGTTTTAGCATCTTCTCTGAATGCAGCTTGTGAGGATACCTCAAAAACAAACGAGTACCAGGATCACCCTGAGCATCCGCAGTCCCACTCCTATGTGTACCCACAAAAGACTGAAGGCAAGCCACAGAGACTCCTGCCTCCCTGTATTTACATGGCCATCATTCACATGACCAGAGGATGGATTAGAAGACACAGCAACGCTTCTTCCACCTTAAAAAAATGATTGAAATTTTTTTTTGCATACTATACAGCTGATGCTGATGAACCCACAGGACATTATGTTCAGTAAACGGGGCAGGCACACAAAGACAAATACCCATAAGCCTGTCTCTGTGGAGTATGAAAAAGTAAACTCCCAGGCACTTTAGGAACGGAGGAGAGAGAAAGAGAAGCTGGTATTTAGAGTGCCCTGGTCCCGCTGTCCTGGCACACATGTTGTCTGTAACCCCAGAATTCAGGAGCAGAGACAGGAAGATCTCTGGGCTGTAGAGTAGTTTCATTGGGGAGAATACAAGCCTGGGATACAGCTTTCAAAACAGTTCTGCAATGTCGTTGGTATGCTTAGCTCCTCCACAGTGCATGATTGTGAATACACAAAATGTTAAATAGTATGTATATGTTACTGGAATAAGAATTTTTTAAAAAAAAAAAGACAATTTGAAATGCATGGTTTTGCACCAAGGCTGTCTGGACTGGCCTCTGCACCCAACTTGCATATCTCCTCTGCTTAGCCATGGCCCCATATCTCTGGAACACAAAAAGCTCCTGATGTAAGCATCTTTATCCTTCCTCCACAGCCTGTTTACCCAGACTCCTTGGCCACCGCTTCAGCACCTCTGCACCTCTGGCAAATCTCTGAAAATTATGGTCACATGTCTCTGTCTCCCCATGGGAGCCACAGAGGACATAGAGAACTTGGTATAGGGCAGGACCAAGAGAGGTGGCTTGCTGGTGAGTGGGAAGAGAGCTACTTATTTTCCCTGTATTGGAAGGATCCCAGTGACTGCACGTGTCTCCCTACTCCGCCAGTTCTGGTTAAGAGTAGGCCTGCGTGCTAGAAAGTTCTTCCTTCTAGATTTGTCGATTGTTACGAGTAGGAAAGGCTCTCAGCAAACAATCATGTCCCATCTCTTCCTCTGAGACATCGGTAGTCCTAGAAACATCAAGCAGTGCTCCGGTATTGAGTATGTATTGTTTGACATGGGCATGTCCATGTCTAGGACCCTAGCGAATCAGACTCATGAGACTGTCAAAGCCTTCCCCTGGTGAGGTTCAGGGGCATGGCAAAGCCTTCCTCTGCAATATTGACAGGGTGAGCAGAAAAATCTCCCCTGTAGCTTTTTTCCCATGATGCTTATGTCCTGAAGACTGCCCCCTACAAAGATGGCTCCTACGAAGATCAGATAAACCTACTGCCTCGTTCAATCATATGCCATAAGACCCGCCTCCTAATTAAACTGTGTGCAATAACCCTGCCTCCTGGTCAACTACTTAACTAATAATTTCTGAGGTGCTGTATCTCTTCCATTAGAGTGAGTATATCCCACCAGGTCCCAGTTTTTCTGTGCATGTGTCTGTGTGTCTGTCCTTTCTTCATTCCCTTACTATACACCTAGCTAGGCTTCTGGGACCCACAGTGTGCAAGGGCTCAGCATGTATGCAAGCCACATGACCACTGAATGGAGCATCTAATTCAGGAGGTTTAGAGCTGAGCAGCCTGGGTGTGGCCAACAGGGACAGCCAGCACTTGCTTCTGCTGTAGCTTCCAGAGTCCCCCGCCCCCACAGTCTCCCTGACTATAGAGAACAACAGTGTGGCCCCCTTAGATCAATTGAAGAGTTGGCCAGCTATGGGGAGGTGACAAGCAGAGCAAGGTGCTATCCCCAGTTGACTCAACTTCAACAAGCTGACATCCATCTTACCAGAAATGACGGTAAAGAGACATCACCATCTGCTCCAGCTGGAAGTGGACGTCTCTGGGGGGATCTGCTACAGGAAGCAAGCAGCATTTTAGGTTTTCAGGAGTTGACGTTATCCAGTGTGAATAGAAAGAGACACTGTGAAGCGTCCGAACTCTACCGACACCCGGATCTGGGAAGTGCCTATAACTTCAAAGCTCAGACATGGGTCCCTGGGGATTAAAATAGAGAGTCTCTCAGTCCCGGCTCTGGGGTCATAACCCATGTAGTGGTGCAGCAGTTCTGTGAGTGGCAAATGCTGCTGCGTGCTTGATGTCATTTCTCACCTCTGAAATGGCCTCTGGGAAAGAACAAATAACCCGGAAATAACGTAAAACATGCTCTCTCAGCCCAGCTATCAGGCCTATGACAGTATCTGCAAATAAGACTCAGAAATATTTACACTTTTTGGGCTGGAGGTGTGGCTCAGCAATAGAGCATTTGCCTCGTATCTGAAAGCCCAGGTGGATGGGCCTGTGCCTGATGTTACTGTAAATTATCTAAGTAAAATATTAAGGCATAGATGGAATGCTACAGTCTAGATAAAATGTCGAGGCCTAGGTAACTGTTAACTGGCTAGCCCGCCTTTATAAGAAAACTTACTTTCTCATTATGTTGTTTCTGCTGTAACTAGGAAACTTTCTCATGTCCAAGTTGATTATATATTCTTTTCTGTTCTGTGCCCTTGGAAACCAATTGTGATAGAAGTCAGTAGAACTGCTTTGTATAGTTACCACAATAACCAACCACCCAGTAGCACTTCCCGCACCTGTGTATGAGCTTTTATGGTGTTTGCCTTTCTTAGCTGCCCCTGGGATGGACCCCAGCATAAGAGAGACACCCACACCAATAAGAAACTATTTGGAAAAAGACTTCAATTTTGAGTAGTGGTTAAGTAAAGTTTAAATTCCCAAAACTTCCCTGGGAACTGACATCCTACTGGGCAGAAAGAGACATGTACGTGGGTAACTGACATACTGGTTGTCAAGGTAAGACATGAATGTTAGACAAGTCCCATCCTGGTAGACAAGACATGAATGTTAGACATGGCAAGTCCCCTCCACAATTGAATACCCCAACCAATGGGAGCAGGATAAGTGTACAACAAAGACATGCTCCTAAGAAAACCCCCTATCTCTAAATCCTGATTGCGGGACTAATTTGACACAGGTGTTTGTAGATCTCAAGCTTAAAAGGCCTGTAGGACCTTAACTTAGGTCTCAGTTCAGTTCCTGAAACTGGATCTGTGGCCCTGATGGATCAGTCCCGAGGTGTATGCTCAATAAACTATCCCCGTCTGACTGAGGTCAGTGTTCATATGGTTTGTGAGGTGGTTCCTGTACCCCAACACATGGCATACTTCTCCATGGAGCTTCCACAGTGTCATCCGAAGAGCTGGCAACAGGCAAGGCTAGCATCCAGCTAGAGGGATGAACACATTAGTGGCTGGTTTAAAATGAATTAGAAGCCAGGCTGGGGAACACTAGAAGCCAGGCAGAAGAAAGGTAAGGAATTGTCAGACCATCTGGTTATCAACATAAAACTAGCACATGTTCAATAAGCAGCAGGTGTACAGAGTACCTACTGTGTGCTATCGGTAGTCCCAAGTTTGCTTTGTGATTGCATCTCATTTGAGGTGCTGGGGTTGAATCCAGGGCCTCATGTGTGCTCTACAACCAAGTGACAGCCTAGCCTGAGACCTAAATTTTTGTGTGTGAAACATGAGTAGCTAGCTCCTTGCGAATGGCTCTGCAGATAGTGACAATGGTGATGATGTTCTAGGTGGAACTAGATGAGCTAAGTGCAGCAGAAACTATTCCCATCTGAGGGGCAGTGCCACAGGAGACAGCCTTGGGTGTCTGGCCTTCACTAAGCAGTGGCCTATGACATAGGCAGGTTAGGCTTAGGGTTGGGGTTGGGGTTAGAGTTAGGGCAGGATTAGAGTTTAGTTAGGGGATTCAGTTAGGGTTGAGTTAAGCTTTAACCTGTGCTCTTCTATCGGGTGCCCTATTCGGTCTGGGTTTCAGTCTATGCCGTTTTTTTCTGTGAGTGTTTCCGTGTCATTTGCCATTCCTACATTGTCTCCAGAAAAATGTCTTTATAGTTTTTCCTCAGTTTATAATTGGATTTTTAAAAATGTGTGTGTGTGTGTGTGTGTGTGTGTGTGTGTGTGTGTGTTATAGGTACATTCAAGGGGTTGCATACATGCATACATGCACATGTATGTGTATGTGTAAGGCAGAGGTCTTTATGTGTATGGGTGTTTTGCCTGCATGAATGTGTGTGTACTATACATGTGCCTGGCACTCGCAGAGGCCAGAAGAGAGCATGGATCCCCTGGGACCTATTGTTGACTCTGGAGCTCATTGATTCCACAAACGCCTGTCTGGTGAGCGTCAGGGATCCTCCTACGTTGACTGATTCTCCATTGCTAGGATTGCAGGCATGGGCCATCCTGCCTGGACTTCTTGGGTGTTTGCTCGGGATCTGAATGCAGATCCCCATGCTTGTGTGGCAAGCACTTTATTGGGTAGGCCCCCACCCCCATCTCCTAGTTGGATTTATTTTTGATGATGAATTTTAAACACACTTCAGTTATCATAACAACCTTACCACTTTACCAGTGGCAAGTGTACAACTGAGCGGCATTAGGTATCTTCACTCTATGATGCATTTATTTATCTCCAGAATTTTCTAATCATCCCCATCTGAGATGGTGCTTAGGAAACTCCCTCCTAGCCCTTGGCAACCACCACCTTTCTTCCTGTCCCCATGACTTTATTCTAGCAAAGTCACATATACTGAATCACATGCTGGAATCTCCAGGGGGTCCACTGTGCATTGGTGCCAAAAGTTGGTCCTTCCTATGGCGGAGACACCTACCAGTGTGTGGCTGTGCCACAGTTTGTTACTCTGTAGTCAGTTAGGGGGCCAGGGTGTCTTCCACCTCAGCTTGATGAAGAACACTGCTGAGAACCTAAGCATGCAAACACCTCATTTTCTTACTTTTCGGTTGCTGTCAGAAGACGCAATGAGCAAGGCAACTTATAGAAGAAAGAGTTTATTTGGGGATTGCAGTTTCAGCGGGTTAGAGTCCATGACCATAATGGCGGGGAGCACGACAGCGGGCAGGCAGGCACTGGAGCAGTAGCTGAGAGCTTACATCCAGAGGCAGGAGCTGGGGTGGGAGAGGAGGAGAGGGAGGGGAAGACAGAGGGAGGGAGGGAGGGAGGGAAGGAAGAAGGGAGGGAGGGAGGGAGGGAGGGAGGGGGGAGGGAGGGAGGGAGGGAGGAAGGGAGAGAGAGAGAGAAAGAGTGTATGTCTGAGCCTGGCATGGGCTTTTGAAAGTTCAAAACCCACCCCCATTGACACACCCCCTCCAACAAGCCACACCTCCTAATCCTTCCCAAACAGTTCTATCAGCTGGGGAACAAGCACTCAAATGTCTGAGTCTGCGGAGACCATTCTCACTCGGAGCACCACAGACCTCTTGGTGTCCCTCCCTTGATCTTTACTAACTGTGGGCC
Organism: Mastomys natalensis; assembly: GCA_021653895.1. Taxonomy (NCBI): domain Eukaryota; kingdom Metazoa; phylum Chordata; class Mammalia; order Rodentia; family Muridae; genus Mastomys; species Mastomys natalensis. Next base: position 10,341 of record JAJTUV010000569.1, read on the forward strand.
ATCCTCACTTTTGTCCAGCTTGACTTCAGATGTTTGCCTCTTCCCTTTCTGGACAGACTCTCGCGGGCATCAACAAGTGGGTCCATTTGGGCCACTAGAGGGAGCTCCATGCCCTGGGATTGGCTGGGGGGGGGGGTCTTTGGCAGCCTCTCTAGCTTGCTGGAGGTGGAAAGGTCAGCGTGAGACTTAGAAAGAGCATGGCCCTCCTCTGTTCCTGCGCCTAGCTGCACTTTCAGCTCTCCGAGGCTGTTCTTCTAGGGTTCGGCCTGTCACAGCCTCAGGAGCTTTGGGGTTTCCTGGAGTTTCAAGCACCACACGGAAACGCCATCATTACGAAGGCAAGCCTGGAGTAGAGAGTGGAGGAGCATCAGAGGACCCTTCTCTCCAGCCTTGTGTGGGGAAACAAGTTTGCTAACTGCTTTGACCTTGAGCAGGGTAGGAAGAACGCTAGGCCTGCCTGCTCATCCTATCTCACAACTCCAGCATTAGAGGCAGAGTTCTTTTTTTTTTTTTTTTTTAATTAATTAATTTATTTATTTATTTATTCCCTTTACAACCCAATATCAGCCCTTCCTCTCCTCCCAGTACTCTCTCATGAAAGTCCTCCCCCAATTCCCCTTTTCCCTTCTCTTTTGAGAAGGGGAAGCCCCCCTGGGTGTCAACACCTACCTCATCCCCAACCCCACCCTTCCCCCACCCCTCCACTCCTCACCTTCCACACATCAAGTCACTGCAGGACTAGGCACGTCTTCTTCCTCTGAGGCCAGACAAGGGTGTCCATTTAGGGGCATGGGATCCGCAGACAGGCAGGCAGGCAGGCAGGCAACAGGCTCAGGGACAGCCCTGCTCCAGTTGTTGGGGGGACCGGCATGAAGACCAAGCTGCTCATGTGGTACATACGGCAGGGGGCCTAGGTCTAGTCTTGCTGGCTGGCTGGTCGGTGATCCAGTCTCCGGGAGCTGCCAAGGGTCCAGGTTAGGAGCTGGAGGATTTCTTATCCCTGCAAAAAGGGAGAGTGGAGAAGGGCTTTCAGTCTTGGTGAGTGGGGAGGAAATTTTCCTTACTGCAGCTGGAGAGTGCAGGCTGGAGGTGAGATGACCTCCATTTTCACCTACAAAATGAGGTCATCATGGCACAATGAGGCCCCGAGGTTCCTGACTCTCCTGCAGGTCATGGGGGCCAATACCACTCCACACGCTTCCTTTGTGTCAACCTGTAATCACATGGTAGGCACGCCAACTAACACTCCTGCTTCCCAGCACTTGGGAGGCTGAGGCAGGGGAATAGCTTGAACCTAGGAGTTTGAGGCCTGACTACAGGATCCTGAGTCCAGGTGATCCTCCTGCCTCAGCCTCCCAAGTAGCTGGGACTAGAGTGTGCAGCAGCATACCTGGCTAATCAACAGGTTTTACAGTTTCAAGGAGTAATAAGAACTGCTAGACTTAGTTACACATCGGGTCCGGAAACTTGTAAAACTAAAGTCAAGAATACAGGGACTCGGGGTGGGGGTGGGGGTGGGGGTGGGGGGGGGGGGGGGGTGGGGGTGGGTGGGGTGGGGTGGGGGTGGTGGGTGGGGTGGGGGGGGGGTAATGAACTGAGAGTCTTGAACTGATTCTGAATGTTGAAACATTGGAACCGACTGTCACCAGAGTGACCCACACTCCCCATCTCCTGACAAAAGCACTGTATAGTTGCTTGGAGTTCTTGCTGTAGGACTGAGGCCCCTGGTCTTTTCCCCATTCATGTTAGCAATAGCAAATGGGACGGTCCTGAAAATACACATGTGAGAAACATTTTACAGACTGAGCCGGCTGTACTTACATACCTAGGAATATATGTACTTATATATGTATGTATGTATGTATGTTGTATGTAACAACAATTAAGGAATTTGAAAGACAGCTCTAAGAGGGTACACGAGAAGTTTGGAAGAAGGAAAGGGAAGCGCTAATGGTGTAATTATAATCTCAAAAATAAAATATTAAAAGTTAAAAATAAATAAAAAACAAAATTGTGGGCCAAGAAGGTTCATTATGCATTTCAAATTGTGTCTGTGTATATGTGTACATATGTGTGCATGTGTGTACGTGCATATGTGTTATAACAACTAAATAAAAAGAGGCCATTTATTTGAGAGAGAGAGACAGACAGACAGACAGAAAGAGAGAGCAAGAAGAATGCATGGAGGAGCTGGAAGGAGGAAAGGGCAGGGGGAAATTGTAATTATAATTTTGAAAATAAAAATTGTTTTAAAACACAAAGTTGAATGTGGAGGTACACATCTTTTTGTTTGTTTTTGTTTGGCTTTTACTTCATTTATTTTTTCCCCGTTAACTAGTTAATGTATTTACTTTACATCCTAATTGCTCCGCCTCCTCCTGGATCCTCCTCACACAGTCCCTCCTCCCTTTCCTCTCCCCTTCGCCTCTGAGAGGGTAGAGGCCTCCCTGGGTACCCCCACCCTGGCACATCAAGTCTCTGCAGGACTAGGCGCACCCTCTCCCTCTGAGACCAGACAAGGCAGCCCAGCTAGAGGAGCAGGATCCACAACTTTAGGGACAGGCCCTGCTCCAGATGCTGGGGGACCAAACCACACATCTGCTACATATGTGCAGGGGGGAGGGTAGGTCCAGCCCATGTATGCTCTTTGGTTGGTGGTTCAGTCTCTGAAAGCCCCCAAGGGTCCAGGTTTAGGACTCTGTTGGTCTTCCTGTGGAGTTCCTATCCCCTCCAGGTCCCTCAATCCTTCCCCCAACTCTTCATAAACTTCCTGAGTTCTGTCCAACGTTTGGCTGTGGGTCTCAGCTAGGGCTACACAAAGAGACCCTGCCTCAAAACCCATCCCCCCCTCCAATTTTTTTTCACCTAGACAAATGCTCCAGATAGAAACTGTATTGCAAGGCCCTCCAGCTTGCAGAGCAGAACTGAGTCCTATGATAATGATCACAGGTCCAGAGACAAACTGTCACTTTCCTTGAGATGTATATGTCATCTGTGAATTTCCCTTACTGTCTTTGCTAGCACTGTTCAACAAAAACCAATGAGGACCGAACCCCAAAACAGCGTTGGGGATGAGTCTTGAGTGCCTGCCCCTCTGTGAAACAGAGGGGGGCAGAGGGCACGGCTCTGGTCACTGCTGGGCACTGAACAAGGTCAACTGCTTGGACCCATGAGGCCTCTCTGCTCTCCAGAGTGCCAGACCCGTGGGATCCAGGGGCTGTGTCCCAAATTGTCCTGATAATCAGGACACGTGGGAACTTAAAAGTTACAGATGCCAGTGGTTAGAAGGCCAAAGTACAGCCTGGGAAATTTTATTTGAATTTTCTTCCTATTAAGGCAGTAATTCAACCCAGCGTTGCCTCCTAAAGAACTAATTGTGAACACATGACCTTGAGATGCTCTTTGTCCCCTGACGTAGGTGCGTCTTTCACACAGGCCAGATAGCAGAGTGGCCCCTCAGCCACAGGCTACTTGCACTTGGCTGCTCTTCCTGGCAATGCCCTTTCCTGCTGCTCTCTCATGCCCTCAGCCTCCTCAGTGTGGGGAGCACCTCACATGCCGCTCCTGTGGCCCTCTGATTCCCCATCTCCTCTTCTTAAACGAGTGAGCGTTATCTGCACTGTGCTCTTCTGACCCTTGGCAGCCTGGCTTTTGGGTTATCACCCAACATCTCCAACCTCCAGGCACTGTAATCTCTTTACTGTTCTCTTTTTCCTTGTTGCTTCCTTAAATGCCCCTCTGACATTCAGTACAGTATGCGCATGCCTCAGAGTCATGGTTTTCAACTCGGTCTCCATCTCTCATCACTCTCCATCTTCTTTGACCCAATCATATGTTTACTCTAAGGGATGACAGAGCAAGCCTGTGCTCTTCAGAAGGCACAGAGAAGGAAGGTGACCTGCTTAAGTGAACCAGCTCCTCAGGAAGGGACAAAAGACCCTGGCTGGGTCTTTTTTTTTTTTTTTTTTTTTTTTTTTTTTTTTTGCGACCTAAGCACTGACAGGATTACCTGGTGTCAGACGTGTTTCTATCCTAGCTACACATGACTACAAGTGACAGACATCTGCCTCTGTTTCCTCCTAGTGTCCCTTGGAATGGGACTCATTGCCAGAGGTAGGAAAACAAGGTGGTACAGGGATATTTTAACAGGGCTCTCTAGAGAAAAGGAAATAATAGAATGAATATTTAAAATAGATGTATTAGATTGGCTCACTTGATGTGATGTGTGTAGTCAAAGAATGATTGCCTTCACACTCAAGAGCTGAGAACCCCATAGCTGCTTATCTTATGAGTCTGGCTGGCTGCTTTAGCAGTCCTCACTCGAGCATTAGGCCTGAAAGATTCCTGGAGAGATATTGGTCTGTGGTCCATATTGGAAGAATGAATTAGCTAAGTTCTAATATCAGCAAAGGAAGATATTAGAGCAGTAGCTACAGCCACAGCAACAGAGTAGATGAACTCACCAACAAAATGTGGAAGCAACGAGGCAAAAAGCATCCTCCTTTTATCTGGCTGCTACCAGAGGGTACCACACATTTAGAGTGGATCTTCCCACTTGATGGATATCATGGATATCAACCATGGATATCATGGATATCAACCATGGATATCAACCAGTCATGTCATATTACATTGCAGTGAGACTAGGCACCTCCCACTCCTACTAAGGCTAGATGAGGCAACCCAGTAGAAGGAAAAGATCCCAAATGCAGGCAACAGAGTCAGGGACAGCCCCTGCTTCCACTGTTGGAGTCCCACAAGAAGACCAAGCTACACAACTGTACCATACGTGTAGAGGGCCTAGGTCAGTCCCATGCAGGCTCCCTGGTTGACAGTTGAGTCTCTGTGAATCCATATGAGCCCAAGTTGGTTGATTGATTGAGAGAGAGAGAGAGAGGAGGAGAGAGAGAGAGAGAGAGAGAGAGAGAGAGAAGTGTCCTTGACCCTTGTCTCCTAAAATCCTTCCTCACCCTCTTGGCAGGATTCTCTATGCTCCACCTAATGTTTAGCTGTGGGTCTCTGCATTTGTTTCCATCAGTTGCTGGGTGAAGCCTCTCTGATGACAATTGGGCTAGGCACCAATCCATGAGTACAGTAGAATACCATTAGGACTCATTTTCTATCCTAGGACTCTGGGCTATCCAGCCTCTGGGTCCTTGTCCTCTAGGCAGTGTCAGGGGTGGGCTCCCTCTCATGGCATGAGTCTCAAGCTGGACCAGTCATTCGCTGGCCACTCCCACTAGTCCTATACCACCTTTACTCTAGCACATCCTGCAAGCAGGACAAATTGCAGGTTGTAGGTTTTATGGCTGGGTTGGTGCCCCTGTCCCAAACTTTTGCCTGGTTAAAGGAGATGGCTGGTCCAGGCTCAGTATTCCCTATTGCTACGAGTCTTGGCTAGGGTCACATGATAGAATTTTCAAGTTGATATCCAAGATTAACCATCATGCCCACACACTCGAGAGGTATATATAGGAGAATCAGGAGTTCAAGACATCTCCAGGTACACAGTGAGTTTGAGACCAGCCTGGACTCTATGAGGCATGGTTCCTAGTCCACCCAAGGGTAGAGATTGAGGGGTAGAGGTGGCAGGATAGCATCTCTTGCTAACCACCATTCCAGATAATACCTTATACCTTTGCTCAATGCTAGGGCCATTGTTTACAGAGTCATGTTCACTCTCTCCCCATCTTCTCTCAATGGGCCCCTGACAGGTGAGGAACTGATGAGACCGTCCCATCCCATCAGCTGCTGTGTCCACTTCCGCCAGTGTTTAATGACATATTCAACTGCTTCATTCCAGGTAAATGTGAAATATTCATTCATTAAAGGAATGATTCTCTTGGGAGAAGAGAAATGGGGATTAAATTCCAGGCATTCTGGGCTGAGGAGGTGACTCAGTAACTGTTCTTGTCACCAAGCCTGATGACCTGAGTTTAATCCCCAGAACCATTGCCCTCTGTCCAGAAAGGGAAGAGGCAAGCATCTGAAGTCAAGCTGGACAAAAGTGAGGATGGCCCACTGTTAGTAAAGATCAACGGAGGGACACCAAGAGGTCTGTGGTGCTCCGAGTGAGAATGGCCTCCGCAGACTCAGACATTTGAGTGCTTGTTCCCCAGCTGATAGAACTGTTTGGGAAGGATTAGGAGGTGTGGCCTGTTGGAGGGGGTGTGTCAATGGGGTGGGTTTTGAACTTTCAAAAGCCCATACCAGGCTCAGTCTCTCTCTCTCTTTTCTCTCTCTCTCTCTCTCTCTCTCTCTCTCTCTCTCATGCTCTCTCTCTTGCTCTCTCACTCGCTCTTCGCTCTCTGACTTTCGCCCTAGCTCTCACTCTTGCTCTTGCCCTCTCCCCAGATGTAAGCTCTCAGCTACTGCTCCAGAGCCTGCCCGCTGTCATGCTCCCCGCCAGTATGGTCATGGACTCTAACCCGCTGAAACCGTAATCCCCAAATAAACCCTGCTGGGTTTCAGTCGTGCTTTGGCCCACTCTTTCCTTGCTGTGTCCCTGTTCCTCTCTGTCATGCAATCATCTGCTGGGAGTATGCAATTTGGTTTTGTTGTTGTTAATTTTAAATTTTTAAAACAGGTAGTCACAATTAAGAGATTGTCTTGCATCTCTGAAGAGACTTTTGACTTTGAGCTGTTGAGTACTAATGGAATTGTTAAAGACTAGGGACCTTTAAAGCTGGATTAAATGTATTTTGCATCACAAGATGCCCATGAGCCTACTGGGCACCCAGAATATAATGCCCTCGACAGGCTAATATATCTCAACATTCGGTTCCTGGCTGGTGTTGCTGTTTAAGAAGGTTGTAAATACCTCAGGAGGTAAAGCCTTGCTGCAGGAGGAACACCACCAGCGCAGGGTGGGCCTTGCCTTTCTCTTCTAAGACTTATTTTTTATTTTAGTGTGTGAGTATTTTGTCTGCATGTGTATTACACACGTGACCGATGCCTACAGAGGCCAGAAGAGGATGTTGGATCCCCTGGAACTGGAGTTGTGGGTGCTTGTAAGCAGCTATGTAGGTGCTGGGAACCGAACCCAGGTCCTCAGCAAGAGCAAGAGCAACAAGTACTCTCAAGAAAGGAGCCATCTCTGCAGCCTCAGCTTTGAGCCTAAATAGCTCAGCCATATGTCCAGTTCTGTCTCGGTTTTTGAACTGCTGATGGAGTGTGGTAGTAGGCCTTTCCAACATGCGGGCGGAAAGTTCTCTGGAAGTGTAAGCCCAAAAGAACTTCCCTCTCTCAAGCTGTTTTCATCAGGGGGTTTTATCAACAGAAGAGGAACTAAGACACAGACACTGCTGAAAGATATGTAAGTGGTCTCCTCCTTAACCTACAGTCCCCAGAGTGTCCCAGCTATTGTGAGTCTGGGGGAATCCATGGGTGGTGTGTGGATATTGTGGTCAGATTCACCACTTTTGAAAGCTCTTATTTTTAGAAAAACACTAGCTTCTATGCTCTACTCAGAGAACCAGCAGAAGACGAACGCCTTATACCAAGTGCACTGCGGGTCAGGGGCTGGAGGACAGCTGTCGGACTGAAAGGCATCAGCTCTGCCTCATGGTCTTGTTCTAGGTTTTGCGGCCTATGGGTCAGTCCCTCCTCCTCCCGCTCCCTCCTCCCGCTCCCTCCTGGAAGGAGACACTTCCTGTGTATCCTAAACAAACCCTTTGCGATGGCACCGGTGAGCAGCCTCTGTTGGCCTGGAGGATTACCACACAAAGGTTCTACCTAGAGAAACCAACCTTCCAAAGTTCTTCCCCAGGCCTCTGGTCTGGCAACAGCTGATCTAAGGATACACCAAAGAGAAAGCCCCAAAGCCAAGGAGTCCTCCTTTCCTCTTTAGTTGTTCTGACTTAGAAGAGACCCCCAAGTGTGGGCGTTGGCCTGTGCATGCTGAAGATGGTCCCTTCAGTAATCCAGCCGGGATCATTAAAATTCCTGGATGACCAACTATTATTTCCTAGTTTTTCCCAGGCTTCCCATCCTTTCCTCCCATCTGCCCACCCTCCCCTCCCTCCTTCCCTTCATTTATGTATTTATTTATGTATCTACTTATTTATTTTGATTTTCAAAATAGGTCTCTCTGTGTAGCCCTGAAGTCCTGGAACTAATTCTGTAGACCAGGCTGGTCCCAAATCATAGAAATCTGCCTGCTCTGCCTCTGAGTACTGGGATTAAAGGCACACACCACCAAAGTCAGCTGCTGCTGTGTTACTGCTTCCTCTCCTCTTTCTCCTCCTCTTCTTCCCCTTCCTCTTCCTTTGATATGGACCTCACTGTGTAGTCCAAGCTGATGCCGAACTTCTTGTCTTCCTTCTTTTTATTTATTATTTTATATTATTATTTGGTTGTTTTGAGACAGGGTCTCACTGTGTGATGTTGGACAGTCTAGAACTCACTTTGTAGACCAGCTGGCCTTGGACTCATTTTATAGACCAGGCTAGCCTTGAACTCACAGAGATCTACTTGCCTCTGTCTCATGAGTACCAGGATTAAGGGCAGGTGCCACCACTCCTGACCCCCTCCTTCATTTTAAACCTCACATACTAAGAATATGTTTGATCTGGGAGAAATGAACAACACCAAAAACCAACCAACCAACCAACCAACAACAACAAAAGCCCAACAACAAAACATGGCTGAGGACAGTGGCCTTCTGGATTAATCATGTTTCTATCAAAAGCAACTTAAGGGGAAAGTGTGTATTTTGGTCGTCGTGGCAAGGATTGAGGTGGCTGGCTACATTCCATCTGTAGTCAGGAGGTGGGCAGTGATGAATACTATGTTCAGCTTGTTCTCTTCTATTCGTTCCATCATTTACTGGGAGTCTTTCCCTCAACTCATCCAGCCCAGAAAACCCTCCAAAGACATACCCAGAAATTTGTCTCCAAAGCAATTCTAGATCCTGCCAGTTTGACAAGCAATCTACAGCAGATTTTCTTGCCAGCCTCTGGTGCACAGGAATAGCTCTCTCTAAGCTCTGGCCCAGGCATGTGCATGGTGTGCGTCTTACCTGAGCAGGGCTTCCCACAGGGCCGCTTGTGATGTATTTCGGACAAAGGAGGAGAGGAGGGATGTGCTGGCGGCTAGCTGAATTGTTTCCATCTATTGGCTCTTCTCACCCTGCTGACAGCGAGGGGCAGAGCAAAATGACCCTGTGTGAGCATTCTAGAGGTCTGCCTCCTCACACCCTGTTTCTCTAGATTTTAAACTTCCTGATGGTGAGAGCTCGCAGATTGAACCCCAGGCAGCATTCTGGTTGTTTCGAGGTGGCATTCTGGAGTGATGATGGCCTCCAGGGTTTCCCTCAAACTTCCTCAAACCAGAACCCCAGAACAAATGATTCAACTCATGGAGCCAGTTATAAATTGACAAAGCAGGCTCAGAGATTTTGTGCTTGTTTTAAACGGCTCTCTCCTTGTCCCATGTTTCCCCAGGATAAAGCCCTTGAACTAGATTCCCTGGGCGGGCAGGGTCCTGTAACAGTCACAAGGCATTGATTTACTGGCTAGACCAGGTCCTATAAACCACACTCACTTCCCAGTGAGAAAGTGAGTACCTGGGCTGCTGCCACCCCAATTCCAAGAGTCTTTCTTTCCAATTAGGGGGTCATTTGGTGAAAATATCTGTTAGCCCTTCCTATTAACCCCTGAGGGCAACAGTTCCTTACACCTCATCAGTGTGATGAGTTCCTGGTCCCTTTAATGCCCAGAAAGGGGATTCTGTCCCCTGGTTTGGTTTCTAGGTCAAAAGTACAGTGTGTTTGATTATTACTGCTGGTTCTTTCCCCTCACAGAACTGAATTTTGAGGGAATTTCTTTAGCAGGGTGAGGAACTCACTCACAACCTGCATTCTGGATTCAGATCATCTGTTCTTGGTAGATACCATGTAAGCAGGGTCTGGAACAGGGTCCTGCCACCAGCTGGAGGCCTGGCCTCCCCAAAGCCTCTTCTAATTTCTTTCACCTTTTCCGGTTCCTTGGGCAGCTCACTGTGGTGTTCTGAGGTAACAGACTATAGGAACCGCCATAAAAGTGTTTAAATTCTGCCCTGAGCTAAGGCCAAACACTGGCCTCTAGTGACCTTTGCAGGCTACTAACCGCAGGGTCCTTTTATGTGCCTCATGTTTATCCGGAGACTAACTCAGCCCTAAGTCCTGACAGAAGCTTTTTCCCCTAGAACAATCCAGGGATCAAGAGTCCCAGCCTGAGACCTGCCTGTGTGGGTCCCGACCCGGGTTTGCAGAGCAGAAATAGCTCCCTGGTCGCTTCGAAGCTCCGGACTCCAAAGGGTACCGGTGAGTCACGCGTCCGAGCTCCACGTCCACGCGCGTTATCTGTGCTCTGTCCCCGCAGAGTCTGCGGGACGGTGGGCGCGGAGGCAGGTGCGGGGGCTGGTCCGGCGCCGGGGAGGAGCCCTCGGGAGGGGGGCGTCGCGCGCGGCCGCGGGCTGCGGGGGGCGGGGAGGCGGCGCGGGGCGGGGCGGGGCGCAGGCGGCGGAGCCCGGGGATCGCGCGCCCCGCGCCGGCGCTGCACTCGAGCCGTGGCCGCCAACCGCGCCGCTTAGTCGGGCCGAAACTTCCCGAGGTCCCGCGCTCCAGGCCGGTGGCGGTGGCGGCGTCCGAACGGACGGCAGGGACGCCGCGTCTCCCGGACCCCGAGCCCGCGCAGCCTGCGGCCGAGCCCGAGCTCCGGGCGCCCAGCGCCCCTCTGGGCGGACCCGGCACTCCCGGCGGGCAGGCTCCGGCCGCCGATGAGGAGTGCGGGGCGGCTGCGCGAGCGGCCCGCGCGCTGAGCCGAGGCTGCCCGGTCCCGCGGCCGACCCGACGCCGCAGCCCCCGCAGGTAAGCTCGGGAGTCGGCCCCGCGCCGGCCGAGGGCGCTGTGTGGCCAGGTGGCGGGAAAGGGGCGCGCAGCGACCGGCACCGCGGGCCGCTGCGAACAAAGCTGGGGCCGCGCGCGGGTGCCTGGCGCGGGCAGGTGGGGCGCGAGCGTCCAAAGGCTCCGCGCTCGTTCCGCGCGTGGCCCGGAGAGGGGCTGACACCCCGGGCGCTGCGCGTCGCCTCCGCGAAGCGGGGGGCCCGGAGCTGCTCCGCTTTTCTCGGCTCGCCGGGGCCCAACTGCAGTTTTGCGCGCGATGAACGGCGCGGAGTGTCTCCGACAGGTACTGCGAAGGGATGACTTTAGCCCAAGTTCCTGCCCCCGGCCAGAGCCGGTCACCCACTGGAGACGTGGTGCTGTCTGGTTCTCGATTGCGCCTCTGCATCTCTCTCTCCATCCTCGCGGGGCGCCCCGGAGGGTATCTGGCCCAACCCTCTGGTCAGACTCAACTTTCTTGGGTATTTGCAGCCCCACAAATCATTGTTGGACACTAGCTCACTTTGCTTCTAGAACGATCGGTTCTGTTTTGCAGGCAGAGAAACTGAGGTGGCTCAGGCCCAAGCTGAGTTGTTCAGGGAGTTGATGGGGGAGGAAATGTTTGCCACATTTCCAAGGTCCCTTTACGCTGCTTTTGCTACCAGGCCACGTTGGCAAAGCTTTCAGCAGCTGCCACCTTGAGCAGTTTCAGCCTGGTACCTGCAAGAAAAAGGCCCAGGGTCAAGTTAGCAGTCTCCTGAACTACTCAGGCCACTCCGGAGAAAGGCTCCCATTTGCCAGAACTTTGCTGCTCTGGCTGTCAATACAGGAGATAGAGGCAAGCAGGGGTTCACTCCTTGCCAGAGATCAGCGCTCAGGCAGGCCCGTGTGGACGTTTAGGGTTCCTCTTTTGTGACTAACCAGACAGCACAGGGCTCTCAGAAAGCTGGTGCATCCTTCTCCTTGCACCGCTGTTCCTGCATGGATTCACTCGAGAGCCTGCTTATATCAAAGACGAGGCCCTGATCTCAGGCACAGGCTGGAGATGCCAGTCCGGCAACCACAGGCCTGACCTAGCAAAAACCCCACCGTGGTGCAAGGCTGGGTGGGGAAGGCTGGGAGATGGTTTCCTTTTATTTCAAAATAGTGTCACATCTCTCTTTGACATGTGATTGGTAGTTATAAATAGCAAGGAGGAGGGGCAAAAACCAATGCCCAGAGACACCGAGGGCCAATGTCGAGAGGAGTAAGGCAGTGTTGTGTCTTCATAAGATGTTGAAGGACAGGAGCCCATGAAAGGAATTGTACCTGAACCAGGGCTCCTAGCCAACAGGTACAGGTGGCAGACACCAGGAGTGGCTGTGACAGACATCCTCTGAGCTTGTTGGTGTTTTACAGTGGTTCCCTGTGTGGCCCTGGGTAATCACTCTGTAGAACAGGCTGACCTCAAACTCAAGAGACCTGCCTGCCTCTGCCTCCCGAGTGCTGGAATTAAAGTGGAACACCACCATGTCCAGCCCTCTTTACCTTTTTTGCCCCTCCCCCTTCTCTCCTTAAAGCTGACCTGAGGATCTGTGACACAGTGTGGGGATTTTCTTGCCAAGGGAGCTAGTTCATCCAGGCTTGGAAAAGCCTGCCGGCCGTTCCCATCTGTGGAATTCCTGCTTTCCCAGGCTCGGATACTCTGAGTATTTAAGTATGTGAGAGATAGTGTTTGCTTAAGGTGTCTTGAACCTGCTACTGACTACAGTCCGTATGTAATTGTGTCACCTTGCAGAGCTTCTTATTGTCGGAAATGATCCTTTCCTTAGTTTTCTGCCTAGAAAGCATAAAAGTTTAAGGGTCAGGCAGGTATGTAGGTCAGTGGTAGCGTGTGCTTACTGAGTGTTTCAGGCCCTGGGTTCCATCCCCAGCACAGATAGATAGATGGACAGGTGGACACACACACACACACACACACAATATTCCTGAAATTGCTGGGAGACATATACTGTGAAAAGAAAAAAAAAAAAAATCTTGGGTTGCTCTTCTCCTGTGTATCTCACTGTTCTCTTTGCCCTGGTGGCAACTGAAAGACTTTGTCTGGGATGCCCAGGCTGGAACTCTGGGCACTGAGCTAGCTAGTCAAGTAATCAGTGTCTGAGCTCATTCCTAGGCCAAACAGGGGTTTAAAAAAGAATTTTGTTGTTTGTTCTTGTTCAAAGGGGCAGAGGCCAGGCTGGTGCATTCTGACTGACTTCTAGAGTAGCTCTGGATTGCTGTATTCTGGCGTCTGTCGTGTGGCGGGAGCAGTGAAAATTCTGAGTTTGCTCTCCCGGTTCCTTCCCACAGCACTATCATCGACGCCTTAATCTCCTCAGCATCCACCAGCCCCACAGCTCGTGCGGTCCTCAGAGCTTCCGTTGTGATGTAATAAGCAGTGGTTGTAATTCAAGCCTCTCTAACTTGGGATAGCAGGAGATCTGACAAATCCCTTAGAGGGGGGAGAGCTGGGAGCCTCAGATCCAGGCACCCGAGGCTGGTTTCTGTTCAGCATTTTCAGACTGTATCTGGGAGTTCAGGGAATCCAGGGCTTAGAGATGATAGCCAGTCCGAGGGCCTGAAGCTCTCTCTGAGACACACCTGCATGCTTCTCCTAGCAGCATGTTGGTGGAGTCCCAGAAATGGACCTGCTGTGGATTCAGTCCTGTCTGGGCCTTTTCCTTCAGCAAGAAACCTTGTGGTGCCAGAAGACAGGTGACTGCCCTGCTTTTCCCATGCCGCCACCACCCCTGGGCGCCTGTTTACCTGGCTAAATTTAAACCTCTTGCCTTCTGAATCCCAGCCTGACCCCCCTGGCTCTCGTCTGCTGTGACCACTGGCTGACTGCTGCGGCTGTGTTTCCTGACTTCGTCCCTGTGGTTACAGTTGGGTCTTTTTGTGCCGTGTGAGTCTTCTTTCAGACTTTCTAAAGTTGGTCTCTGTCCTCCCTGCTTCCCCACCCCTGTGGCTTTCTTCTCAACTCTTCCCTGCCTCCTGATTTGGAACCTGGGTCAGTAATGGTGGGGGCCTCGCCCTGACATCCTTCCAGACGCCATGCATGAAGGTTTCAGGAAAGCTCCACAGAGGCTGCTGCTGTAAGCCCTCAGGGGCACTGACTCTCAGATTCTGGGGTCTCCTCAGTTAGTATGGTGCTGGCAGCACTACCACCACTAAAGGATGCTAAAGAGGTTCTTTTTTCCCTGAAATTGGCACCCCCAAACTCCAATCCCAAATCCCAAAACCTATCTGTCCCATGTGGCCTGCTTTGTGTCTTGGTTTTCCCTTGGATTTTTGTCCTCATTTCTGTTTCGGAGATGGGATGTGTATGCCTTCTCTTCTCTGGCACTTACTGGCTTTCTGTAAATCAGGTTGTCATTAAGACCCCTTCAGTTCTGACCCGTGTTCCTCTACAGTTTGCCCTTGTAGTTTGTGGAAGTCACTGTGCCGTGACTCAGGCCTGGATGAGAGGCACGCCAATGGAAGTCCAGAGGTGTGTCCCTCTGGAGGTGAGGGAGAGTGTTGAGAGGAGGGTCTGGGCCTTGTCCTTTCTCAATGTTTCTAAAAGCACAGTATCATGGGTAAGTTTTGTGGTCACACCTTTAGAGACTTAGGTTGGTCTCTAGGTTGATCCAGCTTAGCAGGGGTCTCTGTGGTTCGGGTGGTTTCCTGAACATTATGATCGGGCTTTTGTCAGTAGCTTCAGATGACTTGGAGACAGGTGCCTGTTTTGTTGTTGTTGTTTTGTTTGTTTTATAATTTCCTTAGGGGTTTTAAAGTTTAACTGAAAAGTTAAATCATTTGTCTTTATTTTGAGTTTATTCTTTGGCAGTTTACAGTAGTCCTTTCTTCTCAGTAGCTTCCTTGAACCTGGAATACAAACTCCTAAGCGGTTGTTCTTGTCCATGTGATTCATAAGCTCAGAGCGGTTTACCCAGGTCTGTGGGCAGTGACTGAGTCTGCGTTAGAAAAGGCAGTGGCTTAGAAAGCTGATTCACCAGCTGCAGCCCCCAAAGCAGATGTCAAGCTGGGGTTGCCATGAGTGCTGATGGAGGGCGGTATTTAATACATCTTTACTCAAGAGTTTCCTGAGAAACCTCTCAACAGTGTTGAAAGTAGTAACAGAGTACAGCCCCGAAAGTTTGTTTATGAAGCTATTGTGGCTGAGCTCCCGGTGGTCCTGATGTTGCCAATCCTCACCGGGATCACCCATCTTGTAAGGAAGCCTAGAGCTCAATGTGTGGTGCCTCTGGACTGCGTCCTGCCTTCCTGCATGCTGTTCCTGAGCTAGTGAATGGCATAGGAAGAAGACTGGTGTGCCCGATTCCTTCTCACCCCAGAGGGAAGGAGGACTGCTGAGGCTGGGGAGGTTAGAACGCAGCTGAGAGACCACAGGTGTGTCTGGAGGACTACACACTTTACCTACATTAGTTGAGAAGTTTCTCCTGGGAAATCTTGAGTAATGAATTATGAAATACTGCACAGAAATCTTGTTTGGGATTTGAGACCCAAAGTCAAGGTAAATGAACTCTTACGGAGATGTCGTGTAGGAGTCGAGAAGTAGCAGGAGCTGGTACAGGGAAGGTTGGGAAGGGACGGGGACTCTGAATAATGCACTGCGCCAGGAGCAAGAGCAAGCTGAGTTTGGGCCGGAGAGGTGGCTCAGCAGATAAGATCACCTGCTCTCTCGTAGAGGACCTGGATTCAGTTCCTAGCAGCCACATGGTGGCTCACAACCATCAGTAAGTCTAGTTCCAGGGGATCTGATGCCTGTTTCTGAACACGAGGGTACCAGCATGCACATGGTACACAGACATATATGAGGTTAAAACATTCACATGCATAAAATAAAAAATAAATCTAAAAAAATTTTAAAAATAGAAGACCAAGTTGGGGCCAAAGAGACTGCGACTAAGGCTCATAGTACTTCAGTGGGCCTAGGGATGTACAGTATACACTTGCTGTCAAATCAGCATTAGCAGCTATGCACTCTTAGGCGAGGCAGGGCACCTGACTTCTTTTCTTCTATTCATAGTCTGGAGGCATACCTTCATACCTATCCTCTGGGTGGCTGGAGGCAGGTTGTGGTGAAGGTGGTGAGTTGGGTCCTTGGGCCATGCCTGGAGTTCTACAGGGCTTGTTCTGAGCTTGATTGTGAGATCTGAGGACCAGTTTCTGTCCATCTGCTACTGACTTGATCTTCACTAAAGATGGAAGCTGCTGGGAAAGGTTTGGCTCAGAAGTGGAGAACTTGCACAAGTTCCATTACCAGTAGTGCAAAAATAGAAAGTAAAAGAAACAAAGGAAAGAAAGAGATAGTAGCCACTCCGTTTTACCTGCAGCACCCACAGCAGACTGGCTACCCGTGTCAGCATGCTGCTGCCCCTCAAAGAAAACAGCTCAGCAGGTAAAGGAGCTTGCTACATAGCCCCAATGACCAGAGGTCAGTCCTGGAGCCCATGGAAAGATGAAGAAGAGATCTGACTGCAGCAAAGGTGTCGAGTGACTTCTGCCCGTGTCCACACATGTGGACAGACACACACCCCAATTGTGAAAGGAGGCACATGACCTGCACATGACCCACACCTGACCTGGAAGTACCTCGCCACTGAAAGGCATTTGAGTTCATGGTTTTAAAGCTCACACCAAAGCCTTGGAAATGTTAAAAAGCCGACTGCTGTCAGGCTTCTCCCACTAAAAGACGAACAGTGAACGTAGACCTGTTTTGGCCGTGATCTGTGGTTGACAGAGCAGGGCCCACCAGCTTGCCTCTGTATCAGATCCTTTTCCAGTATGCCACATCTAGGGGGACGGATCAAATCCTTCACTGTGTCAGGGCTCAGATAAAAATCCTTTAAGTTGTCGGGGCCTGGGGGCTGTGTCCCCCACTCTGTGCTTTACCTCAATTCTAATATAATGAATGGTTCAAGGACGGGGCTACTACAAACGGATCTTAGCTCCTCCTGTACCATTTCTGCTACACACAGAGACTTTTGCTCTTCCTTGGCAATACTCTCCCCACTTTTCACCAATCTAAAACACAACCAAGACCTAGCACCATGGCCAGCAAAACCCCTCATAGCCTGCCTTCTGCCTCCAGGGCAGTTTCAGGCCACACACCTGTCCCCCACTCTGACACTTCTTTGATGCTGCGTGAACACCTGTGCTCTGCCACCATCTGAGGCTGCCTTGTCTACGTATCAACCTTCACGACAAGTCTGCCCCCTCCCCTGTGTTTGTCTTGCTCTTCCATGCTTCCTCAGAGCCAACGCACCTGAGCTGAGTGCTCAGTAAACGTCTGTTATTTGGTTTGGTTTTTGATGTTAGGTTATTTGACAGAGGGTTTCACTGCGCCATACTCCACTGGCCAGCTTGGAATTCACTATATTGTCCAGGCATGGCTTTGAACTCGCAGAGCTCCTCCTGCCTCTGCCTCCCAAGTTCTAGTCCCCGCTCTGTAAAAGCGAGCTCCAGGCAACATCCGTGCTAAGGACACTAACTTAATGCAGACGAGGATGTCAAGCTGGTGTCAGAGTCTAAATGGGAGTTCTTGTCTTTCTAAATGGCACAGAATAATGGTAATACTGGGCTAAGGAAAGTAAGGTTTTCCTAGGTGACCTTGTGTCATTTCCTTGGAAATAGGCTGATTTCTGCCAAATGGAATATATAAAACATCACTTTCCTGTTGGGCATCTATTGACTAAGTTTAAACTGAGGTAGGTCGTCCTAGGCAAAGGCATGTTGCCACAGGCTACGTGGACCCCAAATCTTAGGAATTTTGGGCACTGGGCATCAGAAGTCTAGGATTTCTGCCCCTGTGCAAAATGGGGTCTAGAGGCCGTGAATGAAACGGAACATGGCTTCTATTCTGTAAATGGATCCTCCCTGCGGCTACCCCAGGCCTGACTCTGGAGTTGTTAGGATCGAGCGAGGTGGTGTGCCTGAGGGTGTTTGCAGCCAGCAAACGGCTCCGCTCCTACCTGTAGGATGTGCTGAGTGGAAATAAGATCCAGAGGTTTCTTACAATCCACTGACAAAACACAGCCCCAGGTGACTCAGGGGTGACTCATACCTGGCACTTGTCTTCTTGTTTGTTTATTTCTAGGAGTGGCTTTGAAAACTTTGTAGAAGCCTGTCTGGTGAGGTGAAATGGTATCCCAAAGACTTGAAAAGAAGTTACATTCTCAAGCCAAAGTGTGGCCCTAACCCCAACCCATGTAATATTTGAGTGTTTCCCGGCCTTGTCATCTGAAATCATGTCAGACAGAATATCATTAACACTAAACATGAATGTCTTTATCGTGAAAGAGGAGGTCTAATCCATCCTGGGCAGTGCTTAGGCAATCAGGTCATGTGTGTCAGGTGCCACTGTGAAGAGGTGACTTTGGCGGGTTACCCAGCCCTGCTGACTGGGGCTTCCCGACCTATGAGCATCCTTCCAGGGCTAGTGTAAGGATTAAATGGAGCAAATCGTGAATGCTCATACAGAACACACGTGGAGCCTCGATCATAGATAGAAAGTGCTCAGGAAATGCTTGCCTTAATCGAGCTTCTTAACAACCACAAAGAATGTCATTGTGCAGCGGGCCAGCGAGCAGGTTTATGGTGTAACCAGCAGCTCACTATGTCTGGGAGGCAGGGTGTTATTTTCATCCTTAAACAGGCATTAATAAGCTCCATAGACATGTCAGTTCCACAGTGACCTGACTGAGGTAACACTGCATTTTCCATTCATACAACTTATTATGCTGGGACCAGAACAAAAACCCTGGTCAGGCCCTCGCAGATAGCTTCAAGTATATCCTTACAAGTTCAGTGGCTGAGTCTCAGGAGGCATCCTCTTACTGCCTGGAAGGCTTACCCTCAAAAGCATTTTGTGGCGGATGGCTCTCCTCTGATTTCTGACTCATTGGAACGCTGTCCTCTGAGAACATACGTGGGGCTTCCTTCCATGATTGAGAGCTAAGGAGAGCCTCTTGTGTTCTTTTCGTCTCTTTCTCTGCCCCGGCCTGTCTTGGCACAGAGTGGCAGGGTTGCTAATTTCTGAGGGCAGTGGGGAGCATGGTAGGGATCCAGCAGGCCTCAGTGCATGTAAGGTAAACCTTCTGTCATCGGAACATATTCCCAAGCCCCCTTTTCCTGTTTTGATCAACGTCATTGACATGTAACTTCCGTGGAGTGAAATCTACACATGGAAAGTGTGTAAGTCAATACATTGGGACAAACGTGTGTGCTCAGTAAACTGTCCCTTCAGCCCTGAGACATCCTTACATGCCCAGTGAAGTCCCCTTTACCGCAGAGTGTGGGCTTCACCGTGAACCCAGGTGGCTGGATGTGATGTTGGATCACTGTAGATTAGTCTTACCTATCCAAAAATTCCACATCACTTAAGTTATACCAGAACGAGGGGTTCTCCTTTGCCATTTAGTTTCTTCTGCCTGGCAAAATGTCTGTGAGACTCTATTGTTGCAGACTAGTTTGTCCCATTTTATTACCAATGTTTGCACGTTATCTTCTCTATGTAGGGGTTCCAGATTGTTACAGGCGTCTCTGTGTTGGGGTGGGAGGCGGTGTGCTTGTGTGTGCATGCATGTGCAGACCGAAGGTGGACATTGCGCGTCTTCCTCCACTGCTCTCCGTGGTTTTTTTTTTTTTTTTTTTTTGAGACAGGGTCTCTCACTAAACCAGGGATCACACTGGTTCAGCCGACTGACTGGCCAGTGAACCCTTCTGAGCCTGCGTCCCCGGCACTGGGATACAGATGTGCACCGCCGTGCCCAGCTTTTTTCATGGGTGCTGGGGACGGTCTAATGCAGGCTCTCAAGCCGGTGAGGCAAGCACTTCACTCCTGAGCAAGCCATCTCCCACCTCAAACTCTGTCTTTAATTGTGATGTTTAGTCTACTTTTATTAAACACTGTGACCTTTGAACTTTTCATTTTGAAGTAACTTTAGACTTACAGAAAGGATAGAACAGAACATTTTTACATGCTTTTCGCTTAGTCTCCGGAGGATCAACATCTCACCAACAATTAACATTGTGACACTGTTAGTGAAACATGGCCCTTAGTCCAATTTCCCAGATTTTTTTTCCCCAAATGTCTTTGTCTGGCTTCAAATCAATAAAACATCTCATACTAAACCCAGTCGTCATGTTGTCATTGTCTCCTCCTTTTGCTTCTTCTTTGACAAGGTCTCCTTACATAGCCTAGGCTAGCCAACTCACAATCCTGTTCTACCTCAGTTCCTTGAATGCTAGGGTGGCAGATACCCACTGGGATGCCTAGCGTTTGGAATCCTTTTTTTTTTTTTAAGCATTTATTTATTTATTTAGTTAGTTAGTTAGTTAGTTAGTTAGTTTTGATGGGCAAGTAGGTGCACCAGGGTATGCAATATGGAGGTCAGAGGACAACTTAACAGGAGTTGGTTCTCTCTTCCACCATGTGAGTCCTAGAGATAGAACACAAATCACCAGGCTTGGCAGCAAGTGCCTTGACCCACAGAGCCATCTAGCTGGGCTCCTCTTGTGTCTTTCTAATTGTCTCCTATGTGTACACTTCCTCAGTATGGAGACACTGGGCATCTAAGCTGTATGGACTACCCTGACTCCGCTCTGCATGCTGGGGATGGGACCTAGGGTCTTGCGTGTATACCAGGCAAGCACTCTATCACTGAGCTATACCCCAGCCCTTCCCTGAGCATGTCTGAAATGTATACCTGGATAGTGTCCCTCCATCCATTTGGATTTGTATGGTGTTTCTCCAGAATGGTTATGCATTCTGTTAATAACAATGCAGGTCACGCTGGGGTGCTTGGTGCTAATATGCACAGTACTGTGATGCTGGCTTTTAATGTAAGTGTAAGTGTAATGGGGTTTTTCTATGACTTAGTGCAAGTGTACGGTGTTGCCACTCATTTCCCATCTTTCCCCCCTCAGATTTTCGTCTCTGTGGTGCTTGCTCAGGGTTAACTAACCACCCTTAGCTCACGAATGTCTTTGTAAACATGCTCTGTGATGTCACTAACAGCAGTGAGATTCCATTGCGGTGTTCCCGTCTTAGAATACTGTCACATCTTTATATCTGAATGTTAATATTTTTGCTTTGGCCAGCTGCCTTTGACTTCTGGAAAAGCCTTCACAACCTCACACTTTCAACTCTTGTTCTGATTTGGACATCCATCCACTTGCAGCTTGTGAATATCCCTTCAACATCCTTGTGGCGTGTGTCTACTGGCAAGTCTCTCAGCTTTCATTTATCTGGAAACATCTTTTCTCCATTCTTGGTTTGGAATAATTTTTTCTGGATATAAAAATTATTACACTTTTTTCAGCATTTTACTGATGAGATTTCAAATCTCTGTTTTTTTGTTTTTGTCTTTCTGAGAAGTTGGTTGTCCTCAAAATCATGTCTCCTGCATGTCCACCCTGTTGCCTCCACTATGTGTGCGTGTGTGCATGTGTGCATGTGTAACATACAGGCAGAGACCAGAGGTCAATGCTGGGTGTCTTCCTTAATAAACTTTCCAGTTGACTAGGTGGTTGGCCAGTGAGCTCCTGTGACCCACCTTGCCCCTACTTCCTAGCTCTGGTGTTACCAATGTTCCCTGCTGATCTGACTTTGTCTGTGGGTATGGGCATCTGAACCTGTATACCACACACTTGACCAGCTGAGTTACCTACGAAGCCCCTGCTGCCTCTAGTTTTAAAACTTTGTTCATTTAAAGTTTTTATTTTAAATTTACTTTATGTGTTTAGGTATTTTGCCTGCAGAGGTAGGGGAGGTGTCAATTCCTCTGGATTTGGAGTTACAGATGACTGTGAGCCACCATGTGGTTGCTGGGAATTGAACCTGGGTCCTCTGAAAGAGCAGTTAGTGCCCTTAACTGCTGAGCCACCTCTCCATCCCCCAAACTTTATTAATTTTTAGCAGTTTGTTCATGAGGTATCCCATCGTGGTTCTTTTTGTTTATAGCTCTTAAAGCTTTCTCAATGTACAAGTTAGTGGGTTTTGTTTGTTTTTATCAAAGTCGTGAAAACCTTGGCAATTTATTTAGTCAAGTATTTTCCTTTCCCATTTCCATCCTCGGATCCTGATACTTTAACTACATTAGACGGGTTGATTCTTTCACACTGACTGGTTCCTAAAATTTAATATCTTTCTGTTTGTGTATTCAGGAGGGATGTATACATGTATGCACATGTATGCACATGCATGTAGAGGCCAGAGATTGACCCTGAGTCTCTTTTTAAGAGAGTGCCTCTCACTGAACCTGGAGTTCACTGACTCAGCTGACCTAGCTGGCCTGTGAGCACACGGGAACCTTCTGTCTCCACTTCCCCAGATGGATCACAGGAGCTCCACGTCCCTCTAGCTGTTTTTCTTAGATGCTGGAGATCTGAGTTCTTACGCTAGGCTGCAAACACTTTACTGTCTGTGCTAACCCTCAGCTAACCCATCTCGGGATGATCTGAGTGCTTGGTATTGTGCTAGGCATCTGTTTGTGAATTCTGGGATTTGATTAAACCTAGTGGTGCAGCTGTTCAGGAGGCTGAGGCAGGAGGATTGCAAGTTTCAAGCCAGCTTGAGGAACTTAGTGAAACTCCATCATAGAGTAAATTCTATGAACCAAGGCTATGTAGCCCGGTGGGAGAGGGCTGGCCTCACTTGATTAAGGACCTTGTTCTCCAGTAATGAAAGAGCAGAGACAAGGCAAACCTCTGGCTTTATTAGCTCTTTTTGGGTGGTTTTTCTGTTTGGGTGGCTTTTTTTTTTGGCCGACAGCTCAATTGCTGGCTCATCACTTTGTGTCGGTGTGGCCTGCTCTGACCCTTGCCACTGTCCATCTGTAGAGAACACGAGCATCAATCAACTCAACAGGACACAATGCCTGTCTCCTTTACAGATCGCATTAGGGCTTGGTTTTACTGTTTCCTCTCTTTGTGTCCAAATAATCTTCCAGATTGTTCCAGAATGTTCGCCCAGTGGTCATCTTTTCACCAACTGATGGGCATTTAGGTTGTTTCTGCTTTTGGCTATTGTGAGTAATGTTACTGGTGACATGAGTATATAAGTTTTTTGTTGGGGAGATACCAAGGAGTACAATCACTGGGGCACATGCTGCTCTGTGCCTAACCTTTTGGGGAAATAGTAGGCTGTATTTCCAAATGGCTGCAACATTTTCCCATGAATAGTGTGCGATTCTAATTTAGCCACACTCCTTTACCATTTGTGAATTATAACCACCCTAGTGGGTGTGTGCTTTGATACGACGTGAAGAAAATGTTCCCAGAAGGTCCCTGTGTTAAAGACTTGTCCCCCCCAGACTCTTCTGTTGGGGACATGCTTTGGGCCTTGGAACGTGGCACCTTGTGAGAGGTTCTTCTGTCATTAGTGGTGTGTCCTGGAAGCAATTATGGGACTGGGCCTGTCCTGTCTCTAGCTCTGCTTGTAGCTTGTAAGATGAATGGTTTGCTCTGCCCTGCACTCCTGCTGTTGTGTGGAGCCACTGCCCAAGGCTCATAGTAGTGGGCTGCTGGTCTTGGTCTGGTACCTTTAGAACCATGAGCTAAATTAACCCTTTTGCTTCGTAAGTTAAGTGCGTATGGAATTTTACTGTGGTAATCAGGAGCTGCCCACGCACCCTCAGACTGTGTGCAAAGCTGTGATCTTCTTGTGACTATATTTGCTTTGTTTTGTTGAGTTAGAATCTCACTACTCTCCTGGATGGCCTGGAACTCACAATGTAGACCAGGATGGCCTTGAACTCACAGAGATCCACTTGTCTCTGCTTTCCCGATTGCTGGGATTAAAGAGATGTGCAATCCATACAGGCAGGTGTAACTATATTTGGAGTTTTGGGGAGGTAACAGGTTAGCTGATGCAAGAGAGTTAGGCCCTGCTCTGGGTTGGTTGTGGTTTGAGTCCTTGCAGGGTTGTGTAATATAAATCTGGTCCTCTGTGTGACGGTGGGATGTGGGGACGTGGACCATACCACAAGAGGAACTAGCAGGGAACTGACAAGGTAGAGCATGACCAAACCCCAGAAATCTCAAAAATTGAGATTAGAATTCTGTCCTGAGTCTGGCAGGAGTAGAGCTAACTCCCTCCCTGTTTCCATGCCTGTCTCAGAGCTTGTAATCCAGAGATCCCCCAAACCAGGTGGTCACAAGTAGTCAGTCACAGAACACAGGACCTGGAACGCCTGCCATGCTAATGAGGCATCTCAGTATCTTAGTTTTCAGTCCACCCTGGATATTCTCACCCCCAAAACAATATATCCCTTGGTTCACCCCAAATAAAATATGTGTTCAAACTCACCCCAATAAAGAAATACAACCAAACTAAGATTGTCTCAGAGAGCTGCTTCATTAAAGATAGTCAGAGAAGGCCTTCAATTTAAGGAGCCATAACCAACCTGAGCAGGATCCTGCTATGTTCTAACCTGGTAACACAGTAGGAGGTGATAGAACTTAATAGGTGTAGTCTAGGATAAGATAATCATGCCATAAATGTATGCACATAGCACCCAGTGTGACTGACAAGGCCAAGGGGGTCCTCACAAAGGCCAAAGTGATGGCATCAACTGATCTTGGTCTTTAATCCATGAAACAATGAGCCAAGGAAGTCTTTTGCTTTATACATCACCCAGCCCTGTTATAGTAATGGAAATTGGACTCTTAGAAACATTATGCTGGGATTGGTGCTCTGATTAAAAAGCACCCCCTCTCTTTCTTTCTCCCTCTTACTCTGTCTGCCTGTCCCTCTCTTCTATGGGCATGGTCAGAAAAGAGCATTGGCTCCTCTGGAGCTGGAGTTATAGGCTGTTTGTGAGCTGCCATGTGGGTTGCTAGGAACTGAACCCTAGTCTTCTGCAGAAGCAGCGAGTGTTCGTTAGTACTGAGTCTTCAGTGAGACAGACCATCTTTAAGCCAGTAGGAAAGCCCTTACTGTTAGCATTCTGTCTAAACTCCACCTCCACAGTTACCTGGCAACAGCCAGGTAGGCCTGCCCACTATAAAAGGGGCTGTCTGCCCCCTCCTCTTCCTCTTGCTCTCTCTTGCTCCCTTGATCTCTCGCCTGCAGGTTCTCTCTGCCCCCTCCCTCCTTCCCTTCCTCCTCTCTCCACTTCTCTCTGCTCTGTCTGTTTTCTCTCTCTCTCTCTCTCTCTCTCTCTCTCTCTTCTCTCTCTCTCTCTCCCTGTCTCTCTCTGCCTCTACTACCCTCCTGGCTCCCCTCCCTGCCTTGAATAAACTCTATTGTGTGTTATACTGTCGTGTGGCTGGTCCCTCAGGGCGAAGAGATGCCTCAGCATGGGCCTGCTGAGACATCCATCATTCCATCATTGGTTTCCATCCTTTCACTTACCAGAACCTGATCATGCAGACATCCCTGACTTTGTGCTGACCAATCTCCAGAAATATGTGAAAATAATATTTTGTTATTGCAGCCTGAGCAGGTAGAGCATGGTTTTGATATGCATCTCCCAATAAGGTTAATGAGGACTGGTACGTGTAGCTCAGTGTAGAGTGCTTAGTCAGCGTGCATGAGGCCTTGGGTTCCATCCTCAGCAACACACACACACACACACACACCCCTCCCTGCTGGTTAATGATGTTGAGTCTTTTCAGGGGCTAAAGGCCTTTTATACGTCTTCATTCGAGACATGTCTATTCAGATCTCCCTGTTGTTTAGTAGTGTGGTGTTTGTCTTATCACAGAGACATCAGGTACACGATTTGCAAATACTTTTTTGAGGTTCCCAAGTTACTTATTTTGGGTTCATTGTTCAACTGAAGACAAGTTTGGATACACTGATACAGACTCCTGGTGCTGCTTTCTCATCTGTTACTGATTCAGGAAACAACCTGCAGGTGCTTGGAAAATCAGATCAGATCCAGCATGATAAATTAGCAAAATGTGAATCTTCTGATTTCATAGAACTTAATGTTTTCTCATAAGTAAAAAAACATTCATTGCTATCCTTGAGGTTTCTAGCCAATCAGAAGCCTAGGGACTTTCCTTTGGTACAGATATGTTGGGCTAGCTGATGGTTCTTGAATGAGGCTCTTGTTAGGGCCAGGGTCTCAGGGGCGTTCAGAATACACAGCAGTAGGAGCTTACACCCTTAGCATCTTTCCACAGGTTTAGAAGGCTAGAGAAGAGTGAAAATTCTTTAAATATAAACCAAGCCCTTTGCAATAAAAACAAGCATCATTTTATACAGGGATGACTCTTCCTTAACACAAAATAGTGTAGACAAGCCCATGGTGTTTGTAGTTGTAGTTGTGGTTTATGGTACTGAGGCAGAACCCAGGCCTATGCATATTAGAATATTCTGTAGCCCAGGCCTATGCATGTTAGAATATTCTGTAGCCAGCTATACCCCAAGACCTTGGTGTGTCTTTCTCTTCTGAAGAAATACAAAATAAATTTAATTCTGAATTTCATGGCATCCCTTAAGATGGGAGTCTGCCTGAGGTCACTCCAATTTCTAAGGGAATGTTAGACTCACACTAAGCATTCTGAAGACCGTCTCTGGCATCCTGTTCTAGGAACAGGCTCGTCACTGAGTGGTGAGTCACATCTGTGCCAGGTTGCAACTTTGTTTGTGGAATGCGTTTTCCTAGACCAGTTGACAACTGATAATTCTTCCCACGTGTATGTGACACATGAACATTGCTCCCTTCTGCTATTTGTCTGTTCAATAGTGGGACTGTCTTGAGGTGGACAAGCCCCAGTGTGAGGACATCTGGACTTAGGAACTAGCTGTGTGGCTCAGGGTGGCATAGACCTCTCAGGAGTGGTCATTTGCCTGGGGCTCATATGCATGACCATGTCACTGAGTGTTATGAGACTCAAATGAAGTTCTGGATCAGAGGGCATCTGGGCACTGACAGTCACCTTGCTTGTGTCCCCACGTTGCCATCCAGAGCTGACCATGCCATAGCACTTCAGGAGGGGTGAAGGCTGCCAGGCCAGAGCTGCTGATCTTGTGTGCACAGGGCAACAGGCTATATGGTGCTGGGAGCCAGAGAGAGAAAGGCTTCTCATCCATCTTTGGTTATCCATGATGTTGGGCTTCTGAGTCCTGGGTTGTTTTACACAGCTCTGACTCATGTGAAACCCTCACAAGGGTCCCGCCTTCTGAAGTCTGTGAGTCTCGTGTTCTAAACTTGCTACATTTCAGGCTTGAGGGTTCAGCTGCGACTAACCGACTTCCTGACCGACTTCTTCTATAGACTTCTCCTGGGGAGGGGGGTGCATTTGCTGTCAGCCACCCAGTGCTCAGCATATATAGGTATCCTGAGGTCTTGGCATGGGAGGGCACGCAAGGTGAGATCGTGTAATACATTCCTGTGGGCTCTGCATTCGCTCCAGCAGACTTGATGCTTTCTCGCGAGGAGAAACAAAGGCCTTTTTAGGACAGATAACTGGGCAATGTGGCTCACACCCACATCATACACTAAATGTACAAGTGGGGACTTTCCTTGGGTCTGGCTGTTAGAAATGAAATCTGCACTGGATGCCACAGAGCCACCCCAGGACACCGTGTGTTGCCTTCGGCTACTGCCAAAGCATTCCTGCCTGAAGGTCATGACTGATACATTGTTTCCAGTCAGTGGCTCCACCCATTATCTTCCCAGACACCAAAGTCTTGTCAGGTGTCAGGCAGCAGTTCCCACTGGCTGCTGCTCTTGCTCTGTGGTGTAGCTCCTATACTGTGGTTAGCCCTGTAGCAGCTACTGGCCCTAACCCTATGGTAAAGGCAGTCCTATTTGGGTGGATGAAAACCAGCACCCCTCAGTGGAGTCTCCCCAGAACCCCCTGCGCACAGCATATTAGATCTTGAGAGGGCTGGATGGCCAGGAAGCTTGTGTATATGGGACTTGGTTACCCTTGGCCACCTTTGTCCAGCCTGCCCTGATCAACCATCCTTTCTTTCTTCCATTTCCCTTGGTACTGCCCCTTTCTATCCTGTTGAGTGAGGGAGTTTGGCCACACACATGCACACATGCCTGCACTCATGTGAGTTCGAGTGGCCAAGATGCTGTAACGACAGGGCACCTTTGCACAGGCTGTTTGATGTGTGACTCCGCCTGGTGTGACAGGATTCTCTGACACGAGCAAGGCCTGGCCTTTTGCCTGCAGTTTACATTTATACACAAGAAGTTTTAAAGAGCAGAGAGAGCTCCGATAGATAACAAGTCAAAGCCTCTTACCAGCCAAAGCCTTGGGCATTCACTAACCTCTGAGCCTCAGCCTGTTTGTCTCTAAAGGAAGTTTCAAGAATTCACTTCTGAGAATTTAAGAGGCTACTTAAGAATGGGACAGTTGTCTTTCAACTCAGGTGTATCATCTTTTCAAATGGTAACTAAGTTATAAGGACCCAAGTAGCTCTCGCACAGTGATGGAGTGCACCGGTCTCTACAGGGCTGCACAGGCAGTAGGCAGGGGCTCCCCCACAGAACTGCACCCACGCTCATCAACACTTTCCGTTTGGCCTTAGCTACTTCATAAATGGGATTTCCAGTCACTTCTTTCAGCCCGGAGACTCCATGTAAAAATAAAACTACTGAGATAGTAAGGCAGCAGCCAGGAGTCCTGTGACTGGAAGAGGCCTTTGGGCTGTGCTCTGTACTAATTTGCTTTGGATCTTTTGCTGTCCCGGATGCTGTCTAACTCGTGAGCTCTCAAGTGACCTTTGCCCCGGTCGGTCTCCCAACTAGCTAGGGCTACAGGCTGCGTTATACTTTTATTTTCTAGACTACAAAGAAAGTCAAGAAACGCCAGTTACTCTCAGACGGTGCCTTTGATGGGGGCTGGAAACATGGCTCAGTGGTCAAAGCACTGGCTGCTCTTTCAGATCCCAGCACCCATGTTGGCCTATAGTGATCCATAATTCTAGTTCCAGGGGATTCTATTGCCCTTTCCTGACCTCCACGACACCAGGAACACATGTGGTACACACACACTTTTTTTTTTTTTTTTTTTTTAAGGATTGTCCTTTGAAAAGTAAGTCATGCCAGGTGCACACCTCTGATCCCAGCACTTGGGAGGCAGCGGCAGGCAGATTGCTGAGAGTTCGAGGCCAGCCTGGTCTATAGAATGGGTTCCAGGACAGCCAGGGCTCCACAGAGAAACCCTGTCTCAGAAAAAGGAGAGTGGATTAGTCACACAGCCTTGTGGTGGGCTTCACTGGTTCCCAGGGGTCTACATTTCTCTTGACTGCAGGGACATTATTGTTCATAGGATGGGACCCAGTTTCATCTGCCTATGGAAACTGTCCTCTCTTGGGTTCCACGATTCTTTCGGTTGTTGCTTTGCAGAAAAATATGGAGTTAAGGTTGTTCTGATTATGAACATTTGGTCCATTGGTGTGCACTTTAGATTGTTCTCCTTCCTTGCCTTCTGTGAGCCAGTGAGACTTTAAACACTGAACCATGATGTCTTAGAACAACTAAAGTCAGCCTGGATAGTGCCAGCCATGTGTTACTTACTGACGTGAGTCTGTAATACACCTGTGACTAAGTCACTGGGGACAATACAGCTCTGTGTGCAAGCAATTTGCCTGACAACGCTGAATTTGCATTCGGTGGTAAAGTGTGTTCAGCTCTGGCTGACACAGCGCCTTCTGAGGACTAAGGCTTCATCAAGCACTGTAAGAGTGAATCAAGGTTCTCTCTCTGATGCTTCTGACGGGTCCCTGGTCTCTTCCATATTCACATGGTGAGATTTGGGGTGAGTTTGTGAGGATTCACCCCCCCGGGGAGTGAGAGCCGAGTGGCCCAGGTATGAGGCCATTGCAGGGGCAGGTGTAAGACTTGCTTTCTGAACATGAAAGGTCACTTTAGGTCTGGTGGACTCAAGCCCGGTGACAACACTTGTGAAGAGACTAGGAGCTGCTGCCTTGAAAGACAGGTATACGGAATTGCCTGAGGACACGTTGAATGTGATATGGTGTGTCTGTCCAAAAGTGGTAAACAGGACAGCACATGCTGTCAGGGAAGTTTGGCCATGAAGGATAGAAATTGGGTCATAACTTGAGGGGAAGTAGAGGCAAAAGGATATGGGATAGGAAAGGGCACAGACCCCCGACAGGAGTGTGAGAAGAAGGAAAGGCAGGCAGCACGCTGAAACCTGTAGCCATTCACACCAAGTGGGTGAATTATATTTCTTCTGCCTTTTGCACCACGCCAGGCTGTCTGGATCTCCCCTTTGCTGGTCCTGAGGCCTTGCTATGCTTTTTGAAAATATTACTTTTATTTTTGTTTAGCATATGCATACTGTATACATTATTGGGACTCTGTGAGGTATTGAGGGTCCTTTATCATCCTTACCCAGCCTTCTATCCCTGGAGGAATCACTAGTCTGTATTCAGGTGGCCACCTTTGGACTTCCACACATGGGAGAGACTGTGAGGCATGTGTCTTTCCAGTTTCCACTAATTCACTTAATATAATCATTTACCTCTAGGCCCACTCATGTAAATGCTAAGGGTTTCGGTCTTCTTTGTGGCTGAATAACAGTCCAAGGCTAGTGTCTGCTCTACTCATGCTGGATCCTCCTGACTTCTGCCTAGTCCACTCCCCAAGGTTCCTTCTCATGGCCCCTGTGGCCCTGAGGAAACAGGCGCCTCACCTAGAGAGGAAGACTCTTCCCGTGGCCCCCCAATCTCCACCTGAGCCTTTTTTGGTACACAGAAATTTCTGTGACAGCCCTGTGCTTTGCAGTCTACCGCATGCTTTATACCTGACTGAGGCTTCCTGGTGTTGTCTGTCAGCTTGTGTGTTTTATTTTCCTGCTTCCTGTGTTACTTCTCTCCTGACTGTGGCCACTGTGCTCCCCACCTGACCTTCGCCCTTGCCATCCACTCTTCCCCACTTGGGCCCAGCACAGCCCCATCATCTTGTTTGGAAGAAAGTGAGCACAGCTGTACCACCCGCGCTGCGCGCGCGCGCGCACACACACACACACACCCGTTAGATTTTATTATTATTAGTTCTAGCTACATGACGTAGTCTTTGTCCACAAAGCAGCAGGTTTTAGGGCTGAAAGAGGCTGGGATCATGGGATCCAGCACAGTTCAACGTTCACCTCTCTCTTGAGGATGGTAGATATTTAGTGACTAATTAATTAATTAATGTGATCAAAATGTTAGAAAAATGAGTTTTGGCCAAATTATTTTTCTTTGCTTACTAGAGAAATTTAATGTGTTCCTACACGGTGTGAATCACTCCCCCATACTTTTTAACTGTGAACTCCTCTTTACTCCAAGTAAGTGGCCGAGGCAAACCACTGGCAGGTCAGAGGTGGGTAAGCTCTCCAGAGCTGAGGCTCTGATGCCACCCACGTGGCTGTTGCTACAGCAGTCATGTTTGAGAGCCTTTGGCTCGGCTGTGGACCACTGGGTAGGGAAAAGTGTTCTGTATTTTCTCAAATGAAAAATAAGAATTGACACATAATCCAGAGAGATCAGAATCGGCGTGACACATGGACCACAGGCACTATAATACCGGCGCATCCTTGAGAGAGGACGTTCCATGCCCTTCTTGATTCTGGTCCTCTCCCCTCCCCTCTCACATATGTCTGGCATCAGAGCCTCAAAGAACCATTTGCTTCCTTCTGAACAAGATGCCTGAATTTGCATGCTTGTGGCTGCCTCCCATGGCCTGTAGCTGTGTGCAATGCCCGTTCGCACATGCAGTCTTGTGACAGCATTCTGCAGGGTTCTGTGATCCTGCCCCCACCCTCCATGGACATGTGGCAGTCTCCTCTGAGCTCCCAATGATGCTCACACATATAACTTCTTATAGAAAACCTTGCACATTCCTGTAGCTGTCTGGCGTAAACATGCTCGGGCTATTTAAAAAGAACCCCTCTATTTATCACCATGCCCAAGGCAGGTCTGGGTGAATTTGTGTCAGATGAGCACACCCCCTCTGATGGAGCTGCCAGGCAAGCAACCAGCAGGAACACTGCCATGTGGGGAATCCACTCAGATTCAGGACAGTCGGCCTTTGAGGAGGGACTCCGAAGAAACCACAGACTGACAGTAAGAGGGAAAACTCTGCCAGATGTAGGGGGCGGGACAGTGAGGAGAACAGAGGCCCAAAAGGGAAAAGGTGCAGGAAACCCATGGGGAGTGTTGAGGGAGACTCTGAGCAGAGGCTCTAAGGAGAGCGCCATCTAATAGGAAACCATTGGCAGGAAGGTGTACAGGGTGTGGAGGGAGGTCCTGGCAGGCCCAGAGTCATGGTGCCCATCTGGCTTGCAGCTGCCCAGAGTGCTGGAACTAGACCTTCACTCAGATGCCTGTTCCATGCCTACACCAGACACTGGCTGGCTCTCAAACACCTAAATGAGTCCTTGCCTGGAGCCACTGCCTGGAGAATACACTCATTCAAGCCCAGCCACTCCACTGCAGCCAAAGGACTTGGGATGTGATGGTGTGATGGGCCAGGACTCTGGTCATCCCGATACAGACCCAGGGTGCTGAGAGACTCTGGAGGCAGTGGAGACTGGATTCTAACTCTGCTCCATCCTGACTAACATGCCTGGCATGCCACCAACCCTGCTAAGTTCCACTTTGCCATCTGTTACCTAAAAAGAAGAGAATTTCACACAGCAACCTGAAGGGTGTAAAATGAATATAGAACATTTTCCTGCTGGCAATGCTGCACCAGAGTGGCCTTCCTGTGGAATGGAGTTGCTAGCACATTTTCTTTTCATTGCTTATTCTTAAACTTTGTGTAAATGAATGTGTAACAAAGTGAAACCCAAATGTTACTTGTAAAGATACAAATACTAAGAAATTGCAATAAAAATATTAAAACTTAGAATGTGTGAAATGGCAGCTTATTACCTGGTCTCTTTGATACTTGGTCTCTTTGAATTTGACATGGACTTATTATGTGACAAAGAATCACTGGATTTTCCCATACCTTTTCTGTATATAAAAGGGAAGTTTAGGATGCTACCTATCAGGACAAATTAACAGTTGATGCCAATGATACCGTGACATTTATATAAATTATAGGGCTATGGTTTAGTGGTGGGACACTTAACAACATGTGTGAGACCCTAGGTTCCATCTCCAAGAGTGGAAAAAACATTAAGGTGAGCATGGTTGATCAAGCCTAAAGTTCTAGCGCCGTCACTTAAGAGGTGGGAGCAGGAATATCAGGAGTACAAGGTCATCCTCAGCTAGACAGCAAGGTGTGTGTGTGTGTGTGTGTGTGTGTGTGTGTGTGTGTAAGTATGTGTGAGAGTGAGTGTGTATGAGTTGCATTTGTGAGTGTGTGTGAGTGAATGTGTGTAAGTATATGTGAGAGGTGTATGAGTGTGAGTATGTGTGAGTGTGTGTTTGTGTGTGTGTGAGAGAGAGAGAGAGAGAGGTTGAGAGAGAGAGATTGAGTGAGTTACTATGCTGTAGTTTCCCTGGTTGCAGTCTGGGTGTGTTATGTTCCTGGAGGGCTATGGTAGGTGATGCTGCACTTAGCCACAGGACGAGGCTCCTGTTGATGAATATCATTTCCCAAACACGAGGACGATTCTGTCTGCTTCATTGTTTCACACTTCCGGGTAAAATCCTATTACCTCCAACCTAAATATTAAACAAGGACTGAAAGCCAGGGAAGAGTTTCATACCTACAATTCTAGCACTCAGGATGATGAAGAGTTCTGGGCCAGCCTGGGCTATATAACAAGAGCCTGTTGGGGAAAAAAATGGAGAAGAACTAAAACCAAGCTCATTAAAATCAGGAACAAGATAAGGTTGTCCATGATCCCCACTCCTTTTCAATATGGTGCTTGAGGCACTAGATACAGCAGTAAGATAAGAAAAGAAAAGTAAAAATACAAATAGGAGAACTCAAATCATCCCTATTTGAAGTTGATATGACAGAATACGTAAGAGACTCCCAAAATTCTACTAGAAAACGTCTAGAAAAGATCGGTGATTTCAGTGGCAGGATACAGAATCAACCTTTGACCCCCTTTATAAGCTTTGTGTTTCTAAATGTGTTGCATAGGCACAATGCCTATCTAAGAGTAACAATATTAATTTCAATTTTTATGTCAATATAAGACATCTATATCAATGAAAAACCTTAAATCTGTGTCAAAATAAATTTGTACCGATGTAAGAAAATATAATTTTAAATTTATCAGTTATAAAGATTTTTATCAATTAAAATTATGATTACATAAGCAATTCCACCTGTTTCCTCCCTGTTCAAAATTATGACCATTCTCAAATTTCCTTGAATGACAACCTTTTATAATTTGTAAAATAGCCATTACCAGACCCCCAAACACGGGGAGTTGGGCTGATGACTCTCCATAACTTCTTTTGGAGATGAGAAATCTTTAAAGGGGAGGAGAGGGGTAGGAAAAGGAGCAGATTTGGTTAGACCTTAAGAAAGCCAAGCCAGCAATTGTTATCCAGTCTCTGATGCTTAGAAGGCTCAGGGCTTGACTGAATTTCCAACTGGATCCATCTGAGAGGTTGAATGAGGTCAGATGACCTGGAATCCATGGCTCAGGGAATCCAAGCAGGTCAGTTCAGCATCTCTACGGATGAGTCTCACCAAAGCTGTACACTCGCAATATACAAATCTCAAGACAGATTTAAGTACCATCAAGATATCTGCATGGATTGTGTTAGTCTCTGTAGGGTGTATAGTAGTTGAGGATGAAATTCTGCTTCTTGTTTGAGCATGTGAAAGACAGCTGTCCTTTTTATGAGTCAGTTTTAGTAATAACCAATCATAGTGAAGGGTTGCATGGAGAATCTTTACCTGTCCTGTTTGATTCTCTTGATTGTTTTCTAGTTCATCAGGGAGTCTCTGTCTGTCATGTCTGATGTATATAACACTGGAAGGGATCCAGAGCCCCATCTCTTTTTCTGTCAACACAAATGTAGAGCTTTTCTCCCAGAATAGAATGCCCTTGAGCCAGTAACCAGAAAAACCTTTCCTTGACCTCTTTCCAAGAGGAATAATAATATAACCACAGAACTCAAAATCACACCCATTTTGATAATTAAAACAATGCAAAACAAATAAACTAAACAAATATTGTATGAGTCTATTTTTAGACTTTTTATTTGTCATGTCAGAAACGTTTAACCCAAAATTCTCGTGGAGCCCATGTTCAAAGAATTTGAGTTATCTTGTAAAAATTTTATAGATTTCTTTAAAGCATTATCTTTTGTTTATTGTATAATTTTATTTTTAGGCTTTTTAAAAATCTGTCATGTCAGGAATATTTAACTTAGAATTCTCATGGAGCCCATGTTTGAAGAATTTGAGTAATCTTGTAAGATTTTTTTTAAGACATCTCTAAAGTATTTTTATATTTAATCTAGCCTGTATCTGTTGTTGGAGGCAGTAGCCTTTCTCCTCCTCCTCCTTTCTCCTCCTTTCTCCTCCTTCTTCCTTCTCCTCTTCCTTCTCCTCCTCCTCTTCTTCTTCTCCTCTTCCTCCTCCTCCTTCTCTTCCTCTTCTTCTTCCTCCTCTTCTTCTTCCTCCTCCTTCTTCTTTTTTGTCTTTCCCTAGTTTATAGCAGGGGACTCTATCTGTAAGCTGAGGTTCCCCTGAGTTTTTGTTTAACGTTTTCATATTTGAGCCATCCATGGGCTAAGCTGGATGGAACAAAGGGAACCAGGAGAGGTCACAGCGCAGGCCAAGATCACAGACAAAGACAATAGTGTGTTTTTTTTAAATTACACTCAACAGATGACACCCAACTTTGGTACCTGATTTTCTGCATAAAACCAAGTGTTAAAATTTGCCTTTCTGGGCCTCTTTCTTAGGGAATGGGATATTCCACTGTGGTAGTTTATATTGATTGTCAATTGAATATAGAATCACCCTGGAAACATCTTTGGGCCTGGCTGTGAGAGATTTTCTAGACCAGGTTAATTAGGTAGGAGGCCTACCCTAAGTGCTGGGCTACATAAGAAGTAAAACGCCAGCTGAGCAGTAGCATTCGTTGGTTTCTCTTTGCTGATTTATGTGTAATGTGATGAGCTATCTCAAGCCTCTGCTGCTGAGATTTCCTCCCCATGATGGACTGTATCCCCTTAAACTGTAAGCAAAATTAAGCCCTCTTCCCTTAAGTTTGTCCTTATGAGGTATTTATCAGACAACAAGGAAAGATGTTAATTTAGAAAATTGGTACCAAGAGTGACTGGTACCAGTTGCTGTGACAGACCTGGCCAGTGGGTCTCAGGTCTCTGGAACTGGTTTGCAGAAGAAACAATGGGAAGATTTGCAACTGTAGGGTACAAAAGCCTCACTAGAGTTCAAACATGGATGGACCACTCTGATGGGTGATTAGAAGACAAGAACGCTGAGAAAAACACACACAGTGGAAGCCTGGTTCTTGAGGTCTCAGAGGGAAGAGGCGTGTCTGGAACTGTCATGGACTATTCCTGTGATACTCTGGCAGAGAATCTGGTTGCATTCTGCCTATGTCCTGGGACACATTAAAGGTAATGGGATCCATGCCTCTGGTCTCCGAGTGCACCTACACTTATGTGCACAACCCCCCACAAAATGTACACTGTAAGCACCGTTCCTGGTGCTTAGTCAGCTCATCCACGATGATCAGCATGACCCCTGGTGCCTTCCCTTTTACACCACACACGTAAGTAGGCACCACACAGTAATGGCTTCAGGTTTAAGAAGTTTGTTGCCTCACAGTCAGTTCTGGAAGCTTGAGACCCAAGAGCAAGGTTGTAGTGGCGGTGGTCCTGCCCAGGGCCTCT
Organism: Mastomys natalensis; assembly: GCA_021653895.1. NCBI lineage: Eukaryota > Metazoa > Chordata > Mammalia > Rodentia > Muridae > Mastomys > Mastomys natalensis. Next base: position 46,991 of record JAJTUV010000569.1, read on the forward strand.
TTCCCGAATCTACCTGGCAGTTGTGGGCACTGTGGCTGTAATGTTCCATTCCACTGCCTTCGCACGATGTTTTTCCTGCATCTCTACCATCGTGCTCCAGCGTGTCCATCTGTGTCTACATTCAGATGTTGTGTTTGAAATTCTGAGGCCAGAAGAGGGTGTAGGATCCCCTGGGATTGGAGTTACAGACAGTGGTGAGCCACCTAAGAGGTTTCTAAGAATACTAGTCATTCTGAATTACCCACCAAATGATCTTGTTTTAATATGGTTATCTCTGCAAGTGAGAGTTGCATCCAGAAGAATTGGAAGCTACTTCTCCCAGCACACACTTCTTAGAAGATGCAATGCAACTGGTGATGCCTTTGTCTCCCTTGCCTTCAGCATCTTCTACAGTCTCCCTCCGCCCCTGGTCCTTCAGCACTTCTGGCAATTGGCCTCTTCACTGAGTGGGGTTTTAACCACACTGATTAAGCACCTTGGCCAGGACCATCTTTTTCTTCCTGTTCTTAGGGATTTGGGATAAGTTGATACCACTGGGCATTCCATTTGGAGATGGATGGTTGGTGGATGGATGGGTGGTGGTGGGTGGGTGGGTGGGTGGATGGATGGATGGATGGATGGGTGGGTGGGTGGATGGATGGATGGGTGGGAAGGTGGGTAGGTGGATGAGGGAGGGAGGGGTGGATGGATGCATGGGTGGGTGGACAGACGGGTGGTAGGTGGATGGATGGACGGATGGATAGATAGAGCTGGTCTCAATCTGTCTTGCCAATCTCATTTCCCATCATTCCCATTCAAGCATTTTGTCCTAAGCCTGACTGTTGGCTGCTGTTTTCCACAGCATTCTTTCTCAAGGTCAGGTTCTCTTTCTCAAGGCCAGGTTCTAGTCTTCTCTCCAAGGCCTACGGTAAGCTCCATTTCCTGGCTGTCTAGCACTGGGGCCTCTGCTTGTAGAACTTACACAGCTGGAGCCCTGGGACAGGAAAGGCTACGACGAGTCTATGGGAGTGACCTTACTGGTGGGTATATGGAGACTGAAATGACTGCCTCCTATAGCCAGGCAGGACTTTCAGTGGAAGGAGGGGGTCATCAACCCCCACACAAAACCTTCAACCCAAAATCTCTGCACTAAATTGATTTATAATGAACATTTCCATGAAAAGTCAAGTTGCAAGCCTAGGATAGGAGTACATATCTCTAATCTCAGCACTTAGGGGAGAGAAATAGGCTTGGTCTACACAATGAGTTCCAGGCCAGCCTGGTCTACATAGATAATGAGACCCTGTCTCAAAATCCTTTTCACACATGCACCAACCTGAAGGTATCTGCATTTAAAAACGTGTGAATATTTGAAAACTCATGACAGATCATGGAGCCCCATATGTAGAGAGGCTTGGCCAGACGATCTGATACAGGGTCAAGTGTGAGAACCATTGTCCCATCTAGCCTCCTGGTGGAGAGGCCAGATCACAACACTATCAAATGGTTTTCCCATCACAGACATATCCAGGTATGTGCTTCTCAGTCAGATCTGGGCATCTTGGATCTAAGCAGGGCCACCCAGTACCTCATAGCTGACACTTGATGACTGCTGCTGCTTACTGACTTCCATGTGGGCAGTCCGGAGCCTGACTCAGTTCCAGCACTGAGCACAGTAACATAGGTAGTGAGGCTCCTTGCTGCTGAGTGCTGATTGGATGGAGCATCCACCCTAGGTACTATTGTGATTGCTTGCTATGTACCTCCTGGCTACATTCAATCTAACCAAGACTGAGGTGGGTTTCCATAGTTCCTTTCCGGAGACAAGGAAGCAGATGTGCAGAGGTCATACCCCATCCTATACAAGGGATCTTCAATGTAATTGTTTAATTCTTTAAGTGTTGGGGACCAAATCCAGAATCTCCTGCTCGATAATATGCAAATGCTCTGTCACCGAGTCTGCCAGCTGGCACAGCTTGAGTTTTGAACCCAGCCTCTCCCTGGGGAGCTGTAGAGAATGTGTGCTCCATGCTCAATTAGCCTCCAAAAAATACTAGGTTATTCAGAAGCGGTGTGAACTTCGAAGGCATCGAGAGTCTGAGGTATTTAAGAGCCTCTTGCTATTGAGTCCTCAGTTCTGACTTAGCCTCGTTGCTCTGACAGGTGACACAAGGCTGTGAAACATTTACGCTGTGGAACTCCCAGCAGGGTGACTCGGGCACTGACGTGTGTGTGTGTGTGTGTTGTGTGTGCGCGTGTGCGTGCGCGTGCGCGTGCGCGTGTGCGTGCGCGTGCGCGTGTGTGTGTGTGTGTGTGTGTGTGTGTGTGTGTGTGTGTGTGTCTGGAGTACTGGCTTTACAAGTGTTTCATCTTCTCTTCCTTGTTTTTTTCTTCAATGCTTTGAAATCCCCATCCCTTTGTGGGGCAGAGGTACCAGAGTGGGTGAGGGCAAGCAGGGTTCAGAGTCCCCTGGCATGAACTGTTCCGACACCAGGCTTCAAGTTGGGGCTGGTGTTTGTGAGTCCTTGGGAAGAGAGTGTGATTTGGCCCTATGCCCAGTCCTCTTCCCAGAAGACTCACAGAGGACTCAGTTCCATCACCCTAAAGGCATTGCGTGCCAAGGACCCAGGCCCTGAGAAACGGGCCACGATCCCAGCTGTCGGGCATGAGAAGAGACCTAAGTGGCCACATCCCAGAGACAGTCTCAACTTTGTCATCTGAAATGTTTTCTTTCCAAGTTGATGTTTTTCTTGGAGCTTGGCCTTGAATTTATTATATTCCAGGTAGATGTTTTCCTCCTTCCTGTGGCCTAGTCACTGCGCCTGCTTCTTTGATCAATTCCAGCTGAATGGGGTAGGTCTGTCTGTCAGGAGAATGCTCACTTCAGCCTGCCTGGGAACTGCTCACCTCGGCCTGCCTCCGCCCTACCCTAGAATCTCTCCTGTGTGTATGGACGTTCACTTCAAACTCTCACGTGGCTTTCCTCTCACATGGCTTTCTATTGCTGTGATTAAAAAAATAAAAATCGGCAAAAGGCAAGCTGGGGAGGAAAGGGTTAACAACAGTCCCTCAGTGAGGGAAGACAGAGCAGGAACTCAAGCAGGGCAAGGAACCTGGATGCAGGAGCTGATGCAGAGGCCATGGAGGCACGCTGCTCCCTGACTTGTTCCCACGGCTTGCTCATCCCGCTTTCTTATATAATTCAGGCCCACCTTCTCAAGGTTGGCACCACCTACAGTGGGCTCAGCCCTGGGCCTCCACATATCAAACATTAATCAAGAAAATGCCTGACAGAATTGCCTACAGGCCAATCATGCAGAGGAATTTTCTTAATTTAAAATCCCTCTTCCCAAATGACTCTGACTTGACAAAAACCCTACTAACATACCTCGTCCTTCTAAAGGGTCTTGAACAGAATTACTCTAATAAAGTCGTGTAAATAACACCACACCTAGGAGATGAGGTGAGCACAGAGCCCCTCCTAGAGAGAGAGCAGCCTGAGACTCTGGGTGAGCTTAGGTTCTCTGAGACCTACTGTGTGCATGTTGCTCTTTTCCTTTCTTTGTGCCAGCATAACAAACTACATCGGAGTTCACTATCTGACCGGTAACTAGATGGGGTTGGTATGCTTCGTAGTGGTTCTGGGATAGGGTATCCAAGTGTTGGGCTTTGTGATATGCAACCAACCACATTTATAGTAAGTAATTTGGAAGACATTTGGCATTAAATTCTTGATTCTTGAGGCAAACAGATACAATATAGACCGAATCGTACCACAAAGTCCCGCACACCATCTAAACTCTCATCTAGGTCACTGTTAAACTTTGGCTAATTAAGTCTCACTGCCGTTTGTAGATCCTGGCTGTGTTTGCATTTTAAAACATGTTTTCATTGTGGTGATATATACTTAATGGAATCTGACCTATATTACTCCGCCAAGAGGAATTTGGACTCACCAGTTGGAGCTAATGTGGCAGAAAGGAGTAACCCTCCCTGTCTCAGGAAGCGGCTGGCATGGGGAAAGCACTGAGTCAGTCATTTTTGTGGCTGATCGTTGCCACGTCGTAGTTCCATGAGCTCAGAGGATATCCTCAGAGATAGCGTGTTATAGTAGAGAGAATGGAAGAATACAGATCAAAAGTAGGCTTTGTCCCCAGGTCTCTGGCCCTGACTGTTTATCTGAGCCCTTTGTGCATTTGTCAAAACAGAGGGGTGAATCGAGGCATAGGCATTTTGTCTACATCTGCTCCTGCTGTGTAGCCCATACTGGCCTTGAACCTGTGATCCTCTTGCCCCTGTCTCCTAAAACAGCATACCTGCAGAGTACAGATTTTGAGACTGAACTTTGAGATAGTTCTTGCTTAACAGAGAATAAGGTCCCTTCCTCTCCCCAACATTCAGCTGTGTAAATGTTTTTGGTCCTTTTATGTCAAAACATGATTTTGTGAAAATTTCAATTCTTTGGGGGAAAGTTGAAAACTACTAAATGAGATAACTATTCCTGGGCCTTTGTGGTCCACTATAACATCTTTGATCTACTGTAACTCCTTCAATCCACTGTAACAACTGGGAGCCACTGCAATCAATACCTGGGAGCCACTGTAACACCTGGGAGCCACAGTAACACCTGGGAGCCACAGTACACCTGGGACCACGTAACACCTGGGAGCCACTGTAACACCTGGGAGCCACAGTAACACTGGAGCCACTGTAACACCGGGAGCCACTGTAATACCTCGGAGCACTGTAATACCTACAATTCATTGTAATTCCTATGATCTACTGTAATGCCTGCCTATCAGTGCCTGTACTATTAGGCATGCTGTTATGTGTCCTGGGACCCTTAAAAGAGCACAGCCACAAAGGATCTCTGAGGCAACAAGAGGGTGCTTAGTGTTGTCCCAGACCTAGACATACATAGCAGGGTCCAGAAAAATCAATTCCAAGGTCTTCAGCAGCAAAAGGAAGGTAAAGTTGGCAGTAGACTTTGTTGGAGAAAGTCAGAGCCTGAATAGGCCTCTTTTCTTGTCTAGTCTGCCTCTTCTTGAAATGTCCCGGCAACTTTTCCGTGATCATCAAGGAAGGTCTCCCACCTTCCAAACCAGACCGACTAATCACCACCTTCAACTTTCTCCCATCCTGAAGAGGCCTGGCCTGGCTGCTCAGCTGTGTCATGTGCTTTCCCACTTCCTTCCTCACCACTCCAAGGCCTCTTTAATTCTTCATCCTTCATAAAGTATTCCCTGACTCATGGAAGTGAAATGATTCAACCCAGTTCATAAAATTAGAAGATGACTCCTCTGGACCAAAGAGACGGTAAGAAACTCAGCTGCAGACCCAAACAGTATGTAAAAAAGAAGGCGGCATGTGTTCTTGTTCAAGTGGGAAGAGCCCCCCTGGGAAGGATGTGCATCTGTGGGATGCACGGGAATTCCCTTCACGTCTGAGAGCTCAGCGGACATCATTAGCGAATGATAATGATTTGTCAGGTGATAGAAACCGTTTCGGGGAGGAACAGGGTCTGAAACAGAGTCCTTCCCCTGCCTCTAGGGGAATGAGGAGACAGGCCATCCAGGTGTGTTTTCTTGCGGGAGTTGTGGATTCCTTGTGTGCAGCTACCATGGTGTAATTGTATTTTTCTTCCTCAGCAATTGAGATCATCATTCTTTGTGTGTGCATGTATGTGTAAACACACACACTCACACATATTGAAGACGAAAGGGTAGAAGGTCTCATTTCCTATCCATCATGTAGAGAGCTTGGAAATCACAACTCTGTCCCCTCCCCGCCCCTCCGCCCCCAGCAAATACTACAGAGCACTCACGAAGTTCACGGTCCAGGGCACAGACTCACCAAACACTGAGGTCTCGTCTCAGGAATGTGGAGTGTTCCTCCCCGTCGTCCCACACCCCAAACCCCACCTTGCACATACCACCACATTACCGAATGCGTGTACACAGCAGTTTCTTTCACTCAGTTACTGCTTTGAGTGTGTTTGCCCGAATCAGTTTCCTTTTGTTGCGCTGATGAGACACTGTGACGAAAAGCAACTTACAGACACATTTATTTTGGCTCATGGTCCCAGAGGGAGAGTCCATCATGGTTGGGGACAATGGAGCAGGAAGCTGAACACCTGCAAACTGAAAATGGGGAAAGCCCACCCCCTAGTGATGTCCTTCCTTCAGCAAGACTCTACCTTCTAAAGGTTCCACAACCACCCCCTGTGCCCCACCCCCACTCGTGCATACAGTGTCACCAATCGAGGACAAAGGATTCAAATCCAGGAGCACATTCCTGAGCAACTTCAATTTAAGGTCATAGTTCAGAAAAAGGAAATATGGTAGTTACAAGCACTTATGGGCATGTTCAGTCCAACATTATTAGGGGCCAAATTTACTCTTAAGCCTCCTAATAGAAAGAGTGACTTGGTTAGTTTTCCACAAGAATCTTAGCTGAAACAAAAACAAAAGACAAGTCTGAAAGTGCAGTGATGCAGGAGTGAGGGGCCCTGCCCACTCTTTCCATTCTGTCCCGTGTGTGTGTGTGTGTGTGTGTGTGTGTGTGTGTGTGTGTGTGTGTGTTCTACAGCGAAGCAAGAAAACCCTCACCAGATTCGGTACTCAATCATTGGCTTTCCGCTCTCCAGAAACTTGAGCCCGACGAACCTTCTTTCCTGTCTACATTATTCAGTCATAGGCATTCTGTCATAGTAATAGGAAACGGACTAAGACATCAGTCACGTCTGGCTGTGAAGAAAGAAACTGCAAGACCGATTAAAATGCAAATAATGAGCCGAGTAAACATGAGCCAGACGCAGCTCTAACGGGGATGTTGGCTCTAACAGACTAGGAATTTCAAACTGTGATGAATGTGCTGGCGCTCTAATGGGAAGGTCTGCAGCGTGTAAGGACAGGTGAGCAGTGTGTGAGCGAGAGATGGAGCAGCAAATGCCACGCAGCAAAACCACTTAACAGAGGCAAGGAATGCCTTCGGTAGACACAGCTAAGGAGAGTCTCTGAGTGAAGGAGAAACCGCCAATGCTGAAAATCTGGGAGGAGAGAGGGTTTGGGATAAAAAGGTGAGAATAAGAACCACGAGACAGCCAGGTGTGGCACACACTTTCAATCTCAGCACCCCAGAGGCAGAGGCAGGAGGATCTCTATGAGTTTAAGTTACTCTGATCTACAGAGTGAGTTCTAGGCCAGACAAGGCTACATAGTGAGATCATGTCTGGAATTCTCCACTAAAAAAGCACTATGAGACAAGTACAGTGGGCTGCTAACATGTGTGATGGGGATACCAGAAGGACACGAAAGGGGGAGGAGGTATTTGAAACAACAATGGCTGAGAATTTCTGCAAGATAACATCAGACACAAAACCACAGATCCAGGAAGCTCAAGGTCTTCCAAGCAGGGTAAACGGTCCCCAAAGAACACATTTTTAAATAACAGGAAGTGGAAGACAATCCTGAAAGAACATCAAAAAATTAAGAATTACTTCTGACTGCTCAGGGACTGGGCAAGCAAGGAAGAGAGTGGAGAGGATTATTTCCAGAGAAAACAATGTCAACCTGAAGTTCTGCACCTGCTGAGATCATCTTTCCAAAGGAAAGCAACAACCCCTTTCTGGTAAACAGAAATCGAGAGCATGTGTCACCAGCAAAACTGCCTTACAAGAAGCTGTAAGAAAGATGAGCCACACACAGTGGCACTCAAGCACATTAATCCCAAACAAGTGTCACTAGAAAGCCAAGCATGGTGGCGCACACCTTTAATCCCAGCAGTTGGGAGGCAGAGGCAGGTAGATCTCTGTGAGTTCTAGGACAGCCTAGTCTACATGTTTCAAAATGATGATAATGGACTTGAACCTCTGACCTGTAAGCCAGCCCCAATTAAATGTTGTCCTTTATAAGTCTTGCATTGGTCATGGTGTCTGTTCTCAGCAGTAAAACCCTACTAAGACAGATAGGATATGGCTAATGCATGGGAACAGGGAGGGCATGAGAAGCCAAGCAGAGTGCTTGCAACCTCTCAGCATGAAACAATGAGGCAGCCAAAGCATCACTGGAAGCCATAAGTGACCAGTAGAGGACAATCTCGGGAAAGAATCTTCTTTCAAAATCTAGTGCTGTGTGAATAAACTATATCTAGTTTACATGTGGTTCAACATAATAGTTCTTCGGAGAAAACATAAGATCTGGAGCCAACGAGATCCTCAGGAGGTCAAGGCACTTGCCACTGAGCCTGATGACCCAAATTTGATCCCTGAACCCTACATACTGGAAGAAGAGTATTAGAACCACAGGGTGTCTTTTGACCTCCACACATATGCAGTGGTACCCACTTCTGCACTCATACAAACACACAGGATGAATATTTTTAAAAAGAAGACACAGGCTGGGCAGTGATGGCATACACCTTTAATCCCAGTACTCAGGAGGCAGAAGCAGGCAGATCTCTGTGACTTCGAGGCCAGCGTGGTTTACAGAGTAAGTCCCAGGACAGCCAGAGATACACAGAGAAATCCTATCTCAAAAAAGAATGAAGGAAAGAAAGGAGGGAGGGAGGAGGAGGAGGGAAGGGGAAAAGAATGGAAAGGACAGAAGAGGAAAGGACAGAAGCCAGAGGCAGTGGTGCACGCCTTTAATCCCAGCACTCGGGAGCAGGTGGATCTTTCAAGTTTGAGGGCCAGCCTGGTCTATATAGCAAGTTACTTGCCAGCCAGGGCTACGTAGTGAGACCTTTCACCAAAATAAAGAAAACCTGAACAGTGGAGAGATGGCTTAGTGGCTAAGACCACTTGCTGTGTAAGGACCTGAGTTTGAATCCCAACACCTATGTAAAAAGCTGGATGGTCATACATGCATGTCACTCCAGTGACACATGACTGGTCACACATGCCTGTCACTCAGTGCTATCAACTGGAGGATTGCTGGGACTTTCAGGCCACCAGCCTAGCTCTCCGTGATTCAGTGAGGGACCTTGTCTCAAAACAGTAAGGTAGACAGTGATTGACCAGGACACTGCATGTACTGCAGTACATGCACAAGGTTCCTGCACATGTATACATACACCACATCTTCACACACACACACACACACACAAAAAAAAAATTCTAATGAGGATAAAACTGTATTTGAAAGTTTCGGTAGGGTGGTACCAGCCTGTAACCTAACATTTGGGCAGTAGAGACAAGAGGATTGGAGTAATTCTTAGCTGTATAGTGAATTCAAGGCTAGGCTAGGCTACATGAGAACCTGCCTCAAATAAAAATGAAAAAAAATTTCTGTAAGTCAGTCAGTTTCCTGCATGTAAAGATCAATATTTAAATCATTAATACTTGAGCCATCTTTTTTTTTAAAAATTGTATAGCTAGACAACTGTGAATATAGTTTCCATTGTACGGTGTAATAAAATAAAACAGGTTTGACAGGCATGGGATGCTTCGTGCTGTGGTTTGAGTGTATCCCCCACAGACTGTGTGTTGGCAGCTTGCTTTCTGGTGTGGTCATATTCAGTGGGAACAGAACCTTTAATGTCAGGCCTGATGCAGGGGTCATACATAAATCCCAGGTTTATTGTTCAGCTAGCTAGGTAAAACCTTTTATGGAGACTATAAATTCAGGTGAGTGAAGGTTTGGAAGGAAAAATATTTAATAGCATGTATTAGGTTGAGATGTCTGTAATGCGTGAGTGGAGATATCTGGTCGTTGAGTGTGTAGACCCAGAGATTTGGACTGAACCATTTATTATCATTGAGTGACATTTGACTTAAAACAGACTCAGGGGCTGGAGAGATGGCTCAGGGGCTGGAAAGATGGCTTAGGGACTGGAGAGATGGCTCAGGGGCTGGAGAGATGGCTCAGGCTGGAGAGATGGGTCGGGCTGGAGAGATGGCTCAGGGGCTGGAGAGATGGTTCAGAGGCTAAAAGCACTTGCTGCCCTTGCAGAGAAGCTGTTACCAGATATTTGATCATACTGTGAACCCTGAGATTTTATTATTTACAGAAAAAAAACCTAGTTGTGGTGTGGCTTGGCCCTTAATACACACCTTTAATCCCTCTGGCTGGAATATAGACAAGCTCTTAGCACACATCTTTAATCCCAGTGAAGGTAAAGTTAGTTTGTAGAGCACCCATGTTTGAAAGTGATGTTTAATTGAGTGGCAGACAAAGTGATGAATCAGAGAAAGATTTGAGAGAATGGGATATGCCCAACTCTCATGAAAAGAGGAAAGGGAGCTACTTAAGAGAGCAGTGCAGAGAGGCTGAAAACATTCTAGACCTAGATTAGATTGTACGGAGGCTGGAAACTTCCAGGACTAAGCCTGGGTTAGCAGATGGAAGCAGTAAGCATCAGAGATTACAATCACCTCGGTTAATAAAAGTGACTTTTACAAGAGGTCCAAGCTTAGTTCCCAGAACTCTCTTCAAGCAGCTTACAACTGCTTGTAACTCTGGCATCCTTGGGGCCCTACACTCACATGCACACTCCTACACACAGACTCATAGAAATACACATAATTTAAAATAATAAAAAGAAATATTAAAAAAAAAAAGGAAGAAATAGATCCAGAACCTTCCAGTAGCAGTGCTGGGAACACAAAGATGAGTCCTGGCTCTGTCTGTCTGTCTGGGCGTTTCTCTAACACCGGACCAGATGCGGCGGACCTCCTGATTTGGGTTCCACGGAGCTGGGGCATGACTCAGGAGTGAAAAGAGAACCTGAATGTTGGCCTTCAGCACCCACATAAAGAAAGATGGGTGCAGCACCCTGCTCTGTACCCCAGCACTGACGACGTGCAGGTAGACCTGGGGACTTGCTGGCTGGCCAGTCTAGATGAAACGGTAAGCTCTAGGTTCAGTGAGCTATCCTGTCTCAAAATTAATTAAGTAATTAATTTAAAATAATGTGGAGTTGGGTGTGGTCACCGTGCCTTTAGTCTCAGCTCTTTTGAGATTGAGGCAGGGGGATCTCTGTGAGTTTGAGGCCAGCCTGGTCTATATAACGAGACCCTGTCTCAAACAATAAAAATTAATGTGGAGAGCAATTGAGGAAGACATCAAACATCTATATCTGGCCTACACACACACACACCAAAAGAAAACACTATCACACATCTAAGAATTACCCACGACTCTCTCTTCCTACCAGGCTGCAAGCGTGTGGAACTGGCACTAAGGTTTGGTCACTGCTGTCTCCTCCCAGCTCAGAGGTGTGTGTCTTAGATGGACACTGCATACTTACACACCTGTCACCTAAACATGTCACAACCACCCATGATAACTGGGCCTTTTCTGCACAGAGATGGAAGCACAAAGACAGGAGGAGGAGCGTCAGACACTGTGTGGGGCACAGGACTACGCAGTGGTGCTTTTATGAAGTTCCTTTGGGCAAGCCCTCAGAGGCTAGTTCCCCAATCAGTCAGGGAGGGAAGAGTTTCCCAGCTAGACACAGCACATGCGTGGAAGGACACGAAAGACTGAGTGTGGCCTGATAAAGACTGGATTTAGGAGGCTGCAGTCCCTGGGGACACTGGAGGCCTGGAGGCACCTGAGGAGGTGGGGACAGAGGACATGGCCACCCAGTTAAAAAGCTGAAGGAGGTTTCAGAGCCTTTCCCATTGATCCAGGGCATCAGGGATTTCAAAACAAAGCAGACAGCCGCACAAAGCTTTGAAGTCCTGCCTCTGGCCTGCGTGAACAATCGGATGTGAGCAGGAAGCTCTGGGGATGAGGCCTTGCCAGTGCACGGTCAGCAGAAGCCTGCTTTGCCTAGGTTTCAGCTCCGGTGTTGTGTAGGATATTTAATATAACAATTCTAAGACAATGCTCGCTGTGCTACGGAGAAGGTTGTTTGAAGGAATGTGCTGGAAAAGTTAGGGGATTTTTTTTCTTCTTTGTCTTTTATGAACTCAGTAGTGTGTTTCCAAAGTACTTTTGGCTAGTAGTGAATAAACAAGCCGCCCTAAACTAGATGGGGAAGATCTAAATGCATCATCAGATGTCTCTAGAGCTTGCCTTTAAAAGTCTGTACAAACACGAATGGACAGGCTGGACTCTAAGAATAATATTTTTGCATGGACTTACATAGACAGATAAACAAAGCCCCAAGAGAGGAAAAAAAGCTTCATTAAAATGGAAATACAGATCTCCTGCAGGGTTGTCCCCCTTTGCTCGCCAGGGGGCTTCTTGGTTTAGCTTTGAAAGCTCGGGATACTGCTAGCGTTGAAGAAAAGAAATCACACATATCTGTCCTGTGTCTGTCTACTTTGCAGTGTAGATCTTGGTCCATGACTTAATGGCAAGAGGAGGGGACACCAATAGAGTGTCACCAGGAGGTGTTCCTCTTCATTTATCAGGGATAATCCAGGACTTCCAGCTGTTGCCTCCCTCAGAAGTACCCACCAGAAGCTCTTGAGGGCCCCTGGTTGCCATCAGGCCTCTCTGAGCCGGGCATATTGTCTCTGTCTGGCTGTGTGTTGTGAGCCACATCTGGTGGCCATTGGCAGGTGGTTTCTTTTGTTTTGTTTTGTTTTTGAGACAGAGTCTCACTGTGTACCTTTGACTGGTCTGGAACTTGCTAAGTAGAACAGGCTGGCCTTGAACTCTCAGAGATCTGCCTGCTTCTGCCAGGTGGTTGCTCAGTGATCAGCACATGGGGGTCGGAGGTTGCATTTGCTTTGCGTGCTGTCAAGGAAGCTAATGTGAGCTGTAGGGGGCTGACTGTGTTTGGATTCTGGGGAGCCATCATAATGTGGTTGTTCCCTTCGGCAAGCTCCTCTGTGGAAAGATCCTGTCTAAGGAGGTGGCTGGAAGAGCATCCCTGTGTGCTAAGTGTGTCACCATTGAGGGAACGTGAGGTAATGTATGGGCTCCATGCAGTCCCGGCAGATCTCTCCTGTTTACATTTGCATGGCCTTGATCGGCAGGAAAAAGCTACAGCCGTCCCTTTTCTTCTCACAGATGTAACAAAACCACTTGGAATGAAGCTGGACTGGCACCCAGGACCTGTGGTGGCACCACCTCCCCGTGGCCTTCCAGCGAGCGAGCAGTAGGGAGGTAGCAGGCTCAGTGCTGAGGTAGAGAGGAATTGTGTGCTATTCAGTCCCGCTCTTCTAGTATTTTTTTTTTTCAGAATTATTTATTTTATGCATACGAGTACACTGTCACTGTCTTCAAACACACCAGAAGAGGGCATCAGACCTCATTACACCTTGTGAGCCACCATGTGCCTGCTAGGAATTGAACTCAGGACCTTTGGAAGAGCAGTCAGTGCTCCTAACCACTGAGCCATCTCTTCAGCCCCCTTTCAAGTATTTTTTTAAAAAAGCTTTTATTTTTTGTCAAAAAAAATTGTTTTTTTTTTTATAGTTTCCCATATGTATATAATGTGTTCTGGTCCCTCTCAACACCGCCCTCAGTTTGGTATACAACACACAACACACACACACACACACACTGAGTTTAGCTAGGGCCATTGGGTGAACTTGGGTTTGGAATTACCCCCTGGCTGGCAGGGTCCCCAGCACGCCCCATAGTTTTGTGTCCTTGAAGTGGAATATTAAGTAACAAGTGACAGTGCCAGGGTGGGGAGTGGACACTGCTCAACTACTGGTTTTTTTGTTTGTTTTGGTTTTGGTTTTTCGAGACAGGGTTTCTCTGTGTAGCCCTGGCTGTCCTGGAACTCACTCTGTAGACCAGGCTGGCCTCAAACTCAGAAATCCGCTGCCTCTGCCTCCCAAGTGCTGAGATTAAAGGCGTGCGCCGCCACTGCCCGGCTCAACTACTGTCAAAGTTGAGAGGAGCATAAGCATTTGTGAGAGCACATCTGTGAACCCCACTTTGCCTCTGTCCACCCACGGCTGCCTCCTTCCTGCCTCAGAACCTCAAACTCAAGCAGCTATCCCAGTGCCCACCTCCCCAGACAAACAAAAAGCCAACAATCAAAAGCAAGGGGGCATGTATGGGGAAGGGGAGGGGAGTAACATCCATGGGTAAGTTAGATCAGATCAGCGCAGGACCGGTTCCCAATGTAACCTGGGAACTTCTCTCTGGTAGGGAAGACAGACCTCGCTTGCAGCAGAGAGCCAGAGGCACTGTTCTGTAGCTCTCGGGAGTGCACAGACCTGTAACTGCTGCCGAACGATGCTAAGTGCAAAGGCAGCCTGGAATCTACACTCATTTGTAATCTTTACGTTCACAAGTCGTTCATAAACATCAGCAGTTTGAACATCTAGTTAAAGGCGGCCCTGAGCTGACGGTGCCTTTAATCCCACCTTTAATCCCAGCATCAGGAGGCAGAGGCAGGTGGATTTCTGAGTTTGAGGCCAACCTGGTCTACCGGAGTGAGTTCCAGTACAGCCAGGGCTACACAGAGAAACCCTGTCTTGGAAAACCAACAAAACAAAAGGTGGTCAGAGGTATACTCTCCTGCAGCTCCGCAGGCTCTAAGAGCAGCTGTGTCTTTACCTGATAAATCCTACCTCAGCAGCAGCCAGAGCTCCACGCCTAACTAAAGAGGCAGACACTCTCCTCAGGGTTCCATAGAGATGGGGACTTTGCCCATGAGTGACAAATGGACTATACAAGCTCAGGCACATCAGGAGTAAGAGCCTCAGGACTGAAAAGATAGCGCAACGGCTGGTGAAGAGCACCGGCTGATCTTCCAGAGGACTCTGGTCCGATGGGCAGCACCCACATAGTGGCTTCACAGGCCCAAATGCTCCAGTCCAGAGATCCAAAGCCCTATGCTGCCTGTCCTCCATGGACATTCACAGGCACAGACATACATGAGCAGGCAAAACACTGTACACAAAAAAATATAATTATTTTTTTTAAAAAAGAGTCTCCCATGAGTGTCAGCTTGAGGGCTCTGGTCACTTTCCTGATGAAAAAACTAAAAGTTGGAGCTGTGTGCTCTTCTGGCCTCCGAGAATACAAGTGGCATACATTCACACAGACATACACGTGCACACTTATAAAAGTGAATACATTTTTTAAAATACAAAATAGTATTTTAGTCAATGTGCTCTAAGAAGAAGGAGGAACTTGGAGAGTAAAGACAAATGGAAAAAAAAAGGTGTTAAGAATTGGAATGTGGGGGCTGGAGAGATGGCTCAATGATTAAGGGCACTGATTGCTTTTCTAGAGGTTCTGAGTTCAATTCTCAGCACCCACATGGTGGCTGACAACCATCTGTAATGGAATCCGATGCCCTCTTCTGGTGTGTCTGAAGACAGCTACAGTATCGCATATAAATAAAATAAATAAATATTTTTTTAAAAAGAATTGAAGCCGGGCGGTGGTGGCGCACGCCTTTAATCCCAGCACTTGGGAGGCAGAGGCAGGCGGATTTCTGAGTTCGAGGCCAGCCTGGTCTACCAAGTGAGTTCCAGTACAGCCAGGGCTACACAGAGAAACCCTGCCTCAAAAAACAAAACAAAACAAAAAACAAAAAAAAAAAACAAAAAACAAACAAAAAAAGAATTGAAATGTGAAGCTTTTGGACAGCTCTCTGTAACACAAACTGATGTCCACATGTTTCCCTTAAGGAGGAGTCAGGGCCACGTGGACTTTGTGCCTATTGTCCTTGTTTCATTTCTGTCACTGTGATAAAATACCCTGATAAAAAGTAACCCAGGGGAGAAAGGGTTTGCTTCAGCTCACAGTCTGTCATAACAGGGACATCCAGGCAACAGGAACTTAAAACAAATAGTCACACCACCTCCACAGTCCAAAGCACAGAGAAGTATTTGCTTACTACGGAGCTTATTTTCTTAACCCACGTACAGTCCAGGACCCAAACTTAGGGAATGGTGTTGCCTGCAGTGGAGTGGGTCTTCCCCATATGGATCAATGTAATCAAGCAATCCTCACAGACAGATCTGGTCTAGGCAGTCCTTCACTGAGACTCGAATCCCAGGTAGTTCTAAATTGTATCAAGTTAGTAGTTAACACTACTAACACCTGTTGAACATTTCACTTTTTTTGGTTTTTTGAGATAGGGTTTCTCTGTATAGCCCGGCTGTCCTGGAACTCACTCTGTAGACCAGGCTGGCCTGAACTCAGAAATCCACCTGCCTCTGCCTCCCAAGTGCTGGGATTAAAGGCGTGCGCCACCACCGCCAGGCAATTTCACATATTTTTGAGGTGGCTCTTCTTCATCCAAAAAAATCATAGAAATGACTCACTCCTGCAAAAGACAGGTGATTCAGCAACACTGTCCTAAATAGGAAGGGGGCTCTGAGAGTCTACTCAGCCCAGGGTGTCTTAGTTCAGATTACTATTGCTGTGATGAAACACCATGACCAAAGCAACTTGGGGAGGACAAGGTTATTTGACTTACACTTTTCCATATCACAGTTCATCATAAAAGGAAGTCAAGGCAGGAACCCAGAGAGGACAGGAACCTGGAGCAGGAGCTGATGCAGAGGCCATGGAGGGGTGCTGCTTACTAGCTTGCGCCTCATGGATTGTTTAGCCTGCTAGAAACTCAAGATGACCAGCCCAGGGATGACCCAAGCCACCATGGCCTAGGCCCTCCCCCTCCAATCAATAATTTGAAAAATGCCCTACAAGCTTGCCTACAGCCAGATCGTGCGGAGGCATTTTCTCTAGAGATTCCCTCTTCCTGGACGACTAGAGCCTATATCAAGTTGACATAAACCAGCCAGTACAAGGTCATGCCTAATATGCACAGGGCCCTGGGTTCCACACCCAGAACCCAAACCGAAAACTAATGAAGAATCTACTTTGATCGCTTCTCGTTGTTGTTGAGGCAGGGTCTTTACAAAGCCCTGGCTGTCCTGGAACTCACCTGATAGGCCAGACCATCCTCAAACTCAGGTCAATATGCCTGTCTCTACTCAGATGCTAAGACACAGGTGTGCGCTGCCACCCGCAGATGGCCAGTTTGTACTGATGAAAACCAAAAATAATAATAATTTGTTTTAAATCGATGAATTGTTTTGTTCCTGATCAAAAGTTTGGAGAAAGAACTGGAAGTTGCTACTCAAGTTGACATGCAGTGTGAATTACATGCTGACTTGTAAGTTACGGAGATGAACAGTCAGATCCTGGATCATTCCAGAATGGGGTTAGAAATCTGTAGTCAGTTTTGCATCCCTAGGATTAGTAGGGACACAGCTACCTAGGCTGATGGGGGAGACAGGGACTCAAGGCCAGGCTGTGAGCTGTCACCAATTTGTGATTAATGTATGCTCAGTCATTTGTGTATAAGTGACACCCGAAAAGGCCCTGGGAGATACAGACTCCCTAGTGAGTGCATGTTCTGGAAGATTGTAGTGAGCAGTGCTTAGCATTGCAGATCTTACCCATATGTTACCTTGAGCTTAATGTTGGAGTGCTGTGGATATTTGCTCAGCATTGAGGGAGGGTCGGTGTGTGTGTGAAGGAGGGTAACAGGCAAGGTGGGAACATGACCTTTTGCCCTCCAAAGCTTGGGAAGCCCCAGTGAGTGCTCCAGACCCTGGTAGTGCCTGGGCACTGGGCAAATCTCCCCTAGGCATACAGCGCAGGGTTAGAGGTTATAATAAGGTCAGCCCCACACTCGGGATCCTGTTTGGCGTGGTTTATTCATGAGATATTAAAGGGGTCAAAACGAGGCTTGCAAGTTGTATCTGAACTCTTTTCTGCAGCAGTGGTGTTCAGAGGTGGCTGTCCCCTCGTAGGGAAAGGGAAGAGTAGGCTCTGGTCTCCGAGAGCAGGACCATGCCTGGACTCAGGTCTGTCTGAAGCAGGACCAAGGGGAAAGCAGGTGGGGGCAGTCCTGGCTGCTTCCATTCTTCTCTAGTAATCCCTTAAAAATAATTGCAGCCCAGACCTCCGCCTCCAGCACATTTTCCACTTGATTAGAGGCCTTTGTGGGGTAGGCAGAGGGGCCTGCAGACGTGGATATTATGCTGGGTCCTGCAATGTCCAGCTGGGACTTTTTCCATCAAAAGGGGATTTTAGTAAAACCATTATCAGGGGCTTAGAGGACAAAGGCCGCTGAGCTGCAAACCAGGGGCAGATTAGTGGTAGCAGCCTGTTTAGGGCCTGTAGAAGGGTGGGAAGGAGCTTGCAGTGACTTATGAGCAAGTGCCTTGATTTCTCTGCTAGTTCCTGGCAGATGAGGAAGTGGGGTGAGTGTAGCAGCGGGGGCGGGGGGGAAGTGATGTCAAGGATGTAAGAGGTAGGACTGATGTCTGCTTAGGTTTCTGGTTATGTCCACCTCACCTGGAGTTCTCTACTGTGACAGCCCACAGTTCACAAGGAGAAATCAAGAAAGGCCCACGTAGCCGGGCAGTGGTGGCACACACCTTTAACTCAGCACTTGGGAGGCAGAGGCAGGTGGATCTCTGAGTTCGGGCCAGGCTAGTCTACAGAGCGAGTTCCAGGACAGCCAGGGCTACAGAGAAACCCTGTCTCAAAAAAACCAGAGAAAAAAGAAAGGCCTATGGGATTAGGGAACATAGAAAGGGCTCAGAGAACATTCTGTCCAGCCTATAGTCCTGCTATTAGAACTCTGGGGTCCTTTGGGTGGTCGTCTGGGGAAAGTTATCTAAAATATAAGCTTCTGTCATGTTGGGCTCCCCCAGAGCCACGCTTCACCTCCGTTGAGGAAGTGGAATTTCAGGCTGTGGAGTCAGCTGCCTCCTGGAGGGCCCATGATGGGTCTGACACTGTCTACCTCCCTGGAAGGCCCTGGCTTCTCCCTGTGTGCATTAAAGCCGTGATTGACATTAACTGCTGAGTGCAGGCCCTTGGAGTAGCAGCTGCAGGGCTCTGGACAGGACATTTCAGGCCTGAGGTGCTGAGTCTTTCTGCCTCAAGTGAAATTCACAGAAAAACTCTGTTCTTTAAAACCTACACTAGAGAAAACATACAGGAGTGGCGGGAGAGGGGTATGGAGACAGAACAACAAATAAATATAAAGCCGGCACTAGGCCAGAAGTGAAGCCATTGGAGGCTGCATATCAGAGCTGCCGTCCCTCCTTCCCTCCGTGTGCCCAGGGCTGTGAGGATTCTGTCATCCAGCCTCCTCAGTCCTCGGAGTCATGTGGGGACCTTTCTCTTTTCTGCAGACTTCTTTCCTGGGGTTGTTCCCATCTCTGTTCTACACAGTCACTCAGAGACATATTTCAGCAATGGCTTCCATAATCTCTCCTGGGAGGTTTCTTGGTAGTTCTGGTAATAGTAATGTGCTTCCTGGTCAAGTGCTGCGTACTAGAGTCCTGGCCTGTCTTATTCATTCTCTAACAAAACAAAGCAAGAACTTGTATTACTGAGCAATAATGGGGGCTCACCCGGCTCACAGGCTGTAGCTGTCTCCCCTCCTTTGTCCTGCAGCCACAGCGGCTGCCCCAGATCCACGCTTGGATTCTCTGACCTCAGAGACTCAAAGTGTCAAAGAGGACAAGACCCCATCCTCTCTACCCTCAGCCCATCCCTCACTGCGGCATGTTGTGGAATCTGGCCAAGGTGGCTCAGCAGCTCTGTGTGCTTGTCCTCAGCTGCCGTTCCCTCGTCAAAACATTCTGCATTTACAGCGTGCAAGTAACTTCACTTCCTTGTTAGACCTATCAGGGTCTTGCTTCACGGGCCCCTTTAGATTTTACAAAGATGTCTTCATTTGGGCAGCAAGTATACTGCATTCCTTTGATAATTAAAAAGAATTAAAACAAACTTGTTTTCTATTTTTCTTTCACAGTAGCAGGATGCTTAGCTCTGTCTTCATGTATGATTGTAAAATTTCTCCCCATTTGCCAAACTCTGCAAACATAGCAATTTTCGAGAATGAGAGTCTTAAGGAATCAGTTGATATTTCCCCCCAAGGCCACCAGAGCAGAGCTGCTGGAACTGAAGGATCCCCAGAAACAGTAACACCCCACACACAGAGTGCTAGGAGTCACCTCACTGGTACTTTAAAATTCAGTCTTGGGCTGTTGAGATGGCTCGGCAGGTAAAGGTGCTTGCTGCCAAAACTAACATGCGTGCCTACACACGTACACATACCAAAGGATGAAAAAAGTAAAATTTTTAAAAAGTCAGCCCCAGTTTTTGAAGAAAATAATGTTCCAGTTGTCAACTCTTAGATCCTGGCAGAATTCTTGGGAGTGGGGGTAACAGCAAGAGAAAGGATTGGTTAGCCACCAAACCATAGACAATGCTGCCACCTGCTGACAAGATGCAGAAATTGCAAACTTGGTGGCTAAATTCCTCTACTTTCTGTCTTCACCAGAGAACAAACTGTGTCAACTACACTTAATTTTGCTGCTTTATATTGCGTCCAAAACCATTTTAATACAGTAAAAGTAAAGGAAACCACGTTTTTCTATTTGATGCCTCTAAAACTGTTTGGGCACAACTCAACTTCATTAGTGTTTGTGCTGAGATAGGTCTTAGGTTGCCCAGACTGGCCTTGAACTCCATATGTAGCCGAGGATGACCTTGAACCAGATCCTCCTGCCTCCACACATGCATTTTTAAAATTATTGATTGAAGGGGGAGGGCCTAGGCCATGGTGGCTTGGGCCATCCCTGGGCTGGTGTTCCTGGGTTCTAAAAAATGCAGGCTGAATCCGAGAGGCGCAAGCTAGTAAGCAGCACCCTCCATGGCCTCTGCATCAGCTCCTACTCCAGGTTCCTGCCCTGCTTGGGTTCCTGCCTTGACTTCCTTTTATGATGAACTGTGATATGGAAAAGTGTAAGTCAAATAACCTTGTCCTCCTCAAGTTGCTTTGGTCATGGTGTTTCATCACAGCAATAGTAATCTGAACTAAGACACCCCTAAGAGTAGACTCTCAGGGCCCCCTCCCTATTTAGGACAGTGTTGCTGAATCACCTGTCTTCTGCAGGAGTGAGTGGTCTCTGTATACGTATACCCCCATGGGCTTTGTGTCTGCTAAAGCAAACACTCTACTAAGTAACAGGTAGTGATGTACCTCCACCTTCTAGAAATGTGCCTTTTGTAATTCTTTTTGTTGTTGTTTGTTTTGAGATGGGGGTTCCTCTGTGTAGCCCTCGCTGTCCTGGAACTCACTCTGTAGACCAGGCTGGGCTTGAATTCAGAGATCCACCTGTCTCTGCTTCCTGAGTGCTGGGATTAAAGGTGCATGCCAATATAGCCCTGATGTATTTCTGTAATTCTTACTGTGTCTTTGGACAATCAGACTCTTGTGTATATGGGAAAGATGGGCTTGCTCCTGTCCTGGGAGGCCACCTGGTTCTGTCTATCGCCCTCTGATGCTTGGTGGCAGGAGAGGTGTGTCAGGTACACCGACCTCAGCGGAGTGAGAGAGCCACTCACCTTTCTCGTCCAGGCTCTGCAAACCTGACAGCCTTCTCTGTTCTCAGCAGTGGCCAGCTGTGAGCCCAGTGAGGCACAGGGATGACACAGCCTGTTCTTGACAGATACCTGAAAGGCTGGCCAAATTGTACGCACTTGAGATGAAGCAGAGAGGTGACACTGGTCGTTTCCACACTTGCTTATGTCATGCCTACCACCTTATTTGAGGTCAGGCAGTCCTAAGCAATGAAGTTAAGGTTTAAAATCCAGAAGGCCAAAATGGAAGGCCCTGGCTGGTTGTCTTTCATCTAAGAATACAAGAACTATTTGTCTTGTTTGTTTGAAGACAGGGTCTCACTTGTTGAATTAAATATTATGAAATAAATCTCGGTGGTGGGTTCACTATGTTTATGGTTTATGTTCCCAAATGAAAGACATATACACACAGAGCAGCCAAGATAGAATATAGAGTTTAGTAAGTAATAACTCGAGACTATTTGTGGGAGGTGGATTTAACCACATAGAGGTTAGGAGTGGCCCGGGCATATTGAAGGCTGTGTGTGTGTGTGTGTGTGTGTCTTTTATTCAGGAACATGAAGCACTGAGGTGGGTAGCAAACCTGCCAACAGGGTTTATTAATTAAAAAATATTACTACTATCACCATGTAGCCTTAGCTGGCCTGTTACCGAACTATGTAGACCAGGCTGGCCTCTAACTCAGAGATCTGCCTGTCTGTGTGAGTGCTGGGATTATTGGCATGTGCCTGGCCCAAGAAGTATTTGTCTTAATGGTCTAACTATTGCCATTTCTCCCTCCCTTATCTATCGGTTCAGTTCCAGCCTCTGTAACTTCCTTCCAGAATCTAAGAAATATCAGGACTGAGGTGTTTGGCCCTATTTAGAGGCCACTTCTCAGAAAGCCTTGCCCTGGACTGGGAAATGGAAGCAGATGTGTGTGTAATAGGGGTAGTTTGGGGAGAGTTTCCTAAGGAGATGCAACACCACCGACCTTTGTGATATTTTGTGCCATTACCAAATGAGGAAAGCAGTATTACCCAAGCCAATGCCAAATAACTGCTTGAGAAACAATAACTATGTCTTCAACTACTTCCCTACCGTCCAATTCCCATATCCCGGGTCCATGATATGAGTGGCCGTTACAGACAGGCAGCGTAACATGACTGGCTCTTCCACAGAGCAGATTTTATATTCGTGTGCCTAGTGTCAGCATGATGGCCTATGCACACTGTAACTCTTCTCCTTGGAGTCCAGGAGCAGCTGTGGCCATATAATGTTTTGGGGACAGCCTGGGCTACATGAGACCCCGTCTTTAAAGAGGTTCTTGATAGTAACAAATGAGGGCTCTTTACTCTTTGTGGACCGTAGAGAGGTATGAGGAAACATCAGTAAGGTCAAGCCTTTCACCCTCGAATACAAGAACCAGTCAGAGTTCTTGCAGCTGGATCCTAAATTACGATGCAGGCAGGTGTGCACAGCATGTTAAATGTGTGAACATTCTTAGTTCCGAGGTGTTCAAATCACAGACTTCCGGCATTTGGACTCCACAGTACTATAGGAGCTACTGTGGGACCTGGCTCAGTCCTCTGAGGACAGTGAACGACACACCCGACTCCACTGGCTTCTCGAGCACCTTGTAGGCCATTTGTGAAGCTGAACTTTGATCAGCTTCAGGAAGAACCCTGGACACAGTCTTCTTAAAACATATCTAAGTTTGCATGCTGCATTTCCTATCAAGCAGCAGTGATAACCTAGGGCATTTCTGGGGGTTTCAGTGATTCTACTCCCAAGAGTAGCTCCTGTATAGGACCTTTCTGAGGGGGTTGGAGTAATGTCAGGAGGTTCCAGAAGTAGTTGCACATGGGCCATATCTTAGGATTTAATTAAAGTCCGTATCAGCTTCCACTGTGAGGCAGAATTCTCTTGTCACCTGCACAACATCTTACTGGTTCTCCAAATATAAAATCCAATGTGCCGTATCTGCTGGCTGTTGGCCGAGCTCCCAGCACGCCATGCCAGTACTTCTGAGACACTGCACTGAGCTGCTGAGCCTCTTGCTGCTGCCAAGGACCAACTCTCCTTTTTTTGTAACTAAGATGCACTATTTCCAGTGTCACAGATATATAATAAGTTGTTTTCTCATTCAGTGCTGAAAATGGAACCCAGGACCTCAAGCATGCAAGACATGTGCTCTGTCACTGAGCTATACTCCCAACCCCCCCCCCCCCCCCAGTGTATAAGGACATGTGGTACCTGATCCTTAAACAATTAAAAAGTAGAAGAGTGATGAGCTAATTAGAACGTGTGCCCAGGGCATGATGGTTCATGTTATAATCCCAGCGAGGTCTGAGGCCAGACTGGGCCACACAGTGAATTCCAGGTCAATCTGCATTAGAATGAGACCTTGGCTCAGAGAACACAAAAAGCAAAACTTTCTCTCCTTGCTTGGGGAAAGTGAGTACACTCTCTGGGCTAACTTACAGCAGCCAAGGTACTGGAAATTGTTAGTTTTGTTGTCAGTAGGGTTGAGTGGCTCCCTCAGATGCAGAATTACTGTGACAGTAATGTCACCTCCACAGAAGACAGGGTTTGCAGAGCGCCATTTATGCTTGGAGACTAAAGGCAACCCCACCAGGCGAGATTGAAGTGATCCCTGGGAAGAGGAAGAGATGAAAACTTAGCATTTTCGAGCACTTCCAGCACGTTTGCGGTGACCCAGAAATACGCTTGCACCCAAGATCGAGGCTGGCCTGAGGTGGCTGTGCATTTACATCTCACCAGCCGTAAATTACAAATAGTCGGCACCGATTTAAATCAGATTTCTTACGTACTTTGTGAGATTTGCTTTAAAAAGTACTAATTTACCACTTAGTATCGGAACAAGTATGCTGACAGAAAGAGCTGTGTGGCCCACGTGTGAGCTTAGGTTTGAATGTAGCTGCCTTCTGACCCTGTGCTTTCCTCATGTCAAAAGTCTCACACCTTCCTCCAGGGTTGGTAGTGGCATAAAAATAGAGGCCTTTCCTTCTATCAAAGGGATAGAATTAGCTTTCCTAGAGGGCTGATGCTTGATGCAGGAAGAGAGGGGAATCCCATGACTTCTCTAGCTCCTCCCTTCTCTGGCAGAGCAGAACCAGGATCAGAAGACAGGGCCTTTTCCTTTCAGAACTGGGAAGGCAGCTAGCAGCTGCAGGAGGCTTTGTTTCTATAGATCTTATCTCTTAATGAAAAGGCTCTTGTTCCCTGAAAACTCAGTGGTCCCTAGAGACTACAACTTTCTCCTTTGCCTTTGAAAACTGAAGTTCAAAGCTAGGCTTGGTGATTTATGCCTGTAATCTCAAGCACTAGGGAGGCTGAAGCAGGAGGGTAGCTATTCAATTCAGTACTAGCCTGGTCAATTTGAGTTCCAGGTTAGCCAGAGCTACTTTGTGAGACCCTGCCTTAAAATACAGAGATCAACACCCTTCCAGGGAAGCTCCAGGGTTTGGAGGAGAGATCTTTTTTGTGGGGTTGTAGGGTAGGTTCTCATTTAGCCCACCCAGGTTGGCTTCAAACTCAGTAAGTAGCCAAGAATGGCCTTGAACTTCTGTTGCTGAGTACTAAGATTAGAGGGATACACCACCACACCCAGTTTATGGGATGCAACTGAGCCGCACCCCAAGTTCTCACAGCCCTAAGAAGAAAAGTACCATAAAAGAAACATGTACTTTTTAAAAGATGTTTATTATAGATTTGAATTAAAAAAAAAAAAAATCCGTGGTTTTCCTGGCACCAACTTCCAGTTTTAGTAGATGTGAGGTAGGCAGGTATTTTTGCTGCTGCCACATGTGAAGGAAGCCCTCCAGATGGGCTTCCCCTCCTCCTGCCTGCAATGCCTGAGGGGCTCAGCAAGGGGGAGAGGCTTACACCGCCCCCTAGCATGCAGCCACAGGTCCACTGTGGCCCCTAGACACTGTGGAAGCTGTCTGAACCCCACTTACAGTTGTATTTGTAGACATTAAAGGAAAAGGCTACTGTCAGTGAGACACCTGAAGAAGCCAGAAGTCCTTTCCCAGTTTCTGTGGTTTATGATGAATTCACCTCCCCACCTACCCCAGTGGCTTTTTTTCTCTCTGAGACAGGGTCTCACTGTGTAGCCCTGATTTACCTTCCGCCTTAGCCTCTGCTGGGGTCACAGGCAGGAGCTTCCATGCCCCAGCCTTTCTTTCCATTTCTTGAGTTTCAGCAAATCCTGAGCTGCCCCTTCCAGCCTTCAAAGCCTCTCTCCTGCCATGCTGGCAAGGATGAGCCCTTCCTGTACCGAGTTACTCTGACTCTCTTAGAAGCAGTAGCTATGGCATAGCCACACTGGTTACACCCAGCTCTCACTCACTTGAGGATCACATCACAGGGAACCCAGGCAGAGTCAGCAACTAATCTTCCTGAAAAGTGGGTTAGTTCAAATTGTGGCTCCCTCCCTGGCTAGGCAATATAAGGCAGTTTATGCCCCACTGGAAAAAGAGTGAGATGTTTCAGTAGGTTGAAGGGTTAAAAATTTAAAGTACCATGTAAAGCCCAACGTGTATTTCTTTTTCTTCCATTCAAAAAGGGAGAGATGTGGGTACTTGGTCTCCACCACCAATTGTAAAATGTTTACCCCCTTTTCCCAGAGAAATTGTGTATACTTGCCTAGTTCAGGCCATGGATACCAAGACCCCTGATCTTAACTTTGAAATGCTAATTTACCAACCTTTAAAGATTTACTTCTATTACTTGACGCTTACATGTGTGCCTATGCACATGACTGCCGGTACCCAGAGGCCAGAGTTATTAGATTCCCCCGAGAGGGAGTTACATGAGATTGTGAGCTGCTGAAGTGGATGCTGGGAACTCCAGTCTTCTGCAAGAGCAGGATGTGCTTTTACCACTGAGTCATCTCTCCAGACCCTTAAACTTAAATTAAAAAAAAAACAACCCAGAAACTGTTCCAAAGTATTGGTCATGGGATTATTTGCATATGAGATGGAGAATGTTAGCGTGGTGTAGCTTACAGACCAGACCATGGTGGAACCCTGGGAGCTGGGTCAGATTCCTAGGAAACAGGCCTGATCCGGGCTACTGCTCTCTAGGGGTCCTACTTTTTGTTGTTGCTGTTTTGTCTTTAGGGAATTAAGGAATCTGTATCATCCCTCAAGAAAGGGAAGATAGATCTAGTGTCAGACTCACTCAAAGCAGATTTTGGTGACTCGAGAAAGGAACGATGCAGCTAAGAGCTTGGAAATTTCACAAGGCCGTCAGGTCCCACAGCAACCTGGGTTCTAGCTGTCTGCCTGTAAAGATGGGTTGATTGAGGAGACCTAGGTTCTAGGTGGGGAACGTGACCTCAGAAACAGGGCCTACTGATGTGAAGCCAGCCAGGGCTGTGATTCACTCCCTGGTGTTAGCTCACTCCCAGTCTCTGTCCCTCAGCCTATCCAAGTCACACTGCTGCCTGTCTACTCGGCAGAACTGTGCTAAAATTGTTAATATTCATGTCTGGCCTGAATTCAGCCTAGACCCTCACCAATGGCTGAGTGGCCAGCCTGGGTACTAGAAGGGCTTAAAACGAAAATGTGCCTGAACTTCTGACCAGCCTCCCTAAGCCCCAGCAAAGGGTCTGCATGCAGTAGGCCTCAAGGGGAATGTTAAAGAGCACTGCTGCCCCCTTCTGCTGGACCTGCACACACACACATAGAGGAGCACGCAGGACCAGGCCAGCCAGCTAGGAGAGAACTTTCAACTTCCCCAGAACAATGGCTGGCTCCCTCCATCCCTCACTGCGTTCTCAGTGTAAGGTTGCTCATCCTACCTACCATTTCCAGAGCTCAGGACCTGCTTCTTCAGGCTACCCTGGATTTCACCTCCACCACCACCATTCCCAAAAAGAAACTGGACACTCTGGGAAACTGACTCTTCCAAGTCTGGTTTCTTTAAAAAGTTTCATTTTCTTCATTTTCTTTCAGTTTCCACGTTGACAGTTTAAAACCAAAATGTATAGAACTCTGCAGTCTGATCACATTTCTAGAGACAGAACATTTGGATGTCAGTGGTAACTCTTACACAGAAGAAATTCTCAACCGTGAACTTAGACCACGTGAGCAAACTGAACTCTAGTTCCAGTGTCTGTGCACACATAACGCCTCCCACCTGAGCATGGACCCAACACACAGTGCCTTAAAAATAATTCACAGACACAAGGGGGGGATTTTGTGCTTTTTTTTTTTTTTTTTTTTCAAAAACATACTTCATATTTCCTCTTTTATTATATAAATATCAGTTTAACCTTTTACTGTAAGAATATAAACGTTTTAAGAGGATCTTTGTTATCATTTATACAAATTCACAAACAGTACAATTAATTGATAAAGGTCTCTGGGTTTCTCCATGGTCTCTCATGTTGCTGTGGAGGACTCTAAAAAAATAAACAAACAAAATATCCAACAAAAATATACATCCTACTCAAAAGCGATTTGTTTTAAAGCCACAGCCCAACCCCCCACCAAAATAAAGTCATCTATTCCTCCGTTTAGAAACAAAAGTTTTTCAAACCCACAAGCTCCCATTTCATGAACAGAACACAGGTCAGATGGGAAGGTCAGTCTCCTCCCGTTCACATGGCCTCAGGCTCTCTGCGACTCTGAGCTCCTAGAAGGGACAGCAGGCCTCACTATCTGACCTCTTGGTGGGAAAACTTGCAAGAGGGTTGGGGTGGGGCATAATTTGCATATAATACTCCTCTTCAAGACTCAATCTGCATCTCAAACAAACAGAAAGGAAGTTCTGCTCTCCTTTCTCCCATACGTTTGTGCTATAAATTAAATCAATATTTAGAAACATGGTTGGGTCATCAAAGCCCAATAGACGGGGAAAGTCATAGCCAGGATGCGGAAGTGGGACACACTGGGTAGAGGGAGGTTGGGAAGAAGCCAAAACCAAAAACAGTACTAAACCAGTGAGCATCTTCCAGTCTAGCACAAAAATGTTTCAATCTCAAAATATCTCTCTTGTAGAATTCCAGGGCTTAAGAGAAAAAAGTAAACTAAAACGAGGTAGCCAGACAATATATATATATGGAATATATAAATGTGTATATATATAGAATACATAGAATATACTCAGAAAAAAAAGAACAATGATTTCAAATGATTTGAAAACTAAAAGGAAAGCAGATAAAAACAAAACAAAAAAGGAAAAAGACAAAACCAAAACCGAATAGAGTCGTAGATACCGAAGGGGCAGCGATGAGAGGAGACTGGCTACAAAGTGGTGATGAAGGCTGTGGAAGTCGGGCTTGCTTTCTATACATTTCGAAATAAAAGCCAGATCACAGTATCCAAATGAAAGTGTAAGTGAAGGCCAGACATCTTTCCTCAACTCCTCGGGGTTGAAACGACTAGTCCTCCCCGCCCCCACCCCATTTCCAAATGCAGTGCCCCAGGATACAATTGGCGGTGGCTGAAAGTCTCCATACCCTGCAGAAGAGTGGGCAGAGAGGCAGCAGGGTCCATCTCTCCACTCGCTGGGAAAGGAGAGGAGAGTGGGCTGAGGGAGCAGAAGAACCCCAGACACAGTGGGGAGGGGCGCCAGACTAGGAGAAAAGAGCCCAGGCTTCTGTCATCGCCCCATCGCGGGCCACTGCCCTGAACGTGTAAGTGCGCGCGTGAGTGTGCGGGAACAGTGGTGGTCCTGGGATGAACAGGGCGGGCCAGGGGAACTGCCGCCCATCACCGACCTTCTCACTGTCCGTCATCTGCCAAAGTCCCAGGTTAAGTACCTTGAGGCAGGGCAGCTGCGTGATGCGCTCCAGGCCGCGCTTGGTGATCCTAGTGCAGCCGTACAGGTCTATGCCCGTGAGCTGGCTCAGGTGCTCAGCGATCAGCTCCAGTCCCTTGTCCGTGATGCGCACACACTGTCCAATGTTGAGCGTGCGCAGCCCGTGCATCTGCCGCACCATGCGGTTGATGCCATCGTCACTGATATGGCAAGAGCAAAGGGAGAGGGACTTGAGGCCGTCCAGTCCCTGGGCTATGTAAGCCAGACTCTGATCTCCCACCTTGTCACAGAATGACACATCCAGACCGGAGAGGCGCAGGCTGCCCATGGCCAGATGCATGATGCCGGTGTCGCTGATGTTGTCGCAGGAGCGCAGGTTAAGGCTGCGCAGGCTGCCCATGTGCGACAGGTGCAGAAGACCCGCGTCCGAGATGCCGCCACAGAAGCTGAGGTTGAGGAGCCTGAGGCCCGTCAGCCCTCGCGAGATGTGCTTCAGAGAAAGATCCGTGAGTTTCTGGCAGTCCTGCAGAGTGAGCTGCTCCAGGCCCAGGCAGCCCTCGGCAGCGCTGCGCGTCATGCCGGCCAGGTGCCCGATGCCCACGTCGGAGAGGTGGCGGCAGCTGCGGAGGTTAAGGCTCTTGAGGCGCTGCAGCCCCCAGGCGATGAGCAGAAGGCCGGTGTTGGTGATGTTGCTGCAGCCTCCCAGCTCCAGCACCTCCAGGCCCTTGAGGTACTGGGCTATGCGGCCCAGGCTGCTGTCGGTGATCTGCTTGCAGAGGCTCAAGTTGAGAGCGCGCAGAGAGCCGATCTCCTGCACGAACGCGTGGCCCAGGCCGTTGTCGGTGAGGTTGTAGCAGCCGCTGAGGTTGAGGCTCTCGATGTTCGCCATGCCCTGGATCACGTAGCTGAGGCTGCGGCGGAGGCTGAGGATCTGCACGCGGCGGATGCCCCGGGCCTGCAGGCTGGGGAACAGCGACGGGTTCGCCCGGCGCAGGTGCAGCTTGGCCTCCACGCCCCGCCACACCGACTTGTGGTAGGCGGCGTCCCGCCAGGCCGTGCACACCTGCGCCGCGCGACCCTTGTCTCGGACGTCCAAGTAGCCGAAGATCATGGCCAGCAGCTCCGGGAACAGGCACGAGATGTGGGTCTCCATCTTCCTCCCGCCGCTACGCTGCGCCGGGTGCAGGAGGCGCGGGCGCCACCGCCGCCCCGGGAGGCGCCGAGAGCGGGCCGCCGCGGGCCAACGGCCGCCCCTCCCCGCCTTCCGGCCGGGCCGCCGCTCCTCCTCCCGGCGCGTCCGAGCGGCGCTTCCTTCCTGCCGCCCTTCCCGCCCCCGCGCGGCCGCCCGGGCCTCACATCCCGGCCGGGGCGGGCGCCGCGTCCGCGCCCGCGCGCCGCCGCCGCCCCGCGCCCTGCGGCATCCCGCGCCCGGCCGCGTCGCTGCCTGCGCGCGCCGGCGAGGCCCGGGCCGGGCGCTCGGGCTGCGGACGGCTTCCTGCTGCCTTTGTCTGCCGTCCGCGGTTCAAACCGCCCAGCCCCGGGCTGCTCGTACTCGGCCGCTGCGCGGGGGGACTCTGAGGCCGCCGCGCGCCACTCCACTTCCGCCAAGGCCGCGCGGGTCCGGCTCACAGCCGCGGGCAGCGGGACGCGGCGAACTCACCGGCGCAATCGGGCCCGCGCCCCAGGAGTCGGCCAGCCGCGCTGCGCCCTCCGCGTCCTCCGCGCCGGCTCCCCTGCTCAGTGGTACGCGCTCGCGCCGCCGGAACTGGCGGAGCCGTTTCCCTGGAAACCGGGCTCTGCCCTCGGCCGCGGAAGCTTAACCCCATCCGCGCCAGGATGGCTGGCAGCCTTGCCGCACCGCGCAGCCCTTAAGAGCCGCCGGTGTCCCACGGGCCTCTCCCCTTGGTGTCCACGTTTACTCCACGCCCTCTCCCGCCCGCATACTCCATCCTCTCTTGCCCGCATACTCCATCCCTTCTTGCCCGCATTACTTCTCGGAGCTCCTTTAACCATCTCACCACACCCACTGCCCCAGTAGGGCGGCCTTCCCACCATTCCTTTCTCTTAAGTATTGAGTCTTAAATTGGAGGAGAAAGTGGGGTTTAGTCAGCATAGTTTGACAGTTCTCATTCTAGAAATTTCTGGAAGTTGTCCAGTGTGCCTTCCTTCTACAGTCTTCTTGTTTTCATACACCCATGTGCGTTTCTTTCCCTTTCAACTTTGTGCCAAAACTTCCCACGGCTTCTGCCCCCGCCTTGCTGTCTTCTAACCTACACCTGGTTTTGTATTTCTCTTCAGCCTCTTAGACTACAGACTGCGTGGCCCAACTGTAGGGATACCTAATACATCTGTATGTGCTGACACACATACACTGTTTGGTTTGGTTAAAGATGCTCCAGTCTTATGCTTTATGTATATTTTATGAATCTAGGGCAGAGCTCAATTCTATACAAATGTAGCCTCAGGTCTTAAATACCTGCAGGAAGGATAGGATTTCAGAATTGTATTTTTACTACCCCTGAAGCCAAGAGGTTTTTTAGTTCAGAGAAAAGGACCCTGAGAATCTTTAATTAAGTTACAAGTTCAGACATCTAGATACAAAACAACCTGACTTATTTGTTTTCTTGACTCCTTGGAAACCTGAACAAGACTTTTTTTTTATTACATTATATTTGTTTAATGGGGGAGGGAGCATGTTCCACAGCCAGTATATAGTAGTCAGAGGACAATTTGAAGAAGCCATTCCTCTCCTTCTATCATGTGGATTCTGGGATCGAACTCACATCATGAGACTTGGTGGTAACGACCTTACCTGCTGACATCTTGTGCTGAACAAGATTTGGGGTGTGTTCCAAATTCAGATATGATCTCCTTAGTTTTTAGCCACTCCTCTTTCCTAAGTAACATATACTTGTTAGACCCAAGTGCGTACAAAAGAACTGACAGACACGGTAAACAGTAAATCCCACCCCATAAGTCTTACTCTGGAAATGCAGAGGCTAAAATTCTTGCAGGCCTGTGTATCACGTTTCACATACCAGGAGGCCCATTGACTTTTATGACCTTCCTGACTAATAGACAACACTGTCACCAAATAATTCCTAATGTACAGTGTAACAATTCTGGCTATACCTCAGTTTGCACTCTTCTGGGGTCATCTGGGTTATCTTCTGTTTAAACAGCCCCAGGGGCCATCTAGTGTCCCCTTCTACTGTAGGAGTGCTGGAGATAACTCGCAGCTGGTCAGGCTTAGCAGTAGTAAGCACCTTTTCAAGCCCAAGCAGATTTTTATGACATTTTATTCAGTGTGTGTGTGCACATTCACATGTGTTATTGACACCACAACTGAGTTCCATGACACACCATGGAAGTGGGAGACCAGTCATTTGAGAGCTAGCTCTCTCCTACTGTGTGGATCCCAGGAATCAACTTCAGGCCCTCAGACTTGAAAGCAAGTGCCTTTACCCACGCCCCATCTTGCCTGCCCTGAAAGAGTCACATTTAAAAAAAGATACTCTGATACTCTCTGGCAATTTCTTTTTTTTTTTTTTTTTTTTTTTTTGGTTTTTCGAGACAGGGTTTCTCTGTGTACTCCTGGCTGTCCTGGAACTCACTCTGTAGACCAGACTGGCCTCGAACTCAGAAATCCACCTGCCTCTGCCTCCCAAGTGCTGGGATTAAAGGCGTGTGCCACCACTGCCCGGCTTGGCAATTTCATATATGCTTTTGGTCATTTTTGCCCCTTCTTACCCTCTGCCATCCCCTTCCCACCCCCCACTCCCCTCAGCCCCCGCTTCCCAACACATCCTCCTACTTTTGGGTCTTGTTTTGTGTTGTGCTGTGTATGAGCATTAATGTAGTGCTATTTACAGGAGCATGGAAGAGTTAGCAGTGGAAAGTCGTTTCTTTTTTGAGACAGGGTCTCACTTTGTAGTCTTGAATAGACCAGGCTGGCATGGAACTCAAAGTGACCCATCTGCTCTTGCCTCCCTGGTGCTGGGATTAAAGGCATGCACCACCATATCTGGCTTTTTAAAAAAAGATTTAGCACAAGTGTGTGTGTATATATGTTTGTGAATATATGCCACATATGTGAGAGCCTGAGAAGACCAGAGGAATCTTCAAATCCCCTGGTCCTGGAGTTGCAAGCAGGTGTGAACCTCCTGATAGGGATACTGAGAGCAGCAAGTGCTCTTCACTAATAAGCCATCTCTCCAGCCTCATCACAGTTTCCGTAGTTGAGTACAGATGTCTTCGTGTTTATTCAAAGCACCCTCATGTAGCTCCCACCATGATATTTTTTTCTTTTCTTTTCCTGACTGACTTGGAACTCACTGTGTAGCCAGAGTTGGCTTGGAAGTAGTGGTAAGACCTCCTATCTCAGCTTTCTAAATGCTGAAATTATAGGTGTGGCCCACCACATCTAGCTACCTTAGCATGCCCTAACCCCATTTCACACAAAGCAACGTGCTGGGCCTAAGCTGTACAATGTGAACTCTTGAGGTTTTGCTTCCCTAGAAAGGTCATTTAGAACAGCCATCCAGTGGCACCTCTGAAAGGTGAACACCTGGTCCTACTTCTAGCAAAACTTTCTTGAGTTTAACACTGGAATTTTACTAATATACAGCTTTTCATTTAAGGTGTTCAGTTATAAATTGCAAGGCGTTTCAGCCGTGCGATTATTACCACATTCAATAACAGCAAGAAACGTTTCAGGAAGTAAACAGCACTAGAGAGAAGACGTAGCAGTAAATGGGTCTGTGCTGACTCACTGGCAGCTTGTTTCAGCACTGTGGCAGTGACCTCCCTTTCTGGGTCACAGTTTTCTTATCTAACACTAGATAGCCTTTGGCCCGGACATGTTCAGGCATCTCCCAACAGTAACTCAGAAAAGCCCAGATCAAGTCTGGATAGCCCCTTAATTCTGGGATGTGCATTGTTTCCAATTCAGGCTTCAGATGAACATTTTTCAGAAGCCAGACCTGATGGTACAAAACTGTACTTTCAACTACTCAGGGAGACTGAGGTGGTGGGTCAAGCAAACTGAGGCCAGCCTGGGCTACATGCAAGACCCTCTTTTTAGAGGTCAGAGATAACACTTTTGGAAGTAGTTCTCCCCTAATACTGTGGGTCTAGGGTTGAGTTCAGTCACCACGATTTAGGAAGCGTCCTTTCTGACTGGGCCATTGTACCAGTGAGGCCATGTTCCCATTCTTAATGCTTTTGTTTTTCTGAGACAGAGCCTCTCAAACTAGAACTATATATCAGAAGATGCCTCGAATCCCTGATCCTCTTGCTTCTACTTGGTGAATGCTGGGATTAAATGTTAGCATTCTGTCTAAACTCCACCCCCACAGTTAACCTGGCAACGGCCAGGTAGGCTTGCCCACTATAAAAGGGGCTGTCTGGCCCCTCCTCTCTCTCTTGCTCCTTTGAGCTCTTGCCTACAGGTTCTCTCTGCCCCCTCCCCCTTCCCTCCCCCTCTCTCCACGTGGTCATGGCCAGCCTCCACCTCTCTCTGCTCTCTCTCTCTCACTCTTTCTCTCTCTCTCTCTGCCTCTACTACCCTCCTGGCTCCCCTCCCCATGCCCTGAATAAACTCTGTTCTATGCTGTACTGTCGTGTGGCTGGTCCCTCAAGGGGAAGAGATGCCTGGGCATGGGCCCGCTGAGACATCCATCATTCCCTCATTTTCCATGCCTATCATTACAGACATAGACAACCACGTCCAGTGTGCTGGTGTGCTGGGATCAAACCTAGGGCTTCATACACGCTAAGCTAACACTCTGAACTGAGCTCCAGTCCCAGCCTGTCCTTAATATTTCTTTTTAATTTTAAAAAAATATTTATTTCATTTTATGTATATACATGTTTTTTCCTGTATATTTGTCTGTATTGTATGTGTGCCTGATACCTATGGAGGCCAGAAGAGGTCTCAGATCTCCTGAACCTGGAGTTACAGATAGTTGTGAGCCACCATGTGGATGTTGGGAATCAAACCTGCCTCCCACACACACATACAGGAGCAGCAAGCATTTCTTCTTCTTTTTTTTTTTTTTTTTTTTTTTTGATTTTGAGACAGGGTTTCTCTGTATAGCCCTGGCTGTCCTGGAACTCACTCGTAGACCAGGCTGGCCTCGAACTCAGAAATCTGCCTGCCTCTGCCTCCCAAGTGCTGGGATTAGCAGCAAGCATTTCTTAACCACTAATATATCTCTTTAGCCTGTATTCCTAAATATCTCTAACCAGAAGAGTATCTTGAGTCACCTCTCAATTTTAGTATATTCAAATAAGAGAGGATCCAGAATGGTCACTCATGCCTTTAATCCCAGCACTTACTTACTTACTTTTCTCTTTCTTTCTTTCTTTTTTTGGTTTTTCGAAAGAAAGTTTCTCTGTGTAACCCGGCTGTCCTGGAACTCACTCTGTAGATCAGGCTGGCCTGGAACTCAGAAATCCTCCTGCCTCTGCCTCCAAGTGCTGGGATTAAAGGTATGCGCCACCACCGCTGCCTCCCGGCAATCTCAGCACTTTCAAAGCTGAGACAGGAGGTTTACCTTGAGTTTAAGAGTTCAAGGCTGGCCGGGTAGTGGTGGCACACGCCTTTAATCCCAGTACTTGGGAGGCAGAGGCAGGCAGATTTCTGAGTTCAAGGCCAGCCTGGTCTACAGAGTGAGTTCCAGGACAGCTAGGACTACACAGAGAAACCCTGTCTCAAAAAAACAAAAAAAAAAAAAAGAGTTCATATCTTTAGAAGGGAAAAAAAAATGGTAAGAGAGGTGAGGACCTCATTAAGCAAAAACAGCAACAAACCCACTAAAACCTTGTGACTAAGTACTCAATGAGTTGAGAAGATAAGTCTCTGAAGAAGCTATACACATGGCCTCCAAACTCACAAAAGGGAGCTAATGCCTCCAGTTATGGAAGTATAAGTCAAAGCCAAAGTAAAATACTCCCTCAAATTTTAGATGGCCGTGTTAAATGAAACTGAAAGCCGGTGTTAGTGGTGGTGCAGAGAAAAGGAGGAACTCTGATGCCCGGTTAGCTAAAGTGTAAAATTACACAGCCACGGCGGGAAGCAGTACAGTGGGCCTGTGTGTGTATAAAATCAGAAAGCAGGATGATGAATTCCTACCAACTGGGAAGCTGAACATTGGTAGTTACTGTTTAATGGCTGTGGAGCTTACCTCGGGTCTTTTTGAGGCAGAGTCTCACTGTGTAGTTCTGGTTGGCCCGAACGAAGCTGGTCTCTAGTTTGCAGCAGTCTTCCTGTGGCTGCCTCCTAGCTGGAATTACTGTACCTGTCAATGTACTTTGGATGAACAGAACCAATAGAATGACTGTCTGTTAATGGAGGATTTATTAGACTGATTTCTGTGATGTAGAGTAGTCTAACAATGGCTGTCTCTCACCAGAGAGGCCATGGTGGCTGCACGAGCCCCAGCCTGCACAGAAGCACTGGAGGATTCCTGGAGAGCCATTGATCTAAAGTCTGACTTGGAAAAAGCTAGCTCTAATACCAAAAAAGATATCAGCAGTAACAGATACTTAGTAGATTAGCAGGCAAAAGTGACATTTCCTTCTTTGTCTTTTAATCTGGGCTGCCATCTTCAAGGTCTTCTCCCTACTTATTATCTGATCAAGAAAACCCCTTACAGAAGTGCCCAGCAACTTGTCCTTTAGTTGATTATGGGACCAGTCAAGTTGACAACTAAGATTAGCCATCACAACTCCATACCTGATTAACTTGACTGCCAATTGCATATCCTTATGTCCTGGTTACCTTCCAAATGAAACAATAACAAGGTCATAGTTTTACAAAATATGATACAAACTATTCCATATAAAACCACAAACTCCCTCCCCCCCTAGAATAGGTGGCAAAGTCCCTTGAAGAATGCTTAATTTTTTAGTGTCCCATAGCTTTAATATGATAATATAGATTTACAACACTTTGCCATTGATATTATTTCAACCAATGCTATATCACATGATAGGCAACAGAGATAAGGAAACACAAATATCTGCTTAACATATGTGCATATAAGCATAAATAATGTTTTCACATGTTAGTATGTCATCAACCTAATAAAAGCTAGTGTCACCTGGGAGAGGGAACCTCAGACTAAGAGAATGCCTCCATCCGATTGGCCTGAAGGTAAGTCTGTGGGTCGTTTTCTTGATTAATGATCAATGTGGGAGACCCAGCCCCTCCTGTGGGCAGTGTCACCCCTAAGCAGGCAACCCTAGGAGGTATAAGAAACACAAGGCTGAGTCATATAAAAATCCCTTTGCTTTAGTTTCTGCCTCCAGGTTCCTGCCTTGACTTTCCTCAAGGATGGACTAATTATAATCCACATTTCTGTAACAGATCATGTGACCTCGGTTGGTATTCATAACTGCTACCTTCCTCTACTCCCCATTGTGTATTTCCTCCCCTAAGCAAGAACCTCAGTGAGTCTTATTCTTTGCCTTGAGGGGTGACCCATATATTCATTCTTGAAGGGTCTGGGTCATTTATCACTCTGCCTGGATTGCATTGTAGTTTCCCATTGACTTTAGTCACAGGATATAGTAATACCAAGAGAACACCCTAAAGGATCTCCCAGACATAATCTTCCTTATCTCTCTTGTGAAGAATCAATCCAGGGGATGGGAGTGGCCTCTCAGCATCTCTAAGGGACAGCTGATAGTCTGGACAGCTACCCCTCCTAAACAGCTATTTTTATTTTAGCCTGTTGGGTTAAGGTCATTGGAAAACCAACATAAGGAGGAGGAAATCTGAGCTTCCGGTACAGTGGAATGTTTCTTGTGTTTCCTGGCAGAAGCATTCTTCATTCTGGAACCAAAACTTCTGGGCAAGCAGTGGATAAAGTCCTGTGAACAGGAAACAGAAATCTTTTTAGTGGGCCACTAGGGGTGATAGTCAGTGGAGCCCATTCCCTTTTCCTCCCGATTTGTGGTCCTGTGAATATGACTGAGAGAAAACAGTACCGTGTACTGGATGCTGATTCAAGGCAAAGCCTTATGGAGAGCTCCGCCCCAACTTTGTAGGCTACTGCCACCAATCGGCCCTGTAGCTGTGAGTGTCCAAAGAGATTACACTGTTCTATCAAGAGCTGCTTCTGAGTGTGGCAAACCTTAAGACTGGTGAATCACATGAATACGGTCCTACTTTTGTGACTGTGAAGACAGTTTCTTGGTCAGAAGCAATGTTGCGTGGAATACCATGATGGTGGATAAAGTTATGGCGGATTCAGAAAAGGCCCATCCATGACCAAATAAGGATTGACTCCAGTAAGAACAAAGTACTGACTCCTCCATGGTGGACATGCCCAGTGTCGTGGTCAGCCTGCTGCTGGTCGCTAGCTCATCGCCCGTGGGAGTAGTGCTACATCGGGGGCTTAGTATCCGGCTCTGCAGCTGGTGCGTTGGCACTCAGTGGCGGCTTATCCAGTCAGCCTTGGACCATAGCTGTCTCAGCGTCTGTGTGATGCCTGAGGGGGGGAATTGTTTTCCAGAGCAGTTGCTTCCAAGGACAGGGAGCCCTTCAGTTTCTAGGGTTTTTTTTTTTTGTTGTTGTTGTTGTTTCTCTTCTTCTTCTTCTTCTTGAAATAATTTGAATCTTTATGAGATTTTCAGCCACCTCTGAGGACAGGGTTGTACCCTCGGGTGCATTTCCACTCTCTCAGTGCAGTGCAGGAATTTCTGTCAGAGGTGCTAATCTCTCTATTAGTTACAGCTGCCCC
Organism: Mastomys natalensis; assembly: GCA_021653895.1. Taxonomy (NCBI): domain Eukaryota; kingdom Metazoa; phylum Chordata; class Mammalia; order Rodentia; family Muridae; genus Mastomys; species Mastomys natalensis. The sequence goes on from JAJTUV010000569.1 coordinate 85,818, forward strand.
TTAGCGCCACTGAGAGTGCTACCATTCTCTTTAGCAGCACTGAGAGGTGCTCCTATTCCCTTAGTGCCACGGAGAGGTGCTCCCACCTTGATACTTCCTCTGCTAACCAAACCATTTTCAGTTCAACTTCACTCAGAATTTCAAGACCTGGGAGCATGAAGCCAGATTCTCTGCCAGAATATCTCATGAATGACCCCTAGCCAGTTTCCGACAGAGCCCTCGCCTCTCTGAAACCTCACAGGGTGGACGTCCACTGGTCTGCATGCCCCTACACATTGTTGTCTCCCAAGCTTCCACCGTTGTCCAAACTTTAGCAGCTTTTTAGCCAAACGCTTCCACATTGCTGCCTCTCACAGCCGGGTTTAGCCCAGCAAAGGCCCCACTTCCACCGTGTCCCTGACACTGTGATAAAGAAAAAAAATCCCTGACAGAAAGTGACTCAGGAAAGAAAGGTTTGCTTCAGCTCACACTCGAGGTTACAGTCGGCATTGCAGGGAAGTCAAGGCAGGAACCCAAAGTTTCTGCAGAAAGGGAAGTCACCGTCACACCCACAGTCAAGATCAAGAAGGAAGGAATGACTGGGAGTTTAGTGCTCAGCCAGCCTCTGCTCTTACACAGTGCACGGCCCAAAACCAGGGAGTGGTGCCACCTGTTTTCAGGCCAAGTCTTCCTAAAATTATTAAGGTGATTAAAACAGTCCCTCACAGGCATGCCCCTCAACCAACCTGATGTTAGACAATCCCATCATTAAGACTCCCGAGGGCCATGGTTCTCTGGGTTGTGACCCATTTGGGGTCACATATCAGATATCCTATATATCAGCTATTTACATTATGACTCGCAACTAGCAAAATTACAATCATGGAGTAGCAATGAAAGGATTTTACGGTTGGGGTCACCACAACATGAGGTATTAAAGGATTGCATCATTAGGAAGATTGAGAACCACTGCCCTCGGATGTGCCACATTGACAATGGAAACTAACCCTCACTGTGCCTATCTGGAGTTTCAGTTCTACCATCTGGAAAAGCTCTAAAGACTGGACATGGTGATGCACACCTTTAACCTCAGCACCCCAGAGGCATAGTGAGCTCCAGGTCCAGTCAGGACCTCAGTGTGTGTGTGTGTGTGTGTGTGTGTGTGTGTGAACTGAACCCTGGTCCTCTACAAGAACAAGTGGTCTCAACCACTGAGCTATCACACCAGCTCCCTAGGCTCATCTCTTTAGTAAACAAAAATGATTGCATCAGGCATGCTGGCCTATACCTTTCGTTTGTATCTTTTGTTATGTACCATGGATGAACAAAATCTTGCACAGATATGGATGGTACAGACAGACAGTTGCTGGTTGTTAAACCTTTCTTAGACTTCATTTCCTGTTTAAAGAAGTGTAGAGGTTAGAAGACCAAAAACACAGGAAGGGGTACAGTTAGACCTGAGTGAACAGCTGCTTGTACCCGGGCTTAGCGCTGAGCCTGTTCCACTGACCAAAACAGCGAGTGAGAAACACTCCCCATCCGCACCGTCTGAGAGCCAGGGTTGTGCCTTTGACTCAAGTCTTGCCTCTCTTCCTGCAACCTTTCTGTTGTTAGGTTCAATTCTGTCTCCCAAGATCTAACTCCAGATATCTAGATGGAGAAGGGTTGTATTTTCCTTACATTTCAGGGGCTACTGCTGCCTGCCTGCCTGCCTGCCTGCCTTATGGTCCCGAGCATGAGAGCCCTGGTATCTAGTAAGGGCCTTTGGTCTCTTTTAGAAGGTATGCTAGGGCCTGGGGAGGTGGCCCAGTGGCTCTGAATACTTGCTACTCTTGTAGAGGATCGAACCTGGGTTTGGTTCCTAGCACTTACATGGTATTTCACAGCTTCTTGTGACTCTAGTTCTGGAGGATCCCACGCTATCTAACATACATGTACATCGGCATACACATAAATAAAATTTTTTCAAAGATTTGCTCAATTGTACTTTTTCTGCAGAGTATGCGTTTAGTGTGCAGGACGTCCTGGAATCTTTAAAGGCTCGCCCCTGTCGGTAAGATGAAGTATATCTTGTCTTGTAGGCCACATTCCCTCTGGTACCCACAAAGTGGCCTAGTGCAAAGAACACAGGTTTTGAAGGCACAGGCATAGCACCGACTCACCACAGGGAGCCTCCACCTTCCCTCGGAACTTGGCCTGAGGTTTTCCATAGCAGAGGAGTTAAGGGGGTTTGGGGAGCAGCTTGAGCACATACAGTTCCAGAACAAGATGGAAACAGCCATGCTTACTGAGCAGGAGCTGTGGAGTAGCTGCTGTCTAAGATCCATTCCGATTGCCGTGGCAGCTGATCTTCATTCCAAGCTATGAAGAAGGGCACCAACAAGGAAACCACTGGAGGCAGAGAGCTGGCAGGACCAATTTTTTGTTATTGTTGTTAATTGGGGTCTCTGTAGCAGAGGCTAGCCTTTAACCCATGATCCTTCTACCTGTTCTCCTGAGTGCTGGAATTTGAACTCTCCAGTCCAATCCATCATGCGTTCCTCCTAGGATATACAGTCAGTATGTGATGCCTTGAGCACCAGCCATTGGCAGTGAGTGAGATTTAGCTACAGGTGATGTTTGGTTTGCTAAATGGGTCAGAGAGTGTATGTGTGCAAGTGTGTGTGAGTGTCTGTGAGTGTGTATGTCTGTCTAGGGAAAGAATGCTCTCTGGGAGATAAGCTGATAGTTTCTATTCCTTCAGGCCTATGCCTAGCTCTGGCTTTGAATGAAAGCCCTTGAATTGCTTGTATGTAATTCTGCCACCCTCTAGTGGTCATGTCTTAGTCCTGGACCCATGAAACAGCCCTGGCGTTTGCCCCCACCTGTTGGGATGGAAGCCATGGCCTCACACCAGCTGAGCAATCTTGTCCTCAGTGAGCATGTAGATACCCATTCATATTAAGTGTGTTTTCATCTTTGTGTGCATGGAAGGCTGTGTGCAGGCCTCCAGGGCTGAGGGCTGAAGCAGGAGTGGAGAAAGGAGAAGCATCATTTCCCACCAGCTTGAATTCTGTTTTCCCAGGGAAGCAGGCCAGCGTGACTCAACTCCAAGATTGCAGCAGCCTGGTCAGACAGGCTGCCCGCCGCTTCTGTCCTCCAGGCTGTGTTCTCTATGCCCTGAAGGTCATTTGTACCGGCTCCTGTGTGACTATCGGATAGAAATAAATATTTCAGAAAGCTGGAGGGGGAGGGTCAGGTCAGCTCAGACTGTCCTGAGACCTCGATGTCTTGGGGCCTGGTTGAGCTATCCCAAAAGTGGCAGGCATGGGTGCTGGGCACAGCAGGCTTTCCTGGAAAGTCCTGTGAGGGTGAACCAGGCATAATGTCTTACATAATGTCAGATCCACAGGAATCTTGGGAGATCAGCCACATCCAGGTCCCCTTCTCTGCCAAGAGGAGGTTCAAGGTCTAACAGGAAAGTTAGACTCTAAGGGGTAGAAAAGGCCCGGCCTTGCAGCTCTTCACTCCACGAGCTGAGGAGAGACAGTGTGGAAGTCAAACCACAGCTTTCTTGATAGCAGGCGGTACTGGGGCTTTCTGAATGGCAGTGAGTTACCAAGAGGTCAGTGATTAGCACAATTCTGTGTGAAAATTCCTCCTGGAGATTTCTAGAGTTGGCACAACTTTGGACTAGCCGTTTGGTGAGATTCTTGTTTGTTGTTTAACTTTCATGTTTTGTTTTGTTTGTTTGTTTGTTTGTTTGTTTTAATCTTTGGAGATGGGGACTCGATGCATAGTCTAGGGCATCCTGGCACTAGCTTACCATCCTCCTGAGCCTCCCTGGTACCAGGTTACAGCTACCACTATGTTCAGCCTTTTATTTTAAACTTTCCTGTTAACCAGAGAGTGAAGTAATCTACTCAAGTAATGGATGTTACTAATGTAACCAATGTGAGGTCCTTAGTATCTTTGTAGTTTTGTTTCTCATGTTTGTTACATTTGAGTAGAACCCAAGGCCTCTTTTGTGTTTGCCCAAGTGCACTGCCTCTGAGCGAATCCTCCAGCTGAGGAGTCCTTGGTGTAACTGGTTGAAGGAATCTAAATAAGCGTTGTTAGCTTCAGACATGGTAATGAATTGTACTAATTAGATGGTAGCATCTTGGTATGGCTCTGAATGTCTTATGTAGAGATTTAATGACCATTCTTATTTTATAAATGATGAAAATCAGGCACGGAATAAAAACCACCTTCCTTGGGGTCCTGGGAGTAGTTATGGTTTAGTGCATCTGTCCTCTGACTCTCAGAGCACCATCTTGCCCTGATGCTTGTGTGCTGGGGCCACCTGACCTCTGTGCTTAATATTCGAATAGTTCTGTGTGATTTAATAATAAGACATTGGCAGGGTACTAGAGAAATAACTCAGTGGTCAAGAGCACTGGCTGTTCTTCAGAGGACCTGGGTATAATTCCCAGAACCCACACAGTAGCTCACAACTGTCGGTAGCTCTAATTCCAGGGGATCCAACACCCTCACACAGACATACATGTAAGCAAAACCTCAATATACATATAATGAAAATAAACTATAAAAGTTTTTTTAAAAAGGCATTGGCAGAAGTATATGGGCATCTGACTACACATTCTCTAGGTGACTAGGACAGCTCACTGATGGAGCTGCAGTCAGGGAGGGAAAGGGGGAATCCAAGAGTGGGTGTGCCTGCTCCCCACCCACCTTCAAAGCAGCGTAGGGGCCATGGGAAAATGGAGAAAATGGCGAGGACCATCTTTGGAGTCCTCTTTCACCTTAGCTCTCCGTTTTTCTGATCGCATGTCTATAAAGTTTTTTTTTTTTTTTTGGTTTTTTTTGTTTTTTGAGTCAGAGTTTCTCTGTGTAGCCTTGGCTGGTCTATAAACTTTTTAAAGTACTACCATACATATGGACTAAAAAAAAGTGCCACTCCTGGCAGAGCCCTGCAATTGGCTTAGCTGGCGTTGGCTCCATCCACAGTATCATATTCTGTAGTGCGTCACCATGGAAAAGGCCCGGCAGATACATATTTGCTCCTTTTGTTGCCTTTAATATCCTGCGGGAGGAGTCATCTCCTCCATCCCTTCCTCCTCTCCTCCCACCCTTCTTTCTTTTCTGTGGTGCCGGGCATCTAGCCTAGGGCCTTGGATGTGCCGGGCCATTTTGTTTCCTACTCAAACTGTGGTTTTCACAGTAGGCCTGTCATTCATTAAAAAATACCATGTAAATTGGGGCCTCAGCTACATAACAAGTTCAAGGCCAGCCTGTCTCAAAGGCGGAGGGAGGGGAAACTAAACACCTGTAAGGTATATAACAAAGAATTTCGATCACTGCAGAAACTGATGAGTAAACTGATATCTCATTGTTATGTAGTATTACGTAGAAAATGCTTGCATTTTGAGCATTTGGAAATCCTTGAATGTCATGGACAATATTAAATCCCCTTAAATATTAAGTCACGTAAAATTGCAGGGATCTAGGCGAAAACAGCTTGTTCCATTGCAGTACATTCATCGCCGTCCAGAGGTTGGGTTTTGACCTGCTCACTTGGATTCTGAGACAGATCTGGAAAAGAGAGCATTAAAACCTAACCGACATCATAAACCATTGCTGTTCCACCACAGAATGCCTCAAACGAAGAAAAACCAAACCCCAAACCAAACGGAAGTGTTGGTGTTCTACAATACCAGCCATGGGCGGTGAACACAGCGGGGTGGGGGTGGTGGGGGGGGGAACGGACAGTTCAAACTCATCCCAGCCGTGGGAGGTGAACACCGGGATGGGGAGTTTAAACTCATCAACTAGTACTGAGCTCCAAGGCCAGCCTGGTATATAAGAGACTCCTGCATCAAAACACAATAAAACCAAAGCAAAGAAAACAACTAACTCTAAAAGCTTTTGGTGTTGTGCACCAAGATCACACACAGTGGTTCGACTGCTACACGGCTCCTCGTTTCTGAAAGTGAGCAATGAAGTATGTGCTGGAGTAGGCTAAACCGCGAACGTTTTCTTTTCTTTTTTTTTTTTTTTTGTTGTTTGTTTGTTTTTGTTTTGTTGTTTGTTTTGTTTTTTGTTTTTCGAGACAGGGTTTTCTCTGTATAGCCCTGACTGTCCTGGAACTCACTCTGTAGACCAGGCTGGCCTCGAACTCAGAAATCGGCCTGCTTCTGCCTCCCAAGTGCTGGGATTAAAGGCCTGCGCCACCACTGCCCAACATGAACGTTTTCTTAAGCATTAAAACTTTTCCCCTGTATTTTTTAAATTGACTACCTGCCCTGCCAATTCCCTGATGAGAGCAGATTATCTAAATATGGGAACCAAAACAACAATAACAAGTTGTAGGTTTACGGAAGAATTTGCAGTGGAGATGGAACCCAGGGCCCCGGACAGGTCACGTGCATACCTGCTCTACCACCCAGCTACACCTCAGCCCCAAATACCATGCAGGCACATCAGCGCTGCTCCTGAAATCTACTCATCTGCAGCAGTGCGCTGGGTTGGTTTGCTGATGGTTAGATAATTGTTTGTGTTCTGTTTGTAGATAAAGCAACAACCTTGTGTTTTAATGAATCTACATTCTATGCTAAGTTCTGTGTCAGTAAGAACATTGTTTAGCAGGAAAGGAAGAAGTGACATATCTTTATTTGCAGATGAAATGATTCTGTAGATAGGGACTATAAAGACTCCATAAGAAAAATGTTTGTTACTTCCGGTCTGGGCCCAGCATGGAGCAGATCCCTGGCGGCAGCTCTGCACTGAACCTCACAAAACCCTGCAGAAGTGGGGCACCCAGCAGCTCTGACCCAGGCAGTATCTCTGCTCAATTCCAAGTGGATCAAGGACCTCCACATAAAACCAGCTACACTGAAACTAATAGAAGAGAAAATAGGGAAAAGCCTTGATCACATGGGCACAGGGGAAAGTTCCTGAACAGAACACCAATGGCGTATGCTCTAAGATCAAGAATTGACAAATGGGATCTCATAAAACTGCAAAGCTTCTGTAAAGCAAAGGATACTGTCAATAGGACAAAGCGGGAACCAACAGATTGGGAAAAGATCTTCACCAACCTACATCTGATAGAGGGCTAATATCCAAGGTATACAAAGAACTGAAGAAACTAGATTCCAGACCATCAAATAACCCTATTAAAAAATGGGGTAGAGAGTTGAACAAAGAATTCTCAACTGAGGAAACTCGAATGGTTGAGAAGCATCTAAAGAAGTGTTCAGCATCCCTAGTCATCAGGGAAATGCAAATGAAAACAACACTGAGATTCCACCTCACACCATCAGAATGCTAAGATCCAAAACACAGTGACAGCAGATGTTGGCGAGGATGTGGAGAAAGAGGAACACTCCTCCATTGTTGGTGGGATTGTAAGCTGGTACAACCACTATGGAAACAGTCTGGTGATACCTCAGAAAATTGAACATAGTGTTACCTGAGGACCCAACTATACCCCTCCTGGGCATATACCCAGAAATATTTTCAACATGCAACAGGGCCACATGCTCCACTATGTTCATAGCAGCCTTATTTATAATAGCCAGAAGCTGGAAAGAACCCAGATGTCCTTCAACAGAAGAATGGATACAGAAAATGTGGTACATTTACACAATGGAGTACTACTCAGCTATTAAAAATAATGAGCTCATGAAATTCTTAGACAAATGGATGGAGCTAGAAAATATCAGCTGAGTGAGATGACCCAATCACAAAAGAACACACATGGTAGCACATCACTGATAAGCGGATATTAGCCCAAAAGCACACAATACCTAAGACGCAATGCATAAACCTCATGAAACTCAAGAAGAAAGGAGGAAGACCAAAGTGAGGGTGGCTTTTGTCCTATATAGAATGAGTATCAAAAGATTCAACCAGAGCTCCCAGGATCTAAACCTCCAGCCTGAGAACAGACAGGGGCAAGTTGTCCTCTGAGAGGCTCTAACCTGCAGCTGACTCAGACAGATACAGACATCCAGAGCCAAACAGTGGATAGAGCTTGAGGACTCTTATAGAAGAATAGGCGGAAGGATTGTGGGCCCTAAGGAGATGGGAACTGCACAGGAAGATCAACAGAGTAAACCAACCTGAACCCTTGGAGCTTTCAGAGACTGAATCACCAACCGTGGAGCATACCTAGTCTACACAGATCTAGCTCCATGGGCTGGACCTAGGCCTCCCTGCACATATGTTGCAAATGTGCAGCTTGGTTTTCATGTAGGTCTCAAACATCTGGAGTGGGGGCTATCCCAAAACATGCAGCCTATATATGGGGTATGGTCTTCTAGCTGGGTGCCTCAATGGGAGAGGAAGCACCTAGCCTCTCAGAGACTTAAAGTGGCAGGGTGGGGGGATACAGGATGAGGGGGTACTCAGAAAAGAAGAGATTGGGAAGGATTGTGGGAGGGGGTGACTGGGACAGGTTATAAAGTGAATAAGCAAAAAAATAAAATTAAAAAAGAAAAAAAAAATAAAAGAAAAATGTTTGTTTCTTTGCTGATGAACATTTTCAGCAAAGTGGCAAGATACAGAATTACTACACAAGAGGCAGCAGCCTTCCTTTACACTAACAACAGACATGCTGAGAAAGAAAGCAGGAAGCAGCCCCACTCACAATAGACAAAGAAAGAAACCAAAACCTTGAGCCTTGGAATAAAGCTAACCAAGGATGGAAAAAAGACCTGTATAATGGTAACTTTAAAGCATTAAAGAAAGAAATTGGAAAAGATCTTAGAAGATAGATCTCTCATGCTATTGGATTAGAAAGATATTGTAAAATGGCTATACTAAAAGCAATCTACAGATTCAATGCAATCTTAATAAAATAAATAAATAAAATGTAATTCTCTGTAGAAAATAGAAAACAAAAACCAAAAACCTCTTAATATAGAAGCCCAGGAGACCTTGAACAACCAAAACAACCCTGAGAAAAAGCACAGTGCTGGAGATATCACTGTTTCTGACTTCAAGATATATACAGCATCTGATAAAAAACAGTTGGGTACTGGTACAAACTGACACGCATACTGATGGAATAGAAGACCATTCAGACACAAACCCACGCAGAGAGAGCCACGTAATTCTTGACAAAGATGCCAAAAATCCACAGTGGAGAAAAAAACCCAGCTTCTAAAACAAATGGCACTGGGAAAGCTGGGTGCCCGTGTACAGATGAATGGCTCCTTCTATCTCATCCTGCATCAACTTCAGATAGCGCAAAGGTGTCAGCGGAAGACCTGAAAGTCTGCAACTAGAGAGAGAAACGCCTCAGACACAGGCATAGACAAGGGCTTCCCCAGCAGGGCTCCAGGAATCGTTATTATTACATTGATTTACTTACTAATTTTTTTGGTGTTTGTGTGTGCATGTACGAGTGCACACAGACTATGGCACATGCACATGTGTGGCGGTCAGATGACATCTTTTGGGAGTCAGTTTTTGTCTTCCATCATGTGAACCCCAGGGACTGGGTTCAGGTCACCAGGTCAGGTGGCAGACACCTTACCTGTTGAGTCATCTCCCTGTCCCTCTGCTAGTTTCTTTTTTGGGGGGGAGGGTGAGGGGTTTCGAGACAGGGTTCTCTGTATAGTCCTGGCTGTCCTAGAACTCACTCTGTAGACCAGGCTGGCCTCGAACTCAGAAATTGGCCTGCTCTGCCTCCCAAGTGCTGGGATTAAAGGCACCACTGCCCGGCCCTCTGTTAGTTTTTTTTTTTTTTTTTTTTAACCTTTTAATCTTTATTTTCTTTTTTTAAGGATGTATTTATTTATTTATTTATATGAGTACACTGTAGCTGTCTTCAGACACACCAGAAGAGAGCCTTAGATGCCATTACAGATGGTTGTGAGCCACCATGTGGTTGCTGGGAATTGAACTCAGGACCTCTGGAAGAGCAGTCAGTGCTCTTAACCACTGAGTCAAACTCTCCAGCCCGCTCTGTTAGTTTCTTAAGGTATTTTAAACTACTTTTTAAATGCTTTTGAAACGTTACTTCCTTTTGTGGATAGAACCCAAATGGTAAGGGGGGGGGGTTGGTGTTTTCCCGAATTTGAATCACTTCATGGGCACCTTGTCATCTAGACACAGAGGGTGACTTCAGGACATCGTCGTGGCTGTAGGGCATAGTTAGGTTTGGAAAAGTGACTGGGCAAAAACAGACAAGCCAAAACCAGGGAAGGTTTGTGGGGAAGAGAGAAAAGCTTTCTAATTCAACACTTCCTGTCTCAGTGTGATATAAGTATGTATCTAGTTACAGGATTTTATGTTTTGGCAAAAACATTAAAAAAAAAAAATAGATTTAGCTGAGCAAAGTCAGTGTCTCCCTGGCCGGTTGATGTGTCACTGGCCACCGTGTTTACTTAGGGACCCTCTGTAGAATCTTTACTGATCCAGGAGCAAAATCTCCAACTCAGTCAAAGTTCCAGGTCCTGGGTGAGATCTGGAATCCCTTTGACCTCAACTGAGAAGACTGTGTGTGTGTGTGTGTGTGTGTGTGTGTGTGTGTGTGTGTGGTCACAGAACGCAGAATACGGAGCCCCCGGCACTCCGCTTACTGTATTTCTCTTCCATTTATACACAATGAAAGACAAGCCCTGGGCCCCAAGGGTGAGCAGGCATTGGAAGCCCACTGTGTGTCCAGAACCCAGTGAACCTCAGGAAGTAACACATGAAGTAGCCGCTACGCAGGGCCCTCACCCTGGGCCCTTGCATTTCTGAACCTTGCTAGTAGAAAAACAGTTTACCAAGCTCCTGAAAAAAAAAAAAAGAAAGACAAGCATCTTCTGGGAGGCTCAGGGCTGCACCAAGTTGAGGACCAAGTAGACTAAGCTGATTCAGCTACTACAGCTAGAGATGGCTACCTGCTAGCAGACACAGGGGAATGCCTCCGTCTGGAAGTGTCCTAATTTTAAAAGTAAATAGCCTATGAAGGAGGCATTGTGGTGGCTAATAGACGTGTAATCTATGCCTTCACTGAGCATCAGAGAAATGCAATTTAAAATGTGCTAACTTAGTATGAATACCAAATGTTGGCTTAGTGTCTGATTAGGCTTTATTTTCATCAAAAGTTGGAAATTCTAAAAATAAACTTATTTGAAAGTGCAATTTCCCGCTAAACTTAATGATTCAGCTGAACGGACCTGTTCCCTGGTCAGTAGATGTGAAGGGTATTAACACTGGAACAAAACTGTGTGGCCTTGCTCTGATGCCCCCTTGCCCCACCTCTCAAGCCTCCTGGGCAAGCGCTTTTGCACTGAGCTGCACGTCCAACCTCCTCTTTCATTATCCCCCAGAGATGGATAGGACTAGAGAGTGTGGCTTGTCAAGGGCCATAGTTGGAGTTGCATTAGTGACCTAGGATGCACTGTCACTGAAGGCTGGATGGCTTTTGTGCAGGCGGTTGGGAAGGCAGCTAGGTGGGTAAAGTCACTTGCTGCCAAGCCCTAGGCACTGAGCTCAATCCCAGGAACCCACATAGAAGAGAACCAGAAGAACTTGCTCTCACAAGGTGTTCTCTGCCCTTCATATGTGTGTGCTGGCATATGTACATGTGTACATGAATACACAGCACAGGTACACACACAATGGAAAAGAAAACACATGGAAGTTTCAGATTTTTTTTGTTGTTGTTGTTTTTGTTTTTTGAGATACGGTTTCTCAATGTAGCCCTGGCTGTCCTGGAACTCATTCTGTAGACCAGGCTGGCCTTGAATTTAGGAGAACTGCCTGCCTCTGCCTCCTGACTACTGAGATTAAAGGCATTCGACACCACCACCCTGACAGATTTCAGCTGTTTAAAAATACCTCAACAGTATTGTGTTTTCCTGTCTTTTCAGGTAGGCAAGGTGTCACAGACCACCAGGAGCAGGGGTCAGAGTGGTGTTCCCTCATTCTCTGTCTGTCCCTAGAGAAGCTAGTCACCTCTGTCTTTTTCAAGGGATAGTAACTGCATTTGCTGAAGTGCTCTTGATAATCCAAGAACCACCATGAAAATAACCCCAGAACCAAAACTCCAAAGCCTCTAAATTCTAAGAGAGGTGTTCATTTATTTATTTTTTATATAAAATGGTTGGCTGTTGATCAAACTAATCCTGATTTTTTAGATTTTTAAGTATAGTATATGCTTGTATAATGAACCAACAAACGAACGAATGATCTTTTAAAAATTTAAAAGCAGGGTCAGTCATAATGGCTCATGCTTTTAATCCTGGTACTCAGGAGGCAGAGGCAGACAGATCTACATGAGTGAGGCCAGCCTGGTCTATGTGGCAAGTTCCAGGCTAGCCAGGCTATATAGGTGCACTTCTATGTCCGTGAGCTGGTATAGACAAACAGGCTGCCATCAGCCCTCGGTGGGGATCCAGAGCTGCGCTGGTACCCCTCCCTCCCTGTAAGCTCGGGAGTTTGCAGATCATGGAAGCAGCCACACCCCCTGAACCCCACAGCAGACCAAAATAAGTCATTTTGTAAGATGAAAGCATCTATGTAAACACCTTTCCACAACCTTCCGAGCTTTGGCTTCCGTGCGCCTCGGAATAATTTCCTAAACCACGCTCACTTAGGGGGCCATCCATTTTTAAATGACTGTAATTCATCATTTAAATGGATGAAAATCTTTTATCTTCTGCACGGAATAAAACTTGCATGGACTTTTGCTTGGCAACTGGGGAGAAACTGGTGCTTTTCCAAGTAAGAGGACCTGCCGGCTTCCAGGAATTCTTGTGTGCAGGGTGGCAGCGGGGGACTGCCTGGAGTCTGGGGACTCCTTGGGGCATTTATTCTCACAGTGTCAGTGCAATTGGGAGTGAGTGGGTCACTTATTTTTCTGTGCACTGGGAGCTGGTGGTCTGGGATTCTCCATTCCTGGACACATGGAGCCCTGCACTCTGGGTCCACCTCCAGCACTGCAATTGGGCTCCTCTCCTTCCTGCTTTACAGACACCCCCTCCCCCGCCGGCTCCTCCCGGGAATGCCAAAGGCATTTCTACTTTAACGTCTCTACCAAGTGCCAGAATTTAAATCTCCTCCTTTCTATCACCCTCTCTCCCTCCCCACCCCTCAAGGCATTACTTCTTGAGACACATTTGAGTTCTCCAGAGGCCACTGCAAAAGGTGGTGGAGCTAGTAACTCTTCTCACCCCACCACAGAGGTTGTTTTTCTGTTTGTTTGTTTTTTCTGTTTTGTTTTAAATTTTCATCTCTACCTACTGTCGAGGAAGTAGATCACACAAAGGAATGCTGTGCCTTAGGGCTAAGAGGATCCGCTGAGCAAAGCGGGAAGGAAGAATGGGGGGCAGGGTAGAAGCAGAGACCCTTGGGAGAAATAATTAAGGCTGGCAGAGAAAGCCTGTGTTAATTGAGCTGAACAGAAGATGAGCATCCGGGGATTCCTTCAAGAGACTGGGGTTTTCTGATAAAGTCTTCCTATGTTATTGCATTAATCTTTGCTCAGTATATATATATTTAAAGAAGAAAGGTATCTATGAACTAAATAGTGATCACTGACAAAATAAAATAGACACAGAAAGTAGCATGTCCAAAGCCTGTTTTCCCCAAGGCACGAGGAAGCCATGCTGTGTTAACTTCTGGTGTGGAAACGGCTGGTTCATGGAGAGGATGGGGGGGGGGGGGGCCTGTGCTCCAACTTGCTCCGTGTCTGCCCCACCCTCCAATAGCTTTGCCACAGGGCTGTCTGTAAATTAATAAATGTTTGTTTAATATTTCCTTTTTGAGCTTGAATATTCTTTTTGTAAGGAGAAAAGGCAGAGGGAAAAGGCTGTTTGTGTGCCCTGTGAGACTGAGAAAATCCACAGAGCTCCCCCAGGCACGCTAATGGAATCTTCTCTCTTTTTTGAACATTTTTGTTGTGTAATGTACAACCAGGAACACGGGAAATGACAGAGAGCCACCGTGTGGACATAATATATGCACAGCTAAATATATGGCATAAGTGAAGTGACTTTATCCATCATGGCACCCAGAACTCCATGTCCCTTCCTCATCATTGGGCCCCTGTCCCATCCTGGAGGGGACCCTCACTTGGTATCAGCGTAATCAGCTTGTTTTTCTGTAAGGCTTACACTTCTGTTCTCTGTGACTTGCTTGTCTACGTTCTGTTGGTAAGATTTGATCATGGTTGCATGCAGCTGTCCCTTGTTCGTATCTATCCCTACACAATACTTCATTGCAACCGCAGATCACAGCTGGCCCATCCATTTCCTGTCGGTGGCAGGAGGCTGAATCAGGGCTGCTAACCTATTTACATATTTATTTATATTTATTTATATTTGGCTGAGAGTGGAACTCATGGAGTGGGGCATGGTAAGTCTTGGAGATCAAATGCAGACTCGGTGGCAGGTGCTGCTCTACAGCTTACTATCAACAAGTTCCTAGTGCGTCGTAGCTACAGGGGAGGGGACAGCTTCATCCCCGTGAGCACACTTGGTTTCGATATAACCCTGGTCCTGTGTAGTCCATTCATCTAAAGTGTACAGCCCGGTGATATTTAGTGCAATCACAGACCTGTGTAGCCACACTCATCGACAATGCTTCAGTGTGAATTGTTACAATGTTTCTTTCAGTGGTCCATACACGTGACTATCAGAGTGAAAGCCCAGGGACGTTTCTGTGCTAGAGCTGTGGTTTGGTTTTGCTTATGTTGTCCTGAGAGGTGTGGAACGCCCTAGGGGTGATTGGCTTAAGGCATCATCGAGTAGAAATTGGTTATTAAAACACAAACTGGATTCTGGTCACATCTGTGTCCTGTCTCTTAGGGTGGATGTGAGTTATTTTATGCAGTGAGACTAAAACGTCTGGGTTAGTTCCACACTCTCCATCCACATACCCTGCAGGCATGTAAGAAGTGAGCATATCTGCCCAGCATCAGTTCTTGGACTACTGCTGGCGAGGACAGAGCTCCTGAGGATACTGGTGTGTGCCTTGTTTCATGTACCACACGTTCAACAGTTCAACAGACAGTGGGAACAACATACATACTAGAGGCTTTTTTTGTTTGGGTCTTTGATTGGTTGGTTGGGTTTGGGGTAATCTTTTAAAAGTTCAATTGTATAGGCTGGGAACTTGGTGGTGCATAGGGTGGTCGAGAGCTGCTGGGGCTGGGTGCATTTTCCCTTTATGTTTCTGAGACAGTTAGGTGTGGAATTTGCAACCTCTGTGAGGTCTGGACCTAGATAGCCTCTGGCCTGGGCAGTCAAACACAGCGATGTTAGCAGGCACTAGCTGCCGGGTCTCTGAAATGATGCCCTCTCTGTTACCCAGTTTAGCCTTGGTTAGACGTAGGACCTGCTTAAAGATTTCCTAGGAACTTGTTGGAGGGTGTGGGGAACCTGGTATGAGGGGGGTCATGGAGATTAAGTACCACCCACTGGGAGAAACCTGGGCTACTTGGTCGTGGGATTGTGTACTGCTCCGTGGGGCAGGGTGCTGGGGGAGGAGTAGGAGTTTGCCGGTCTGTGGTGGCTTGGCCAGGGTACCCAGAGGAGAAGGCTGAATGGTCCCCAAGGAGGACTAGGAGGAGAAGCTGGGGATGTTTGGATAAGGAGCCCCTTTGAAGTTTTCTCTTGTGTATCCTCTGTATCCCAGACCTGGACCCTCCCCTCCATAAAGACATTAGTTTCTGGAGCCAGCCCTATCTCTGCCTCACCTCTCTAAGTTTTGAGTTCACAGACCTCCGGTCCTGGGGTGGTGGAGGATTTATGGGGGAGGGGAGGTGGGGGAGGGGGAGGGACATCCCTCAGATGAGGCAGTGAAGTCGATTAGGAAAGTTGGAATTGTTAGTGGCCTAGGCTAGCGGCCGGGTCATTTCCGAGCCGGTTCTACATGACAAAGGCAAAGGAGCAAATCTCTCTTTGATCTGCTCCTCGTCGGCTCCGCACACCTGCCTGTTGGTGCCCCGCCCCAACTCAGACCTCAAGCTGGAAAACCAAAAGGAGTCAGGAACAGGCACGTCCCAACTCTGAATCCCGCTCCGACTACCTTCCTCTCTTAGTGGCCCTAGGTCAAACATATTTCCTACACCGACGGTCTAAAAAGCATCTGCCGCCCCCTCCCGGACAGTCTAGAGACCCAGACGCTCAGGATCTTCGTGGTGAGCCAGCATGGGACTGCCTGGAGCTTGTGCTCTGTGTGTGTGTGTGTGTGTGTGTGGTTATGCGTATGCGTTGCGCGCGCGCGCGTGTGAGAACCTAGGAATAGGCGGGCATTTGGTCGGTTGCTCTAGGATACCAAAGCTGTATTTTCCAAATGTACAAGATTTCCCCGGTTGGGTGTATTTCAACACCCAAGGCAAAGGCCGGAACACCAGTGCATGGGACAAGGGAAGCGGCCTCCCGGAAGATTTGAAAGAAGTGGCCTAGAGCTGGTGGTGTCCAGATGCAGCATTCCATGTGGCCCTTCAAAGACCAAAGTGTTGGGGGAGGAGACTGGTCACCAAAGCCTGCTCCTGTGAGACTCCTGCATGGCCTCCGAAGTGAAAAGCCTTGATGTTTTCCCTGCCTATTACTCCTTAAGAGTAAACAAGGATCTGTGTTCCGAACTTCAGAGCAGGAAGGAGGCAGCCTACTTGTGGGTAGTTTATATCCAATTCTGTAGGTGTTTAATCCTTGACCCCTGCAAAGAAGAAGATAGACAATTAAATCTCTGGAC
Source organism: Mastomys natalensis (assembly GCA_021653895.1). NCBI lineage: Eukaryota > Metazoa > Chordata > Mammalia > Rodentia > Muridae > Mastomys > Mastomys natalensis. Next base: position 102,477 of record JAJTUV010000569.1, read on the forward strand.
TGGAGTAGGTGTTTTGTTTGTTTGTTTGTTTGTTTGTTTTAAGTGAGGGACATGGTCCTTTTGTCTCCATCCTCCTGAGCTCTGCTCTAGAAGGGCAAGTGTGCTTCTTAATTGCTGCACCGAGCACAATCTTCTGGAGATGGCCTGTCTTCCTTAGCTTTTCTGGCTTCATAGCTCACTGTTACCTTAGGAACTGGGTCCATGAGTAGGAGAGTGTGATGTAAAGAGCCCAAGGCCCTGTGATGAGCAGACACCCAGTAAGAAGTTGGAAAAGGCTGAATTTCTCTGGGGTGGGGGGAACAGAATTTGCTTTCAGATGTCTGCCATCTGGCCACCCACCCACACAGCTCATCCTTTGAGCTTTCCTGCACTGTACCCCATCTCCCCTGGGCTCCCCAAGTCTGTGGCATTTGCATGCTGACTCTCCTTTGCTTCCCTTTCTCCAGGGAGCTCTACTTTGGAAGATGTTGGTTCCAGGGCACTGGGATGGGTTGAGGCCGGCCATGCCCAGTCTGCTGCTGCTGTTCGTGGCAGCTCTGCTCTCCAGCTGGGCGCAGCTGCTGACTGATGCCAACTCCTGGTGGTGAGTGAGAGGGCTGTTAGCGGACCAACCTGGTGTGAGTGAGAGGCTGAGTTAGCCTGGACCCAACTCCTAGTGGTGAATGAGAGGGCTGAGGTCAAGCCTGAACCGTGAGGCTTCTTGGGTAATCACATGCTCAAGCAGGGCCTTGTGGGAGTGATCACACCTTTATCTGAGGACCATCAGGGGCCTATTCCATCCCAGGAAGGGTTCATTTTCTCCCTCAAGCTCGTTTCATGAAAAGAATATAAGCTTTGTTCACATGATTTCTCCACCCTTAGATCTTGTAGAAAACCCCTTCCTGAAGGTCCCTCCACCCTGTAAAGTGTTACAAATAGCTTTTATTGTTGTTAGTTAACCAACAAAAAATATTGGTATCACCAGTGAGATCCTTAAGTTCATGCTTAGCAAAACACACACACACACACACACACACACACTTGTTATTAAGGCTAAGGCAGACAGACCACTTGAGCCCAGTAATTCAAGGTCATCCTGTAGAACACAGTGAGACCCACAAATACAAAGAGGTGTGTGTGTGTGTGTGTGTGTGTGGTGTTGCTATCTCTGTGTGTGTTTGTTTGTTTGTTTGTTTGTTGCTGGTAGAAGCAGATGGGGTGAAATTCCTTCTTCAGCAGTCTGAAGGCCAAAGAGGGCTTTGTAGAGAGAACCAAATGCCCCCTTTTGTGTTCTCAAGGCCACTGTGATTGTCGAGCAGACATGGAAATGGCCCAGTCTGTGCCGACTGGTGCTTGTATTCAGATGGCACATCCATAAGTCCCTCATCTAACTTAGCTCTTCGTTTGTTGTATGTGCCGGATGATGAGCAAAGGTAGCCCCCGAGCTGACGGGCAGAGATCTGGGATATACAGAGAGGTAGGGAAAGAACAATTTAGGGTGCGTGGTCACATGTGCGTGTGAGGCACCAAGAGATCTGCATTAAAGGAATAGGGTACCTTCCCTCATGCACCCTGCCCTTGGCTGCACTCATTATACCCCTCGTTCAGCAGGTTCTGTAATCCCTACTGAGGGGAGTCCCTCTCGAAGCCCTGCCCGGCCTCTGCCCACCCTCATCCTTTAAGACAACTCAGATTTCTGTTGTGTTGTGTTGCTTTATTGAGATAGGGTCTCTACACAAGGTCTCACTGTGGACCTCTGAAATTCACTCTGTAGGTCAGGCTGGCCTCGAACTCACAGAGATCCGCCTGCTTCTGCATCCCATGTGCTGGGATCAAAGGCATAGGCCACCACACCCTGCTCTGTGCTCAAGTTCCCTTCCAAATTCTTAGTCCAGAGCCTTGTTTGTGGAGAATGTTGCAGAGACAGGGTGGAGTAACGGGTAGAACTGCCCGCGTGCGCATGCGCGTGTGTAGGAGCATTCACAGCTGCGCCCTCTCCCTTTCTGGATTGCTGTTGTAGGTCGCTAGCTCTGAACCCGGTGCAGAGACCTGAGATGTTCATCATTGGCGCTCAGCCCGTGTGCAGCCAACTTCCTGGGCTTTCCCCAGGCCAGAGAAAGCTGTGTCAGTTGTATCAGGAGCACATGACCTACATCGGGGAGGGAGCCAAGACGGGCATCAGGGAGTGCCAGCACCAGTTCCGACACAGGCGGTGGAACTGCAGCACCGTGGACAACGCGTCTGTCTTTGGCAGAGTCATGCAGATAGGTAAGAGGCCACTGGAGCTTGGCTTGGCCACAGGACCGGTGTCTTCATGCCTTGTGTATCAATAGCATGACCGGAAGGCCTCACCTCATTCTTCTAGGTTTGGAGGCATCCTTTTAGAAGGGAGCCCCAGGAGGTATTATAGCACTAACTGCATCACTCTGTTTCCCCACCTCAGACCCTGGGGCTGTCTGTGACTCACTCTGAGAAGGAACGGAACCTCTGAGTAAGGAGGGAGTTGTTTAGAGACCCACCTGCCATGGCTGCCTTTGTCTCTCAGTGCTAGAAGGGCCTTAAAAAAAAAAAAAAGTCTTTACAGAGTCTCAGGAGGAGAATATCCTAAATGTATATTTAACATCTTTTTCACTTGAGCCCTTGAGCAAGAGGTGAAAGCTTGGCTGCTAGATTGGTAGTAGCTGTCATTAACCAGGCCCAGATCCAGGGCAGGCTTTCTTCTTTGAAAAGGGATGTAAGTGCAAGTGTTGGGGGAGGAAGGTGAGAGGTAAGAGGACCACTGCTGGGGGTGTGGGGTGTCCCTCCCCTCCCCTGTCCCGCAGCTGGTCAGACCATGGCTGTCCTATTGCCCAGATGGAGGTGTGATCTGAGTCTAATTGTCTTAGGCCCTTTTGAAATGCAATTCTCCCCTCCCTGGCAAGAAATTGAGAAACCAGGCCCCATTCTACTGGGTCTTATCTCCAGGACCATAAAAGGAAGGTGTTGGTAGTCTTGTCTCCCAAATTGTCCCTGGACAGTGGCCTACCACTGCATTCTGGAGGCGGCTGCAGTTAGGGCCTTACCAAAGTAGGATTCCAGAAGGGTTGTTTGAGGTCGGGGATGGGTAGAGATTTTGAAATATTCTATTAGGACCCCACACACATCTTTCCCCAGCCTCAAATTGAAAAATGAAAACAAAGGGTGTCTGCTTTAAACCCTGTCATTGCCTTTGGGATCAGCTCTGGCTATATAGAAGGAAGATGTCTGTCTTCTGGGATGGCCTGAGGGGCAGTTTCCCCAGAAAGATAACTTGGGTTTTGGTGGGATTTACTTAGGATTCTTCGGGGACCCTCTTTGCACACATCCCTCTCCTCCTCGGCCTGCTTCCCTTCATTCAAGGAATGAATGCTCGACAGAGAGGCTAATAAGATGGCTCTGTATGAAAACATGCTTGCCCTGCAAGCATGAGAACCTGATTTGATCCCCAGCACCCACATAAAAGGCAGGAAGACCTAAATTCAGTTCCCAGCACTCACACAGAGAGAGACACTCAGTGCAGTGACGCATGTTTGTAATCCCAATGTTGAAGAGGCAGAGACAGGCCGGCAGCCAGTCCAGCCAAATCTGCAATCCTTGCCTTAGAAAATAAGGTGGGGTGAGGCAGTGATGGGGAGATGTCCTGGGAGAATGCAGAGACAAGATTGCCAACACCTTCTTTTTATTGTCTTGGGAATAAGACCAGTAGTAGTGCCTGGTATCTCAAGGACTTCTGACTTCCACTGAGGGAATGCCAGCACTGCACGTCACGTTGTATCACACCTGCACATGCATGACGTGGGAGGGGTTAGGTGTCAGGAATAGATACTGCTGAGTCTGATGGCAGAGGGAGGCGGCTTGTGCAGGCCAGGCCTACTTACAAAGGAGGCTTGTCTTGTTTGATCCACTTCAGTTATCAACGGAGCACTTTGGTCTGCCTGGTTTTTGCCACTCTTAGTTTTGTTGTTGTTGTTGTGTTGTTGTTTGTTTGTTTGTTTAAGGCAGAATCTCTCTATATAGCCCTTCATGTCCTGGAACTCTCTATGTAGACCAGGCTGGGCTTGAACTCACAGAGATCTGCCTACCTCGGCCTCCCTAGAGCTGGGATTAAAGGCATGTGTCGCCATACCCTGACTCTCAATTTTTCTGTAGCCTCCCTGAAGGCTCTCCATGTCTGAGAAGCTATGCTCTGGGGTAGCTCCTGTTAGGATCCTGGTGTCAAAAGGCTCCCTTCTTGAAGCTACAGCAAAAGTCATCACCAGAGGGCAGCAGAGCAACTCAGAGGACCAGCGAGCTTCCAAAGCCTCTGTGGCTATGACTCACTAGCCCTTGGCTATGGCTCGCTAGCCTTGGCTAGATCTTTGAGATGGTTTCGTTTTCCTTTCCTGTGTGACTGTTTCATGTCCAGATACCCTCCAACCACCCAAGACACACACACACACACACAGAACACACACACACACACACACACACACACAGACACACAGACACACACAGACACACCACACACAGCATCAAACCTACAGACACACACACACACACGCAAGACACACACACACACACCACTACACCACACACACACACTGCTTATCTAACCTGTAGTGGAGAACTGTCCCCTTGCAAGAGATTTCTGTGCAGGAATCTCTTACCCAAGACCCACTTGCTGTCCCCATACACTTGACGCGGCACACTCTCAGTGTCTGGCCACGCCCCTCCAGCAAAGGCAGAATGAGTCCAGTGTGCTGGAGGACGCTTTCAGATCCCAAGTCACCGAGGTCAGTGTGTGGCACCTGATGTATTATATTTAGAGATGGGCACGTGGTTTCAAAGGGATTTGGGGAAGGCTGATTGGACTCAGAAGCATATTTGCTAAAGAAGGGTGGAAGAAATCAGACATATGCAGCTTGGGAAAGGAGCACATGAAAGGCATGTTTCTTGTTTTCAAACACTTGGAGAGCTGTCAGACGGAAAGAGGGCGGGGATTAGGCGGGGCTGCTCCAGCAGGCAGAAATTACAAGGAGGCGTATTTTGGTTTCATGTAAGGAGGAACTTTCTAGTGATAGAATTGTGGATAAAAAGAAAAAAAACGAAAGACAGAAAGAGCCATGAATGAACTGCTCTGAAAGGCCAGCACTTCTCTGAGTAATACTAGAAGCTAATTCTTGTGGAGAATGGAGGAGACCCTGTGCGGGGAGCCTGAGGTTCCGTCCTGTTCCAGGTGGCCTGCTGTGAGAAGTCTTCTGGAAGACCTTTCAGGAATGGCTCACTTAGAATAGGGCCTAGCCTGCTCCCTTAAGAGCACATAATGCTCTTTCAGAGGACCCAAGTTCAGTTTCCCAGCTCCTACATTAGGCTGCTCTTTTTGTTTGTTTGGTTGTTTTTTCGAGACAGGGTTTCTCTGTGTAGCCCTGGCTGTCCTGGAGCTCACTCTGTAGACCAGGCTGGCCTCGAACTCAGAAATCTGCCTGCCTCTGCCTCCCAAGTGCTGGGATTAAAGGCATGTGCCACCACTGCCTGGCCCTAGGCTGCTCTTAACTGCCTATGACTCCAGCTCCAGGAGGTCCAGCGCCCTCTTCTGGCCTCTAGAGGCACTGCACTCACATGAATAGTTCCCTACAAAGACATGAATACATACACAATTTAAAATAAAATAATTTTGTTTTGAAAGAGCTTCTTGGACTATCTTACTATTCCCATATTCACTGTTACAGTCAGGCCAGGGCAAGTGTCACCTGTAGCAGCTAGATCACAGTGGAGCCTCCTACCACGTGTTAGAGGTTTCATGGGCTGTTCCTGTTTACAAAAGACCAGAGCCGATTCCTGTTCGTTCTGAAAGCTGATTGGCTCTGATTTCTGACATCACTGTGTGGTGCCAAGGTAATCAAGAAGTAGAAGTAGAAGTCACTCCAGACCTTTCCTTTAAGATTCAATTTATTGTTTACTTGTGTGTGTTGTGTGTGTGTGTGTGTGTGTGTGTGTGTACAGAAGCTAGAGGAAGGCATTGAATCCTCTGGAGCTGGAGTCACTGGAGGTCGTAAGCCACCTGACATGGGTGCTGGGAAGCAAACTCTAGCCTTCTTCAAGAGCAGCAAGTACTCTTAACTGTGGAGCCATCTCAGCCTTCAGACCTTGTAATTGATTACAGGCTTCTGTCCGTCCACCTCTGGGACAGCCTGTGGTGTCTCCCTCCCATTGTAGAAGCATGGGAGAGTCACAGAAGGAGGACAGAAGATTCTCCCTGGTACAATAACAAATCCAGGAGACGTCTGTGACCTGTTAAAACAGCTTGAAGGGGAAATCACCCATGTTGTATACAGTTCACCATTTAAAAGTGGACAGTCCAGTGTATTCAATGCATTTACTAGATGTGTAACTGCAATCACTAATTTCAGAGCATTTGTATTGACCCTTAACTGTCACTGTCTAACCTCTGGCTCCAGCCCTAGGCTAGAACTAATCTGTCTCTATGGATTTTTCCCATTCTGGACATTGCTATAATGAGATCAAACCATACATGGCCTCAAGGGTAGGTTTTTAAAGGTTTATCCATATATTTAAAGGTTTATCCACATCATGGAATATATTAGTACTTCATTCCTGTTAGTATTTCGTGTATTGTGTTTAGCTGTCCCCTGATGGATAATTGAATTGTGTCTGTCTTTCTGTCTATCTCTGTCTGTCTGTCTGTCTCTTCCTCTCTCTTTGGCTATTATGAATCATGCTGCAATGAGCATCCACTAGGAAACATTTAGACACATATCTTTGTTTCCGTTGGGCGTATTTTTAGGAGTGGAATTTCTGGGTCATCTGGGAACTCTGTTAATTTCCAGAGCATCTGCAGCCATAACATTCCCGTCTGCAGTACAGTAGAGCGTGCACCGTGGGAGGCTTTAAGTAGATTTATGTTGTAATAAAGAGGAACAGAGCTGGGCTCCATATAGAAAATCATCAGTAGCTGGAACTTCAGGTGTGGCTTCCTGATACTCAGGAATCAGGAGGCATTATGAGGCCCAGGGAAGAGAGGGAAACCACAGGACTTTCTGGACAGTGTTGTCTAGTTCACTTTCTATTCCTGGCCTCTGCCAGGGCCTCACTAGACAGTGGCAGCCATGAAAAGGACAGACACACAGATGTGTAGCTTTTGGGCAAGAAATGATACTGAAGAAGCTTGCTTGGGTGCAGACTTGTTCAATTAATCTCATAATTTCTTCAGTCTCGTTCTGTTAGTCCCAAGTGTCCAGGAAAGCCCATTCTCCCTCTACTTACAACTCCCTCCCAGGAGTGGATGTATCATCCTGTAAAGTACAGTGGATAGAGTGTGGGCCAAACCTGGAGAGTGACACAGAGCAGAGCTGAGACCAAGAAGTCAAAAGGAGCTGGGGTCAGTCCATTGCGAAGAGTTTAACTATCAGTGCTGTGGGAAGGGCAGGAATTCCCCAGGACACCTGTTCCCACAGGGCAAGCCACGGCCAAGCAGACAGAAGGAAAGGCTGTCAGCAGAGGACAGTGACCGGCTTACCATCTGTTGTCCCCTGCCACAGGTAGCCGGGAGACTGCCTTCACGTATGCGGTGAGCGCTGCTGGCGTGGTGAATGCCATCAGCCGAGCCTGCAGAGAGGGTGAGCTGTCCACCTGTGGCTGCAGCCGTGCCGTGAGGCCCAAGGACCTGCCACGAGACTGGCTGTGGGGTGGCTGTGGAGACAACGTGGAGTACGGCTACCGCTTTGCCAAGGAGTTTGTAGATGCCCGAGAGCGAGAGAAGAACTTTGCCAAGGGATCGGAGGAGCAGGGCCGAGCCCTCATGAACTTACAGAACAATGAGGCTGGCCGCCGGGTAAGCCATCTTGCCCTCCTGACCACCGCCAAGAAAGCTGAGAGTGCAGACCTGCATGCCTTGTCACTCAGATGGCCCCTTTCTGTGTATTCCACTTCTAGTGTGATCATCTTTCTTTTGGGGGAGGGGAGCTTGGGAGTATTTTTGTGTTGGATTGTTGGTGGTGGCAGCTTGTTTGTTTGGGGACAGAATCTCACTCTGTAGCACTGACTGGCCTGGAATGTGTAATGTAGACCAGACTGGCCTCAAACTTTGAGATCCACCTGCCTCTGCTCCCTGAGTTCTGGGGTTGAAGGTGTGTGCCACCACACCCAGCTTGTGTTCGTTTCTGAGACAAGGTCTTCCTTGTTGTCCAGTCTGGTTTCCTCAAACGCGTGGGCTCGAGACATCATTCTGCTTCTGCCTCCCAGGAGCTGGGACTACAGGCAGGCTGTGCTGCACAGTGGCTGGGACAACTGCTACTGTCCTAGCTCCTGACCGCCACCTTTCTGACTTTATCACTTCAGAGGAAGGACATCATGGCCCACCTTCCCTGTGATAATTGGATGTTTAAGCCATCAAACCTGGCCTGGAGTTTATGGTTTGTTAGAGCACTGGGAGAGCTTAGGGATGACTTTGAAATACTGCTATGAATCAGATACAGAGCTACAGCCCAAAAGCACATTTAGGGGTAATGGTGGATGTGGTCTGCACTGGGATGCTTGAAGGGAGAGTAAGGAGACATGGCTGTCTTGTGAGCCTCAGCTTTAGTAGAAACTAACACACGGTGTCTTGTCCCAGCAGCATATGCCTGGTTGTCCATACCACCTCACCCCCGTTGTCCCCACTACCTCTGGGGACAGCGCGATGACACTTGTGCTCCTTCACTCCTTAGGGCATCCTCAAATGGTGACTCTGAGAACAGCTGCCCCACGGTGGCCAATCACCAGTCTCTTTATCTCTTGAAAGCCCGCTTTCTGTCCTCCTTCAGAACTGGACATCTGTAATCCTGGGTACAAAGGGGGCTGAGGCAAAAGAATTGCTTGAACCTAGTTCAGGAACAGTCTGAGCCAGAGCCCACCTTAAAAAACAAAATAGATCTGAGCTCAAAGGGTACCCAGACCTTAGAGACTTTCTAGCTCACTATAGGCCTCTTGCCCCCGAGCCTGGGTGAAGCATTTCTTGCTTTTCCTGAGGTCTTTCTCAGCCTGCTTTTCCCTGATGAAGGACGGCTATGCTAGCTGTGTTTCTTTGTAACACCCCTTGCTCTGCACGGCTGGGTACACATGATTGCCAGAGAAGTTTCTGTGTTGCCTCCTAATGGTTAAGTAAGAGGTCTGCTTCACAGACGGTGGGAGAGGGACTGTGCAAGTCCTGGCTTGAGCTCATTTCTGAGACTGTGACAATGTCAGGCACCGGGCAGCATCCTGATCTGTGTGGAAGTCCAAGGGAGACACCGTCTTCCTTCGCTCCACAGTCTGACCCTGATTTCGCTGGCTTTTCCTTTTGTTGTTCCTAATCATTTGTTTGTGCTGGCCCCTTCTCTGTCTGTCTGGCCCCTTGATGACCTCTTTCCTGCCTTCCTCCGTCTGGTTCCCAGGCTTTAGCTCCGTCCCCCAGACTGCACACCTCTCCCTCTACCATAGGCTACTCCAGGATGGGAATGCTTGTCCCTCTATTTTTTTTTGTCACTGTCTAAGGAACCCTAAGCATCAGTCACCACCTGGGCATTGGTATGTCTCCTTCCCACTTCCTCACATGCACAGGAACTTCTGCAGGAGGACAGCACAGGGGCAGGGTTGAAAAGAGACCAAACTAGTACTTGAAGACCAGAATAAGCAAGAACAGCAGCAGATTATCTGCTGTCTGCCATCTTGCCCACCACAGAGGTCCTGTGTGCTTTGGCAGAAGCCTCTTACTCTGGCAGCATTCTCTGGACATGGAAGCAAGGCCAGCAAGCTGGTACTGCCCGACCACTTGAGGATGTCTGTGCAGATACCAAGGCCTTGGGAGAGGGTGGAAACCTGCATCCAATACTTGTCATGTACCAAGTATGGAACTAGGAAATAGATGTGACCTGGGACCTTAGTATTGCAGGGCAGGGGAAAACAAACCAAAAGCAAAACCAATACTTATTTGAGACAGGGTCTCACCATGTACCCCTAGCAAGCCTGGAACTGGCTATGTAACCCAGGGTGGCCTCAAACCCACAGCAGTCTTTCTGCCTCTGCCTTTTGAGTGCTAGAATTGCAGGAATTAGCCACCAAACCTAGCGCTCTCTCTCTCTCTCTCTCTCTCTCTCTCTCTCTCTCTCTTTCTCTCTCTCTCTCTCTTTCTCTCTCTTAAGGAGGGTGTTAAGAATGACTCAGGATCCCAGTAGTGATGGCTCACTGAGAGGCAGGGTGATTACTGAGTTCAAGGCCAGCCTGGTCTACAGAGTGAGTTCCAGGACAGCCAGGGCTACACAGAGAAACCCTGTCTCAAAAACAAAACAAACAAATGAACCCCCCCCCAAAAAAAGGACCCAGAGTCTATATAGACCAGGCTAGCCTTAAATTCATCACAGCCATCCCCCCTTAGCCTCCTAGGATGTTGGAATTACAGGTATAGCTACCACACACACTACTAACTGCGACAGAAACATGTTTTAAGAAGCATTTTGTCATCTTTTGTTTGGTGGCTCTGGGATCAATGGAGGCTCTTACACATGCTAGGCAAATGTTCTTCCCTGAGCTACAGCCTCAGCCCTATACTGAGCAGTGTGTTTGTAAGCAGGAAGGCTCCACAGTAGCCTTACCTTCTCATTATTCACAGAGGATCAGCAATGATGCACGGGAGAAAAAGAATCAATATTCCAGTGTCTGCAGCTTCTTCACTAAGGGTGAGGACAGGTGGATTTCTTAATACTGAAGGGAGACAGGGTTCTTCCTCAGACTTGTGTGGATCCCATCCATGTCTGTGAGGTGGCTCCTCCCTCCTCTGTTCCCTGCTGCTTATTCCTTTAGAGACAGTTATCATGCCCCCTCCCTTCTGCTTCTAACTCCTGAGTGTTGAGACTGTGGGCATGTGTCATCCTAACCGGTTTATGTAGCTCCAGGGAGCACCCCCAGAGCCTTGTGCAATCCCTCTACCAAGTGAGCTACACCCCACCCACTCCTCCCACCTCCCACCCCACCCCTCATCCTCTTTAAATGGCGTCTTGTTATGCTGCTCAGAATGTTCAAACTTTTGGGCTCGAGTGATCTTACCACAGCCTCCAGAGCAGCTGGCGGATGCGAGCCAGTAGCTCTACACAGTACACAGTCACAGAGCCTTGCTGCTTTCTACGGCACTACATGTTGCTCCCTCCATAAGCCAAGGCCATTTCTAGAGAGAGACAGGCTAGAACTCAGGCCTGTAGTTTGGGCCAGAAGGTAATCACAGGCCTATCTGTGAAGTCCTGCTAGGTGTCGTAGCTATCGGGGCCAGTGCTGGTGCCTTTAACCTTGGGGGAAGGCCTCCCTTCCTGTCCTTGTGCTAAGCTTAGGCTACAAGGTTGAAAGTGCAGAAGTCCTACCCTTGTGGGCTCACTCCTGGATGGGCCTAACTGGTCCCTAAGGCTCTCTAGAGATTCAGTGTCTCCATGGAAATGCATCTCTATTAAGAAAACAACTTCTAACCAGTTCAAGAGCTGCTGGTGGCTGTTTCTGGCACCTGGGGTGGTCTCTCCTTAGTGCTGAACAAAAACACAGTCTGAGGACTCTTGAAAAGAAATCTAAGGGGGAACCCTGAAGAAATGAGCCCGATTCTGCCGGGGACAAGAGCTGTGGCCTGGGAGAACACTGTGAGACAGAGATGCATTTTTATCTCAATGTCTGTGCTGTGGTCCAGGCTGATACATCAGTGTGCTCTCGATGAGAAGTTCTTAGATACAAGCTTTCTTCTCTACTCTGCTTTCTAAGTTTGATTTGGGAGCAGTCTACGTTCAAGTCCACTCCACAGTGTTGGGATTCAGCGACTGCCAACGTCAGTTTGTTCTGGCACGAATGCTCACGCACGTAGCTCACTGTCCTGCTTCCCACTGGCATAGGTCTCACCCAGGCGCCCAGGCTCTCCCAGCTGGGTGTGAGGGTGGAGAGTGGTCCTGTTTACTGATGTGAGGGCCCTCAGGAAACTCCTGATAACCAAATGTCAACCCTAGAACTGGAACTGCTCAGCTTTGGAGGAATTGAATAGGATCTGGGAGGCCGAGGCCCTTCAGCTAACCCAGGCCATGGCAGAGTGGAAAACAACTGAACTCTTTTCTTTTCTGACCTGTGCTCCATAGTGTGCAGAAGCTAGACACGTTTTGTTGGGTTTTATCGATTTGAAGATTTGATCACCATAGAAAATCTGAGCCAGCAGCAGCAGCAGCTCACATCTGCCGGCTGCTCTGGAGGCTGTGGCAAGATCACTTGAGCCCAAAAGTTTCAACAGCCTGAACACATAATAGACTCCATTTACAGAGGATGAGGAGTGGGGTGGGAGGTGGGGAGAAGTGGGTGAGTGTAGCTCACTTGGTAGAGGGATTGCCTACCGGGCAAAGGCTCTGGGATGCTCCCTAGAGCTGTATAAACTGGTTAGGGATGACACATGCCCACAGTTTCAACGCTCAGGATTAGAAGCAGAAGGGTCAGAAGTTCAAGGTCATCTTTGGTTGTAGAGCAAGTTTGAGGCCAGCCTGGTTAGATGAGATTCTGTCTCAATGACGATAAATGATTTACAAAATTGTAAGAGTCCGAGGAGATGGGTCAATGGGTAGACGCGATTGCTACCCAAGTCTAATAAATCCATTAGGTCTCCAGCTCCTATGCAGAGGCTCCATGCACTACTGTGCATCTGTAACTCATACTGCAAGGCGGGAGGAAGAGACTGGAGAATTACCTGGTAGCTCTAGGCCAGCCAGCTTGAAGCATGAGTAAAGCCACAGAAATGAGAGTGGCCAGCAGGATGGCTCAGGAGGTAAAGGCACTCGCTGAACAAGCCTGATAACCTGAGTTTGATCCTTGGGACTCACATAAAGGTGGAGCTGCTGCCCTCTGACCTCTGACCTCCACGTGCACAGCAGTCACTCTGTGAGAGAATGAGACAAGAGGGACCCTGCCTCACAAGGTAGGATCTTTTCAAGGTAGAAAAACCAACTCCCCAAAAAGTCCTCTGACGTCTATGTGAGCGCCATGGCACATGCGCACCCACTGTCTCTCTCTCTGTCTCTCTCTCACACACATAAATTGAGCAACTTTGTTGTTGTTGTGTTTTGTTTGGTTTTTTGTTTTTTTTTTTTTTTTTTGGTTTTTATTTTTTGTTTTTAAGATAGGGTGTCTGTGTGTATCCCTGACTGATCTGGAACTCGCTGTGTAGACCAGACTGGCTTTGAACTCACAGAAATCTACCTGTCTCTGCCTTCCAAGTGCTGAGATCAAAAGCGTGAGCCCCCATGCCGAGCTCTAAAAACAACTCTTGAAGGTGATATTTGGGAGTGCTGTAGATGTTGGTTCTCTCCTATCATGTAAGCTCCGGGACTTGAACCCAGGTTGTCAGGCCTGGCAGCAAGCCCCTTTTCCTGCTGAGTTCACTGGCCCACCTCTCCACTGCTTGAAGGATTCTCCTTAGTCCATGAAGGATTCTCCCTATTCTCATCTTTCTCCTCCCCAGGCCGTGTATAAGATGGCTGATGTCGCCTGCAAATGTCACGGAGTCTCCGGGTCCTGCAGCCTCAAGACCTGCTGGCTCCAGCTGGCCGAGTTCCGCAAGGTGGGGGACCGATTGAAGGAAAAGTATGACAGCGCCGCGGCCATGCGTATCACCCGCCAGGGCAAGCTGGAGCTGGCCAACAGCCGCTTCAACCAGCCCACCCCAGAGGACCTGGTCTACGTGGACCCCAGCCCTGACTACTGCCTGCGTAATGAGACCACAGGCTCCCTGGGCACCCAGGGTCGCCTCTGCAACAAGACCTCAGAGGGTATGGATGGCTGTGAGCTCATGTGCTGTGGGCGTGGCTATGACCGCTTCAAGAGCGTCCAGGTGGAGCGCTGCCACTGCAGGTTCCATTGGTGCTGCTTTGTCAGATGCAAAAAATGCACCGAGATTGTGGACCAGTATGTCTGTAAGTGACTGCACACGGGTCTCCAACCCGCTCCTCTCCGCCTCACAAAAGTCTATATTATATAAATCTATCTAAATATATTTTATATTTGTACAAATGGATGGATGGATGATAGATAATCAAGAGAAGAAAGTGGAGAGGAGGAGTTTACGAGATGCTGGCCCTCTGTGAGGACTGGACTTGACTGGTAATCTACAGCCAGTGGGAGAGAAGCGGGCTTTTCCCTGTTTTCTGGCCAGGGCTCTCGGGACGTGGGCTTGAGAGTGTCTGTGCGCCATAGCCTCCAGGAGAAAGGTAGGGGTTAGTTGAAGGAGATGGACCTGTTTCAGATCTACAGTCCTGTGGGGAAGATGAATGTCTATGACCCTGGCCAGGAGACCCAAAGGCCCTGTGGAAAGACCTGATAACCCCGATGGTGGCCCAGGTCTTCCCCAAAACGGAGACAGCTTTAGGAAGGGACTCTGTACTTGCTCCTTTTCTCATCTGAGTACACAGTGCAGCAAAGTCTTCTCCCCCAATAAGTCACTCTGACGGGTGACCATACAAGATCCGTGCCTCCCTGGACCCTGGCTCTGCTTTCTGATGAGAACGTCACCAGTTCCTGCCTCAAGCTCCTGTGCCAAGAGAAAGATGGTCACGTCACCTGCGACAGCCAGGAAGACACGGGGCAAACCTGGGTTTCGCCTGGGGACCAAGTGCCTGTCTCACAGGACAGGAATCTGCTGTCACTCTGTCGAGACAGGGTGTGCTGGCAGGTCAGGTCAGCTGCCTGTGTGACTGTCCTCTCTGCCCACATGTACAGCGTCCCTCTGACATTAAATATCTTTTACTGAGGCTTCTCTCCCTCTCCTTATTTGGGCACACAATGATCTCATTTGATATTTTATTTTTGGTGCTAAGGATGAAACCCAGGGTATCCTGATGTTATGGAGTTTGTGACCCCTGGATTAAAGACCATAGACTCAATCCAATTGTAATTAAAGATTTATGGAGCTAGCAGGATGAACAATCTGTGAGCCAAATATGAAATTGCCATGAGAAAGGAGGTGAGGGAAGGATTTCCAATTCTCTCCTATATCACATTCCAACTATCATTTCCCCTCCCTCCCCTCCTCCCAGTCCCTCCTCCTACCACTCCTCTTCACCAGTTCCACCCCTCCTCCATGGGAGGGAAGTATTTTTAAAGGGGAAAACCACAAGAAGACCTTCAATATCTACACAAGCAAGCAAGCAAGCAAAAACTGGTCTGTTCTGCCAAGTTAAGCAACCCAAAACAATCTTTGTGTATCTACATAAGCAAGTTACAGGGACCAAAAGAAGTATTTCGTCATATCATAACACATAGGTAGTCGCAGCTGTACATTTTTGGGGTTGAGGTCACTGAGTCAGAGGTACTTGGAACTTGTCTTCCAGGGACTGGAGTCAGAGACAGCTAGTGGGTACTAAGATGGGTGTCTAGTGTAAATGGAGTTTCTTTAGCCATCACACTGGACGTTAGGCAAGCCCTTTCCCACAGATAGGTATATGTGTGTGTGGAGAAGCGCCAAGGTGCATGAGTGGAGGTCAAAGCATCACTTGTGAGAAGCAACTCCCTCCTTCCACCATGGGTACTGGCGTGGAGCTGGGGTCGCCAGGCCTAGCAGCAAGTACCTTTCTTTACCTGCTGAGCTATCTCACTGGTCCTTTTTCTAATTCTGGGCTTGGAACCCAGGCAAGATCTCTACTGTTGAGCCACGCCCCCAACTACCTACAGCCCCAGTAGCCTCTCAGCTTAATGCCGATGTGTATGCTGGCCCTTGGTGAGCACGTATAGGAGGATGGTCTCTGTAGCTTTCTCTGGATTGCTGCTTGCAGTAGTGGACCATGGTATCTGGAACAGGAGACCAAGTAAGGCCAGCCTGGGCTACAGATCCTGTCTTAAATAAAATCAAATAGAAATTTGAGCGTGGGAAGATCATACGCATGTATTAATTTTCCTGTGGACTCTGAAAGACCATTAGTTATCCTGAATGATTTAAAGACAGTTTTCATTTGGCAGTGTGTGAATTCTTTTCCTGTTGTGACCAGCTTCAGGGAGGATTTTTTTTATTTATTTATTTATTTATTTATTTATTTATTTATTTATTTATTTGGCTCATGGTTGGGAACAGCTTGAGTCTGTGGCAGCTGCAGATAAGGTTGCTTGCTCACATCTCTATGGACCAGGAAGCAGACAGAGAGCACTGGAGCAGGCTAAACTGTAAATCCTAAGACCCAGCCCACAGAGATCCAGACCTTCCAGTAAGGCCCTACCTCCCGGAGTTTCTGCAATGTCCCTAAATACCACCAGCAGCTGGGGACCAAGTGAGTGTTCAGACAAATGAGCCTGTATCCAATGACATTCAAACAGATGACATTCTGTATCCAAACTATAATAGTTCTTATTTTTTCGAGTTTTTCAAAGTCAGAGTCTGCAGAAGAGACATACCTGGGATGGATAAAGATTGTTAAGATTTTTCTATAAATCACAACTGAGAAGCCACGTGGAGCATGTGGAAACTAGCCGACACCTCTGGCTAGTCGCCTCTGCTTCCTGTTATTTTGAGACAGGATTTCTTGTAGCTCAGGCTGGTTTTGAACTTGCCACCACCCTGCCTTACTATAGGTGTGTGGCATCATACTTAGCTTAGATAGCTTTCTTTTGTCCATTTTTCCCCCTCTGGTGCTGGAATCTAACCTAGGGCCTCATACATGCTAGTCTAAACTAAACTACTAAGCTAACTACGTCCCCTGCCCTTTGATCCTTTAAGGAGTACAAGACGTCCAAACTTCCTATCTTAGGCTGTGAGCAGGGATTACGTGACTGTGAAGTAGGAAATAACACTGCTCACTTATAGAATGCAAGGTATTCTTTTCAGCTCATTATTGAACTCAGTAAGAATGTTAGAGTGGACCGAATTAGGTAACAGAGAACATGGACCCTTGGAACACTCTCTGCTCTGGGACAGTCTCAGTACCCATGAGGGACTAGCATGCAGTTCTTCATTTGTCCACTGAGTGTCGCTGTGCCATCAAATCTAATCATGTCTTTGTGACTTTGAACCTTTGTTCAAAAGTTGAGCAGTTTCAAGTACTTAGAATAAGTGACAGTTGAATTCTCTCGGGCCTAAATAAGACATTTAGGCATTCCCTTTCTAAAACTAGGTGGAAGAAAAGAATATAGGAGCCCGAAGCTAAGTAAGATAGTAAGAAGGGCTGAGAAATGCCATCTGGGCATGACACAGCCTGGCAACCATAAACTCCTGGCCTGCGTAAGAATGATCTGGTCAGCAGCCAGTCATGGATACAAGAGAGACTCATGGGGCCTCCTGGCCTCAATAGACTCTGGGAGACAAAGGGTCAATATCTTCTGTTGTGTACCCACTTGGAAGTTAACTTAGTCTCCAATGGACAGTTCCAAACCTATGGTCAAACAGATGGCTTTGGTTAAACTGAGAGGGTCACACAACAAAGCAAAAGGTGTGAAAGTGAAAACTGGATTGTTGTTGGGGCGGGGAAGGGTAGACGAGTGAGAAGGAGAAGAGAGGAAAGAGGTGAAAGTAACAAGACTTTAGCTGGGCAGTGGTGGTGCATGCCGGTAATCTCAGCCCTCAGGAGGAAGAGGAAGGCAGATCACTGTGAGTTTGAGGCCAGCCTGGTCTATGTAGTGACTTCCAAAACATCCAGGGCTACACAGTGCAATGCCTGTCTCAAACAACACATATTAAACAAAAGAATGCATTTTGTATGTGTGTGGAATTACCAAAGAGATTTAATTAACTTCCTTCCTTCCTTCCCTCCCTCCCTCCCCCCCTCCCTCCCTCCCTCCCCCCCCCCTCTTTCTTTTTTCCCCAGACAGGGTCTCTGTGTAGCCAGGGACAGCCTGGAACTTGTTACATAGTTGCTAAAGTTGTCAACAAGTGCCTCCACCTGTTAAACCATCTCATTGGCCCGCGTGGTGTTGTTTTGTTTCTAAGTAACAATCACAGTGGATCACCTGCCAGTGAACTGCATGTGCTAGTGTGCTAGGAGAGTTCATAGCCATGCTTGGTCTTGTTCCCAGCCCCTAAGTCACTTCCTCCAGACATCTGGATAGTTGGTAGACTTGACGGTTCTTTCAGCAAGCAGGTTATAGCGGGCACAGAGCGAAGGCTCACTTTGTGTCCACCGCTCTTTGCACCTCCTGCCGAGTTCTCAGCACTTGTGCAGGGCAGCAGAACGTTACCACCTCCACACTTCTCACCGGCCAAGCTCAGACTCGGTCAGACTCGGATTAAGCAACAACTTTTGCCTCACAGAATGGTCCTCAGTGTGGACAGCCCACGCTATCTATCCTTCTGTGGCACCTGAAGCCAGAATCCCCGTTTTCCACTGAGTTTCTGGCAGTGTTCTGTGATCTGACTTTCTGAGAGGGAGGAGTGATGGAGAAAGTTCACTTGTGTAAGGGTTCCTGGTCATGGGGACGTGAGCCCCCACACCTGAAGTTGCTGATCAGGCTTAGAACATATGAAAATTGTCCCCTCCCAAAAAAGACTGGCTAGTAGACTGAAATATATTTTGAAACAACAGGAACAGTGAGAGGCTGATCTAGGGGAAGCCAGTGTCCAGGGCAAGAGGTCCTCACTAATGCTCAGTGGGTGAGTCTCTCTGAGCACGCATTCCAGAAGTGCCTTATTTTATACCAGACCCATGGACATGCTTCATGAAACCACTTCTCCAAGGTTTACAGGAAGGGAACTATCTTGCCACAGTCTTCCGTGTCTGAGGCATTAGAAATAGTGAGTCTTCAAAACTCGTAAGTGGGTGCTGGAGAGACGGCTCAGGGGATGCTCTTTCAGAGAATCTGGGTTTGATTCCCAGCACCAGAACATGGTGGCTCATAATCACCACTGTAGTCCTGGAGGATCCAGTGCCCTCTTCTGGCCTCCTCGGGCACTACACATACATGGTACACAGACATACATGCAGGTAAAGCACCCATACATATAAAAGATGTTTAAAAAATAAAAATAAATAAAATTCAGCTGGGCAGTGTTGGTGCATACCTTAGATCCTACCATTCTGGAGGCAACAGCAGGTGGATTTGTAAGTTCAAGGCCAGCCTGGTCTAC
The DNA here is from genome assembly GCA_021653895.1 of Mastomys natalensis. NCBI lineage: Eukaryota > Metazoa > Chordata > Mammalia > Rodentia > Muridae > Mastomys > Mastomys natalensis. The sequence continues at coordinate 121,537 of JAJTUV010000569.1, forward strand.
ACAGCAAGTTCTGGGACATTGAAGACTACATAGAGAAACCCTGTTTCAAAAAACCCCTAAATACATAAATAAATGAGTGAAATCTATACGAGTTGGTGGGGGTGTGGTTCAGAAGTAGAGCATTTGTCTAGCATGCAAAACTCTGTGTTTTGTCCCTAATACCAAAAATTAGTAAAATCAAATCAAACAACAGGCAAGCACAAGAGATAACAAGGGACCAGAACTTTCTCTCCTGGTGTCCATGGCCTCAAGCAAGGGCATTCTGAGAGCTGCTTCCTGGAATCTCTTCTGCACCTGACTAGTTCCTGCCTCCTGTTCTCACAAATCTGAGATGAGATCTACAGTTCATCTCTAATTCTGCACACACACGATTAGATCTGGGGGAGAGAACAACACACTGTACCAGATTAACTACCTGAGTAAATGAAACTAGCCCATCCCTAAAGTCTCAGCACGGTGTTTAATCTTACTGTGCTCAGCTGGGCCCACATCAGGGATCATTTAAGGAAGGAGACTTGTGTGGGGTGGGCTAGCCTCAGTCCTAAGCTTAGCATCATTGGAAATAACATAACAAATTCAAAAGACCAGTGAAAATGAAGCAGGTTTGTGTATTTGTAGACGGTATTGCTCTCTGTGTAGCCTTGGCTGGTCTGGGATTTGCTAGGTAGATCAGGCTGGCCTCAAACCACCACCTCTACCTCTCGAGTGCTGAGATGGAAGGCCATCACACACCTGGCTGAAGCAGTTTTCAGTATGCCATCCCACAGAAAGGATGCAGCACGGAGAAAAGACAAATGGCTGATGTGCTGATTTGACACAGGACAGTGGCTTTTAGAGTCTGCACCCCAAGAAATTTCTGCCACCTTCTCCCATAGGCAAAAATCTTATCTCCTTCAGATTCCCCACCTCATTAGTTTAGGACAGAGGGTTTCATATAATGAATAACTTGGGCTTGAGACTGCCCGTTTTTGACCTTGGACTCAGTCATGTCGTAGACTTAACTGTAATTGTCCAACTCTTAGAGTTTTAAGACAAGCAGGCATCAGCAACCAGCTAGGGAAGAGAGGGGCCTGGCGCTTTCCACTTTTCTGTAGCTCTGATAAACTCTAAGCCCATCTCGTACTGCAAATGGACCATCACAGTCTATTTCTTACAGCCTGCATCTCTGATCTGGCTTGTCTAGCTCTGGAAAAATACACAGCCCAGAAAAAGTACAGCCTTACACCACAGATTGTAAAATAAAGCACGCAATACACAGAGAACTGGATACACCTGAAAGTCGAGGCACCCCGCAGTTCTAGCTCCCAGTAGGACTGAGCAGGGCAAAGCCAGTCATTCCGTATATTCTGCTGACAAAAGTCAATGGAGCCTCATGTCCTCTCTTGAGGAAGTCTCCCAAGTTGTTGTTTCTGTCATCAACAATCCTGAAGCTGGAAACCTGGACTATGTGCTTAATAAACCCAAGAGCCAGGGTGGTGGTATATACCTGTAATCCCAGCACTTGGGAGATAGAAGAAGTAGGATTACTGTAAGTCTGAGGCCATCCAGGGTGGCATAGCAATACCATCTTAAAACACAGCACAATGGCCTGAAAGGGGAAATGGGAAAGGGGAGGCTCCTTAGGAAAGGAAGGGGGAGGTGAATACAAGAGAAGGAGGGAGGTGGGTAAAATAACGATATGAACATCTGAAAAACCCATAAGGAATCATACTATTAACTATTTATCTTTTAAAAACTATAATACACATAATTCAATGTATAAATATACATCTAGTGTTCTCATGAGCTTTTTTCTTCTGGACTGACAGTACTCCCTCCAAAAGCCAAAGATCACCTAACAAAAACCGTTATGCCAGGTATGATCCTCGTTTGAGTTGTTGGTCAGGGCTGTCTGAGAGACTCCCAAAGTATTCAGCCTATTGCTGTTTCCCTTGGCTACCCCCCCACCCCTACCCCTTGAGGTGCAAGGGTTCTATTGCTGAAGCTAACATGCACTTCAGAAACACTCCAGAGACTTCTGAGCTGGAACTAACCTGAAAATCTCTTCCTGAGGACTAACTTTCATGGTACCGGAAAGTGCCATGAAAGTTTCCAACGGAAGGAAGCAACCAAATGTTCTACCCAACTATGACACCAATAAACCACGTAAACAACCAGTGTGGCACCGCAATGCCAGGGTGGTATGCTTATCTTAGTAATACCCAACTGCTGTCTAATTGGACTTAAGACTCACTTAACAAGGGCTGGAGAGATGGCTCAGAGGTTAAGAGCACTAACTGCTCTTCCAGAGGTCCTGAGTTCAATTCCCAGCAACCACATGGTGGCTCACAACTATCTGTAACAGGATCCAATGCCCTCTTCTGTTGTGTCTAAAAGACAGTGGACAGCTACAGTGTACTCATATAAATAAAATAAATAAATCTCTTAAAAATTATTTAAAAAAAAAAAAGACTTAACAAAAGGGTACTAGGAACCTAGCTAAACTACTCAGTGCTAGCGATATCATGGTTACTGCAGGAGAATGTACAACCACTAATTTACTAAACCAGCATACTCCCTAACAGCAATCTATAAACATTTGTCCTTATACCCAGAGACAAGGGTAGCCCTTATCCCTCATCATAGAAACTTCTCTTTGCCATAGGTGGAGACCACCACAGAAAGCCACAATCAATCAAAACACAGAGTTATGGAGCCCAGTCCCAACAGACACATCTACAATACGCTCCCGCACCTAAGGCTTGGGGAACACTGTGGAAGCGTGGGCAGAAAAACTCCAGCCGATCAGAGTTTGCTGTGAGACTGTATCTTCTAGTAACGTCAGAAGCTACACCCATAAGGTCTCAACAACATGACTGCCCAAATGTGTGCTGAACATGGACGACACCAACAAACATGTCAAACTCTAAGGGGAAAGACCATAAGGCCTCATCTCTATGCAAAGAACCACAGGCAACTGACTAAAGCTGTGAGCAGAAGAGGTTCTTTTCCCCAGGGAAGAGCACACCAATTTGTTGTCCAGTGCCAAATGGTTGTTAGGACATAGGTAGACACCACCTTTCGGACATTACTGTAGCCATTTTTTTTTTTATGCCTGCCCCGAAACATCTTATGCTATTACAAGGAAATCTTTTTATGTGTTCCAGGGAAACTTTCTTTTTTTTTTTTTTTTTTTTTTTTTTTTTTTTTTGGTTTTTCGAGTCAGGGTTTCTCTGTGTAGCCCTGGCTGTCCTGGAACTCACTCTGTAGACCAGGCTGGCCTCGAACTCAGAAATCCGCCTGCCCCTGCCTCCCAAGTGCTGGGATTAAAGGCGTGCGCCACCACCGCCCGGCTCCAGGGAAACTTTCGTATGTGCTGTGACTAGGAAACTTTGTAGTGCCAAAGTTGACTCTATATTCTTCTATGTTCTATGCTTTGGTGATCTTGAAAACCCTTCAAACCCTGACCCTACTTTAGAACCAATCACAGTAAAGTTTAAGTTCCCAAGCACTTCCTGGGTAACTGACTTCTGCTTGGCAGAAGGAGACGTGTGTGGGTAACTGACAACCTGGCTGGCAAATTGAGATATGAATGCTAGGCAAATCCCTTTCCCCTCCACCACAGTTGAGTAACCAATGGGAGCAGGATAAATGTACCATAAAGACGTGTTCCTAAGGAAGTCCCCTATCCCTAAATCCTGACTGATAGGATAACCTGGCACAAATGTTTGTAGATTTCTGGCTTGGAGTTGCGATCTTAGCCCCCAAGTCTAGGCTGCATCTCTGATTGAGCAGTCCTGGGGTGTGCGTGCATTCAATAAACTATTCCTTTTTAACTGAGACCAGAGTTCTATTGGTTTGTGTAGTGATTCCTGGACCATAATATTGGTCAGCCCTGAAAATATATGTAATAACATTGTGTGTATTCAACAGGTTATATTTAGAAATGTAAATATATGCATGCATATATGTATGTGATAGCAATTGATGAAAAAGAGAAGCTATGAATTTGAGAGTGGGGAGGATTTAGAGGAAGGAAAGGGAGAGGAGAAATATATTGAAATAATAATCTCAAAAATAAACAAACAAAAAACACAATAAACAAACAAAAAGCCCCAAACTAAAACAGAAGCCACTCCCAAAGACCATGTTAATTTGTGAAAGTCACCTGGTCTTGTGTGGGTGAGACAGAATTGTAGTCCTGGTTTTTATGACTAACTGCTGGGAACCTTGGGGAAATGGGAGGGCTCACAGGCTCTCCTCTTTTTCTCAGTATTTCCGGTGCTGGTGCCAGCTCTGCCTGCCCTGTGCATCGTGGGAGAAAGTGCTTTGAAAAATGTATTTGAGCCCATCCTGGCTTAGTTAACCTCTCTGTCCTGCTGTGCACTGTTGTGAGTTGACCCAATAATCACAAGCAAGTCCCCCACTCTTGGTCCCTCCTCTCTTTATTGCTTTATCCAGCAAAGTAGTGAAAAACACCTTTTTTTCTGCCAATTATTATTTTTAAACAAAAGAACGAGAGGTGGAAATATAGGCTGTCTAACAGTGGCTGCCTGCTCCCAAGGCAGGTAGCTGAGAATCACAGATTTCATTCCTTGGAGGAACCTAATTAGAAATGTTTCAGTGTCTGGGATAATCTAGCAAGAGTGTATACCCATGAGGAAAATGAAATATTTTCTAGAGACTCATTTCAGCTGCAGGATGGTGAGAGGCCTGACTCCTTTTAGGGAACTAACTGGCCCCTGCAAGGACCCAAGGTTTGGGGCAGAAATTGGGCTTTCCAATTAACTAGCTAATGATGTCAGAGTTTCAGAACCATCCTGTCAGGGATGAAGATATTGTAAACAGGCAACATGTACCCCTCTCTGGTTATAAGACTATTAAAACAATGACCCCTAACACATCCAAGTATACCCCCAGAAATCTCATGTTTGGAGCAAGAAGGGGCTGGTGCCAGCCACAGAGGAAGCTTGTCTACTGGAAAGAGATACAATTCTAATAATCTGTCTGACTGACTTACAGGAGAGTCACTGGTCATGGTTACAGTCCCATGTTGACCAAGGCCCACCTTACAGGAGAGACACACCAGGGCTTCTTAATTATGCTTGCCTGGGGACTTCTATTAAAACCTGAAGCCTGTATTAGGACTCTGAAGATGGTTGGGAGAGAGACCTACTGAACATCTTGTTTCTTGTTCCAATGTGACCCATTGAATTAATCTCTTTTCTGCTTTTTTATTATTACTTTATGTCTTGAATTGGCCTGTTAAGGATAGCTGGCTGGTCCTGGTTTGTTAGGGCTCTAGGGCCCAGCCTCTGACCCTAACTCCAGGGACAGTTTAGATAGCAAAGCATGGGCTCCTCCTGTTTCTGGGGAAAGCAGAGTCCCTTTTGCAGGTTCTTAGTCTCCTTAATAATAGAGTGTTAAAAGGACACAGAAGGAAGTTTGAGGACCATTTAATTAAAGTTTGCTTCCAGTGGATCAGCTTTCCTAAGGGCGGCTTCCTGTCCAGCTGATTGACAGACCCAGTGGGACTAACTCATAAGGCAGAGGACAGCAGTATACCTTAGTAACCTTAGGTTTTAGGCAGGTTACAATGTCACGACTCCACTCTGAGTCGGAGATATTCTTTTGAAAAGGTGCACATAGCATTCCCTTAGCAGGCCTTAAAACACCCCCACCCCCTGCCCGATAGTGTCAGCAGTAAGGGGCCTGAGACAGCTCCACACTGCCACCTTCCGCAGCCGAGGGAGTTCCCTAGGCTTTAGGGATGGAATTCAGGACAAAACCAATTTGTGGCTTTGATGCTAGAAGGAATTCAGGATGGACTAGTCAAGAGTTCAAAATGTTAACCAATGATATTCTAATACATGCATAAAAAAGAAATGCTGAGAAGAAAGCAAGACACAAAGTCAGCGTGAGTGTGTGCTTCTCAAGGAGAGGCAGGCATTTAGGAGAACTGGAACATGCACTGTAGACCAGGCTGGTCTCCAATCCAGAGATTCTCCTGCCTCTGCCTTCCCAGTGCTGAAATTAAAGATGTGCACCACCACTGCCAGGTAAAGAGAACTCCTTTTCCCTCCTCATGCCCCCTGGAGTTTTTTTCAACATATATTCTCTTCTCTCTCTCTCTCTCTCTCTCTCTCTCTCTCTCTTCTCTCTCTCTCAATCTCCTTGAGACAGAGGCTCATTTTGTAGCCCTGGAATTCACTATATAATGTGAAAGCTAAAAGTTATGTTTTAAGTTTAAATTACTGTGCTTAAGCAAAGTTCCAGTCTACAAAGCAAGTCCCTGTAAAACCAGGGCTTTGTTGCAGAGTGAAACCCTGTCTTAGAAAAAAAGAAAAAGAAAAGAGAAGAAAGGAAAAGAAAAGAAAGGAAAGCAATGTAACTATCTGATATGCAGGATATCTGATGTGTGACCCCTGTGTAAGGGTTTTCCACCCACTCCCCAAGCCCAAAAGGGGTTGCAACCTATTGGGTTTCAGACCTGTGACAAACCGTTGAGGTGCCTGTTAAATATATCTAAGTGGACCTGGCCTCCAGGTTCTCCCAGCACCGACAGGGAAAGGCTGGCATGTCCCACCCTCTGCCCTGGACTTCCCAGCCCAGGGCCTGGGTTTCTCCCCTAAAGAAGCTCTTCCATATATAATCCAGACATTTTGGTTATCTCGCTCCCCCTCTCTCTGTAGCCTGCTTTCTCCTCCCCACCCCTCTCTCTTCTCTCTGTCTACCCGTCATCATGGAGACCACTGAATCGGCCGGAGAACTGCCCTCATAGGCCTTTATACTTTTGATTTAGCTTGAATTGGCTTTTTTCCACAGCAGAGAGAAGCTTTTCACGACCTACAGGTTGACACCAATGCTCTGCCGTGAACCACACTTGCCCGAGGACAGATAACTTCTCTGGAATGTTGGAGAATGTTGTTCACGGCAGATAACAAGCCACCATGCCCAGCTTACGTTTCTAACTTTATTGTCAATATCCTCACCTTCTTCACTTTCAAATGGTGCTTTATTTAAATGGAGGTCAAAGGACAACTTGTGTAGTCTGTTCTTTCCTTCTCCCTTTACTTGAGTTCCAAGGATCAAACTCCAGTTGCTAAGCTTGCTTGGCAAGGGCTTTTTATGTACTGAGCTGTTGGACCTAAAGATCCAAACCAGTGGACGCGCTCCCCCAGAAATACCCAGGGACAGCAGATTTGATATAATAACATAAGGTGTATTGATGGTAGGATGAAAACCAGTATATTGGGGCTCTCCTAAGTGCAGGTAAGAGCTCTTTGCAAAAGCAGCTGTATATACCATTTTTACAGAGTTCACAAGGACAGTTAATTATTTCTTAAACAATAACCATAAAGGATTTCTTTTTTGTTGTTGTTTTTTTTTTTTTTTGTTTTTTTCAAGACAGGGTTTCTCTGTATAGCCCTGGCTGTCCTGGAACTCACTTGGTAGACCAGGCTGGTCTCGAACTCAGAAATCTACCTGCCTCTGCCTCCCAAGTGCTGGGATTAAAGGCGTGCGCCACCACCTCGCGGCCCATAAAGGATTTCAAACAGCCATTCTCAGGCACGGTTCCCAGGCCGGGATCCTAGGTAACTCTAATTTGCACCTTTTCATTACACAATGAGGGTTAGCTTCAGTGGCTTCTGTTTACCCAGGTGTACTGTGTTAAGGGCTCATCTCCCTGATAAACTCTTATCTTGGGCTCTTAGTCTCTGGAATGTGCTTCTCCCAGGATGTGTTCTGGGACAGTTAGTTCTTGAGTTTACCAAAATCTGAGATTCTTGAGACCTGAAATTCCTACATTTCTACAGAGCCATCTCACTGGCTCTCAAATGGTCTTTTACACATTGAGGAACTTAAAAAGTGGTGTGAGTCTAAGAAAACAGAAGGTGTGGTCTAAAGATAATTACAAGAGGAGGGAGTTTGTCTTCGGTGTCCTCCAAGTCTGTCAGTGCCTACCTAGCTACCTGGGATATGAACACCCTTTACAAGATACAAGCCTTTCAAAATGGAAATAGTGGACTAGGATATAGCTCAGGCAGAGTACTTGTGAAGAATACTTGAGACTTGGAATTTTGATTTCTAGAACAACAAAAAACAAGAAATAAAAGATAAACTAACCAAGGCCAAGACTAAAGAAAATATGATTGATTGGTTTGTTTGTTTGTTTGTTTGTTTGTTTGTTTAAGTGTTGGGGGTGGCAGTCAGTCTGCTAGACCAGTATTCTACCACTGAACATGTCCCTGACATCAGATTTCTTTTTAGTAGCTGGGTGTGGTGGTGTATGCCTTTCATCCAGCTGAGCCATCTCTCTGGTACCTAGGAAACATCATTTTAAGAAGTAGAAATTATCAGGCATGTGGGCATATGCCTTTAATCCCCACACTCAGGAGGCAAAAGTAGGCAGCTCTCAGTAAATTCAAGGATAGCTTGGTTTATATAATGAGTTCTAGGCCAGTCAGGGCTATAAGGTGAGACTCTGTCCCTAATAATAATACTAAATGTATAAACAATAATTTATCATAATAATAACCATTATTATTATAAGTAAATATTGAAGCCAGGTGAGGTGGTACATGCCTATAATCCCAGTAGGAAGCAGGAGCAGAACTGTCACACGTTTTTGGCAGGACTGGGTTACAGAATGGGAACGTGTCTCAAAGAGAATAATAATAATTAATAATAATAATTAGTCACATGTAAGGTCATAAGTTGAGAAACATCAGATGAAAGAGGTGTGATTTTAATCAAACATGCTTTATGTTTTTAGGTTTTGCATTTTTTTATTTGGAGGGAGGATGTGCATGCACCATGGCACATATGCAGAGGTCGGAGGACAATTTGAGGGCCTTGGCGCTCTCCTTTCTAGGACTAAACTTGGGCTGTTGGGCTTGGTGGCAAATACCCATACCCACTGAGCCATTTCACTGGACAATCATCTAGTTTTTAAAAGAAGGGCAAATCTTCTAAGAAGAAACAGCTCCCCTAAGCCAAGAGGAGACTTGTTAGCATTCTGTCAAACTCCACCTCCACAGTTACCTGGCAACAGCCAGGTATGCTCCTCCCCGCAGCTACCTGGCAACAGCCAGGTAGCCCTGCCCACTATTATAAAAAGGGCTGTCTGGCCCCTCCTCTCTCTCTTGCCCCTTGACGCGCTCACCTGCACGTTCCCGTCTCCCCTTCCCTTTCCCCCTTCACTTCCCCCTCGCCACGTGGTCATGGCCAGCCACCTCTCTCTCTCTCCCTTCTGCCCTAAATAAACTCCCTTCGTGGAACCCTCTGGCCTGGCGTCTTCCCTTCTAAGCTGCTGCGCGATTAATAACAACAATCCACTAGCCAACAACACTCAACAGTGAATTGCTCTTAGACATCTAGATATGTCTGGGTTGTTTGTTTTTTGTTTTTGTATCTATAGAAATCCATCTTTCTTCCTAATGTTGACCTTGGTCTACATTCTAAGGACCAAGAACTGAAAAAAACAGGAGTCTTTTATTTTTTCCCAGTCTGCTTACCATTGTCTTTCTGGGACAAAGAGCTTTGAACTTCAAAAGGGCAGAGAAATAAAGGGCAACAGGCCTACCCTGAGGGCTACTGAGGACTGAGCCAGATTCTCAGAGGGCTTCCTTGCTCCCTCTAGAGTCTGGCCACCCTCTTTCTCCCACTGGCCTCTACCCAGGCCTGAGAAGCCACATCAAGGGCCTAGTGTTGGGGCACAGGCCTCTCTCATTACAGTGCGGAGAGGCATGAGGCGGGTTGGTTACCATTGTACCGGGACACAAGAAGTTCTTTAGAGCAGTCTTGAATAACAAAGATTACACATGGCCTTATTTATCCAAGCACATGCCTTCCGTTTCTACACAATTGACTTACAAATTCTGTTTCTGAGAACAATGGCTATTCAGTGGTTGGGGACACTTTTGTCCTTGTGACTTCTGGCTAGGGACTCAGAGTCCTCAGGAAAAGGAGGGGTTGAGGGGGGAATTGGGTATCAGCCCTACAAAATGTATAGGTCCCAGTGTTTGCCAAGAATCTGTGGGCACACGCAGGTGACTGGTGCTGACCTGCTTCAGAATACTCCAGTGCATGGGGCTGTCACGTGTCTTGCTAGTGACTCAGACAACTTTTTCTTGATATTGGGTAACTGTGTCCTCAAAGGAAGGTCACAGTAATGCAATTTCAGATATCGTTCAGGTCAAGAAAAAGAGATTCACTCTCAGCAGAGTACTGGCCACTGTGGCTGCTGCCTATCTTTTGAAATCCCAGCTCAGCTCCTGGGGTAACTAGAACAACCAGAGCGGCTTATCCTCCTAACCTGCAACATTCCAGACAGAGGCCCTCTTAGCTCTTAGGAGCCTGAGTGTGGTTGTGGCGGTGGCTGTGGATGGTCTCTTAAGTTCCCAGCAGGAAGCAGGAGGATCAGGAGTTCAAGGCCAGCCTTGGTTACACAGTGAGTTCAACTCCAACCTGGCCTATATGAGACCCTTGTCTTGAAATATCAGCATTTTTGGTCAAAGGTAGGAGCCTGTCTATAGCAGACTGAAGTGTTAGTTCCCCTAGGCTTGAAGGGACCTCCCTTTGACACAGAATACTGTCAGGATGAGGCATTTTATGAAGCACAGCTAGAGTTTACTAAGGATATTTTAGCTTGCGCTTAAGCACAGTGGTAAGAGGAGGGTACTCAGAACGAAGTGAGACACACTGAAAGCACAGCCATGGCTCCCTAAGGAGTCGCAGCTTTTCATAAGAGTCCTGTCTGGAGTCATGGTCGAAGAGGGTAGGGATGTGGGCAGATGTGCATGCACACTTGTCCACACGCATGCATACACACATGCACACTTGCAATATGCATATACACATGCAAAAAGTACTTAAAAAAGAATAAACAGGGCATTGGTGGCAGATGCCCTTGGAAGGCAAAGGCAGGTGGATCCATGAGTTCGGGGCCAGCCTGATCTACAGAGTGAGTTCTAGGATAGCCAGGGCTACAGAGAGAAACCCTGTCTTGGAAAAACAAACAAATGGAAGAAAAAAAGAAAAGAAGGAAGAAAGGGAAGGGAAAGAAAAGAAAAGAAGAGAAAGATTAACATATGAAACAAGCCAGTTGACCAAAAGACTGGAACCCTTCCCTATCGGGGCTACAAGTAACAAACACTTGAGAGGCAGGTGCCATGTGAACCGCCTATGAATCTCCGGGAGATTTGTAGCCCAGTGTTTTCAGCACGCCTTCTTCCTGGCTCACCAGGCCACGCCCACTGTGGGCGGGTCCTCCTGTTTCCTAGCCGACTTTGCTGTTACTTTCCCACTTGTGCCTGGTGCAAGTCTTTCCACACAACACAAGAATCTGGTGAGCTCAGCTGTACCCTCAGGCTCTAGTCTACAATTCTAACAGGATTCAGGTAAGTTTCTAGTTATTCTATTAATATCTCCAGGGTAGCTAAGAAACCTAAAGGAGGCCAGTGAGAGGTTCCTAAGGGGTACTCGACAGGAAGACGTCCATGTCACATCAATGGAGCGGGGTGGGACATCCGCACTGTAAAAGGGGTCCTTACCCACAGGTTGAGAACTGCTGCTTTACATAAAAGGAATGTTGATGCTAGGTTAGCAGTTTTTTACAGAAATATGAAATAGCGCTTCTCAGCTGGTTTAAACGCTTTAATTGGACTCGGAGTAAGGGACTCCTTTTTTCTCCCATGTCCCCATAATTTTCCTGTCTTTCTATCTTACTTTAAAAAAAAAAAAAAAGGCAAAACAACAACAGCAAAACCAACCAGCTTTCTCTAAAATAGTCTCCTCATATCTTACCTTACCTGAAATGTTACCTGGTTTGGCTTGTTTAAGACAGGGTGAAGCAAGGAAGCATCCGGGATAGTTTACAGTCTGGGACTCTGCTTGGCTCAGAATGTGCTTAGCAGCCTGAGGCTCTTGCTGGTACACACTATGCACACAAACCCCACTAGGAGCAATGTACCTAGCAACCTGTTAGGTTGGATCAAGCTGTACATATACATGTTTCAAGCAATGGAAATGAGGGATTTCCCTTTAGCAATCCCTTGATTGTACCTGTTTCTATTCAAACACATTTTGTGACATAGTTATGGGGCAGTTGGCGAGTCCAGCCTACACTGTTTTGGGTGTGTGTTTAATAAGGTAAACTATGACTTTTCAGTGAACTTTTAGGGAGAATTGTGTTTGCAGAATTGTAAGCATAATTGGTTGTGCAGTGATTAAAATCAGATGGTTCATGGGAAAGGAGATATGAATGAGAAAACTTGTACAATCCAATTCTGTCTTTTTAAAAAAAAAAAAAAAAAAAAGCAGACAAATGCCCACACTATGCCCCTGATTAACCAAATTCCTTCTTTTGAACCCCATAAAAGGACACCCTCTTAGAAATCAGATGCTCCCCCAGCTTGCTCTAAGAGATTCAGCACCAGAAGCTATGTCTTCATTAGTTGCCAACCCTTTAAAAGGTCCTCTACCATCCCAGATTGTTGTCTCACTCCTCCCCCCACCCACTCCACCCCACCCCACCCCCAGATCTCCACTCAGAGGCGGCCTTTAGCTCCCCTGGCCCAATAAATCTCTTCAGTGAGATAGATCTGTTGTGTGGTGTGGTCTCTGCTGTGACATTCCTTGGCTCCAATCCACTGAGGTTCTCTGCTACTAAATCCTAACATCTCTGAATAGTGACTGGACCCTTGAGTGCCTTCCCTCAAATGGGTCGTTCTCACTCGAACAACACGTTCCTTTTGAGTCTGTTCTATGGTTTTGCTTTGAACAAAGTTCCCTTGCTACTTTGCATATCTGTGTGCGATCATTTCAGTTCACTGAGTAAGAGGCCAAGAACCTGAACACACACACACACACACAGAGAGAGAGAAAGGGAGAGGGAGAGGAGGGAGAGGGAGAGGGAGAGGAGAGGGAGAGGGAGAGGGAGAGGGAGAGGAGAGGGAGAGGCAGAGGCAGAGGCAGAGGCAGAGGCAGAGCAGAGGCAGAGGAACAGAGGCAGAGGCAGAGGCAGAGGCAGAGGCAGAGGCAGAGGCAGAGGCAGAGCAGCAGAGGCGAGAGGCAGAGGCAGAGGCAGAGAGGCAGAGAGGCAGAGAGGCAGAGAGGCGAGAGGAGGCAGAGGCAGAGAGGCAGACAGAGGGCAGAGAGGCAGAGAGCAGAGAGGCAGAGAGGCAGAGAGGCACGAGCAGAGGCAAGCAGAGGCAGAGAGTGCAGAGAGCAGAGAGGCAGAAGGCAGAGAGGCAGAGAGGCAGAGAGCGAGACAGAGGCAGAGAGGCAGAGAGCAGAGGCAGAGAGGCAGAGAGGCAGAGAGAGGAGGCAGAGGCAGAGAGGAGAGAGGAGAGAGGCAGAGGCAGAGGCAAGAGGCAGAGCAGAGGCAAGAGGCAGAGACCCTGACCACTTGTAATAATGGATCTCTCTTTGTTGCCCAAATCAACCTCCAACTCTGGGATCAAGGGTTAGAGATTCTCCTGCCTCACCTCACTTTCTGGAGCTGCTGAGACTTCATATAGGTGCTGCCACTATGCTGAGCTGCCAACTGGGCTTTCTATTGCTGTGATAAAACACATGACCAAAAGCAACTTTAGCAGGAAAGGGTTTACTTCAGCTTACACTTCTACATCAGAGTCCATCACTGAAGGAAGTAGGGCAGGAACCTGGAGGCAGGACTGACACAGAAAAACGGTAAAGGAATGCTGCTTACTGGCTCGCTCCTCCAGTCTCAGCATCCCATTAGGCCTACACTGGCCTTAATACCCACTGTGTGCCGTCCCTGGGCAGGTGGTCCTGAGTCGTAGGAGAAAGCAGGGTGAGTAAGTCATGAACAATCAACCATTAGTTTAAAAGCTGCCCCACAAGCTTGCCCGTAGGCTAATCCGGCAGGCTCACTTTCGCATTGAGGTTCTCTCTTCCCAATCATTCTAGCTTGTATCACGCTGACAAAGGGGTGGGAGGCTGTTATGGAACATAATGCGGCAGTGGCCAGGGGGAGTCGGGGTACCTAGTGGACCCAAACAAGGTGTCCCCCTGAGAAATCACACTAGTGACAGATCTAATATAGGGAGGTTTATTGTGGGGAAAGGGAAGGGAGCAGGGACCTGGAGAAGGGGTAGAGGCAGACAGAGTTATGAGGGCAGAGAAAGCAGGGATAGAGAAGGACAGAAAGAAAGCGAGGCTGGCCTGGAACACGTGGGAACGGGGGAGGGTGGGTAGAGAGAGTAGGGTATATATAGGGGTATATAAGAACATGTCCTCTTATATGCTACAGAGCCTGGCTCAAACCTGGTAGGCAATGGCTGCTGGTGATGAAAAAAACTGTTGCTAGTTCAGTATTGGGAGGAGCCTAATGGAATTGTCTGTAAGCCAACAGAGGTGCTCAGTCATCTCATTTAATCCTCTGATACAAAGACAGTTTTCAGACAGGGTCACACTAATAGCCCAGGCTGGAAGCTCCTGACTTCCACGTCTCTGTCTCAGTAGTTACCAGGGGTGGATCACCACACCCAATTCCATCATTTCTTATAAGAAAACTCCCCTGCTAACGTGTCTTCACTGCCCCAAACCAGCATTCAGACTCCTCACCTTCTCTTTCCTTTCTCAGCCCAGCCACAGGCAGCCATATCAGGCTAGAAACCTCACCCTATCAGGATAGGAAAAACACCACCCAGGCCAGAGATTCTGTCCTGTGGCCTGGGTGGGGACCAGCATTCCAGTTGAGCTGGTTCAATCACTTTGGCTAAGGGATGAACCCAGGAGCCATGGTAAAGAGATAGACAGAATAATTAGTTCTTTAATGAGATACCGTACTTTTCCTTCCCAGAATCCCCACCCTAGTTCAGAAGCTGAAGGGCCACAGACGCAGAGGGTTGTGAGTTATTCAGAAATGTGAAGCGTTTGTTTTTCTTCTCTTTTCTGAGCATGTCCCCCACGCCCCACCCCACTTAATCCCCCCAGCATTTTAGACTTCCTTGCTCTTTCTCCAGAGTTTTCCTCCCTGCCTTGTGGCTTCTTGTTGGCACATATCTGAACTCCAATCCAGCTTCCTTGGCATGGCCTCCCCTTCTTCTCCTCCGCTGGGCAGTAGCTGAAGTCTGTAGCTAGGGTGCCCTGCTGTTTTTCCTCTAGATGCTAATAAAAATGAGCTGCTTCCATTTGAATCCATTGGTAATAAGACTAAGAACTCCCCCAGGGGACCCCCAATTTCCCCTATATCACCAGCTTCTACAAAGTACATGTTGACTTTGATTGCCTGGTTAGAGAAAAAGTCATTTGTTTGTGGTCTGTGACTTTCTTAGGTGGCCCTTGCCACAGGGAGTTTCCGGAAACACAAGACCCTTCCTTTCCACCACTATGACAAACTGCCCTCTAAGAGCCCTTGCACCCCCATAGGGCAGTGGTAGGATCTTGGGAGTCTATGTATATCATTTGGCTTACATAGGCCTTGGTACCTTCCTTCCTCCCTGTGGTGGTTTGTATAGGTTTGGACCCCAGAGATTAGTGTGTTTGAGTGCTTGGCCCAAGGGAAGTGGCACTATTAGTAGGTGTGGCCTTGTTGGAGTGGGTGTGGCTTTGCTGGAGGAAGTGTGTCACTGCAGAGGTGGGCTTTGAGGTCTCATATGCTCAAGCTACCTGTGGAGGACAGTCTCTTTCTGATACCTGTAGAACTCTCAGTTCCTCTAGCACCGTGTCTGTCTGGAGGCTGCCATGCTTCCCACCAATGATAATAAAGGACGAAACCTCTGAAATTGTAAGCCAACCCCAATGAAATGTTTTCCTTTATAAGAGTTGCTGTGCGGTAGGATTTGCTGAAGGAGGCAGAGGCAGGAGGATCACGAGTTTGAGGCCAGCCTGGGCTACACATTTTTTCTGCCGGGCAGTGGTGGCTCACGCCTTTAATCCCAGCACTTGGGAGGCAGAGGCAGGTGGATCTCTGAGTTCAGGCCAGCCTGGTCTACAGAGTGAGTTCCAGGACAGCCAGGGCTACACAGAGAAACCTGTCTTGAAAAAACCAAAAAAAAAAAAAAAAAAAAAAAAGAGTTGCTGTGTGTGTGTGGGGGGGGGATGGGGAACTGCAGAGATGGCTCAGTGGTTAAAGCACTGGCTGCTCTTCCAGAGGATCTGGGTTCAATTCCCAGAACCCACATGACAGCTCACAACTGTCTGTAATTCAAGCAAAACACCACAATGATTGATAGATAGATAGATAGATAGATAGATAATAGATAGAAGATAGATAGATAACGATAGAACAGACAGATAGATAGTGTTGCTATAGTCATGGTGTCTCTTCATATCAATAAAATCCTAACTAAGACACTCTCTTTGGCCAACCTCTGACTTGGTCTCTCTCCATCTCTCTACCACAGCACAGTGGGCTGAGAGAATCTCTCTCACACACACAAACACATAGTGCCTCTCTCTCTTTCTTTCTCTCTCATTCACTCCTGGTAAGTTTAAGGTTCCCAAGCTGGGTAGTGCCTGCACATGCTCTGGGCTAGCTTTCTTTCCCCACCTTGGCTCCTGCGGGCCTGTGTACACTCTACTTGGTACTGATTCAGAAAAATACAATGTTCTGTCACGTCTTTCCCTCCAAACATACCCTTCTCCTTCTGAGAGCCTTCCATATGGGCATCCTCACATAAGCCTGGTCTGCAATCTGCCATGTAGTGATGCCCCCTCTGTCCTATACACAGCGCACCCGTCTGTGATGGAAAAAACAGGAAACAGTGTCAAGGGGCAGCCCTGGCCCCGTGGAAAGGACCTGGTCACCTCCCCATACAGTCAACCATGGAGCAGGAGCACCACTCACCTGGTCCCTTGCCTGGGAAGATGGTACAGGAAGCCTGGCATGGTGACACGTGTCTGTAGCTCTTGGGAAGCAGAAACAGATGGATCACTTTGAGTTTGAGGCCAGACTGGGTGACATAGTGAGTGCCAGGCCAGCCAGGGCCACAGAACTGTCTTAAAAACAAAAGAAAACATTAAAATGGGTACAGACTTAGGAGACTCAGGAGAAACTGAGTTGAAAGAATCAATGATTATCGGGGCAGGATGGCCTTCACTGTCCTCTTTTGCTTGACCAAAAAAAACAAACACAAAAAAATATGCTAATCCTAGCACTCAGGAGGTCTTGCAAAAGGATTGCTGTTAAGTTCAAGATTGGTTTGGGCTACAGAGTTCTAAAGTTCTAAAGTGACTGGATTGGTGTGTGTGTGTTGTATATATGCATAGATGTATGTATGTGTGTGTGTTATCTGTGTGTGTGGTGTGTGTGTGAGGTATGTATGTGTGCATGTATGTATGTGCGTGTGTTTGTGGGTATCCACATGCACATGTATGTGTATATGTGTAGAGGGTTGAGTCTGTGGTCAGGTGTTTTTCTTAATCACTCTCTTCTACATTTTGTGGGACAGAGTCCCTCACTGAATGTAGAGATCACAATTGAGCCAGACCAGCTGGTCAACATGCCCCAGGGATCCTCCTGCCTTAGTGCTTGGATTCTAGGCATCTATATAATCCCATGTATAGAGCCACATCTGACTTTGTACGGGCACTGGGACAGAATTCAGATCTTTGTGTTTCCGACTTATAAACACTTCACTGTCCAAGCCATTTGTCTCCCTGGGCCCCAGAAGTGCTGTTTTGGAGAGAGGCTATCACTGTGTAGGCCAGAAGGCTGATCTGGAACTTGCTCTGTACTCAGAAGACCTTGAACTCAAGATGCTCCTGGGTCAGCAACAAGCACTAAGCTTGCAGGCAGACCTACAAGACTGCAGCTTGCTACAGCACAGCTCCCACGCTCATTTGAGGGGTCAGCTCTGAACTGCTGTGGCTGGGCAGAGTGCTGGGATAAGCTGAGGACTCAGTGTTTACAGAGTTAAAAAAGGAAGGAGGCAAACCAAAATACACACTTGTGACACCTCTTTCTAAACGTCTTTCTGAAGCCCATTCTTATTTTCTCCATTTACCTTCCATGACAGTGAGAACCCTGGCCCTAGCCAGGAGTTTTCTAAGAAACTAGGTATGGTTTCATACCTGCATTCCCCCATTTGGGAGGCAAGGCAGGGGAGTTTCTGAAAGTTCGAGGCTAGCATTTACCAAATAGCAAGATTCTGTCTCAAAGACATAACAACAACAAACCAACCAGGGGCTGAAAAAATGGCTCATGGGTAAAGGTGCTTGCTTCCAAGGTTTACGACCTTGGTTTGAAGGGGAGAACCCACTCTCAAAGGTGCTCTTAGAGCTGTGCCTGGGGGAGTTTTATGCCTTTAATCATAGCTGAGACAGGTGGAGCCAAGGCAGAAACTCAAGGTAGGAACCAGGAGCAGAATCTGGAGCAGAGACCATGGAGGAATGCTGTTTACTGACTTGCTCAGCTACTTTTCATATATGAGCCAGGCCCACTTGCCTAGGGATGGTACTGCCCACAGTGGGCTCAGCTCATCCACATCAACTGACAAGAAAGTGACCACAGACATGCCCTAGCCAATGGAAGTGATTCCTCAATGGGGTTCCCACTTCCCTCTGTGTAGGTTTGTGTTAAGTTGACAAAAACTGTGATAGCAAATAATCTTAAAGGAATCTAGAGGCTATCAATAAAGGACAGAGTATTGCATTTGCCATCTAGAGGCTAAGGAGAAAGGAACTCAATCACATTATGGAAAAACTAACCTAGGCCAGCTAGGGTTGACTGCAATCCTAATACTCTGGAGGCTGAAACAGGAGGTTAGAGACCTCGAGGCCAGCCAGGACTACATAGCAAGACCCCATCTTAAGCCAGCTAACCAGCCAACCAACCAATTCCAAATACTTGAAAAATCCCATGAGAAACCTTCACCCACATCTTCCCACCCAGAGTTAAAGCATGGGAGGCTGGAGTTTCATTGCTTTTTGACCTTGTGCAAGGGAGCCTGTCTGGAGACCTATGTGCCAGGAAAAGGCTTAGCCTTTGGACCTTGGGCAAACTGGGACACAGGGAAACTGATATCTGGAAGACATATTGTTCTCCAGCCAACACAGGTTTCGTAATTCTCTGAAGTCATGACCCAATCCCCATTGGCCCAGCTCAAATCAGCCCCTTTTAACTTTGTCTCCCTTTTGAAACAGTCTGGATGTGAGCCAACATGTCACATGGCTAAGTCATGCTACTCAGTCTCTACCAATAAGCTCCAGAGATCAAAAGCCTCTGGACTCAGCTTGAACTCTATTAATGCTAAATGACTTGGACCTGTGGGACTCAGATAAGGGGAACATTGAAATATCACCCCATTGATAACTTAACTATCACCCAGCGATACATGATAGTTAGGAGATAGTATGCTTACTTAGCATACACGAGGCTCTCGGTTAAAGTTCTAGTTCAGGAAAACATTGACGAAATGCTGGGCAGTGGTGGGTCAGGCCTTTAATCTCAGAGGCAGAGGCAAGTCGATCTCTGAGTTTAAGGCCAGCCTGGTCTACAGAGTGAGTTCTAGGACAGCTAGGGCTACATAAAGAAACTCTGTCTTGAAAAAAAAAAACAAGAACAGAGAAAGAAAGAAAGAGGAAGGAAGGAAGGAAGGAAGGGGAAAGGAAAAGGAAAGGAAAGGAAGGAAAGGAAAGGAAAGGAAAGGAAAGGAAAAGGAAAGGAAAGGAAAGGAAAGGAAAGGAAAGGAAAGGAAAGGAAAGGAAAGGAAAGGAAAGGAAAAACCCTAGTTTAGCTAGGTGTGGTATCCCACATTTGTAATCCCAACACTCTGGAGGCAGACATACTTGGATCTCTATAAAGTCAAGGCCAGGGTGTACTACAAAGTGAATTCCTGGTCAGCCAGGGCTACATAAGTGATACCTTATCTCAAAAAGGAGTCACCTAAGGCTGTAGAGACAGCTCAGTAGTTAAGAGCTCTGGCTGTTCTTCCAGAAGACCTAGTTTTGGTTGCCAGCACCTAAGTGGTGGCCAACAAGCATCTGTAATTCCAGTTTCAAAGGATCCATCGCCCTCTATTGGCCTCCTCGGGCACTGCATACATACAATTAGTATCTAAACATGCATCGAGTCAAACACTCATATACATAAAATAAAACAAACAAAAAACAAAAAAGCAGAAGTTTAGCTTTAAAAATCCAATCTGTTTTGGTTCTTGTCTAAGAACACCTTTTACTTCACTTGTATTTTAGCTGACTGGCAAGCCGGGGTCTGCCTTGGAGAAGAGGAATGAGAGGCAGGCTACTTTAACAACAGTCTGAAAGGTCATCCTGGTGCCTTTGCTCTGAGGCCGTGACTTTGGAGGAACATGTCATTCTATTTACCCCTTGTGTAATGCATTAGCCTTAACGTTGGGACAGTATAGGTTTACCTTAGATTCGAACATGCTCTTGGTTGGTGTTTTGTATATGGAGACTGAGTCTCACTCTGGAACCCAGCCTGGCCTCCCAACTCATGGCAATCCTCCTGCTCCAACCTTCTGGAAATTGAAATTATCAGCATGAGCCACCGTACCTGGTGCAGACAGACACTGCTTTTTTCCCTAACTCTTAGAGCTGGGTATTTGCAGCGCTGATATATTTACCACAACCAAAAGAGATGTGTCCGAAATGGGCTTACGCCTGCGATCTGAGCACTCAAGAGGTAAGGGAGGATGATCCCAAATTTACGGCCAGCTTGAGATCCACATTTAAAAAAAAAAAAAAAAAGTACTGACTTGGCCCCACAAGGCAGTCATAGCTAAACACAGGATGAAACCAGACGCCTCTGCCTTCATGTTTCTGCCTGTGTCCTTTGGATCAACCTCTCACCTCCCTCTGTATAGGCAGGCTAATCCCTCAAGGATTATCTGTCTGCCCTGTCTCTTCAAGGGTGAAGGCGAGACAAGCAATCAATCATCCTTGGATTCCAATAACAGTAGACTCTCATAGGACAGAGGGCAGGTCTACACAATGGTTGAAATCACACACTGGAGCAGAGGTGATCGTTTTGTTCAGGTCACGGTGGTGGCACAGCCTAGTCTACAAAGCAAGGACTCGTTAGTGAGATCCTGTCTCAAATGAAAAAAATAATAAATTTAAAAATTCAGTTGGATCCAAACAAGCGATGATCATCTTTGGGCCATCCTGGAAAACTTGAACAGAGACGAGGGTCAAGGAGCTGACACCTGAACAAAGGCCGCTTAATTATGTACAACTCTTGCCTTCTCATGAGATGCCTCTATTTACACCCAAAGCTCAAGGCAGTGGCTAAAGCTGGACTTGATGGGCCGTCCACTGACCCTTTATTTAGTCCCTTTCCCAGTGTGGCCACATTGGATACATCTCCTCTCAGTTTTGTTTTGTTTTGTTTTTGTTTTTTGTTTTTTTCGAGACAGGGTTTCTCTGTGTAGCCCTGGCTGTCCTGGAACTCACTCTGTAGACCAGGCTGGACTTGAACTCAGAAATCCGCCTGCCTCTGCCTCCCAAGTGCTGGGATTAAAGGCGTGCGCCGCCGCTGCCCAGCTCAGTTTGTTTTTAAAGGATTATTTTAATTTTCTGTGTATGAATGTTTTGCCTGTATGGATGGATGTGCACCACATGGATGTCGGTGTCTATAGAGGCCTAGAGTTATAGTTCTGAGCATCTCCAGCTCCCTCAGTTGCGCACCCCCACCCCCGACCCCAGCTCACAGAGGTCCTCCAGTCTCCACCTCCTGAGTGCTGGGTTTAACTTTTCTTGCTTTTTGAGGCAGGGTCCTATGTAACCCAGACTGTTCTCAAACTCCCTATAAAGTCAGAGATGACCTTGAGCTTCAGAGCCTTCTGTCTTTCCCCTTGGGTGCTGGGATCACAGGCGTGTGTGCCACCAAGCTGTTTGCGTCGTGCTGGGGATCGAGTTTCTTGGTAGCTTTAGCACTGGGAAATGTGAGCCCTTTGCCTGTCCCACTTTCTCAAGATTGTTTTGGCCCGTCCCAATCCTTTCTCATTGGACTTTTAGTATCAGTTTGTTAATTTACACCGGCAAAGGCACACGTGCAGGTGCGCCTGCGCCTGCGCGAACACTAGCGGAGGTCAGGCATCCTTCTCCATAACTTTCCATCTTAACTCCTTGAGAAGGGCTCTCACTGAACCCGCAGCAAGCTTCACCCATCCTCCTGTTTCCCCTCCACAGCATTGGTGTTACAGATTTTCAGGAAACCCTGTAGGTTTTCTTCATGGGTGCTGGAGATTTGAACTCAGGTCCTTGTGCTTGTGCAGCAAGTGTCCCTACCTGCTAAGCCGTGTTGTCAGCCTAAATCTTTACTGTCCTGAACTCACTAGGAAGCCAAGGATGATCTTGAATTTCTGATCCTCCTGCTTCTATCTCTTGAATGCTAGGATTACAGGTATGGGGTATTCTGCTTGCTTTATGTGGTGCTGGAAATGGAACTCGGGGCTTTGTCTATACTGAGTAAACACTATCCTGACTGAACTATATCGCTAGTCTGTAAATTTTTAACTTATACTGAAACACTCATTGAAATAGCTATCCTCTACACGGCCCTGTGCCTCCTCTGACATGGTTATGTTATAGCATCAGCACCAGCTCGTGCCTGACACAGAGCAAGCACTCTCGATTTAAAGAACACCATAAAATGTGCTAGGCAGGAAATAGAACATCACTGTTCTCAGAATCCATACAGCCCACTTTCTGATCAGTCCGCCCCAATTCATTCATCATTTTTCTCCCTCCTCCTTTCCTTTTCCCTTTCCCTTTTTCTTAGGGTAGGCTGGACCCTAAGAAAACCTGGACCTTCGTAACCTGGACCCCATTACGAAGCCTAGGGTAGCCTCAGGCTCCTGGCGATCCTCTTGCTTCAGTCTCTGGAATTACAAGTGCAGGCCACCAGGCAGGGTTTCTGAGGGATAAACAATAGAGAATGAATAAGGAGAAATGAATAGAGCGTCCTGGGAATTAAATCGGAATTCAGTCTGTGTTGCTCGTTGACAATAAATAAAAACCAGGAATGGAAACTTTAAACTGTACTTTATTCAGAGAGCTGGCAATCTGGGAGTGCAGTCTGCCTTCCCCAAACCATCGCCCAGGATCGTATTTTACATGGAATCAGAATGATGGCAATACATCAGTCCAAAGGTCAGCCTCCTCTCTCTGGCCAGGCAGCTGGCCTTGCCTCTGAGACTCCACTTTTCTTTCCTAATCATGTTTGCTTGCAGAGGGTTCACATACACTAAAGCCACCCCGTTTGCATTCCTCTAGATGACACCTCGTTTGAAGGTTAACCTGGAACAAACAAACAAACCATTAGCAGAGGGTACATGTTGGGTTACTACCAATGTACGCGTTTGGAATATTTCCTGCACAAAGGAGCATGAATGAGCTTTTACTATACAGAATATAAAGTGCTCCAATTTCTCCCTATCAGAAGTGGCAAATAGTTTGGCTGGAAGATAACACTTGGTACATGCCGAAATCAAAATAAATTCTTGGAATGACATATTAAGAACAGGTCCTTTGCAAGAGCAACAGGTGCTCTTGACCACTGAGCTATCCCCACTAATTTTTAACTTATGTTAAGTGAAAAAAACACAACAACCTCTTTGGAAGCTCTCAAAGTCTAAATTCCCTTAAGCTGAACTCCAAGGCCCGTCACAATCTGTCCCTAATATGACATTCCCAGTGTCCACATAATAGTTTACAAGCATTTGTAACCCCTAGTTAGAGGAGACCAACAGGCACACATGATGCATATACATGCATGCAAACAAAATATTCATACATGCAAAGTCAG
This sequence comes from Mastomys natalensis, assembly GCA_021653895.1. NCBI lineage: Eukaryota > Metazoa > Chordata > Mammalia > Rodentia > Muridae > Mastomys > Mastomys natalensis. The sequence continues at coordinate 145,259 of JAJTUV010000569.1, forward strand.
TAAATAGATAAAAAAAAAGAAGTTCGTATTGATAGTAGTATATAGAGCACATCTGAATGGTGGAGAGACTGATGGCAGACAGACCTACTGGGAACTTACTGCAGTCATTCAGAAAGGTACCTTAGCATGTAACAGTTGTAAGGGATGAGGGTCTCAAAACTGTTGAAATGCCCAACATATAATCATAGATGAAGCTGGGGTTGAGAGATGATGCGAAGACAGGTGTCTGACACACCATCCAGACCAGAGCTGTTTTCTAGTGAAGCAGCATTGCAAATGCCTAGAGATTTGCTGATCCCCCTGAGTCACATGCTACCTATAAAGTGCTGGCTAATTAGCTTGTAGAGTCAGCAGCTGCCTTTGATCTGAACCTGGATGTGATGGCTTAATCTTGGTTGTCAACCTGACTGCATCTGGAATCAACTAAACCCCAAGCTGCTGGGCACTCCTGTGAGGGAGTTTTCCTGATCACATTACTGGAAGCAGGCAGACAAACCCTCTAGAAGGTGGCACCTTCTGGTGGCAGCCTAGATAAAATGTCATGAAAGAAGGGAACCTTGCTTTTTGCCTGCTGCCCTCGCTCTTGCTGGTAAGTCCATCTGTCCTGGTGCTCCTGCCTTCCTTCACTGACATTAGAGCTGTCTTCTTTGGGATTCCAACACAGACTGAAGACCACAGCTCTCCAGGAATCCTCCAGCCCTCCAGCACCAGATTGGACTGCTGAGACAGCCAGCCTCATAGACTGAACAACTACTACATTCTTGGTCTTTCTAGTGTGAGACAGCCATTCCTGGACTGCTGGAACATTATCCTGTAAGCCAATCCTGTATATAATGGATATATGTAATATAAATGGATATATAAAACTGTATGTACATATAAATATGTAAATGGTTATTTATAAATACATATAAATGGATATTTATAAATAAATAGAATGGAGATATATATATATGGAGATATATATATATGAATATATATAATATCCATTCTCTCTCTCTCTCTTATATATATATCTATATCTATATCTATATATAGATAATATATATGATATACATATATCCATTCTATCAGTTCTGTTCCCTTAGGGACCCCTGACCAATACACGGACTTGAAAGCATATCAGGGAAGTTTGGAAAGTAGTAAGAAAGCAGGGCTGTAGAGCTGGCTCAGCAGTTAGCAGCATGAACTGCTCTTGCAGAGGACCTGAGCTAGTTCCTAACTCCAGCTTCCAGAGGCTCTGATGACTCTGGATTCTGGGATCACCTGCACTCGTGTGCATGCGTCCCACGCTGACATCACACACACAACTAACTTGTGTTTTTAAAATCTAAATAAATTAATAAACCAGGGAAATCAGTGCAAAGCAGATCACTCGCTCTAAGAGGGTAAATCGTCGTTCTTAACTTCAGTCAAGGTAACTGTAAACTTTGTTACTTGTTTTGCTTCCACTGTGAGCAAGATCTAATTATTGGTCTGGACATTTAATCCAAGTTTCTTTCTCTCTCTCTTTTTTTTTTTTTTTGTTAAAGAAGATGATTTTATTATTTTTAATTATGTGTGTCTGTGTGGGTTTGTGTATGTGACTGCAGTTCCTGCAGAGGTCAGAAGCCACTGCCTCACCTGGTGTTGGAGTTCCTGTGGCCGTGGGCTGACTGGCTTGGGTCTTGGAAACCAAATTCTGGTTCTCTGCAGGAGAATGTCTGTTCTAACTGCTGAGCCAGCTCTCTAGAGCCCCTACGTGTGTTAACAGTGTAATCTCCAGTTCTTGTCTAGTTCTGTGTTGACATAGCAACCCTTATGGTCTGGTCTGCATGGTTTTCACATTATTGTATATGGTCTAAGGTTGTTCTCATAGGTAGCCTGTGTGTTGGGCCTCCTTTCTCAAGTTGGGATTTCATTTCTTTTGTTTTCTTGTTTGTTTGCTTTCTCTTTGTGGTGGGGATTGAACTCAGAGGCTTTGACACACTAGGTGAGCACAGTACCAGTTGCTGCTGCTGCTTCGTCTTTTTCCTCTTCCTCCTTCTCTTCTTCTTTTTCCTCCTCTTCCTCCTCTTCTTTTTCTGTTTTTTTGAGACTCAGTTTTTCTGTGTAGCCTTGGCCATCCTGGAACTTGCTCTGTAGACAAGGCTGGCCTTAAACTCAGCGATCTGTCTGCCTCCACCTCCTGAGTGCTTGATTAAAGGGGTGTGCCACCACTGCCCTGCTAGGCCTTTTTCTTCTTTTACACGGTTTTCAGGAATAGACTTCGGTCTGTGTGTTTGTGTAGCTAGTGCTTTCACCCACTGAGCCATTTTCCTGGCCCAATTTTTGAAACTTTTGATTGAATTCCTAAAAAATTTTTTCTTTCATTTATTTCACCAAACACTAAAATAATCTGGAGACATTTTATTTGACTTGGTTGGAATCTTATTTTATTTGAGACAGAATTTGGTTATGGAGCTCTGGCTGGCTTCAGATTCCCAATCCCAGGGCTGGGGATGTTTGTTTGTTTGTTTGGTTTTGTTTGTTTTGTTTGTTTTGTTTGTTTGTTTGTTTGTTTGTTTGTTTGTTTGTTTGTTTTGTTTGTTTTGAGGCAAGGTCTGTTCTAGTTCTGTTGATTAATTTCAACTTGACTCAATCCAGAGTCTTCTGAAAGGACAATTTAATCTCAGCACTTGGGAAACAGAGTCAGGTAGATCTCTGAGTATGAGGCCAGCCTGGTCTACAGAGTGAGTTCCAGGACAGGGCTACACAGAGAAACCCTGGCCCCTGCCTCGAGAACAAAAAAGAGAAAGCACTGGTGTGCAGCAGCCAGCAAGCGACATGCTTCCATGGTTTTTGCTTCGAGTTCTTGTTTGAGCTCCTCCTCTGAATGTCCTGGAAGTGGAAGCCAAATAAATCCTTGCTTCTTTTATTTCCTCCCTAAGTTGCTTTCGGTCAGAATATTTTATCAAAGCGCCAGAAAGAAAATAGAGCACAGTCTTATGTAGTTCAACAATCCTTCTGCCCCTGCGTCCTGCGTTAACTGTGCTAACCAGGATCTCACTATGTAGACCTGGGCTGGCCCAGAACTTGCTGTGTAGACTAAAATGACCTCTACTTCACAGAGTTCTGCCTGCCTCTGCCTCTGAGGGCATCACGGTGTCTGGTTCTTAAATTGACATTTTCAAAAACTTTTATTTGCATTTGCTTTATGCTGAATTTACCCTTGTGTTCTGATTTTTAGTTTCTTCAGTTTCTTCAGGGATGTCTTTTTCTTCTGCGCAGCTTTCGCATCTGGCTTTGGAATAAGACTGCTCTTTTTAGTGAGAATCATCTCAGTGTGTCAAGAGGGCTCAGGTATGGGTCGACCTGAACATGATCTCTGTAAGTGTGTCGATGCCTCTTGAGGGGTTTGCTTGCTTGGATATTTGATGACTGGAGAATCTGTGTCTAAGCCCTCAAGCTCAGCAGTACTCTCTGCATTCTGAAGCTTGTACTGTAAAAATTCAGCACTACTTTTTGAGCCACTGATGCTGTGCCAAGTTTCATCATTTGGTTTCCAACTTCATTGGTATCCTGCCAAAATGATATACACTGCTTCCTTACAGTGATATCTTTCAAATACATGGCTTTTCAGATAATGTGTACCCTGAAGGTCTGGGCAGCTTCATTGATATTCTTAAAGTGAGCATGAATATCTGAACTTCTTGTTTTACATGACTTCACAGGGTTTTCTGAGAGTAGCGAGAACCATTCTCACAGGTCAACCTCAAACTGCTGACAGTCAGAGGGAATCACATTTCTTTTTATTTGTTTTGTTTTTTGTTTTTCTGTTTTTTTGAGACAAGGTTTCTCTGTGAAGTTGTGGCTGTCCTAGAACTCACTCTGTACACCAGGCTGGCCTCGAACTCAAAGAAATCTGTCTCTCTTTGCTCCAAAGTGTTGGGACCAAAGGCATGCCCTATAGACCCAGTAGGAATCAACATTCTTTTTCTTTCTTTTTAATTTATTCTTCTCTCATATATTACATCCTGACCACAGTCTCTCCTCGCCCCTTCCAGCTCCTCTTCCCATCTCCCCCAGATCCATTCCTCCTTTATTTCCCTTCAGAAAAGGGCAGGCCTCCTGGGGATATCAACCAAACATGGCATATCAAGTTACAACAGGACCAGGCACATCCTCTCATATGAAGACTGGACAAGACAATTCAGTAGGAGGAAAAGGGTCCCAAAAGCAGGCAAAGGAGTCAGAGACAGCCCATCAGTTGCTAGATGAAGCCTTTCTTGATGATGATTGATGCTAGGCTCCAGCCTATGAGTATAGCAGAGGATCATTAGGGATCATTTCATTGACTTTTCCCCCTGGGTTGTGTTTGATTCTATCCTAGGACTCTGGGCTATCCAGACACTGGCTCCTGGTCCTCCAGGCAGTGTCAGGGGTGGGCTCCCTCTCGTGGCATGGATCTCAACTTGATCTAGTCATTGGTTGGTCACTCCCACAAGTTCTGTGCCACCTTTACCCCAGCACATCTTGCAGCAGGACAAATTGTAGGTCAAAGGTTTTGTGGCTGGACTGATGTCCCAATCCCTCCGCTGGAAGCCTTGCCTGATTACGAAAGTCTGGTTCAGGTTCTGGATCCCCCCATTTCTAGGAATCTTTGCTATATTCCTCCTGGGAGTTTCCATTGCACTAGGTTTCAACTTCGCCCCAGTACTCTCTCCTCCATCCCCCCAACCTTATCCCCTGCAACCTGATCTTTCCTGTTCCCATCCTTACTCACCCCCAGTCCATCCTCAATATCTTTTCTATTTCCCTTTCCGGTGAGATACATGACTCCCCCCTTAAGCTTCCTTGTTACTTAGCCTCTCTGGGTCTGTTTGTACCACAATTATCCTTTATAGCTAATATCCACTTATGAGTGAGTACCTGCCATGTTTATCTTTCTGGGCTGGGTTACCTTACTCAGGATGATTTTTTTCTAGTTCTATCAATCTGCCTGCAGATGTCATGATATTATTATTATTTTTTAAAAAGACAAAACAACTGAGTAATGCTCTATTGTGTAAATGCACTATATATATTTTCTTTATCAATTCTTCAGTTGAGGAATATCTAGATTGTTTCCAGTTTCTGCTATATAAAGCTGTTATGAACATAGCTGAGCAACTGCCCTTGTGGTAGGATGTATCGTCCTTTGGATATATGCTCAGGAATGGTATAGCTGGATTTTCAAGTAGATTGTGGAATCAACATTCTTTTTTGATTTTATTTGTTTTAATTTAATATATGTGAGTACACTGCAGCTGTCTTCAGACACACACCAGAAGAGTGCATCAGATCCCATTACAGATGGCTGTGAGCCACCATGTGGTTGCTGGGAATTGAACTCAGGACCTCTGGAAGAGCAGTCAGTGCTCTTAACCGATGAGCCATCTCCCCAGCCTGGAATCAACATTCTTAACATTTTTTATTTTTTTCGAGACAGGGTTTCTCTGTGTAGCCCGGGCTGTCCTGGAACTCACTCTGTAGACCAGGCTGGCCTCAAACTCAGAGATCTGCCTGCCTCTGCCTCCCAAGTGCTGGGATCAAAGGCATGCGCCACCACCGTCCGGCCTGGAATCAACATTCTTAATCAACATTCTTAACTCCAGATGTTGCTTTTGTACATAAATGACTGAGAACCTGGGCTGGTTATGTGGGGTATGCTTGTAATCCCAGTACTCAGAAGCCAGTAGCATGGGGATCATGATAAACTCGAGGCCACCTGACTTACATAGTGAATTCCAGGCCAGCTAGGGCTATATATGGAGAGCCTATCTCAAAAATAACTAATAAAGAATCCCAATCTCCAATCTATTTTCTTGATTTATATGGAAGAAGAAAGAAGAAAACACACCCCAGGGATGGAGAGATGGCTCAGTGGTTAAGAGCATATACTGCTCTTCCAGAGGACCTGAGTCCAGTTCTCAGCATCCACACGTCAGGCAGTTCAAACTCATCTGTCCAGCTCCAGTTCCCGGGGTGGAGGGGCGGGGTCTGATGCCTCTGGCTCCCAAGGGCAGCAGTGTTCGAGTATACATTGTCCCTGAAGCGGAACAGCTCTTGAAAGGTTCTTGACTTGGCCGCCAATGCTATAGCACCATGGCCCACTCTTCTCTTAGTGTACTGGACCAATTTGTTTGCATAAAGGTAAAAACTTCTTGTATAGACATTTTCCAAGTACTGAGACTGAAATAATAGAAGAGCATCTTTGTCTTCTAGCCTACTGGCCCTTGCCAGACTCCCAGGAGAGTTCATGAATTTGGTCAAGATCATAGTGTGTCAAACTTGAGCTGAGGTTAAAGGCATGGTACCACCTTTGTCTCTTCTTTTGCTAGCTATGTGATTTTGGGGAAATGACTTGATTGTGCTTCACTTTCCTTATTTGTAAAATGGGGTTTAAAAACAAACAAACAGTTATTTAAGAGGCACTGTGGCATAAACCTGTAATCTTAACACTTGAGAAGCTGAGATGGGTGAATTATTATGAGTTTGAGGTGAGCCTGGGTTCTAATGTGAGTGCTGGCCCAGTCAAGACAACAGGATGGTATCTAAACAAACAAACAAAACCAATGAAAACAACAATAATCAGTTATCTGCCTCTTGGGCACGTAGAGGTGGGGGTAATGTTAGTCCTCTGCCTACTGTGTATGGCAGCCTGCAGGATTCAGCCAGAACCACAAGGCAATTGTCACCAAAATAACAACTTGAAGGTCACTCTCTGTGTGCCAGGGCTACTCAGTCATAGGCAGGCAAGTGTGCAGACAGGAAAGGTTGTGGGGAGCAGGGTGGGGGAAGGAAGTGTGGCAACCCCATGAAGGCAGAGGTTGTGGCACTGTGCCTGCCAGCCGGGGAAAGCTCTGACCATGAGAGGCCCTGGTGTGACCGTGTCTGTCTATTGGGTGGGGAAGGGTGCGGTCCCTATGAGACTTGGCATTTGTCCCTGCACAAATGTCTCTGACAGGACTGGGTTTGTGGGACTGTAAAAAATAGATATGTCAAACAAAAAAAATTGTGTGACTCGGGGCTTGAACCCAAGGCTAAATGCATCTAGGCAAGTGCTCTACCATGGTGTTCCATCCCCAGCCTCAAATCTTGAGACCAAGCTCCCTGAAGTCAAAAGTTTAAGCCATTTTTTTTTTTTTTTTTTTTTTTTTTTTTTTTTTTTTTGGTTTTTCGAGACAGGGTTTCTCTGTGTAGCCCGGGCTGTCCTGGAACTCGCTCCGTAGACCAGGCTGGCTTCGAACTCAGAAATCCGCCTGCCTCTGCCTCCCAAGTGCTGGGATTAAAGGCGTGCGCCACCACCGCCCGGCAGTTTAAGCCATTTTGGAGACTAACTTGGAAAAGGACCAAATCCTGGGCCAGGTTTGCAAGTGCTGGCCAAAGCAGCAGCAAGAAGTCTGGACAGCAGCTGGAGATACCCCAAGCCTTTCTTCTGCTCTCTTACACTGCATTCCCCTCCCCGATTTCTTCTTTCTGTTCCCCATTTATTCAAGATCTGTTTGTGGTACATGGGCACAGCTACCCCTGGCTAGTAACACGCAAGCCATAGGAATTACTATTTTGCAGTGCTGGTGGCAGAACCTATGGCCTTGGGGAGATTCCCACTAAGCCACTCCCACACCCTTGACATAGGACCTTATTAAACAGAGTTCAAGAAGGGACGACTTCTGATCTGCTTACTTTTTTTCTGTAGGAATTATGTCTTTTGCTTTTGCTTCTTATCTAAGCCAACAGAAAAGCAAAAGTCATCAGAGAACCAGCTATGAGGACTGCCTTGGCCCCAGAGCCCTCATTTAGTCTTTGAACTTGGTTCCAGATCAGTTCTGTTTTCTCTCAGCAAAGGCCAGCCAGCTCTTGGTTTCCACTTCTGCAAATCGACCCGTCACCAGATTGCACAGGTGCAGGAACGAGAACTTGGTAGTTTGATGAGAGAATTGGGTTTCAGCCTAGTTGAGAGATGCATGCCTGGATTCTAGCACTTGGAAGCTGAAGCAGAAGAATTGTCATTTGTGAGTTTGAGGCCAATCTAGAGTACATGGCAAGATCCTAATGCCTGACACAGTGTACAAATAAACAAAAAAATCCCAACATGGGGCTAGAGAAATGGCTCAGTGGTTAAGGACACTGACTGCTCTTCCAGAGGTCCTGAGTTCAATTCCCAGCAACCACACGGTGGCTCACAACCATCTGTAATTCTGATGTCCTCTTCTGTTGTGTCTGAAGACAGCTACAGTGTACTCATAGACATAAATTTTTTAAAAAATCCAAATCTGAAATCTCAAATAAACAAGTAACCCCCAAAAACCCCTCTAAAAAAACAAGACCGAACCTGTGCCCAAATTCTGTTTTAGCTGTATATTACCTTTAAGTGACTTCTAGCTGGAGACTCCACTTGATATGGGTTTTATATTTTAGCCCAACAGTAGCTAGGCACAGCGGCCGATGCCTGCAACACCAGCACTCTACTGGGGGAGGCAATAGCAGTTTAGGGCAAACCCACACCACATAATTGAGTTCAAGAGCAACACAGAGAACTCAGCACAACAAATACAGTGTTCCCTCACCACTGCCCCACCCCCACCCCTTAGTATTTTGTGTGGGCGACAGATTAAGCAGTAGTGGAACACACATCTTGACTTTTTCCAATAATGATAACAACAACAACGACGCTGATAGCCTTATTTTGAAAGGGTCTTACTCTGTAGCTCAGGCTGGCCTAGAACTTATGGTAGTAACTGCCTCAGTTTTCCCAAGTGCAGGGATAGTGACCAAAAATAATAATAATAATAATAATAATAATAATAATAATAATAATAAAATCAGTGAGTGCTTGGGAAAGAAGCCCCTGACTTACACAGGGGTGGGCTTCATTGAATGCAAGGCATATACCTCAGTGAAGCCTTTTTATGGCTATATTGTTCCATTTTGTTTTTAAGATTCTTTTAAAAACTACATTTGTCTTTGTGTGTCTGCATATATGTGTATATGTATATGCATAGTGTGCATGTGTAGAGGTCAGAGGTCAACTTGCCAGTCTGTTTTTTTCCTTCCATCCCATCCCATGAGTCCTGGGGATTGGATTCAGCTTGTCAGGCCTAGTGGCAAATGCCTTTACCCAGTAACCCATCTCTCTAGTTCCATTTTTGAGAGAGATTTTTTTTTTTCTTTTTTAGAAAAACAGGGTCTCTTTTTGTAGTCTTGGCTGTTTTAGAACTCGCTCTGTAGACTGGCCTCGAACTCAGAGAACTGCCTGCCTCTGCCTCCCGAGTGCTGGGGTTAAAGGAGTGTGCTGCCACCATGCCTGGCTAATTTTTGAGATTTTTGAGACAGGTCTCAATGTGTATCCCAGGTAAGCCTTAAACTTGATATGTAGACATGCTGGCTTTGAATTCCAGAATTTCTTCCTAAACCATTTCACTCTGAAATTACAGATGTATCTGATGAATAAAGCTTTTCCTTTCTTTTAGCGATACAAATAGAGGTAGTTTATTAAGAAAAGTGTTTAAAACGGTACTTCAGAGGGTGAAAGTGGGATAAGGAAGCAGGAGCAGAGATGCTCAAAAGCCGATTTCAGCCGGGCGTGGTGATGCTTCTTTAATCCCAGCATTGGGAGGCAGAGAAAGTGGGTCCCTGTGAATTCCAGGCCAGCCTGGTCTGCAGAGTGAGTTCCCCAGGACAGTCAGGGAAAGACCCTTGTCTCAAAACAAAGAGTTGATTTTATAAACTGCAAAGGGTTAGTGAAGCTTCTATGTATAAATCATCAAGTGTTACTAAATGTTCAAAACATTTTGTCATTCAGCTGGTCTCTTTCATAGGAAAAAAACTGGAGACCACAGATAAATGTTTCCTTCTCATCTGTTTTCATACCCGCTTTCCATCCCTTCCCACTGGCAAATGTCCTCATAAAGTTGTCTGGATCCTTTGTGTCTGTCTAATACATGTGTTTGGGCACAAAGCTCAGTGGTAGAATACACTTGGAGCCCTGGGGTTGGTTTCCCAAGAATGACAATAAAAGCTGCATGCACTCATAGACACGTTTGCTGTTTGGGGAAGTTGCACTGGCCATGCTTAAGGAATGAGTCAGTCAGTGGCATCCAGCAATAATGTTCTGTCTTATGAGCCTTCCCCAGGGCTACACTAACTACCTGTGTTTGAGGAGCTGCTAATGCTATTTATATAATTATGAGTGTGTTTATACTGAGCTTAATTCTCAGTTTTCAACGTTGGGGCAACTTGGCACAAATGGGAATTTGTTATGTTATGACATTTTTACAAGTGTTTAAAGATGCACTGCTTGTAAACCTTCAAGTCCAAAATCAACGTGCTTTTAAGAGAAGTAGATATTTGACTGATAGCAGTGTGACTGCAAGCATCACAGAATACACTTCTTGTGTGTGTGTCTGGACTTTTGTGTATCAGTGTGTGTATAGGGTGGGGTCTGGTATGTATACCTCAGAGGCCAACGCCAAGTGTCTTCTTCGATAGCTTTCTTATTTTTGAGGCAAGGTCTCTCCCTGAATTTGAAACTCACTGGTTTGGCCAGAAAATCCCAGTGACTAATTTTGGTTTCCAACAGCAGCATACATTTTCCTATTAAATATAGCAAATGTGGGGCTGAGAGATGGCTCAATGGTCAAGAGCACTTAGTGTTGTTCTTCTAGAGGACCCAGGTTCAATTCTCTGCACTCAGTGACAAATTCTCTTGTGCTGAGATTACAGGTATGTGCCTTGCTGGCTTTTTTACATATATGTGTTTGAGGTCAGAACTTGGGTTCTCATGTTTGCACACTAAGCATTTAATGACCAAGCCATCTCTACAGTTCCAAGTCATAATAAAACTCATCTAGAGTAGATTCAATAACAGATGGCAGTCCTAGTTAATTGGCAGACTTGACAATTTTATTTATGTATGAGACATTGTCACAGGGACTAATGTGGTATTTTTTACCTCTTAAAATTATTCATTACTTTGTGCACGCCCATTTGCCATGGTGCTTGTGTGGATGGAGAAGGACAACTTTTGGAAGTCAGTTCTTTCTTTCAGCCATGTGGGTTCCAGGATGGAATCTGGGTGGACCCTTTCTTGTGAGCCATCTTGTGTGGTCCCTAGGATTTGTTTTCCAATTGTTGTTGTTGTTGTGTGTGTGTATAATGGCCCACATTTTATATTGTCTAGGTTTTACACAGCCTCCCCTCTGGACTTCTCTTAGCTTCCCCACATCTCAGGACTTCTTAAACCTTTTGCACTCAGCTGTGACCTCTCAGTCCTTTACAGCTTTAACCATGGCTATTGTGGGAAGTGGGAACACTGGGCAAACTGCTGCCTCTGAAACCGCCATACCTTGAGAATTCATGGCTATTCAAGGAATTCTGACATGTGGAAAGATATAAATGTGTTTGTCTATGTTTCTGACACAGCACACTCAGGCCATTATATATTTTTTTTTTTTTTTTTTTTTTTTTTTTTTTTTTTTTTTTTTGTTTCGAGACAGGGTTTCTCTGTGTAGCTCGGGCTGTCCTGGAACTCACTCTGTAGACCAGGCTGGCCTCCTCGAACTCAGAAATCCGCCTGCCTCTGCCTCCCAAGTGCTGGGATTAAAGGCGTGCGCCACCACCGCCCGGCAGGCCATTATATTATTATTGGCATGGTCTTCCTATATAACTCAGGTTGGTCTTAGCCTCCCTAGTCCTAGAAATAGAGGTATGTATTTGCATGCCCTGCTTGTAATTTTAAGCCACAGATACAGGTTTCTCAAGAGTACACTAATTTTGGTTTCCAAGCAGAATAATTTTTCCATTAATTATAGCAGTTGTGGGGCTGCAGAGATGGTTCAGTGGTCAAGAGGACCTGGGTTCAATTTTCAGCACCCTCATGAGGGATTCAGTCCTTTGTAGGCACTGTATACACATAGTACACAGACATACATGCAGGCACAACACTCCCATACAAAAAATAAAAAGATCTGAAAAAAAAAAGCAATTTGTTCTGAGCAGAAAACAACTTTTCTTCATAGGAGAAACACTGAAACCAATTTCATACTGGAGTTTAAATTAACAGTAGTATAAAGAATTTTCATTTTATTTTGAATTAGGAGTTGCACTACCATTTGCTTACGGGTTTGGAATTTTAGATACGTCTTCCATTTTCATTAGCTATTGACTTGACTTTTACACTGGTGGCTACATTCATTCTATGAGCAAGTTCATTGTCATTATGCCAGCAACGTGTCAACGTGTCACTGAAACTTCAGCTGGATTATGAATATTACTCAATATAATGTCCTCCCGTCAACAAATTACAGAGATGACTATATCAAACTGGCTGTGTGAGTTGGTCATGGTGACTGGTATAGGGTAGGGTAGAAGGAAATGTCTTTTGTTGTTGTAGGAGATGCAGGACTTCCCCTCTGTGGAAAAATGTAATGTCTTTAAGAATGGAGACACTGGGCATGTGAGCTGGTTCAGCATGTAAAGGTACTCAACACCAAGCCTGGTGATCTGACTTCAACTCTCAGACCTCTGTGATGTGTGAATAGCTAATCAGAAGACAACCCACGAAAAGCAATAAGGGCATAACCAGGGAAAGAGATCTGAAAAAAAAAAAATCTGCTTTCAAACATTTGCTGGTGCCATTTAGGTAAGGATAAGGGTGAAGCCAGTATGGCAGTGGGACTCAGGAATGTCCTTGAGGGTAGGGAGAGTAGCAAAGATCCTATTAGCTGAGAAGGTGTGAGCATTTTGAGGAAATAAGGTGGTTTGTTTCATCATTATAGGAGCATCAGAAATTGCATGTAGGGATTGACAGTGAGATCACTTCAAGAGGCCAAGGAGAGAGGCAGGAGGGGAAATGGCTTGTCCTCTTAAATCCTGGTTCCCGGAGTCAGCATCTCTGATCAAAGAAGAGTCTGTAAAAGAAAGCTCTGCAGGAAGGATTTGATAGGGAGTTTGGTTTCCTTTTGTTGAAGCAGGGTCTCATTTTATCCCTGGCTGACCTGGAACTCTTCTTGTGGCCCACGTTGGTCATGAACTCACTGCAGTCATCCTACATCAGCTTCCCAAAGGCCAGGAATTAAGGTATGAGGCCCCTATACCTGGCAAGATGTGAGATCTTCGAAGACTTTTTTTTTTTTTTGGTTGGTCTGTCTTAAGTCTGTCTTCCTTAGGGAGATACTGTATATTCAGCCTGAAAAAAAAATTCTCATTTTTGCCCTATTTATTATGGACCTTTTTTTTTTTTCTCCCTTCTTAAGTTGGTGATGGTCGAGACCTTTGGAGTGCTATATAAAGTGGATATAGATTTACCACTGAGCTTTATCTCCAGCTTTGGGTCAAATTTATATTCCCCAAATGCCTACATTTGTTTTCTGATGTGAAAGGTACAATTGTCTTCTTCAGTCTCAGTATCCAAGCCTTTCTCTCTCTCTCTCTCTCTCTCTCTCTCTCTCTCTCTCTCTCTCTCCTCTCTCTCTCTTCCTCTCTTCCTCTCTCTCCCCACTTCTTTCTTTTTTTTTTCTAAGACATGGTTTTACACTCTATAGCCAAGTCTGGCCTGGAACTCGCTTTGTGATCAGGCTGACCTGGTACATGCAAGATCTCCTCGCTTTAGCCTCTCTAGTGCTTTTCTCCCGTTGAAGAGTTTTCCATGTCTTCTTCCCTCTAGCCCCTTAACATCAGATTTTAGCTTCTTGGCTTTGAGACCTATTGTGGTCCAAAGGCAAGGACAATAAGCTGTGGGTACAGGCTTTCTCTAAGGGCTAAACTAAAGCTTCTGAGTTTGCTTTGATGTGTATTAAGTTTTGAACTAAAGAGTGTGAAAGATAGATTCCTCTTACAACTGAACATGAAGAAATCATTTTTTTTCTTTGCACACCAGGTCCTTGTTCTGGTTCCTATTAAGGCTGGCTTCAATGGGAAAGCTCGCTCTTAGCAAATCACTCCCTCTGGGTAAACACAATGCTTAAGCTGTTTGTAATCGACCATAACATTAATACCATTGAAAATCATTTTGAATATCTTCCAGAAGTAGTAGGGCATAAATCATCATACGTTAATACAGTAATAAAAACAAGCCCTACTGTTTGAGGAAGAGTTGACTAATGCTTTCGGAATTCCGAAACCTTCACAAGACGACGCTTAGCATTATGTTGGCCGCTGACACAAACACACGCTCCATCCGGAGTCATTAAACCGTGGCGGCCCACTCCCTTCTCTGATCTCTTCAGAAAACGTCCAGGAAGCTGGGTGAGCACGGCTAAGGCACTTTGCCCGCACTGTTTACATTGTGGACCCGGCCGAACTACAACTCCCAAGATGCATCGTGGCCCTAAAGCCTCCAGAGGGGAGGCTTCCGGTTTAGGCCAGCGCGGCTGCGCACAGGGTGTGATCTTACTGGCTCGACCCGCCTCGTGCGATGCGCGGAGGCGGGGGAGACGCGGCGGCGGCGGTCGCGGCGGCGCGAGCACGGTCCCGACGCGGTACCGCGGTGGCGGCGGCGGCGGTGGCGGCTCCAGCGAGCGGCCCCCTCCCTCCGCGCCCCCCTCTCCCCTCCCCGAGGCGCTGCTTCCCGAGGCGCCCGAGCCGCGCGGTGAGGCGGCGGCCAACTCGGGTGAGGGGCTGTGGCTCGAGCGCGGCTTCCCGGGCTTAGCAGATTGCCCGGGTCGGAAGGAGGTGAGGGCTGAGGGACAGGTGTCCCCGGCGCGGGCCGGGAGCGCGCGCCTGGCCGGCTCCGAGCTTGGCCGGAACTCTGACCTGCGGCCGCGCGCCTGGTGCGGGGCCCGAGCAGCGGCCGGGGGGAGGGGGCTGGGGCCGCGCTCCGTGCAGCTGCGGTCGCGGGCGCCCGCTGCCCTGTCTCCGCCGCGGGGCGGAGAGTCCGAAGCCCCTCGCTCCGACTCTCTTCGATTTCGGGGCCAGTACCCCAGTGATGGCCCGAGACTGGAATCCTCCCGTCCCGACTCTTAGTTGGTGTCTTCTGTCACTTCTAGGGATTTCTCTGGCAGGCTTGCTTCGGATGGGTTGTGTTCAGCTCTACTTTTCCAACCACTGGGATGGGAAGGTTGCCCTCACCTTTCCTTAGGTGGCGCTTCGGGCAGTCACTGCGGGATAGTTCTTGGGCCCAGTTCTGAGCCCCTTTGGGTTTTTATCTGCGAGTGGTTAGCTTGTTAGGGAATTGCTGGTAACCGCTATAAAGTAAGTTTTGAGGGGTCCAAAGGAACGTTGGACCAGACAGCGGATGCGTCTCTTCGTTTGGCTTTTTATTTATTTTTTGACCTTGATTAAACATTTGCTTCTGGAGTTTGAAAAACTTCACAAGAGCATTGAGCAATGAATTTTTGATAGATTACATGACCAACTGGGATTTGGAAGGTACAGTGCGTCATTGGTGGTTTTAGTATTTTAGTGGGATGATCTTTAGTTGCATTTATTTATTTATTTACTCTGGATGTCTCATTTAAAAAAACTTTAAAATATTAAAATTCTCCAGTTTATTATGGTGTTTGTATGTGTGACTCATGTGTTCGTGGCACACGACTGGAAGTGAGAGAACAACTTGATAAGAGTTGGTCATCGTCTACATTTATGTGGTTCCGGGAATCGAACTCAGGTGGCCAGGCCTTAAAATTTTTCCTAGCAAGTGTACTCTCTTAGCCATCTCACTTGACCACCTTTAATTCTGTTACTGTGTCCACTGTATTTTCCTAAAGCAGAGTACCTACCCCTACTCCCCAAGGAACAAGTTAAAAATACCGCAGTCTTTTATGATATTTAAAATTATTTGTTCATAAAAGTTTCCAACTAATGTATTTGTTTTGTTTGTGAGTGTGGGTGTGCAGTGTCTCACTCTGTAGCCCAAACATTTCTTTGCCTTAAACTTAACAAGAATCCTGCTTCAACCTTCAGTGTGTTGTTGGCATGAATCATCTACCATGATGTGGAGATAGGCTGTATCTATGTAGTTCACGCAAGCTTTAATTTTTAAATCTTACCTATGAGTCCAGAATCCTGGTATTATGGACAGATGCTCTACTCAAAGCCTGCCCTCCCCAAAACATGGTCTTATGTAGCCCTGGCTGTCCTGGAATTCACTATGTAGACTGGGCTGGCCTTGAACTCAGAAATTCACCAGCCTCTGCCTCCCAAGTGCTGGGATTAAGGCTGTGCACGACCAATACAACTCAAAAAAAAAAAAAAAAAAAAAAAGCTCAAAGCCTTAATTTTTTAAAGGGGGAATTATGTTTGTCAGTTCTAAAGTTTCGAGTGTCTTCTTACCACAGGTCACTCTAAGATCTTGTCACACATCCTGCTCATTTGTACACTGCTTGTAGAATAGAATTCTTCATTCTTTGCAATTTGTCACAGTGCTGATTTTGAATGAACTGTAAACTAAAACTATTTTAGCAGCAGGGACTTCCACCTGTAGGCTTCAGCAGATTGGTGGTAAATTATGAAATTTTTTGAGAAATTCAAATTAAATATGAAAGATACCTTCCCAGTCTGTCTGTAACTGGCTACCTACCAGTTTATGTTTCAGGCTTTGGGCTACTTAGCAGATTTTATCTTCTGTGGATGAGAGTAAGATTTCCAGAGCTTAAAGAGTGTGTTTTTCCATCCTTGTGTTTATTGTCTAAAGTTAAAAACAAATGAAACTTTTCCCCATGAGTAGTATTATGTAGTGGACTCAGTATAAGTCATGTTTTGTTTAAAAAAATAAAAAAATTTTATTTCCTTTATTCAGAGATTGACAAACTTTACAGTCTACAGGTCAAGTCCTGCTTGCTGCCTGTTGTAAATAAAGTTTAACTGGGATATAGCCACATGCAGTTGTTTAGGTTATTATCTGTGATTTGCTGTTGGGGTACAAAGTTGGGTTGTTTTATTGTTGTTATAGAGACTCGTGGACTGTAAAGCCTAAAAAATTTTACTGTCTAGACCTCAGTAGAGAAATAAAAATAGTGTGTGGTGGGTGTCCGGTGCTGGTTGTGGTTGTGCATTCTTGTAATCCCAGTACTTGGGAGGCTAAGGCAGGCCTGTGAGTTTTAAGGCCAGCATGGGTTATAATTTGAGATTCTGTTTCAGAAGGGATGTGAGTGGGAAGTATATTCAGTGTACAAAATTAAAATGAGTCAGGAAATACAAAAGTAAAAATTATTTGGAATTATATCACTTCAGAGATTATTTTGGTGATTATCCTTGTAGACTCTTGGTGATAATTTTTATGTAAGTGGCTCATATTAAATGTTGATTTGTATGCTACTTAAAAGATTGTGTGTGTGTGTGTGTGTCTGTCTGTCTGTCTGTCTGTCTCTCTGTGTATCTTTTGAGTGTTTGTGCATGTGTGAGTGCAGGTGTCCATGGAGTCCAGAAGAGGGCCTTAGATCCCCTAGAGCTGAAGTTAAATATGGGCTGTGGGAGTTGAACTTGGGTCTTTGAGCTGTCTTTCTAGCCCTGTTCTCCTGGCTTTCAACTCTCCTGGGTCCCAGGGATTAAACTCACGTGGTCAGAGCCTTTACTCTCTGAGCCATCTCTCTAGCCCGTTTTTTCCCTTTTCCTTTTTAAATGAAGGCCATAGATATTGCTAGAAGTAACTTGTTGGACTGAATTACACAGTATAAGCATAAGGACCTGAGTTTGGATTCTGAGAACCCATGTAGAAGCCTGGCTCTAAGTGGGCCTATAACTCTAATACTGTAGAGTAATATTGCTGGGGCTTCTGGCAGCTAGCCCGACTCCAGGTTTATGAGAGACTGTCTCAGAGGAATAGGGTGAAGAGTCATGGATCAGAATACCCAACATACTCCATGGTGTGCATGTGCATGTACGTGTGTTCTTCCCTCCCCCTAACAAATGGGGCATGTGTGTACACACAGGGTTATTCTTTGTTTTTAATTCAGTCTATTTCCCTTTAGGCTTTCTTTGTCTTTGGACATGTTTGGCTTCATGG
This sequence comes from Mastomys natalensis, assembly GCA_021653895.1. Classification (NCBI taxonomy): domain Eukaryota; kingdom Metazoa; phylum Chordata; class Mammalia; order Rodentia; family Muridae; genus Mastomys; species Mastomys natalensis. The sequence goes on from JAJTUV010000569.1 coordinate 163,203, forward strand.
AGATTTCGTGCTGCACCTTCCTGAAACAGTTGTCCTAGAAAACCCACTTGAAACCCCCTCCCCCTTGATGCCATCACTCCAGTGGCTTCCCTGTCACCAGCTTTCTCTGCCTTTAGCTTGGAATTCAGTCTTAGCACTTAGCCATCTATATCTTTTGATTTTATGTAGTCTTCTGTGGGCTTGCCTGAAACATCTAAGGTAAACATTCGAAGATTTAGAAGTGTATCAAAATAGTAGCATACATTATCATTTTTGGGGGGTGGGGGAGAGGAAGAGATGGAGGTATAGGTGCATTTCAGTCACCATCACCTTTTAAACCTTGTTTTATGCTTGTCTTGAGCAAGTCTTTTAGACTTGACTGGAAAGACATTGGGCTGTTACCTTTAAAAAGCTTTTTTTTTTTTTTTTTTTAAGTAAGTTGTGTGTGGGGTATACATAATTGTTTAGGGAGCATGCATGCTATGTTACACATTTGCAAATTAGAAGACAATTTTGAGGTTGATTTTCTTCTATTTTTATGTGGGTTCCAGGGATCAGACTCTAGTCATCAAGCTTGCTTAAGTAAGTGCCTTTACCTGCTGAGCTGGCTCTGAGCTCACTTGGCTAGCCCTGTTTCTTTTTCTTCTAATTCTTTTTTTAATGTAACATTGATTACTACTGTTAGGACTGCCCCAACCACTTTTTTTTTTTTTTTTTTCCTAAGATAAGAGTCTGGTCATATAGCCCAAGCTGGCCTTTGGACTCTTAATCGTTTTCCCTGGCCCTTCTAAATGTTTTGATCATAGGTGTGTGGGGTTGTGTCCAGGTGACAGAATTCATAAACAGTGACTGATTATTACTAGGTGATGAAATGTTTATGAAGCAAACAGGGGTGTTTGTTATTTGGTGTTTGCAGAGGCCTTTTTGTCCTAAGACATAGAAGTTAGAAAGTTTATGAATTTCTACCTCTCTGGTGATGAGTTCCCTAGGAAGAAGTCAAAGCAGTGAATTCTGTGTATTGTTTCCTACCTGGGTAAGGACCATGAACTGAGAGTTCTAAGCCAGCTTGGCCCAAGTTGCAAGACTGTCTCATTTAAAGAAAAAGGAAAGGTCAGGGCAGCAACAAATGTCTTAGTGATTTTAGAGAAACATGCACTTATGATAACTAACAGTTTTGACGTCACATCTGCAGATCTTAGCTGCAGTCACATTAACGCCTAACATGACATACATGAAATTGCATTTTTATCCACTTTGTTCTTATGTTTTACACTTGCATTCTTCAAATCAGTCATGATAAGAGTACATACAATTTAGAAACTCATTAAGGCATTTAGCAAATTTTACCATTGGTGGGATCCTTCAGTGAGATCATAGCTTTTAAAACGTTATTACAAGGTTCATATTCAAAGCATAATTTTAGGAGGGCAGACGGTCAGCTTAGAGGAAAGTTACCTAGATGATCTGAGGCAGGAGTGTCCAACCAGCTCTCAATATTAGGGCTCCATCCTTTGCTGAATTCATTTGGTTGTAACTTGGTTTCTCCACTTGAATTTTCTTATCTTGGCTGTGTTGTGGAATTGTGCTTTTGGATGTGAAATAGCACTTGGGTGCCCAGCAGGTGATACTATGTTGACTTATAGCAGCACATTAAAAATAATTATGGATTTTTTTTCCTTTTTTTTTTTTGTTTTTTTTGTTTGTTTGTTTGTTTTTTCGAGACAGGGTTTCTCTGTGTAGCCCTGGCTGTCCTGGAACTCACTCTGTAGACCAGGCTGGCCTCGAACTCAAAATCCACCTGCCTCTGCCTCCCAAGTGCTGGATTAAAGGCGTGCGCCACCACCGCCCAGTTTGGATTTTTCTATATAAGTAAATTGTCATATACCCTGTTTTGTTATTTGCTTGTTTGGGTGGTAGTGGGAATTGAACCCAGGACACTGCCACTGGGCTACATCTCTAGCTGTTGCTGTTCTTACTGTTTTATTATTATTATTTTGATACTGACAGAGTCTTATTCTGTAGCCTAGGCCTGGCATCAACTTGTGATTCTCCCACTTCCATTAGGAGTAATTATCTGGTTGAACATTCATCACCTGTCACAGCTCCACAGGTTCATGGAGAGTTAGAAAACATGACTAAGTCAATAGTGAAGTTTTGTATAGATAAACCCAGTCAATATTTTATCTTCTGCCCTAGCACCTATAATAAATCATTAGTTCCCTTTTTATGACCTTTGGTTAATGGTTTTACAACCTCTTGGAATGTACTCTGAGAGTAGAATGTCTGCTTACTATCTAAGAGGCAATTAACTCATAACACTAAAGACTGGCAGAGTTCTCATTGCAGTTTTGACTATCAGAAAGGACCTAGTAGCAGTCCTACTATAAAAGAGCTTAATAAATACTGATATAATTTTAGGAATTCTTATAGGATCATTAAGAATAGGGAAGTCATCTATTTGTCTATATAGCATCCTTACAAGACAGTACATCTTGGTTATTCTGCAGAGATCTGCTCAAAAGGGTGGGCTAATATCTAGTGATTGTTGTATCTGTTTAATAATAACAGGAAAAGCATATTAACAGCAGGAATTTTTCCTAAAATGATTTTCTTCTGGGCCTTGCCTATGGGAGCTTCACCATAGATTTTTTTAATCCAGGGTGAAGGCATCTCGGGAAGATCACCTGCTAGTTATTAGCTTGTCCTATGATGGCTCCTGACAGTGGAGAACTTGGCCTAGTGTATGTATGGTCCTAGGTTCAATTACCAGCACTATCAAAAACAATTAGAATGATTCTATGTTTTCCTGTAATACTATATCAGTATTAGGGCCAGTGAGATGGCTCTTCAGATGAAGGCATTTGCCTGAATTTGAGTCCCAAGACCTACATGGTTCGAAGGAGAGAACCAACTCCTAAAGTTGTCCACATATATTCTTACAAATAAATATACTAATAAAAAGTTAAAACCCCAAAACTGCATTGAACATTCTCATCAAGATTTCCTGATCCTGTATTTAAGATCTTTGGCAGGTTGTTGTTATTGGTATGTGTGTGTTGCTGGATGAGTACAGGGCCTCCTCATACATGCTAGACAAGCACTCTGCAAATGTTTTTCCCCGAGGCAGGCACTTGCTGTGTATTTCTGGTTGGCTTTTAACTTGGTATGTAATCTAGGTTGATTTTAAACCCAATTCTGTCATAAGAGTACTGAGATTATAGACATGTGTTTAGCCCTATTAAGTGTTAATAGATTGCGTATTGGGAATTGTTAGGGGTTGTGATGTCAATTTAAGGTTTAAAATAGAAAACATAAGTACTTAGTTGGATTGTAGGCAGTTAGACAAAATGTATGAAACTGCAACTTTTGTGTATATGTGTACTTACTGAGTTAGAAATTAGGTCCTTGGGGTTGGGTATTTAGGTTACTTACTAGAATATAGAAAATACTTGAGCCGAGTTTGTCAGTGCATGTACTTAATCCCAGCACATTTAATCCAGGCAGAGGCAGGTGGAAATCTGACTTAGTCTGGCCTGCTCTGTAGAGCAAGTTCTAGGACAGCCAGGGCTACACAGAGAAACCCTGGCTTGAAAAACAAACAAGAAAAAAAAAATACTTAGCAATGTGCTATTTGGTTTAAAAGCCAGGTATGTAAGTTGTTAGGGCTGCCAATGAATTAACCACAGACTTCATGACTCAAACAACAAATTTGTTTACTGAGTTCTTGAGTCCAGAATTTCATGTTTAAAATGTCAGCAAACAGTCTATGCTTCTCTTGTCTAGGGTCTTTATCCTGGGCATGCATCCCTGGTGTCTTTCTCTTACAAAGACAGATTGAATTAGAGGCAGGCACCCCCATCCCCATGCCTACCCCATTTCCCCTGGAGACAGATTTTAGCTGTGTAGCCCAGGTTGGCTTTGAACTGCCTCTCGAATATTGGAATTACAGGCCTATCTACCAAATCCAGCCTAGGATCCTTCTCTTATTACTTCATTTAGCTTTAATTACCACTTTAAAGGCTTTTTGTTTTTGTCTAAATACAGTCATAGAGACTGGAGAGATGGCTTGGGAGTTAAGAGTACTTGCTGCTATTCTAGAGGTCTGGGTTTGATTCTCAGTGCCTATGGGGAGGGGGAGCAGGGGGTATGGACTGACAGATTAACGTGGACATAATTCACAACCACCTGTAACTCTCAGGGGATCCAATGCCCTCATCTGGCCTCCTTGGATACTGTACACATGTGGTGCACAGACAGACATGCAGGCAAAACACTCATACTGATGATAATAAAATCTCAAAAATTAAAAAGTAAATATGGTTATAGTCCGAGGATTAGGATTTTAACATAGGAATTTTGAGGGGATATGATTCGTACCACCAAGGAATTTCTACTGGGAACTTAATGAACTGAACTGCTGTTCAGTTACTGGATGATGAACAAGATAGTTTGACACATAAGGAGATGATAGTTTGGGATAATAGATAGAAAAACAAACTCAGAAAAATCAGACATGGTGGCCCAAGTCTTTACTGCTAACTCTTGGGAGGTGGAGGTAGGAGGGTTGGGAGTTCAGAGTCTTTCCTGGAGGGTCAGCGAGATGGCTTAGTAAAGGCGCCTGTTGCCAAGTCTCACGGCTTAAGTGTAGTTCCCTGGGATTGACTTGGTGAAGTTGAGAACCAGTTTCCTCAAGTTGTCTTCTGACCACCACAGCGTGGCATGTATGTGCCTAACCCACCAAATAAATAAGTAAACTTAAAAATAACAGCAAACCAACAACAAAAAGAGTCATTCTCAGATGTGTAGTAACTTGTGAGCCAACCTGGATTGCACGAGACCTTAGCTCAAAAACCTAAACAGAAAACCTAAATAAACAGTCCCAGAAGAGTGGTAAGGGCTAGGAAGACATTACACAGCATGAAGTAAAAAGTACAGTTGTTAAAAGAAATGAGATATGCTGTATTTAGGTAAAGGTTCTTTTGCCCAAAAGGAGACGTTTTACTTGAGAGGTAAATGATAAGAGAGGTCTAATTAATTACAAGCCCAGGTCTACTTCTAGATCATGATGCTGATAAGATTGGTGTGGGAGTTGATCCTGTAGGCAAATGACTATAACCCTAGCACTGAGAACATAGAGCCAGGAGGATCAAAAGCTACAGGTACATGGTAGATTCAGGGTCAGACTGGGTTATATGAGATACTGCTTCAGATGTATGAATGAATGAAATGAAGAAGATTGGTATGGATCAAAAGAATAGTGAACAGATCATCCATCCATCCATCCATCCATCCATCCATCCATCCATCAATCTGGTTTTTTGAGATAGGGTTTCTCTGTGTAGCCCTGAATATCCTGGAACTTAGTCTGACGACCAGGCTGGCCTCAAACTCACAGATCCACTCAGATCCACTTGCTTTTGCTTCCTGTGTGCTGGGACTAAAGTGGTGCACCATCATGGCTTTGCAAAGATGAGATTTAAAAAAATATTTTATTTGTATGTGTATTTTGCTTGTCTGTCTGTCTGTCTGTCTGTCTACCACATATGCACTTGCCCCCTGGAACTTGAATTAATGGATGGCCGTGAGTTGCTATATGGGTGCTGATGATAGAACCTGGGTCCTCTAGAAGTGCAGCCAGTGCTCTTAATCTCTGAGCCATCTCTTCAGCCCCAACAGATAAAACTTGTTTGGAGAGGTTTGTAGGAATGAAGTAAAAAAAAAAAAAATAGCCTTGTAGAAATTATGGTAAAGATTTTTGGGGGGAGGGGGTACAAGGAATAAAATATGGAGAGGTTTTAGCAGAAGAATGACATGATTATTATTTTTTTTTCTTTTTCCCCCAGACAAGGTCATGCAATTAAACCCAGACTGGCCTTAGACTCAGTATATAGCCTAGGCTTACTTCAGTCTTGTGGCAGTCCTCCTGCCTCAGTCTCCTAGGGTGAAGGAATTACAGATGATACCTGTCTGAGGATTTTTGTTCCATTGGGCACTTTGTTGAATAAAGAAAAGAGGCTGGCCAGATGTGGTGCTCATGTCGGTGACTGTGGCACTCAGGATGCAGATGTAGATACAGGGGACATACCAGGAATTTGAGGTCAACCTGGGCTACAGGGTGAGACCTTGTCTGAAAAGGACAAAACAAATGGGGCTTCAGGTATGGAAGTAGAAGAGGGAGACTGGTTAGAGGCTCCATTGTGTTATAGGTCATGGATACTTTATGGCAGGGAAGAGAAGAAATGTAACACTGTACACTGATGAAGGAAAGCGGTAGTGTTAAGATTAGGTGGTTGCTGCAGCAATACATTACAGAATATATTTAGAAAGGTAAAGCTCTTAGGTCAGTGTGATGTCTGTGAAAGAGTTCTGGATTGGGTTAATTGAGGTGGGAAGGCTTACTCTCAATGTTGGTAGCACCACTTCATGGGATGGGCTCTTGGACTCAGTAAAAAGGAGAAAGTGAACTAAGTATGGCTGTTTATCATGTGTCTGCCTCCTAACTTTGTGTGCAGTGTGACCAGCTGCCTCAAGCCTTGCTGCTGTGACCTCTTCACCTTGATGGACTGTCTCCTTACACTGTGAGCCAGAGCAAACCCTTCCTTCCTTAAGTTGTTTTTGTCATGTACTGTACTGACATGTTTTGTCATGTCACAGTACTGGGAAAAGAACTAACAGACGGAACACTTGCATGTACAGGAAAGGTGGGACAAGTAAATAATGCCATCACTGGTTTGGACAGGCTCAGTTACTGAAGAAACTGTACAGAGGCCATAGTTTGCCAGGAAGTATACCTTTGAGACAAATAGTCTTTTTGGAATGTAAAAGCCCTAGCAAGTACTATAGATAATGAATGTTGGGTTCGTTAGAATGACTATTCATGTTACTAAGTGAGTTTCTTGAGAACTGTGTTTTGTTTTTTAGTTTTTGTCAAGGTGTCCCCTCCCACCCCCAACCCCCCAGGGTCTCATGTATACTTGTTAAATAGTTGAGGATGACCTGGGATTTCAGGTCCTCCTGTTTTCATGTCTGTCTGTGTTTTTATCTACCTATGGGGATCTAGGAAGAGAATGAAATTTATAAAAGAGAAATGGGTGAGAGTAACCTTTAAGGATTATCAGGATTTTCTTGGTGTCTGGTTGGCTGTTTCTTTTTTGAGATATGACCTCAATATGTGGTCATAGCCTAAATTCACTATTGTAGCCCAGTCTGACCTCAGATGGCAGGCTTTCAGCCTCAACCTCCCCAATTCCGAGATTACTGGTGTGAACTGCCACACTCAACCTAATTTTTTTGATTTTATTAGTCATATGGGTTTTGCTGTGACATTTTCATTTATGTCCATAATGTATTTTGATCATATTTACCTCACACTCTTGTTCCCTTCACCCTTCCATTAATCATCCTCCTCTTCTTAACTAGGCCTCTTAGACTTTCACGTCAGCTTTTTATTTTCATGTCTTTTTGAGGGGTTGTATGAACTAATGAGTTTCATTGGGAATTTTTACAGGAGTGTGGATGAGCGTTTGCTTACCAGTGAAGAAAATGTTCCTCTCCACCCTATTTTATTTTTATTTATTTTAGAGATGGGCAGTGAAGGGGATCCACCTGTGTCCCAAGTCCTGCCATTAAACGACTATGCCACCACATCTGACTGAAGATTTATTTTTAAATGTTACATATATGTATGTGTCTGTGTGGTTTTATGCACATGTAAGTGGAGGTACCACCACTCCCTGGTTAGGCACCAAAATTTTGACAACAAAACAAAACCCAAACCACAGAATCCGGGAAATAGGACTTATTCAAAGGAACCAAATAAATCCTCAGAAACTCCACAAGGAGGCACTGAACCAGACAGTAGGCATGGTTTAAATATCTTAAATTTTATTGGGGAGCTAAATGAAAACTATGGAGAAGTAACTGACAGACATGGTATATGAACAAAGAAATGGAAGTAGTAATACAAGGAATTGAACAAATTCTTAAATTGAACAGTATAATAACTGAATTGAGGAGGCCATTGTTAATGTATTACTTTCCTTTCCTTGTAGCTGTAACAAGATAACAGACAAACTATATAAAGAAGGATAGGTTTAATTTGGCTTACAGTTACAGTGGTTCTCAACCTGTGGGCCGAGACCCCTTTGGCAAACCTCTGTCTCCAAAAATATTTCCATTATGGTTCATAACAGTAATAAAGTTACAGTTCCAAAGTAGCAACAAAAATGTTTTAATAATAAAATAAGTCTCCAGGCAGACTGCACTGCCAGCCCCCACCCAGATACCCTTGGAGACACACACACACACACACATATACACACCCCCAGTTAATCCTAAAATGCCTTTGCTAACTCAGTGACTGGGCATTCCTAAACCTCCCTTGCCGCCCCAGGCATAATCAGATAGAGTGGCCATTGGCCACTTAAACTGAAAACTCACATAGCTAGCTGGTCACCTTTTCTCCCTCTGAAGCATGGTGAAATTCCTCCTCACTTCCCTGTGTCTGCCAGTTTGTCTGTGGAGACCCCGAAGTCCCACCTATTTCACCCAGCTCATTGGCCCCTAGCATCTCTATTGATGGATCAAGAACCAATCGGGGAACAGGACCTTAGCATCAGAACCACCCTCTACACGTCACAGCATGAGGTACTGTGTTAAAGGGTCTCAGCATTAGGAAGGTTGAGAACCACTGGTAAGAGGAAACCATTTGTGGTAGGGAAGGTATGGCACTTCATCACTGACTGTGCCTATCAGGAACATGCACTTGGCTGCTGCTTCGTATGTTGATGGATCAGGAAGTGTTAGTCAGATGGAAAACAAGTTGGATTATAATTTTCAAAGGTCCTAGTGCCCTACTTCTACTAACCAGGCCTCATCTCTTGAAGCTTCTGTAGGCTTCTGAAACAGTACCACCTGCTGCTTTAAAAAAAAAAAAAAAGCCCATGGGGGCCTTCAAAAATGAAACAATTTAGATTTGAACAGGCAGATTTGGTGAACTTGAAGAAATGACATTTATCCTCATTTAGAAGTCTGAAAAAGACAAATGAAGAAAAGTGAACAGTGTCTAAAGAGCTTGTGGGATACTATCGAGCAATCTGATCAGTGCATTCTGTGAGTTCCAGAGGGAGAAAAGGAAAGGGCAAAGAGATTATTTTAAATAAACAATGATAAAATAATTTTCTAATTTGACCTAAGCGTTGAGTCTGTAAACTTTCCAAGTTTAATTAGTTGGAAGTAACTTAAACTCAAGGAGATGTACCCTGAGACACTTACACAAACCCTTGAAAACCAGGGCAGCTTGGAAGTAGCAAGAGAAGAGTGCCTGCCAAGGATTCTGCTAAATGCAGACTTCTTTCTTTTTAAAAATGATTTATTTCTTTTTTATGTGCATTGGTGTTTTGTGTGCATTGTGAGGGTTTTGGATCCAATGGAATTGGAGTTAACAGACAGTTGTAAGCTGCCACATGGGTTCTGGGAATTGAACACTGTATCCATCAAAAGTTAAAAAAAAATTAAGGCATTTTTGGAGAAACAAAAGCTGAGAAAGTTCATTACCATGAGATCTGCCCTATAAGAAATGTCAAAGGGGCTGCTAGGCTGTGGTGGCACACGCCTTTAATCAAGCACTTGGGAGGCAGAGGCAGGTGTATCTCTGAGGCTAGCCTGCTGTACAGAATGAGTCAAGCATAGCCAGGGATACACAGAGAAACCATGGCTTGAAAAACCAAATGTGGGTCTTCCCACCATTGTGGATTGTCGGCCAGCCATATATTGTCCACAAGGGCATTGGGAACAGAGACAAAGATCTGGGGTGAGGATGTTTGGAAGCCTTGTGAGGAAGTAGGGTGAATAGCCACACTTGGACCAGCTATCAGATCAACTTTACTTAGGGTGATTCAAGGCTTATAAAGTTTTGGGGGACTGAGGGTAGGAACATCCAGGATGGGCAAAGGTTGAGGACTTAGGGCACCTCGAATGCCTCATTAGCATGGGGAAGCATTTCAGGGAATCTCAGTTGCTGGTTGAACAGGTTCTAATCAAGAGAAAGGAAATTGATCCTGTAATCTAATTGAGACTATATGACATTCTGTAGGTAGAGGCATAAGTGGGGGCTTAGAATTCCTCAGACAAGGCTAGAGAAAGAGAAGCCCCACTAATGGAGTCTTCCATATTGCCCTGAGTCCAGAGGCTATCCTGTCATGGTGGACTTCGACCTTAATTTGCAGTTTTCCCACAAATCAAACCAAACCAACCAAACAAACAAAAATGCCAAAGGAGAGTCCAGTATGTGGAAGTTAGCTCCTGGCTGGTAACTTGGAGCCAAGTAAAGAAAATGGTTTGTGTTAAATGCAGAAGCATTATGGTAACAGTGTGTATGAGTGTTTTAACAACTTTGTAAAAAGGAACCAAACAATTTGAACAATACAATAAAATTGAGGAAACCACTAGAGTTTATTAGCATGTAACAGTTGCTTTCTTTATGTAATTCATCTGCTTTACAGGATTACAAAGTGAAGGAGTAAAATAACTATATGCATTAATGCTACACGGTGTCATAGCATACATTTACATCTATTCATCCAGCTATTTGCTTTTTCATTTAGACAGGTTTTGTAGCCCAAGCTGTGTAGCTGAGAATGTATCTGAATTTCTGATTCTGCTTCTGCCTTCCAAGTGCTGGGATTATAGACATTGTCACTGCACCCAATTTACGTGGTGATAAAAGATGGAGCCCAGGACTTAGTATATGTTAGGCAAGTGCTCTACCAGCTGAGTTACGTTTCTAGTTATGTTCTATCCTCAGAGATAGAGTTTGTGATTTCAGAGGTCTAAAGTAGTGGATGAGGTGGGGAGCCTTGCAGCAGTGTGTTTGTTTATAATGCAGTTGAAGTTAAATTCATGTCTTAATTGGTTTTGTGTTGCTATGACAAAGTACTTTAGTTTGGGTAAAGAATAGAATTTTATTTTCTTATAGTTCTCATAGCAGAAAAGTCCAAGATTAAGGTACTGGCAGCTTTGGTTTGTGGTGAGGGTTACTTCTGGTTCCAGGAGGGTTTTTGCTTTGTTTTTGTTTTTTGTTTGCTGTGTTCTTTGGAGAAGTGTATTCTTACACCTGATGTGGGCTAAAGTTTATTAATGTTGTGTATTTGTCTTAGAGTTTCTATTGCTGTGAAGAGACACCATGACCATGGCAACTCTTAGAAAATGTTTAATTGGGGTTGGCTTACAGTTCAGAGACTTGGTCTATTGTCATCATGGCGGAAAGCATGGTAGCACACAGGCAGGCATGGTACTGGAGAGGAAGCTGAGAGTTCTCTATCTGGATCAGCAGGCAGCAGGAAGAAACAGTGAGCAACAAGGCCTGGCTTGAACTTCTGAAACCTCAAAGCCCACTGCCAGTGACAGTTGCTTCCTCCAACAAGGCCATATCTCCTAATATCGCCACTCCCTATGGGTCTATGGGGAATTTTTATTCAAATTACCACAATATTCCTTGCAGGGTTTTGTTTTGTTTAAACTACGACATTAGATAATATATTGTGGTTGGCTTGATTACTTGTTATACCTTCCTTCCAGGGTTCTTCTGTAGTTATTTGCTTAGTGATTAACAGGCTTGTTTTAGTGAAGTATATTTATCTCTGCTATGTCATGCACTACTTGGTACTGGAAACTTGATTGGGACAGCTAGGGAATGAAGCAAGGACAGACACACAGATGTGTACAGAAAAGCTTGCTCTGATGCCACAATACATTCCTTTATTTACAGTACATACATACATATATATACATACACACACACACACACACACACACACACATATATGGGGTAGGGTGTTGGAGGATATATACACACATATATATACATATATATGAAAGTAAGTCTCAAAATTCAAATAGCACTCACTTTTTAAAAATATTCATGTTACTTTAAATTATGTATGCAGGGTTTTCTGTGTGGGGTCTGTGAATTTGAATGCAGGTGTCTTCAGAGGCCTGAAGTACTGTACCCCTTGTTCCCCAAAGCCGGCATCACAAAAGATTGATTGTGAGCTGCTGGACATGGAACTGAGAACCAAATTGGGACGTTTGCAAGATCAGTGCTGTTAACCACAGAACTGTCTCTCCAGCCTCCTTTCTGGAGATATGGTTCCCCCCCTTCCTCTTCTCTTCTGTGATATCAGTATATACATGTTATGTGTGCTTCAATCACATTATGAATTTTCTAATTTATAATAGTTTATTTCATTATCATCGGCTTATTTTGTAAACATTTATTTAGTTTTGTTTCATATATAATGTGTATTTTGCTTACAAGTATGTCTATGCACCACATATGTACCTGCTGTCTGTGGAGGTCAGAAGAAGGCACCAGAAGTCCTGGATATGTGGATGCTAGGAACCAAACCTGGGTCCCCTGCTAGGATAGCTAGTGCTCTTAACCACTAAGCCATCTCTCTAGTCCTGACTATTGTAGGTTTTATTAGTAAATATAATAATCTGAAAATTTGTCTTTCTGCTTACAATTTTTTATAGCCCCCATTTCTCCATCATTTAAGTATTTAATCTCTAGGACAGAATTGAGTTGTAGTATTGATAAAAGTGATCCTTCATATCTGTTACTTTGTTTGTCTGCGTGGTCTTGTGGTCTAATAGGAATTCATTTTCTTCAAATTGGTAGAATGCAAATAGGCAAGCTGTAGTAAGTGGTTCTTTAGAACCGTCTAAGATTAGGGTCTCTAAGGGTATTTTATTTTGTTAAGTTTTTGGTAATCTGAAGGTTTACCTAAATTATGTTTCTCGATTTCTCTTTTAGACCCTTCTCCCCCCCCCCCCCCCCGTTTTTGATATAAGGTCTCACTATATATTCTTGGTTGGCTTGGTTGCTCTCTAGGCCTAACTGGCCTGGAACTCACAGAAATCAGCCTGTGATGGCGACACATGGCCTTTAGTCCTAATACTTTAGAGCCGCAGGCAGGTAGATATCTGAGTTGGAGGCCAGCCTTGACTAAAGAGTTCCAGGCCAGCCAGGGCTACATAGAAAAAACTGTCTTGAAAAACAACAATAACACAACAACAAATCCCAAACCCAACAAACAAAAAGGAGTGTGCCACCATGTCCAGCCGCCACCATTTCTTTCATTTTTCTTTCTTTTTTTCTTTTTGAGATTTTATTTTCTGTGTATAGGTGTTTTGCCTGTGTGTATGTCTGCACCATGTGTGTGCACTGCTTGAGGAGGCTGGAAAAGGACTTTGGATTTCCTTGGAACTGGAGTTAACCACATGGGTCCTGGGAATCAAACCCAGGTCCTCCACAAGAGCAGTGACTGCTCTTAAAACACTGAACTGCAGCTCCAACCCTCACTTTTTTTCTTTGTTTTGTTTTGTTTCTCAAGACAAGAGTTTCTCTGTGTAGCCCTGGCTGTCCTGGAACTTGCTCTGTAGACCAGGCTAGCCTCGAACTCAGATTTACCTGCCTCTGCCTCCTGAGTGCTAAGATTAAAGGCATGCACCATCATGCCTGGTGATTGCCTGCTCCCTTTCTTTTTTTCTTCTTCCCTCCCTCCCTCTCTTCTTCCTTCCTTCCCTCCCTCCCTCTCTCTCTTCCTCCCTCCCTTCCATCTTTCCTTCTAGTTTGTTTTAAATCACTTTATTGTAAAGAACTTACAAATTAAAAAAAAATACTCAAATAAGCACTTGTCTAGACCCAAAGTCTACATTTAATTTACCTTCTGTATAATTAGAATCGCCATTCTGAATGTTACCATTTCAGTGTACTCTGCAAATCCATGACCAAGTAAAAACTAGAAAAATATTTAGCCTTGTATCCTCTGACTACTCATTGCCTTTCCCTGTGTTTGTCTTCTTTTACCTAATGTTATTCTCTTTCTCCTTGTATGTTTTACTCTGCTTACACTTAGACTTAGCCAGCAGCAGCAGCCTTGGTCTATGGTCCTTGCTTCCAGGTTCCTACTTTTGAGTTCCTGCTGGACTTCCATCAAAGATGAACTATGACCTGGCAGTGTAATGTTAAATACGTCGTTTCCTTTACCAAGTTGCTTTTGATCAGTGGTGTTTATCGTAGCATTAGAACACTGCCAAACTTGACAACTTGAGTTTGATCCCAAGAACCCATATGGTAGGAGAGAACCAATTCTTGCATGTTTCATGACTCTCTCTCCCCCATAGGTAAGTAAATGTAGTAAAAACTAAACATGTGTTTTCAGCTGTTAAAAAAGCACAATTGATATAGTCAGCTCCAGTTCAATACAGGATTCATTCCAGGTTTTACTTTTTTCTTCCATAGTAGTAATAACCTTTTTCTGCAGTGAGAGACTTGGCTTCTATTACTCTAAATATGTACACATTTTAAGAATTAGATCTGTAGTATATGTGCAGAGGGATGGGACCAGGGCCATGTGTCCTGTGCTGTGCTGTGGCACACATGTAGAAGTCATAGAGTCAGTTCTTTCAGAGTCAGTTCTCTCCTACCACGTGGCTCCCTGAGATTAAACTCAGGTCTTAGGTTTGCCAGAAAGAGCCTTTTGCTGCTGAGACTTCTAGCTGGCTCATATTTTATGAGGCTTCTATGTGACACTCTGCTTTCCTGGACCAGAGACCCTATGATGTGGGTACTCAAGCCATCAGAGATGGGCCTCGGGAAAGTGCCTTCAGGTGTTCTTGTCTCATGCCAGTGAATGAAAACAACATTCTTAGGAGTATTCAAGTGATAATTCAAGTTTTATTAAAAATTATTGCAGAAAAATTAAACAGAGAGGGAGGACTTTCTAAGAGATAGGGAAACACTTTTTTTCATTTTATAGAGAAACTGACAAAGGCAAATCTCAGTTGAAGTTGGTGAATTCTCCAAGCTATCTTGGGCTGAGCCAATGAAGGACCCCCACACACTATTCTTGTCCTCCCTAGCTCAACCAAGGAAATAACTATGCCTTTGTTCATGTACTGTCCGTCTAGTTAGAGATCATTGGAACCCCTGTCTATCTCTGGCTCACTCCAGCTTGACTTTGACTGTTAGTCATGTGACCAATGTTACTTCCCTTCTCCCCACTCCCCTAGCTCTCTGTGTTGTCACATTTACACAGTTTGTAGCTGTGCTGTGACAGTGAGTTGATGGTATCCCCGTCACCAAGATGTAGCTTATAGCCTTTCTTGGCTACCTCAAGCTTCTTGCCCATAGGGTAGTCCAGGGTTATATCCTAGGTGGAAGCTAGCCATCATTACTTACAATCAAGTCTGTTCCAATTAGCTGTATTAGAAGAAAAAAGTTTATGAAAGAACAGTAAAGCCTTAGACAAGTTTCTCAAGGGCCACCCAGTTTGTGGTCACTAGCTCAGAGCCCTGTTCCTCTTTCTGTCTGTCTAGCTTGGTTATCTCATACCCACCCACAAGTCCTCCAGCCTCCAGCCTCCAGCACAGCATATGTAAACAGCTTGCACTTTTCAGCATGACCATTTCCCCTTACTACCTACAGACAGCTAGCATTCTCTCTATTTCTGTCTGTCTGTCTGTCTCTACCCCCCCCCCCCCATACAGGGTTGTAGTCTTGGATGCCCTAGAACTCTTTTGTAGACCATGTTGGCCTCATACTCATAGAGATTCTCCTGCTTCTGCTTCCTAAGTGGTGGGATTAAAGGCATATGCCACCATGCCCAGCTAGAGAGCTTTTTCTTGCCTCGGCCTCCAGAGTACTGTGGTATGAACCACTATACCCCCATTCAGGGACACTTTAAAGAATCTTTATTCTACTTGGTTTAGTTTGAGGTTGAAGATTTGTAGCACAGGCTGGCCTGGAACTTACTATACAGCTGAGCTAGCCTCTAACTTGTGATCCTCCGTCCTTAGCCTTTCACATGCTGGGATTACAGGAATACGTCAGTGTAAGATGAGTGTAAGTTATTTGTGATACAAACCAGCTGACTTCTAGGGCTCAAGTTGTTTTCCAAGTGCACCCCTCCATGTCCATGAAGTCTGAGAGAACTGGGTATAAAGCCAGCTTTTTTGTTCTTCATTGTACCCAGTGACCTTAATAATCTTCAATTGTCCTCAATCTTCAATTTCCACATCTCTTAAGCAGAGGCCGATAAACTAGAGTTGTGAGAGACAACTACATACAAGTTCTTCAGTAGAGAATTAAAGCGCTTGTTCTCAGTAAATGTTAGCTGCCTTAATTAAAATGAAAATGGTTGGTATGAGACTTAAGCTGTCAACTTCCCCTCCCTGCTTTGATACTGAGGATTGAATTTAGGGCCTTGCTCATGATAGCCAAGCTCTACCTCCAAGCTACCCCAGTTCTCTTTCTTTTTACTTTTTATTTTGATGCAGTCTTGCTGAGTTGTTCAATAGATTTCCAACCTTCCACCTTTTTTGCTTCACCTTCTTCCTAGTAGCTGGAATTATAGCTTAACTATAAATAAATATAAACCATTAGCATTGTTTCTCTTAAAAAATAGTCATTTATTATTAGCTTGCTATTGTCTATGTGATTCATAGTCTCAGATTTGGTGATAGCTTAAAGTGTGTGTGTATTTGTTTTGGGGGCAATTTACACTCAGGGTGTGGGCAAGCTAGGCAAGTGATTTACCACTGAGTTGTCTGTATAGTCTTTTTTTTTTTTTTTTTTAAACAATTTATGTGTATGGTATTTTGCTTGCATGTGTGTGCACCATGTTCATGTGTGGTACCTTTGAAGCCAGAAGAGGGCATCACATCCCCTGGAATTGGCATTACGGATTGTTGTGAGCCAACATGTGGGTGCTGGGAACTGGACCTGGTTGCCCTAAGAGAAATAAGAGATCTTAACTGAGCCAGTTAAGATCTGGTCCCTTGTACTTTTTGCTTCATGAACCTTGAAAGTGTCTAGAGAAATCCTTCAGTAGTAAATGCAAATCATTGCAGAGATTCTTTGGCTAGTTCTTAGTTTGTGTGTCTACATCAGTATAACTTATTTATATACAGGTATAACTTACATACAGGTTACACATACACAGAACAGTCTTGCTTTTCTTTATGGAGTCTAGGCCTTTTCACTTTGTTTTTCTCTTCCCTTTCCCCTTTGAGAATGTGTCTCAGCATTTCAGTGCATAGTATGTTCCTGGATCTTTCCTTCTAGGTGGATTAACTATGGTAATCCATTTTATTCAACTGTTTGCCTAGTACGTTTGTGTGCTATGAATTAAGAGGTTTATGAGAAGGGCTTGGAAGGCTAGAACTTCTAGGGGATAAAATTATCACAGACTAGTTAGTAGAAAGAAGATTTAAGAATGTTTACACCACTCAAGACCATTGAAAGAAATATCTGTCATTTATTAGATATTTATATGCAAAGCATCTTCTGGGATTGCATGTATAAAAGGGCTATGCTCTGGTCCCGAATTTCTTGCTTTCCATGATAGTCTAGTCCGAGACCAGAGCAACTAAAAAATGTCAGATATTAAACATGTTGAGTATAAAATGTTGCTGTTACATGCATTGCATACATTTAGAGACTTTTCTCCTATTATATAAAAAAATACATGGTAGTTTTGGTTTTTTCATTTGTCAAGTAAAAGTAACCCTGGTTATTGTATTGTTTCAATGAAATTAGTTGTATAAAATACAGCATAATATGTAAACTTAATGTACTGTTTTTACATTTAGGGTTGTTTATTTGTTTTTGAGACAGTCTTTCCCTGACTGGCCTAGAACTTGCTATATAGACTTGGCCTTAAACTCTCAGAGATCTTCTTGCCTCTGTTTTCTGAGTGTTGTGATTACAGGTGTGCACTAACATGCCTGACTTCAGTTAGGTACACTTTTAACTAGGGTTAAAAAAAAAAGACAGACAGAGTGTAGTGGAATGTAAGTAGTCTTCTTGCTAACTCCTGACTTCTTTATGTGTGCTTCTATGATGGGAGCATGATTTTGAATACTTTCTAGTAATAATTTTATGTGCATAAATTCATACAACCACATATTTTATAATTAACATAAATGGAAATATCACATCTTTTTTGTTGATTGATTTTGGCAATCTTTTTTCGCAGTGGGTATAAGTTTTTAAGAATACTGCTCTTTTTAGTGATTGAATTTTCTGTTGTTTTTATATATAATAATGTAGCTCATGTGTTTTTTCAGCACTCACGTGTATAACTTTTCTCTCCACAGGGTCAACTCAACATCCCTTAAAAATCCATTCTCCCAAGAAGAAGGGACAGAAAGAAAGACCACTTTGTAAGAAAGGCTTTGGTATCCCATGAACGAGCCAGCCGAACACCGATTGGGGTGCACCAGGACTCCAGAGCCAGATATAAGGCTCAGAAAAGGGCACCAACTTGATGATACAAGGGGAGGTAATAATGACAACCACCAAGGAGATTTGGAGCCCAGTTTAGAGACACCTGTTTGTTCTTCCTACTATGAAAATGTAAGTTAAAAGTTCAGAGGGTGGAAGTAAAGCAAACATTTATGAAGATGAGAGGTCACTTAAAAAGAATACATATGTGTAATATATAATGTGTGTGGTTTTTTTTTTTTTTTAGAGGAAAGGTAGAGATGTTGACTTAGTAAAAATATTTTATTCAAATTTTACGTATGAGTGTTTTGTCTGCATATGTGTGTACCACATGCTTGAAGAGGGTGCTAGATTCCTAGAAGTGGAGTTACATACAATTGTGAATCACCATATAAGTGCTGGGACTTAAAACCAGGTTCTCTGTAAAAACAGCAAGTCTCTTAACTACTGAGCCATCTTTTTTTTTTTTTTTTTAATGTTACATTTGGTGTGTGTGTGTTTGTGTACACACACATATACATGTACCATGGTACATATGTAGAAGTCAGAGGTCAACTTTGGGAGTTGATTCTCTCCTACCTCATGAATCTCAGGAATTACACTTAGGCCTTTAGTCTTGGCAGCAAGCAGCATTACCCACTGAGCTATCTTACCAGCCCTGACTTACTTTTTTTTTTTTTTTTTGAAGAACAGACCCAGGACTTCATGTGTGCTAGGTAGCAGCTGTGCTCCCCAGAAAAACTTGAGGTTCTTTTTAAAAAATATTTGTGTGTGAGAACTCTGGACCTCTTGATTGTGTAGCAAGTTCTTGTAAACATTGAGTCATTTTTCCAGTCTAAAAACTTGGTTTCTTTTTTGCTTTTTTGTATTTTTTTTTTCCCCTTGAAATAGTGTTTCTCTGTGTAGCCCTGACTGTCCTGGAACTTGTTATAGACCAGGCTGGTCTCAAACTCAAGAGATCGCCTGCCTCTGCTTTCCAGTGCTGGGATTAGAGGCATGTGCAATGCCTGTCAGAACTTGTTTCTTATTAAGCTTAGATACTATTTCATTTCATAGTTGCACTTTCTGCTGGCTCTTAAAATCATAGTCACTGTCTTATCTTAAGAGAGAAATGCTTTTAAATGTTACTTATTTTTGTGCTTATGAGTGTTTACCTGCATGTATATAAGTGTGCCTGGAAGCTTTGGAGGTCAGAGGACCCTCCGGCATTGGGCCATCAGACTGTTGTAAGAGTCCCATGTGAGTACTGGGAACTGGGCAGAGCAGCAGATACTTTTAATATGGCTGCAGGTGGCCTTTGCTGGCTGCAGTAGCCTTCTTTAGCTTCTTATCTTCCAGTGTTTCAGGAGAAGGAGCTGAAGCCCCGACAGTGACTGTAGAGTGAGTTGCCTGCATCTTGGTCTGACGGTCTTTGTAAGGGTATAGTTGTTGTCCTCTCAGAGTCAGATGACCGCAGCCTGGCACGAGAGAAAAAAAATGAATGCTGAATGGTTTTTAAATCATATTTATGTTTTATTTTTAAGATAGGATCTCACTGTGTAGTCCTAGCTAGCCTGGAACTCACCATGTAGACTAGACTGGCCTTGAACTTCATCTGTCTCTGACTCTCCAGTGTTGTGATTAAAGGTGTGTCCCACCACTCTTGGCAGGTGCTTATTTCTTAAAAACCAAAACCTGAAGAAGGTTAGAAGAGGCTCTTCCTGAAATAACAAACTTTAGAGGAGTATAAACTTGTGTTCCTTGTGCAAAGGAAAAAGGACTTTAGAAAGTATGCCATTTCTTACAAATGTCAGTAAGTTACAATCTTGGAAGTTGAACTAGCTACCAGTAGGTAGTGGTGGATGCTATACATGAAATAACGTGTGCCAAGGAGTTATTGCTATTGTTGTTTGTTTTAAGACAGGGCTCATGCAGCCCAGGTTGGTGTTGACTAAGCTGTCTCCTGAGCCCCTCAATTGAGGTCTGGAAATAGAAAACACCTCCTCTTCTTCCTCTTCTTCCTCTTCTTCTTCCTCTTCTTCTTCCTCCTCCTCCTCTTCCTTTCCTTCCTTCCTTCCTTCTTTCCTTCCTTCCTCCCTTTTTCCTCTTCTTCCTCTTTTTTTTTTTTTTTTTTCAAGTCAGAGTCTAATTATATAGCCCAGTTGGCCTGCCTCACTTTCTAGTTTCTTCTTGGCCTTTATCATGAAGGAATGTTGAACCTTGTCAAAGGTGATGCAGCAGGGGGTGGGGCACACGCTCCAGGGCACACATGTGGAGGTCAACAGATGACCTCGTGGGATTTGATTCTCCATCTACCATTATGTGGTTCAGGGATCAAATTCAGATCATTCAGCTCTTACTGGGCCCCGGAAGTAAAACCAAAAGGAAAGTAATAAAGCTGTTTGAAGACCAGATTGTGAAGTGAGCATAGCGTTGCTGCTGTGGTAGGCAGTTGTTTCTCTGTCAGAATCAAGAAACATGGTTTTTGACTTGCTTGTATTTGTTTGGTGTTATTTTGGTTTTCTTTGAGAAAGAGTCTTGGTATGTAGCCCTGGCTGGCCTGAAACTCACAGAGCTCTGCCTGTCTCCACTGGGATTAAAGGTGTACACCATTATGGCCAACTTCTTCTTCTTTTTTTTTTTTTTTTTTGGTTTTTCGAGACAGGGTTTCTCTGTGTAGCCCTGGCTGTCCTGGAACTCACTCTGTAGACTAGGGTGGCCTAGAACTCAGAAATCCGCCTGCCTCTGCCTCCCAAGTGCTGGGATTAAAGGCGTGCGCCACCACCGCCCAGCCTGCCAACTTCATTTTTAACATTAATAGATTGCCTAATGTATTGTTGATGCATGACTTTAAAAACTTTGTATTTTCTAGGAAAGCATGTTGATTGGTCCTGCCCTTGACTGTTGCTGTGATGTCTTTACAGAGCCCTGAGGAATTCGAGTGTAATGATGACAATTCCCAGGAAGATGAAGGGTTTATGGGCATGTCCCCTCTCTTACAAGCCCATCATGCTATGGAACGAATGGAAGAGTTTGTTTGTAAGGTAAGCTTACAGTTTCTTATGATTTTTTTTTTTTTTTTTTTTACTATCCATTTAGCCTTTCCCAAACAGACATTGAAAGAAGATGGCAGTCCTTTGGCAAGATGAGGACAAAGAAGTCTCCTGACTTTAACTTTATTCAAGACACATTTGTAAAATACACTGATAAAGTTAATATAACTCGAATGTCCCATTAGGATATGAATCTCTCCTGATAAAGGTTAGAAGAGTAAATGTAGATTAGATAAGACAGGATGAACAATTTGAATTGGTTGTGCTAGTGTTATTAAAAAGCCAAACCCAAATCCGTTCTGCTGTTTAAGATGGGCAGTGCAGTTGCTGTTTCTAGAGAGTCTGGATAATCAAGCTGCTGAGGTAGAAACTTCAAACATCTCATGTCATCTACTGTCTTCAGTGCAGCTAGTATATTTTTGTCTCTTAAATGGTTTTGTGATTCATTGAATCTTTAGGAATTGTAGGTTTTTGTTTGTTTGGTTTTATTTTGTTTTTTAATGATAGATAGAATTGAAGTTACTTGCTGGGAATAGAAAGAAAGACTGGTAGGATTTTTAGTTAGATAAGCAAGTGATTTGGGTAGTATCCTGGTTGGTTTCATTTTGCTGTTATGAAATATCCTGATAAAAAGCAACCTAAGGGAAAAAGATTTTATTTTAGCCCCTAATTTTAAGTTATAGTTTATTATTCACAGGGAAACCAGCTTCACTTAGATTCTCAGGACCTAGGCAGAATGAAGCCAGATTCTTGGCCAAATGTCCCATTAATGGCCCCTATGCAAGTTCTTGGTAGAATTCTTGATACCCTCTGAGAGCTCATGAACTGAGCCTCCACTGTTTGCATTTCTCTCAGCATTCTTCCAAGTTCCTTCAAGGACAACTTAGTAAATTTTGTGCCTTTTGATGGCTTTTTTAGCTTGTGATTCTAAACACTTCTACATTCCAGTAAAAACATACAAAAACTAATTCAAATGCAGTAAGGCTCATGTCAGGTTCATCACAGCAATTATCCCACTTCTGGTACCGATTTCTGTTCTTCCATTTCTGTTGCTGTGATGAAATACGCTGATAAAAATCAACTTAGGAGAGAAACGGATTTACTTTAGTACACAATTCCAGATTAGAATCCATCATTAATTGGGGAGCCATGGCATCTGGCACTTGAAACAGTCACACCTATGGTCACGAACAGAGAATGAATGCATGCATGCCTGGGCTCAGCTTGCATTTTCTATTATTAGACATATAGTTTGGGACCAAACCAAGGGAATGGTGCCTCCCACAATGGACAGGCGATCTCAGTTAATATAATCAAGTTATGAAATCAACATGGTTAATGAAATCAAGACAGTCTCCCACAAACATGCCAACAGGTCAAGTTGATCTAGATAATCTCTCAGTGAGAGTCTCTTATTGGCGATTCTAGATTCTATCAAGGCCACAAAACTAACCTTCAAAACTAGGTATGATCTCAAGTCAGTGTAAGTCTTTCTCACTGTGTGTGTGTGTGCGAGTGTGTGTGTCTGTCTTATATCTTGAGAGGGAAGTGGCTGGTGTTAAAAAAGTATTGTCTCCTTTTCCCTTACTCAGTGTATTGTTTTTAGCTTCTTGATAGTCTTGAGATAGGAGGATCACTTTAGCCCATGAATTCACAGCCATCTTAAGCAGTATAGTCAGACCCTGTCTGAGGAAAATAAAATTTTAAAAAAATGAAAATACTAGAAAAATAGGATACACAAATATACATAGGATTTTGTTTGTTTGTTTGTTTGTTTTGTGTTTGCATTGTGCCATTTTATTCAAGGACTTATGCATCTGCAGAATATTTGGTCCATAGGAGGTCTTCGAAGCAGTCCTCTGTAGCTCCATGGGACAGCGTGGGAAGCATGGGAAGTAGTAGCAGGAAGCATTCAAGATGAGAGTCTTCTTGGCTTGTTTTACTTTACTTTAGGAATATACACGGATTGGCCAGGTTAGCCTCGGTGAGTGTAGGCCCTGAGTTTTGAACTGGAAAGTGAGAGAGACAAAAGGAGGGGGAAGGAGGGATAAGGGATAAGACATGAGACTGTTTAATACATAGGGCTGCATCTGTTCTCAAGTTGGCACTTGCCTTGGGAGAAAATAGATGTTTCACATAAAGGAAAGCTTTTTATAGTTGTCAGTAAGGAAATAAAGGGCAGAGAATAGCAAACAGGTTGTGGAAGGGACACAGTAGTGGGCAAGTGACAGTCTTCCTGAACAGTGGGGAGGAGAGTCCAGTTTATGAGGCTTAGCTGTTTGCTTTGTTTCAAGACCTCCAGGACACAGTGGGGAGAGGTCTTGAGTTTTGATAATTTGTATTTGTATTTAGCTTTATAGTGTACCAGGTGGACGCACTGGGGGGTGGGGTGGGCAGTAGTGGGAACTCTTCTCCTTTGCTGCTGGATTCTGGGTGAAGTTGATCATCGTGGTGTGAGGTTTGGCCTGAGATGTTAGGGTTAAAATAAATATGGTGCAGTGAACAGACTTTGTTAGGAGGTAGTGTAAGCAGTGTAAAGGTCCTGTCCCTTCCCAGGAGGTCCCTGGGGTGGATGCAGTCCTGATTGTGCAGAGGCCCCTTTTAACAGGAGATTAAAAATAGAAAGGTGCATCCAACCCAGGGATGCTATCAGTATAAACTCATGCGAGGTCTGTACGGCATTTGTTTGATCCTCAAGATTCATTAGGTAAATGCTGTTATCCTTATTTTATAGGCAAGGAAACTAAGCCTTGGAGATTGTTGTGATTGATTAAACTTACACCAGTCAATAACAGAGATCTCAAATTTCCTAACTTGTGCCTTTTCCATTTAACACTTCAGTTTTCTTGTAGCAGAAAGAAGAGGGGAGACATTTTAGGATAAGACATGAAACTGTGATTCTATAATTTCTTTTGTATCAATAAGAACATTAAGTATAAAATAGTCATATTTAAGGTCTGATTTTTATTTTTTTCTGAGGTAACATCTGTTGTTCATGATGAAGGTCTGTGTAGCTGGGACTTTGAATTCCTCATTTCTTTAGCTGGACTAAAACCAAAGATCCTTTAGGGCAAAATTTGGTATATTATGCTTTCCTGTTCTTAAAAAAGCCTACCCTTTAGAAATACATTTTTTGTCAGCCTGTTTTACTTTTGACAGTATAAGACATTACGGTAAAAGTTGTTTAGGAACAGTGTTGCTAAATGACAGCTAAAATCACAAATATAACATACAAATGACAACATTCTTCCATGAATACTAGGTATGGGAAGGTCGATGGCGAGTGATCCCTCATGACGTGCTACCAGATTGGCTTAAGGATAATGATTTCCTTCTTCATGGACACCGGCCTCCTATGCCTTCTTTCCGGGCCTGTTTTAAGAGCATTTTTAGAATACACACAGAGACGGGCAACATTTGGACACATCTCCTAGGTATGTAGTGTTGGTGGTCAGTGGTATAATGAAATTAGTATTTGCTTAGTTTCTTTGATTTTTATATATTTTGAGAGTAAATACAGCACTCAAAAAATATGATAGAATTTATCTCCCTCAGATTTTCAGTAATAATTTCTCATTGGTTTACTCTTTGATAATCCTAACTTGTGCTGCGACTTTATTACAACCAACTCATCTTTTTCTCTCCTAGAGTTTTGTTTTGAGATAGGGTTTAACTATGTATCACAAGCTAGTCTGGACTTGAGGATCCTTCAGCCTCTTCCAGGTAGCTATGTGTACCCCTTGCCTGCCTTCTCCCTAGATCTTCAGACAGGGGTCTCCAAGGCAAGGCAAGAATTGCTGTGTAAGATATACAGTATTTAATACGTAGTAAGAAGGGCATGTGTTAGAAAGTACAAGCACATTCTTTTCATTCATTACTTAGATTATTTATAGTTAAATTTCACTTGACATGAATAGAATATGAAACTGATATTTTTTTCCATTATGATTTTTATAAAATTAAACAAAGAATACAGTGGGGACAAATGATAATCTTTTAGTTAAAGGAACAGTACAGCTGAGGTAGCCATTATAAAGAAGAATGAAGTAGGGTGAGACGTGGCTATACATGTCTAATCCCAACACCTGGGAGGAGAGACAGGATTGTATCAGGTAGCCTGTAATGTGCTGTGAGACTCTGTCTTGAACAGATAAAGTTCAGTATCAGCCTCAAGGAAAAACCCACATGTAAGTCCTGGTGACTTGGGTTAGGTAAAGGTTTCTTAGAATTGATACCTAGAGTACATGTAGCCAAAAAAAGAAGAAATTGGATTTTGTCAAAGTTAAAAAAAAAATATGTTTGTTACAGAATATTGTCAAGAAAGTTAAAAGGATAACCCCAGAGTGAGAGAATATTTGCAAATCATGTTATACCTAGTCTACCATAGGACTCTTGTAAGTTAACAGTATAAACAGCCCATCCTTTTGTGAGGGACAGTAAATCTCCTTTGTAGACATTTCTAGAAACGTGTACTTGGAAAAGGTATAATTTTACCAGTCATTTAGGGGAACTGTAAGACACAGACAGAGAGAAGTACAATGAGCTACCATTTCACTCCCTCCAGGATTGTTGTGATCAAGACAATGGGAAGTAAGTCTCGGCACTAGGGATTGAAGAAGTAATGCTAACAGGAATGAAAATGGGTCAGCACCTGTGGAAAACAGTAGGTAGTCTGTCAGAAAGCTAACAGAGTCACTGGCAGTTTTACTTCTGCTGAATATTCAACAAAAGCTGTATATGAATGTTTTAGCAGCATTATTAATAGAGACAACCTGCTGCCGAATAGATAAACCACACATGGTTTAGTCATGCACTCAGACATTGTTTGGGTGTCAGTGAAGTTAAATCCCCAGGCCTGCAATGGTGGAAGGAGAGAATTGACTCCTACAAGTTGTTCTCTGGCTTGCATACATGCACAAAAATAAGTAAAAGATTAAGATTTTGGCTATAAAAAGGGTGAATCACTGATGATTATTACATGTTGAGTGTGTCCTTAAGTTAATTAAATGGAGAGACACCACAGGCTACAAAATTGAGTGATTCCATGTATATGAAACATCCAGAAAAGGCAAATTCATCGGGACAGAAAGTAGGTTAGTGTCTGTCTAGTACTAGAGGGAGCTGAGAATATCGGATGACAGCGGGGACAGGCCTCCATTCGGCATGGTGAAGATGGTTTGCAGGTAGTCCTGATTGATGGTTGTACAGACTTGGGAATATACTAGTTCCTTGCTATACTACATTCTACTTGAATTTCTTTTTTTGTTTATTTTCGAGACAACATTTCTCTGTATATGTAACCTGTAACCCTGGCAATCCTGGAACTTGCTGTGTAGACCAGGCTGGCCTCGAACTCTGAAATCCATCTGTCTCTGCTTCCCAAGTCCTGGGACTAAAGGTGTGTGCCACCACTGCCTGGCTTGATTTGTGTTTGTTACCTCAGGTTTAGTTTCTACTCTCTCTCCAAGTTTCTGCTAGTATAGTGAGAATAGAATAGAGAATAATCAAGTTTGTTGATGACATTTAAGTCAGATAATTTTTTAATTCAAATTACCAGATGAGAATGAATTAAAGTGTTAACCATAGAATCACTTATCAGCTTCTGTCTGGGCCTCCTTTAGCCCTTTGCTAAGTAATAAAGAGCATGGTATCTTATTGTGGAGACCAGTTTAACTACTGGTTAAGTAGTTAAATATAAGATAGGCCTAGTATGCACAGCTATAAGGGAGGCTGAGGCAGGAGGATCATAAGTTTAAGGCCTGCTTGTGTTAGAGTGTGTCTGGGTAATTTAGTGAAAGTGACTCAAAAGTACAAAAATTGGTCTGGTAAAATGGCACACACACTCTCTCTTACTTTTTTTTTATAAGCAGTTACTGCCCTTAATAGAGGATCCAAGTTCAATTCCCAGCACTCAGATGGCAGCTGACAAACCATCTGTGACGGTAGGAAGGAGATTCATGTAGGCAAAATACCCATACATATAACAATAGAGAAACTTTTTAAAAATCCAAGAAGGAGGGCAGCTCAGTGGTGAGTGCTTGCCTAGCATGTTATGAGGTCTTGAGTTAAATCTCTAACACAAAAACAAACCCCACAGACCCAAAAAACAACCAAACTACAAAAAACTTGGTATGAACCTATAGTGGTGGCCACACGCCTTTAATCCCAGCACTCAGGAGACAGAGGCAGGCAGATAGCTAAATTTGAGGCCAGTCTGGTTCTATGCAGTGTGAACTCCAGGCCAACCGGACTACATAGACTCATTCTCAAACAAAGCAGATGGTTAGGTATGGAGTTTGTGACTGGAATGTCTGGCTCAGTTAGTGAGGAGCAGAGAAACAGCACAGGACAGATGTCAAATGGAGCTTTGAAAGCACCTGTAAGTGTATGTATCACAACTGCATACCTAACAGTTCAGGCTTAAGAATCTTAGAGGTTAATTGTCCTCTCTGACTTCTTTTTGGATTGTGGTCCTTAGATGAATGAGAAATTATCTTCCTTGTCCTCCTCCTCCTCTTTTTTCTTTCTCAGATAGTCGTCTTATTTACCCCAGGCTACCTCAGATTCCTCTGTTGCTGAGGGTGACCTTGAATTTGTAATCCTCCTCCTTCTCCCAAGTGCTGGGGTTAAGGTGTGTGCCACCATACCAGGTTTATATGGTGCTGAGGATGGAACCCAGGGCTTTGCGCACGCTGGGAAGCACTTATTACATTTTCAGCTAGTTATTATATTCTTTGTGCTCAAAGTTTATGATGTTTAAAGTGTGCATGACACTAGCAGCATTGGAAGTAAACTAAATCTTAGATAAACATTATATTTGGATTTTTCTCACAGAATTTATTGTTGTAGTATTACTGCTACTGGGAAAATTTGAAGACAACTGTTCTGTCAGAGCATTTTATCCATTTCTTGTATTCTCTTCCTAGGTTGTGTATTCTTCCTGTGCCTGGGGATCTTTTATATGTTTCGCCCAAATATATCTTTTGTGGCCCCTCTGCAAGAGAAAGTGGTCTTTGGATTGTTCTTCTTGGGAGCCATTCTCTGCCTTTCCTTTTCATGGCTCTTCCACACGGTGTACTGCCACTCAGAAGGGGTCTCCCGACTCTTCTCTAAGTAAGTATTCATGATGTCCTTGTTATCAGCCGTGCTTTAGGGGCAGTAGTGCAGGAACAGCCTCCAACAGAGCTGGCAGGATTCTTGATGCTACCACATTCGAACGTCATCCTATAAACGATGCCAACAGCCCAGTTTGTTTCTTAGTTGTTGTTGATGTCATAAGTCATGGGGGATTAATTGGAGCCTATAATGGATGATAATTTTTAGCATTAAATGGAGTTTTTTTAAATTTTAATCCTAGATTGGATTACTCTGGTATTGCTCTTCTGATCATGGGAAGTTTTGTCCCTTGGCTTTATTATTCTTTCTACTGTAACCCACAACCTTGCTTCATCTACCTGATTGTCATCTGTGTGCTGGGCATTGCAGCCATTGTCGTCTCTCAGTGGGACATGTTTGCCACCCCTCAGTATCGGGGGGTCAGAGCAGGTGAGTGCATGTGAACGTGCAGTTACCACCGGACATTAAGGCGCATTAGAGTCAGATGCTGTGCTTTTCAGGGCAGAGATACAGTAACTGTCTGGCTTGTCGTTAGGCTCCGGGCCTGGTGCTCGGGTAGGAGGAAGCACAGGGTTGAAGGGCAGCAAGAAGATGGGTGCACACACGTATTTTAGGCAGTGTTGTTTGAGGAAATACCACATATAATGACTTATGTATCTTTCAGCTGATTCTCCTTGTGTTATATCTAGTAGTATATTTGAATTTAAATTGCTTTGATAAATAAGGCCAGAGTTTACGCTGATTATGCTCCAATAACCTATGATATTTAGGTAGTGCCTACTGAGTGCCCTGTGACACTGACAGCCTTCTTGTTCAATTGTGGCATTTGCAGAACCAGAAGTTTGAAAAACACTGCCTTTAATTTTTGAAAGCAGTAGGCTCTGTTGAGTGATTCTGACACAATCTTTATGAACTCCGTATCTGAAGTTGTGTCTTCTCTCTGTCCTAAAGTAACACCCAGTGTCTCCCAAGTGGTATTACAACACACGTTTCTTCTTGTTATAAAATTCAAGTTCATCTGCATGTACTTGGAATGCTAGAAACAGAACTGACCTCATGTTAGTGACATGCCAGTATTCTGCTCTCCCCCGTCTTAAGATGTCCACAGGAGCAAGTAGGCAGTAGCCAACACTGGCTCTTCAGTTCTTCACTAGGTCAGTGGTGTTACCCTGTTTGAGTACATGGGCTAAGAGCATCTTTGCTGAGGAAAGCTGAGCATTCTGCTATGTATAAACACTCGGTTAAGTCCTGAGCCTTTGGCTTGAGAGAGAAAAGGACTATTAGCTTTTGTTCATGTGCAAAGGGAAAGAACGGTGTAGCCATGCTTTGGAGGACAGAAGAGGGGTGGAGTAGTTTTTATTTGGGTCTGCTTGGTCCCTGACTTTGATGTAGTTAGCGAGCCATTTCTTCCTCTCATTTAGGTGCACATGTTTTCTGACTGAGAGTCTGTATGCATCCATGTATATATTTTGTGGCATGCTATCAGCTTACTGGCAGTTGTGGAGGTCCTGGAGTCTGTGAGGAAAGCTTACCAAATGACAGCCTGTTGTTGTATTCTGCCTGTAAAAGGTGGCATTCAAGGAAGTCTAAACAAGTCCCCCACGCCTTTTCTTTTCTAAAGCTCTTGGCAGTGGGTTTTTTGTTTTTGTTTTTTTTGTTTTTTTAAAACTAACCCTTAGGGCTGCTTACACAGCCTGGCTTACCATGAGGCTTCTTGTATTTGTAAGTAGAGCATAGCTACATTGTCTTGGGTGATGGATGAATGGTGTCTCAGAGTTTGAAGGACTTTTTTCTTTAAAACAAGAATGACCTTACTTTGAAGTTGAAAGTTGATCAAAGTAAATGGAATTATGTCATAACATTGATTTCTTATTTTTCTTGTGTATTCTCTTTCTTCTGTTCTCTGATGACTTAGGAGTGTTCGTGGGCTTAGGCCTGAGTGGAATCATCCCTACCTTTCATTATGTCATCTCAGAAGGGTTCCTGAAGGCGGCCACCATAGGGCAGATAGGCTGGCTGATGCTCATGGCTAGCCTCTATATCACAGGAGCTGCCCTCTATGCAGCCCGCATCCCTGAGCGCTTCTTTCCTGGCAAATGTGACATCTGGGTAAGTGTGGTCAGCGGTGACACGGTGTATATGTTGCTGTTAGTGGGCCAGTGGCATACAGGGGTGATATAATCACAAGTTTCAACAGTAAGAGGCTTGCATCCCAGTCTTAGCTCTGTCCTTTGTGTAGATTCTCTGGACAATGAAATGGGATAATTTTGGGAAGCAGAGGTAGGCAAATTCCTGAGTTTGAGGCCATCCTGATCTATAGAGTGAGTTTAAGGACAGCCAGGGCTTCAAACGAACAACAAAAAATACCAAGGAGGGGGGTGAGTTAAGTTATTAGTTTGTGTGTTTGATGTATGTTAGAACAGGCATGCTATGGTGCCTATGTAGACGTCAGAGGGCATCTTTCAGGAATCGACTCTCTTCTGGTTTGGTGATGTGTGTCTGGTAGAGGAATGGAGGAGAGAAGGGTAACTAGATTGTGGCCAACAATGAGAGATGAGGGAAGAACATGAGGAACTATAAAGATGGACCTTTCTAACCTAAGGGGACCTGAGACATCTCCAGCAGTGGAATGCATTTGGAGTGCGCTTAAAATAACTGCCTTGTAGGGGTCTCTCAGTTTTGCTCAGAGTTGTATGGTGAGCTGGTCACCCATGTTCTTAAAGTTAGGTTAGCTGTCTGTAAATGGAGGTGATCTTGAGCTCAGTCTTTTGAGCTTCAGGTTAGATAATTTAACCTTTTGTTTTTTCTTATTTATACTTCTAGAATCAGTGTTTTGATAAATACCACTGTGCCTTTTCATTTTGAGACCAGGAGAGAATGTTATAATTTCTGTGTCCATCAGTAAGCCTTATCCTACTGCTAGTTGTCAAGGGATCCTTGGGAACTTGGTGGCCTGACTGCATGGTCTGTGGAATTTGCCCCCAAGTTCTCTATATTAGTGGCAGTCCCTGTATTTCTCTTGGAGAACTCTGACTCAGGAGAACTCGAGCTCCCCAAGGGTTATTCTTGTACCCACCTTGGATTTGAACTGTGTCACATGCATTCCCACTGTCCACCTTCTGGGGACCGTTAGCAGGTTAGTGACAGTGGCTCTCTCTTCTCCCTCCAGTTTCACTCTCATCAGCTCTTCCACATCTTTGTGGTTGCTGGTGCCTTTGTTCACTTCCACGGAGTCTCGAACCTGCAGGAATTCCGTTTCATGATTGGTGGGGGCTGCACTGAAGAGGATGCACTGTGATACTCTCCAGGAACCAGGGACTCTGACCCTGAGCCAGGCCTGCTGCTCCCGCAGGCCTTCTTACTGGCTGTCGGTGCCAGTGCCAGAGAAGCCCCCAAACTTGGACAGCCTCACGGGCCTTGTGTTGGCCCAAGGGCTCCATGGGGTACAAGACTAAGAAGAGATAAACAAAAATAAATCATACCTCACAGGATGGAGTGCGTCAATGTGGAGAAAAGGAGAGATGGCTCATCCCCTGGCTTCCTTTTGGGATCTACCGATTGAGAGCAACTCTGCAAGACCCTGGCCTGACAGATTGGCTTCTGGCGTGATCGTATTTATTTGTAGAAGATGGGGAAACAGTTTAGTTGGTGGTTCTTTCTTCTCCCTTTCTTGCTCCTTAAAGCAGTAATACGTATGAGTACCATGCGCCAACTGATTGTGCCATTGGAGCTCCTTAAACAATAATCAAAACCAATTTAGGTGAACATTTATATCCAGTAAAGGGTTGGGAGTGCGGTTTTAAGCACTCCTTTGGGAGAACAAAGAAATTAATGTAAATAAGATTTCTAATTTACTGTTTAAATAAGAATTTATATAAACATTTAAGACATAGGGGGAGGGAGGGAGACTTTTTTTTTTTTTTAAAAAGAATGAAACATGCAAGTACCACACACTGTTTCAATTTTGCACAAGTGATGGGAGGAGGATGGAATGGTAGCCCCAGAATGCACGATGTCTTGGTGCACCAAGGTGCCTTCCCTAGGCCAATAACACTTGGACCCTGCTGGGGCAGAGTGTACAGCCCCAGCCCAGGAACTTCCTGGCCACTCAAGACTGAGAGGCTTTGGGCATTCAGAGGGGAGGGATGTGGTGTGTGCTTTCTCAGTGGAAGCAGCACAGGTTGTCATAATGGCTCTAGAGAAAGTGTCATTTGAGAGACTGTTACGTAGGATAGTAATGACCCTTCTGAAGAGTGATGGTTCTGCCTGGTTTTACCACAGATGTAGTAGAGAGTTGAAGAAGGGAGGAGGACCTGAGAGCATCAGCCTAGGGCTTGTCTGCATCCTCCTGGTTTCGTTTCTCCTTTAACCAGGTATAGTTCTTATCTGAATAGAGGGATGGCCATTTTCCAGACCCTCTCTGTGGAGCCTTGAGCCATTCTGCAAACTTTGCTCTATTGAGAATCACTGCCCTAACTGTCCTTCTTCCTCCTGGAAATCAAAAACTGCCCCATTCCCCCCTCTCGGCATTATAGCTCCTGGCATGGAGCCAGCCACTAGTGAGATTCTGATGAGCATGGGTCCCACCTGAAGTCATACAGGCAGGTGTGGAAAACCATCCCCTTGGACTAGGAATGGTGGCGCTTTTCTCTGGCACACTGTCTTGGTAAACTTGGTGTGACAGAGCAGATCTTCTCCCCTTGAATAAGAAAGTCAGTGATACCTACTGTGGGGTTGTTGGTGCTCACTGATGCTGTCTGCAGGAAGTGTGCCTCAGAGTTGAGAAGAAGTGCTTTGTTATTGCCAGGTAGTCTGAGAGAATTAAACTCACGATTTTAAATTGCTGCTAGAAGTTACAAATAATTTCTCTGTCCTAGGGCCATCTTGTTATGGGTTTTAGAGAGTGGCAACAAGTTGGGTCTTGGCTCCTAAGTGAGAAACCAAGCACCTGAGTCTCTTAGACTCTAGGTATCACTCCCTGGGGCTAGTGGGTATTGCAGTGTAACAGGGGGCCTCAAGCATCTCAGAAGGGGTGCTTGGCAATATGAGGAGGTCCTGTGTATTCAGTACTGTTTTCTTGGTCATTGTTGTCCTTCCTTTACCTTCAGATCTCCATCCAGCTGCAGCTGGGGATCTAGGAAGGAGTCCATTTTAAAACCTGGCAAGAACTTCAGAGTATTTTGGTTGTGGATAAGGTCACTGCCCTAGGTAGACCAAACAGAAAGCTCTGGGTGAACAGCATTGTGCCAGACAGAATTAAGAACAGTGTTAATTCCTCTAGGAGCAGTTTGACAAGACATGTCCATCCGGAAGGAAGCTCACCTAGGTTTGTGGTAGTAACAGCACATATCAGAAGCCAGACTTACTCTCTGGTCATGTACTTTGGGACATGAGTACGAGATGCTTCCTCATGACACCTACAGAAGTAGAGGTCTTTGGGTCTAGTCATCCCTCTTCCCAAAGCAGGGAGACTCTGGTTCAACATAGCACAAACTCTTAGGGAACAGAATCACCACCACCAATGTGTAGTCCAGTAACTTCCCTTCGGTATATATGTGTGGGCATGTGTGCCCTGTCTGTCTGCGCAGCTCACTACCAACAGCCTCCATGTGCACTTGACCTGTGGTGCCTCCGGAACTCGCCAGGCTGGCACCTGAATGCCTTACTCTCAGCAGTCTGAGGCTTGCTTGCTCTGCGCACACGTTTCATTCTCTTTTTTTTTTTTTTGGCCCTAGGCTGGTTAGGAACCTGTCCACCTTCACTCTTTCATCATTAAATAGTGGCCTTTTCCAGTATTTCCTCTCTCCTCTATAAGTTGCTGAAATCACAAAGCACACTTTTGGGGATCATAGAAGGTTGGGGTTCCAGAAAGGCATCTATGTGATGGTTCCATTCACTATGGGGATTTCCCTACTTGCTGTCTTCTCGATTTCTCTAATAAAAAGAGCCAAATGGAAAATGAGTTTTGTTTGTTTTTATTGTGTCCCCCCCCCTTTTCTTTTAAAACCTTACCTGACTTTTAGGATATCCTTAATATCCTAATTTAGTCAGGAAGTTTAGGGAATTTTTAGAAACTTCCTGCCTTCAGGAGGTTGATGCAGGAGGATCATGAGTTTAAGGATAGCCTGGGCTACACAGGCCTTGTCTAAAAAGAAAAAGGTAAGCTTTCTCTACATCTGGTTCAAGTGACCATCAAGGTCTAAGGGCTGTATGGAACCTGACCACATGCACTTGGCCCTGTATTTTGTCAGAGCCATCTACAAGCCACTTGAAAGCCTCTGGGTGGTGTCACTGCAGCCCAGGAACAGCACTGTCAAAAGCATTTCCTTTTCTCATTGGGCACAAGCCATCTGATACTTCCCCATGTCCAATTTAAGTGCTCCATAGTTCAGCCCCTCAGAAACCACCGAGGAAGACTTAGGCTGCATCGTCCTGTCCTTTGGCCACACTAGACTTAGAATTATGAGGCAGGTACATATCCTGCTTTGTCCTGTTTGCCATGGGATATGATTCGTTTCCTTCCCTGGTCCCATACACTCTCACCTGTCCAGTTATCCTTGCAGCCTTCCTGATGCATGGTTCACCATAAAGAGTATTTCAGAAGCTGCCATTGGGCCTGGCTTTGGTTCCTTGGAGCCACTGCTGATTGTCCTTTTTTGTGTCTGAGCCACTTAACTCTCCTTTCTTTTCTGACCTTAGGATATGTATGGTCAGTCCTATGTTCCCCTGAACCAAAACTTGGCATAGCATCACAAAGTGTGGTTGAAGCCTTTTATTTGAGGTTCTGTTCTAGCACACAAACTCAGTAGCACATTCCTGGTGCTTCTGACTGCGCTCCAGCCCTTGTGGTTGAAGGCAACACAGAGGTAAGGAAAGATGCCAGAATGCCGTATTCTGTTCATTTAATCTCGGGTGCCAACTTCATTCCTCTAAAGTCGAGGTTCCAGATACTTGGCCTAATCCAGACTGCAGCCTTCTAGCATCTTGATGGAGTTATGACCATTCAGAAACCACTGAAGAGGGCTTAGTTTGCAGCCTCATGTCTTGGCCATCCTCCTACGTGTCCTTTGGCCTCACTAGCCTCAGAATTGAGAGGCAGGTACACCTTGTCCATAGTAGGAACAGTATCAGTTCATCAGAAGTGCCTTTTCTTCAGCTGCTCTTGATGGTCTTAAAACTTAATCCCTCATCAGTGCCAGGCACAAGAGCCCCGTGGCTCATGGCCAGGAGCCCCCTGACATCCTACACTTAGCATTTCTCCTGTGGCCAAAATAGTTGATAAATGTCCCCAAATGCTCTGCCTGGTTGGGTAAAAAAGACGAGCCCCTGAAGAGACTTGCTCTGCTTGTCATTGATCCCTAATGCTGCTGAGTAGAGGTCAGCATTAATGACAAGGAAGGCAGGTGCTGTGGCGGCAATCAGGGAAGACCTATTCCGCCATGCCTGACAATACTGTGTCTTGGTAGCATGAAGGAGGAAACATCGCTATGACAGTTCAGTATTTCACCTGGGCCTACCTTCCAAGCCACGAGGCAAGGTGCTAGGCTGAGAGAGGTTAGTATGTTGTTAGTGCTTACTGTGTGCTAGATAGCTGTAGGTACATTGCCCACTACTTCACAGAGCTAAGATTTAGACCAGTTTTCCGTCTCCAAGCTTCATGGTTTTTTTTTTTTTTTTTTCTTTTTCTATTTTTTTATTTTCAAGATAAGGTTTCTGCCCTGGGTGTCTGGAACTTATTTTATAGACCAGGCTGGCCTCATTTTTGAGAGATCTTCCTGCCTCTGCCTCCCAGTCCTGGGATTAAAGGCATGCACCACTGCCACCAGTTTAGTTTCCTGATTTAAGACAGGTAAATTGTGGGGCTTGAGGAGTTCAGCCAGTGGAGTATTCGGACCCAAGTTAGGTTCCTGAATTATTGAAACAAACAGTAGGGCTATAGCAGGACATGCTTGCAGTCCCAGCCTTGGGGAGATAGTGTCAGAAGGGTTTCTGGGGCTTGCTGGCCAGCTAGTCAGGCTGAATTGGAGGGCTCAGATTGTGAGAGATCTTATCTAAAAATATTAAAGGAGTAATTGAGGAAGGCAGCCAATATCGCCTCTGGCCTCCACATCTTTGTACAAACAGATACACAAGTGCACAGAGACATAGATCAAAAAATGCCAAAAAGGGCAGGTACATTGTAGAGCTTACTTGAGCATTGTGGCAAGGATTGTGTGTTGTTTGGAACCCCCAGGACTTTCCCCAGAAACAGTCTAGTTTCTTTTGTAAATTGTGAGCCACAGAAAGCCTACCATGGGTCTTGGAGACCTCACCTAGCTCCCTACTTTAGTGAGGTCTGTGAGGAGCTCGTCCTGGTTCTGCTTTTTCTCACCACCTCCTAGTGCCACGCCGGTGCCCAGTGCCACGCCGGTGCCCAGTGCCACGCCGGTGCCCAGTGCAGCAGCTGCGGAGCTCATCCGAATAGCTTTTCTTTTCCTTTCTGAGACTATAGTTACATCATTTCTCCCTTCCCTTTCCCTCCAAATCCTCCCATACACCCCTCTCCACTCTCCTTCAGATTATTAGTATAAAAAGGTTGGGATTCTTCGGTGGTAGCAGGCCGACGATAGTTCCCGTGTTCCTTTTGTTTCCATTTGAGCTGGGATTAAAGGTGTGCACCACCATGCTCAGCTTCCTCTCCATTTCTTCCCGCTTCTGGTCCCTTTCCTAGTTTTCCTGTCTCCCTCTGCCTGTGCCCTCTTGCACTATCTGTAATGGATGAAAGTACCTTTTGATGGCAAACGTGCTCTTGCCACAGCCTCTGCATGGACCTCACTGCTCAATTCAGCCCCTAGAACTCCTTGGATCTACAGGAGACCAGCCCGGGAAACGGGTGACCCTTGGTAAACAGGAGTAACTGACTTTTGTCCTCCCTTCACTTGAGACAAGAGTAGAAGACTTGAGGTGGCTGGTACCCAGCATCTTGAAGAGCCTTGGGGATCCCTCTAGCAATTTTTAAGAGGCAGAGACTTGTAGCCCAGGACTGAAACCAAAGAGACACCCCGCAGCTGTGAGCTGGGCCCTCATCAGCTGGTCATTTTGTAGAATGTCCTGTAAGGTCTCCCTTCTATGAAAGTCAGATGGGATGGAGTCACCACAGAAGCTGGTAACTGAAGCAGCCAGGCCCACAGTGATAGCAGGAGCAGAGGGGATGAAGGTAGCGTGTCTGAAGCACCGCCACAGTCCTGGGCATTCTCCTGGAAAGCCAGAGAGGTAAGGGACATTAGGAGACAGGTGGCCCGCCCAGCCCAAGGGCCAGCATGCACAGCGTGAGCACACACAGACAAACCAAGAGCCTGGGAGATGGCGAGGTTTCAAAGAGAAGAAGAAACCTGCCTTTCTTCAAGCTTCTAGGGACAGTAGAGACTGCTTACTTAAATATTTAGGGCGTTCCTCTCATAACTGTGTGAGCTGCTGTCATCTCCAGGAGCACCTCTAGGGAGGTCTTTTGTGGCAACCACACCCAGCTGAGACTGTGTAATAAGGTCCCTAACTTAGGGGTTAATACATACCAACGGCTATTGTCACTAGCTAAGTCATGGTGAGTACCCAGCGCTGTGGTAGTGGGAGTAAGGAAGGATGTAGGGGAAGCTTACTGGATCCCAGGCCCTAGGAAGTACCGATACCCTTAGGTTCCTTCTCCTTTCTCTCTCTCTGCTTCCCTTTGCCCCTCATCCCACCCCCCCCCAAACTGGCCTGGAACTCCCTTGCTTGCCACTGCCCCCTATTCTGTGTATCACACAACATAATTGTGAATGCAGGGGTCTCCCAGCATGATGGACACATAGAGCTGTGTCATCCGAGTCCAGAAACATTCATATCCCAAGAAGCCACACACAGGACAAAAACTAGGGGTCAAAGGCTGAGCCTCTTAGTTCATAGCCCACACCTCTGGATGGAAGGCATGGCAGGAGCCTGGACGTCTTCGGGGCTTCTGGGAGCGCATCCTGTCACATTTGACAGAGGCATTATGTGCAGAGCTCACTGTCAAGGTACAACTCTCCACAGTTCTAGAGATCCTGGAGGTCAAGACCTGTGAGGTCAGTGGCCCTGCAAGCACGTGCAGGATGGGCCACTCCCCCCCCCCATCATGGTGTTGTAAGCAAGGGAGGACAATGAGAAGCTGGACTCTGCACCCCAAATCTGAGCTGCTCCATGATCTCGCAGCCACCCCCTTCCCCTTAGAGGGTGGGAAGGATATATTTGACTTCTGTGGCCTCCTGGAGGATGGGAGAGTAGGCGCTGCAGTCACAGGCACGGTCTGTTACTAGCAGGAGCAGGTTGCTGCTGGGAATCTGTTGCATCACGAATGTCCTGCAGCAGAGAGGGCAATGGGTTCTGAGTAGTAGGGGTGCAACCTCAGAAGTTCTCTGCGGAGAGACCTTCTGGGGCGCTGGGAAGGACGTGTAGGCAAGGAATATTGAGACCAATAGCCACGTACTTTTACATGAGCCTTCATAATGGCACCCTTCTATTCCCAATAGCCTGGAGAAGGTGAAGGAGGAGCTGTCATGAACACGCACAGGGATCCTTTCTAGCAAACAGGTATATTATCTCTGAGAGCCAGAGAATTTGCAGTTCTGGGCTTGGCCACAAGGTGGCACAATGCTCCTATATATAGCTTGTATGGGAAAAGTGCTGGGTAGGTAGGTGTTACATACACAGCTGAGAAGGTTATCAGCAAGCATTTTGTATGGGGTGGGTAATATTAGACACACACACAGGTATAGAGAACACATATAAAGCCACATGTGGCCATCACACTACTGTTGATTTTGGTATCATTCCCATTGTGCACAGGACAAAACAGGCTAGAAGCAGTAAGCTTGCCTATGGTGGGAAGGATCAGAGACAGAGTCAAGTCTGCTGGGAAGTCCTTATTCTCTCTCATCCCCTTGATGGGTTCTTCAGGCCTGAGATAAGCACACCCATAGTGTAGTCCCAGGAAGGCTGTTGTATGTGCACTTAAGATGTTACATATGATGAAGAGGCAGAAACCTAGGATCTGTTCAATGCTACAATCTGAGGTTACAAAATGGTTGGCATAGGTCTGTGGTTCCCCAGACATCCTGGTGGCCTCAGTAAGCTGCAAGACTGGCCAGGGAGCTCCCTGGAGGTACTGTCCTTCTGGGTTGGTTTCTCCAAAGTTAGGGGTGGGAAGTCAGTAGGCATGGCCTTCCAAGCCGGGAAGCTAGGGACTTCTACCCAGGAGCTAGCCTGACTGGATCCTGCTTAGAAACTCTAGGCTTGGGCTGGTGATGTCCCAGGCTCTGACAGCTCCAACCAAGGCCCCCAATCCTACACTGTGCTTCTGCTGACAACACCCTAGACCTGCACACAGTTCCTGCTTTGTACAAGGCAGAACTTCCTGCCACTTTCCCAGCCTGTCATGTAAGTATTCAAGGCCCTGACGCTAGCTTGCTCTGGCTGGTCTGGCCGGAGAAGGGAAGCAAGCCTGTAGGGGCTTCCATGAGAGACCCTGTGACCTTGGACTCAGACTCACAGACATGGGAATTGGCCTCTGGTCCCTTGTCCCTGTGTCTCCTAAAGCAGACAACCAAACTGTCCATGCCCACTCCCTGCCCTCTGCCCTAGTCTGGGTTTTTGCCGCATTGAAGGCCGGGATAATGAGGAGGGCAACTCTTCTTGAGATGTCACCCCTTTCCTCCTGTGGAGACCTTCCTGTGGGCTCAGGGGCAAGAAGCTGCTGACCGGGCTCCATGGCTGCCTGGAGACTTACTTCTGGCAGACCCCACACTCGATGATCCCATTAGCTTCCTGGATGGCCGTCTGGTGCACAAACACTGGGTACTCTGTGTCACAGGGGTGTAGCAGGTCCTGCTTCTTGTGCTTGTGGGCTGTGGGTGACAGAGGAATGTGTGTGAGGAGGGTTACCCACACATCACAAAGGCCTTATGAAGCCCACCTGCAAGGGTGACACCCTTCAGTTTGCTACAAGGGTCGGGATACAACAGACCAGCACTTGGCAAAAGTTGCCATTGAGAGTGGAGGCCCTGCGCTGCTGTGTTGCCCTTCCCAGGGCCCTTGAGACTTATTTCCGGAGCATCTGTAGGCACTGCGCAGCACTGAGTCCCAACGCATCGACACACTTCACCCCTTACAGCCCAGCAGCGAAGGAGATAGGGAAGGAAGGCAGCAGTCACCATTTCAAACACCCAGAGATGGGGATGCAAACATGACATCGCTTTTGCCAAGGTCACACAAGGAGTGAGGAGGAGAGTCACAGGTCTCCATGCCTGGACCCAGATGCTTCCCTTACCCGTTGGGCAGGGTGGGCTGAAGTCTGGCACCATTGTGTCTTAGGAGCCCCACATCTCCATTTGTGTCTCTTGGTTTGTAAAGACAAACAGATGTCCTTTCCCAGGCTGGCAGCA
Organism: Mastomys natalensis; assembly: GCA_021653895.1. Classification (NCBI taxonomy): domain Eukaryota; kingdom Metazoa; phylum Chordata; class Mammalia; order Rodentia; family Muridae; genus Mastomys; species Mastomys natalensis. The sequence continues at coordinate 204,053 of JAJTUV010000569.1, forward strand.
AGCATCAACAGCAGCTGGGACAAAGTTTTCCTTTGCTTTGTGTCAGGACCACCTCAACCTGTCATTGTCTTTGAAGCACTCTGGCCTTGGGCACAATTTTGTTCAAGTGTTATCCTAGAGGACACTCCTTCAAACCTGGAGCTTTGTTGAGGGTGGCAGATACCTGGGCACAGGTGCCACTGCTTTTGTCTCTGGGGTGGCCTGGTGGCATCTCAACTTCATAATGGGCCATAGCTCCCTTTAATTACTGGAGTCTCTTAAGGGGAGATGGCTGTTTCCGAAGGCAGAGCTGTACTTATGCGGCCTGAAGTCTGGGTTTCCTTGCTTCCCAGAAATGGTGCTTTAAAGTGGATTAAGGGTTTGGGGACACTCCTCCCCCCAGTCAAGGAGTGTCCTAGGATAAAGGACTCAGATAAAGACACTCAGCTTGTGCTCACTTCCTGGGTATAGGCTTAAAGGCAAGCCCATGCAGCTCCCTGGTACACAGGATAAGGTAGGATCTTTCCGTCAGAATTACTTACAGTGATGGAAGACAGATTTGGCTGCCCAGGGTACAAGCCCACCACAGGGTTGGACACGGCACAGGAAAGGCACAGGATCACACGAGGGCAAGATGATGTCATAGGGCGGTGATGATGTCACACGGAGCGAAGGTATTCAGAGGTGATGTGATGTCACACACAGAGGTGGGGGAGCCCGGAGTGAGGGGGAGGTGATGGATGAGATGAGGTTAGGGACATGAATACTTCGACACCCACCCCGCTGTCACTGACCCCAGACAAAAGCTTTCCAGTGAGCTTACCACAGCCGCCCACAGCTCACAGCTGCCTCCTCGAACTTACCCTCTGACCCTTTGTCCTGCCAGGATCCCCAGGCACTCCACTCTAACAGGAACCTGTAGGACACAGGACATGGTCTTGGGGGCTGGCGTGTATCTAGCTGCTGGAGCCTGTCTGTCTGCAGGAGGGCATGAGTGGAGGAGGGATAGGGTGGGGTTGCATGCCTCCCTTTTCCCTTGGCCAGGGAGCCAGGGTATCTTCTGGGTCATTGGCTACCATTTTAAGGATAACCTCATGAACTAGTCTCCATATGCAAGGGAGTCCTCTCCTACCTGTCACCCCTAATCATGACCCAGTCCTCCCACCCAGGGAATTCTCTTCACCTGGGACCCCCCCTCCCAACCCAAGATTCATGCCCCATCTACAGGAAGCTCTCTCCTTTGATCCCAGCCTCAAAATCCAGCTCCCAGATGCAGGGACTCCTCCCCTCCCTTCTCCTGACCTCTGACCCTGACCCTGACCCTTGACCCTGACCCCTGACCCATCCCCAGCATGGGCGGTTCTTCACAGAACCTACTCACAGCCCTACTCACAGCAAGCATTCATGTAGTAGCCACCTGGCCACCATCAAGAAGGCAGAGAGAGGCTGGAGGAGAGCAGAACTATTTCAGGGAAACATCAGGTGATGCCCTGTAACAGCCACCCTCCAGGTCCCACCTGCCTGTCCCCACAGAGGGAGCACCAAAGCAGAGTGCTCCTTCTGCATGTCAGTCACCCTGCACAAGGGCCTTCTGTAGGTCAGACACTCCACAGTGGGCTTTGACAAACCCTCCATTTTCATTTGTCATGGTGTCTGGTCATGTCCCATCTCTGGTGGGCCAGTGACGAGGACCCCTGACGATCTTAACATCAGGCTGGGGGGTGAGGATGTGCTCTTAGTGTCTATCTGGACACCAGTACCGTTCCCTAGGACGAGACAGCCCCACAGCCCCATGGGAAGGGCTGAGCAGCATCAGGAGAGTCCAGGGTAGCCTGAGGCAGAAGGTCTGAGGTTGGATGAGAATGGAACCAGATGATGTTCTCAAGGACAGGGCAGAGGATGTGCCCTGGCAGAGGGAAGGCCTGGGTGACACTCACACTCATCAGGGATTCGGCTGCACTGTGGTGATGATCTGGGGCTTGCACATGGCCTGGTAGTCGTACATGGTCACACTGAAATGCAGAAGCAAGCTGTGTCAAAGACAAAACCACTCCATGCCCCAGCCCGGGAGGCCTTGATAGCAGAACTATGCTGACTGGGATCCACGAGGGCACCCACATTAGAACAGTGAACCAGAAACCAGCTCCCGCCAAGATGGCATGCCCATGTTTGGATGGCTTCAAGGACATGAGCAGCATGCTTGCTGTCTTAGCCTGTGGTTTTCCTTAGAGTGCCGAGCTGAGGCCAGAGAGTCTATCTGAGGAATGTTCACACAACCTTACACCCAGTCCTAGATTGGCTTCAGTCTCTGTCTCCAGTCTGGGGGCTCCTGAGGTCAGACTGAGGGCTATTGGAGGACGCAGGGGAGCTGCATTCCACTTACCGGCTGAACACCCCCATGCTGAGCAGCTGCATCATGACAGCAGCATCCGCCTCGCCCAGAAGTCTTCCCATCTGTGAGGGGGGAACTAGAGCTGCCACCGGCTGTCTCTGTAGACGCATTTCCATGGACTCAACACTCTTCCATGCAATCCTCTCTACTTCCCTGGAGCCCTCCCCTATCTGCAACTGCATGCTGCAATCTAATGCTTCCTAAATCATGCTGTCATCTGCAGCTGGCTATGACGTCAGCCCAGAGGGTGCTCAAACAAAACAACACAACAAAACCCCCTAAACAATAAGTAATCCCCCTACAAAAAAAAAAAAAACAAAAAAAACCCCCAAATCCAAAACAGTACAGAGTTCCTTTGAATAGTCCATGTGAATCAGGGCTTTTAAGAAGATGAGTTTGTGGACCTTGTTTGTTGGATGTGCTTTTTGTTAGTTGTGGTGGTGGTGGTGATGATGGTGGTGGTGATGATGGTGGTGATGATGGTGGTGGTGGTGGTGATGATGATGATGGTGGTGATGATGGTGGTGGTGGTGATGGTGGTGGTGATGATGGTGGTGGTGATGGTGGTGTGGTGATGGTGGTGGTGATGATGGTGGTGGTGATGATGGTGGTGGTGATGATGGTGGTGGTGATGGTGGTGGTGGTGATGGTGGTGGTGATGATGGTGGTGGTGATGATGGTGGTGATGGTGATGATGGTGGTGGTGATGATGGTGGTGGTGGTGATGTGGTGGTGATGATGGTGGTGGTGGTGATGATGGTGGTGGTGATGATGGTGGTGGTGGTGATGGTGGTGGTGGTGGTGGTAGTGGGGGTGTGGGATGGTAATGTTAGTGGTGGTGATGGTGTGTGTGTGTATGTGTGTATATGTGTGTGTATGTGTGTGTGGTAGTAATGTTTGTGGGGTAGTAGTATGATGGTGGTGGTGGTGATGGTGGTGATGGTGTGTGATGATGATGGTGGTGGTGATGATGGTGGTGGTGGTGATGGTGGTGGTGATGGTGGTGGTGGTGATGGTGGTGGTGGTGATGGTGGTGGTGATGATGGTGGTGGTGATGATGGTGGTGGTGGTGATGATGGTGGTGGTGATGATGGTGGTGGTGGTGATGGTGGTGGTGATGATGGTGGTGGTGGTGATGGTGGTGGTGATGATGGTGGTGGTGATGATGGTGGTGGTGATGATGGTGGTGGTGATAGTGGTGGTGGTATGTGTGTGTGTATGTGTGTGTATGTGCATGTGGTAGTAATGTTTGTGGGGTAGTAGTGATGATGGTGGTGGTGTGTGATGTCAAAGGCAGATTTCGACAAGTTCTGCCATGGGCTTCACTCTTACTGGCCTCTTCCTTCAAGGAGGGTAGGAGGCCTGGCACTGCCCCCCCCGCCCCCGTCTGTTTCTCCTCTGCATCTTGTCTTTCACCTCTTGGGCTCTCACACTCTTCGGGTATCTCTACCTTCATCGCGTATACCTTTCTCTGTTCCTAGGTTTGAAGTCAAAATAACCTCAGACAGCTTGGGTTTGAGAAAGTGTTATCTACACCATCCCCGAAAATAACACACACACACACACACTCACATACACTCTCACACACACAGACACACACACACAGACACACACACACAGACACACACATACACACTCTCACACACACAGATACACACACAGACATACACACAGACACACACAGAGACACACATACACACAGACACACACACAGAGACACACACACAGACATACATGCATGCACACATACACACACACATACACACACACATACACACACACACACATACACACTCTTACACACACACCTACACACACATATATACACACAGACACACACACAGACACACACACCACCACCACCAACAAAACCCACTCCTCCCTTTGTGTTTGTGGTAGCTTGAATAGGCTTGGCCCAGGGAGTGGCACTATTAGGAGGTGTGGCTTTCTTGGAGGAAGTGTGTCACTGTGGGCATGGGCTTTAAGACCCTCACCCTAGCTGCCTGGAAGTCAGTCTTCTCCTAGAGGCCTTCAGATGAGGCCAGAGAGACAGAACTCTCAGCTCCTCCTGCACCATGCCTGCCTGGATGTTGCCATGTTCTTACCTTGATGATAACAAACTGAACCTCTGAACCTGTAAGTCAGCCCTAATTAAATGTTGTCCTTATGAGACTTGCCTTGGTCATGGTGTCTGTTCTCAGCAGTAAAACCCTAAAACAGTGATCTAATCAACCAGTATCTGGGGACAAGTGCAATTATTGCCAGCATCCTCTGAGGCACCTGGAGTTGTCACTACCCCTGCATTTCTGAGGGAGGTCTGACAGTAAGAAAGCACATCTTGGACCCTGAAAAATACTTCTGCCTCTGCAAACAAAACTCCATGTCTTAGAAGAGGAAACATTTCAGCAGGACATGCCCACTGCCCTTCCTTTAGTAAGGGACTTTGACTGCAACAATATTAGCAATGTGGTTCACAAAAAGACTACACTTCCCAGAAATCCTTGTGCTAAGGGCTGGCCAATGAAATGGTGCAAAGCCCAGCCGAGGACTTCTGGGAATCTACTTAAAGTGAAAGGCTTGTATTAGGGACTATTGCCCTCCTGTCTGGGAAATGGACCAGAAGGCAAGAGTCTCCCTAGCTGTGATGCCACCTTGAGAACACCTTTTCTAACAGATATATTTACTGTTGGCCTTTGTCCAACTGAAGTAGAGCCTCAGATAGAAATGCTGGACCTGCAAAGGGAAGGTTCCAATGTGGATTTGGGTCCCTTCTCATATCAGGACCCGGATTTAACAGGTGCTACACCAGGAACAGTGCTGGAATCCCCAACCAGAGATTATCCATACGTATAGCACAATCCACATGCTGGTGGAAGTCTGGAAGATCCAAAGGCTTAGCGTTGCCTGCGTTTAGTTTGATATGAGCTTGGGATGGAGTCAAGGTCCTATGAGATCTGCCCTGGAGCCTAGAGACCAGTGGCTGGCTTAGGCAGGAAAGAATTTAGATGTGAGTCAATTGATCCCTGCTGTGGAATAGTTGTCCCAGTGCAGGGCTCCCTTGCCTGTTCTGTGGCTTTCTGTCAAATACCCATCCATGTGCTGTGTGTTCAAACTGGGCTGAGTCCCAGGCCTGTGGATCTAGCATGGCTCAGTTTACAGCTTATCCCAGACAACTCCAGATGAGGAGAGAGATACCAAGCCCTGCCAAGAAGCTGCAGCTCCAGTCTTGACACGAGTCCTAGAGCTAACCCAGGGGTCGGTACTCCTTATCCTTGACTTTCAGAGACTTGCTGGGTTGGCTGTAATTCTATGAGACCCAACCAAGTGCAGCAGAGCCCGTGAACTCTTTTGAGTCGTGACAGAGCAACTTGGACAGGGTATTGAAGGACTCAGGGTGGCCACCAGGTGATAGGGACTTGTACCCTCCCTCTGTCCCCTAGACAAAACTAGTTTGAGGTCACCAGTTATCCCCAGATAACAAGATCCCTGCAGAGACCTGTCTCTACTCCATAGCACCACACAAGCCCTGCACATGGTTATTCATTGGAGGTGTGTGTGTGTGTGTTGAGAGGGCATGTCTTGGAGCTCGTAGAAGTCTCTAGAAGCTAGTTTCATTTATACTCTTCATAAAGGATTTGGATTACCTTATAAGCCTATGAAAAAAGTAAGATAACACAATACTTGAGAAAACGAAGGCACATAAGCTAACTACTTAAAATAGAGAATGAAAATGTATGTTACAGCAAATATAAATCTCAGAAAAAAACTGATGGATTCTTCAATGTTCTGGGATTACAATTCATGAGCATACCAGCGGGGATGCTCTAGGTAGAAGGGACACAAAGCAATCCAATATGTCATTCAAGGACCCTGGGGTCTCCCTCCCTGAGGTTACCCTACCTATGCTGCTTGTCTTAGGTGTATTGGGCTGGGAGCAAAGATTGGCAAGCTAGGGCGGAGGGCTCCATTTGGCCTATTGAGGACTTACGTGGGTTCCTGATCAAAGAATGGCCTTTTTGCTTGCAAATGGTTGGGGAAAAGAAAATCAAAAGGCCATTAATATTTCAAGCTCATGAACATTACATGAGATGGTTCGGTATCCACAGCAGATCCCGTGGAAACAGTGCCTGCATCCCGTGCCTCAGCTTTTGCTCAGAGGCTGCCAATTCACAAGGCTGAGGGCCCCAAATGCTCTCTGCCCCTCCATGGGCCCTGCTGGCTCATGCTCTGGCACACTCTTGGGCCTGGGTGTAATCTTACCTCTCCTGATCAAACCACCTGACTCCCTCTGCTACACCTTAAGTTCATGGCTGTCTTTAGACCCTTGAGCAACCCAACAGGAGACCACAGCCAGTCATGGTCTCATGGCAGCGGAACTAGGGTTCAAGTGACTGAGACACCCTGTTGTCCTGGGGCCTCCTCAGCCACAGAGTCAACTTTCATTTTCATCTGTTTTCTCACAGAATGGACTATCTCTGTGTGGAGAAGGGTGGTGACTGGGAAAAGTGGGAAAAGGAAGGAGGCCGAACCAGCACTTGGGTGACAGGACTAATGATTGGCCAGAGTTCTGATTGACAATTCAGGCTTTTCCAGTAGGAGGGAACAGCGAAAGCAGCTTTCTCCTCTCAGATCTTGCTGCACACTTAAGAACTGTCATGCCTGGCCAGAACATGCCTTTAATTCCTGTTCTCAGGAGCCAGAGGCAGGTGGCCTGGTCTATAGAGTGAGTTCTAGGGCAGCCAGGACTATACAGAGAAACTGACTCCCCATCTTCCCCCACCCCCCAAACCAAAACAAACAAGGAAGGAGAGGGGAGAGAAAAGAGGGGAGAGGGGAGGAGAGAAGAGAGAGGAGAGGGGAGGAGAGGAGAGAGGGGAGGAGAGGGGAGGAGAAGAGAGGAGAGGGGATAAGGGAGAGGGGAGGAGAGGAGAGAAGGGAGAAGAAGGGAGAAGGGAGAAGGGAGAAGGGAGAAGGGAGAAGGGAGAAGGGAGAAGGGAGAAGGGAGAAGGGAGAAGGGAGAAGGGAGAAGGGAGAAGGAGAAGGGAGAAGGGAGAAGGGAGAAGGGAGAAGGGAGAAGGGAGAAGGGAGAAGGGAGAAGGGAGAAGGAGAGAACTGTCCCTGGGGTACCAGCTCCACAGTCTTTTGGACCCCTTCTCTCTACCTTCTATCTGTGCCCAGTCTGCTGATGCTCTACTCCCTGTCATGTTCTGGCAGTTTCCATGGACCCTCAGCCCCACGTGCACGAGGCTACAGTATGGCTTTGGGGGACAGAGACCACCCTGGCCATGACCCTGGTCAGTGTTAGCTCTGATCCTGCAACTCTGCCAATATCCAGGCAGCTGGAGCCTCCAGCTTGGGGTTGAGCCCTGACATTAGGTGGCCCAGCCTCTGGCTTTCAGGAGGAAGAAACTGAGGCTCAGATCTTGGAAGCTGTTCGCTGAAGGGAACATACACTTCCTGCTGGGGATTATGCAGAGCTGCGGGCTTGTGTCACGGAGCAGGTTCAGGTGGATGTGTTCAGGTTTAGTTCCAGGCTGAACGGCTTCTTTTAAAGTATAATTCCTGGCTAATTTTAGGGTCTGATCTGTGGCTGAGCGGATATAAAATTACCATCGTGGCTTCCTCTTTTGCCTGAGTAGGTGGCTGGCGGAAGGCAGGCTGCTGTGTGAAGCAAGGATGGTCCCTAAGGGTGCCCCGACTTGGTGGCTAGAATCAAATCGTCAGAGAGGAGCAGAGGTGGAGACAGTTCCCCCTGGATAACATGATGTCTACCATGAGGTGGGAGGATGGAGAGAGGACGCAAGACGTAGGCAGCAGGAGGACTTAGGGCTCAAAAGTCCCTGATGGTTCTATGGGGAGGGGCAGGGCACATGGTGACAGTGCAGCCAGGCTCTCTCAGAGCAGTGCTCCAATTGAGTGACTCCTTCAACATAGGTGACACTTCCTTTCAGGATTTCTCAGAAAGGTCAGCTTAGTTACAGTTAGCAGGGAGCATTTTTGCATTTGAATGGTGCTCCGTTTGGAATGGATTCGGGCAACTACTTCTACCCAGATTTGCATCAAAGTGGAAGGAAGGCCCCAGCCTTTTGCCTCTGGCTGATATAGCGGCTAAGGTCTAGACTTCCTCCTGCCCTCTTTCAGTTCTAGATCCTCAGTCACTCACCTCTTGGGGTCTCTCTGAGATCAGGATGAAGCCATTGTTGTCTATGACGAAGCAGTCTAGATCCTGGGGAAGAGTCCGGGACAGGAGGTCATAGCCAGGGTTTTCGCTGGCTCCAGCCCTCCTGTTCACTCTAGCAGCTGAGGAGGGCAGAACCCTGCAGTCAGGGTCAGGAAGGGGGCATTTGGGAAAGAAGCAGTCCACAGAGAGACACAGGACACTGAACGTGTGCTCTCGGGAAGAACTTACGGGGTCCTCGCAGCTCTTCGGGCACGGCCCCTCTACAGTGTTGCACTGGAAGGAAGAGGGGACATCTGTGAATGGTGTGCATCTTCGTGGGTATAAGTACACGCTTGGATGTGTGTGCCTGTATGTAGCGTCGTGTGAGGTAGGTGTCTATATGTATGCAATGTGTATGTGTTACAGTAGGCTTATGTGTGGTGTGTATGTGGAGTATGTGAACACGTTTTATGTGTGGTATGTGGTATGGACATTCTATGTGCAGGTGTCTATCTGTATATGTGCAGTACACTATGGATATGAAGGTGTCTTGTATACGGATGCACACGGACTGTCTTGTGTGTGGAGGGTCTGTCTGTGGTGTGTCTGTATAGATATCCTGTGTGGCACTTTTGGGGAGTGCCTATTGTATGTGGAGAATCTGCCTGTGGGAGATGCAGTATATGAGGGCGTGCCTTGTGTACCAGGCATGTGTACACGTGTGGGTGTGTCTCAGCAACGGGGTACTGAGCAGCAGGCTGTGCTCTTCTGAGGACAAACATGGGCCACCAGCATAGCACTAGAGCTTTCATAAGATGAGTCCTTATTGTCCCCCTTCACCTTCACGCCCCTCTACCTTTACTATGCAACTGCCTGTGTCCAAGGCAAGGGACCTGGCAGCCGGGAGTGAAGGAGCAGAGGAAGCTTCTCACTGTGAGGTGGCCTCTGGCTAGAAGGATAGTGAAGGCTCCAGGGCTGTGTGTGTGTGTGTGTGTGTACAGATGACAGAGCAAGGGAAAGTTCCCAGGAGCCTGGACAGCAGATGAAGCCTGGGCCTTGGAGGAGGGGCCAAGTGAAGCACTGCCTTACTCTGTAGCAGACAAGGCTTCGATGGTTTGGGGGTGACAGCAATGACCCCGTTTTACCCTTTGCCTTGGGGTCTGATCAGGGACAGGGCACTGGAGTGGGAGGAGGAAGAGGCCCAATCAGCAGGGTTCAGGGAAGGTTAGGGAAGGCAGAAAGAGAATGGGGTGTCTCCTGTGACATTGATGGGCCAGGCTGTGGGACAGTCCTTTCCTATGGATGGCTTGTTGAGTCCTCTTCCCGCTTCTGGGTCCCCAGTTGCCTACCTGCTGCATGGCTGCCCAGAACTGGCGCTGGAGGTAGTCCACTTGTATCTGGATGCCCACGGCTGCAGGGAACAGGAAGGAGGAGGGCAGGGCCAGATGAATGTTTGGGAAGGGAGGAGGCAGTGAGAGAAGAAAATAACAGCATCCAAGAGAGGAAGATTATCAACGGCGGCTGAGGAGGAGAAGCACGGGCAGGTGGGAACGAGGAAGGCTGCGTCTCTGGTAAGGGGTATCTAGGGCCTCTGGGAGCAGGAGCCTGGTGGGAATCCAGGCCAGTGGATTCTCCCACTGCTAAAAGCAGTACCAAGAGATGCCTGAGAAAGGTCAGGCTCTAAGGCCAGGGATCCAGGAGAATGGCTTCCTCTCGGGTCCCGGGAGCTCAAGGCACACGTGCTGTGCGCTCTTTTCCCTTTGACCCAGTTGAAAAAAGAAGCTGGGGAGAGCATTGTTTGTGCAAGATCATGGGACCAAAGGTGGCAAACTGAGTCCGGAATGAAGGCCTTTATGAGTCTGGCAACTCAGGGCCTCGTGGATCTCAGCCCTGGTGTAACATCCTCTGTAAGTGCAGTCCCTGTTCGCATGGAGGAAGAAAGCTGAGCTGCTGAAGGCCAAGTCATAGCCAGACCACCTGAGTGTGCAAGGCCATTTCCTGGAGACCAGGGAGGCCATCAGTGCACAGATGCTTCCCTTGTGATGTCTCCCATCACAGGAGCCATCTGTCCCTTTGATTCCCAAATAGGTCTGGAGAACCCAAGGGGGCACTCACATACTAAGAGAAATCTGGGACAAAGAACGACAGGAGAACTTGGGGCCAAAGAATAGAGAGAAAAGGCAGGGCTATGCTGAATAGAAGGTCTACAAAGTAGGCCAACTTCTTAGTGTCTAGAATAATATTAAAGACATTCTGGGTGCTCTGGGTGAGTCAGGCATCTTTACCGGCAGGAGGATGTTGAGTTCTTCACAGACTGGCGCTAGCCTCATTTAGACTTCATGGGCTGAGGGAACAGAAGCTGAATAGAGGTTCCATGGCTCAGAAGTTGCCAGCCAGGAAGTAACAAACCTAGCTTCGGTCTGGGGCCCTAAACCTGTAAGGCATAGCTCTGAGCTCTCCCCTCGATGTCTGGGTGGGAAGCCTGCAGCATGTGGGCAGGCCTCTCATACACACTGAGCACAGGGCTGGCTTCTTCATTGTGCCACCTGCCTAAGAAGTTCTAAAGTCACTTGATGCCCATTCTGGCATAAGCCTGGGAGGTTTGACAGGGAAGGAGATGAGGAAGTAGTCATGCCAGCATGAGTCCCAGCTGGCGCAGCTGTAGCACTGGACTTTCCAGGGCCACCATCCTGCTCTGGCTCACCTGGGCAATGAGTCAAAACTGCCATTGTCGATAAGCTGTATCCTCAGACTTTTTGTTGTTTTTCATTTTGAAGCAGGGTTTTGCCAAGTTGCCCAGGCTAGCCTTGAACTTGTAATGTGTCTGCCTCCACCTCTTGAGTAGCTTCGATTATAAGCCTGTACCACTGTTGAGGCTCAGTGGACAGAAGCTGCAAGGGCTGGGTTCTCTAGACCAGAGCCTCCTGGAGCACAGTTCAAAGTCACTCTGGAGTTTCTCATCCAGGTGGCAGGCTAGGACTGGGAACCTGGATTTCAACGGGTGATGCTGTCACAGGTCCTGGGAACCGCTGACCGAAAGCTTCCCTATGTAGATGGTTTTTTACAAGAGGATGGTGATGTCCTGCCCTATCCTGTCCCAAACTGTAACCACTAATTACCTATGGCTGCTGGAAACTCCACATCTGGCTTGTGAGATTGAGGGCCTGAATTTTTAATATTATTTCATCTTAACGTAAATATGGGTATCCCCGTATAGTTGGCAACTTCTGTGTTGGATAGTATAGCTATACAGATGCGTTTGCGGCTAAAAACAAAAACGAAAATAAAAACAACTGAGATCCTAGGAGGCCCCTCCTCTCCCCCCACAGCCTCAGGATTTCTGAGGTGGATTTGGGGAACCTCTGTGATAGGGGACAGTCAGGCTTAAAGGTTCCCCGTGGCTGAAAGTGGCAGGTGGGCATGTAAATCCATGAGAAGAAACACAGATATAGCAATGCCATCCCAAGAGGGCAAGTGCTCTGTCCCAGCAAATGTGGTGGCACTCTGCTCTCACTTTTTCCTGAGGGGGCAGGGGCTACCATCTCCCTTTCTCACTGAGGACCACCCTAGTGCTCACTCCTCACAGATTTCCTTCCCCGAGGAAACACTTCCTGCTTCCAAGCACAAGCAGAGGGCAGCGGTGCTGATGTTGAGGACAGCTGACCCCTTGGGATGGTAGGAAGCTCCTGACTTCATCCTTGGCTTCAGTAGTCAAAGGATCCCAGAGTATTTCTAGAACGGAACTCTACTCTTTCTTCAGTGGCTCAGGGTGGGTCCCATGGAACCATGCAATTTCCAAGGCGGGGGAGGTGTCAATGACTCTAATATGGGAGGTCTGGAGAAGGTAGGACTTGATTCTACCTCAGTGAGTCAGGCTTCAGGGCTCCTTGGGTAGAAATGAGGGCTGGGTGAAGGGCAGGCTAGTGCCAGTTCTAGCCTCAGCTCCTACGAGGCCAGCTGTCTAGCCACTGCAGAGTCCGGTATATTCCAGTAGCCTCCTGAGGCTCTATGTCGCTGGGAGCAACCCCAGCATCTCCACACACTCAGAAGCTGAGCCCACCCGCCAGCTGAAGACTGACCTGGCACTGTCTGCTCATTCTGTCCATGTCGGTCATTTCCCTTCACCTCTGTTCTGAAGACCTTGGTTCCAGGACGCCATACCAAAATGACTACACACACTGCACACACACACACACACACACACACACACACACACACACACACTGCTCATTTCTGCTGTGACCGCCAAGACAACCTTCTCTTGCAATGTGCTTTTAGGGTTCCAGTTTCCTATGCTGGCCTTTCTTTGATCCATTCGCCTTTATTTGACCCTCACCCAACCTTCCCATTTAGAGCAAAACTTAGATCCGTGCAAACCCACGAGGCAGCCTGGCTGGTGTCTTTGGCATCAGCCTGAATCTCTGTCTTCCTCAAACAGGTCAGTTCATTCTACTTCAGGGCATCACATCAGTTGTCTCTTTCTGGAATGCTCTTACCCTAGAGCTCAGCAGTGGCTGGCTGGTATAAACAGATCTCAGCGTTTTATAAAACCAACTCAAACCTCATCACCTGGCGGAGACTTCCTTGACCTCCCAGATAAAGCAGCCTTCTCCATCATCACTTGTTCTTTCTCTCTTCCTCTCTCCCCTCCCCTCTCCCCCTCTCCCTCCCTCTTCACCTCATCACCCCCCAACTCATTATTTGCTCTCTCTCCCCTTTCTCCCTCACTGCTCTCACTGTCTCTCCTTCTCTCTTCCCCTCCCCCTCTCCTTTCTTCTCATCCTCTTCTCCCTCTCTCCCCCTCTCCCATCCCTCTTCTCTCTCACTGCTGGTTTATTTTCTAAGTGATGAGATTTGTTTATGTAGTTGATGTCTCGCCCCATGGAGTGGGGTTGACAGAGGGCAAGCAGACTGAGCTCTGACTCTAGACCTAGAGTCACACTGTCACATAACAGGGCTCAGTAAATGTTTCTTGGGCTAAGTAAATAAATGTGTCAGCACTCGACTGGGAGGCACGTTCATGGGTGACCTCACTTCCCTGTCTGCTCAAGTTCAGTCCTTCCCAGACTCCTCCTCCCCCCATGGAGTACCATTTCATCACTCCCAGTGACCTGCCACCTAAGAGATTTATCTCTGTGCCCCAAGCCCTTTAGCAATCCACTGGGAAACAAGAGATTTAAGTGAGAAGCAAAGTGACCCTTCCTTCTAGTAAGGAGGGCAAGATGCTGATACAGAAGTAGGAAGAGAGCAAGGGGCACAGGAATCTCCAGCCAGGGATCTGCCCTGCCAGAGGCTAGCACTCTCAGGCTTTAGCTCTGTCCCAGCACATTCACAGACAGCTCAGCCTTCAGGCCAGTATCCCCGTTCTGTTGCTGTGGTAGACTCTAGGGACCAGAGGTTCTTGGAAGAGTCACCAAAGTGCCTGGGAAGACAATCTTCCTGAGTCACCTCCTGCTACCTGTTGTGTGGCTGCATCTGTCCAGAATTTTTGATGAGGAGGGTAGGAAGCCTTGCTGGGTGGCTTTCCTGGGGTAGTTCAGAGAGCTTTCCTTATGGTTGGGTCTGGTTGGTCTTAGACCTTAATCTTAGTTTGGGAGAAACCTGCCATAGATGAAGGATAAGTTCGGATGTCTTTCCACCTGCCATAGATTACCTGGGTCCTTCCCCTGCCCCTGTCCTTCCTGCCTCAGGCTACCTTCCCATCCTGCAGTCCCTCCACAGGGACCTCATGTTTTTCTCCAACACCCCAGTGCTTTGGTATCTTCTCAGCTGGGCTCATAGCCTGAGAGAGCACCACAGTAAGACTACAGGCAGCTGGAGCCTTAATGGGGCATTCATCCTTGCTCTGTGGTGCTGCTTTGTCACTAGGGATGGCAAAGGAAAGCACATACAAACCAGCACAAGCACACACACACACACACACACACACACACACACACACACACACACCCCTGGAGCACCAACTTTTCCCTGCTGGCCTCTGCACCTGTGTTGATCCTTCTTGGCCTCTGACTGGCTTAAGCAGGGACTGTGAGGGAGGGGCCTGATTTCTGCAGCTGTTCGTTGTGGCCCTGGTACTCAGTGAGTGCCAGCATCCTAGGGTTCCTGGGCCGAGGTAACTGTAGAGCTCAACCCACCTGCTAGTTCTGTAAGGTGAGAACTCAGCAAGGGGTAACTGCTTAGCTGCTAACTCCTTGAGAAGCAAAAGCTTAGACTTAACCAACAGGAGGGCAGAGATGACAGGCAAAGGTAAGGCAAGTTATCCCCCAAACAGCTCACAGTACAGGACACAAAGCTGCCACAGGGACTTCTCTGTGATCAGAACCATAAAACAGCACAGAGACAAACGATCCCTGCAGAAGGATGTTGGGATGTTGCTATTAATTTTACTTACATGGTGTGTGTGTGTGTGTGTGTGTGTGTGTGTGTGTGTGTGTATGTCCATCCCAAGGACAGCCTGTGGGAGTCTCTTATCTC
Source organism: Mastomys natalensis (assembly GCA_021653895.1). Lineage (NCBI taxonomy): Eukaryota > Metazoa > Chordata > Mammalia > Rodentia > Muridae > Mastomys > Mastomys natalensis. Next base: position 219,061 of record JAJTUV010000569.1, read on the forward strand.
CATGTGGGTTCTGGGAGTCCACCCCAGGCTCTGAGGCTTGACGTCGAGGAGAGCCATCTTGCCCCCACCCCCACCTTCCAGAGCTGAGTTTTTAAGGTAGGGCTAGATCACTATGAGCAGAGATCACGGTGCTCCTGAAGGGTCTATTTTCCTGAGACAGGAGGTGGGAGTGTGTTAGGGTAGTGGCTGGTTGCCTTGTTGGAAGAGCAGGCACAGGGGACTTCAGAGAGGATGGGGACTCTTGCAGATCTGTTGGATTGCAGTCCTGAATCAAGGTGCCCCCAGCCTTCATCCCCAGCCCTGAATATAACATAGAGGAAGGACCTTGGGATACATATTCATGCTGTGTTACCTACAAGCTAGACCATCTGCGGGACCAGCAGGATGTAAAGGAAAGAGGCCCATTTCATGCTGCAGGCTGGGAAGGCCAGCTTCTCTTCTGGCTTAGCCTCTGGCTCAGTCCAGCTTCGGAAGGAACACTGTCCATGACAGTGAACGGCAACTTGTTAGACTTGCTTCGTCTTGATTGGGAGAGAGGCCTCTCTATTCCTGGATGCAGCTTTCTGACCCATCCTTTAGACCAGCAAGGCCAGTTCCTTCAGTTCCCTGTGGGCACCGAGGCACATGGTCTCTGTGCTTGTTGGGCACTTGGTCCTCCAGGTTGCAGCTGTCTGCTCGGACACTCCACTCTCCCAAGTAGTCCTGGCCAAGGGTGGTCATATCTAGAGACTCAGCCCCTTGTGTAAAGGGCCCTCTCTTGCCTTGGCATCTCTGAGGACCCTCAGCATTCCTCTTGCAAGAGAACTCAGCCTTTAAGGAACTGGCTTTTCCTTATCACAACTGAGGTCTGACACAGGAGACAGACCTAGTGTTCCAGCAGGTCTAAGATCTAAGACAGTCAGCAGGGCTGTGGTCTGGGTCCTGTACCCCTTGGAAGGTCCTGCCTTCCAAAAGGATAGAGATGGCCGCTTAAAGGAGTGCTGGGAGGTCAGGATACAAGGGGACCTCTAGTCTGGGGCAGCGGAGATTCACCCACAAACGCTCTCCGGCTGTCACAGAGCTTTGGAGGCCCGCGCGCGCGCCCGCTATCGCAGATGCGCCCCAGCTGTCACTCCGCTGCGCGCTCTCCTCCCTCCGCTAGCTTGCTGTTGAGCACGCGCGCTCTGATCCTTCTGCCTCTCCCCCTCTTCGGTCTGTCTTCCTCCCGCCCTCCCTCTTTCGCTTCAGTTTGTCGCTGACCTGCAGCCCCCTCCCTGGCAGCGGCAGCTCAGCCTGCGGGTCCGCCTCCTTCACAGGCGCTGCCCAGTCTCCCGCTGCCCCAAACCAGACCGGACATCCCCGCGTTCTGCCTGCCAAGCTGCCCGTGTCCAGCTACCTGGTCTGAGCATCAGGTCCCAGTGCAAAAAGGTGAGTTGTGAGCGGCTTCTGGGAGAGAACAGGGTTGGCTTAAGAGGCTAGGGTATGGGAACTAGGGACCACCTGACCCTGCACGATTAGCAGGGTTTTCTTCCCAGGGTAGTTGCTGAGGTGGGGTGGGGGAAACCACTTAGGACCAGGTACCTGGGCAACCCAAAGGTACAGACCCAAAGGAAGTCTGACTCCTCAGTGCTGGGGACATAGCTGTGTATTCTGCTAAGGAGGGGGTATGGAGGAGGGGACAGGGAGGAGAGGAGTGCTGTTGCCACATGATGGCCCCGGGTAGCATGGAAATGTCCCTGCAGCGGGAGGAGCGGCAGCTATGGGAGGGGGGAGACAGCTTGGGTGTTGGAAACAGGCTGGCATTCTGAGAGGCTTGAGTGGGGGTGGAGGACCCACTGAGTGAGGAGGTGATGGCTGGACTTTGATACCAGTTGCTCTTGTGCGCTCGCTGGCCTTCAGGTAGCTGTCCTTGGACAAGGGTGCAAAGGAGCCCTTCCTAGTTGGAATAGTCTTTGCAGTCCTGACGGAGCCTCCCTGGTGGGGGTGTGGCTGAGAGTGAAGGAGGGGTGTCTGGTGGTTCTTCCTTACAAACCCAGACATTAATTTTAGCACACTGGATGGCCACACAAGTCAGGAACCGGAGATGCTTAGGTGGTCCACCACTGCATAACGGCCTTTGCAGCAGGTGGGCCAGATGCCTTCAGAGCACTGGGCACTTAGTGTAGGGGGCAGTGTACAGTGAGGTCACATTCACCCTGGCTGCCTGGCTCACATGGGCACGGATGCCGGACTCGGAGCAGGACATTGGTTTTCAGGAGCCCCAGGCCCAATTTCATAACACTGGATTCTGCCCAGGAATCTGCAGTTCAAATTCCTGTATGGCCGGCAGGTCTGGGACTGGGTTCTGATTGGTTGCTCTGCCTCCCACCCCCAGCTGTCTGCATTCCAGGGTGGTGGTGGGGATGTTGGCACCAGGCTGCCAGGGTTTGTTGGGCATTGCCTTGTGTGACTCAGATTGACAGGCCCACAGCTTAGATAACTACAGCAGGTGGGGGGAGGGGAAGGAGCCAGCATGTGGCACTGGGCGGGGGAAGTCCAGCTGGTAGGGAAATCCAACATCAGCTTCCAAGCTGCCAAGAAGAGCCCAGCACTCTCACCCCCACACCCCCACCTTCCCACTGCAGGAGGGCTCCGGCTCTGCCAGAAGAGGGAGACGGGGAAAACCAAGCAGGGCAGACAAAGAGGCGGGCTTCTTAAGCCCCCTAGCTGTGTTCTTTGAGGTTCAGCTAGAGGATGTATCTGTGCTCAGGACAAGCTTACCCTATTTTCAATTTCCAAGTGCCAAGACCCAGAGCCAGGGTCTTGCTTTCGTCAGGTGGGTGGCAAAGGAGGGATCTCGAATGGGTACAAGGTTGGGAAGGGGGGGGAAGCCAGGACGAGGCTTGGGTGTGGGGGTGAGTGATCTTTCTTGGCTCCTGACCAGGGAGGCCGTTGAATGGTAGGAGCCTCCCGGGTCCTCAATGGCCCCTTCAACATCACAGAGCAACCCCATGTGTGCTGGGTTTCCTTCCTACTCTGCTTCCCAAGGCTTCTGTCAGAGACAGGGAGAATTTGACAAGGAAAGTGGCTCAAGGAGCTGGCCGGGAGAAGACAGTGTAGTGAGAGGACCCTGGAGGAAGGCTGTGTGGCTGTTTCAAGCAGAAGGGGTTTAGAAACTGCTTCACTGGACAGTAGGTGCTTAGGGGTGACTGAAGGGGGGCAGATGTGGGGGTATTTTCTAAAAGGGTCTTGTGGCTGGACAGGTGACAACAGCTCAGGGAACATTTCAGTTTCCCATGTTCTAGGCTACCAGGAATTCCAGTTGCCTAGATCAGATAGATGTCCAGACACCCTGGAAGTCCTCTAAGATGGAACAGGATGACTTGCAGGTCACTCACTAGCCTTGAGCTTCCCTAAAGAACAAACTGGGTAGGCCATGCAAGCCCTTTCTGCTTCCTCTCTGTAGGCGGATAGAGCCGGGGGGGGATGCAGGAACTTGATCCAGGAGAGACATACTGGGAAGGTATGCACAGCAATGGGCCCAGGAATCAGGAGCGGAGGGCACTCCTTGCTGCGTGTTGTAAATACTTGATTTGAGGGGTACTAAGAAGGTGCTCAGAGGAATCTTGTAGATCCCCAGGCCTGCGGTGAGGTGTTTCTTTTCTTTTTTTTCTTTTGGGTTTTAGCTGAGTGTGAGCCCACATCATGGGGAGAGTAGGCCTACATCTGTGGGAGAAATTGGAGGGCAGGTGTACTCTGTCATCCTAACCTCAATGTTCTGCATGCAAGCAAGCCTGGCTGGCTGCTCCAAGCTGGGGGAGGGGGCAGCTGGGGCTCCAGGGGAAACAGCTCCCACACCTTATCAGTAGTGGGTACAGCAGCCATTGGGCTAGCAGGAACACGTGAGACCTCTGGCTGCCCCCTGCTCCTGCCTCACCTGTCTGCAGTTCCAATCCTCCACTCCTCAACTGCCTCACCACATTCCCCCCAGCTCCCAGCCCGGAGGGGTTTTCTGGGGACAGGGATGGCTGTTTGCTCAGATAGTGATTAGGTGATGCCTTACAAATGTGAAGTTCTGTATGGACGAGGGCTGTACGTCTCTGTTTCTGAATCAGCCTTTACCTGAGGGACAGGTTGGAGGCAGGAACTTGTGAGGGCAACTCAATCAGAAATTTTGAGGGCAGGAAACAGGTCCAGTTGATATTCTTCCATTGGCCTAAACTTTTCCATGCCTCAGTTTCCCTACGATGTTGATAACGACTCTAACCTTACTGAGCTGTATGGGCATCAAGAACACAACACTGTGTAGCTCTGACTGCAGCCAGCCGTTAGCATCTCCCCATGTTAAAGGCTCTACAAGGCCCTTGGGTTGGTGCCCTTGTCGTAGCCTGCCTTAGGCAAGGTTAGTTAAGGTTTTGGGTGAGCCCTTGACTTATTTTTCCTTTAAATCTGCCATTTTCTGTCCCAGCTCCTCCAGGCTAACTGTATGCAGCCTATGCTGTCCCAGTTGCCTGACCTAGAGCTGTACCAGCATAGCCTTCTGGGTAGCTGTTAGGCCCTGGCTATACTGCTGGCCTATACTTCTCAATCTTAAATATGTCCCCCAACTGCCTGGGATTCTGTTGTCGGTGTGAGACCTCAGATTTAGCATTTCTGAAAGGTTCCAGGCTAGCTGATCTTACTAGCCCATCAGAGTCAAAACTGCATGTTTCTGGTTTGGGAGGTTCAAAGGTCAATCCTAGTTTATCAGCCCCATTCTGCAGCCTGAGTTCAGGGATCCTGCTGGGCCCAGCCTTGCCCCTTTGTTCTGTTTCTGGGGATAAGGTAAAACACAGGTTAGTTAGTTTTAGGAGCAGGTCCTGAAGATGGAGTGGGGCTGAGGAGTGGGGATGAGGTGAGGACAGTTTCTTTCCTTCACGTAGGACCTCCAACTCCATTCTGTCTCCCACTCCCACAGAGTGTTAATTTATTCCAGCAGTTGGCCAGTGCCTGCTGCAGCAGCTGTCCTCTACCTCCCAATGTAGGTCACCCCTTTCCTGAGGAGTCTCTGCGTTTCAGGGGCAGAAGGGTCTTTTGCTGGGAGTTGTGTGAGTGGACTTGGGGTGGAAACGGCTAGGAAGTGCCCCTCCCCCATGTCTCTCCACGGATCAGGGTGGCACTGACATCAATCAGAGGAGACAGGTCAGCTACCTAGGCAGAGCGAGGGCACCTTCTCCTAGACTCCTGGCCTCTTCTCTCCAGAGGATCTCAGTCACCAGAGTCCTTTCTGCTACTTCAGTAGACCACAAACACCCTGGTCTGCCTTGTTTGCTCATGGCCCCTTGGCATCATAAGCACAGTGATTTTGAGGGGGCTAAATGGGAGGAAGAACCTTCTTGGAACCTCAGGTGGAGGTCAACCTGAGGGAAGCTTCTCCGCAGCCTGTCCCCCTGTGGGAGGGCACAGACACGGGAACAGAAGCTGGCCTGGGCCTTTGTTGATCCTGGAACCTGAACAAACAAACTGGCCTGACTTTAAGGCTGCCTGGTGGTTCTCAGCAGATCACCCTTCCAGGCTGGAGGTGTCTCTGTGCCTTCCTGCTGGGGATAGGCTTGGACTATGAGGCATCCTTTTACTGCCTGAATGATGGCATCTACATGGTGCTGGAATGCTGCCAGCAAGGGGTGTGTGTGTGTGTGTGTGTGTGTGTGTGTGTGTGTGTGTGTGCATGCATGTGCCTACATATCCCAGTTCATGCCTACCTACTTGTGTGTGGGAGAGCATGTGTGCAAGCACGTGTGTTATGACACACTTAGTTGCGTGTCTTTGTATGGGCCTACCTCACTCTGCTTAGGGGTTTCTGGGAGCTCCGTGCACATTCAAGTGTTTCCCCACGAGGGCCCCTGCAGGGTGACAGCCATCAGGAAGTGGGTACACAGCCTGACTCAGAAGCCTGTGACCCATTCTGACTTACCACGTAACCTTGGCAAGCTGGTTATGATATCTGTGCATTTGGGTGGCTGTAGCCTGCTTGTTATTAACAGGTACTGTGACTGTGGTTTGGCTGGTGTTTTGAAGGTCAGGGATGGGGGCACATAGTAAGAGGGAGACTGCTGTCTGTGTGGGCATTGCATGTGAGGGGCAGAGATATATAGAATAAGAAAATGGTGAACATGACGTGGAGTAAGGACCTGTGGTTGGCCACAGCCTGCAGCAGGCTCAGGCATCCATGGGACTGACCTCCCTTCATGCAGAAGAGGCCCACCATAGGCTCAAGGCCAGGAGGGAACCTTTGCCTATATTCCTTATGTGATGTCACTCATGCCAACTCCAACCATCAGGTTGTCACTTTAGGGTTGGGAAGCTGGGGCAGAGTTTAAGCAGTGTGTCGGAAGGAGTTAGGGGGCATGGATCTGAACCCAGAGATTCTTTCCCGTGAATCTGAGCCAGGAGAGTACCAGGAGAACGGAAGCCAAACCACGGTAAGCACCGAGTGCCAGAGCCCACACACATGGCTTCTGCCCTCAGCCTACAGCTGTGCCGAGTTATAGCCACGCTTGGTTATGGCGTGCAAACCCTGTTGGACCCTTCACAAGCTGTTGCCTCCTAGTGGGGAGGTGAAGTCAGGGCTGGCAGACAAGTACCACATTCCTGAGCAAGCTGCCCTTGCTCAGCAGAGCAGAGCAGACTATCTGAGGGCCTCATAGGTTACAGCATCACAGGCCACTTTGGTGGCTTCCTGAAGATCACTAGGGTGGCATGCAGTGGAGGTAGAGAATAGAGAATGCAGCTAGGCATGGTGGCACATGCCTTTAACCCCAGCACTTGGGGGCAGAGGCAGGTGGATCTCTGTGAATCTGAGGCCAGCCTGATCTACATAACAGGTTCCCAGCCAGCTTTGGTTCAAACAACAAAACACCAATGAAATGGGGTCAGGATGGGGTTGGGGATGCAGTGGGACCATTCTCTGAACCTGAGGGAAACCTGGGCTTCTAGACCAAATGCCCAAGCATCCAGCAGCCCCACTCACCTGTGTCAGTCCCACTCTGCCACTGGCTGGGAGCTCCAGGACTAAACAGAACTCTGAGCCATGCAACTGAAACTCTACAGGGGCCATGAACCTGGCAGTCAAGGAAGGCCAAACTTGCAGCTATCCTGGGAGGAGTGGTCCCAGGGAGCAATGTCTTTTGGGTCCTTAAAGGGAACTGGGGTATACCACAGCCTCCCATATCTGACTCTGTCCTGGGAGGAGGCTAGCAAGGTGCAGGCTCTGGCTTGCCACCTCATAGTTCTTAACCACATCTTGCAGGGTGCCGAGGCCTTGGGCCCCTTTAGGGGACACTGGGCTATGGAAGGCCCTAGAGAAAAAGAAGCCCACTTGTCCCCTGAAGAGTAGCCTGCTGCCTACACTTGGCCTTCTGCTAGCTATTTTACCCTTTCCTCTAGGTCTTCGTGTCCCCCTGGGCCAGCAGCAGAAGAGCAGGAAGCCCTGAGCTGCGGTAGTTCTAGATCGGCTAGCTGGCAGAAGACCAAGCTTATAATTCACTTCAAGGTGATAGTGGGCTCGGAAGCAGGGGGCAGTGCAACAGCCCATACCCTACCTGTCAGCAGGAGCTACGAGGGGAAGGGCCTGGCCTCTGCCTCCCCACAGCTATGGTAAGCTGGGGACTGGTGCATCTAGGTGGAGGGGCACAGGTGGGAGCTGGGGTCTCCTTCATTTACCTAGGAGAGATATGCCTTTGTTTTCTCCCCTGTGGTAAGCCTGGGGGGAGGAAGCAATATTGCAAGAAAATAATTTTTAAAGGCCACCAGAGTGTAAAGAGGCCTCAGGGGTGTGAGGGGAAGACTGGAGGGGGTGTAGGAAGCAGAGCTGGGGTTCAGCTGGCAGCTCTTGTGCCTTCCAGCCCACCCTCAGGAGGTAAATATTTTGCTTGATCCTCTTGACCCCTCCTTGCAGAGCACCAGGAGCAACAGGAGAGGAGGTGAGGAATGTAAAGGGACACCTAGGCCTTGTCCCTGACCCCTGGGCTGGAACGGGCTAAAATGCTTTGCTCCACCCATCTCCATCTCTCTCTCTCTCTCTCTCTCTCTCTCTCTCTCTCTCTCTCTCTCAGGACTGACAAGTGGTGCGTTCTGAGGGGCTCTCTCTTTCCAGAGCTGCAGAGAGTGTGGGCTTCACCATGCTGGCACCAGGCGGTGGCCCAGAGCAGAGGAGCAAACTTGTCCTGCAGTGGAGGCAGGTCTCCTGTGAGTATGGGCTCAGGGTGGGGTGGGTAGGGGTGTGTGTCTGACAGGGTGATAACAAGATGTCTGACCTTCCTTGATGCCTAGGGCTTTGCTTTGGAGGCCTAGACTCATGCCCTTGTCAAGTAAAGACAGTCTGTGCAGAGTGCTTTCCAGAGGCCGAACAGCTGGCTCTGCCCCATGCATCTCCTTTCCTGGCGGTCATAAGCCAAAAGTTCTGTAGGAGATTCATCCAGCTTCACTCTTTTTAACTGGGCTCTTCAATGTGTGCAGCAGGGGTGGAGCAGGGGCAGAAATCAGACCCAGCAGGGCATAGTGCCAGACAGCCTCAGCTATAGGAAAGCTACCTTCTCACGTGGCCTCAGCCATCTTGTCTGCTGGATGAAGCCAGAGGCCCCAGCAGGATCTGTATGCTGCGAGTTCTCAGCTCTGTAGAGGCACTAGGGGATTCTTAGGGTGTAGCAGTGGGAGAAGGGCTCATAGGGACTGGATCAATCCTTCCCTCTGAAGCACACTGAGGTAAAGGTGCTAGTTAAATGCAGCCTTGTCCATGAACGTTCTCTTCAAAGGGACAAGGTCAGCCATGGCTGGTTTGCCCAGGGCTACACAGTAAGAAGTGAGAAATGGCCAAAGGGATATTGCTTCGCCTGAGCTCCCCTGGCCTTCGGTCCAGTTGCCCTGGCAGGGAGTCGCCTGAATTATTCAACAGGTGAATGGCTGATCGAGGGGCTCAGATCCCTTTCATCCTGGGATCACTCTGACACCTCTCAGTGCAGGATTACGTTTTCCTTGTAGCTTTGGTGCAAGTTGAATTTGGTGATGGGGGTGGAGGTGGAGGTGAGGGGCGAGGGGGTTGTTTTCTCCCGACCCAGCTGCCAGTTTATCCACCAGAAAGTGTGTGGGAGTGGCTCTTGCTGCTGATTGTCCTTAAGGGATCTATCTCCTTTCCTTCCCTCTCTCTCTCCCCCACCCCTCCTCTACTGTCTCTTTTCTCTTTCTCTCCCTCCTTCCACGGCTCCCCTCCATTCCTTCTTTCAGTTTCTTTAGATAGTTGTTACACAGCCCAGGCTAGTCACAGAGTGATCTTGTCTCAGCCTCCTAAGTGCCGAATACTGGTGTGTATCACACTTGGCTTCTCCTTGAAAGTAAAACATGAAGAGTGTGTGCACATAAAACAGTATGAGTGCGTGTGTGCTCATGCATGCACATTTGTGTGTGTGTGTGTGTGTATGTATGTGTGTCTGCATGTGCATAAAACAGTGTATATGCATGCGTGTGTGTGCATGCGTGTGTGTGCGCGTGCGCGCGTGTGTGTGTGTGTGTGTTGTGTGGTGTGTGTGTGTGTGTCAAGGGCAGGTTAACCCTGTAGATGGCCTCAGGGGTTGGAGGTCATTTCAGGTGGCCTCAGGTAACAGGGAGAGTCTCCAGGTGACTGTATAACTCAGCTGTGCTCAGCTTTCCACCAAGAACAAAGTAGCTCAGGTGTCAGCCTCACAGCAGGTTCTTCACTGTCATTAATCCCACAAGGAAGGGCAAGGGAGAGTGTCATCTTGTCCTCCCCTCACACTCTGCCCTCTGGGACTTCAGATGACCAGACACCCACCAGACAGACTGGAGACTGTCTCATCTTGGTGCCCTGGTTGGGTTGGTTGCTGGCCATCCAAGTAGGGCCAGCTGGGAGGCGACTGGCTTTGAACCTCCTCAATTTTCCATCTGGAGGCTTTCCTCTGGACTCCGACTGATTGTAATGGAGATGGAACTGTATGAGCTTATTCCCCTGGATTCTCAAAAAGGCAGGCTTCTCTGGCCTGGGGCAATGGGCCATGACTACAGGGCCACTGTCAGGAAGGACTGTTTTCTGGGTCTCACTTCCAACAGCTGTCTTCAGGCTGGACCCACATATTCTACTTAGAAGGGTCTTGGGAAAAAAACAGGACGTGGCAGGAATCCTGTTACCTGATCCACCCACAAGTGCTACCTTGCCCTCTAAGGCTAGAAGTCCAGGATGGGCCTGGCAGTTCAGAGTTCAAGTGCAGACGGAGCCACTCCCAGTCAGACTTGTAGTATTGTCAGCTGTATGGTTTACCGTGTGTTATCATAATGCTCTGATGCAAGTCCTAGCTGGGCCTGGGTCCTACCTTAGACATCAGAATCTGGTAAATGGACAGCATCTAAGATGACACAGGGGATACTCTGGACTCCCCTTTCATGCCCAAAGCACATCTCAGTGTGATGTGGCTTTAGGTGGGGGGTAGGGGGGAGGTTCCCATGGGAAGGACCCACAGACTTGGAAAAGTTTCCCTGGTGTTCTAAAGTTTTATATTTTATAAGTAGTTGGAGCATTAGGGCATCTAAGTTCTGAGTCACTTAGCAGTGGAGCTGTGAGCAGGAACTGAGGGCCTGCATGGCTTGTCTAGGCCTCTCCACTGACAAAAGTGACTTTTTGGTCACAGTGTGATGTCTTTAACATGGGTGTTTCAGGTTCCTGAGCACATTTCTGTGTGGCCAATAAATAACTGTGAACTGACTGTAGCTTGTGCCAAAGGAGATGAGGCCAGGAAGGCACTTGGGTGTGAGCTGGGAAGAGGGAAACTGAGGCAGGAGAGTCCAAGCCTGTTACTCTCTCCTCCTGACTCCTCCCTAGGGATCACCTGCTGGATTGCCCTGTGTGCTGTGGAGGTGCTCCCTGCCTGCCCTTTCTCCTGCACATGTGACAGTCGCAGCCTGGAGGTGGACTGCAGTGGCCTGGGCCTCACCACCGTACCCCGGATGTGCCCGCTGCCACCCAAAGCCTTTTGCTCCTCAACAATAAGCTGAGTGCTCTGCCAAGCTGGGCATTCGCCAACCTGTCCAACCTGCAGCGGCTGGACCTGTCCAACAACTTTCTAGACCAGCTGCCCCGGTCCATTTTTGAGGACCTGGTCAATTTGACAGAGCTCCAGCTTCGGAATAACAGCATCAGGACCCTGGACAGGGACCTGCTCCAGCACTCCCCGCTACTTCGACATCTGGATTTGTCTATCAACGGCTTGGCCCAGCTGCCCCTGGGGCTTTTTGATGGGCTCCTGGCTCTGCGATCCTTGTCCCTTCGTTCCAATCGTCTGCAGAGCCTGGACCGGCTAACGTTTGAGCCTCTGGCAAGCCTGCAGCTGCTTCAGGTTGGGGACAACCCGTGGGAGTGTGATTGCAACCTTCGAGAGTTCAAACACTGGCTGGAGTGGTTCTCCTACAGAGGTGAGCCCTACTACCCCACAGGCAAGAGGGGAACTGGGATGAGGGCAGGGGAAAGAAGAACTACAGCCCAGAACCCCAAACATCGTTACTTCCTGCAGTCAGTGGAGGCCAGGGGCCTCTCATCTATGCTCATTAAGACTCATTAAGGGCGTTCTGAACCTTTGTCTCCCTTTCTTAGGTACTTAAAGACACACGATGCTTTTTCTATGCTCTCTATCCCACAAGTATGCCTCTGGGCTTCCCTGGCAGGACAGAAAGAAGAGCAACCACCCTTCCCGGGGAATAATAAGGTCACCTGCCTCTTATATGAATGTAGAATGTAACTGAAACCCACAGACACAACCATTTTCCTGTGAAGATATTAGTTTCCAGTCCCAAGAAATTTTTACAGGAAAAAAAAAAAAGAAATTTTGACAGAAAACAATAAGCAGATGAATGGTCTGAGTTTTGCCTTCTTACCTTTCCTTTAAAATCTTCCTATTTATTTATTTGCACACATGTCTGCTTGAGCATACATGCATGCACACATGTCACAGAATGCGTGTGATAGTCAGAGGACAGCTTTAGGAGTCGGTTCCCTCCTTCCACCAGTAAGGCTCCAGGGATGTAACTCAGGCCATCAGGACTGTCAGCAAGTGCTTTTATCCACTCTGCATCTTGACAGCCCTTTATTGTTAGGTCAGAGCCTGACTCTTGGCCCAGGCTTGGAACTCACTTTGTATTCTAGGTTGAACCTAAACTCTGTGAGGCTACACCCCTGATTTCTCCCCCAACTTTAAAAAAGTCTTATCTATTTACTTTATGTGTATGTGTGTGTGCCCAAGTGTATTACATACATCACATGCATGCAGTGCCCTCAGAGGCCAGAAGAGAGCATCCCTTGGAACTAAAGTTATAGGCAGCTGTCAGCAACCCAATGTGGGTGCTGGGAATTGAACTGGCTCCTCAAAAGCAAGTCCTCTTACCTGCTGAGCCATCTTTCCAGCTCCCTCTTTCTTTAATCTGAGAAAGTTCTATAATGAACAAGTGTGTTGATCAAAAGAATGCTTAGCCAGGCTCATACCTGCAATCCCCGCACTTGGGAGGTAGAAGCAGGAATCAGGAGCTCAAGGGCCCACCTGGACTACAAGAGACTGTGTCTAAAAATAAATAAATGAATCAGTCAATCAAGAAAAGAGGAGATGAAATGGAACGGGAGGGGGACAAATAAGTACAGTGCTGAAAAGGGCCAGATCTTGTTTGAATTTTTGGCCCTGCCACCTACTAGCTGTGTGATCTTGAGAAGTTAATTAACATCTCTGTGGTATATCTGTCAAAGGGAGAAAGGTCAATTGTGAGAATTAAATAGGGCAATGCATATGAGGTGGTTTGAAAAGCGCCCAGCGTAAAGGAGGTGTTGGGCGAACGCTGATGCTCTAGCACACCTCTCATTTGTATTCATAAAATCGAGAGCTCCCAGGACGACACAGTCAGTGCCCAGCACCAGGCAGCTGCCTGGTGTATGTGGAATTAACAAATCAGCACTAAAATTCTGAAAATAACACAATGCCTTCCCTCACTCTTACCTCATTCGTTTCCTACCCAGCCACTAACTCAATATTTCCACGCTACTCGGATGCGTTAATTAAAAACACTTTACAAACTAAAAAGTGCTCTGAGATGTTAGTCACTGTGATGATGCTGTGATTTGTCAGTGGAGTGTTTCGCTTCCAGTTTACAGATACCTTTTTGTGCACATTATCTATTTTGATCTCTCAAGCAGCTAATCGAGATAGATATCCTCACTTAGCTGCTAAGAATCTGGCGATGCAGACATAATTCAATACTTTAGTTAGATAATTTTCAGGTGACAACACAGCCAGGATTCAACCTCTGGCCCAGGAAAATGAGGTCACTCCCTCCTCACTCCCAAGCTCTCTGCCAGTCTAACCAAAGGTGACCATGGTTACACACTCACTGGCGTTGCCTTAGGACTCATCCTTGCCCTTAACACAGCAGGCAGGAGCCAGTTTCCCATATCCGGTCTTCAACCTCCACTCCTTAAAAAACAAAACCCAAACCAGATGTTTCCATCAGCATCTGTAGCATCCTAGGCTAAGATGGTTGTCTCTGTGAGATTGGACTCGAGGCATCTGGGCTGGGAGCAGGAGGGCGCTCTCTTACCGTACCCATCTAGGTACTGATACGCTTCCTGTCTGGCCTGCCCAGTGTCATGAGTAGTTTGGTGGCCTGCTTAAATACTCTAATCAACTCCAGTCTCCTGGGTCTCCAGGATTTGCTCCCTAGATATTAGCTCTCTGTGCTGGTGCACCTGACAAACCCAGGAAGATACCATACCCACTTCTAGGTGTTCACAGGCCACCAAAGCCCTGGGGAGGGAGGGGCAGATAAGGCAGTGGCTTGGGCTTTCGTTCTCTTTCTGAGAAGGGATACAGGCCAAGGCTTGTGTTGAAAATAATGGCAAGGGTTCAGAGACATCAGTGAGCAGTCAGGTTTTAGGCAGAGAAGTAGATGCCTAGTTTGGGCAAGGACATTGCTCGATGTACTAAAGTCATGTCCTGAGCACGCCCCCAGCTGTAGTTGCTGTAGGGCAGCGTGACCTTGGAGGGGCAGGCTTGAATGAGATGGGTGGGGGATTCTCTGTGAAGTAAAAGTAACGGCCATGTCCATTTTCAATGGCTTTGGCAGCAGTGGTGGACTCCTCTATGTCGCAGAGACCATAACTCTTAGTCTATTGCTGCTAGTTCCTGCCAGCTCTTATTCTTCTGTATTAGGACTGACTACATTACTGGCAGGACTGTACCTTCTGTGCCTCTCATTTGGAGGTCTGGTGGGGAGGGGAGGGCACCCCAGTTCTAGATGCTTGTTCACCTCCTCTTTTCCCCTTGGATGCAGGGGGACGCCTGGACCAGCTTGCCTGTACCCTACCCAAGGAACTAAGGGGGAAGGACATGCGTGCGGTCCCCATGGAGATGTTTAACTACTGTTCCCAGCTAGAGGATGAGAACAACTCTGCTGGGCTTGATGCACCAGGGCCACCATGCACCAAGGCCAGCCCAGAGCCTCCTAAACCTAAGCCTGGGGCTGAGCCTGAGCCTGAGCCCAGCACTGCCTGCCCTCAGAAGCAGAGGTACCGGCCCGTGAGTGTGCGACGAGCCATCGGCACAGTGATCATTGCCGGGGTCGTGTGTGGCATCGTCTGCATCATGATGGTGGTGGCTGCTGCTTATGGCTGCATCTATGCTTCCCTCATGGCTAAGTACCACCGGGAGCTCAAGAAGCGCCAGCCGCTGATGGGGGACCCTGAGGGTGAGCATGAAGATCAGAAGCAGATCTCTTCTGTGGCATGAGAGCTGTCTATCTGGCCCAGGTAGGACAGCAAGGAGACTCCATGGGACTGCTACCAAAAGGGCTGCCCTTCCCTCCATCACAGGCCCTGTCTCAGTCTGACACTGGTACTGCCTCCCTCAGCTCCCTGGTCCCAATCTCTTTCCACGTTTCCCAGAAGCTTCCCTCGGGCCAAAGATTCCCGTGGAAGGCCTTCTCTGGGCCTCCTGTCTTTGGAACACCTGAGGCTTCCGGCCACAGGGAGAAAAGAAGCTACACTAGAGGCGTCATCTGCACCAGGCACTTCCCCCCTGCCCTGGGCTACCACTGCTGGTGACGCTCCCTACCTCTTGCTCATCCCCACTTTAGTCTACATTAGGGCCTGGGAGGGAGGGACAGGAGACCCAGAGGTAGATTCTGTGACTCCTTTCAAAGCCAGGAAGATATTCTTGAGTCCTCACAGTGCAAAGCTTGTCCAGCTCTTAGCAGCTGGTGCCAATGGGTAAACACCCCAGCCCTGTGATCTGGGTCCAATGCTTAGAAAAACCAAAGTGACTATAATGTCCCCTTTGGGTGGATGTCATTATGTACTTTATTTGCTATAGACCCCTCTGACTACACTGCTCCAGGTTTACGAATTCTATCCATACTTTTTGTTCTAGCGTGAGGTTTTGAGGCAGGACCTTACTCTATATACGAATTCACTGTTAGACACAGGGCATCACTGTAACAGTCCCACAGATCAAGTCACACACACAACACACACACACACACACACACACACACACACACGAGAGAGAAACAAAGGCCATGAAAATTTGGGGCAGAGTCCCACTATCCCCTGAGCCTGAAGACCACAGTCCCTCTTACTTCCTGATTACAGTCTTCCCATGTTATCAGAGGTTGGGTCCTCGACAACAACACAGGGATCCTTTGAGACCCTCTAAAGTGGGCCAAAGTATGCAGCTGGAGGAACCGCCCATTGCCATGGCAACCCTAGCACCTCTGCTGCTAGGTTTACCAGAGTGTGTGTGTATGCATGACAGGTTCCAGGCTTCTGAGAGCTCAGTTACAGACCCTTGGGCACGCCTGGGAGCCTCCTCCCTGACAGGTTGCAGGAACACCCAGCAGCTTCTACTCCTGCAGTCTGGCTTCTCCTGTCTCCTCTGTCATCTGCATCATTTGTTTGTGACCTCAAAGGCTGGGTCTGAGCTGTGCTCTGAGATTGGTGGCTCACCTTAAGGAAAGCAGATGTCAGGCATTAAGTCCTCGAGAAGGCTGGCTGCCTTCAACACATCCCCAACAGACTGCAGACACTGGAACAGGATGGCGACATTCTGTTCAGAGCCCTTGGTGATGGAGCTTTCTTTCCCAGGGGTTCACCGGCTCTGCCTGGTTTCCTGGGAGTCTGCAATCGCACCTGGATTATCCAGGCTAGAAAATGGCTGCAGTCCTACTTGGTATGAGATTCTTACCTCTGGGCTGTGCACATTTTCAAGGTCATTGCCCTCTGCTCTAAACTGCCCCTTCCTTAGAGACTGGATACCTCTGTAGGAGATGCCAGACTGATATCTTGCCCTGGGAAGGGTCTTGGTAGTAGCCAGATAGATACTTAGGCACTGATGATACACCTATGAGGACCTCAGGGCAGCCTCTCAGCCCTCCTTCTGGTCCTCTGCCACCTACTCGACTAGCAGGGGTGAGTACTGGGAGTCTCAGGAGAGCCTTCAAGGTTGCTCTCTGGCTGGTAGACAGAGAGCACAGGCTGCTGTTCAGGATCACAGGATCCTCTAGGCTGGGCCACAGTCTTCCTTCCTCTTTTGGCTGGTGGGCCAATCCCAGAGCTGGGATTTTCTAAGGGCCTGGGGGAGGGAGGGTGTTGTCAGTGGTGATATCTTTAGCCTGAGACAGAAGATTTTTAAAGGCAAAATTATATTTCTGGTTTGTCGTTTCAGAAGACCAATAAAGACTATTTTCCTATGTATTTCCTTGCTTCATTGGGTGGGAGGGGATGTGGGCATTGGGAGAGTGGTGCCCTGGCTCCCTCCTGTGCCAGTCAGCCAAGCCGTTTGTGTCACCCTGATGCAGAGAGTTCTATGTGACAGATGGGCCCCCTGCCTGGTAGCCAGGACCTCAGGGCTGGAGGGAGTGAGAGCAGTATCCTGGGTGTGAACTGACTCAGGACAAGGGTAATAAGCGCTGGGCAGGGCTGGGCTGGGATCTTAAACCTATCCGTGCCCTGCCCGGCAGTAACAGATGTGAGCCTCGGGCAGAGTGGAGCGTGTGCAGCAGGGGTGAGCCGATTCTGCTAGACATCCCCTGGGGTCGGTGCGGGACTGGGGGGAGGTTTGCTGGCGTCTCAGTGAGCTAATGCCTGCCACCTTGGTCTTGGACTGGCTACATAAGTGCCCCACACGTAGGTTTATGACTATGCCCCTTCAGCCAGTGGGAAGCTAGAATTAGAGACTGGGAAGCTAGGGGTGCAGCACTAAAGATGGGAGAGCAAGGAAGCCTGGCCTCTGGACGGCTGGTCCAGTCCAGGAGGAAGAGCTTGACTCCCTATGGCCTTATCATCTCCAGGGCAGGACCAGCCTCTAGCCCAGTGGTTCTGAACTCTTGGCCTTTAGAGACTCACACTGAGCCCTCACCTTGGGAGCTTTCTTGGAATGGCAACTCACTAAGGCAGGAACAGACCCCAGGGAGATGTGAACCCCAGGGCACACAAAGCCATGCAGCCAGAGAGTGCCTCTCTTCCTAGGTATAGTCAGAGCCAGGGGTCACCCTCCTCTAGTCTCTATATAGCAGAGCCACATCTGGTCTCCCCTGAGTCCCCTGCAGGAGCAGGACAGAACAGCACAGTACAACACACATTGCTACTGAAGCCAAAGGCCCAGTTCACAGAAGGAGACGTACAGAGGGTAACAGTAACCCGTAATGTGACTCAAGTCTTTCCAGACAGCAGGACAGGCCTGGCATAGCCCCAGCCTAGACGCTGTGCATCACTGTCATCTGCTCTGGAGAGTACCCAAGGCCCCAGCTTCCAGGGACAGCAGACACACCACCTACCCCTCCTAGAGCTGAAGGTCCCAGCTGGTCCCAGGATCAGGGAGGTTGTGCAGGGGACCAGGAAAAGGAGGATACAGAATGAGATGCAGATGAACTCACAGCATCAGGTCTCCAGCGCCTCATGCTTTTCCTGTCACAACTGGTGCACCCTGAGCGTCACGGGGACTGTCTGAAGGAGTTCAACTCGAGGCACTGGGACATGGTTTCTATGGCAACCCCTCCTGGCTCTAACTCAGCTCTGAGTTAAAAATTATATCAGGTAATTGGAGAGTGTGGGGAAGTACAGCCAGCAGGCTGGCTCACACTCCTCTCCTTTCCTAGGTCTTCAAGGTAGAGCGGCTGAGAAGGCCACCTCCAGGCAGAATAAGGTAGCCACAGGTCTGCTGGGACTAAACCACAGGAGGATTTTAGAGATAAGTGGGCATCATGTCTGGCCTGGGACGAGCACGCCACAGACTCTGGAAGAATTGTGCCGTGAGGAGCTGCTGGGATGCCATACATCGCCTCGACAGGGTCGGAGGGAGGCATCTAACAGCACGCTAGGGATGCTGGGGTGGACATGCCACCGAGCCTCTTGTCCCTACCTCAGCTCAGAGGGGAATGCTCAGGAACCCTGGCTCTGGGTAGCTAGCACATAGCACATGCTCTTTGAGGAAACTCAGGCCTTCCTCTCTTGTACCTCCCTGCTAGATACTTGCAGCCGTGGGAAGAGGCCAGGGTCCTGCCAGCCACTGGCCTCCCATCTCGCCAGGCCCCTGGGGGTGAGACAAGTGCCTGTTACCACAGCTCCACCAGGTTGAGTAACCATTGGGCTGCACAGCTTCTTGATGGACATGGAGGGCATGATTACAGAGGCTCAAATAGCAAGACACAGATGCCACAGACTGACCTAGCCACCAAGGAACTGCAAAGTCCGGCCAAGCTTATGAGGGCCACTGGATGCCCTCCTTCTTAGAACCTAGGCAACAGGATTGACTCCAGGTCCCAAAGAGAGCTGGTCTGAGTCCAGGTTCTACCTTTATTCCGTGAGACTTTGGAAGAATAACTTCTCTATGCCTCAGTTTCTTTGTCTGTCATATACTTTCCCCTGGTCATCCCGAGTTCCAGGGGCAGAGTCACAAGCCTAGGTCTAGAGCTCAAGGTAACGTCTTAGAGAAGCAGTGTCCCAGGGATAGGATGGAGGTCTAGATTGTTCCTGTCCTGTGTAACCATGAGCAGATCTCTTAACCTCTCTGGGCTGCAATTTACTCCATGAATTTTTTTTTTTTTTTTTGGTTTTATGGTTTTACAAACAAAATGACGTAAGCATCCACTTCCTTCCCCCAGCATTTCTCTTGGGAAAATTTAGAGTCCCTATATCCAGGGCACCTTTATTCTTTCTTCCTGTGTGTGTGGTGCTGGGGATGAAATGGCCCCAGGCCAGCTAGACAGGTGCTCTAGCTGAGCCAGCCCCACCCTGCCAGGCTTCACCAGGATTTTGCCTTGTAGCTCCCGCCACAGCAGTTCAGGGCAGCTCTTACCTGCTGCAATGGCCGTTTTCCCATCCACTGTCACAGTTATTGCAGTGCTGGCCCTTACCGCCACTGGCTTGCCTGAGGTATCTGGGAAAATAAGAATTATTGTTATTCTGCAGAGGTGTGTCGGAGGTTGAGCCTAACTCTTGGAATGTGGGGCAAACAGGAACGCCAGGATAAGCTATCCCTGGAATAGGTGAGACGGGAGGAAGGGTCCTGTGGCTGTCATGGGTTACAGCTGTCCACCACCTGACAGTCCCTTGCTGTCCCTGCATCTGAACAAATCTGAACCTGCTACATCAACCCTCAGCCTCTGCTGGCCTGAGCCAACACAGTGACACTGTGACTTTGCTCTATCTCCAGGCAGCAAACTTGCCTGCCTGTTGCTCCTGCTCAGCTCTCCCTTGCAGTTGCCGCACTTAGCCTTTGCCGCAGGACCCTGCCATGGCCTGTCCTCCCATGTGTCTTACCCATCAGGGGCTCTGTCCCAGTTTGCATTTCTGTTGCTGTGATAAACACCACAACCAAAAGCAACTTGGGGAGGAAAGGGTTTACTTCATCGTACACTTCCAGGCCACAGTCCATCACGAGGGAAGTCGGGGCAGGAACTCGAGGCAGGAGCAGGAAGCAGGAGTTATGGAGCAATGCTGGCTATCGGGCTGGCTCTCTAGATCACCCCAGGCTCATGCTCAGCCTGCTTCTTTACACAGCTCAGGACCACCTGTCCAGGGATGGCACCATCCTGGGCAGTCTAGGCCCTTCTATACTTAACAATCAAGTTTGTGCCACAGGCTACTCTGGCCAAGGCAATTCTTAAGTTGGGGTTCCCTGCCCTCTTGCCAGGTGACTCTATGCTGTCGAGTTGACAACAAATGCATTTTATATTAAAAGGCAGGCTGTAGGCATCCCAGGCCTAGGTGGTGGGTGACCCTGCCTTGCCTTTATGAGTCACAGAAAGTGGTAGTGACGGTCCTGCTCAGGAGCCACCCCAGCAGCCAGGATGGTATCTGACACATCTATGAGGCTTCATGGATCCTAGTTGGTGGTGCCCAACTCACCACCATGATGACACCCTTTTTCATTGCTGCCCTTCTAGAACTTTCTGCCAGGCTCCTGTAGACCTGGGTTGCCTTTCACTTCTATTAGAAGAACCAGGCCATCCTGAGAACAAGATCAGAGGGTGGTTTCAGCTCTGTATGAGAGCAGCTTTCCGGTAGGTTGCTGTCTGACCTCTGTCCATCCGTGTCCTTGAGCTAGCTTCCCAAAGACCTCTTGTCTATAGGTCAGACCAAGACTGTGTGCTGTCCTGTTCTGTCACACTGCCTGTGATAACCAGCTCTCAAAGCCTCATGGAGATTGCTGAGCAGTGGCACCTCTGTACTGGGTTCAAGTATGGTTTCATATGGATAGCATTCTTATGGTTTCCCCTGATACCTTGCTATCTTCAACACGTCTCAAGAATCTAACTGTGCTCAGATGGTGGGAACTCAGCTGTTCTGGATTCCAGAAATTTGCCATTGCAAAGCCAAAGGAACCAGAGTAGAAACAGATCCTTCATTTTGTTTCTGGAAACATATGTAAGACATGAATATAGGGAGTCCTTGGCACTATAGCCTGCCTTCCAGTTAGCACAGAAACACTCAGTTAATCTCTGGAGACCTTGAAAATTTCAACATTAGTATCAATGGTCACATGACACAGGGCCTGTGTGAACAGCCCAGGATGAGGTGTGTGGGGGAGGCCCAGGCCCAGGTCCTTGGTGCTGGCAGACTAAGGTGTACCCCGCAGGTGGCATAGGCTCTGGCTACAGGGGCAACCCAAGAGGTCAGCACTCAATCTAGTAGACCTCAGACTAGCCTGGAGGTTACCTCTCTCTGCCTCTGCCTTCTCAGCTCCCTGACCCCATTGAAATGAAATTAGTTTCTTTCTCTTGGGGAGGATGGGAGGCCCAGAAATGTCCACGTGGCTTTACGCATGTGCTCGGGCTGAGCAAGTGTTCAGGGGCGTAGGAAGGGAGCGAGCTCCTGCCTCCCCCCTCAGCAGTCCCCTTTTGGGTTGCTAGCTTCCCTCTCTTCTCCTGGCAGCTCCGTTCCCCACCCACCTGCCCTCCTACCTCGTGGACACATAAAGCTTCCCCCTAGCAGCCAGCAGGCAGTTCTGGTGACAGTGCAGACAGGAGGGAGCCTGTCACCCTGTCTGGGCGGGCACAGGGTCTCACCCAGGGAACATCTATGGAGTCCGTGGGTGTCTGTCCTTTGGGAGCCCTTCATGTAGGAGGAGCTGCCTCTCTGCCTTAGGTGTGCAACCTGGGAAGACCTTCAGCTTGGCCTTTGAGAACCTCCTCTGCGGGTCTTGGGAATAATCAACGTACCTCCTTTCTCTCTCTGTCTCCTGCTCTACAGCTAGGATATCAAAATAACCTGGACTTTAATGAGGTGGACCTGGCTTTAGCTTGCTATGTAAGTGGCTCTTGTGTGTGCTGTGCAACCTGAGCAAGTCACAGAGTGTCTCTGAGCCTTCGTTTCTCCCCATGTGAGATGAGAGATAGGAGCAACAGGACTTATGTCACGGGGTTTTAGCAGGGACATGTTTGCACAGTACATTTGACGCTGGTGTGTGGGTGGAGGGACAGGCTCAGTGGATAGTAAGGACACTTTGGGGTGATGGAGCAGAATTCCCCCTGTTGTCTTCAGCCTAGAGAGGCAACCCTGGAAAGCCGGAGCTCCTGAGGCTGACAGGCCCAGGGCAGCCCTCCATGGTGTGTGTGTCCCTGTGTGTGCATGCATGCAGACACACAGCGGTGTACTTCTGTAGGCCACCGCTTCCTGCAAACCCCCTCAATTCACACACACACACACACACACACACCACACACACACACACATCACACCATACACTACACACAGACACACACACACATACACACACACACAAACACATACACAGACACACACACACACATACACACACACACACAAACACATACACAGACACACAGACACACACACACACACACACACACACACACACACACACACACACACGGAAAGCTGTCATCTCTGAGATGTCTGCCCTTGCCCTCTTGCCCACCTCATTCACTCAGCCACGAGTGAGTACTGTCCAAGGTCCGGCCCCTCTACATGGGACTCAGCCCCGTTGTGGCAACCTGATAGATACTTGCTTAGACTTCTGGGTCCTGGACAAGCCCTGCCCCCAGCCTCTCTGGACCATTTCCTGAAAGGTTACTAAGAGTTTAAGAGTGCACTGAGACATGCACCCCTGGGCTCTCAGGTCCTGGTGTTCTTGACAACCATCCTCCAGAGTGACCAGGGCTGGAAGTTGGAGTTCCCAGCTTGGTGCCACTTCTCCCTGCCCAGTGGCCTGGGCCTATAAAGGGTCTGCTGGCTGGCCCTGGCTGTCTCCCCTACGCCCTGGGAGCTAGCTGCCTTGTGGGTAATCTGAGGGAAGTGGAGGCTGGAGGAGCCACAGGGAGAAGTCCTCTGAGGGTACGGAGCTTTAAAGCTGGTCTCACATTGGGAATGTGGGCCAGGAGTCACACTGGTTGGCTTTTGGGTCAAATCTCTTCCCTTTGCTCCATACTGGAGCTTGAGTCCAAGCTGGGGATGGGAACACACAGTCCTACATTCTGAGTGCTGCACCAGGCATGCCCCAAGCTGCAGTGTCAGGAGGGAAGGCAGGGAAGCAGTCCTGGGGTCCTCCTCTCTTCCATATCACCCTGCCCCCACTTTCCACTCTTGGGAAAAGCACAGAGGTGTAGGTTACCTGGTCCCTCTGCCCAGTGGAGATTGAAGACAAAGCTGCCTGGGGCCTGCTCAGAGGCCTGCCGATACCACAGCGGGAAGTGGTCCATAGTGAAAACACTGGCTTCATCTTCAGGTGTCAGGAACTTCCTGTGAGAGTAGAATTGATTGTCTCCTCAAATCTGGGAAGATGTTTGTCCCTTTTCCCTGTGCCATACATGACTATCCTGGCTGGACTAAGACTAGCATCCTGTGCTGGCTGAGTTGCAGGTAGAAGCAGCCCCTGCATTTAGCAGAGGCAGGAAGTACACTGTTATCCTTACACTCCCAGGACCAGAGAGGACGCTCATGGTTCTCAGTTATGCTGGCTACACGGCAAGACCTGTCTCAAGTGCCCTCCCTCCATAAACAGAATGAAAAGAGTTATCAGCTCTTAAGTTGCTCCAGGCAGTTCCTGCCTTTTCCAGAAGCAAAATGATGGAGCATCTGGTAGAAGGGGAGGGTAGCAGAGGTGGAGCTGGTACCCAGCGGGAACATGCAGATGTATTGGCAACAAAGTACACTTCCTTTGGGTATAGGTGATTTCTTTTGTCTGCCTCACTGGCAGATCTGAGTGAGGAAATCCCACAGTGAATTCTATCACCACAGTAAAGACGCATGGATTGCCCTAAATGGTTACTTTGAAAGGCTTCAGCGTGCAACATGAGTCTCCTTTTTAGAGAAGCTTTTCCTTGCTAATTACGGGTTTGCTTTCCCTGAACACACACACAAGCCTACAGTGGGAGGCTGGACCAGAAGCTGACTAGGAAGTGGGCGAAGCTGGGTGGGGTGCAAAATTAAGTGGCACCTGTGGGTAATTCCCAGGTAGAGGACTGAAGTTTGAGTGAGTGGCTTGCCTGCTGTGGAAGCAGATTTGCTGTTTCGCAGTCCCCAGACTGCCTATTGCATCATGGTCCAGGTAAAGGGAGAGCTCCACCAGGGCGAGTGAGCACAGTGCACCTGTGGCCCTCCAGGCAGCTGCTTTCCCAGCTTTCTGAAGTCCTTGATCACCCAGGGAAGGCCTGTTTGTGTTGTCATGCCTTCCAATCCTTAGAAGCCGTTTTAGGATGCTGCTACCCGTTTATTCCCCCACCCCTGCCTCTCTGGGAATTAGGGGAGGGAAAGAAGAAAGGAGAGGGGAAACCCACCAAAACTGTTTTCCTAGAAAGCCTCCAACCTTGCTCAGGATGTGTGGCCTTGTCACTGGGTCCCAAGAGAGGCATTGGGACTTACTGAGAGGGACCTTGAGGGGGTGGGAAGAAAGATGGGCATCTAACAACACCCATTAGTTAACTGTTCTCCAGGTGTCTGTGTCAATGGATTCACAAGGCACACAGCATACTGAGACCCTTTCTGCTCTGCATGCCCCGAAGGGACCCAAGACTTGTGCCATGTTCCTTCCTCCCAGAGGTCCCCCACCCCAGGGTACCCAGCAGGACTCACCTGTCAGAGACTTTCTCAGAACCTACAAACAAGCTTCTTCTTAGAAGTCCAGCCCGGGTCCCCAGAAAGGCCACATCCACTCCAGGTTCCGAGTCTCTGTGAGGCAAAACAATGACAACATGAAAGCCATCTTTTCTAGTACCTGGGTTTGTGGCTACTTAAGGACATGGGGCAGTAACACCAAAGCTTTGCCACAGCTGGAGGTTACGTGGTTATGAGGTCTTCATTGACAGTATCCATATCCAGACACAGCAGCAGGCCTGGGTCAACACAGTTGGTGAGAGGACTGGGGAGTCCATGGCAAGAAGGGTCTAGAGAGATGGGGCCTCTGCAGGTGGGTGTTTGGGTTACCTGAAGTTTAAATGTCACAGGTACCAGTACCCTGCAGTGGCTGCACTGAATCAGACCCTGGGGTGGGCATCTCTAAAAAGCACCAATCCAATTTGCTTCTGACTCTACTGAGCTATCCCACAACCTAGCTTCACAAACGCCAACCCAGGTTTCTCAAGGCACTGCAGCAACTGGATATTTCAAAGCGAATCCCAGATACTTAATCAGTAAATATTTCAATTTATATCATCAGAATATAAGGAACAAAACAAAACACAAGAACCCCGCCCCACCCCCGTGTTGCCATCACTCCTTTCCAAAACAAATAAACAAACAAACAAACCAAACCACTCTGCCCAGTGTCATCAGGTAACCCAAGTGCTTCATGACATGAACTTGGGTGAGTCAACTTGACCATGGTCTGTACAACACAGGCAGCTTACTACCTGTTCTCCCTCTTCCCCAACTTGAGCTACAACTGGCATATAATTTACCATATACCATGTAATTTCCTCATCTAAAGTATCCCTTTCAGTGCACTCACTAATAGCACAGCCATTGCCACTGTGACTTTAGACCATTTATTGGAGACTCCATGCCCATGACGGTCGAGTCTTTTTAACCTGGCTCTGGGTCTACTCATCCCGGCGTCTCTTCCTGCAGATCACTTTCTGCAAGACCAGGCTGCCTGTCTGGGTGAGGTCAATTGCTAAAGTATTGTTTAGCATACTCCTTTTTGTCCCTTGTATTTCTTGTAAATTACCTCTTAGACCTCTGGATCTGATCATCTCCAGCTGTGAGCTTTTATTCTCTATGATTTGGGTGACTGTCCCTCAAAGTCCCAGATATGGAAGTCTTGGTTCCCTGGGTAGTCTTATCAGGAGGCTGTAGCATCTTTGAGAAGTGAGGTATGGTAGAGAGGGTGTCCTTGAAGGGACATGAACCCTGGTGCCCTATACCCCCATAAGCATTGCACTCTGCCATATGTATTGCCCTAGCTAGCCCTTCAGCTATGGGTCACCTGACACACAGCTGACTTGGGAGCCAGATAAACTTTCTCCTTTCTAAATTATTTGCATATTTATATATATATGCAGGTGCACACTGCCTGTTGACTGGGGACACTCACAGACCCATCTCTTCATTTTCTCCTTATTTTTCTTTTACTGGAAATACAATTTGCACAGAAGAGGAAGATAAGTAACTGATGCTTTGTGCTTATTTAAATTAGTGTTTGTCTGACACCTCCAAAGGTGACGAATGAATGGGTTTTGTCTTCCTCGGACTCTGTGGATGCAGGGTTTGGAGTGTAGCCCATTGCAATCATGGCTACTTTCGGCTCTCATCCCACCCTTGGCGCATGTGCTCTGCAGGGGCCTCTGGGTCTCATGTCTTGCTAGCTTCTCCTTTCCTGGTGTCATAGATGTCCTGGCTCATTTCCAGCCCCTGTCCTATAGTCAGGGATGTCTCCAGACTCACTTTAATGGGGAGTAACACTGCCAGTCACTGAGACAGCTGGGTGCTCCCGAGGTTGTGCTCCTCAGCTGGACAGGCTAGGAACCCAGAGGCTATACTCCCCACAAAGCAGGGCAGGATAGGGGCAGCCTTTTTATCTCTTTAAGAGAAAACAGATCATGAACTCAGGTGAATGTTTACAATTCATATTCAAGTTTTATTTTTAAGTATTTTTGATTATATTTAAGTATTTTTTATTTTTGGAACTCGCGTCTCATTTTCTTTTGCAGGAAATGTTGGCTCCCACTGAAACGATCGCAGTGTGACCTCAGGCCATCTTTCTGCTCTCGTCCCACACCAGCATCCTTTCTAGCTGTCTGATTACCAAGCGCAGGCCACAGCTTTATCAGTTTCTGCTCACAGCACACATACTTTTGCTAAGCATCCCACCAACAGTGTGTGCTGCCAAACTCAGTTCTACACTGGATGGCAAACAGGCATTGTCTTGAGTGGCTTTAGATGTGTTTCTTTTATTAAGAGCTGGTCCAATACATATTTAAGGGTCGACCTTTTCTCTCGACTGCTGTCCCTGTATGGTCCTGTGTTCTGTTTGTCAGTCCCTGAAGCTGTCATTCACACAGTGGCTGCAGAGGTGGTACCTACACCTGCTCATGGCTGCAGCTTCCCAGTTCAATCTCCCTCTGCACCCTCCTAAGACAGACATTTCCTGGCTGTTAGATTTACCAGTCATTCCTGTACTGCTGCTGAGCTTTGACTCAGTGTTAGGAAAAGCTTGCTGACTCCCAGATTTCGGAGCAGCAGGATCACAGTTTCTGAGAGTACTTACAAGGCTTCTTGTCTGTGTGTCTGAGTATGAGTCACATCCCAGGTGTGTGTGTGTGAGGAACTTGTCCAGTGGTGTTAGTCCCACTGGCTCCTGTGCTAGCTGTTAGGCCCACCTCCCCTCACTGATGTGACACAGTCCCTCCCTTGGGATCTGTGCCTCCTGGGCCTGGCTGCCCTTTCCCATACCAGCACCACAATTTACAGTGGGCAGTGGTTTGATGATGCTTTCCTATCTAGGTGAGACCATCCCCAGGACTGAGACCTTGATTGTTCTAATGAACTTTACAGTCAGTCACCTGGATGCAGAGAGACAGTCCACAGGCATTCCCTTTGAGGCTGCAGTAGGTCCATACACTAGGAAAGAATGGCTAGTTCCTGTTGTGTCGTCCCACTCAGAGACATTGTAGGCCTTATCATGTATTCAGGCCTACTTAACCATCCTCTGCTCCCTAAGACTAAACCTAGGGCTTCATGCCAGCTACCACTGAGCTGTATCCTGTTTACTTTTTGAGTCAATGTCTTACACTGTAGCTCAGGCAGGCCTGGAGCCCTCAGTCCTCCTGCCTCAGTTCTCTGGGTAGCTGGACTCACAGGCTGGTACCACAGGCCAACGTTTCATGTGTTTTGACATTTCTCACTGTCTGCTCAGTATGTTCTTACAATCCCAGAACAACGTTTTTATTTTTAACCATCCTAAAGAAGTCTTTATATTGTATCTCTTCAGGGGGTTTTATTTATATGTATAAATATTATTAATTATTAAATGACACACATGAACAAGTCTGTGTGTTGGTAGATGCGTGTGAGTGCAGACACCCGTGGATGTTAGAAGATAGCTCAGATCCCAGGAGCTGGAGTTATAGGCAGCTGGAAGCCACTGAGCGTGCTGATGAGAGCCAAACTCAGATCCTTGTAAGAGCAGTATGTGTTCTAACCACTGAGCCATCTCTCTCCAGCTCCAGTATTATTAATGTTTGAATGCTGATATTATAACCTGACACTTTACTAAATTCTCTTATTGGCTGTGGTGATTTTCCTACTCCTTCACAGTTTCTTGGTATATAATATTTATTTATTTATTTATTTTCTTGAACAGTGTTGGGGATGGACCTAGAGCCTCATACATGCTAGGCAGGCGCTCTACCATGAAGTCACCCTCTCCCCCACACCACAACTATGTCATCTTTAACTGAGTGGACCATTTTCTTTTTCTCTTTCCAGTCCTCACTGGCTGTACGTATGTGCTCTTGTCCAGCTGCTTATGTGCTTTCTGACCTTGGGGGTACATTGGGGCATGCTTGTCTCTGTCTTCAGTGGGAGAGCCTTCAACACCTCAACATGTTCGGTTTTAAGTGTGCATTCTACCTGTGTACATGTGTTTGCGTGAGCATGTGCACGTGTGTGTGCATGCATGTGGTGGTCAGAGGTTGACGTTGAGGGTCTTTTTTGACTGCTCTCTACCTTTTAATTCACCGATTTGGCTAGTGAACTTAAGGATCTGCCTGTCCCTGTCTTCCTGGGGTGGGTCACCACTGTGTCAAACAGCAGTGGCGTTACAGCAGTGCGATGCTATGGCTGGCCTTTACACGGGTTCTGGGGGCCAAACTAGGTCAGTCACACTTGTGTGGCAGACACTTTATCAAGTCATCTCTCATCTCTCCACCAGACCTTTTTTTTTTTTTTTTTTGTAGTGTAGAAGCCGGTAAAGATTATTTGCCCCTCAATACACAGTGTGCTAGTACCTGGTCCTATAGGTTTTCTTTCCTTTAGATTTATTTGCATAACTACGTTTATATGGCTCAAAGTTACATGCGGTTCAAGCCCCGTTCCAGCGACCTATTTTTCTAACCAGAGAGCAGCACTCAGAACCTGTCCTGAACAGCCTTCCGTGGATACCGGAAACAGCCTTCCGTGCTTACCGGAAACAGCCTTCCGTGCTTACCGGAAACAGCCTTCCGTGGATACCGGATGCACACGTGGAGTATATGCACATGAACACTGTGTTCTGGCTCCTCTCTTGAAGAAACAGAGCACACTGCAACACATGCTTTTAAAAATAGGAGACTGCTTTGGTAGAGGAGCGGCAAAGAGCTTGAGTGTTTAGGGAGGTTTGGTGGCTACAGTTTTGGATTTTCCCGCTCAGAAACAAATGCTCTAGCCCTCACCTCATTGATGTCACTCTGACCCCTACCTCTCGTGCCTCTTATGAAATGCTCATTTTCTTTCTGTCTAGCCATGAAATATAATGTCACCAAGAAAAAGCCAGCAAGAGAATGAGGAGAATCTAGGAGTCTGGGACGCACCGAGGTCAAGGCCACTGGTATCCTTCCCTCGAAGCTCTCTGTACGTGCTTAGTAGGGGCACTTATCGGGTGGTGGGATCCCGAGGCTGGAGACCAACCCAGAGAGCAAACCCAGCACAGGTTCTGGACCGGGCTGCTGTGAGGACACTAGTGCTTGTGCCTGGAGAAGTTTCACTTGATGCTTCTGAGTGAGGAGCTGGCAGGAGCTGGGGGGATGGAGTGCTTGTGACGACCATTCTCACCCCCACTCCACCACACTCCTGCGTCTCCTGTATCTTTCCGAGGGTCCTGACTCAATCAGACAGGAACACTGCGTTTGAAACGAACCAGCTGCTCTCCTGGAGCCATCCCCCATCCCATACGTACTCAGAGATGTTGAGCGCCAGTGCTGTCCAATAGGCTTCCATGGGGGCGGTCACCACTGCGTCAAACAGCACCTCCCGCACCAGCTCCTCGTCACCTGGGGGTAAAGTGACAGGAACCAGTCTCATGTCATCTGTTACGCCCCTTCCCCGTCCCACCCCATGAAGAAGGAGCACACCGTTCCTAGAAGCTGGGGACTTAGATCAGTTGTCACTGCACCAGCCTGGATCCCAGCTCTTGCAAGCACAGGCTCAGAAGTCGGAAGGACATCTTTGGCTACATAGCAAGTTTGAGACTAGCCTGTCTGACTAACAGTATCAACAATCCCGCAGCACAGCCCCTACCCTATAGCAGTTCGGGAGAAGGCTGAGCTGTGTGCAGGAACCTTGGACATTAAAACCATCTGTGTGGGCATAAAGATAGCAACCCTCCCTGTTTTGCTTTCAAATTCTTAACTACGGAGTAGACGTTGGTTGAATAGACATTGAAAGCCATCCCAGTTCAACACTGTGGAGCCTACATATTCTCTTGTGACAGCCAGAGCTTGTTCAGCTTGTTATCAGCTCCCACCCTCTCTGTTCCCCAGGCAGGACATGCTGGTCTCTGTGTGCTCCAGACCTGACCTGACTCAGTGTCCTAGTCCCTGCTGCTTTCCTGGCCTGACTGCTCATCTTACACTCTCCACAGGCAGCATTCTCTTCTCCTCTGAGAACTGTTTTAATTTTTTATTGAAGGGAAATTTACATAGCAGAAAACTAACATTGTATTCAACTGAATTGCTACATGTGCACCACTGTATAATCTACTCCCTTCTATTTCTAAGATATCTTCATCCCCTACAAAGAAGATTCCAGACACTTAGGGCTCTTCTTCATCTGCAGTGACTCTACTTTCACCTGTCTGCACCCCACAATCTGTTCAGCACTCTGTGCATGGCACCTGTCATGACTGTAACACTGTGTATGTGTATGTGTGTGTGTGTGTGTGTGTGTGTGTGTGTGTGTGTGTATGTGTATGTGTGCTGACTTGCTCACTGCCTGGCTTTTTCCCCCAAACTGCAGCTCCACCAGTGCAGGCCTTGGCTGGCTTGTCTATATCTCAGCCCTTGCCCAGTTCTGGTGCATGTACATGCTTGCTTCAGCCTTGTTGACTGATGGTAGATAGATGGATGGCCTAGTAGGTTGGTTTGGGAGATGGTCTTTTCATGGGGAGAACATATATGTAGAGGGCAAATGAGAGAGGAAGAGGGGCTTCCTGAGGGCCATGGTCAAGTGAGCTGGCCAGAAGCCCAAGTGCACAGACATGGAAGACCCTCCCAGACCATAGGATGAAGAGACTGCCTGGCCAAGTGCAATGCTTGGTAGAACTGAAGACCTCAAGGCAGGGTCTGCTCCTTGTCTACTGTGAAGCAGTGGTGGGGACAGACTGGACAAGCAGGAAGGTTGGAAGGGGCTAAGGAAGATTCAGGCTTCTGACACAAAGGATGCTGGGAACAGGCCTCTAGTTCCCAGAATGCCCACATCCCGCACGGCCCACTGCCCCAGCCAGCTCTGCCTGTTTCTTTGGGGGTCCTTCTTGTTCTCCTGAAACCACCCTTGTGGTCCCAGGATGGGTTGATGGCACCCTTCACTCTTGGGAAGCCCTGGGACCCACAGGACAAGTCCAGAGGTCTGGGTGAGGGTACTCACACTCCAGGTCTGGGTCCACCCCCTGTCAGGAAACGGACCACAGCTTCCAGTTGGCTGAGTTTCCGGTGGTCTGGGTCGATATCTGTGATACAGTAGATCCTGGAAGCCAGAGAGTCCAGTTACCTCAACTCCCCCCCCCCCCCTTTTATTCCCACCCATACCTTCTTGCCTACCAGTCGCTGGCCAGGGTCAGATCCGGATGAAGCAAGTCATGCAGGCCTGAAAGCAGAATCCACACTCAGGCTCATATACCCTGTGGCTGTGGGCATACACCCAGGTCTTCGAGCCCCTTTGCAGAAAGGGTTTGCTTGAGCACACCTTCAGCATCTTGCTACAGGCTTTAGTGGATACAGGCTTAAACCTCTTTAGAAGCAGTCACAGCCCCACCCTCTTAACACACCCATCCGAGAAGCTAACACTTTGAAAGCAGTGAGTTTTGCCTTTTCTGGTTCTATCATACACGTTGACGACAGTGACCAGCCAGTGACGAGCCTGGGGTGAGCTGTGCCTACCTCGTGAGCTCCGGAGCCTCACTGGGCTCTCAGGCTCTCTGCTGTGCACTCAGGACAATTGTGGATGGAAAGAGTGAATGAGCTCCTGGAAGCTCAGTGCTCAAACATAAGTAGGTGCTCAAGAAAGCGGCGAGAAATTGTAGGAAGAGACAGCGGACAAATGACTGAGTTAGTCAGCTCAGGGGCTCCAGGTGAGTGATGGAAAGCTCCCTCTGTACATTGCAGTAATGCAACTCGAGACAAATCGGTCAGTGGAGGAAAGGTTAAGGGAAGAAGAGGTACACTGAAGGCCAAGGGAGCTTAACGGCCTGGGGACTGCGGACAGAGGGAGGGAGCTCCAGCAGCTGTGCCTCTTGCTGTGTAAGTCTGCTCCAGGGGTCAGTACACCACCATGGCGGGGCAGGGCCACCCTGGGAAGCTGGAGTGGGCGGTGGCATCTAGGGCCAGGGTGAGCTGAAGCGAGGATCCAAGAAGAGAGATTTCAGGGATGCCTCTCCCAGCTTCTGTTAGCCAGCCCCTGCCCTCATCCCCACTATGCTGTATACCTCACCTTTGCCTGTCACCACAGAGCCTCTCCCCTCAGCTGTCAATTAAAAAAAGATTGTTATTGTATTACTAGTTCCTCAACCTAAAACTGACCTTAATTTTTGCATGTAATTAAAATGGTATAAAAGCAGATTGGGAAAAAAATGATTGTTATTATTCTATGTGTCTGGGTATGTATTTTGCCTGCATGTATGGTCTATGTACCACATGCATGAGGCCAGGAGATGGCTAGATCCCCTGGTATTGAAGTTCCAGACTATTGTGAGCTACCATGTGGGTGTGGGTACTAAGTCCTTTGCAAGAGCAGCAAATGCTCTTAACTGCTGAGTGACCTCTCTAGTCCTCAGCCATCTGTTCCTTCAAAAGACCCCAAATCCCAGGAGTCTGGCCCATTTGAATGGTGTCATCTTGGCTTGATTACATCTACTAATACCCTAATCCCAGAGAAGGTCACACCCACAGTTTCCAAGAGTCAGAACTTCTGCAGCTTTTGATGGGATAGGAAGCTTAAGTGAGTGAACCTGGGAGAGAAGGCATTTCTAGAAAGATTTGTGGATGAAGTCAGAGGCGGAGGCGAGGTGAACAGCTGGAGGGCACTGTGATTGTCTAGGGATGAGGGGGGCTGCGATTATCGTGATGGTAGAATGATGGATGTATCCCAGGGATGGGAAAGAAGAATGGACAGACATTGACGTGTCCCGTCTTTCAGGGCTCCCAGAGACATCCTGCCTCTCGCAAGGAGGCTGATTCTCTCAAGGTGCCCAGGTAGCTAGGGTCATGAGCATCTGGCATGGGGTGAGGTCCTCCTTTGCCACCCACCTGGGGGAGTGCTCACCTTGGTTCCACCCTGGGCTGATCCTGTTCAGGAACCTGGGAGAGCACATCCCTACTACACATCGTATCAAGTCAGCACATGGCTTTACCTACCTTCCTCCACAGACGTGTTCCCCAGGAGGATGAATTCTCCATGGCCCCTGGTCAGCACCACTCCCAAGCTAGAGAGAAGAAAAGGTGGCTGTGTTCGCACTGGCCGTGTGCACTCTAGATGCTCATCAAGCAAAGAGATTTTGGACACAGGGCAATGACATACCCCTCTAGATCCTGTCCTTTAGCCTGGCCTCACAGGTTGTCCCTTGAGAACCAGGAAGGCACTGCTAATTCATCAGTCATTCTTCCCAAGAAGAGCCCTGGAAATGCCACAGACTGTGAGCCCCACAGCTCCCATGTTACTTAAGGAGGTCTTAGACTTCCAGGGACCACCTAAAATGTTCAGAGGTCTCATGATCCCCTAAGTTCCTTTCCTACTGCACCCCATCTCTTGGTAAACATTAGATTTGAGTCCAGGGAGGATTAATAGCCGTGGTGCCTGGGCTCGGCCTCACAGCTCCGACGACGCAGTTGGTTTGCATGGGCTGGGGAGTTAGCAGTCTTGAGAAGTTCTCAGGTAGTCTAGCAGGCTGTCAGAACAAGGAGTCTGAGCTCTCTTGGGAAACGAGGGAGGGAAGCTTAGAGCGATTTGACTCGGATCTTCTTATCCTACCACCCTGCCTCAACATCTACACTGTGTCATGTCACCAACACAGCCAAGAAGTAGCTGTTTTGTCATCATTCACACTATACGTGACACATTTGAGGCATAGAGAATGCCTTGACTCAGGTCCCAAAGCCCATCAGTGGTGGAGCTGGGTTTCGAACTAGGAGACTGGCTGCAGAACCGGACATTTAGGCACACCAGTTCTCATTTCCTGAATGCCAGCTGACCAGGATCTTTTGCTAATGGCACAAAACTGCTAACTTGGCAAGAAAGAATCCTCTCTCAAATCTGAAAGTCCTATCTTGAGCTGGTGGTATTTGTGCTCCATCTCGAATCCCTGGCTTGGGACATCATCCCCTCACCTGAAAGGTGTGTCACTGATGTCCGTGAAGAAATAGTCATTGGTCAGGAATAGAACACGTTTCTGAAAGCAAAAGAAAAGTGTCCTGGCTAGATGAAAGTGTGGTGCTGGCTGCCGGTCCTCGGTCCACACCCTTGTCTGCTTGTCATCACTCGGTACTCCCCTCCCTCCTCACCTCTTCTCTAACCAACCACCATAGCCCCCTTCGTGGACAGAAACAGCTCAGAGATGAGCAAACTGACTTTTTGGATGCTGACTTTAAGGTATAGGCTTTGCTTAGTCCACGTGGCACAGCTCTAGACACCTGTAATTTTAGCCAACATCAATGTAACTGGGATTGCCTGTGTGGCTGCCATGTTGGACTCTGCAGGTAATGCGAGCCTAGGCTTCCTTTGGAACAGTGCAGTAACTCTGGGGCTGGAAACATCAAGAGCTGCGATGTGGATATTTGATTAACATCTTCCCAGGGAAAGTGGGACACTTCTCTCCCCTGTTCCTACCTCCTTAACTTCTCAAAAAACTCCTAGAAAAAAAAGACTACTCTAAAGAATGAATAAGAAAGTTTCAGAAATCTATAGAGGAAGTGAATATCAAAGAAGAGGTGGGAACATGGAGGAGTCAGGACTTAGTCTTAGCCATGCAGCTCATGGAGTGTGGGGTTGGGGAGGGAACAGAAACCACAGTCTGGAAGGGTCAGCCTCAGGAAAGTTGGTAATCTTACCCTCAAGCATGCCCACAGCCCCACAGTGAGCCCACAGTCCCACAGTGAGCCCACATCCCACAGTGGAACCCCACAGTCAGATCACAGGACTTTGGTGAGACAGTAATTCCTCCAGTGGATAGTAGGCAACAGAGATCCATTTGGTCCTTGTATATGGCTGTGGGCAGCAGGCCAGAGGCCATCTTGATTGTAAGTCAATATTAAAAATTAAGCTGCCCTGGTGGCCTAAGATCAGGAACCAACCACAGGACAGGTTAGCCACAACACAATGATAGTGGGTGGTTTCAGTGCCTCGTTATCACCAACAGACAGGTCATCTAGGGGAAAAACTAATCAGAGAAACCTCTGGAGTTAAATAACATCATAGGCCAAATGGACTTAAACATGTCCAGAACATTCTACATGAACACGTAAAGAATACACGTTCTTGCCAGTCCACGAAGCAGTCTCCAGGACAGATTACATATTAGAACAAAGCAAATCTCAACAAATACAGGGAAATTGAAATGACATCTTATATGGTATGTGACCACAATAAAATAAATATCAATAACAATAGAAAGTGTACAAAGTACAGAAACTCCTGGGTATGAAACAAAACACAATTGAATGATTAAGAGATTACTGAAGGAACCAACTAAGAAGTAAAAAAGTCTAGGTGGGATAAAAAGGAAAGCACACATACCAAAAGCTATGGGACACAAGGAAGGTCGCCTTAAAGGCAAAGTTTATACTAAGTAACTACATAAAAAAATAGAGGACTAGGTCTGTGGCTGGAGTTGATCCTATGACACAGCGCTCCATACCCAAATACTGCCGGGAGAAAGCTGGTCTCCCAGAAGTGCTGGCACACCTGTGAGCACAGGTAATACCGTCACTCCTGCTCAAATTCCTGGCCCAAGAAGGACCCTGCCATGGAGTCATCAGGATGCAAGAACCAAGGAACAGCCGGGGGCAGGATAGTTCAGGTTTCCATCTGCGCCCCAGAGCTGACCCATGTGCCACAGCTCTCATACCCAAATTCTTCCCGGAGAGAACTGGTCTTCCAGGAGTGCTGACACAAAGGCTTGCAGGAGGGACAAGCCACAGTCAGAGACAGCAAGACCAGCTAACACCAGAGATAACCAAGGGCAAGAACATAAGCAACAGAAACCAAGGCTACTTCACATCATCAGAACCCAGTTCTCCCACCACAGTGAGCCCTGGACACCCCAACACACCAGAAAAGCAAGACTCTGATTTAAAGTAACACCTCATGATGATGATAGAGATAAGAAAATAACCCCCTTAAAGAAATACAGGAGAACACAGGTAAACAGGTAGAAGCCCTTAAAGAGGAAACACAAAAATCCCTTAAAGAATTACAGGAAAATACAACCAAACAGGTAAAGGAATTGAACAAAACCATCCCGGATCTAAAAATGGAAATAGACTCAATAAAGAAATCACAAAAGGGAGACTACCCTGGAGATAGAAAACCTAGGAAAGAGGTCAGGAGTCATAGACGCAAGCATCACCAACAAGAGATAGAAGAGGGAATCTCAGGTGCAGAAGATACCGTAGAAAACATCGACACAACAGTCAAAGAAAATGCAAAATGCAAAAAGCTCCTAATTCCAAACATCCAGGAAATCCAGACACAATGGGAAGACCAAACCTAAGGATAATAGGTATAGAAAAGAGTGAAGATTCCCAACTTAAAGGACCAGTAAATATCTTCAACAAAATTATAGAAGAAAACTTCCCTAACCTAAAGAATGAGGTGCCTATAAACATACAAGAAGCCTACAGAACTCTAAGTAAACTGGACCAAAAAAGAAATCCTCCCATCATATAATAGTCAAAACACCAAATGCACAAAACAAGAAGAATATTAAAAGTATGGGAAAAAGGCCAAGTAACATATAAAGGCAGATTTTCAGAATCACACCAGATTTCTCACCAGAGACTATGGTAGTAGCTAGAAGATCCGGGGCAGATGTCATACAGATCCTAAGGGAACACAAATGCCAGCCCAGCTAATATATCCAACAAAACTCTCAATTACCATAGATGGAAAAACCAAGATATTTCATGACAAAACCAAATTTACACAATATTTTCCACAAATTCAGCCCTACAAAGGATAATAGATGGAAAACTCCAATACAAAGAGGGAACTACACCCTAGAAAAAGCAAGAAAGTAATCTTCTTTCAACAAACCTAAAAGAAGATAGCTACACAAGCATAATTCCACCTCTAACAACAAAAATAACAGGAAGCAACAATCACTATTCCTAATATCTCTTAACATCAATGGACTCAATTCCCCAATAAAAAGACATAGACTAATGAACTGAATACATAAACAGGACCCAGCATTTTGCTGCATACAGGAAACATACCTCAGTGTCCAGGACAGACACTACCTCAGAGTAAAGAGCTGGAAAAGAATTTTCCAAGCAAATGCTCCCAAGAAACAAGCTGGAGTAGCCATTCTAATATCAAATAAAATCAACCAAAAATACTCAAAAAAGATAAGGAAAGACACTTCATATTCATCAAAGGAAAAAAATCACCAAGAAGAATTTCTCAATTCTGAACATCTATGCTCCAAATGCAAGGACACATATATTCATAAAAGAAACTTTACTAAAGCTCAAAGTACATATTGTACCACACACAGTAATGTGGGAGACTTTAACACTGCACTCTCATCAATGGACAGTCGTCATGGAAACAGAAACTAAACAAGACACAGTAAAACTAACAGAAGTGATGGAACAAATGGTTTTAACAGATATCTATAGAATATACCTTCTTCTCAGCACCTCATGGTACCTTCTTCAAAATTGACCTTATAATCAGTCATAAAACCATCTTCAACTGAAATAAGTAGATTGAAATAATCCATGCATCCTATCAGATCACCTTAATATCTAAGGCTGGTCTTCAATAACAACAAAAACAACCAAAAGCCCACATACACATGGAAGCTGAACAATGCCCTACTCAATAATAACTCGGTCAAGGAAGAAATAAAGAAAGAAATTAAAGACTTTTTAGAGTATAATGAAAATGAAGGCACAACATACCCAATCTTATGGGACACAATGAAACCAATGCTAAGAGGAAAACTCAGCTGAGTGCTTCCAAAAAGAAACTGGAGAGAGCATACACTAGCAGCTTAACAGCACACCTGAAAGCTCTAGAAGAAAAAGAAGCAAATACTCCCAAGAGGAGTAGACGGCAGGAAATAATCAAACTCAGGGCTGAAATCAACCAAGTAGAAATAAAAGAACTATACAAAGAATCAACAAAACCAGGGCTTTTTCTCAATTTTTTCTTTGAGAAAAATCTTTCTTTCTTGTTTCTTTCTTTGTTTCTTTCTTTGTTCTTTCTTTGTCTCTTCTTTGTTTCTTTTTCTTTGTTTCTTTGTTTCTTTGTTTCTTTTTTCTTTGTTTCTTTCTTTCTTTCTTCCTGTCTGTCTTTCTGTCTTCTGTCTGTCTGTGTTTCTTTCTTCCTCTTTTCTTTGTTCTTTCTTTCTTTCTTCTTTCTTCTCTCTCTTCTTTTGTCTTCTTTCTAATTCTCTCTCTCTTCTTTTGTCCTTTCCTTGTTCTTTCTTTCTTCTTCTTTCTTCCTCTTTCTTTGTTCTTTCTTTCTTCTTTCTCT
This sequence comes from Mastomys natalensis, assembly GCA_021653895.1. NCBI lineage: Eukaryota > Metazoa > Chordata > Mammalia > Rodentia > Muridae > Mastomys > Mastomys natalensis. The sequence continues at coordinate 257,936 of JAJTUV010000569.1, forward strand.
CTCTTTCTTTTGTTCTTCTTTCTTCTTTCTTTCTTCTTTCTTCTTCTCTCTTTCTTTGTCCTTTCTTCTGTCTTCTTCTTTGCTTCTTTCTTTTGTCTTTCTTTCTTCTTCTCTCTCTCTTCTTTTGTTCTTTCTTTCTTTCTTATCAAATATTGTCTAATAGGATTCAAACTGAAAAAGGAAAGTTCAGTTGAGGAAATGTCTCCATCAGATTGTCTAGTAGGCAAAAGATCATTGAGTATTTTCTTGAGTGATGATTTACTATGGCAAGTGCCATCCCTGAACAGCTGGAATAAGAAATTAGTCTGCACAAGATAGGAATTCTATTCCTTCTTGACCTCTTCTTCAGTGCCTGCCTCCAAGTTCATGTTTGATTCCCTGTCCTGACTACCATTCATAATGTACTGTAAGATATAAGATGAAATAAACTCTTTCCTCTCCTCCCCCCACCCCAAATAGAGAACTGTAATAACTTAATAATGTACTTGAAGAACTTGGAAAAACAAGAACAATCTAAACTCCAAGCAGTAGATGGGGAGAAATAATTAAGATCAGGGCAGAAAATAATGAAATTCTGTTTCAGAAAGAACAAAAATAAACCAAGGTGTGGAGGAAATGAAGAGTTGGTTCATTGAGAAGAGAAACAAGACTGACAAGCCCTCGGCCAAATTATCCAATGGAAAGAATGAAAGAGAACACCCTACATTAAAAAAATTAGACACAAAAGGGAAGACACAACAGATACCAATGGAATTCAGAAAACCCTAAGGATACACCTTAAAAAATATATTCTAGGGTTGGAGAGATGGTTCAGTGGTTAAGAGCACTGGTGCTCTTCTAGAGGTCCTGAGTTCAATTCCCAGCAACCACATGGTGGCTCACAGCCATCTGTAACGTGATTGGATGCTCTCTTTTCGTGTGTCTAAAGATAGCGACAGTGTACTCATATACATAAAATAAATCTTTTTTAAAAAACAATTTTACAAGCTGGACAGTGATGTCACACATCCTTAATCCCAGCACTCAGGAGGCAGAGGCAGAGAGGCAGAGGCAGAGGCAGAGGCAGAGGCAGAGGCAGAGGCAGAGGCAAAGGAAGGCAGAGGCAGAGGCAGAGGCAGAGGAGAGGCAGGTCAGTCTCTCAGTTCGATGCTAGCCTGTTCAACAGAGTGAGTTCTAAGATAGTCAGGGCTACACAGAGAAACCCTATCTCCAGACAACAACAACCCCAAAATTCCTAAACTTTATCTTCTGCTCCTAACACCCAGGTGTTTCCTCAGAACCTGCATCCAGGAAAACTTTAAAACAATCACCCACTGGTGCTCAGGCCCAGCCTCACAGCCTCAACTGGGCCTACACATCTTATCCCCAGATGGTCGCACAACCTGGACAGCAGTGAAACAACCAGCTCTTCCAGACTTGGCCAGCATTCCAGCTGTTGGCCCACACCTCATAACGGCACCCCAATGTCAACAGGAAGTAGTTATAGACGATTACATCACCCATTATTCATTATATTATTAACACTCAGATTACAGATGCTTCTCTTTACAGAGAATGGTGGTTCATCCAGGCGGTCAGGGTCTGAACTGAGAACATGGAACTGCTGGGCCTTCAACAGGACACTCACACCTCCTCCTCCAAGAGACACTCGTAAGGCAGAAAGCGTGCAAGATCTGGACAGTGGATAGGAAGGCCATCTTAAGGGCATCTAGAGCACTTGCTGCTTCCTGGGTGCAGACAAACTGACCAGTCGTTTCCTGTTCCAGCTGCCATGCCTACCCTTGCCTGTTGCCCTCCTTCCCTGCCACTGTGAACTTTCCTTCGGGAGCGGATGAGACTGAAGCGTGCAGGACCGGGACTGCTCAGGTCTCTCCTCCCTGCTGTGCCTTCTACAGCTCTTGACTTTAGTTCTGCAACTGGCATCTGACTGCACCCAAGTAACTGTCTCATGAGGGAGGAAGAGAGGAGCCCAGCTGACCACGAGGACCTTCCCCACGCTGTTCTGGCTCCCCTCCCCCTCCCCCGAGTCAACATTCTCATTCCCACACAGTCAGTGCTGGGATGCCACCACATAGTGTAACTCACCGAACTGTAAAATTTCGCTGAGAAGCAGCTTTTTATTCCCCTTTTGATAATAAGAACGTGTGTGTGGGTTTGTTGTCTACTGTGGCATAGAGTATCATCAAAGGATAAGAACAGTCACAAAACCTGGTAGAAAATAAACCTGAAAACTTAACAGGTTAAAAAGATAGAGCATGTTATGCTCTGGCGCTCATAGAAGCTGCAGTTTCCTACGTGGAGTGGGCACAAAATTCAAGCAGCCACAGAGGGGGTGGGGAAAGGGCTCATGTGTCCTCATCCCACCGGGAGAAGAGCAGCCAAGTGGCTCCTGGGAGCAGACAACTTTTCTGTGATGTAGCCACTAGAAAGTCACCCATCTTCCAGTGGATAGTTTGCATCTATGCCCACATGAGTGACCCTGGATAAACACAGTGGGTCACAAAGCAAAAACAATAAGACTGCAAAAGCCATGAAAGTGGAATTGGGGGACTCGGTGTGGGGGGATGAGGGGACTCGGTGGGGTCAGGAGATGGGAGACTTGGTGGGGGAGGGGAGGGGAATATGGTGAGGGGAGGGGAAAGATAAGAGAGAATGGAGAGACGAGGTTTTAGAAACTGAAAAGTGAATGAATCAAATAAAAAACATAGAGGAAAACATCATCAATAGATCACATAGAATACCACATTCAAACATCAAAAAGAGCAGAAATGAACATGGTCACAACTTCCAAGAACTCTGGGATGTATTCAAGAGAGCAAACCTAAGAATTTCCACGAGAATAAAGAGCTGAGAGTAAACACTAAAGACAGAGAAAATATATCCAATGAACTATAGCAGAACCCCCAAGATTTAGAGGACTCCAACACACAAATACAATAGGCATTTAGAACCCCAAATAGTCATAGCCAGAGGAGATCCTCACCATGACATATGATAGACAGGAAGTCAAAAGTGAAATGCAAAAGAAACAGTACTAAAGCCCATGAGAGGAGAGTGGAGAGGGGGCTCCGTGCTTAAGGGCACTTATTGCACTTACAGAGGGCTCGGGTTTGATTTCCATCACCCACATGCTGGCTCACAATCTCTGTAATGCCAGTTCCAGGGGATCTCAAACTCTCTTTTGGATTTCCTAGGACACATGCACTTCTGTGCACCTACCTGTATACATACACATAATTAAAAATAAAATTTAAAAAAGCAGTAAGAGAAAACAATCCAACACATCAGCAAAGAGAGAAACATCAGAATAACATCAAACATCTTGTTAGCAGAACTCAAAGCCAGGAAAAGATGGAATAATGTACTTCAAGTCCTGAAAGTAAATAACTGCCTACTAAGATTGCTGTGTCTAGCACAGACATCTTTAAAAATTGATGGAGAAGTAAGGACATGACAAACACAACTTGAGTAGTTCACCCCACCAAACCAACAATGCAGGAGATACTTACAAGAATATTATAGACTGGGGAAGTGGAGACTGCTTCAGTTATGAGAATGAGAACACAGAAAAGAATGCTTTATGAAAGAAATAGATAAAGGAGAATCAGGAAGAAACCCACACATACAACACAGCAAACCAGCAAACCCTTACTATACCAATAAGGAAGAAAATAAAGGCAATTCACCAACAAGAGAAACAATCTGGAAAGATTGCAGGAATCAGTAAACATCTCTCAATAATAACCTTCAATGTGAATGCCCTAAACTAGCAATATAACAAGTAAACAAACAAAACATAAGAACAAAACAAAAAACCACCACCAACAAAACCAATCCTAGGCTGCTTGGCCAGGTGTAACGGCATATGTCTTTAATCTCAGTGTTCAGGAGACAGAGGCAGGCAGATCTCTGTGAATTTGAGGTCAGCCTGGTCTACAGAGTGAGTTCTAGGATAGCCAGGGTTGTTACACATAGAAACTGTGTCTTGAAAAATCAACTAACCAACCAACTGACCAACTGACCAACCAAAACCCAAACTGCTGAGTGGATTAAAAATCTAGATCTGTCTTTCTGTTGTCTCTAAAAGATACATCTCACTGGCAAAGACACCAGACTTAAAGTTATGGGATAGGAAAAAAATCTGCCAAGTGGATGGGAACCCACACCAAACTGGCATAGTTCTGTTATCTGATATAGACTTCAAATCAAACTTAGTCTAAAGAGATAAAGAAGTCTGCTACATATTAACAAGTGGAACAAGTCTTCACAAAGACTAATGAAATTTCATTTTGTATATTACAGTATTTTCATTATCCATTCATCTGTTGGTAGACACAGAGATTGGTTCTATTTCCTTACTAATTAACACACACACACACACACACTCCCCAAAGAGGGACTTTTAATTTCACAAAATGATCACTAATGGACCTAAAAACTCAGATAATGACTGATAAAATCACAACTGGTGATTTTAATATCCAATTTTCATTTCTAGCTAGGTCACCTCAAACTCAAAATCAACAAAGAAAACTCAAGAATTAAGTTACACAACAAATCAAATGTACTTATAGATATATACAGAATATTCCATCCAATAGATGCAGAATACATATCCCTTTCAACAGTCCATAGAACCCTTCTTTAAAATACATCACATTCAAGGTAAAAATCAGGTTTTACCAAATATAAAAGAATCAAAACAATCATTTATATTTTATCACATCATAGCACAATAAAGCTAGAGTTCAATAGCAAAAAACTAAAGCAATTATATATATAATTTTATATAGTATATAAATAAAGCAATAAATCACTTTTCCAGTTTTAAATTTTTTAAATTTTAATTAGCATGCAAAGTATGTACTGGTTGACTGGAACTCCTGATGGAGACTAGGCTGACCTTGAACTCATACAGATCCACTTGCCTCTGCCTTCTGAGTACAGGCATGCACTGCCACGCCTGGCTGCAAACTTCTGTTATCCCTCCTTCTCCTCTTGTGCCTTCCCACTCCTGGTACCCTCTTACCTGAGTACATGTCCCACACGTTCTATTACACATCTCCTTTCATCCTCTGTACACATCTCTCCTGGGCCTTCTGGCTAGTAAAAGCACAGTACACATGTACACTGAAACTTTACTCTGCCATACAGATGTGAACTTTGTGTTGTGTTCTCTTGAGACTCATCTATTCATTTCACAGACAACTTGTTGATCGGTAGTTCTGTTCTGCTGGTGTTTAATTTTTGTCAGTTTTTAATATATTCTAGTTATTAACCATCTAGCCGAGGCACAGCTAAAAAATTCTCCCATTCTCTAGACATCTGTTCACTCCGTTCAAGATTCCTTCATTTTGCAGAAGCTTTTCATATAACCCCAGCAGTCAATTCTTGGGGCTATTCCTGTGTTACTGGCTCCTGTTAAGAAAGGTATTGGCAACAGAGCATGGTGGTGCACACTTTAAATCTCAGCACTGGGAAGGCACAATCAGGAGGATCTGAGTTCCAGGTCAGCCAGGTCTACATAGCAAGCTCCAGGACAGCCAGAACTACACTAAGAGATTCTATCTCAATAAAACAAACAATACAAAACAAAAAGAAAAAAAGATAGTCCTTGCCATGCCTGTGTCTTTTGGGGGTGGTATATGATGACTCTTATTATTTACTTAATTATTAAAATGTACAATATTTTATTGGCATATATTGATTTATACTATAGTGTGTTTCCTTATGATATTTTCATAATACACTTCAATCATGTTCACCCATCACCCATGTCTGAGTGAGAATGGTCCCTGTAGGTCCATATGCTTGAATACTTGATCCTCAGTTTGGAACTGTTTGGGAAGGATTTGGAGGTGTGGCCTTGTTGGGTATGTGTCACTGGGAGGTTGGCTTGAAGGTTTCAAAAGGCTCAGGCCATTGCCAGTCTCCCCATCTCCCTTCTGCTTGTGAATTTAAATGGAGCTCCTCCAGCTACCTTTCATCATGCCTTTGCTCTGCCATCACGGGTCTTCTTTGGTGGGGGTGACAGAATGGGTTTCATTAGGGATTGTTTACAGGAGCATGGACATTTTTCCAATGCCATGCCGATATATCTGGCATTTTTAGTGCTTAAGATCGAAATTAATATATTTACCTATTTTCGAGTTGATTTTTGCGCAATGTAAAAGATATAAATACATTTTATTCTTTTTCAGGCGGATATCCAGTTTTGCCAGACCACTTGTTGCATAGGCTGTCTTTCCACACCCACACCAGTGGATATTTCCGACACCTTTGTCAAATGTTCTGTGTGCTTACTCATGGATCCTCTCTGCCGGGTAAATATGTCTGTTTTGGTGGCATTACCATGCTATCTTGTCACTATGGCTATGGTGTCATTTGAAGTAAGATACTGTGATATATACATCAGCATCCTTTCTACCTAGCATTGCTTCAGCTGCTGGTGGCTTTTTGTGTGTGTTTTATTTCCAACAAATTTTGAATTTCTCCCCAGTTTTGTTAAAATGTTATTGGCATTTTGCTACTGCAATGGGTCTGTACATTACTTTTGGTGGCACAGCCGTTTTCATAATACCAAATCTGTTAGGCCAGAAGTGTGGAAGTTCTTTCCACTACCTACCATTGTCTTCAAATTTCTCTTTTCAGCATCCTAAAGCTTACAACCCTTCACTTCCTTGGCTAGGTGTACTCCTAGGTACTTAATTAAATTTCAGAAAACACTGTGAAGGGGATATTTTTTCTTAACTTCTTTCTCACCAAGTTTGTTGCTGGCATTTAAGAAAACTACTGATATTTGTATGCTGGATTTGCATCCTGGAACTTTAATGAAAGTGTTTATTAGATCGAGGAATCTTCTGGTGGAGTCTATAGTGTTTTTTTTAAGTATGCAATTATGCTGTCTGTATATAGAGATAATTTGGATTCTTTCTTTCTTATTTTTAGCCCTTTTATCTTTCTCATGTCTTACTGTTCTAAAATGTTGAGAACTGTATTGGATAAGAGCAAGGAACTTGAGAACCTTGTTTCACTTCAGAATTTAGAGGAAAGGGCCTCAGTTTCTACCCACTTAGTATACTGTTGGTTAATAATGGTTTGTCATATTTGACCTCTACTGTTTGGAAGTACTCCATCTATCGCTGAGTCTTCAGTACTGTCTTAGTCACTGTTCTATTGTTGTGAAAAGACACCAAGACCAAGGGAACTCGTAAAAAAGAAAGCATTGAGGGCTTGCTTGCAGCTTGAGAGAGTTAGTCCATTGTCGTCACAGGAGTGTGGAAGCACACAGACAGACAGGGATGGTGCTGGGGCCATAGCTAAGAGCTGCATCTTGACCCACGGGCAGCAGGCAGATAAGGAGAGAGACTGGGCCTGGTGTGGGGTTTGAAACCTCAGAACCCACCCTAAGAGACTCCAACAAGTACACATCTCCCATTCCTTCCTAAACAGTTCCACTGACTGGGGACCAAGCTTCACAAGCCTATTCAAAAGTCATTCAAACCACCACAGGCACCTTTATTATGAAGCTACATTGAACTCTGTCAAATGTGATTCTTGCATCTATCTAGGTGGCTATATAATCTCTATCCTTAAGCTCATTTATATGGTGCTATTGGTACATATTACTGATCATTACCACACTTTTTTTTTCACATTTATTGATTTATGTAAGTTGAATCAGCTTTGCGCTCCTAGGATGAAAGCAACTTTGTTGCAGTCTTTGATCTTAATGTGTTCCTGAATTTGGTTTGTTGGTATTTGTTGAGTTATGTGTTGCTCTGTTTTATTTCATTTTGGTATCATGGAAATACTGACTTCATGAGATATGTTTAGTAGTGCTCCATTTCGATTTTGTAGAACAGTTTAAAAAGTAGCTGTGTGAGAGCTTCCTTAAAAGTTCTATGGATTCAGCAACACATGTGCAAAAAACCGCTGTCTTCCTCCTCCAGCAGCCATTAACTGCCCTTAACTCCTCAGTGAGGGGTGGACCTTGAAAGCCCCTCCTGTACTTCTGATGTAATGTTGACTGGAATGTTTGCAGGTGACTACAGCTGTTGGAGGTTCCTGGTACAACAGTTGTGTCGTTTCTGGGAGACAGCATTGCACAACTCCCCTCCCTCCCTTTCTCTGGTGCTTGCATCCTTTTCACTCCCTATTCTAGGATATGCTTTGAAGCTTGATGTGGTCATATGGATGTCCCATTTAGGGCCACTCAACAGCCACTTGCTCTCAGCACTTTGGTTAGTTATGAGTCTCTGCCATAATTGTTGCTCATTGCAAAAAGAGGCTCCACTGACCAAAAAGAAGAGGGCAACACTAATCACCGGGCAGAATCATAAATGTCTAAAGGACAGTTTGACAGGCATACCATGTCCACTTAGCAAAACACTTGGGGAGACTTTTCATTACTGCTTCAATCTCCTTGCTTGTAATGCACTGATTTGAGTTATTTATAATGTCTGGATTTAACTTAAGTAGGACAGCTATGATTTAGTAGAAATTCATCTATTTCTTTCATAGTTTTCCAGCATTTTGTAATGCAAGTCTGCTAAGTATACCCTAATTGTCTTCTACATTTCGGAGGACTCCACAGTGCCAACTCTCCTTTCATCTCTACTTTTATTCCTCTCTCTCTCTCTCTCTACATATATATATATATATATATATATATATATATATATGGATGGATATAGACATAGAGACATAGACATAGATATAGCTTGGCTAGAAGTTTTGCCAACCTTCTCAAGGAAGCAACTCTCTATTTTACTGATTCAATGTATTACTCTTTCAGTCTTTATTTCATTCATTTTGTCACACTTCTCATTGTTTCTTGCCATCTCCTGGTTTGGTTAGACTGTTCTGATGTTTTTTAGCCATAAGGCTAAAAATAGTCAACCTATTTGCCATCTTTCTGATTTTTCAATGAGAGCATTTGGTGCTGTAACTTTTCCTTTCAGGGCTACTCTGGCTGTGTCCTGGGGATCCTGGTAGGTTATACTATTGTTTGAGTTTAGGACTTTTGAAGTTGACTACTTGATTTTTTTCCAAGTACTACTGCTCTTTCATAAACCACATTGTTCATGGCTACTGAGATGGCTCAGAAAGTAAGGGAGCTTGTCACCAAGACAGATGGCCTGACTTCAGTCTCCAGAAGCCACATGATAGGAAGAGAACTGACCCCTACAAGCAGTTCTCTGACTTCCATGCACATGCCATATAAAATAAATAAATAAATAAATAATAAATAAATAAATAATAAAAATGTCCAAGACATTCTTGTATGACTTCAGAGTCATTAAAGGAAGCAAGGAGGAAATTAAAAAAATTTTGGAATCAAATGAATGCAAACATATCTTACCAGAAACGTCTGGGATAAGGATAAAGTTTACGGCTATGTGTGCTTACAATAAAAAATAAGTAAAGTGCTACTAAGAGCACTCAAGGGCTAGAGTTGCTCGCTGCCAAGGCTGATGATTTGAGTTTCATCCCTGGAATCACACGGTGAAAGGTGAGATGAGAACTCCAACTTCCACAAGTTGTCCTCTGATCTCTACAAGCATTCTGTGATGTGTGTGTGTTTGTGTGTGTGTTTGTGTGTGTATGTGTGCATGTACCACACATATGCACATATTAACTAACTAACTAACTAACTAACTAAATGTATCTTTAAAAACCAAAATGATTTGAATAAATAATCTAATGATGTACCTCACGTCTTAGAAAAACAAAATGAATCCAAACCAAAAGCAGTAGATGGCAAGAAATAATAAAGACAATGACAAAAATTAATGAAATTAAAAAATAATGTATAGACTTAATAAACTTGGTATTTTAAAAATAAATAAATAAGTCTTTAGCCAAAACAAATAAAAGAAAGACCAAATTAAGAAAATTAGATAAAAAGCAGAAGTTACTGCATAATTCAATGAAACCTAGAGGACCATTAAGGAATATTTTGAAAACTCATATTCTAAAAAAAAAATGTAAACTAGAAAATTTAGAAGAAAGAGATAAACTTTTGTACACACATGATCAATCAAATTTAAGTCAGCAGGATAAGAGCAACTTAAATATATTTGCAGCAGTCAATGAGGTTGAAGTGGTATGAAAAATTTCCCAACAAAGAAAAGCCTAAGACAGATGGAGTCACCACCTAAGTCTTACTCAACCCTGAAAGAAGAGCTAAGACCAGTGCTGCTCAGACTGGTCCAAAAGCCAGAACTGTGAAGAACGTCCAAACACATCCTACAAATCAGCGTGTGAAGTCAGAGAACAGCTTGTAGGGGCCCAAACCTGATGCCCATTGTATTTCATAATACAGATTCTTTCTATCAGTGCTGTTCCACTAGAGAACCTTAACTGATATGACCTTGATAATCCCAAACAATTCTTAGCAGAAAGAATAATGCTGGAGGTATCATAATTCCTGATCTCAACTTATATTACATAGTTATAGACGTGTAGGTTAGTGGAACAGAATAGAGAGTCTAAAGTCCGATCCACACAGCCACCTAATGTCTGACGAAGGCATCAAAACATACATTGAGGAGGAGACAGGCTTCAACACAGGTGCTGGGAAACTGGGTTTCTATATGCAAGTTAATGGAATTAGGTTCATGTAGCTGACCTAGCTCAATAGTCAATTGAAAACAAATCTAGACCTTTAATATAGCATCTAAAATTTAGGAGCTGCTGGAAGAAACATAGGGGAAACAGTTCAGGATATAGACAGAGGAAGGACTCTTAAGACTTTGACAAATGGGATCACATGGGTTAAAAGCCTATGCACAGCAAAGGATGCTGTCTCTGGCAGGAAGAGACCGCCTACAGAGTAGGAACAAATCAATCAGGGAATTAATTTCTAGACCATGTAAAGAACCACAAAACCAAACACTGAAACCGTTATACGTTGCCAGTGGAAATGTAAACTTGTATAGTCGCTATGGAGATTAGTATAGCAGTTTCTCAAAACATGGACTGCCACATGACCCAGTCATATTAGCTAGGGTGTGTGCCTGAAGGAATCTAAGTCAACATATCACATGGACCTTGTCCTTCCTTGTTTACTGCTGTTCTGTTCACAATCTAGATGTCTGTTGCTGGTTTTTGTTACTTTGTGGGTTCTTTTTACCACCCTTTATCTCCCCATTTCACCCCCTAAGATAGGAGAGAAACAAGGATACAGAGGAGAGATAGAGATAGAGACACAGACAGACAGACAGATCCTTGAATCTAATTTCTTCTTGTTTCTTCTTTGAGCACAACTACTAACAAACACAGCCAACATCCCTGAATGAACACCAACCTCTAACCCCACCTATTTGGGGCTCTAGCACTTATATACACTCTGAAAGATTCCAGAATTCCAAACGTCACACAGCTGCAGAAACTATCTGCAGCTGGCAAAACCATGCCTCAGTTAGAGCACGAAGCAAATCATAGTCAGTTGCTGCAAAGCAACTCCCTATCCCACACATGGGATTAAAATGAAAACATAGCCTTATAATACTTCTGTGTTTTTTAAAGAAACCAAAATTCCAGAATTCTCAAAACTTGTTACTACAGATGTCCATCAACAGATTTCAAAACAGAAGCAACACACACACACACACACACACACACACACACACACACACACACACACACAAGGGAATTTTAGAACTCCCTAAAGAAAAATGAAATCAGAACATTTGCAGGAGAATGGATGGAACTGGAAATCATTATGTTAAGTGAAATAAGCCAGACTAATAAAGACAAAGCTCTATGTGTTCACCCATATGTGAGATCTAGATTTAAAATGACATATGGGTGGGTGTCTGTGAGTATTTATGTATCCATGTGCGAAGGTTATGAAAATTTAAAGGGAATACTGAAGGGAGGGGTAACATGGTAGAGAGGGAGGAAAAGAAGATCAGGGAATACATGAAACATGAAGCAGATGGGGGAAGGTCTCGGAGGAGAAAGAGAACTGGACAAAGAGGGGCAGGATGGAATTGGAAAATGCACTGAGTGTGACAGGTTCAGGAAGAAAAACGCAGCCTGGGAGCGCTTAGGGAGGGACCCATGGCTCCAGCTATATATGCAAGGGAGCTATATATAAGTGGGAGAAGAGATCCTTGGTCCCATGAAGACTGGACGTCGTGGGGGGGGGATACTCGAGGGTGGGGAGGTGAGGTACAGGGGAGGGTGGAAGGGGGTACACCAACGTGGAGATAGGAGAGAGGGGGAAGGGATAGTGAGTTCCTGGGAGGGAGGGGGGAAATGGGGTAAGGAGAGAACATCTGAAATGTATAAAAAATTTACAACAAAAAATTTCCAATAAAAAAAAAAAAAGGAAGAAAAACGCTGTTTGTTTTCTATCACATGTGAGTCGTAGCTTCTAATTATAAATATATACACACATATATAATACATATATATTATATAATACATATAATTATATACAACATAATACATAAAACATATATTATATAATTATATATAGTAATGCATACATACATGCATATATGTACACATATATGACCAAGTGTGTATAGAGGCTAAGAAACCAGAAAGGAGCACATGAAAGGGAAAAACAGACTTTAAAGGAGAGAGGTAGGGAGGGTAATAGAACAAATGTAATGCAAATGTGGAAGAGAACCAAGGATGGGGGATGGGAAGGTGGGGGAAGGTGACTGGGGAGGCTAATTAAAAGTAAGTATGTAGAAAATGGCCATAAGGAAACATGCTACTCCACAATTTAATCTTATAAAGAAATGAAATGTTTTTTTCCCAGACAATCGGGAGTCTTTAAGACTGTCGTTGCGAATATACAGATCTCAAAAGCCTGTAGTTTAGAATTTGTGATTTGCTGCGATCCTAGACTCATCTCTGGCTTCTTCGTGTCTCTATCTGTAAGATGTGGACAGTCAGGAACCTGCCTTGTAGGTCTGCTGAATAAACGGGCATCTGTACAGTCCCACCTCTGAGAAATCTGACTGTCATTATCAGTGCTATTAGCTGCAGGAAGACTGGGCAACTGTGTGCTGTGAAGCCAGCACGGAAGCTAGCATTGCCACCAGCATTCTGTTTCTTTGATGCACTCATGTTTGAGGAAGTCTTGATTCACTGAAATGGCTTATTAGCAGCGATGAGCAAATTTCCCAGGCAGGAGAAAGTTTCTGTACAAGTTCAGTCTGCCGTTCTGGTTAGGACTCTGCCTGGTGACTTTGAGAAGCACTGGAGGTGCTTTGAGAGAAGGGTGAGAGCAAACTCCACCCACTGTGTGTGCCAGTGTGATTGACGGCCATAGCACAGCTGTCCTGGCTGCTAAGTGGGCATGTGCACATGAGGTTTCTAATGCTAGGTTCTATATATTGGTGGCTGGGTCTCCGCAGGAGTCTGAGGAGATCTGTGTACAGGCAAGGACTCAGGTCTAATTGCTGCAGACAGATGATGTGTTCTTTGAGCAGAGGCAGGTGGATAATGAAGGAGGCGGTTGGGGGTGGCTGTACAGGAGGAGGTGACATTTGTTAATATGTCAAGGGATGTGTGAATTCAGAGGATGCGTCAGAATCATTTGAGTGAGAGGATGAGATGGTCTTTTCTAATGACACACAGGTCTGTAGAGACAGCAGGGGTTTCCGGTTTTGATTTTCTGTAGCAAGGGTATTGTTTCCGTTCTCAGTGTCTGGATGAAAATCAGCTTAAGGGAGGAGTAAACACTCACAACCTTTCCCCATGTGACACGTTCTAGCAGAGCTTCTGGCAGTTTGCAAAATTAACTGTCACTTTCTCCCTTTCTATCATAAACAACCAAAGGGCCAAATAACAGGCAGCATAGGGAAGAAGGAAGAGCTGCCTGTGACCTGGGCATCTCTAAAGACCCAGGGTCTCTAAAGAATGGAGCATCAGTGAGATCAACAGAGCACTTTCTACCCCACGGCTTTCCCTCTCCCCTCATCCCTAGGCCACAGTGAAGTCCAGCTCCAGGCTTAGTGCTTCCTGACTGGATGTCATGGGCACTGTCACTAGTTCCTTACCCCTTTGTCCAGTGGCACCTTCACATCCATGGAGTGAGACCCCGTTTCTCCATTGATCATGGCGGTCCGCAGCTTTAAGAGGAAGGAAAGGGAATTGGTGACTATTCACCTGGATTTGGGCTTTGACCATGTCTTAGGATTCCCAGGACACCGGCTCTTCCCTTTGCCTCTGAGCAGACTTCTAGGAGGGAAGATGGCCTGGGTCTGCGTGCCACTGGCTCACAGTTGTGGGCTTTCACTGAGGCAGCGCTCTGAGGGATGATGCTCTGGAATACAGGGTTGTGTTGCTGAGACATAATCTCCTCTAGGATGTGATATGGAGACTAGGAGTTAAGCACAACCCTGAAACCATGCTGGGCTTATAGGCACACGCTCAGCCTGTCTCAGTAACCTGGGATGCCAGGGTCATGGCTAGATATCCACAGCTGCTGAAAGAATTAGAGGCACAGAACCCAACTGCTCTGTTCCGGAGCTGCCCAGTGGCCTCAGCACTCCTGGGGTACCCGGTGCTGCCCCCTACAGGGCTAACTGGGGGAAAAGCTTCTCACTCCCTTGCTTCCCACTCACGATTTCAGCTTGGTCCTCCCACTCCACTTCTGAGAGGTCCACACTGTTGTAGTTGGGTTTGGGTTTCAGTTTCTTGCCTTCTCTATACTGGAGTGGGACAGACAGGATAGAAAAGGTGGGGTTAGCACGCACCCTGTTCCCTCGCCTCTTCTTTAAAATCTTCCAAGTACCCTCATAAAATCAAAGCATCCATAATCTCCCAGGATGAGCCAGGCCAAACTTTTACTCAATGCAAAGCTTCCATGACCAATGTGTGCCACAGATGGTCTCTGAGCCTCCTGGTGTGTGTGTGTGTGTGTGTGGTGTGTGTGTGCACATTTCTCATGCCAGGGATCTCCCCATTTTGTGAGACAGCTTGTCACAGTTTGGACAGCTCTGATTACTAGAAAGTTCTCTCTCCTGTGGAGTTCAAATCTGTCTCCTAACTTTTACTTCTTGTTGTCAGCTTTCATCCTGAACCACCTAGAACGTGCTTCTCCTGACAGGGATGCTTGCTCCTGTCACTTGTAAGACTTGACTGTCTCCAGCTAAACATTTCCAGTCTGAAGATACCTCAGGTCTCTGAAGATGCTCAGCTCTGTCAATGTCACCCTGAAGATGGAGCTGTCAGGGAAGAGATCAATATTGCTCATGGAGTCTGGCCAGGGGATGAGAAAGGTTCGTTTGTGAGCTGAAACACTGTGACTCTGCCTGTCTCGAACAGCCAGGCCAGCTCGGCTGCCCAGATGGCGCCAGCAGCCAGGCAAATCCCCTCGGCGTTCTCATGCGCTGCTCTCCCACACGTGGGTGTTCAGTTTGCAGAGCGCCCACCTATTTCTCATGTATTTCATCTTGTTAATCTCAGATGATCATTTTAGAATGTTTCATGAGCAATCATTTTCTCCTCCAGATTTTAAGGCATCTGCAGAAGCTTCTCATCTTGATAGATTTTTTTTTTTTTTTTTAAAGTGGTCAGATCCAAGTGCAGATCTGCAGGGCTTACTAACTACCTGTCTCCGAAATTTGACACAGATCCCTGAACCAATTCTCCGAGCGCAATCATTCTCTTGTGCTTCCTCCCTCTCTCCCTCTCTTACACTTTTGCTTTCTCTCACTCTCTCCCTGGCAGATATCATCATGTTATCTGTAAATACGCCCATGGTACTTCCCTGGTTTAGTTTAGTAGTGCTATCAATAAAGGAAAGAGGGAGTTTATCACCAGAGTATATTAAAAATAGCACCATCTACTTCTGTAAATGGGACCCCAGTAGATGTTTGGGGGTTGAAGTCACTGTCATTGTGTATCTTATTTCTGCTGGTTGTTTCATTTACTTGGGTTTTTTTTTCCCTCCTGATTGTAGTATGGATGTTGCTCCACTGTCCCTGCTCTGCTTGCCTCCTTACTTGTGACCCACACAATGCTCAGCCTTCCCGAGGTTCAGGGTCATCAGGGCTGCTCTGTCGTCTTCTGCCTGAGCAACATTCCAGTGTCATTTCCTAAGTCTCAGCTACATCTGACAGATTGTAGCCCATTCTTAGCCTCTCAGAATAAACATATGATTCCATTTGGTTGGGGACATTGACATAGAAAGGTTTTTAGGCCCCCCAGCAGGTCTCTTGACCTTTCTTATTCTATTGCTAGGAATATACTCTAGTATTTTGCTTTCTGGAATTTCACCAGTTGCTTCCCTGATAACACCTTCCTTATACAATACCCACTGCAAGCCCCACTGTGTCCTATGGTAAGCAGTTCATATGGCTTATGTGCCTTCAGACATTAGATTTTTGATTAGCTATGTTCTTCTGTTTACAGCACTCTTACTGGAACAATAATGTCAGGCACACAGTAGGTCCCCAATATGAACTGGCTAGTGAAAGCATTATTCATGTGAGTTACCTAGATGGATACTGGCAGGTGGGTTTCTGATTCATGTCCCTTAATTCTATATGTTCCTTAGCTCTATATGTCAACTCTGGGATCAACCTACATGTTCTCTTACTGTGAGTCACTTGATAGCATTGGTCCAAGAACCTGTTAGTATAAGACTGTCCATTATGGGTTCATATAAATGCCCTGCTGAGTCTGCATTGGGAACACAGTGGGGATAGACCAATGTGTCTCCCATCTGAGCCCTACCATTTGCCTTGAGTGGTTTAGTCAAATGTCTTAGGAGATTCTGTATCCACTTGAGCTAACTGCTATGAGACTTAGTTCAGTTGGTCTCCCCGAATGACTCTTGAGGCAGAGAAGCCCTTTGTAAATTCTGCTATCCAAGTCTCTTGGGGTTCCTTAGAAGACAGAAGGGGAGTAGGTTTAAGATGCCTCCAGGCCTTTAGATGCACTCCCCTCTTATCCCTCCAGCCTCACACCAGCAATGTGGCCACTGCCACTGTGGACAGGGCCATTCCCCGGAGGTTGAGTATTCAGACACCAGGCATTCAGGCGAACTCGTGAAAATACCCACAGCTCCTGGACAGAGTCAGAAGGGGAAGGGGTCCTGGGCAGCATCACAGGCACACTCAGGGAGCCTTCACTGCCCTTGTGAGAGGCCTTGTTATTTTTGCTGTGAACTCATTGTTCACATTCCTTCTTGGGCCTCTGGGGCTCTGCTGATCCATCTGTCAGATTGTAGGAGGGATGGAGTCACCGAGACAGTGAGGGTTCATGATACATGTCTGCAGTGATTAGGCTTTAAAAAGATTTATTTGATTTCGAATCAAGTGTATGTGTCTATTTGTGGGTATATACATATGAATGCAGGTCCCCATGGAGACCAGAGGCATCCGATCTTCTGGGACTGGAGTTCAAGAGAGTTATGAGCTGGCTAAAGAGGATTCTGGGGACTGAACTCAGGTGCTCTTAGCTGCTGAGCCATCTCTCCCTTATGGTTTGACTCTTACACAACTCTCAAAGGCCTCTTCATAGACGGCTGGGTTCCAGCACGGCACTGTTGGAAAATGCTGGAATGTTTGGAGATGAAAAGCCTAGTGAGAGGTTTAATGTCCTTAAAGAGGGTTATAAAACTGGAGTCTCTTTCTCATTGTATTTCTGGGGTCAACAGGTCTGTCCCATGCTCCCACGCATGCATGCCGTGCTGCATGTACCCCAGCCGAGCATAAAGCAATAGGCTCAACCAGCTATGGACTGAAATAGTTCTTTATAAGTTTTTGATTGCAGACGTTTTATTACAGTAATGGAAACTGGCCTGTCCTGCAGGACTCCATCCTCACAAGCCCAGGCTGTATCACCTGCTCTCCGGTCTGTTCAGCAACTATTCCATGTGTTTTTGCCCTGTGCCTCCTCCTAGATAATAATTTAGAAACAAGTATAATGACGTGAATTTTCCTCTTGTATGATCCGAGGAATTTTAGCCATTTGTTGTGAACTGTCCCCAAATCTCATATTGTTAGAATCTCAGAAATGTACTTACCAAAGGTCGGAGGTCAGGATGAGACAGGATGTAGCCATTGTTAGTGTTCAAAAAGGCATATCCATGCACCCCAAGCTGCCAAGGTCAAAGGTTGAGGGCATTAGACATATTGGATGGCTAGGCAGGGGAGGAGGGAAAGGGGTCATTGAAAACAACAGCGAGTTTTAAATAGGGATCACAGTAAGCCAGCATCAGGCTTCCACCTTCCAGTCTCTGGTCAAGCAATCATGGACAGAAGCCACGAAACTGTGAAACTGTGAGTCCAAATAAATCTCTCTTCCCTTTAAGCTGATTTTTGTCATAGCAATGGAGAGCTATGGCTTAGACACCATCCCGCAGGGATCCCTCTAAGGCTCACCTTATATCGGGGTGCCAGCTTCATGAGCTCCCTTAGGGTCACATCGGAGCCGACTACACCCAGGAGAATGCCATGGGACCTCTAGAAGGAACAGTGCAAAGGTCAGAAAAACTGGGCTCTGCAGACTAGACTCTAGGCCTCCCTGAAGCCTGGAAAAGGAAGCGTTTACTGATCTTCCTTTGCAGTTAGACTGTAGGCTGAGTTCCCCCAAATAACAATGTAGACTTCAGATGGGGCCCCAGGGGCAAGCTCAGCTGTTAAGAAGATTAATGCCCTGTATTAATATTTAAGTAGTAACATTTAAATGAAATACAAAGCTAAGTGAAATATTAATATTCATGTCAGAGGAAGAAATAAAAGGACCATAACTTATGAAGCCTCTATGCACAAGTGACCCATTGGGAAGTATCTTCTCACCAGACAATGAAAAGCTCTAGAAATCCCCTCACTAGAGGCCTTCACGTACAAGCAAGAGTCTACCCACTTGGGCTAGGTAAGTGTAATTAACCTGGAAGGCTAGCAGAAGACCCCATAGCCTTCTATCTCAAGAACAAAGCAGGGGCTGCCCCACCCCCAACAAGCTTGCAGGAGCTTGGGGGAAAGCAGGGACAACAGTCCCATAGTTGGCCAGAAGGTTCTTCCATAGTTGGACCAAGACTGGACTTGGGAATCTGCATCCAACACTTGCAGTTGGCTGTGAAGCTCAGTGGGTTGAACTCCATGTTGTGGCATAGGGAAGGGCCACTCACCGTTTCGTTCTTTTTGCTGAAAACTGGCATGGCCACCGTGGTGAGGAGCATCAGGCTTTGTGCCTCTGAGGTGAAGAGCTGCTGGGGAGGAGAGGGCAGAGGTCAGAGGAGGAATGGGCCCAGGTGTCTGCTGGTTCCTCACTCAGGCAGTGTGGGAACCCCACTGTGGGAACCCCACAGTGTGGGAACAGTACTCCCTTAGCTGATGGGGGAGGGAGGGATGCTAAGGGGAGTGAGCAGGAGTGCCAGGGGAAGGTTGGGGGAGTGGGAGGAGACTCAACAAAAGCAGTGTGTGAGCCAAGCAGTCTCATTTGGGCAGACCAAGGATGAGCCCAAGGCCAGCAAACAGAGTACAGCACAGCACAGCTTTTTCCAGAAGCCTCTAAAGTGGACCTGAGATTGTTGCACCACATGGCCAGGCCAGTGAACAGAAAGAGAGACATTTCTGCACCGCAGCTCAGACATACAGACATGGGTTAGGAGCAACGGCCTGAGGGCAGGGCATGGAGGTCACCCCGAACACACATGGGGCAGACCCCTAGCTGTGTCCACTCAGAAGACAGAACCAGAACCAAATTGGGAAGGGACTCCCCTGCTACCTCAGGGGCCTGCACATGTGCCTGTATTATAACGAAGACGACGATAACGTCAAGTAGAAGCAAGCACTCTGTGCAAGCTGCCTGTTGCTCAGATTGCCTGAAGGCCATTGTGTATGTATCATACTTCCCTGGATCAGAGGCAGCTCTGAATCTTCTCAGCATGGAGCTGGGAAGCAAGGTTTTCCCTGCATGGACTGCACTGGCACCTCCTTTATTCTAGGTCCAGTCTTCCCAGCTACACAAGACTCTAGGGCCCCGAGGAGCTGTGGCTCTCCAAGCCAGGGCAGCATCTTCAGGGGAGCTGCAGCCAAGCCTTAGCCGGGCCTCCTTCTCTACCTCCCTTAGGACTCATCTCATAATAGAGTGAGCTGTCCCGTGCCCTTGGCTCTGGATCATGCTACAGGAAAAGGGCCTGTTCTCCCAGTGGACCACTGTCCTTAACCTGAAGCATCCAGGCATCTGCACGTGGGCCTGGTTTTCAGGGATGTTGACATTGCAGAGGATAGGTAAGGGGAGACTTGGAGATGTGATGCCAGAGGCTTTAACTGAGGAGACAGAGCAATTTTTTTTTAAAGTAAAGATAAAACTGTGCCTTTGTCTACAGTCAGGGACAAAAACAGATCCTGGGAGGCCATGCTGAGTGTGAAGTACCTCAGTATGGCTGACAGGAACAGCCTGAAATCACTTGCATAGTGACTTAGTGAAGCAAGGCTTTGTCTCTGTCACCGTCCCCTCCTTCCTACTTCCTCTACTAGGCTCAAGCCTGGCTGCTACCTAGGTGTGGCCACCACTATCATGGCCCAGTTTCCTCTTACGCTGCAAATTCTCAGACTTCCTTCTGCTGGGTCCTCAGTGTGACCTTAATATGCATGTGGGAAGAGAGAGGCCCAGGGAGCACATGCTGGGCTGGGGGCGGGAGGCAGGGATGGAGAGAGGAGGAGCAAGCAAGAAGGGATGAGTGTAAGCACACAATGTGGGGATGTCAAGGCAGTAACAAAGCAGGTCTTAGCCTCTCTCTTCTTGCCTCTCCCTTCCCCTCCCATTCCTGCAACCAGGGTCAGATGACCTGTGACCAATGAATACCCAGACAATTGAAAGGACAACAGATGTAGAAGGCTCTTCCCGTGGTCTCAGCTTAGGGAGTGGCCATCAGTGTGGGACAGATGGGGTCTCCTGGGCAAGGCTTCTGGGAAGAGCCCGCTCCAGCTGGTCAGATGTACTGAAGGAACTTTAGAATGGATTCCTGAGTATTTTGGCCTCAGCTTGGCAAGATGGCTTATAGCTACTGTTACACACTAGAGCATGTGTGTCCTTGTCCTTATATAGAGTACAGAAAAAGAAGCTGAAAGGGTGTTTTCTCAGTCACCTCGGTAGCTTGGGAAGAAGCACGGGTTTGAGGTCAGTCAGAGCTACGTAAGTGTGTGCACCAGGGGGACTCCTGAGTGATCTCCTTTAAGGGGTGGAGCAGGATCACCCCACACTAGCGCCTAGAAGCAGGAAGATGGGGCTTGGCCGGGGGAGTAGAAGTAGCTGCAGGAAGGGGCCTAGGTCCCTGTGACCAAAGCCTTACCATCTCTGAGATGCCCAGCACTAAACCTTTATGCTTCTTCCTGCCTTGGTCTTATCTAAGCCACTGCTGTCAGGTCTTAATCCTAGTTTGTATATTGTCACAAGGCAGGTGGCTTCATACAGGTGCGATCTGGGAAGAGGCGGAAGGTCTTCCTCCTAACTTGGGTATTTTTATTCCTCTGCATAAGACATCGCTTCTTCTAGCCTGTGAAATGCAGGAAGCGCCAGGACGGAGCTACAGAATGGTGAACCACTGGTGTGAATCTTTTCTTCCCATGGCTGATGGGAGAGGACAATATGGCGGGTAAACGGGTAATGCGGAGTGGAAAGAAACAGAGGGGTGGCGTGTCTGCTGTGCAGGGATCTAGGCCTCTGCGGCAGGTGGACACGGAGTGGCTGTTGGTTAGGCTGAGGGCTGTGAGGGGAAGGAAGTGATGGAAGGCTTCTGATCACACTTGGTGACTCCTTCCATGGAGGCACAATGTTGAGCTCTCCAGACCAAGACGTCACCTCTTGCTCCTCCTCCTCCTCCCCTTAACTCTGGCTTCCTTCCCATCATCATGCGCACCCGGCTGTCCATATAAGCCTCTGTCCAGATGATGTCGTGGTCGTGGTTGATGACCATGGACGGCTAAGCACATGCAGGTACTCCATCACGTTCTCCTGCGCGTCAGCCAGTGTGGAGATCTGTGTGTAGTAGCCTGGAGAGGGCAAGGCTCTGTGACCACAGGATACAAAGGACAAGCTCTACTTGGTCCCTCCGTAGGGCCCATGTGCACTCCCAGCGTCTGGGTGCTCCTAGCTGGGCCTCTCCCCTTCCTGGAGGTCATGCCTTGTCTCCTAGTACAAGACAAAGAAAGGTCTTCTCTGCTCCAGCTTGGAAGATCTTGGAGGAACCTTCCATTGCTAATATTCCCCTAAACAACAGCAGGGGTTTCAGCTGCAGCCGTGATGCCCACCAACAAATCTCCCTGTGTTATGCTCTGTGAAAATTGGTTTGGAGACCCCAGCAAGATGGCAGCTCTTGTCCTCCTGTGTCTACAGCTCCCAGTTTCCCTCCTCATCAGTCTTCCTCAGGTATGGAGCAGTCTGCTTTATTCTTTTCAGGATGAATTGAAAAGCAGCACTATTGAGAAGGGCAGCTTGCTAATGAGGCTGTGCACGTGCATGGTTTAGTAACTTTCGGTCTCATTGCCCATCACCTCCCCAGCCATTTGCCCCACATGACAGCAAAATGGGACAGCTTTGCGTTCTACTACACCTCATGCCCAGAGCATGCTATTCCCTAGATGTGAAAGACCCTTCCTTGAACTCCCCCAACTAGGAAAATATCTTTCCTATTGGTCCCTGCACCCTGTCCAGCCTGCACCCTGTCCAGCCTGCACCCTGCCCAGTCTGCACCCTGTCCAGCGCATGCCTTGGTGCTATCATGACACATTCAAGTCATACTGGAACTGAGGGCCACATGCTGGCTACACCAAGGTCAAGACTGAGCCATCTGTCCCGTTGCCCTTGAGCCACAGCCCTTCGAACAGCACAGGGTACAAAGTACATGCACAGTAAATTTTTGTTTTATCAGTAGAATTGCATTACAAGCCTAGGTCGTGGGTTCTGATCCCAGATAGAAGAGAACTCTTGGTACCCAAAAAAACATTATTCCAGCGAAAGTGCTGACTTGTTGCGTGTGGTAACTTGTACATGTGATCCCAGCACTTGGGAGGCTGAGGCAGGAGGATCACCATGACTTAAAGTCAATTTGGCCTTTCCAGCAGTAGCCTGTCTTGTAAAACTAATAAATAGGGTTGGTAAGATGGCTCAGTGGGTAGGGGCACTTGCCGAGAAGTCTGACAACCTAGTAGGTGCTATCCCTGGAACCTGCAAGACTGAAGGAGAGAACTGACTTCCACAGGTTGTTGTCTGACCCTCACATGTATGTGACTGGGCACGTGCACAAATGGGCATGCAGACATACACATACACAAAGAATAAGTAAGTAAATGTAAAGATAAAAAATCTCCCTCAGAAAAAAAACAAATCAATCAAGTAATAAATAGGGAAAATAAAACGTAAAGGGGCTGGAGTAATAGATCAGTCAGTAAGGCGCTTGCCCAGCATGAAGACTTGAGTCTTACTCCTAGAATCCATGTTTAAAAAAGCTGAGTGTGCTGGCTTGCCTTGTAATCCAGTGCTGGGGAGGCAGAGAGTCTAGCTCAGCTGGTAACAAAAATTCCGCTTAAAAAACCCAGATGAATGGCCCCTCCTGAGGAAAACCTCCTTCTGATGTCCTCTGGCCTACACACACGCACACACGCATGCATGTGTTTCCCCAATGTGTGCAAGGAACAGAAATGGTGACCTCTACTTTTGTCTTTGAACAGAGTCAATGCCTTAATTTGCCACAGTAGGAATGAAGGCGGGGCCTAAGAGAGCTGACACCGAGACTGTGGGTCCCTTCTTGCCTTCCACCCTGTCTTCTGTGCTGTGTATTTGCACAAGGCTTTGTTTGAGGAGACAGTTCTCTTGTGTAAGTGGCCTCTGATTTGCATCTGGGATGTCTATAAGCCTGGAGTCCCTGCGGGGTTGATGGACTGTCTGCTCCAGCTTCAGAGAAATCTGCTCTCCCTTTCTCTGAACAGTGGGGTACAGACTGCACTGTATTGCTCCTGAAGAGGCCTCTGGCCAGCAGCCTGGCCCTCAGTACCGCTGTCCCTCTGTCTCCGTGTGAACTGCAAAATGCTTTGCAAAGTCATTTACCTTTATTGTTGCAGGCGATCCACTTCAGGCGGTCAGCGAAAGTCACTTCTCTTCCAATGAGGTAGGTGAAAACTCGGACCTGTCCAGAAGAGACGGGCTTAGCAGCTGCAGGCAGCAGCAGGGTCATTTATGAAGGGCACACGTGTATGTCTCTGTTCTGGGTTCTCCAGTTCTGCATCCTGGCCCAGGTTGCTGTAACTTTGGGATACCCAGTTAGAACATATGGGAACTGATGAACAAGTCTAATGGGGAAGAACTTTAAACTTGGGGTTGTGCTATACACAAGACTACTGTGATTCAGGGGAACGCTCCCTTGGCATCAGGAGAGTCCCGCTTTCCCCTGCCTTCTGAGCAGGAGTCAGTCACCTTGCGATCTGGCCAGTTGTAGGTCTCAAACACGGGCTCATAGTCTTCCACGGCCCCATCGGTGATAAGCATGATGGCTTGGTTGCAGAGACTTCCTTGTTTGGACTCTTGGAACTGGGGAATAGAAATGAGGCTGTCATCACAGGCCACAACCTGCAGTTGCAATATGGTCTCCCGCGACGCCCCCTGCCCCTCAGGCTCTGCCAGCAGTTGGTACCTGCTTCAGGATCTGGAAAGCTTCAACTAGAGCTTGATTCACGATACCCACGCCTTTGACCATCAGCTCATCCACCAACTGCTTGAAATGCTGTCAGGGCGGGGGGGGGGGGGGTGTGTGAATAGAAGATGAGGCTCAGAGGATCAAGTGGGTCCAGGAATCCTTGTCTCTGCTCCTAACTAGGGAGGGTGCTTAGAAGTGTTGTCAGTGCCTGGCTGCAAGACCCTAGCTCCACAGCGGCAGCCAACCACATTCACCTGAGTCCATGTTTCTCAAATGCCCAAAGATGAACTAAATGTGGAAGGCGTGGTGCCGATTCTTTCTCCTCCTAAGAGGCAGTGCCAAGGATTTGTCTAACTAGAGGGTGTACAGTCCAGGGTAACCACCGATTTGCTTTGCTCTTCCCAGGGGCCATGGGGAGGGGGCAGGGCACTGTATAGTGGTCTTCACAGATATCTTCCCTAACCCTGATGGGAGTGTTGACTGTGGTGGATACTCACCTCTCGGTTGTCTCGATCTGCTTGGACGAGGATGCCTTTGAAGCAGGGCTCGATGTAGTGGACATAGTCATTGTACTGCAAGCCACAGCAAAGGGGGGAGAGAGAGAAGAGAGAGAGAGAGAGAGAGAGAGAGAGGAGAGATGTCTCACCTGGGCGACTGGGCAGCACTATCTTGGTGTGCCTGAACAGAGGAAGCAGCGGATCTTGACTCTACAACTACTCCCAAATCCTGGTTCTGATGTGAGGTGCACCTTCTAGAGTGTGCTAAGAACCTGCCAGTCCTGAGAGAATTCCTGTGTGCACCAAGCCAAGACACTTTCCACCAATCCCAGAGCCTTCCTTGCATAGATCCTCTCCCAGCCTGAGTAGGGATTCCAAACTACTGCTTGTTGTTCTTTGACAGAAGGTCTCATTATGCAGCCCAGGCTGGCCTGACATTTAAGTCATATCTCTTGGCTTGGTTTCTAGAATCCTGAGCTTACAGATTTGGGCCACCAACTAGTTGCACATGTACTCCTCTTTGTCTGCACACATGTAGACAGTCATTTAGCTATCCATAGGGAGAAACATGAAGTATTATTGCCCCCTTTTCTTAATCTCCCTGGTAGTTAGAATACAGATTTTTAGAATCTTTAACCCATTTTCTGCTAAGTAATATGGGAGAGAGAAGACACAGTAACTACATCATTGAAGAGCTAGGGTTACACTGGGGACGCTGGGAGTGAATATTCTTCCTAGGAGTTTCTCTGAGGAAGCAGGCAGAGTATGGGACGGAGGAGCTGCAGGCTCTGAGGGACAGTGCACTTCCCCTCCCTGGTAGAGTATGGAGCCTGCTTATGTGGCTATCTGACAGTACAGGCTCTGAGATGGGGACAGAAGTCAACCCAGGGAGGGGTTGTCTAGGAGTGATGCCACGGGCAAGCTGAGCCTTAGGTATCAACTCAGGGTCAGGATCTCCCAGCGGGATCATTCTGAAGCAAGACACTTTTGCCTAAGCCTGTCTACATGGTGCATAAATTCCACCAACAGCTAGAAATGGCAGCAACTATGCAGACTGATACAGGATTTTGCATCAAGTGGCCTTCAAAATGGCACCCCAGGGTGGTTGTCAATGCTGCTTCCATGGAGCTCAAGTGGTCCCTATTTGGTTGTTCTTTTAAGCACTCACCCCCTTCCTTTTATGCATCTCCTTTCTGCTTGTGTATCTGGGCTAATGGGATAAGGAAAGGGAGAGGAATCATAACAGAGCGAATGTCTGAGACCATATGACCTCCTGTGGATGGGAGGCTGCCAGCAGCCATCCTGCCAGGAGCCCATGGAAGGGACGGGGCAGGGCAAAGGCTGGTGGTTCTCTGTAGCAGTGCCCAGGCACTGAGAAGCTGATGGAGAATGTAACCTCAATGAGGGGAGCGCACATTCACATATTATTCCAGGTGCTTTGGGGTGGGGGGGTGTAACGCCACCTCGGAAAACCCCAGGCAGACCGTGGGCGCTAGTTCAGGAGTCCTCAATGTAGAGGAAGGTGTCCCTCTGTGGCGAGAAGCACCTGTGGTTGGAAACACAGGCTCTTATGGTGAAGGGACTGAGGTAGCAGAATAAACTCCATTTTGTTTTTAAGACTCCATTCTAAGTTAACTTGCCCTTAGAGAGACATGGCCAATGAAGAGACAAAAATCAGCATGATAGATTCCATCCTTGTCCTCCAAACTCTATTTTAAGCTGCTGTCCTTGGAGAAAGCTACTGTCTGCTGTCCTTGAAGTGATATAGCCGCCACCCTTGGGCTCTGGGAAAGAGACCAACATTCCTTTACCCTGTCATGTAATGCCAAGGCTTAGAAACACCCGCTTGGTTTTTTTTTTTTTTTCCTTTATAACCTCCCTTCACTAGAGCTAGAGCCACTCTCCTTCCTGTTCCATCAGGAAGGTTTGTGGCCCAAGCTCCAGCTTGAATAAAGACCCACACGCGCTTGCATCGGAATCGTGGTTCCTGGTGGTCTCTCTGGGTTTTTGCCATCTGGGCACAACACTGGTACAGGAAAAGAATATCTTCCCAGGACAGGTGAGAACAAAGAGCAACTGCAGAGCTGGAAGCCACCGTTACCGCAATGATGTTCACAAAGTCGTTCTCCCCCAGGGTGTCCAATATGGTGGTGATGGTGTGCTTGGCAATGGCCATCCTCAGCCCCTTCATGCTGCCGCTCATGTCCACCAGAATCACGATGTCCTTGGGAGAAGTGGCGGCTTGTATGTACCTTAAGCAGAAAGAGAGGCAACGGGAGGGAGGCCAAGGCTTACTAACCTGGCTGGGAGCCTCCAGTTCATTTATTTGGTCTGTCCCATAGGTTTCCCTAAGTTTAGACCAATGCCCCTCATCCCTAGGTTTCACTGTGTGCTGTAACCCCTGGACATGGAGGCTGTTGGTGTGCTGAGATTGGAAGTAAGCCTTCTCATTTTTGGCAGAGGACAGTCAGGGTCTCTGAGGGCCTGGCAGCAAGAAAGGAGGGGGCTCAAATACACTGCTGATCTACCAGGGAAAGGGTTTGGCAAGAGCAGAGCTGGAGGCAGGCTGATCTGGAGACAGCCTGGGTACTGAGTTGGAGATAAGGATAAAGTTGGAGAGGGAGTGAGGACTGGAGCCAGCAAGTCTTCCTATTCCTTGGTTACTGAAACCACTGAGGTCTCCTCCCCAAGCTCTGTGTGGTGGAGGGTGCAAGAAAGCCAAGCCAAACCCGAAGGATGGAAGAGAAATGCTGGGCACAGTAACCCTCCTCTGGGGGTGCTCACCAGCCACGGTTTCTGCAGTCAAAGGCGATGACTCCGTTTTCGTCAGGCATCCACTTTATTCCTGGGAAGACAAAGGCCCAGTGAGTTGCCTGGAGGCCCTGGCTATTGCTGACTAACCCCCAGGACAGGTTCTACTTCTGATATGGAGAACATGGTGAGGGTACTCAGCTACATCCTGTAAACGCGGCAGCTGGCAAGGATGGAGGACTTACTTCTGATAGTCAGGAAGATACTTACTATCAAGATGACCAGAGCCATAATAGAGACCCATATGTGCCGGGGCTTATTCGTGAGGCTAAACCTCATATCAGATAGAGAAAAGAGCTGTGGGAGCTAAGCCCATCTGGCCATGGGCATAGCAGTGAGAGCCAGTGCTCTGACCGGCTCTCACCCCAGCCAGGTGGCTCATTAGCATGTGTGGTCCCTCCTGGGCTGAGAAAATATGTTACTAAGTAATTCGATTTCAGGAACTCCTGGTGCCAAACAGAGTAGGTGTTCAATAGCTGTCTCCTGGATAAGTGAGGGGCATGAGAGACCTTGCTTGAACCCTAGCAGAGCGCAGGGGTCAGATTTTGTTCTTCATCTAAACATTAGTTGGGATAAAAGCACAAAAAAATCCCCACAGCAGGATGATGCACAAATCCTCCACGGAGAAAAACCTCCATAATCAGGAATAATGGGTTCAAAATGAGTGAGAAGAATAGACAGGGTTGTAATATGCTAGACAAAGCACCGAGGCAAAACCCAGCAGCCTTGCTGCCTCTGAGGGGTTTCTGGTTGATGGCAGGTGGGATCAGAGGAGGTTGATGCTTCAGGGACGTTCCCCGAGATCACCAAGTGTGAATGGAGTCCTCAGGGTGAGAGAGGGCAGAAGGAGCAGCCAGAAGCTAAGGTCTTGAAGGAAAAAGCAGGACAGGAGAAAAGGGCAGGCTCGATGGGACTTGTGTGGCTGGTTTTGACCCAGGCTACAGGTGATTAGAAAAGTGAAGCCTTCCCAAGGCCACATTGACAGCAGTGAAGTCATGGAATGATCTCAGACTGACAGCAGTGGGGTCATGGGAGTTTGATCTCTGACAGCGGTGGGATCATGGAAACTTGGTTTCAGAACAGTGAGGAGGAATGCTGAACTGTGTTCTTGGCCTGAATCAAAACCTTAGAAGAGAGAGCTCTGACAGTCCTGGATACCTTCAATTCGAAACAGAAATGAAGGTTCCTTCCCCCCCAACCCTCCTTCCTTCCCCAAGCTCTCGTCACTCCTTCCCTCATGGTTCCAGGCCTATAGGATTTCCTCAGAGTATAAGCAGCTCTGGCTCACACACGAAGATGATCAAAGGCACAAGAAACAGTGTGAGAGGCAGTGAAATCAAGGCCTTTGGAGGTATCTTCTCAAGAGCTACAGGTGCACAGCCACCTAATACAAAATACAGGCCAGCTGTGTTGCATCACCTTGTCTACTAAAGGCCTGGTCCCCAAGCATGGTGTTCTGCGGGGAATCTTGAAGTGCTACCCTAGTGGGAGGAAGTTAGGTCATTGGTGTATACCTTGAAGTGGGTATTGGGACCCTGCCCCCATTTTTTATTTTGATTTCCCTACCACCATAGCCTAAGTACCTTTGCTTTACCATGTATCCTATCAAGATGTTCTATATTGTCATGGGCCCAAAGTGACAGGGCCAGGTGACCATGACAACTTTTGACAACATGAGCCACAATAACCCTGTCTTCCTCATAAACTCATTATTTCAGGTATTCTGTCATACTGAGGAGAAACCAATCAGCACAGAGTGTTTGAGAATCCACAGAGAACGGTCAATGAAAAAAGATGAAGAGTGAAGAAACAAAGCTGGGCGGTGGGCCAACCTGGTCTACATAGCAAGTTCCAGGATAACAAGAGGTATGTAATAGCGAGAACCTACTTCAAAGAAGAAAGAAGAAAGAAAGAAAGAAAGAAAGAAAGAAAGAAAGAAAGAAAGAAGAAAGAGAAAAGAAAGAAAGAAAAGAAAAGAAAGAAAGAAAAGAAAAGAAAGAAAAGCAAGCTAGCTGGGAGTTGTGGAGCTTTAATTTCAGCACTTAAAAGATGAGGCAGGAGGATGTCTATGAGTTGGAGGCCAGCCAGCCAGGGCTGTGTAGTGAGACCCTGTGAAGAAGAAGGGGAGGAGGAGGAGGAAGAGGAGGAGGAGAAGAGGAGGAAGAGGAAGAAGAGGAGGAAGAGAGAAGAAGAGGAGGAAGAGAAGGAGGAGAAGAGGAAGAAGGAAAGAGGAAGAAGAGGAGAAGAAGAAATTATTTTAAAGTTATGAAACTTTTAAAAATGAAAAAAGTCTAGGCCAAAAGAAATATCCTAGTAAGAAAATAAAACAGGAAAGAAAACATTCAATACTTGAAAGATTACTTAGAGTTGTCTTGATTCTAGGATGAGAAGATCTAGTAAATACCTCTCTGGAGATGATGAAAGAAAAGGGGTGAGCTGTGAGGAAGACCGTGATTACAGAGATGTCAGGGGACGGGGGAGCTGGAGAGATGACTCGGTCAGTAAAGTGCTTGCCTCCAGGCTTGGGAATGTGGGTTTGGATACCAGCCCCCCATGTAAAAGCTCTGTTGTAGTTTATGTGCCTGTAATCCCCTTGCTGGGGTGTGTGCAGGACAGGAGGCTTCTGGGAACCTGCTGGCCAGCTAGTCAAGCCAAATGAGCAGGTTCCAGGTTCAGTGAGAGACCATGTCCCCACACCCCCAACAAGATGTAGATGATTGAGAAAGATACCTGATGTCAACCTCTGGTCTCTGCATGCATGATGATAGCACATGCTTGCACACACACACACCAACACACACACACACACAACACCAGGACACAAATGCACACATACAAAAAAAGGCACACACAACACACATGCTCTCAGAGCACACACACACATACTCATAGAACACACACAGGCATATATAACATGCACATTCAGACACACATACACACACACAACAAACAAACAAAAACAAAACAAAAAAACCCTCAATAAAAAAGAGATACTGGCAAATTTCTGGAATAGATAACCCAACTTGCATATCCAAAAGGCACAGTGCATCTCAATCTAGTAAAAAGACATCCGCATCAGATACATAAAGCTGCAGAACATCCTAGGGAAAACAGTTACATCTCAACAGCACCCAGGAAAGGAACAGCAGCCAAATTATAGCAGATTTCCTAACACTGGTGGGAGCCAGAAGAGGAAAACACGTCTTAGGACGCTGAGAGGAAAACGCCATTGCTTTAGGAATGTGACACATGAGAGGCATCGAGCGAGGCAAGAGGAAGCACCTGCAGGCACACACACTTGGAGGTGGTTATCATTAGAGAGGGCCCTTCAGAGTCAGCTGCTGAAGGAGGGAAAGTAAGCTGGAAAGGATAGCTCATCAGGAGCACAGGGGAGGGGTCAGGAGCACAGGTGGAGGGTCAGGAGCACAGGGGAGGGGTCAGGAGACAGGGGAGGGTCAGGAGCACAGGGGAAGGGTCAGGAGACAGGGGAGGGCAGGAGTGAGGGTAGGACAGGGAGGGGTCAGGAGCACAGGGGAGGGTCAGGAGACGGGAGGTCAGGGACAGGAGGGTCAGGAGCACAGGGGAGGGGTCAGGAGACAGGGGGGGTCAGGAGACAGGGGAGGGGTCAGGAGCACAGGGAGGGGTCAGGAGGTCAGGGAGGGGTCAGGAGCACAGGGGGTCAGGAGGCAGGGAAGGGTCAAGAGCACAGATTTTCAAAGTCCTTTGTTGGAGTAGAATTTTTGGTTGGAAGTAGATAGGATATGTATTCGAATGTTCTGTGGGAGTAATGTCGAGGAGATTTTAAAGTAACTTGAAAGATGTGAAATAAAGTAAGTCTGGGGATAGCTATTTAAATGTATCACATGAAAGAGGAATTATACAGAGAGGGGATAATGGATGAAGGAGATTTATCAAAAAGGGTAAACATTTAAAAAGTAAAAGAAAGTGTAAAAATATTGGGACTAGCAAAACACTTAAAATAAGATTTCACACTCCCACAAATACAAAAACAAATGACATTACCTAGTCAGTGCAAACAAAAGATTGTCCATTTGGGAAAAAAATTAAGAGCTATAAAGTACTTTTAAGAGACATGGTTAAGATAAAATGGCATAAAAAGGCTAAAAAGGATGGGATGGAAAAATGTATCATGTGAATCCAAGAAAGCAATTTAAATGAAGTGTCGGGTGGGGGCGGGGGTGATGAAAATCCAGACGCAATATGCAGACAAAGCAACAGGACCCAGAAAATGGAAACAAAACCATCGGTAGACAGCGCCAAAGATGCAGGGTTTTCTTTTGACCCAATGACCTCGTGTACCCCTCTCCAGCACACACAGGGTGTTAAACAACTTGAGACATTAGAACCTATTTCAACTGACTTCAGTTTATTACCACACAGATCACAGAGCAACCGAGTTAGGAATTTATTGTATTATTTTTAACTAGACATATGTGTATGGGTCTGTGTGTGGAAATATGCCATGTAATTGCCGGTGTCCACGGAGGCCAAAGCTGCAGATTCCCCTGGACTGGAATTACAGGCAGTTGTAAGTCACACTGACATGAGTACAGGGCACTGAACTTGGTTCCTCAGGACAACACACACTCTCACCCACTGAGCTGTCTCTTCAGTCAGGTCTTTGGAATTTATAGAGAAAACATAATGTAAAATATCTGTATGTTTGGAAATTAAAATTATGCCCCAAATAACTAAAGCATCACTAGGGAAATCATGGAAAAATTGTACTGGGGATGTAGCAGGGTTGGTCAGGTGCTTGTCTGGCATGCACAAAGCCCTGGTTCTCTCCCCAGCATCACATTAAACAGGCATGATGGCACATGCCTGTTATCCTAGCACTAGTGGGGCGGAGACAGGAGGATCCAGAGCCCAAGGTAAGGCTGGCGAGCTGGCTTATGGGATACAGGCACATGCTGCCAAGGCTGATGACCTGAGTTCAATCCCCAGGGCCCACAGAGTGAAGGAGAGAACTGAGTCCTGTGGTTGTCCTCTGACTTCCATGCTCGTGCTACGGCATGTGTGTGCTGGCCAAACAAGTAAACAAATGTAATAAAAGAAAAGTTTAAAAAAGAAACCAAGACCATTCCTGGCTGCATAGAGAGTTGGAGATCAACTGGATACTATAGACCGAAATAATTCTCTCTCTCTCTCTCTCTCTCTCTCTCTCTCCTCTCCTCCTCTCTGTGTATGTGGTCTGTCTCTAAAAAATAAATAATTTCTTTGCTGTCCTTACTTTTCAAAATTTACTAGCTTCATAGACTAGTTGGGAAGGGTTTTCTCTTTTTATGGTTCTGGAATTACTTAAATCAGACTAGAGTGACCATTCTGAAAACTTAATTAGTCACTTTAAGAAAAAGAACCATTGTTTTGAAATTCAGACTCACACCTTCAATTTGTTTATATGAAATTGAATATCTTTCACTTCCTTTCTTCCTTTTCCTCCTCCCTCCCTCCCTCCCTCCCTCCCTCCCTCCCTCCCTCCTCTGTCCTCCTTCCCCCTCTCTCTTCCTTCCTTCCTTCCTTCTTCTTTCTTTTGTCCATTTTTAATATAGGGTTTTACCATGTAGCCCTAGCTGGCCTAGAACTTACTATGTAGACTAGGTTGGCCTTGAACTTACAGAGATTTTCCTGCCTCTGCCTCTGGAGTGCCAGGATTAAAGGTGTGTGCAACATCATGCCCTGCTATTTCTTCTTGAAAATTAAATGAAATAGCTTTTTTTTTTAAATTCAAAATTAATCCATTCATCTGAGTTTTCAGATTAATATATCTGATCTATTATTACCTTTTAAATGTCTGCTGTGTATGTAATCATGCTTATTTTTTATTTATAATATTTCCACATTTTTTATTAATTTCCAAATATTTCTATATCTATTGGTTGGTCTTTCTGGGCACTCTCTGTTGTTTTTGTTCTGTCTGGGGTGAAACCCAAGGCCCTGGCATGCCAGGCAAGCATTCTGCAGCCCTTCAGAACATCTTGCGTCTTTCTTTATTTCTTAGTTTCCTCTTTCATCCATTTGCGTTCTGACTTTTTATGTTTAGGTTGACATGTTGGGATTACAATTCTCTCTCTGTGGAACTCACTGTGTATCTCAAGCTGAGCTGCATCTTGTGTCAGTTCTCTTGTCTAAGCACCCTGAATGTCGCCATTACAGGAGTCGAGCAACCATGTCTGACAAGGAAATGTACATGACCACTTCCCTTATAGGTTGTCTTAGTTAGAGATTTACTGCTGTGAAGAGACACCACACCAGGCAACTCTTATAAAGGACATTTAATTGGGCTGGCTTACAGTTTTAGAAGCTTAGTCCATTAGCATCATGGCAGGAAACAGGTGGCATGCAGGCAGACATATGCTGGAGAAGTTGAGGGTTTTACATCTTGATCTGCAGGCAGCAGAAGACTGCCACGCTAGGCCTAGCTTGAACACAGGAGACCTCAAAGCCCCCCTACAGTGACACGCTTCCTCCAACAGGCCACACCCACTCCAACAAGGCCACATCTCCTAAGCATGCCACTTGCTATGGCCAAGCATTCTATTCTTATTCAAACCACCACATTCTCTCCCCAGCCCCATAGGTTGTAGCCATACACAATGCTGAAATGTACTCAGTCCAACTTCCATGTCATTCTTATGGGCCAGCATTCAGACACATTAGGTCTATGGAGCCATTCCTTTCAAACTACCATGCAAGTATAAATGCAAAAGTCTAAACAAAATATAAGAGTCCAATGTAGCGTGCATAAAGGATTTGCTAATAAGTCGGATAATAGAAGCCAATGGATGCATGAAACTCAATAATGGTAAAAAATCGCTTCACAGGGAACACCCACTAAATGAAGAGGTCTTACTGGCTTTACATTTACAGCTCAATGTGATGACCGATCTTGACTAACCAGATTTTAGGCTTACCGTACTAGATAAAGTGCAATCAGTACAATATCTTATTTATAAAATTTAAGGGGAAAATTTTTATTGTTTAAAATTTTTGGGAAAAAAAAATTTTTTTTTCCAATCTGAACCCCAATATCGAATCTTAAAAAAAAATTTTTTCCTAGATACAAAAAAGGGGGAAACCCCCCGAAAAATGCCTAAAGGGGCATAAATGAAAATTTTCAGGGGGGGCCCCCTAGTTTAGGGTTTTTTAAGGCCCATTTAGATGGGGGGGGGGCCTTTTTGTGTCTTTTCCCCGGGGGGCATGCGTGCATGAGTCAGAGGGGAAAAGAGGGGAAAAAAAGGGGGAAAAGGGGGGGGGAAAAGGAGAGAGAGAAAAAGAAGGGAGAGAATAAAAGGGGGGGGGAGAGGGGAACGCATTTAAGAAAATTTCGAAAAAGGAAAAAAACAAGAGTTTGGGAACACCCATTGTTTTTACAAGGAGGATGGAAGATTTTAATTGAAAACCCGGGGCTTTTAAACTGGAAAAAAAAAAAAGTTTAAAATTGGGGCTTTAAAATTTTTTTTGGGGAAAACACTTCGGAAAAGATGGCAAAGTGGGGCCGGGGGCCGCCCCCCCAGAAAAAATCAAGGTTTGATATTCTGATTCATAGGGGAACTTTTATCATTGGGCTTTACCTTTTGGGGGGAGGGGAAATTTTTTGGGGAAAAAATTTTTTTAAAATTTTTTGTTGTTCACCCGGGCCCGTCCTGAAACCCCATCCCCCCAGTCCTGGGAGGATTTGGTTACTTAGAAACAGAAAACGCTTCGGAGCAGGGAAAGCGGGGGTTTAAAATAAGGGCCCAATTCGGGCCGGGAAGGTCCCTGGAGGGGGGCAAAACCGGGGTTTTTTCATTCCACTTTTTGGGGGCCCCCTTTTCCTTTTTGGGGGGCCCAGGGGGGCCCAAAAACTCCAGGAAAGTAAAAAGGATTTTTTAACATTTTTGTTTTGGGGTTTTGGGGAAATTAAAGGGAAAGGGGGTTTTTTAAAATTTTTCAGTTTCAAAATTCCCGTGGCTAAGGAAAATCCGGGGAAAAATTTTAGTAAAACTTAAAAAAGATTGAAAAAACAATAAAAAATTTTAAAAAACAAACGAAAAAAAGGGGGTTTTGGAAAAAGTTTTTTTTGCGGTTTTTTGCTTTTTTTTTCCCCTTTTAAATTTAAAAAAAACCAAAATGAAATAAAAAAAAGTTTTGAAAATTTGGGTTTTTTTGTAAAAAACTACCTAAAAACCTAGGGGGAGCGAGGATTTCCCCTTAGAAAAAGGGGAAAAAAAAGGGGTTTTTGGGGTTTAAAATTTATGATAATTTTTAAAAAAAAGGGGTTTAAATAAAAGGGGTATTTTTTTAAAAAATTTGTTTTGTAAATTTAAAAAAGGGAATTTTAAAAAAATTTTAAATTTAAAATGGGAAAAAAAAAAAAGTGGGGAAAAAGTGGAAAAGGGGAATTTTCCCTTTAATGGGGGTTTTTTTGGAAAGGGGGGGGGCCAGATGGCAAAATGGGATATGTTTTTTTAAAAGTTTTAAAAAATAAAAAAAGGTAATAAATTTTTTGAAATTTAAATAAAAGAAAATTTTTGGGGAGGGAAAAAAGGGGGGGGACCAAAAAACCGGGGGAAACCAACACGGTTTTCTAATGGGGGAGGCCAAGGAAAAAAATTTTGGGTTTACTCCTAAAAAAAGTCCAGGCAAGTAAGGTTAAAAATAAATTTATGGAATAAAAAGAAAATTAAAAGGGTTTTTT
Organism: Mastomys natalensis; assembly: GCA_021653895.1. NCBI lineage: Eukaryota > Metazoa > Chordata > Mammalia > Rodentia > Muridae > Mastomys > Mastomys natalensis. Next base: position 294,564 of record JAJTUV010000569.1, read on the forward strand.
TGGAATCATCCAAAGAAATTGATTTTAAGGGAAAGGAAAACCCCTTATAACAAAACCTCTCAAAAAAAATTGGAAAAAGGGGAAATTTGGGGAAATTGATATTTCTCTTATTTAAAAAATTTTAATTGTTTTGCCAAAAAAAATTTTTAAAGTTTAAATTAATTTGGGTTTTAAAAACCCCTAGGGGGGGGGAAGGGGAAAAATTTGGGGAATGGATAGAAAGAAATTTTTTGCGGCCCTTTTTAAAAAAAAAATATAAAAAATGGGGGGGTAAAAATTTAAAATTTCCCCAAAAAAAAAAATTTAAAAGGGGCATTTTTTTTTTTTGAAAATTTTTTTTAATATAAAAAACAAAAATATTGGGGGTTTTTTTTAAAAAAAAAAATTTGTTTTTTTAGAAAAACAAGAAAATTTTTTAAAAGATGAAAAAAAGGCTGGAGAAAGGGGGTTTTTTAAAAAATTTTTAACCTAGGGGGGAAAAAAAGAAAAAAAGGTTTTTGATTTTAATTAAAAAAAGGGGGTTTGGGTTAGGGTTTAATTGGGGTAGGGGTTGGGGGGTTTAAAGGGGTTTTTTGGTGTGGGGGGGGGTTTTGGGGAAAAAGGGGGGGTTTTTTGTTTTTTGGATGTTGAAGGGGGAAAATATGGTGGGGGGGTTTTTTTTAGAAAAAAAGTTTGAACATTTTCCACGGGCCTCCGGGCCTAATAAAACCCCTATCCCCAAAAAAAAGAGTTTTTTCCTTTTTTTTTTTGCTGTTCTGCCCCCGTAGCCGGGGAAAAGTAAACAAGCGGGTTTCCCTTTAGTGTTAAAAAAGATAAGGAACATGGGGCATCCCCCCCACTTTTAATGCAATACTATCAGCTTTTTAAAAAAGAAGGGGAAAACATAAAACATAGTAAAAGGATGGAAAGAACGAAAAAATTTTTGAAAAAGTGAGGTGGGGCAGACCCGACGCCCCTGCAGGTTGGGTTTTTCTTTTCTCTCTCTATCTCCTTCTTTTTCTCTCTTTCTCTCCCTTTCCCCCCCTTCCCTCCCTCCATCGTCTGTTCCCCTTCTTGCTTTCCCCCCCCCCCTCTCTCTTTTTGGGGTCCTACTCAAAAAACTGTAGTGTGAAAAATTTTTTTGGAGCAACTGCAAAAAACCAAGAAATAAAAAGGGGGGGCCAAGGGGGGGGCCCCCTTTGGGAGGAAAAAGGGGTTTTTAGGTGTTATGAAAAAGGGACAGGGGAAAAAAAAAAAAAAGGATGCTTGAAAAAAATTTTAAGGAATTTAAAAAATTTTTAAAATTAAAAAAAAAGAAAATATTTTAAAAACATACATTTAAAGAGGTTTATACACACAAAAGAGAGCCCCCAAATTCTTATGCTACTTAGGCAAAAAATGTTTTCCCCCCTTGACAAAAACAAAAAATTTCCCCTACCAGCCCTGGGGAATTTTTCCCTTTTGTTTTTTTTTGGCCCCTATTTTAAAAAAAATCTAAAAAACAAAAACAGGCTTTTTTTCTTTCCCCCCTTTTTTATTTCCCCCTGAGCCTTACTGAGGGAAACCCCAAAAAATTTTTCGCAGGACTCAGGAGACCCCGGGGGTTTGGGCCCCGCCTAAAGGGGCCCTTTTCCCCCCCAGGAGGCCCATTTTTTCCTTTTAAATTTCCCGAGGGTCTGTGCAGCCCCAAAGAGAAAAGAACCAAAGGGGCCTCCCTAGTTTTGGGGGGCCCAGGCCCCCCCAAAAAACCCTGCCCCCTTTTTGGGGAAAATACCCCCCTTTAAAGGGCAAAATTTTCTCTTTTCCCCTTTGGGGGAACCAAAAAGCTGTCAACTGGCCCCTTAAAGGCCCCCCTCCCGGGGGGGGGGGGGAAAACATGTCTTCGGGGAAACCCAAAACTGGCTTCTGGGGAAAATTTTTCCCAGTGGGTCATGGCTTTTCGGGGGGAGAATGTCCTACCCCATTTTTTAAACCAGCGTTTCCCCCCCCAAAAAGCTCCTCCCCCCCAAAAAAAAACAGTTTTTAGTCTTCACCAAGGAGATTTCCCCTTTCTTTTGGGAAAGGGGGCATTATGGGGAAAACGACAGATCAGGGGAAAAACCGCCCCGGGCAAAAATTTCCCCAAATACAACTTTTCCCCTTTTTAAGATCCAGGGAGCACTGTGAAGGGGGGGATAAAGAGGTTTTTTTAAAAACCAGAGGGATTGCTCTTATTGCATTAGCAATGACTGGGAGGGTTACCTTTTCCCCCTTGCAAAACGGTTCCCCAAACAAGACCTGAGAAACCGGGGCACTAACGGGGTTTTAACGGGGGGAAAGGGGGAAAAAAACCCATGGGTTTTTACCCTAAACCAAGAACAAAAGGGAACTGAAGAAAAATGGTGGGTTAGAAACATCCCCCCCCAAAAGGGTGGCCTCAAAAATTGGTTTTTTAAAAAATTGATTGGTCAGTCTGAAACTGTAAAACATACAAGTAACATTGAATGTACTGAAAAAATTTTTATTTATATATTTTTTCAAATATTTACATAAAAAGTTTGGGTTACAAATTAAAAAAAAAAAAAAAGGCCATGAATTTTTTGAGGGAGCAAGGTTGGGGGGCTTAGGGGGGAAAAGGGAAAGAAAGGGGGAAAGGGAGGGAATGATTTTAATTTTTTATTAATTTCCCCAAAAAAATTTTAAAAATAAAAGAAATTTAAAAGGGGAAATTTCGGGAAATTGGGGGGCTGAAAAAAACCTTTTTGAGTAAGGGGAACCCCCATAGAAGGACAAGCAAAATCCCGTTTGTGGTGGCGGGTTTTTTAAAATTTAAAAATAAAACCCCCCCTGCAATTTTCCCCCAGAGGGCGGGGAAAACCGGGGCCCCCGGGGAAATGGATGTAAAAGGGGGAGGAACAGGGCCCGGGGGTTTTGGACCAAAGGATAAAGGGAAAAGGGGGGGGGAAAGCTTTTTGAGGTTGGCGTGGGAGGAAAAATTTTGGGAGGTAAGGGGACAGGTAGGGTTACAGCCCCCTTTGAAAAAGGCCCCTTTTGGAAAAAAATTTTCCATAAAGCTTCCCTAAAATATTTACCTACACCCCATAGGAGTCTAAGGGGGAAATTCCAAAAAAGGGGTTTTAAGATACCCCCCCTTTGACAAAACCCCGGTTTTAAAAATTGGAAAGGTCAAAAGAAAAAAAGGGGGTTCCTCTTTTGCCCCTTGTTCAGTTGGGGGTTCCTAGACCCCCCCAAACCCCTTTAGGGTTTTGCCAATGCCTTTGGGGTTTCTCCCAAATTTGCCCTAGTAAGTTCCCCTTGCTGGGGAAATACACATATGTGATAGTCAAAAGGGGAAATTAAAAAAACAAGCGATATTTTTAACTGGAAGTCTAATCCCTACTGGGGTTTTTTGGAGACTGGTTTTTGGAAAGGTTTTTAAAGGAACAGGGTTTGGATGATTTTAGGAAACCGTTTTTTTTAGGCAAAGCAAAAAAATTGTACACATAAATCCATAACGCGGACAGCATGCACAAGACTTGTGCAGCACAAGCCCACAAAACCCAAGCATGGTTAGTGGGGGAAAGGGGTTAGGAAAGGGGGTGGCAGAAGTTCCCCCTCCAAGGGTTATTTGCAAAATTTTTTAGCCAACCCCCAAAGGGGGGGAACCCTTTTTTTTTAAGGGGGGTAACCCGGTGGGTTGATTATGCCCCCAAATTTAAAAAAACCTTTTAACCAAAGAAGTTGTTTTTTTTTTAATTAAAAAAAAATTAAAAAAGGTTTTAAAAAAATTTTTTAAAATAAAAAGCCCCCAAACCAAATATAAAAGGCCCCTTTTAAAATTGTTAAAATTTGATATAAAAAAGGGCCCATTTCAGGGGATAAAGGGCCTTAGAAAAATTTTATGTTAAAAACCCTTAAAAAAATTTAAAAAATTTAAAAATTAGAGATGTTAAAAAAAAGGGGGGGTTTTTTTGAGTGGAAAAACCCCCCTTAAAAAATTTTCCGGTAGGGTTTAAAAAATTTAAACAGAAAATGTTTTAACCCCCCTTTTGGGACTCAAAATTTTTCCCATTTTAAACCCTTTTTTGGGGAAAACTTTTTCCTCTTTTGGCCCCCCCTTTTGGTTTTCCCCTTTTAAATTTTTTTAATGAAATTTTTACACACGCCCACACCAAAAAACCCCTTCAACCCCCCCCAAACACCCCACCACAACCCCCCACAACCACCCCCAAACACCACCCACACCACAACCCCCCAAACCACAAACCCCCACCACCACACACCCAACCCACCAAACCCCCCCCCAACCAAACCCAACCCACCAACCCACCTAACCACCCACCACCAAACCAACACAACAAAACCCCACAACCCCAAACCCAACACACACCACATACACCACCACAAAACCCCCCACCCCCACCACAAACAACACCACCACCCACCCACCCAAACACCACCCACCAACACTACACCACCCCACCACAACCCCAAACACCCACCACACCAACACACACACACCCATCACCCCCCAACCCACCACCACACCACCCCAACACCCCCACCACCCCAAACCAACCCACCCACAACAAACCACCCCACCAACCCACCAACCCAACCACCAAACCACCACCCCACACCCCCACCCCACCCCCAAACCACACCCACACCCCACCCCACAACCCACCCCCCACACCCACCACACCCCACCCACACCCCCAACACCACCCCCAACACAACCCCCCAACCCACACCCAACCACCCCACCAACACCCACCAACCACAAACCACCCCACCAACCACCACCCCCCAAACCCCACCCAACAAACCACCACCACACACCCACCCAACCACACCCCACCCCCAACCACAACACACCCACCCCACCAACACAACCAAACCCACCAACAAACCCACCCCCACACCCCCCACCCCAAACCCAACCCCACCACAACCCACACCACCCCCCCACCACCCACCCCCACCACACCCACCACCCCACCCCCCAAACCCACCCCACCACACCCCACCACAACACCCACCAACCCCCAACAACACCCAACACAAACCACACCAAACCCAAAAACACACCCATCCACCCCCACCCACACAAAAACCCCAAAAAACCCCCACACAAAACACACACACCCCACCACACACCCCAACAAAACCCCCACACACACACAAACCACACCCACCCACCACACACACACACACAACACTACACCCCACCAAAACCCCCCACCCCACACACACCACACACCCACAAACACCCCCCACTCAAAACCAAAACCAAAAAAATTTTAAAAAAAACAAACCAACAAAACAATAAAAAAAAAAACAATAAAACCCCAAAAAACAAAACAAACCCAAAAAGGGGGAAACAACAACAAACACCCCCAAAATACAAAAAAAAAAAAAAAAAATAAAAACAACAAATCAAAAACTCAAACAGCCAAAAACCCCCAAAAACCCCAAAACTTTTAAAAAGAAAAATTATTTTTTAAAACCTAACCCAAAAAATTAAAAAGAAAAAAATAACTAAAGAAAACCCCTTTTTTAAAAAATTAACCCCCAAAAAGTTTTTTTAAAAATTTTCCTGAAAAAAAAAATCACCAAACATGGGAAAAAGGGAGGGGAAAGGGGTTTTACCCCAAATTTAAAGGGGGAAGGTACAAAAAGGAAAAAAAAAAACCAGTTTTCCCTTTAAAAAGGAATGGGAAAAAAGGGGGGGAAAAATTTCTTTTAAAATTTTTCCGTGTTTTAAACAAAAAATTTTTTTAAAACCCCAGACCTTTTTACCCCTTTGGGAAAATTCCCCCAAATTACAACCCCCCCCCCAACCGGACAAAGGTTTTAATTAAAAAATTTTTTTAAAAAGAAAAAAAAAAAAACTTTGGAACAAAATCAAAAGTGGCCTATCCCCAAAAGGGGGGAAACGTTTCACCCCAAAAAAAGGGGGGAAAACCCAAAAAAAACCCCAACGAACAAAATTTTTTTGGTTCCAAAAACCCCATGTAAAATTTTTCCCGAACAAAATGGACATAGTTTAAAAGGTTTTTTTTTTTGAAAGCCTTTTAAAAAAGCTTGGGCCGCCTTGGGACAAAAAAGGGTTCCCCAAATTCCCTTTTGGCTTTTTTCATTGGCAAAAATTTTCAAAGGTAAAAATATTTAAACAAATTCGGGAAAACAAAAATTTTTAAAAAAAAAAAAAATTTTTTAAAAAAACCTTTCACTAAATCATTTTTTTTCGGAACAAAAGGAAACATTTTATTAAAATCCCCAAAAATTAAGTATCTAAAAATAAACCTAACCAAATATATGAAAGGCCTCTACTACAAAAACATTAAGACACTGAAAAGGGAAATAAAAATAGACGCTAGATGATAAAAAGATCTTCCATGCTCCTTGTTAGAACAAGGTCAAGAGAATGACAGCTGGTGAACAATGCCTTGGGGAACTATGGGAGAGAATCCAGGGGGAGAAGGCAGAAGGCCTTTACCTCAAGTGCATGTCTTCCCTGGGTTGTTCTTGGATGTGATTTCCAGCCTCCTGTGTTAAACACTAACATTCAACGTATAAGACATGTTTATTCCTGTTGGATGTCAGAGCACAGCTGTAGAACCCAGTCTGGGGAAAGGATGTGCCGAGAGCCGCCCGCAGTGTACCCAGGATCTGGACACGGCCTCCTGCCTGGCTTCCATGCTTTCCCAGATATAATCTATAGTACACACCAGCTAATGGCATTTAAGCTGGCCTGTCCTGAGAAAGCTGTGGAGAGAGCTGCTCCGTAAACATTTAGTATGTGCTTACTGGTGTTGATTTACATGTTTTTCTGAACTCAAACGACCTTCCTTGGATCATTGCTTTCTTTGTTACATTTGTGTAGAGAAGCACACTAAAACTGGAGCAGAGTTGTCTACAGCATTAGACTATAGATTGCCCCATTCTTTAAAGTTTTCAAATCCCAGGCCTTTCGAGAGATCTGCATAGGTAAACAAAAAAAAAAAAAGGTTGACACACCTGGATTGGCAGAATTAATATTGTGAAAATGGCTACACTACCAAAATTAATCTATAGATTTAGTATAAGATCTGTCAAAAATTTGAGGTCATATTTTATAGATCTAAAGAAAAAAATCCAAGATTTTGCATGGAATCATGGAAGACCATGAATACCCAATGCAATCTTGAATAAGAACACAGCTTGGAAGCATCCAATACCTGACCTCAACTTATCTTACAGGATATTTGCAGAATATGCGATGGATGCTCTAAGTGATTAAGACAGCTTGGTACAAGCTGGCAGGCAGACTAATGAGACAAAATGGAGGACTGGAAACACGCAGACCAAGCTATGACCATTCAATCTTTGACAAAGGAGGCAACGATTCACAACGGAAAAAGAGCCCATTCAGCACTGGTGTCGAACCTGGACATCCGCTGGCAGAACACTGAAAGTAAATCTGAAGCTTTCATCTTGTACAAAAATCAGTTGGAAATGGATCTTAATTTAAAATCTGAAACACTGAAAAGTCCTAAAGGGAAACTGGTAATACTCTTCAAGATACAGGTTACGCAAGAACTGTCTCAAACAACAATAACAAACCCAAACCAAAACAAACCAAAAAACCCCACAAAACACAAACCCCAAAACCTGGACAGCACAAGAACAAGCTCCAAGCATAGGCAGATGGGATGGACCACATGAGATTTAAAAGCTTCTGCACAGCAAAAGGAACAATCGGCAGACATCAGCAGAGCAAACGGCCCACAGAATAGGAGAAAATCTACCACCTACACTTTAGGCCAGGGTCTGAAATTCAGAATTTTCAAAGAACTTCAAATATTGAACACCTCAAAAACTCCCAAAGTTGCCACTCAATAGGTGGCCTGGTGAAATGAACAGTTGTCAAGAGAAGAAACACAAATTGCTAAGAATGATTTCTGAAAGTGTTGAACATTCCCCACCATTAAGGATATGCAAATTAAAAGCACTTTGGGACACCTGCTCACCTAGTCAGAATGGCTGTCATCAAGAGATCTAACCAAATATCAGTAAAGAGAGATCTTCATCCACAGCTGGTGGGAGTAAAAGTTAATACAGCTAGTACAGAAATCAGTTTGGAGGTTCCTCAACAAGTCAGAAATAGAACTACCATAAGACCCTGCTATTCCACTTCTAGGCATTTACTCAGAGAACTCCATATCCTACCATGGAGATATGTTCACATGCATGCTTATTGCTGCTTTATTTAGAATGGTTAGCTATCCAACAGCAGGTGAATGGATAAAGATGTGTGCTACATATACAAAATGGAATATTATTTACTTGTAGAGACAATGAAATGATATAGAAAAGTGGATGGACTTGGAAGGTGTAGTATTTAGGGAGTTGACCCAAACTCAGAACGATGTGGATCCTAGACTACAAAGTCTATATACACGTATGTAGACATGTGTGTGAGCACAGCACTTAGGAAGGAGAGTGGAACAGGGTGCTGCCAGGTGACGAGAAGGGACAAAATGGAAGCAAGAGTCCATAAGTCATGACAGAGTGCATGATGCTTAAATTTAAAAGAATTTCAGTTCTGTAATAGCTGTGTGTGTGTGTGTGTGTGTGTGTGTTTGATACCTGAATAAAAATGTAATTGACCTCAGGAATTAGGAACACTGGCCACTCTTTCAGAGGACCCAGGTACTAGTCCCACGTGGCAGCTCACAACCATCTGTAATTCTAGTCCCTTCTGGCTTCTGTAGGCACCAAGCATGCATGTGGTGCACAAACATACAGATAAAACACCAATAAACATAACATAAAATAAAGTAATCAATAACGAAAGCTTCAAGCCCCAAGTGACACTCCATGGCATCACCTCAGCCACTCTGACTGTACAGAAGTTCACGGAGAAGTGTGGAGTTTGGGGCAGGGCAAGACAAGTGTTTGAGTGGCTTCCTTAAGCCACCTGTGTGACGTTTTAATTAGAATAAATAAATTTCATTTTTTTAAAAAAAGAAGTATGAAACAAAAGAAACCAAATGCAAAGATATAAAAAGAAAATAAATTAGGAAAGAGATTAAATAAAGTAATAAAAAACTAAGAGTAATAAAAAACTACAGAAAACAAGTGAAATAAAAACTTTGACATGATCAATAAAATTGACAAGGCTAAGCTGGAGGCTGGAGAGATGGCTCAGCAGTTAAGGGCATTGACTGCTCTTCCAGAGGTCCCGAGTTCAATTCCCAGCAAGCACATGGTGACTCACAGCCATCTGTAATGGGATCTGATGCCCTCTTCTGGTGTGTCTGAAGACAGCAAGAGTATACTCACCATATAAATAAATTTAAAAACAAAAACAAACAAACAAACAAACAAACAAACCCAGTCTCAACCCAACAGAGATGACATTAACTGAAATACCCAAAAAAAGGGGAGACAGAGCCTATAGAGACCATATCCAGTGGTTAGGAATGGGCCACTCACCCATCTCCAAAATATTAACCCAGAATTGCTCCTGTCTAAAGGAAATGCAGGGACAAAGAGTGGAGTAGAGACTGAAGGAAAGGTCATCCAGAGACTGCCCCACCTAGGGATCCATCCCATTTGCAGACACCAAACTTAGACACTATTGCTGATGCCAAGAAGCACTTGCTGACAGGAGCCTGGTATAGCTGTCCCTTGAGAGGCTCTGCCAGAGCCTGACTAATACAGATGTGGATGCTCATAGATAACTATCGAACTGAGTACAGAGACCCCAATGGAGGAGTTAGGGGAAAGGCTGAAGGAGCTGAAGGAGCTGAAGGGGATTACAACCCCATAGGAAGAACAACAATATCAACTAACCAGAACCCCCAGAGGTTCCAGGGACTAAACCACCAAGCAAAGAGTATACATGGAAGGACCATGGCTCCCGCTGCATATTAGCAGAGAATGGCCTTATCTGGCATCATTGGGAGGGGAGGCCCTTGGTCCTGTGGAGGCTTGATACCCCAGTGTATGGGGGATGCTAGGGTGGTGAGGCAGGAGTGGGTGGGTAGGGGAGCACCCTCATAGAAGCAGGGGGGAGGATGGGATAGGGGGATTGTGGAGGGAAACTGGGAAGGGGGCTAACATTTGAAACATAAATACATAAAATAACAATAAATAATAATGAATATTAAAAACAGACTCAAATTACTAAATAAAAAATGAAAATGGGCTGGCCACTCTAATTCTGTGGCAGTAAAAGAAAGGCTGGTGCAGTTATATGTGAGAGGAACAAACTGTAGAAGCACAAGAGTTACCACAACTAAATCATGACAGTAGTCCAAACTGACAACACATAACTAATAGGGAGATACAAACAAAAATTAAAAATTACCCTACAAAGTGGAGTCCAGATCCAACAGCCTCCAGGCGAACAGTACCAAACACTTAAAGCTTCATGCAAATCTGCAAATTTTTCTCTAAATCTGAAGGCGAGATTACTATTTCTTAACCTAGTCCATGAGGCCAGCATTGCCCTGATGCCACAGAAAGATGCTACAAGAAAACTAGAGTATAGTATGCCCCCAAACAGAAATGATCGATGCAGAACTCCAATACAGCCCAGCAAAGTAAATCCAGTAGCAATGTAAAAGAGCAGTATATTATTCCTGGAATGCAAGGATTCCCTATCCTGTGAAAACAGGCTGATACAAAATGTCACATTAACAGAAGGAGAAAAAAAACAAAACCAAAAACAAACCCAGCATGATCATCCCAAAGGAAGCAGAAAACAAATTTGGCAAAATCCAATTCACTTTCATGACAAAAAAAAGTTCAACAAACTCTCAGCAGAAGAAAATCCACTTTAACATAACTAAAGCCATGGATGGAAAAAGCCACAGCATAAGGCTGGAAGTGTTTGCTCGTAGGTGTCATAAAACAGACTCATCTTTAGACTGTTGTGCTTAAACCCGTACTGGGAGTTCTAGCCAGAGCAATGAGGCAAGAAAAAGAAAAAGGGCAAAAGTGGAAGGGGAAAAAAAGATGCTCTATGTTCACACGTTGACAGGAAGCTCCACAGAGTCCAGAAGGCAGGTGTTCAGCCTCATAAACAAATCCAGCAACATAGCAAACAAAATCAGTTGCCACGAGCAACCTGGAGAGGAAGTTACCAAAATGATTCAATTTTCAGTAACAGCAGAAAGGAAGTAAAAAAACCCTGTGCAATAAAAAATAGAAAACTGTTGGGGATCTGGAGAAATGGCTCAGTGGTTAAGAGTGCTTACTGCTCTTGCTAAGTTTCTGGCACCCATAACAACCTATAACTCTGGTTCCAAGACATCCAGTGCCCTCTTCTGGCCACCATGGGCACTGCACTCATGTGGTGCACAATACATAGGTGCAGTTACACAGTGGTATAGATAAAGTCATACATTCTGACCCCTAATTCTGATGCTTTTTCTGCTTACTGGACTGTTGTAAGATGAGGGACCTTGATGGCACGCTCTGCTGTTATACTGTCCTTTCTCAGTGGGCTGAGACCCTCTGAAGCCATGAATCAAGATACATCTTTCTCCCAGAAGCTGTTTTGGACAGATGTGTTGTCCCAGTAATACAAAAGTGAACAACACTCAAATGAGTTGTATCTTTTGATTCTTAACACTTATTGTAAGACCTCAGTAATCAAAATAGTATGTTACGGACACACAGGGACCCATGAAACAAAAGAGTGACTTTAGGAAGAAATCCCTGCATCACTATCAGATCATTGACAGGGATGCCAAGTCTATCTGAGAACAAGCAACAGTCTTTAAACAAATAATGCTGAGAAAACTGGGCAGCCACACGTAAAAGAAAGACGCAGAACCCTTACTAACACAATATGCATTACCTCAGAATGAGTGAAGCTTTAGCTAAGACTCACAACTGCATGAATTCTTCCTAAAACACATAGTGGAGAATTCTCACGACACTGGAGCTGGCAATGATTTCTTGGCTGTAACACCAAAGGCATAGGCAACAAAAGGAAGATGGTGCTAATTTAAGTACTATCCATTAAAAGACTATAAGACAATATCAACAAATTAAAAAGGCAACCCACAAAATGGGAGAAAATATTTGTAAATCATTACACCAACAGGGAATTAACAGTCAGGATATATAGAGAACCCTGAGGCTTCAACAAGAAGAAAAACAATCCAATTAAAAATGGAACAAGAGGGTTTCCTACAGGAATCTTACTCTGGGACAGCCCGAGTTCCTCAAGTAGCAAGGCCTCAGAATCAGGGAGGGTTAAAGGAATCCAGGCTCAGAAGCAGATGCCCACAGCTAACTGGGAATGTCTGACAGACATCAGGGAGGTGTCAGTGATGGGAGCCACACTTGCCCTTTGTGCTCTGTGAGAGGAGTTAACTTTGCAGCCTGGAGCCAGAGAGAGGGCTGCTTTTTTGCCATTCCATAGTCTTTCCAGAAATAGGAACACACAAGTCTTTCTGGACATAATTACCTGAGATGAGGTGAATTGAGGTGAATTTCTCCTAGTGGCAAGAAACCAGAAGTCAAGATCCGAAAACAATACAACACACACACACGTTGTGTTGTGTGTTGGTGTGTGTGTACTTATGTGTATATGGGGTTAGCACCAGTGTGTGCATCTGTGGAGGCAAATGACCAACAGTGTGTGTCTTCCTCTGTTGTCCTCACCTTACTCTTTGAGACACAGTCTTTCACTGAATGTGGTGCTCACCAATTCACCAGAGTGGGTGGCCAGTGACTTCCCAGGATCCCCCTGTGCTCCACCCCTGCAGTGCTGGGATTACCGTGTGCACATGCCCAGTTTTTCACAGGGTTCTAAGGATCTGAGTTCACGTTGTGTAGCACGTTGCCAGTGAGCTGTTCCCACCCACTTTTTTGTTTCTGTGTAGGTAGAGAGCTTTTCCCACCCAGTGTGAGGACAGTGCACTCTGCTCTCCAACTAGGAACACCCTCGAGGTGAGCGATTGAGGGTCCTCCAGCCATTGTCCAGGCTTTCCAGGACAGGTGCTCACTCAGCATTGGTGACAACTACTATAATGCTCCCACTATGTGTGTGACTATGTCACAGTAGGTTGTCAGGAGGCAAATGTGGATCGAACAAGACTTGACTATGAGGGCCCTTCATTCACAGGGGCCTTAGTGCTAGGAGCTGTCTTCAGTACTTTTTCTCAGAGAACAAGCCCAGAGGTGACAGAGGTGACACTCTGTGTCCTTACCTGGATAGTCTTTAAACAAATAATGCTGAGAAAATTGGCAGCCACACGTAAAAGAAAGACGCAGAACCCTTACTAACACAATATACAGCATTACCTCAGAATGAGTGAAAGCTTTAGCATAAGACTCACAACTGCAGAATTCTTCTAAAACACATAGTGGAGAATTCTCACGACACTGGAGCTGGCAATGATTTCTTGGCTGTAACACCAAAGGCATAGGCAACAAAAGGAAGATGGGCTAATTTAAGTACTATCCATTAAAAGACTATAAGACAATATCAACAAATTAAAAAGGCAACCCACAAAATGGGAGAAAATATTTGTAAATCATTACACCAACAGGGAATTAACAGTCAGGATATATAGAGAACCCTGAGGCTCAACAAGAAGAAAAACAATCCAATTAAAAATGGAACAAGAGGGTTTCTCACAGGAATCTTACTCTGGGGACAGCCCGAGTTCCTCAAGTAGCAAGGCCTCAGAATCAGGGAGGGTTAAAGGAATCCAGGCTCAGAAGCAGATGCCCACAGCTAACTGGGAATGTCTGACAGACATCAGGGAGCGTGTCAGTGATGGGAGCCACACTTGCCCTTTGTGCTCTGTGAGAGGAGTTAACTTTGCAGCCTGGAGCCAGAGAGAGGGCTGCTTTTTTGCCATTCCATAGTCTTTCCAGAAATAGGAACATCACAAGTCTTTCTGGACATAATACCTGAGATGAGGTGAATTGAGGTGAATTTCTCCTAGTGGCAAGAAACCAGAAGTCAAGATCCGAAAACACATACACATACACACACACGTGTGTGTGTGTGTGTGTGTGTGTGTGTGTGTACTTATGTGTATATGGGGTTAGCACCAGTGTGTGCATCTGTGGAGGCAAATGACCAACAGTGTGTGTCTTCCTCTGTTGTCCTCACCTTACTCTTTGAGACACAGTCTTCACTGAATGTGGTGCTCACCAATTCCACCAGAGTGGGTGGCCAGTGACTTCCCAGGATCCCCCTGTCTCCACCCCTGCAGTGCTGGGATTACCAGTGTGCACATGCCCAGTTTTTCACAAGGGTTCTAAGGATCTGAGTTCACGTTGTGTAGCACGTTGCCAGTGAGCTGTTCCCCACCCACTTTTTTGTTTCTGTGTAGGTAGAGAGCTTTTCCCACCCAGTGTGAGGACAGTGCACTCTGCTCTCCAACTAGGAACACCCCTCGAGGTGAGCGATTGGAGGGTCCTCCCAGCCATTGTCCAGAGGCTTTCCCAGGACAGGTGCTCACTCAGCATTGGTGACAACTACTATAATGCTCCCACTATGTGTGTGACTATGTCACAGTAGGTTGTCAGGAGGCAAATGTGGATCGAACAAGACTTGACTATGAGGGCCCTTCATTCACAGGGGCCTTAGTGCTAGGAGCTGTCTTCAGTACTTTATTTCTCAGAGAACAAGCCCAGAGGTGACAGAGGTGACACTCTGTGTCCTTACCTGGATAGATCCTGAAGAACCCAGTTGAACTGCCAAAATACTGCCAGGTCAGAGTAGGGTCTCTCTGAAAGTTCTCCACAAACACAGGGTTCAGGGCTTCGGACATATAGACGCCATTTAAAATGTCTGGGTCTGAAAGTGGGAGCATGAAAGGAACTTCATGGGATGTGAAATTAGGGCTATGAGACACAAGCTACACACATAAACACGGATGAGTGTTCCCTGCTCCCCGTGGGGCTGCATCTGGCTCACTTGTAGTCCATGCTCAATAGTCCAGAAGCATCATCTCTCTCCCAGCCCACACTCTGAAGTTTGTCTGTACATGTGTGTGCTGAGTTTGTCTATAGTGTGTGGTGCTGAGGTTCATCTGTACATGTGTGTGTTCCCAGGGTTGTGTGCTCAGTACAGCCATAAGAGAAAGACTGGCTTTTCCCACTCTCTAACTCCCTGCTTCCCTGCATGGTTGACCCTCTTATCCAGACACCCACCATGACACTCTTTGCCACAGAGGGATGCAGCTGAGAAGCTCACCAAAGCGGTGCCATGCTGGCTAAACTCAGCCTCCCAGACCTTGAGCTAGGGAAACCTCTCCTGTATTACTCAGTTTCAGGCATTTTGTCATAGCAACAGGGAACAGAATACTCTACACTGTGCAAAATAATATCTTTTCACATCATATCAAGGAGGTTGGAGAGACAGCCAATGTCCTGTAGTGCTTCTTGGGAAAATGGACACAAAATGTTTTAAACCCTCTAGGATCCCTATCCTACCCCCTAGACTACCCTGTGGCGAGAGGATAGTCACCTTTGTTGTACACGTTGGTGGGTAGCTGCACGCTGCTCATGGAGACATTCACCCTCAGGTTGCTGAAGTGCGCGTCCGACTCGAGAAGAAACTCCGCTCCCAGCTCCACGTAGTTGCCCTTGTCATCCTTCTCATTGATTAGTACCGAGTTGTAGTAGTTAAACTGGAGCGAAAGGGGAACAGGCCAGAAGAGACAGCCGGGAAACAAAGGGAGGGGAGGAAGGAGTGAGGTGGGGAGTAAGAGAGACAAGAGAGAAGGGCCACGGGAAAGGAGCGGGAGTGGCAGGAGGAACCGGGAGTGAGGTGCGGGGTGCAGTAAGGGATAGGTTTGCAGAGCTCAGTTATGTTGCCCTTGGGGGATGGAGATACGTGGTCTCAACACACATCAAGGTAACTGGGTCTGAGGGTTCACTGGCTGGGTGGGGTCAAATTGGCCAATCATTGCTTTGATTCTCCACTTGGTTTAGTGTATGTAGCAAAATTACAAGTCAGAAACAGACAGGCTGACAGACAGATGGAGACTCAAGGAGCCCGAGGGAGGCAAAGGACCTTGTCGGCACTGTTGGATTCTTCCAGGCGGTGAGGGTGCCGGAGAGCCAGATGGCTCCAGGAGCCTCTGGGGCCCTGCCCTGTAAGTGGGCCTGTGTCCTGTTCTGTTTCCTCCCCACAGGGCAGGAGGCTGTGACCCAAGGACCATAATCAGATCCATTTCTTCTGGCTCTTTCCACACTACAAGCCTCATACCTTGAGTCCCTCTAGAACTGTGGCATAATAGCCCTCCCGGCTCCATCTTGCTGGCCTCTGGTAAGTATTAGCTCTGGGAGCTCAGGCCCAGCTATGTCCCTCCCTGACTCCAGCCCTCACACACCGGAGAGATGCTTAGTTTACTGTCAACTTGACACAAGTTTGGACCATCTTGGAAGAGGGATCCTAAATTGAGAAAAATGTCTCCATCAGATTGGCCTGGAGGCAAGTCTGTGAAAGCATTTCCTTGATTAATGATCAATGTGGGAGGGCCCAGTCCACTGTGAGGAGTGTCACCCGTGGACAGATGGTGAATGGTTACATAAGAAAGCAAATTGAGCGAACCAAGGGAAAAACTCTAAGCCGGTTTTCCTCTGGCGGTCTGCTTCAGTTTCTGCCTCCAGATTCTTGCCTTGAATTCCCACCTAACGGGCTGACTGTGGTGTGTAAGCCTGATCCTCCCCAAGCTGCTTTTGACCCTGGTGTTTACCACAGTAATGGAAAGCAACCAGGACACCCAGCATTCCAGACCCGATCTTGACCCTGGCCTCTCTCAGGTGATATCCCAACTTATCCACTGGACACAGAGGGCTTGCATTCAGTGCCTCCTTGCCCAACCTGAGCTTTCTTCTTCCTGAGCCTTCTCAGTACAGAGACACACCTTAGTGCTTTAGCTTCCCAAGTTCCCTCCCTGGGGCTCTCCCTGCTGAGCAGTCCCTCTTCCCTCTGCTTCCCAGGGCTCACTGCCCTCTCCCCCTACCCCCCATGTTTATTCCATACCTTCACTGAGAACCTTAGGAGGTGGGGGGAAAGCCTCACTGACAAAGCCAGGGCACAGCCTGGCATGGGAATACGGAATGAGTGACTGCTGCTCAGCTCCCGTCACAGCTGGTCCTCCAGCTGCCATGGGGGCGGGGCAGAGCCAGCTAGCCTACCACCCACTCCCTAGAGGACTTACCACCAGAGATGCATTGAACTCATGATTCAGGTCAGCCTCCTCAGCGGCCTCCACCAGGCTCTGGGGGGGGGGAGGCACAAAGGGAGGGGAGTGTCACCAGCAATGGCTCTCCTCAGCCACCACAGCCTCTGTGGAAGAGCTCTCTGCTCTTCCCTCCCCCATTCAACGACTCTGCTTTCTTCTCTCAGCCTTTCAGCCATGAGGATCAACCCTCCATGGTTGTTCTAAGGTGATTAGGTAACCGAGTCCCTGAATATCTACAAAGCCTGGCTGGGAACATGAGGTGTCCTGTTGCTTGTATGACATGCCTCCCCTGATGCCTGTGGTCACCTTGTTAGTATAATACAGTGTGAGCCCCACTCAGCCAGGAGAGGACCATCTACAATCAGTCACCTCAACAGCCTCCACTTTTCTCCGAAGCATGGTCTCCATGTCCTCTGAGAACTTCTTCACCAGTTCCAAGCCATCCACCTCTTTGATCTTCAGACTGGGTTCTGCATCCTTGTACTTCTGGACAGGGTAAAGACGGAAAGAAGTATATCTTTGCTTGGGACCAGGATGTCTGCACCTGAATGTGCCAGGATCATTTTTTGTCCTAAAACCTTACCAGCTTCCCTACGGTCAGATACCTGTGACCAGCAGTTTCCAGCTGTCTGCCTTCAAATGTCCTCTGTTCAGGTCTTCAGACACAGGGCAGTTTTTATCCTCAGTGGGAGTTGACTGACATTTGGCAGCAGTTAAACTTGACACCAGTCTGAGCTAGTGAGCTGGGCAGCTTGGGGGGAGACTGGACACTGGAGGGAGGTGGGATACTAGCAGTTCCTGTCCTTGCACTTGCTGTCATACCCATAAAGGTGACAAAGAAGCAGCCTCTGTGTCCATTCATGTTTGCTCAGCTCCCAAGATAGTACACCGTGTGTGTGTGTGTGTGTGTGTGTGTCTGTGTGTCTGTGTTGTGTTGTGTCTGTGGGTCCGTGTATCCTACTAAAGAATCCAGCCCAGTGGTTCCAGGAGAAGTGATGCTGGTAAGCCCAGGGGTGCCCAGGAACTGGCTTCAAATTCCTGTCTGCTCGGGCACAATCCTCAATGAGTCACCAGTGACTCTTGATCAGCCCTGTAAACTGTTGGCCATGCGATCTTAGGCAAGCTAACTCTGTAAGACATGATGCTTCTACAGCTTTTGCTAATGCTTTTACCCCCAACAACTGCAATTTCTCCTCCACTTCCTCACCTAGGGCTGCAGGGTTCACAACAGAATGGGTGTCATGAGGGCTTCTGGAGTCTTAGTTCTTCGAGAGACCCCAGGGTCCACCCTGGTTCCTCCCACTGTCTGCAGTACAAAGAGGATGAGGGAGGGTGCCCAAGTGCTCAGGGCTGACTAAAACCTAAGGATCTAATCACTTGCAAGATGGAGAAGATTGCGATTGTGGTTAATTTCAAGTAAAGCGTGTCATACTCTCTTAAGTGATGGTGTAGGAGAAACCGAGCCCTTGTGAACATGTCTAGGGGTCGGATACTGGGAAAAGCTGCCAGCTCATGAGCTGGCTGAGCTCAGGCCAGCCATGGACCAGCACTTGGACACTTAATGAACAAGTGTGGCAGGGTTGCCCTTTTGTCAGGCCCATTTCTGCTGGGAGCCAGGCATAGGCTCAGCCTGTCAGAGTTCACGGGGATGCTGCATCCCTGGACACAGTCTGGCTCCCCCCGGCCACTGGAACTGTTCTACCTGTGTAGAGGAAGTTGATACCTGCTGCTTGAAGCTGGCACTCCCAGGCTGCCTGCTGCCCCCTCGGCCCCCATGTCGTGCTCTAATCAGCTGCACTCTCTCTGGCTCTTCCCAGGCATCCACACCAAACCTCCACCACCCACCCAATAAACCTCTTGCAAGTCTAATCTTGTCCTTGGCTTCCTGCACATCTGAACTGACAGAATGCTCTTGACCCCATGTTCATGCGGTTGACCCTGTAAGTGGAGTCTCCCTGGGTCCCATCTGAATATGAGAAGATCAACAGACAGGGTCTCTCAGGCCTCCTACATACAGCTCTGATGCTGGGAAGTCTATCTCGGGGAAAGGCCCTCTGACTATGCTTGAGCTCCCTGGGAGAGGGCACTGACCTTCTGCAGCAGGAGAGAGCCTGAGTATCTGGTCACCGTGCTGTACAGATTCCCCCGAAGGTATCGGCCCATAGCTTCACTCTGCACAACAGGAAAACCTATGTGTACATTCTTATCATGATCAGATGTCAGATCCTCAAAGGTGACCGCTCCATACCATCACATACATGCAAAGCAGGCATCTAACACATAGACACACTTGTAACCCACAGATATCCATATCCACAAACACATTGACACTCAGCATTCCTGTGACATTAGCTTTGTCAACTTGACACGACCTAGAACCACCCAGGAAGAGAGTATCAATGAGGGGTTGTCTACATTGGTCTGGGCTGTGGGTATGTCTACTGGGGGACTGTCTTAATTAATTGATCTGGGAAGTAGAGGAAACAAGATCTGACATTGGCATCTACAATGAGGTAGAGACTAGCCTGGTGAGGAGATTTCAAAGAGAATTTTAGGTAGAGAGCCTAGAGGAGTGGAAAATGACTTAAAGCCTCTATCTTGGCTTGTTGGCCATAGTGAGAATGTAAGGAAGGCAGTCCTGTGTAATCAGGGAGAGAGGAAGTTGATGCATGTAGCTGGGGTCATGTTAAATGTGAGACTTCTGGCACAAGGTCACTGAGTGTCATTGGGTAGGTTGTACACTCCATAATCTTAGGAGTTACCAGAACCCTGTACCTTGACAAACTCTCATGATTCTCAGGAAGAAGTATGCATAGGGATTGAGTATGGGAGTCAGGAAACTGGAAGGAGCTTAGGGCATATGTGGGATTGAGACACTGGGGGCAAATGGACTATTGGAAAGAAAAGTGTCTGGTATGGGTTGGTCTGTGAGGGCAGGCAGTGGGCCATCTTGTGGTTTCAGGGACATGCAGATGGCACGGTTCTCTTGAAGGTGGCAGAAAAATCACTCAGGTGCCTACGGGGAGCTAGTCTCTGTGCTCCAGGAATCAAGATGTGGGATATATAGAGAAAAGGGGAGCATCTCAAGCATCCAGGTGTGGGGCGCAGTCTCCAGGGTCGGGCACCATGAGGTTTGTGGCAGCCTTGTGTAGGAAGGGCAAGTGACCAAGGGATGAGTGGAAGGTTCAACAGGACAGGGGTGAAGGACTTCAAGGGACCTGGTGAGAGTGGGAGGGGAGTGTGTGGTAGAGCCCTGTCCTCTTGGGAACAGAAGGCAGCAGCAGGGCTTTGGGCGGTGGCTATCCCATGCTGCTCTCGAGGTTTTTGTGTGGATGGCCACCCTAGGATACCAGCCATCTTTTCTCGGCCCCCTGCCATCCTGGAAATGCCTTCTGAGATAAAGACTGCTCAGCTTGTGCAAGGCTGCAGGGGCTGTCTTAAAAGCCAGGCTGGCTCAGCAGCACAGATTCCAGCACTTTCATCTGTGGGCCTGCGTGCTTGAAGAATGTTGTTACCTCTCTCACCAAGAGATCACCCAGGCTGAAAGCCATCACTGGAACAGTGCCGGGCCTGAGCAAGGGCAGGGGTGGAGGACACCCAGTGTCACGGAAGCCCATTCTTCCCAAATCACAGACAAGGCATAGGCCCCTGTCCTGTCAGCTAGGCACAGATATGAACTGTGAAGATTCAGTCTAGGACCCTTGGCTCCCTTTAGTGTCTGGAATGTTCCTGACTTGGAGGGGGGAACCTCATCCAGGGAGATTGTATCAGATGTAAATTCTGAGTGCCATTTTTTCCCCAAACACCAGTTTTAATATGTGGTGCAGAATCGAAACCTTGAAGGAGACAGGTAAGGAAGGAACAAGGCCAACAGAACCCATCCTGAGTCCCTAGACAAGCCTCTGCCAGAGGCACCAACCTGCCTGTCCATTTGCAGCTGTTTTACCCCTTCTTGGTGTTCAAGCACAGATCACCCAATCAGTCCTGGGGTGGGACACAATGGTCATTTCCAGGACCGCTGCAGTTCAAATCCACACTATCTTGTAGTTTATCCTCCCTACTAGATGCCTGCATCCTCATCTAGTCCTGACATCAACTACACAAAACCAGAAGGTAAGGGCAGGTGGACTCCAAAATCTGTAAGGATTACGAGGAGGCGGGGAGGTAGGAAGGAAAGGCTCTCTCAGAAGCAAGGCAGCTGGCCAGAGGGAGGAGGCCTCAAGGAGGGTCTTCAGGGTAGGATCAAAGGCAAGGCTCACGTTTCCAGAGGAACTGTGGTCTGGCCTCTCACAGTAGGCAGGGAGGTGTCCGACAGCAGCAGCCACAGGATGATTGGCATTTTCCGCAGGAAGGTCCACGGTGCTGTCCACTGTCCACAGTGGTCCCGGTTGTGGCTGGAGGACAATGTGGGGCATCTTGCCATAGCGTTCCCACTGGGGGAGGGGCAGGAGAGGAGGACAAAGCCCCTGCTGTGAGTGAGTTTGCTTCCACCCAGATCCCTGGGCATGCAAGGGTTCTGCCTGCCAGTCCCAAGTAAAAGAGCTGCCTCCAGCTGTAGCTGCTAGAGAGTCCACCCCAGGTAATCAAAGGGGGGGGGTGAGCAAGCACCCCCTTTAATCCCTCCTTGTTGGCCTCTCCTCTAATCCCTTCTTGTTGTCAGAGGAGGGGCTGGTGCAGGAGTGGGGTGACCTCAACAGGATTGCCCTGATTCCAGCTCTGAGCAGCTGGGCCAGCATGTCCTTCTGCTCCAAAGAGGCCAACCGATATCCACAGAACAGCCTCTGAACTGAGGGAATGAGGATACCCCGCCCTGGTCACTGAGTTTATTCAGAACTGTGCTAGCCTCAGACCCTGAAAGACCCTCATACCCTTGTGAGCATTCCCTGGTGGGGGGCATGGGCAGCCCACTTTGTGGGGCTAGGCTCTGTGGGTGCTGAGAGGGAGAGACTGAAGGAGGTGGTATGGCTCATGTTTCCAGGCCTGGAGCTTTGGGGCCAGCCAGTCGAAGCAGGCAAGCACAGAGAACACCTTAGCAACCTGGAGGTCTGCCTTGGAGTGCAGATCCCTTTATTCTGACAGTGCATTTGGAAACCTAGGATCCTACCCTCCCATGCTGTGCACACACACCGCCCAGCAAACAGTGCACCAGAGTTTCGACCTGCTCCAAGGTAAACCTACTAGACGGAGCTTCCCCGACTCCCCCGAAGCCATCGCCCTGCCTCTTGTCTTTGATTTTGACTGCCAAATTTTAATCAAATGTCATTGTCATCCTCTTATCACGGTCTCACCTTACTTAGCATAGTGTCCTTAGTTCACACTCGTAACACATGCTAGAACCAGTTCTTCCAAGGCTGCATCGCTCTGCCGTGAATATATGTGGTTTTCTTGGCCATTCAGCCCTCAGTGGACATTTAGTCAACCACCACATTAGGCAAAATCCTCTTGTTTCCCTCCACCCTGCAGCCCTTGGCCTGTGCTGGCCCTTGGGAAGCCACCTTTCTTTACTTCCCAGTCAGCTTCAGCAGCAGACATTCTCCATCAATCATGGCTATGTGTCACCTGCTTTCCTTGTGCCTGTCCCCACCGAGAGCTTCTGTCAGTCAGCTGTGCATGGGTTATCACATGAAGTCCTTGTATGTCCTGTGGGTCTGTCTGACAGGTGGTATCCTTGACCCTGGCTCCATCCCATAACAACTTGTATTTTGAAATGTGACTCTTTGAAAATGTGAGGCCTTTGTCTTCACTCTGCTCAGGGGACCCTGTGGCTGCCACCTGACTGCAGGTTGCAAGGTACCTTACCCACTGGGCCTGGCTTCATCCCTGTTTCAGTCTCCCTCCCTACTCTGATCCCTACTGTTCCTTGGGCACATTGGGTGAGCTCTGCTTCAGAGCCTCCTTCATGAGCTCAGGGCCCCCTCTGTGGCTCTGTCTACAATGCTGCCCTTCCCTTCCCCTGGCTGGCTCCCTCACTTGGGTCAGGTGTCATTCAGCTGCAGTTTGTTTTGATCCTCTGAATGCAGGTGAACCAGAGCCGATGGTTTCTGTCCATGGTCCTGGAGGCAGGATGGTGACTTCTGGGGAGGGCCTGGGCCGCCTCTCACCTCAGGAAGCAAAAGGGAGGTGAGGCTCACTGACAAGAAGTTATCAAGACAAAATGAAAATTGTATTCACACACACACACAAGAGAGAGAGAGAGAGAGAGATATAGATAGAGAGCAGAGAGAGGAGACAGAGATAGAGAGGAAGAGAGATCATGTTAGCCAGATAAATACTCCTGGGCATGGGGACTGCTCTGCAGTGTGGTTGATGTGCCCAGTGACACCCCCTTGGAGAAAAGTGAGTTTTCCCGTCTCAGCAGGCATCAGTAGCAACAGTTTCTGGTCATATCGACAGCTTTGTGTCCACCTCCTCTTTAGAGGATTTTTTTTCTTCTCCAATTTGGGTATATTTGTAGTCGTTATCCTAGATAATCAGGGATTTGAGATTTGAAGTCTGAGATGCTCTGACCAGAGCCATCATTCCAGAATCCCATCTTTCAGGTGACACCCACCTGGTTTATTGTTGTTTTGAAAACAAGATCTCATGCATCCCAGGATGACTTGAAGTCCCTATGTGACCAACAGTGGCTGCGAACTCCAGATCCCCTGCTTCTACCTCCTGATGCAAATGACACATGACAATGTGACACACAGGTATGCACAACTACACAAATGTGGGCACACAAGCACACATGCATATCACAGTGTGTAAAAACACAAAGGTACACACATTTACATGTAAACACATGCAAGCATACATGAAGATACACAAACATTTATACATGGACATATGTATGCACAATGTATTGGTTACTTTTCTGTTGTATAAAACAACATGGCTAAGGCTAGTGAATACGGAAAATTCAGTATCTCAGCAGAAGGCTAAAGGGAGATGACCTCAGAATTGGTTAATGCAGGTCAAAGATGCCACTAAGGGCCCAACTTCCTTGCACTGTCATCTGTCATTCTTAGAATTTTGGATTGTCCAGATGTTGAAATTGTTCCAGGCACTGCACACATGATAACATCCTTGACAGAGGAGAGTGACTAATTTTTCTGTAGGTCTCTTGTGTCTAGTAAACAAAGTACTGCCAGCAGACTTTGATTTACCTTTCTTTGGGCAGACAGCATTCTCCACCCATGCTGGAGGTAGCCAAGGAATAGGACACGGTGAGGTTAGAGAAGTCACAGCTTCCTCCTAGGTGGGGCTGTGACCACTTCCCAAAAGAATGTAGCCACAATTCTAGAAAATCTAGGATCTGCTGGGATGGAGGCAGGTTGGGGAAGGACAGCTGCCTGCCAAAGAACAGAGTGTCAAGGACTGGTTGGTCAGATACACGAATGGCAACAGGGACTGAAAGTAGTGATGTAGCATTTGGTGGGAAAAACAAAATCAAGTTTATAACACAATAGCATTGACAGAAATGAAAAAAAATATATAGGGGACTATTTCTCACAATGCAAAAACCATTAATAGAATAATTATAACATATTTCATGAAGAATATGAGCATGTGTACAAGAAACACTATTAAGAGGGGAGGGTGGTGGTGAACAACAGACAGGAAGAAAGCCTTTCTGTCCTAGCCAACAACTGACTCATGAGAATTTATGAAGAATGACAACCAACATGGAAGAGAAAATAGCCCATGGGAAAATAGGGACATACGCTGGTCAAGTGTTTCCTACAAGATCTTCTACAGAGTCGTCATTCCATCTGCAGCAGGGGCACAGACCTTGAGCTGTGCCCCACTAGAGTGGCTGGAAGGGCGGGGCAAGCGGAGGAGTGTAGAGGGGGAGCCAGGCCCCCAAGGGATCTTGGGGTTTTGGGTTGTGTTGCCCCAGTTCCCTTTGGGAATAATAAGAATGGAAAAAATTTTTGTGCTTTTTTTTTGGGGTAAATGGGGCTAATAAGAAACCCAAACCACTTTTTTTGGTTTAAAATTGAGACTAAAGAAAAATTAGGGGAAAAGGCCCCAAAAACCCCTTGGGAACTCCCCCCAAGTTGGTTTTGGCCGGCGGGAAATTTTAGCTGCCAATGGCCAAGACCCGGTTTTTTAAAATTAACCTGGCCCTAAAGGTGGAGAAAAAGGGCCCCGGGGTTTGGTTTTGCACAGTTGTTTGGAAAAGTCCTTTTGGAGAATAAGTTTCTTTTGGGAAAGGCCCCAAACATTTTGATCGGGTGAGGGCAGTTGGGGCCAACCAACTGGTTGCCCCCCTGTAAAAAATTTTGGACCACAAGGGGGAAAAAGTGAGATTGGGCAGGGAAAAAGGAGCTTGGTGTGTGGGGGTGTTGGAATAATTTTAAAAAGGGAAGGGAAGGTCAGGAAGATGAAACTCACCTTTTTGTTTGCTTTAGAAGTTGAGAACAAAGAAAGTGGGGGAGGGTGGGAAAGGAAGTAAAGGACCCCTGAGTAGCTGAAGGCAAAAGGGGAAGTTTTTCCGGTTTGGGAAGGGGGCCCCTGCCCCGTTGTTTATTTTTCCCCGGCCTTGAAATAATTTCATTTTTGGGCCCAAAATGGCATTTTTTTGGAAAGTAAAAAAGAAGGGATGTCCCAAAGACCTGGAGGGAGAACCCTTTTGCCCCATCCCCTCTTGGGTAGGTTCATTTCTAAAAATTAAGGGGGGGGTGGGGGTGTTTTTTTAGAGGGGGAAAGAGCAGGAAATAAAACGATTCATTTCCTTGACTATCCATAAAAGGGGGGAAAAAGGGTGGTAGGGAAGTAAAACAAAGATAAAGGGCGGGAAGGAGGGGAAAGGGGTGTTTGGGGCCCGGGTCCACCCCCCGTGACTGGTTGTCCTTGCCTTTTTTACCTAATTTTTACAACCCCTTTGCGGGTTTGGAAGTTGGAAAGCAAAAAATAAAAAAGGGCGGGGGAAACTTTTTCCCCAAATTTTTCCCCTCTTGAGCCCCCAAAAACCCGGGTAGGGGGAAAAACCCCAAAGGGGAGCATTTAAATAAAAAGTTTAAAGGGCTAATCCCGAGCCCTTTGGGGGAAAAGGTTGTGGTGGGGAAAAACAGGCCACCCCGGCCCTTGGGGGTAAAACCCCAACTTATTTACCGGGAACCTTAAGACCGAGTGGCTTGAATTTTTTTCAAATCCTCACAAGGAAGGGAAGTTTGTCCCAAATGAACCCAAAATCAAGAAGGGGTGGGGGCCTGAAGCTGCCCCCTGTCAAGGGAGCATTTGCCCCCCCAAAGCCTGTTTTCCCCCGGGTTTAAGGGGGTGTTAATTTCAGTAAAAGGGGGGGAAAAAGGGGCCCTTTTGCGGGGAGGTGTCTGGTTTGGGGGGGGTAGGGCCATTTCCCCTTGTTTCCCCTAAAAACCAATTAACAAGGCATTTCCCAAATGGAATAGAAGAAAAAATTAATGTGTTCGCCCTTGGGAAATCCCCAGAAATTTTACCCCCAAAGAAAGAAGAATGGTTTTAAAACCCCTTTGGGTGGGGCCCTTGGCACCTTTTCTCCCCTTTTCAAGGGGTTTTTCTGGCGGGCCCCGGGGAAGGTTTTTTGGGGCAGGGTGGGCCAGGACCATTATCTTTGGGGCCCAAGGGTTTTTCTTGGTAACCTAAAATTTTTTAAAACACCTGGGTTTCCCCTTTTTGGGGGTGGTTCCCAAAAAGAAAAATTTTTAAAATCCTTAAACTTTTTTAAAGGGGAAACATTTTTTAAAAGGGGGT
Organism: Mastomys natalensis; assembly: GCA_021653895.1. NCBI lineage: Eukaryota > Metazoa > Chordata > Mammalia > Rodentia > Muridae > Mastomys > Mastomys natalensis. Next base: position 321,458 of record JAJTUV010000569.1, read on the forward strand.
GCGGGGGCTGGGGGGTTTTTGTTCCCCCGGTTTTTTGTTGTTGTGGGTCATGTTTAGGAACCGTCCCGGGAAAAATGAGAATATCTTTACCCCCCATTGTTCCAATCTTTTTTAACCATGTTTCCAGTGGTGTTTTGGGGTTTTGGGGGGTTTGGAAGCAAGCAACGCCATAGAAAAAAGGGAATTAATTTTTCCCCATTTCCCAACCTTTTCTTAAAGGGGTTAAAAAAGAATGGAGGGGGAAAAGCCGGGGAAGAAATGGCTAACGAGGGGGGTTAAAATGTTCCCCCCTTCCAGATTTCCCCCCCCTAAACAAAAGAAAAGGGGGGGGTAGGGGGGGGGAGTGGAAGGGCAAACAATGCTGCGGGAAAACCGGGGCCCGGCCATTGAGGGGGGATTGGGGTTTGATGGCCATACGGTCCCCAAAAGAGCAAAAGTGTTGGGGGGCCCCCTTGGGAGGTTGTCCCCCTGGTGGAACCAACCCCCTTGCTCCGTACCCTTCTTACTCGGGGGGGCTCTGGTCTTGGGCCCCACTACTAATCAGGCCAGCCTCTGCCTCCGTTTCCACCCGGGGGACAACGGGCCCCGGGGGGAAAAAACTTTGCCTCTACAGGGTGGGGGGGAATTATGAGGAGGAAAATCAGGGGTTTCAGGCCCCCCGGCTGTAAAATGAGGGGTTTCAGCGATACCCAGAACCCCCAATGGGCCCGAAAAACAGTGCCTGACGGGGGTCCTTTTGCTTTTTGTTTTAGCCAACTTTTCGTCATTTTGGTCATTACCGTAAACTTAGTCTCAAGGGCCCCTGGTGATGCCCCAAACACCCCCTTAATCCCCAGATGCTAGAATGAAACCCGACATTTTTTCCAAAAATCTTAAAAATTTGACCCCTTTGTAAACAAAAAGAAAACAAAACAAAAACTACCAACCCTTTTTTTGGCTACTCCCCATGGCCCCATTCCAGGGGGCCATTTTGTTTATTTAGAAAGCCCTTTGAAAGGTACCCTTTAAAGGTTTTGTTACTCTCTTATGCTAATGGAAATAGGGGCCTTTAGGGGGCTTTGTGGAGGAAGTTAGGTTTTGGGGGTGTATCTTTAAAGGGATATGGTGCCCCTGGGTTTTCCCCCTGTTTTTTTCCTCCCCCGGCATCTTCCATCCCACACCAAACCATGGATAACAATATTAAACCATGAAGCATCAACTCCCCCCGCCTCCCATGTGGACTTCTAGAGGCCCTCACAGGATAAATGTAACCCGTAGTGTTGTGCTTCGGGTATTTCCCTTCCCAGTGTGAGGGGTGGGGGGAAGGGGGATTGAGACCCTTTCTCCGGGAGTCCACGAATGATTTTGTTCTAACCCAAACTCTTTTTTCAGTAACCTTAATTTGCACACAAGTTTTAGTTTCTCCCCACCCCGAGCCCTGTTTTTCCCCCCTTCCCCTTTTTTGTTGAACAACAACCTCTCCCCTTTGGGCCCATTTCCTTAATCTTGGGGTGCCCGGGTTTACCCCCTCTTGCCCAGCTCCTATTTGCTTCATGGTCCTTATAACACCCCGGTAATAGCGTTTATTGGGTATTTTTAAATTTATTCCTTTCCCGTCCTGGCCTGTGGGTGTTTCACCCCCCTGCGCCTGTGCGGGGGGGGATGAAAAGAACCCGGGCAAATGGGTGGCTCCAAATTTTTTTGGAAAGAAGGGGGGAAAACAACCCCATCCCAGTAGAGGGAAAAAGGCGGTTTACCACAAGAAATCCTCTGACCCATTCTGATAAAGTGGGGGACGGGGAAAGGGCAGTGAGGAGAAGGGGAAGCAGAAAAGATTCAAACCCAGCAATGGCTGCCTCTCAGCAAATTGGGCTCCCTGACTAGATCGGGGAAAGGGAGGGGGCATGGCCCAAAAATAGGGGGTTGCCCCCGAATAAAAACCCCTTACCCTTTTAGGGTTTTTTTAAATGGGATTGTATACGAAATTTCTCTGCCCCCTGGAAACACGGGAAGTAACATTTGGGAAAAAGGGGAACCCCGGGAACCGGGAAAATGTCATGGGAAAAATATAAAAGTGTCACGATCATTTAAAGAGAGGACTCGGGTAGTGAAAAGAAGACTAGCCTCCCTGTTGAACGTGAGGCACTTTCCGAGTTGCTGGACCAGGCGTGTGAAAAACATGTGTTGTAATCCGTGTCCCTAGGCTCATGAAAACCCCAGAACTCATTCCTACTTATGAGGTGGGAGACGGGGGCACCCGGGCGGTCTCATCAACGCGTTTTGGCACGCACCCCTGGGGAAAGGGGCCATACCCCTAGGTCTTGAGTCCCCCTTTTGGCCCAACCCCTGGAATGACTTTGGGCCCATGTGCTAAGTAACCAGACAGATGGTAGGGGTAAGGGAAATCTCGACAGGATTTGGGCCCTTTTAGTAAATTTTTCCAGCCCCTAGACACGCACGGAATCTCGGCTTTGTTGCCCAGGCGTAAAGCGGGTCCCATTAATCCTGACTCTCCAATGGGTGGCACTCATGGCCCTTTTTTCCCGTACTTTTTGCCTCCCCTTGGTCCCGCACTTCGGGGGAAATTCGCATGCTCACAGCTCCTTTCCCTTTCGTACTTGACACCCTTTTCTTCCATTTTGCCTGGCTCTATCAACTTGCCCCCTTTTTAAGCTTGCCTTCCATCTAGGGGCCGGACATCGGTTATTGGCTGAGCCTTTTCCCCCGTGCGTCGTGGTTTGGGGACCATTCAATTACCCACAGCAAATTTTCTTTTTTTCCTTTCCCCCCTGGGGTTTTAAAACCCGTTGCCACAACGGTTTTTATTTGTTATTTCTGGGGCCTAACTGTTTGGGAAAAAATTTTTCGACTAAATTTGGTGCAAATTTTTCTGGATAAGAAGTTGGGTTAAAATACCAGAATCTGTAACCACCCCGCCCTCCCCAATTTTAAAAGGGTTGGGGCCCAAAATTCGCAATTGCAAGTTCACCAGGGGGAACTCACCAAAATGTGCACCCCCAACTTTAATGACAAAGATGGGTACAGCCGCAGGCGAATGATAAATTAACCCTTTAAAAATATCAATCCCCCAAAGTGAGAAGCAAGCTGACTCTTCTGAAAACAGGAAAAAGGCCCTGTTAGATAAGCAACATTATTTAGGGTGTGCGGTGGGGGTGTGGGAACTTTTTTGCTGCAAATGATGACATGGGGTTTTGGGACATGACTGGAGACCTCATTTGGTTCCCCCCCGCATCCAGTCAGGGTTGTTTACCTCCTGAGTGGTCTGGCTGAAGGGGCAAAGACTGGGCCCGGGGGCTTCTTTTATTTCCTTCCCATTTTTAAACCATCAGGGGCCAGACAAAAAAACCCCAAATACAAAACCGAGTTTCCTTTAGGGCCCCTAGAGAGAATGGATGGGTAAGGATAGGACTGGGGTTTGCCCAGTTGGGGAAAAGGGGTGTTTTTTATTTGCAGGGGATTGCCCAGGCGTGAAAGCAGAAAAACCCCCAACAAGTGTGCCCCTTAGGACTTCTTCACCCGGGGAGCTTTGCCCTGGGGCCGCCCTTTTTTTAATGGTAAACTTTTATACTTTATGTACTAGGGTTCCCCTTTTTATGTTAAATTTGTTTTTTGATAACTTTTACAATGTATGCAAAAACACCGCCACTTTACCCCCCCCTCCTATCATCCCCCGTAACCCTTTCCCACAAAATCCTGTTCCCTTTATTCCTGTTTTTTGGGGCCAGAAATACAGGGGCCCTTTTTTGTGCCCGTGGATTTTGGGAATACCCTTTGGGAAACTGGTGGGTCACCAGGGTAACCCTAAAACAACCAAAGGGTTCTTCGCTCCCCCCAACCTACCAGTTTATTCTGGGTAAAGGGGGGGCCCGACTTTTTCCTATAGGAAGGCTTGTGTGGTCCCCGCAGTCCCAGTGAGGTGAAAAGGTGGGATTTTGTAGCCCCTTTCCCCTACCTCCAGCTTTGTTTTTTTACTCCTTCTTCCACTCTGCCCCCTTCTACTCCCTTGGCTGCAAGTGACACTCGTTGAAATGGATGGGCCCGCCTTTTGCCAAGTCACCACCCCCCCAGGCCCCCCAAATTTAAGGGGATTAAAAACGTGGGGGGCAGAGACCCGAAGTAGGGTGACACCTGAATTTGAGGGGGGAAACATGGGAAAAAAAGTGTTTAAATTTTCTGGAATTTTTTGAAGGTGTAGAAAATCCCCCTTACTGCTCTTCCTGGTTTTAGGGGAAGCCCCCTAATGAGGCATACCCCCCACTTGACTGTCCTAGTGGCTATCCCCCCTGACTGCCTGCAGGAGCCATCCCCCCGACTGCCCGCAGGGGCCATCCCCCCTGATGTCCCCCCGGTGGGCCACCACCCTCGTCCCCCCCGGTGGGCCCTTCCCTTTAAAGGGGACCAAAACCTGGAGAAGGGAAATCGTTTTGTCAAACGATCATGTCGCACGGCCGAAAAGGTGTGTCCCCCGACCTTGGGTCCTGGCTTTCTCTTTTGGGGGGCTGGGGGAGCGTTTTACTTATTCATGTGAAGAAAAAAACTTGTAGAAAGAAGCCACTCATTGCCCCCAAAAATTTTTAGAAAATTTAAGAAAGAAATTATATTTTCCTACCCAGAAGGAACTTTTTAAACATGCAAGTATAGAGTTTTAAAAAATTTTCCATTATTTTACTTTTTTTTATTTTTTTTCCCCCAAATCATATCCCCCCTCCAAAGGTTATTTTTAAAGATCAGCCTTGGCCCAAAAAAACATTTTTTTTTTAATTCAGGGTTAACCCCGGGTTTTTGGGAATCCAACCTGGGGACACCCCAGCCAAAAATTTCAGCTTGTGACAGTTGGAAAAGGACACTTTTTCCCCGGTTTTTGGACACAGGGACCCCGGTTTTTTGCCCATTTTTATAAGACTATGTTTAAAATATAGTAAAATTTGTATGCGTAATTTGCGTCTACATTTGAGAGATTTGGATAGTTTACAACATAGGGGGGGTTGGGGGGCACCCCCCTTTCCAAAGCCAACGCTTTTTAACCACAGTGTGCTTTGAGCATGAGGAAGGGCCCAACCCCTTTTTCAGCCATTTTTCCGGGGGAAAGACACTTCCAAGGGGGGTGCCCAGCAGCCCCACGCTCCTGCTAGGGGGGAGGAACAAGGCAAAACTGTGGGGAAACCCGCACCCCGACCCCCCGCCCCTTATTTTAAATTTTCCCCCGAAAGAATAAGATTTAACTAAAAGCACAACCCAAAAATCCCTTTTTTTTTTTTTTTTTTTTTAAAATTGCCAAAGGATTTATATTTGGAAATGTCAAACAAAAACTCAACCATTAGAATTTTTACCCAATAACTAACCCCTTTTTATAAAATTGCTACCGGCACTGCAGAGACCATGTCTTCTCCCCGTTTTCCCCTTTTCCCTTCAAAGTCTTTTTTTTCCCGGAAAAATGGGCAGAAAACCACAAAACTTTATTTATTTGAATACTCAGCAGGGCCCTTCCACACGCCTGTTTTGGGGGAAGCAAGGCGGCTTGTGCTCCTTTTGGATTACCTTCTTATCTCTTTCACAGGGCCAGAGCAAACTCTCAGAGCTTGGAGAATCTCTGACCTTTTCCCCTGAATACCACTACCTATTCCCCCGACATTTTTTAATGTGTCGTCTGAAAACCAGGGCTGGGGGTTTGGGCCCCAACTTAAATGAGAAATGGAGTGTTGCTTTTAGCCTGGGGGTGCTTAAGAACGATTATCACAGACTGGGGTGAATGTTTAAAAGATTTTCCCCCCAAAAGGTAATCAAAATGCCGAAAAGGAGTGGAGCTTTTCAAAAAAAAAGGCTGATTTGGGAAAGAAAAATCCCATTTTTCCAAAACCACGTAACCTTTTGTTAATTGTGGGATAAAAAGCCCCCGTGGGTTATCAAGCCCCAAAAACACAAGAACACTAGGAAATTTCTTTCTCTACCCCATAAAAAAAGCTCTGAAAACCCCCCCCATGAAGTCAACTTTTTAAAATGGGTTCTAAAAGGGGAAAAAATTTTAACTTTTGCCTCCAAAAACCCCTTCCTCCAATTTGTAGTCCAAGGAAATGGAGGGTTGATTTTCAAATTAAGTAACAAAACCCCCCAAATCAGATGTACAAAAAATTTTACCCTTTAACACTGTCTTTGTTTAAAAAGGATAAATGGTTTTGGGCACACCTTTACTAAGAACCGGAAAATCAATTTCATTTGCTTTTTGTAGCTGGGTTCGAGGCTTTTCAGGTGCTTTTGGACACTGAAGGATAGGCTTCATAGATAAAGCTTTAAAGTTTTCTCTTCTGAAAAAAAAGCCAACAGGCCCAGGGACCATTTTTAGTACAAAAGCCAAGACTTTCCCGCCTGCCGGAGTGAGTGCCCTTTCCCCCCTCTGTGTCTGTGCTGAAGGGAGGGTGGCTTGTGGTGGGGTGTAAAAAGGGGTGGAGGCAAGGCTGGGGGAGCTGCCCGATTTTCACTGTCCAATGTGAAGGCCTGTGTCAAAAACCCCCACACAGCCCCGGGTGTTTGCAGGTAGGCCCGGGGGAATGAACCCCCAGGTCTCGCCATGGTGCGAGTGGGAGTTGGTTTGGGCCTTCCCAACCCCCTCCCCGGGGTGCCCGGAATGCTGGCACACTGCTTTAGGCACTCATGGGATTTACCCCCCCACTGGCTCTGGCTGTTGGACTTTCCCTGCCCCGTGGGAAGTCCGGGCCCCAAAAGAAAAGCATAAAGGACCTCGATCTTGCTGAATAAGGAGGAAGGGGAAATCTGGGTCTAAGAGTGGTTTTCTGGATGAGTGCTAAGGTTTCCCTCCACTCAGATGCAATGAACTCTGCAGTCACCATTTTTTCATGCTCTGATTATTCCTCTCCCCCAAGTCAGTGGATGCTCAAACTCGAACAGAGCAATTATTCCCGCCTTTCCAAAAAAGGGCCGAGTCATTTAGCAGTATATCAGGAAACCAAATTGACCCATAAGAAGTGTGAAATGCACACAGAGACAAGGGGACGGACGAATGGGTAAGCCCAACATACAGCCCCGGGTGGGTGACCGGGGGGAGTGAGCCAAGAAAAGCAACAATCTTTTTTTAGTTTTTTAAATTTTTTTTTTTGTTCTAATAAAGAAATTTGCAGGCATTTTTTTCTAAATTCTCATGACTTACCCTGCTAGGCTATCTTTCGGGGAAAAGGTCTATCGTGCATAATTTTAAACTCAGTGACATAATTTTAAAAAGGAAAGGGTCAGCCAGAGTAACTGCGTTCTCCTTTCCAAAAAGATGCTATTTCAGTCCCCCCTTTTTGTTTTTTCTAAAACATGTTTTCAGAACTAAATTTGGTGCAAATCTGTCTGGATAAGCAAGGTTGGGTTAAACATACCAAGAATCTGTAACCACCGCTCTCGCTCCCTAATTGTAAGAGGGTTAGGGTGCCAAGAATTCGCAATCTGCAAGTTACACCAGGGAAGCTCACCAATATGTGCAGCCAGCCAACTTCACATGACAAAGCATGGCTACAGCCGGCAGGCTGCAGATGATAAATTAACCTTAAAGATGACTCAATACTCCAAAGCTGAGAAGCAAGCTGACTCTTCTGAAAACAGGGAAAGAGGCCATGTCTAGATGAAGCAGACATTATTTAGGGTGCTGCTGGTGGTGGTGTGGGGGAGACTTCTTTGCTGCAAAGTGAGTGAGCAGTGGGTTTGGTCACATGACCTGGAGACCTCAGTTCTGTGTGTCACCCCAGCACTCCAGTCAGGCTTGTCTTATCTGCTCCTGAGCTGGCTGCTGGCTGAAGGTGACAAAGACTGGGCCTGGGTGCTTGCTTTCTATGTACCCTTCCCATTCTTAGAACCACTCAGGGGCCCAGACAAACAACCCAACGTACAAAGCCCAGAGTTTCTCTTTAGCAGCCATGAGAGAGAATAGGATGGCTAAGGTACTCAGGACTGGGTTTGCCGAGTTGGAGAAGCATGCTGTCTTCTGATTTGTCAGGAAGAGTTGTCCCAGTGCGTGAAAGCAGAACACCACCAACAATGTGTGACCTTAGGGAGCTTCTTCAGCCCGGGCAGCTTTGCCCTGGGCCTGCCTCTCTTTTTAATGGTAAATCTTCTATACTTTATGTACTAGGATTCCTCTTTTTATGAATTAAATTTGTTTTTAGATAACTTCACACATGTATGCAATGTACACCAGCCACTCTTACCCCGCCCTCCTATCATCCCTGTCAACCCTTTCCCACACAAATCCATGTTCCTGTCTATTCACTGTTTTGTGACTCATGGAAATCACAGGGCCATTTTGTGTGCCCGTGGATTTGGAACTACCTGTTGGAATCTGGTGGGCTCAGCCATGGGTACACACCTAAAGACAACCAAAGTGGTTCTTCGCTCCCAAAGCCTACCAGCTGTTATTCTGGAGGTAAAGGGTGGGGCCATGAGCTTCTTCCATGATAGGAAGGCTTGTGTGGTCCCTGCAGGTACCTACAGCTGAGAGTGAATGGCTGGTATTTTGTAGCCTTTCGCTCTACTCTCCAGCTCTTGCTTGTTTCTACTCCTTCTTCCACTCATGCTCCACCTTCTACTCCCTTGGCTCTGCAAGGTGACACTCGTTGAAATGGATGGAGCTGCCTTTAGCCACAGTCACCACCCCACCCAGGCCCCCAAATTCAAGGAGATTAAAAACTGCTGCTGGGGCAGAGACCCTGAAGTGAGGGCTGACATCCTGAATTTGAGGTGAGGAGCATGGGAAGATGAAGTGTTAATTTACATAGGAAGTTCTGTCCTGAAGGTGTAGAAAATCCCTCTGATCTGTCTCTTCCTGTGTCCTCAGGAGAAGCACCTGCTAAGGTGAGGCAGTACACACCACTCTGACTGTCCTGCAGGTGGCTATCCACCCTGACTGTCCTGCAGGTAGCCATCCACCCTGACTGTCCTGCAGGTGGCCATCCACCCTGACTGTCCTGCAGGTGGCCATCCACCCTGACTGTCCTGCAGGTGGCCATTGCCTTTAAGGTGACTCACTACCGTGGATGATGAGGAACATGCTGTTTTGTCACAACAGATCATGTCGCATCGGCCTGAAAAGGCTGTGTCCTCCGACCTTGCGGTCCTGGCTTGCTCTTTTGGGTGGCTGGGGCAGCTGTTTTACTTATTCATGTGAAGAAAAGGAAACTTGTATGAAATGAAGCCACTCATTGCCTCAAATATATTAGAAATGTTAAGAATGAAATTTATATTTTCCTAGCCACAGAAGGAACTTTAAACATGCAAGTATAGAGTTTTAAAAGTTTTCCATTATTTTACTTTTTATTTATTTTTATCACCAAATCATATTCCCAGCCCTCACAGGTTATTTTTAAAGATCAGCCATTGGCCAAATAACATTTTTTTTTTAAGTTCTAGGGATTGAACCAAGAGCCTGTGTGTTAGGCAAGTGCTCTATCATGGAGGTACACCCTAGCCTAATATTGTTCCAGTCTTAGTGAACATGTTGGAAAGTGACACTTTTCCTTGGTTCAGGATCACAGGACCCTGGATATCTCTTGCCCTATTCCTTTTATAAGACTATGTTTAATATATAGTATATATTATTGTATGCGTATATTTGCTGTCTAGCATTTGAGAGATTTGGATGAGTTCACAACAGTACTGGATGGTGTGGGAGGCACCCCCCTTTCCAGAGGCCAACGCAGTTGAACCACAGTGTGCTTTGAGCATGAGGAAAGGCCAACCCTTCTTCAGCCAGCTTTCTTCCTGGGGGAAAGCACACTCTCCTAAGGGTGGTGTCCCAGCAGCCCCACGCTCCTGCTAGGAGGGAGGAACAAAGGTCAGAAGCTGTAGGGAAACCTGCACCCCGACCCCCAGCCTCTATTTTAAATTCTCCACAGAAAGAATAAGATTCAACTATAAAGCACTAACCCAAAAATCTTCTTTTTTTTTTTTTTTTTAAAGATTGTCCAATGGATTTATATATTTGGAAATGCTCAATATACAAGATGCTCAACCAGTTAGAATTGTTACCCAATATCTAACCTTTTGATAGAAATTGCTACCGGGCACTGCTAGAGATCCATGGCTCTTTCTCCATGTTGCTTCCTCTCTCCCTTCCAAAGATCTTTTTATGATCCAGGAATAACTAGGACAGTAAAACCACAAAGCTTTATTCATTGTGAATACTCAGCAGGGCCGATTCCCACACGCACTGTTTGGGGAATGCAAGGCGGCTCTGCTGTCTCTCTTTAGGATTACGCTTCTTATCTCTCTGCACAGGACACAGCAGCAAGCTCTACAGAGCTTGGAGAATCTCTGACCTTCTGCCCCTGAATAGCCACTACCTATTACCACGCACATTTTTTAACTGTGTCTGTCTGAAAGCCAGGGCTGGCTGTTTGGGCCCCAACTTAAACTGAGAAATGGAGTGTTGCTTTGAGCCTGGGCTGCTTAGAACGATTACTCACAGACCTGGCTAGAAATGTCTTAAGAAAGATTTTCCCCCCAAAGGCTCAGATCAAACATGCCGAATGGAGCTGGAGCTTTACAAATAAAAGGCTGACTTTGGTAAAGAAAAGTCCCCATTGCTTCCAAAACCACGTGAAACCTTTAGTAGGTAACTTGTGGGATAATACTGCCCCTGGTGGTTATCAAGCACCACAGCACACAGAGCCCAACACTAGGAAATTGCTTTCTCTACCCTATTAATAAATAGCTCTGAAATCATCCCTTCCCATGAAGAACTCAACTCTTCTTAAAATGGCTTCATAAATGGAGGAAAAATTTAATCTTATATGACCTGGCCAAAGCCATCTACCTGCTCAATTTGTAGTACCAAGGAAATGGGAGGGTGTGATTTGTCAAAATTAAGTAACAAAACCCCCAGACATCAGATAGTACAAAACATTTTACTCTGAATCACTGTACTTTGTTAAAAAGGCATAAATGTGTTTGGTCACACCAGTTCACATGAAGAACCTGGAAAATCAATTTTCAGTCTTTGCTTTCATGTAGCTGGTTACGAGGCTTTCCTCATGGCTGCTTGTGTCACACTGAAGAGATAGGCTTCATAGATTATGCTTAAGAAGTTGTCATCATTCTGGAAAACAAAGCCAACAGGCCCAGGGACCATTACTTGAGTAGCAAAAGCCAAGACTTCCTGCCTGCCTGGAGCTGAGCTGGCCTTACCACCTCTGCTGTCTGTGCTGACAGGGTAGGCTGGCCTGTGTCTGTGGATGTAAAGGGGCTGGAGGCAAGGCTGGGGCAGAGCTGCCCGATTTCACTGTCCATATGTGAAGGCCATGTGCTCAGAATACCCAGCACAGCCAGCAGCCCTGAGCTGTGTGCAGGATAGGCCAGGAGGAATGAACCACAGTGTCTCGGCCATAGAGTGCGAGCTGGCGAGTTGGGTGGTCCTTCCTAACCCCCTCCGGGCTGCCAGGAATGCTGTGCACTACTGCTTCAGGCACTCACTGGGAGTTTACCCACAGCGTGGCTCGTGGCTCGTTGGTACTTTCCCATGCCCTGTGGGAAGTCTCTGGCCTGCAAACGAACAGCAGTAGACAGGAGCCTCTGAGCTCTCCTGTCTGAATAAGGAGGGAAGGGAACTCTGGGTCTAAGCAGTGGTGTTCTGGATGAGTGCTAGAGGCTTTCCCCTCCCACTCAGATGCAATGAAGCTTCTGCAGTCAGCCATGTTTCATGCTCTGACTTATTCCCTCTCCACACCACAGTCAGTGGCATGCTCAAACTACGAACAGAGCAATTATTCCTGCCTTTCCTACAAAGGTGCCGAGTCACTTTTAGCAGTATATCAGGAATACCAAATTGACACCATAGAGAAGTGTGAAATGCACACAGAGACAAGAGGGCACAGGACTGAATGGCTAAGTCACAACATACAGCCCTGGGTGGGTGACCAGAGGGGAGTGAGCCAAGAAAAGCAACAATCGTTAGCATCTACACTTATGTTTACATTTTATTGTTCTAATAAAGAAATTTGCAGGCATTTGTTCTAAATTCTCATGAGCTTACCATGCATAGGCTATCTTATCTGTAAGAGTGTCTATCTTAGTGCATATTTAAGCTCAGTGACATAATTAAACAGGGAAGGCTCAGCCAGAGTAGACTGCGTTCTCCTTCCAAACAGATGCTCATTTCCAGTCCCATCCTTTTTGTTCTTTCTAAAACATGTTATCTTAGAAATGTTTTCAGTAAGAGGGATTCAACAGCAACTGGAGAACCAGAAACACCAAGGCTAGCCTGTTCCCCCACAGCTATCTGATGATTACACAGAGCCTACAAACACCTTCAAGACAGCCTACAAGGATTCCTAAACACATTAGTTGATGTATGTGCTTCTGTGTGGCTTTGAACACTACCCTTTCCAAGGTCTACCATTCACTTAGTGTGCTCTGCTATACAATGGAACATTAATTTATAAGGTCCACACAAGAGGAGACGGGGTACAGCAGCCAGGCTCAGTGTAACACAAGATCAACACAAGCCTCAGTTTCCTTGTCTGTGGAATTAGACAAATAAGAGGGTCTTAATTATTATTTTTATGGATTTATTTTGTGTGAATGTATATTTGTATCTGTGTGTGTGTGTGTGTGTGTGTGTGTGTGTGCAGGTGTGGCTATGCCATGATGCACACACAGTAAGAAGACAACACTTGGGGATCTCTTCTTCCATTATGTGGGTCATCAGGCTTGGTGGCAAGCACCTTTACCTGACCTCGCTGGTCCCTAGAAGAGGGTTTCCTGTAAGCATTATTAAACTTAAAATAGTACATGGCACAGTTTGCTGTGAGTTACCACACAGTACAGCAGAGACACTCAAGGCAGGGCTGACGAGGCGTCCTATCATTCCACCCTGTTCTCAGCAGCAGGTTTCAAAACCATAGCTGAAGTGTGTTCACAGTGGTCAAAGCTGGTACAGCTTAAGACTGCAGTTTGCCCAAGATGGCTCTATGACTATTCCTAGCAGTGAAGTCCCAGAGTGCCTTGGCTAGATGATCCTTCATCACATGGTCCCTTCCTTTCTGGCTGCTGACACCTAGGAGGCCTTTCTTATCCCTCCAAGTCACAAATCTCTTGAAGGCATGAGATATCTCAGGCCACAAGCAGTATTCTAAATGTCATCCAGTTAACGGAGTTTAGAAGCTGTTGGGGGAGGTGGTGGCACTCAAGAGTCCTGGTGCCCACTGTTAGGTCAACAGTCTTACCTGGATGAGGTTCAGCAGTGCTTCCTGGAGCTGCAGCCTGGTTAGGGGCCTGCTGGCCATGGCGGAAGGTTCCCAGTTCTGCAGGGGCAGAAGGAGGCTGGAGGAGGCAGCAGGAAGTTCTTGGCCTCCTAGGGCCAGGAGCCCATTATCAGTCTCCCTCAGTGGGGCACAGGTAGACTGTGTGAAAACCACAGGGGGCATGAGCAGAGAGGCCACTGCAGCAGGGACACACTGAGATGAGACGGTCTGCTCACAGCAAAGACACACACAAGGCAGGGTTAGGAAGCAACCCACAAAGTGTAGTACCCAAGATGAAGGGCCATGTTCACAATGGTGGTAGTGGGGTGTTCAGTAGAAAACAGCCCCAGATGCCATGGGTGGGAAGGGCTGGCAGGTCTATTCCTATTCTACCCTGGTACTTTCCTCAGAGGTTGTTACATAGCTCTGGAGCCACCTGCTGATGTCACGACCTCTATGCATGAAAGTCTGGGCAAGAATTTAGTTTTTAGGCAACATGCACTTAGGATTACTGGCTTACCTTAGTGAGCACTAGCTGTCCACTGCCCTGACCTAGGTCCTACTGCCCACATGCTTGTCAGATGCACACACAGCTCCTAACCCACTTGGAGGGCTGTGATTTGTGCATTTGCCCCTTCTGTGGCTTCTATACTTATCTACAGAGCGCATGCCTTCTGCTTCTCCTGGCTGTCATGGATGAGGGTGAGGGTAGATCCTGGGATAAAGAGGAAGGTCTGGGCACATGGAGGGTGGAACACTGTGACCCATCTGTCTGCTGGTCTATCTAATCTCTTGGCTGGCAGGTCTAAAACCAAGTTTTCAAATGGCTTTCCCAGTTACGCAAGTGACATTCTGAACTGGGTCTGACTGACTCCTACAGCTGCCATGTGTCTCTAACTCAGGTAACAAAAAGGTATCTTATTTCTCAGCCTCAAAGTACTCTAAAACTCACGAGAAGGAAGTGGAGAAGCAGCAGTTTAGAAGTGGCTATAATTTTATCATCATTCCCTTGGCATCTTTGGGGGCAGAAAATGGCCTAGAGGAAGGCAGGCTGTTGTTTCTCTTAGCGTTCCCTATTTGATCTCCCAAGGAGAGGTGTTGAGGGCTGATGCTCCCAAAGGGAGGAGTCCCAGCAGCAAGAAGAGCACAGCGTGGGCTGACAGAATGCACACTTTCCTTATTTGGTCCCTGGCATTTGTGAGAACTGAAAACAAAGAGAATTGTATATGTAGAAATTTAAGTCTGATTATTAACCCTGATTTTCTGATTCCAAATCAAGAAAGAGAAATGAAAAGCAGACATTTAAAAAGGGAATCAATACTGCCTCACAGGGAGAGAGGGGACAAAGCCTCAGCTTCCAACAGAAGGGACCTGCATCTGGGATTTAATAAAAACGAACACCCTGGCATGTCCAGACACCTAAACATGTATGCTCAGGGCCTTTGTTTTAAAAAATGTGAATGATTTCTAAGGACCTACTGTGAGCTACGTGATAAAGCAAGTCAACAAGACCAACAGTTTTAAATAAATAAAAATATAAGAAATAAGAAGGAGGAACTTTCCAATTTTTAAAGGCAGCATGTTTTCAGCCACTCTGTGGCAATCCAAGGGAAACAGACCTGGTCAGACCTTCAGATGCCATTACAGGCAGCCGGTCAACAGATCCTGGCTCACTAGACCAGTAGCTGATGGGTGCAGACAACTACCCTCCCAGAGAGATACACTATTCCTAGCAATTACACTATGTTCCCTTCTCTGGCAGCTTGTGGGTGGTACACTTGTTCCTGCCTGGTCTTCATACTACTGTTCACCTAGAAGGCACTAAAAACAATAGTATCTTTACTGTTATTTCTGTTTACTTAAAGAACCTACAAGACTGTTGGCTGTGTAGAGAAGTGGCTACTAACATGTAAGAAGCACTCAAAATCATACACAGAGCCAAGGAGCAAGCAATAATCAACCACAGGGCGAAAACCAGGTATCAGCCAGATGTTTACATCCCAAAATATTAGCGACAACTGCCCTGGGTCTTCATAGTCAAAGATTAGGTGTTTTCCCACATCTGGACTGGTCTTCGGGCCTTATGACACGATCAAGAGTTACCTCTACAAACTACATCTAGATGGCCGAGGAGCAGCAGGCAGACTGTAAGCACACAGAAGCTTCTCTATCCCAGCAAAAACACAAGGTGAAAGCCAGAGACCCCAGGGGCTTTGTGTAGCTGTTCGAATGGAGACTCATGTGATGCATGTTCCCTGAAGCACAGCAGCCGCTGCAGATTCCACTGCTTTACTAGAGTAGCCTTTCCCCAGCACATATTTACCTGCAGAAGAGGAGCCTGTTTCTCCATGCTGGCTGTCTTGCTGACCCAGGCTTCCAAGGGCTTGTCTGTCCCTGATCCCTGGGCTGACACAGGGAACCTGGCTGCCAAGGCTGGCCGGGGGGCCGCCTGCTGCTCCTGTTGTACTACCTGGAGCTTTCTTAGTAGCTCCTGAGTAGGGAGCACAGTGGGCTGCTCTCCTGGCTGCCAGACAGTGACACTGCTTGTGCTGGGAGTGCACCTTGCTCCTTCCTGAGAGCCTGATGCCCTGGTGCGGGAGGTGGAAGGGGGCCACTGAAATACACCAGGTGTGACTGGGCCACACTCTGGCCTGGAGCCACCTGAGTGGCCATGGCTGGACTGGCAGGTGCACAGGGGTTATGCTTATGCACTGCCCCAGGGGCACCTTGAAGCTGCTCTAATAGCTTGTGGCTTCTGCAAGTCCTCTGTGTGCAGTGTGCAGCCCTACCATTCCAGGGGGACCCCAGCTGGACAGGACTGGGGCTGCCACTTTCACAGGGCCACTGTTCAGGGTGCTGAGGCAGGGGGTGCAGCCCGTGCTCCCGACCATGAGTTTCTGAATGGCTGGGCAGAGTTGCTTCTCTACTGGGAGTGAGAGCTTTCTGGGTTCCTCACAGGACAGGGAGCATGCAACCCCGTGATGAACTGGAAGCTTCTCTTGCTGCTGCTGGTGGTGGTGATGGTGATGGCGGTGGGCAAAGGTCCGGGAGGGTTTCACAGTTTCCTGACAAGGAGCTTTGTCTTGTTTCCCAAATAGTGCTGTCAAAGATAAGTGTTGAGGCTCAGGGTCCAAGGTCTGGGGAAATAAAAGATATCCCAAAATAGGTTCACACAGTTTAGTTCTGGGAGGGGGAGGCTGTGAAGCATCACTCAGCTAACTGATGGCTTCTCCTATTCACAAAGGAGCAGTGACAGAGGTGAAATTTATTACCTTGGAAAGCCCGAGACCTTTGAAATATCTAACATCTTCACAGCATCCTCCCCTCCCTGCCCCCAGGACTGTTATACCACAGTCTCAGGTCTGCTAATAAAACCTGCATGTGATCCTGAGGGGTCTGCAGCTCACAGATCAGGGTGTAAAATTATACTCTACAGTAGAAGACTGCACATCTTCATGGTAACCCATCTCAACAGCCAGGGTCCATCTAGGGATGCTGAGAACAAGACGTGCTGAAAATAGAAGAATGTAGGAGCGCAGGTTCTTGGCTGCCTTCCACAAAACTATAGAAAGCCAAGGTTAGAAAGAAATGGGTATTTTAATCTGATGTGCAAGGACCAGGTATACACACTGCCATGGCCTGCCTCACTGGCCCTGCCATCTTGTCCCCGAGCCCTTCCTCTTTCTGCACATTCTGCTTGAAAACACAAGCTCCATTCTAAAGCCACTTGGTTTCCCTACTAAAATGAAATAAAACATTCTCACGGAAAGGAAGAAAAAGCTAAAATAAGTTAGAAAATTGTTCCATATTTTTTAAGAATTCAAAACATGATTTACATTAGTCAGTCATTTTATAGCTTTTGGCTCACACTCAGTTTTGGAACTTATTTAACCCAATTCCTTGAAAAATATCTCTTTACTTAGGAATAACTTTGATGAAAGAACAGACATATTTCCTTTACAATCAATAACAGGCCCTGCTAATCAGTGAATTTTGTCTCTGCTGTACTGTTCTGAATAGCACACAGCACACATACCATCACAGGCCTGTGGGGCTTAGACTACTCCCTGGCCCAGCGCTAACCCAGAACAAGTACTCCAAGCTGCACGCAGTAACTGGCATTGCTCCTGGTACAAAGCAGTGCTCAAAACTGTTACATCGTATTGTGCTGCCATGATGTCTCTGCCTCCAGTGGCCCGGGAAGTCACCCATCCTAGAAGAACAGAGACCTAGTGGCTTATGATTCTGTGCCCGCTGACACTTGTCATGAGCCATGAGCACAGCATGTGGTAAGTGTGACAGTACCCAGGAGGCGTGTCAGTGCTACACAGGATGGAGGAACAGTGCAGCAAGACCCTGCCTTTGTCCACTGACCTTCCGTGTCCTTCAGGACTGGCAGGCCCCCCCCACCCCGCAGTACACAGGCAAAGCTCTTTGAGAACCCTGGAGAGGCCACAGAGGAAGAAGAAGGTTTCCTGGGCTGTAGTCACTCCAGGTTCTGTGCTCAGACTGTGAGATCTGAAGCTGGGAGCCTCAGTGAGAGACCGTGTGATGTTTGTCTTTCTGGGTCTGGCCCACCTTAGTCAGTACTACCTTTTCTAGATCTCCCCATTTACCTACAGACTTCATGACTTCATTTTTTCTTTACAGCTGAATTGTACTCCACAGTGTATATGCACCACATTTGCATTATCTACTCGTTATTTAGGATGTTTTCACTCCCAAGCCATGGTGAATAGACTGGCATGACATGAACAGAAGGCAGGCTGGCATGGAAGGGGCGATCCCATGAGGCCTCACTCCTGGACAGACAACTACAGCAAATAAGGAGATCCGAGAGCAGGAGAAACAGTCTTCCCCAGGGAAGAGCATACCAACTGGCTATCTGACGCCAAATGGCCACCCTGACAACGTGTACATACGGGTAACATTGTATACATATACATAACAGATAACTTGGACTGAACAAGTTGTATTTATATATTTAGGAATATATAATATTTAGGAGTTAAAGAAATAGAGGCCATGGATGAGAAAGCAAGGAAAGCTTATGAGAGAAGGGCTGGAGGGAGGAAAGGAGGAGGAATTATGTGATTATACTTGAATTTCAAAAAAACTTTAAAAAAAAAAAAGACAAAACAAAAATCAGAGGATTCCTACCTTGCTGGGGTGGGTTCTTGCAGCCTCTGGTTGCTGCTGGGTCTCACGGGGACAGGTTTGATAAGTTTAGGGTTGTCACAGATGGCAGAAGAATTGGTCATCTGTTTTGGCTCAGAACAGGTTTTACACTGGAATGGAAAAATGCAAACTACTTCATTTTTGATGTTAATAAAAGAAGAATTAGCGCTCCCCTACCCCCAGCTTACCAAACTGGTAAATGGATATTTTAAAATAAGTTTTCATGCATGAAGGACAATCACTCCTACCTTTCTGATGGGAACTATATTTGAGTAGCAACCAACTACGCATTTGCTTTTGTGTGTAGTTCAGTGCCCTGAAATACCACCACTAACATCAGGTAGCCCAAGGACCCACATGCTATTGGAGGGTTGCAAGGCTATGTGCTTACTTAAGATGACATAGTTTAACAACAACGAGGCTAGTAAGTTTCAATGGTAAGCAATCACGGAAATAACATATCTAGAGTAGAGTATGGGGAACTGCTAAAAATATTTAACCCAAGCACCTAAATCTTTTTGGTCCACAAACAAAATGTAAAGCTGTCTCAAACTACTGATTTAAAAATTGCTAACACCATCTTTATTTAATAGATGACTTCTTGCATAAACAGGATGATTGAAATGAAATGTTCTGTGCCACTCACTACAAATTAGAATTTCATAAAGAGACGAGACAAGCCTCATCATTTCAAATACTGACTCATTATTACCTGTTAATCTAACCAACCGTGCAATTTCTAACAGTAGGATCCATAACTAAAGCGCCTAGCAATAATGCCAGGGTTTATTTTGTTAAAACATATGACACAACAGGACCATGCACACTTCAGACTCTCTGGAGCATTTGCTTCAGCTGCCTAGCCAAGGCCTCAGGCCTGAAAGCACTGTCACCACGTCTGAGAAAGCATGAGAGAGAGGCACCATCTCACGCCGCGGGAGCCCACAGTTCCCGAAGGGTTTCCAGCTCTTAGGTACATCCTCTCATTCTAGGAAACAGGCCTGGGGTTGGCTGGCCCTGTGTGCCCTTGTCTATTAGATCACCTACAAAAAAATCTAAACTCCAGTTCCCAAGAGTTCTGTCAACTCATTGGCATTAGGCATTAGTACTGAAGAGAGTACAGAATTGAAGTTAAATCATAAAACATTATCTCTGCATTTTTCTTGTGAGTGATTGTGATGGGTGGTGTCACTGCATGGGTCAACGGCTGTCTTCCTAAGAGCAGTATAGGCAAGGCAAGGCCAGAACAGTAAGATGTGGCTTATAAAATGCTGGCCAGAGGCGTTGCTAGCCCCTCCTGCCGCTTACAAGGAGGTGGATATTAATTCTACAGAATGACTTTAAGCAAAGAAAACAGACTTTCCTTCCCTTTCCTATGCGCAGAGACGTAGCTTTACCTCTTGTATACATCGGTCTTTCTTTTTCCCCTTTTCTTTTTTCAAGCACTGTCACTACATAGCCTCGTCTGGACTCAAAATGACAGCCCTAATCATCAGGGAAATGCTAATCAAACTTACAGTGGGATCTCTCGTGACCCCAGGTGGAATGTGCACTCTCAAAAAGGCAAAAGAGGCTTGGGGAGATGGCTCACAGGGTAAGAACAGTTGTTGCTCTCCCAGAGGACCCAGCTTCGGTTCCCAGCTCTCCCAACCCCAGTTCCAGGAGATCTGATGCCCTCCCTCTTCTGACTTCTGTGGGCACTGGGCACACATGTTGTGCACATACATAAAAATAATTTTAAAAAAGGCAAGAGATAACAAAGTGTTGGCACAGCTGTAGGGCAACGGGAATCCTGGCACAGTACAGTTGGTAATCTGTGTAGAAAGTTCCTTTCAAAGCTCCTCAAAAACATAAAAATGTAACTTCCAGAAGACCTACCAATCCCACTTCTGGGCACATAACTACAGGCTATGAAACCATTATGTCCAAGAGACATCTGTACGTCCATGTTTACTGAAGCATCATTTATAACAGCCAAGACATGGCTCAATTAAATGTGTGTCTATGGATTGATTGATAAATAAAATCATACACATTCACATGGATGAATTACTTCATTTTCAAAAAAGAAAAAAAGTAGTTCTGCCATTTGTGATCACACGTGGATAAAACTGGAAGATAAGGTGTTGAGTCAATCCGGCACAGAAAGACCTAGATCACATGACATCACTTCTAGGTGGACTCTAGAGGCTTGGGGCACAGGCTATTGTGGGATGTTCATAAGACACCCTACAGGACAGGAGATTCAGAGGATCCATGCACAGCACAGTGACGGCAGATAATAATAATAATAATAATAATAATAATAATAATAATTATCTGTGAAAGGCGCTGAGAGCCGACTTTAAGTGCTCTCACCACAAAGATGCTAAGCATGTAAGGTAATGCTAAGCATGTAAGGTAATGCTAATGTAAGGTAATGCTAAGCATGTAAGGTAATGCTAATGTAAGGTAATGCTAAGCATGTAAGGTAAGCATGTGTTCATTCACTTGGTTTAGCCACTCCACAATGTATGTACCATAATCTCATGTCGTGTGTCTTCATTTATACAAATTTTACTTTTTAATTGAGATTTAAAGCATAATTTAAAAATGAAACTGAACTCCCCACTGAATTCCAGAGTCAAAAAGGATCTCAGAAGTCTTTGTTTAATTCTTATGAAGAGACATAGGATTTTTTACAACATCTCCACTATGTCTCTTTAAACATGTCCAAAAATGGAGATGCACTTCACAAGAATTCTGAGGGAAAAAAAAATCCTGTGATTTTTTTTATTACTGTTTCCATTTCCCACTTTTTCATACCAGACCTGTTTTACCAATGGTCTGCACACGGTCTCCGTACATCTAAACATGCCTACATGGTACATGAGCGGTGACAGCACAGACAGCACAGGGCTTATGCTAACAGGAGAGCCTTACATCCAGCTGGGGAGGTTGGGCGTGGCTCCTGTGACAGGAAGGTAGGAGAAGGACCTTAAAAGGCTCACCTTGTTTGGATGGGGGCAGAAGGGGAGGAAAGGCAGGAAGACGCATTCAGGAAGCATCGCTAGTTTCAATGCTCAGAGAATACTCCAAAGACCATGTTATGGAAAGTCTGAAGACCCCAAGAGTTCACCACCAAGCAGAATGTACAGAGGGAGTGCTATCAGGTGACACCTATGAGATGACTAGTGGGAGAAAGGGGCCTGGCCACCGGCCACCTGAGTCTAATTCCTGGGATCATCAATGACCTTAGCTTGTTCCCAGAACCCACAACCCACAGGACAGAGGGACCTGACTTCTGAAAACTGTCCTCTGACCTTCACATGTGAACTGTGGCTTGTTTCTGACTGTGTGTGTGCTCATGCACACTCGATCAAATATCCGTGTCAGAGGCAGGTTTGGTGTTTGAGTACTTTCAAAACAAGACAGCAATAGTTTATTTTTGGTAGAGTTGGTCCATGCTGTCTCTCTCATCATCACCATGGTATCATGGATTATTAAACATAATTCCACACCCAGCACTCTGTCCACACTGCTGCTTGGTTCTAGCGGTGCTCTCGTAAGCTGACTGCAGTGCCCGCTACATAGGATCCCACTGGTCCAGCAACCAGGAACTTCTTCAAAGAGCGCCGACACCTTAGGAGGCAATAACCCAGGGCAACAGAGATGCTTACTGCTACTGGGTGTCGATCATTTCTGAGCCTTTTCAGAGAGTCAGGAGTCTGGAGTTTTTATTTAACAAAACAGGAACTAATTTTGCAAACTCCACTTAATACTTAGGATGCAACTTTAACTTAGTTTGATTTTCTTCTCTAATGCCAAGGTTTGGTTCCGGGCACACTAATGTAATTTTTTCATTTATTGTATCTGTAACAACTGAAAAATTATAAAGCCAATATTCCTACTAATGACAAGACCACTGAATTAAGTTCCTAACTTGGTGATCTTTTCATCTTTACAGTACAATCTACTGACTGTTCAAACAATGTGACTTGAAGGCATGATTTTTCTAATTGTGTCAAAATGTAATATTCAGGTACATTTTCTTATTTCTTACCCAGTTTCCCAATCTAAGACTATTTTTTCCTACTTTTATTTTATTTTGTTCATTTTTCTAGAGAGTGTTAATCTTTTATATTTCAATTTTAGGGCTCTTAACCCATTCCTAGTTTTTAGGTGTGAATATTTCTTCTCATTTGTTATCAAATTTAATTTTGTTTGTGTTTTTTTAATTTTGCAAAATGTCAATTTTTTATATAGCTAAAATTAATTGTTTTTTGAGTTTTAAGACACCGCTAGGAAGATTTCTCTTTTCCTAGATTGCAAAGAGATCTAAATACATTTTCTTCTGGAACCTGAATTTTCTAACATATTTGACATTTATCCTGGGATTTAGTTTGAGGTACAGTTTGAATTCTGTACTTTTCCAAATGGGTATCAGTTGACTCGACACTTTTTAATTAAGAATCTATTTGTATAACTGAGCTGAAACAGTTCGTTATTATACCATAAGCTTGATCTATAAATTCTGGCTTCACCAAGTAAAGCCTGCTTCACGGCCCCTACTCCATCTCCTGTAACAGTGCTGTGTTTACAGCCCCCAGCCTGCTACTCTTTCTTGTCTATTTTCCCTTATAATCAGCTTGTCTGCTCCACGAACAGGGGACGAAAACAGCAGCATTTATTTAAAATCACCTCAAATTTACAGACTAAAGGAGAACTGGCACCTTTACATTCAATCATATATATATATATATATATCCATATATATATATATATGGATATATATATATATATATATATATATATATATATATGGATATATATTTATATATATATCCTTAGTTAACACATATATGTTAGAACAGGGCATATACTTCTGTTTGTTCAAGTCTACTTTTATGCCTTTGGTTTTGATTTACACTTTTAAATTACCTTTTATTTGTTCCTTGGGAGGGAGCACCACAGCACATGTGTGGAGCTCAGAAGAGGACACCTTGGGGAAGCTGGTTCTCTCCTTCCACCATGTGGATCCCAAGGGCCAAACTCAGGTGGTGAAGCTGGGTGGCAGGCGTCCTTACCTACCAGGCCGTGTTGCTGGGGCTCATGCTTTGAGTTATGAAATGTTTCACTGTGTAGTCCAGGCTAAAGTGAAACTCACCATCCTCCTGTTTCAGTTTCCCAAATGCTGGCATTACAGGCCCGCCCCACCAGTGAAGACATGCATAAGGTTTACACATTGCCACTGTAGATCTAGTATGCCCTCTAACGGAATACAATTTGTATGAAGGCTATTGATTTCTTAGGCTCCCTCTAATTTACTTAGAAGGCAAACCATCTACATCCCGCTATGTTGATTTCACCTGCTGTCCTGCTCAGTGGCAGTGTTTGTCACCGTGGTATCATCATAAGGAAGAGGAGACTCACCTTGGTGTACTCGTCTTTGGCCTTGGTGAGCATCTGCAGGATATCTACTTCTCGGCCCTCTCCTGAACTCAGGGTCACTGTGGACGATCCAGCTCCAGATCCATGACAGGCTTTCATCTGTTCGCACTGAGTGAGGCTAGAGAAACGGGAAGCTGTGATTCAGGAAACCAAAGTCAAAAGCAACGCTATTCATTACTCTGGCTTTCTCCCAAGGGTTTTCATCCCTCTAGAACCATCTTAGACGGGCTGCTTAAGCATTTGAAACAGAAAATGAGAGGAGAGGTCCTGAGTCAAGAGGCTACATATGCAAATCCAGGGCAGGAGTCAGGACGCTGGGACCTGCGGACTCTAGCCTGCCCCACCTGTTTATAAAGAGAATAACTGACACAGCCTGCTCACCGCTGGACACATCAGTCACGGCTGCTTTTACACTACAGCTACAGAGCGGCTGCTGCTGACTGTGGAGGAAGCCTTCTACAGAACGTTCAGCAGGGATGATCAGCACAGCACAGAGATTCCCTTCCTTCCGAAATGCTGTGAGGTCAAGCAAGGTGGACCTTGGAGATCTCTGGCAATTTGGAAATACTATAAAGGTCCCATCCTAACTCTGACCCCATGGTCCTAAATGCTACAGGGAAACATTAAAAAAAAAAAAAAAAAAAAAAAAAAGCCTTCTCTTTGTGTGCTTTGATTTTCAGCTCAAATTCTTAATATTAACTAAAGTTAATGGGAACGTAAGACCTGTGAAGTTACCAACAGATTTTACTC
Organism: Mastomys natalensis; assembly: GCA_021653895.1. Classification (NCBI taxonomy): domain Eukaryota; kingdom Metazoa; phylum Chordata; class Mammalia; order Rodentia; family Muridae; genus Mastomys; species Mastomys natalensis. The sequence goes on from JAJTUV010000569.1 coordinate 346,045, forward strand.
TAACTAGAGAACGCATCTGAATCCACACAAATCAACTGCTCCTTGCTACCAATAATCAGTTTCCTGCCCGAGGTGTGAGGCAATCAGTGCAGAACACCACCAGGTTTACCATGACCTCTTGGCTGAGTTACAGGGTATTTTTTTAATCTATATGAAATCCTGCTATTATTGTCCCTTGCACAATTTACAACAACATGAAATGTTTAAGGAACTAGTTGTTATGGTGGTAAATACCAGTTTGAACACACTTAATCACCATCTGGGACTTGAGCTGGTCGCCTAAAATTAGCTCTCACAAGCGGGAGTTTCAGGAGTCAATTTTATTTATAAAAATGTGTTCCCTGGTTTTCATTTCCCTGTGGGGGTCACTTTTTCATTTCACTGCCCTGGGATTTAGACACGAATACTGGTTCTTTGCAGGCAGAGCATCTCGTCCTAGACAGAGGCCCAGCTTCATTAGGGAACTCACTTAATTCTGATGACCTTGGCTATTTGCATAAACAGCAGCAAACTGAGCAGCCGGGACCATAACTGGTCAGAGATCACCAATCAGTCTTACCTGAGCCTCCTTTTGATGTAATTAGGGAAGCCAAAGTCAGACAGCACCTCAGAACAGCATGCAAAAAAGACACTAATAAGGGGTGGAGTGTGTGTGTGTGTGTGTGTGTGTGTGTGTGTGTGTGTGTGTGTGGAGAGAGAGAGAGAGAGAGAGAGAGAGAGAGAGAGAGAGGGTGATTGATTGTGAACTGATTGCTAAACTAACATGAACTCTGACTCTGACTTCCCCAGAGACAGGAACTGAAGAGGATTCTAAGCACTTGGTTGGTGTTTGCTTTGTGGTACGGTATCTGGGAATTCTGAGTGACAAGCACAGTTTAAAAGAAAAGCTGTTAAAAGGCATGAAGGAAGTGGAGGTTATCAAAGGCTCTGGGCAGCCTTTCAGGTTGACTCTGCATGTTCATTTTACTGATGGACACATAACTTGCCAGAGAAAATACTACTTATTTACAAATGAAGAAAATACCAAAGAAAATCATCACGTGGACCAGCACGTGGAGGGAACAATAAGGCACAGAAGCTGAGGGTCGACTTGCAGAAAGCATGGCAAAGCATGGCAAACCGTTTCTCACTCTCTTCATACGCTAAGCAGTGTCTGGGGCTGGGGTCCGTGGTGAGGGTGACAACTGAGAACCACTTCCTGCTAGTGTTGATTCTCACATTTAGAAATACAAGCCACAGTGCCAGCGCCTAGGACATGCTCGGCCTTTTAATACTTACTTTTTCATTAGTTTTGCAATTCTCTGGCACTCTTCCTTATCATAAAACCAAATTCCATAAATGGCCACTGGGGAAAAACACATCAAACAAGCTGTAAGCAACTTTAAAGCCACACAATGGAAAGAAATTCCCTTTCCCTCTTAAAGGAAAATATATATTAATCAGTCATAGAATGAATTCATTCAATTAATTATTAAATAGATGAAAGTAGTCATTGGAGTCAAAGCCAGGGCTCCATGAGACCCTGTGCCAAGGGGGAAAGCGTATGCCTCAGAAGTGCTGCTGAGTGGCCTCCACACAGAAGCCTGCTTCCCTGCCTCTGCCCAACAGCCAGTTGGTGAACGCTCCTTAAACAAGCGGCTACAGACTGAAAAAATGAGATCAGGATTCTAAACTTCTTGGCTTTGAGACTTCATTGTTTCTATATTCCATTTGCACATTTCACAAACACATTTCATTTTTTATTTTTAAATATTCAGAAACCTGATGCTCACATTATGCCTAGAAACCTCCTTCCCTCTCCTTCTCCAAGGAATATGTTAACTGAAAAATTGGCTGAGTTATTAGGATAGGAAACTAGAAAAATATAATTTTAATAATAAATTTCATTTAAAAATGTCTGTACAGAAAATTTACAAATGTTGGGAGGTTATGTATGATGATGGTGTAACCATTTAGCAATGAACGGAAATAATAATAATAATCAATTGTGGTTGATTTTAATCATTTTTCAAATAAGCTGTCTATTAAGTTTAGTATGTAACTGGCTCTATCAGTTCTGTAGTGCAGGTTAAAACAGTTGCAGGATACGTCTGTAAATATCTAGTAAACATCATACAAACAACACATGAACTACATGAGCATGAAACGGAACTTCACTGGAATCAACAGCAATGTTATGACTGAGCAATGAAAATTAGCAAACAAAACACACAAAGGAAAACACAAAATTAGTCCTTCAAAGCAGGGAGCTGTTCTGCATGAAGACAGCTCTGACAGGTCACAGTATCTCTTTCTCCTCACGAGTCTCTTCAATGCCCAGGGTAGGACTAATAGAATGACTGAAGGCACAGGACATGTCTTTTTAATGCTATTTTAAGCAGGTATCAAAAAGAAACTTTATGAATTCAAATCACCAACTTGCTAAAAGTCATCATTGAGATTTTAAACTTCATTTTGTACTGATTGAGTGCATGCAGAATCTTGTTTTTAAAATGCTGTTAGCCCCTGAGTCATCTCTCCAGCCCTGAATGCAGGACCATTGCCTCAGACACCTACACATGAAGAGGGCAAAGGGAGATGATGCCCTAAGCCTTCTTAACCTGGTTACTCTCCCAGACAGAAACACAAACATCTGTCCTAATGACTCCGACAGACCTAAGGAAAACGAGAACGTCAATGTCCTCACAGCGGTGTGCTGTGAGCTCCTTCCTGCACATCAAAACAGAGCCTTTGCATCAAGACTAAATGTGTTTGCGGGAACTCAGATTTAAGGCTCTTTCCCACTTGCTTCTCTTCAGACTCCTGGCCTCTGTTCTTGTAAGGTCAGGCAGGATCACCAGCACTTAGCCCTGGGAGGAATCTAAGTGAATCTGACTTTTTTTTTTTTTTTTTTTTTTTTTTGGTCTTAGTCACAATAGGTGCTTTGGACCATTCGACAACAGTGAAAACTTATCTTCTTTGGAGACTAAGTTTTCCAAAATGGCAGGTCAGGAGCCCACAGTGCAACCAGACACTAAAGCCTGGTGGCAGAGAAAGTGGCAATGGGTGTCTTACCAGAAAACCGTATTAACAAGCAATCTGGGTGTCATTCTTCCTCCTGTGTGACATCTGACATAAGGAACTAGAGGTCTATAAGGGCAGGATGCCAAGGAGCTGTTGGCACAAACAAACGCCTTTGGCATCCTCATCACCATGGGATGCTGACACACAGGTTTAGGGCAAAAACACAATAGAAAACCCTCAAGTGTTAAAGCAGAATGAAGGAACACTGGGTTTTTGTCATTGTTATTTAGAACTCATGAAGATTTATCTATGAGGCAATATGGTTTCTAACATTCACATGGGATCATCTGAAACAGCTCTTTTTATCTAGTTAATATTTAGCTTGAACATAAGGCTTAAATAGGCAGGGAGAGGGAAAGATAAAACACACATTTACCAGCATTCCTGGCTACTAAAAGGAGCACCAAGATAGAGAGGACTGGGCCTGCGCTTTCTCTCCTTAAAATAGTTTTGCAGCTCAGCAGCACCGTGAATCCATGGAAGTGCACATTCCAGCTCAAGTTCTCTGTGTTGTGGGCTCAGGCCCCCACCTCCACCAGGCCTATCACCCTTCCACACAAGAGGCTGTGCCAGACAGCCTGTGCTGATATACAAAGACCAGAACTCATCATGCCTTCAGGAGGTGACGAGCTGACAGGCTGACAGAAGCCATTTGCTTCACATTTCCATCCAAGGGCTCCACTGAGGAAGGAAGGCCTTGTCTCTGCATAGGTCTGAGCACAGCCAGCAAAGTCAGAACGATGCAGCAGAGAAGAACCAAGAAAAGAGGAGTGCTTTCAGCATTCTAAATCTGAAAGCAAAAGCTCGAATTCACAGCCGAGTGATAGGGCCATTCGAGATTTTATGGCCTTCAAATGTGGCTACAAAAATAGTTTCTGAGTTCTTAAAAAGTACAAGGAAAAATTACAAGTGGGCTGCTTGTTCAGTTGTGAAATCAGCTGTTGGTACCCAACTGGAAGTCACAATGATTCGGGCCTTCGTTCAGCCATCCACACCCCCATATCAGCCGCTCTCCAGTCAGACATCTGAGGAGACAGAGAGGAAGTTCAAGGGCAAGGTGGTACATGAAGCTCAACTCAACTGTTTCTACATTTCTCCTGGAGGTAAGAAACCCGAAGTGGAGCAGAGAAAAAGACAAGTGAGTTGAGAGCTACCCTAGAAGGTAGGCGCCTAGAGGGTCTCCCAACACATGCTCCTGCATGTTTACACAAGTCCTTGTGTGTAACTGGAACTTCCCATTGCATGGCCGTGAAGTTCTGCCTGGCAGTGCCCTTTCTATGATGCCATGTTTGGACGGTTCTCCAGAGAAAATAGCCTTTCTGTGGTGATGTATCTGTCTTCCCTTGTTCTTTCAATTCCTTAGGGAAGAAGGAGGGGAGCAGTATTTCCGTATCTCTTCCATAGCTAGGGTTTGTGAGCACATACTGACAAGTGTGAGCCAGCCGACCGCTAGAGAATGGCAGCAAGTCTTCTTCAGTTTCTTCCGTGGGAAACTTGACAGCCAATCAAGTTTCAATGGGCCAAGCAAGCGGTCATCAGAGGCAGGACCAAATGTCATTTAAATGCACATTTTCACTTGGGCCCTCTGATGTCCAATGGTAGAGAACAGCAGCTCATTTGGAATGAATGATCACAGGACCCCTCCCCCAATCCTGCTTATTCTCCTATTAAATGTTTCTATTTAATATGACTTAGAGACACTTACCATTTGTTCTCTATTTTATGCCAAGTACTTTTCAACTTGAAACTATTTAATAAGGATTTGGGCTGAAATTTTAAAAGAAAGCATAGCATAGCCAGAGAGTTAGCAAGTGGTATGTAGAGTGTCAAGAGATAAAGGGAGAACATTAATGGGAGCTCGGGTTTGATGACTCTTTCTCTCCTGAAGGCACCCTGCTCTTCCCACCATCCTTCCGTCCGTCCATTTGTCCATCCTTCCTTCCCTCCCTCCATTCTTTCTTTCGTCCTCTATTCACTTACTGCTATCTAAGGGCCACCAGCTCGCCTTCGGAAGCCTTCTTTCTCTTGTCACTGGGAACTTGGCCGTCATCAGCTCTGCAACTTGGATGGGTATTTGAGGATGACTCAAAAAATTTAGATCTCTTCAGACTCCTGTGTTCTGGTCTTTCTCAAATGAGTGAGATAATGATCTCTAACCCAGCTGTATAATTGCTGTAAACATCTGTCTGGTGGATTTTGTTCACACACGGGATTTTTGTATTTACTGTCCCGTTTACCCAGTGCAAGCGGTTGTGTTTGAGCAAGCTGAGGATGTCTACTTCTAGAGACAGGTGGCAAGCACACCCATGGCACCCACACTTCTAAAAGACCTAACATGCTTTAGAGGAGACAGACAACCATGAGGGAACTGCAGCCTTGGCAACAAGCACCTTTACCTTTTGCTCAGAGATGGTTCTGTGATGTAACCTACGCTGGAATGCTTCTTACTTTGTAGGCCATGCTGTCCTTGATTGACTTCATGGTATCTGACTTTGTGGATTACCTGGGATTTGTATTTTTTAGTCCAGGGTTTTCAGAATAAGAATGTAATGGAGTCTGAGGGAGAGAGGGAGGGAGGGAGGGAGGGAGGGAGGGAGGGAGGGAGGGAGGGAGGGAGGGGAGGGAGGGAGGGAAGCCAGAGAGGCTTGTATAAGCTGCAGTGTTTACAGTAGGAAGCTCTAGAGTGGCACCTGAGAGCTTTGTCCTGGCTCCATAGATGGGAAACCAAGGCTGCGGCGGCTGACTGGCCCTGCGTCAGTCCTGTCCTTCTGCCCATTAGGAATGCCTGGACTCAACACTGCTTCCTTTGGTGTGCTCTTTAATGCCTTTAAAGTAATGTTCTTTCATTCACCTTCCGCGCTGGCTTTACTGACCAAACACGGACACGTCTTGTAAAACAGACTCTTCACGGCCTCAGAACAGCTCTGTAGAGTTGTTATCTCTGGCTCTGGGTCTGGTTCTTTTCATATGACATAGTTTTACTGCAACTCACAAATCAGCAGCCCTGATCCCATGATCTTCGGACACTGGAAGGCTCACAGCAGATGAGAGGCGGTTGCTATTTAATGGCAACTAGCACCACTGAGCGCGGGAGCCAACAGCAGAAACCCTGACGAGTAAAAACAAACTCCCCATTCCAAACAAATCAATTGTCTTACAGAGTTAATGCTATTAAAACTGAATAGTTCAAAACGTTATACCCAAAGCATCATGTTAAGCTGAATTAATATTCATTTTCAACTATCCACAGGATCCTGTTACTTTAAAAGTAAAGGATGTATTTAATTTTTAGAGAATTTCATTTATAACCAAGGTTACATGTGCCGTGAGACTTCCTCATCTGAGAATCTCTGCTCTCCTTAGTGGGGAAACGACATCTCATCAAGGGCAGAGGAATCGCCAGCATACACTACTTATCTCATTGTATTTCTCTCAGGGAAAGTTACTTTAAGAAGTTCAGCAGCATAAAGAAATACCCAAATAAATTAAGAATCAGGAAAACCCTAGATTAACAGCAACAGAACAGGGACAGTTTACTCGTCTTGTTGACCACTTAAGTTTGTCTCCATTTTATTCATAATTTTGCTGATAATTTTCAAAATCTGAGCTACAAATATCAAATGGATTCCCTAACCCAGTTCCCTAGGCCTCTGAGCTCCTATTTATCATTGACAACCGACTCTTCACTGTTCCTGGGATAAACTTTCAACAGTTTTCTTTGCACCTAGTCTTTTTGTGTATCTTTATGCTATAAAAAAAGTTCTACTTAGGCATTTATACATTTGCTCCCTGGGTCAGACCACAGGCTCCTGGAGGCCTTCAGCAATGCAGCGCAGTGAGCTGAATGTGAGTCAGTCAACAAGTGTCTGCTGAGTTAAACTAGCCAAAGACTTTATGCTACTGATAACCCTTACCAAGGCTAATATCCGTTCTGGCTTAATTAACCATCATGGACCAGATAGGTTGGAGTCTGCTGCCAAGTGATCTGCTCTACCAGACAGTAGGCAGCTGTTCCTCATAAGGCCCTACAGTCTTCTAACTGTGCTGAGAGGGGACTTCGCTTCAAGCACTTCACATTCTTAAGTGTAAGTAACAGTGACAGGACTTTGCCATTAGATGTGAGTTTCCAGAGACGACAGTTCTATTGACTTGGCACTGGGCTCATGCACTTACTTTATGTGTGTTATGATTACAACTGTCGTTCTTCCTGATGGACTACTCCCACTGGCAGCTGAGAGACAGAGCACACAGTTCTCTTCCTTATAGACGATCAGTAGGACTTGGTATAGCAAACAACTACTATCCTCACATGCTAGTCATGCGTTGTAACTGTAACCTTGAGCTTACACTCACCTAAGTCATCTTAATTATTCCTCTAACACTCTGAAAAGCTATCACAAATGAGACTCAACAAAGGGAAATAAGTCTTGCCTCATAATTAGAGTTTGTGATGCTTAAAGTTAAACCTAAAACAATATTCCTACAGGTCAAAAATTGTTCTCCTCAAAACAAAAATCCCGAAGGCACAGATCTCCTCATATTTGAGTTGCAGGATTTGACCAGGTGTTTGATGATGACGGGACAGCTTTGGTGAAACAGTTTAACTAGAAACCACCTGATTACTGGACTGCTTCTAAGGCTTGGCACAGAGGCTATGCAGCCAGGGAGAAGAAGAGTGAATCAGAGGCTCTGTACCTCTGTCATTCTGACCTTTATCTACTGTGGATACCGGAGATACCAAATGTTCCAAAGCCCTTTATGTTGAAAACAATTAGGTCATGTTTCAGGTCTGTCCTGAGATGAGGACTAGGATTGTGTATGCAATGACTCGTGGCCACTTTGTTTTCTTTCTCCTGAACACGTAAGACTGCAGAACAAATATAAGACTCCTTCTGCAATCAGTTAGCCTTGATTCCAGAACATGATTATTTGAAATTATCTTGTGATTTCTGAACAAAAATAAGGAATATAAAAATAGAATGCAAAATGCACACAACATTCTGAAACCACACTGCCCACTCTCTGAGTGCTGAGGCAGGAAGACCGAAGGATGCTTCTCTCATAAAGCTGGGAGGAGAGTGTTTGGGAAGACAGTTTTTCTCTGCCAAGATTTAGGCTTTTATCATTTCAAATTTGGCTCTCTAAAACAAAATATAAAATATTGTACAACTACAAGCCACAAATGCATCATATGAATCGAAAGAGCATCACTATGTGCATGCTTATTTCCTTGTATGCCCAGAGTTTCACATCTGCACGGCTGAAGACTTGATTCATAGCTTTTTTCACCGTAGCTGTGGGTTACCTGTGATGTATTACCTTGCCTCATGGATTCTTTCTCACCAAAGCATACCATATTATTCCATGAGTGAGCATATGTATACATGTGTGCGCACACACACACACACACACACACACACCACACGTATGTAACCTGTCCATTAAATTCTGTAAGTCTCCCCCCCCACCCCCCCGCACTGCCCATGAGTCCTCTAACATTCTACAGTAGAAGTGTAGAGTCTTTAGGTTGGGTGCTCTGGATAAGCAGTGTGGCTTGCACAAGTGGTGTGAGGTGCAGATAGGAACCTGTTTCCGGAGCTATCAGATGTCTTACCTCAATGCATAGAAAACAAAATTATGACATCCAGTACTCAAAAGTGAAATATTGCCTTACTTGACATCTTCTGTAGTTTTCTGTAATTGATAGAATGCCAGTTTTTACATAAATCGTATCCTTTAGAATTTTGATCCTTTTAGCATGAGCAGAGTCTTGACAGAATGAATGGTGATTCTGGATGTAAGGTCCAAGTGACGAGTTTCATCACTTAAATCAAAGGAGCGTGCAATCCTCAATCACTTACTAAAGGGTATCAGCTCTGTGCACAGGCCATAGTAAAGAGTTTGGCTCCCACTTGAAATGGAAATGGTGGCTTAAGGACACAAACTGAGATTCTCTGAGCAAAAAATCAGTTTTAATTTTAAGGGAACTTCTCTTATTAAGAAGTACACCACAGTCCCTGAAGGTTACCAAAGGCAGCAATCACACACACCACATGCAGTAGGAGCCTGGATTTATAAGGTTCCTATTCTGACTAAACACAAAATGTCAAGGTCTTTGTCTCCTACTCTACATTATTTGTGTCTTTGGTGAGTTTCCCATGAGGATCTTATATTACTAGACAGATCTGGAAGAGAAAAGCATGCTATTGTTATTCTTGCAAATATCAAGTTTCTGTCTAAAAGGGATGCAAGGACTTTGAGCTGTCTCATGACTTTAAAGGTGTGTGTTGACCTTAGATGGCTTCAGGAGCTCGACTGCATCTCTAGAATTGAAGTCTGTAAAATGGTGTGCACAGACACTGTGAGGGTGAAACAGGACACACCTGAGAACCTTAGGACGATACCTGGTGCATGAAAGGCAATCAAAACCATATCTGAAGAGGGGGAGGAGGATAATAGGAAGGAGGGAGAAGAAGTAAATAGGAATCAGATTCTATGGCCCCAAAGGGGTCACAAATTACTACCTGAGATGGCTGGAGAGAAGGCTCAGTGGTTAAGAGCACTTGTTGCTCTTACAGAGGACAGAGGTTCGGTTCCCAGCACCCACATGGTGGTTCACAACTATCTGTAATACAAGTTCCAAGAGGATTCAATACCCTTTTCTGACCCTTATGGGCCCAAATCCATGAGGGGACCACACAGTTCGGCCTTGCTTAGTGCTCTGTATTAGTTTAGGAAGCAAGGTTGTCACTCTGACATGAAGTGAGGAATAGTGAAGAATTTCTGAAAGCCGGGCAGCCCCGTGGCCATTAGATCAATCACTTCATGCAGAATATCTTTACAGCTTTGTCTAAAGCACACTGATGATTAGAATGCTAGACAAAATCATTAGGCATACCTTACACTCACCCACCCACCCACACATCCCAATTCTGCAATTGGTACAAATGATTTGGAATTACTTTAAGTCTGCATGTCTATTTCTTAACCGGATCCATTTATTTTGCAGGCCCATGTGGAATCACAGAACACAATTAAAATATAAGATACAGTCTCTGTCCACAGGGACCTGAAATTTATTACTCATGCCTACAAAGTAACTTACTGATTTCTGGTGGTATAATGGCAGAGCAAAGCTTTCACAGAACACACTCTTAGAAGAGTGAGCAATGCTTCTTCCAAATTATGCCCAACCTTTACTTGTAAATTTGACTTTCTTACTGCTCGTGTGTGTGTGTGTGTGTGTGTGTGTGTGTGTGTGTATGTGTGTGTACAATTTAGCTAAAGCTCTGGGATAAATTAAAGTATATTCTTTATAATAGCCATCAAGAACATACTTAAAATTACAGAAAATTGACTATTTAAAAAAGTGAATTTTGTGACAAAAACAGGCAAAGAGTCAATGAAGATGATAAGGGAGACACGGGTCTCACCTGCTCTTCCTCGCCCTAGCATGTAACTCACATTACTGTGCAATTAATACAATTAATTCATCAGGGGACCGGGGTGTGGGTAAGTGTTACAGTGCTGTCCACCATGTCTAAGGCCCTAAGGTTCATGGGAGAGGGGAAGAAGAGGGGAAGAAGAAGGGGACCACGGGGCAAGAGACGAAGGGATCAGAGGGAGAGGGAGGAGAGGGGAGATTTTTCAGTGTATAGACCTATTTTTCCGGTTTCCCAATCAACACTGGCTTTGTGCTGCCAGTGTAACTGTGTGTTCCTTAGGAGAAATGCTTGGGACCAGGGTATTTCCGATTTCAGAGGGTTTTGTTTGTTTGTTTGTTGTTTTGTTATTGTTGTTGAAATATTTTCATATACTTTACCTGTAATTCAACCTGAAATTCACCTGTAGCGCTCCAATCTGAAAAAATTAATTTGCACTTGATCTCAGTCCAGTTGAGAAACATTGAAAATCCCAAATCCAAATCTTTATATTATCATTTCAACACTTAAAATATTTTGGACTTTTTATTATTTTTTAAAATTTATGTGTATGGGTATTTTGCCCCCATGTATGTCTGTGTGCCACTTGGATGCCTGGTGCCCACAGAGGCCAGAAGAGGGAATTGGAGCCCTTGGAACTGAAGTTACAGACAGTTGTGAGCCACCATGTGGGTGCTGGGAATTGAACTCGCTCCTCTAGAAGAAGAGCAACCAGTGCTCTTAGACACTGAGCTATAGCTTAGTATCCTCATTGGTCAAACACAAAACACAGTAGTTCTAACAAAAAGTTACAAGAATTTATTAGAATAACCCATACAAAGTCCAACACAGTGCCTAGCGGACAGTAAATGTTTGTTTAACAAATGAATACATGCAATTTCATACCAGATTTAATAACTGTCTTATTTGCTTTTTACATCTTTGTTTTAAAAGCTGTGCGTGGCTGTGCACATACATAGCCCAAGCCCTAGAGGAGAAGGAGAGGTATTAAAGGCAGCTGCATTCTGTGAGCTGGCAGGCCAGCCATCCTGATGAACACGACACGTTTCCAGTATGTGAGAGACCTTGTCTCAAAGGAAGCTTTCTGACAACTTCCTCTGCCGCTGCATGCACTCACAGGTTTTTTTTCTTTACTAATTAAGTAAAGAGAGTTTTGTATTTTTCCACTTCCTTATTTCACTCTTCTAGATTCATCTAATTAACTTTTTTTTTCTTTATCCAATGAGTCTAAAAAGTCCTGTGAGAAACTCTGCCATGAGCTGTTCCAGCCCTGGTCCACTGCAATGGTAGACACGACTCAAGGGCTGGGCGGCAGGCAAAAGGCCGAGGATCTCTAGAGGTCTGTACAGACGCCAGTAAAGACAGTCACCATGAAAACCAGCCCTGCAGGAAGCCAGGCTACCTGGTCAAAGGGGCATTGTTGGAGAATTAGAAAGCCAAATGCAATGGTATCTGAGCCGGAGGAAACATTTGAGAGGGAGGAACCCACACCTGAGGCACGCGTGATAAACCTTCTGTGGATTGACTCAGGGCTGAGAAACCTGGAGCAAATGACTGGTTTCACAGGCAGCCAGCCGCAGATAGTAAGGAGAACAAAATGGAACAAAACGAATGCAGAAGAGTGAGAAGACATTGCCTCCAATTCTCTGTTGAACTGATGTCATGCTTGTATATGGAGACTTATTAGAAACAACCAACCATACATACATCCCAGAGTCTGGCTTCCATTTGTACCCATGCTTAACAGCAGAGCGAGTGGTGCAGAGTGTGGAACACAAGCACCAGGGGCAGGGCCAGAGGTGTATGTGCTGTCCCCCCCACCCCCACACACACCGCAGCCTCCATTTTCTTATCTGTAAGACGCCACCAAGAGCAGGGCAGACTGTTAATAGAAGGGTAAGACCCGCAGGTGTGGATCCTGTCTAACACTTTAAGTTAGAGATAACAAAGAAGGTACAAGTAAATTTAACAATACATTTTATTTAGCCCAATTATCCAAATTTCTATCATTTCAACATTAACCAATATAAAATTATATTCTTCTTTCCTTCCTTTCTCTCTCACTTTCTCTTTCCTTCCCTCCTTCCTTCCTCTCTCTCTCTCTCTGTCTCTCTTTCATGCTAAGACTCTGAAACATGCTGTTTGCTTTAAACACACACTCTTGTCCCTCCAGACAAGCTGCACTGAGGACACAGTCACAGGGGGCTGCAGACTAACATCCTGAGCAGACGTAGAAACAGTGAGGCTTCCTGTGGGCTCACTAGCTCCACACAGCACCTTCTGTCAGACACACCCTGTGAAACTTAGGAAAGCTATTTTTAAAATCAATGCATTAGAGAAATAAAAATTTTTGGTATAGTTTATGGAATAATCAAATATATATAAGAAATCAAAATATCTATAGTGGCTAGATCAATTATTTGTCTAAAATAAGAGCAACCAGGAATGATTATGATTGGTCACTAGTATTCATTTTTTTTACATACTTTTTTTAAAGATTATTTATTTGTTTATTTATTTTATGTGAGTACATCGCTGTCTTTAGACACACCAGAAGAGGGCATCAGATCCTATTACAGATGGTTGTGAACTACCATGTGGTTGCTGGGAATTGAACTCAGGACCTGTAGAAGACCACTCAGTGCTCTTAACTGCTGAGCCATTTCTCCAGCCCTCTACATTCATTTTTAAAGATTTATTTTTATTTTACTTCCATATTACATAATCCACACACACATATATATATACATGTGTACCATTATTGCCTGGTGCTTATGGAAGCCAGAAGAGGATGTTGGGTCTCTTGAAACTGCAGTTCTAGACATCTGTGAACTACAATGTAGGTACTGGGGAAACGAACCCTGGGCTTCTGGAAGAGAAGCCAGTGTTCTTAACTGCAGAGCTATCTCTCCAGCCTCTGTTTTACATTAATTTTTGTGGCTTCTTTATTAGCATTTGAATGTTAATTTGACACAGGACATAGTAGTTTTTGTGTGTATGGCAGATATCTACCTTAGTGTCACTCTTTCTGAGGTGCTGTCCGCCTGTCTTTTGAGACAGCCTCTCTGGCGTGGAGCTCACCAGCTAGGCCTGCTGGTCCATAAGCCTCAAGGACCCTTCTGTCTCTGCGGCCTAGGAGTACGAGCATAATCACAACTCCACCCAGCTTTTTCACATGGGTTCTGGGAATTGAACATAGGTGATAATGTTTGCACAATAAACTCTTTACTGAGTTAGCGCTGTAGCTCAAATATAATATCCTTTAAAAATTCTGACATAACTGTAAACATACAGCAAAGAAACAGCAACAAACCATTTTTTAAAAAAAATTATTGAAAAACCTTTCTTTTCATGAAAGCTACCATTGGTAAGTCATGTTACAGTTTTACTAGTTCTAATTTTTTTCTCATAAAACTTTAAGGAATGGACATTTATCATGACAACCTAATTATGTACAAATATAGCATCATATTTAATATATTAAATCTTACATTTAGTTTTAAACTAGTTATTGGGATTTTCTTCACATATTATTTGTATTACATTTTTAAAATCCTGAATAATATACAGTAGGCAAGTTCTGTGTGTTGGGAGGTATGTGGTGTATCTATGTGTGTATGTGTGCAAGTATGTGCACCAATGCAGGAATGTACAGAGGCTAGGAGGCTGACGGCAGCCTGCCTTCCTCTACCACAGCTCCTTTTTTTTCTTCTTAAAGACAAGGTCTCTAAGAGAACCTGGATCTAACCATACAGGCTAGACTGGATGTGCACAGGCCACTCTGCCCCTAGCCCTGGGCAAGTAGGGTCAGGCAGTGGGCAGTCCAGAGCATAGGCAGCATGTACACACACCGCCATGCTGGACTATATGTATGTGCTAGGGATTGGGACTCAGGTCACCATGCCTGCAGATCGAGTACTTTAAACCAAGACATTTTCCAACCTTTTTGGTATTTGTGTGTTGTATGCAACACTGTGTGTGTGCGCACGTGTGTGTGTGTGTGTGTGTGTGTGTGTATCAGAGGAAAACTTGTATGAGTTGGAACTCTCCTTCCACCTTGTACGGATTCCACAGATCCAACTTAAGCTGTCAGACTTGGGAGCAAAGGCCTTGACCTACTGAGTCATTTTGCCGACTACCTTAGTTTTTGAGACAGGGTCTCTCCCTGAACCTGGATCTCTCAGTATTAACTAACTGGAAGACCAGCAAGCACTGCCACTTCTGGCTTCGTGTGTGTGTGTTGTGTGTGTGTGTGTGTGTGTGTGTGTGTGTGCGCGCACGCGCACGTGCGCGTGCTGGAGTGTTGAACTCAGGTCTTTACATTGTAAGCACATTACCTACTGAACCATCTCTCTAGTACCAACTTCCTGTATGTTAAATTCAAAGCGTAGAAACCATTACTAGATTGCAGTCTCTTTGAAAGTCACTCTAAAGCTTAAGAGAACACACATACTTACCTTCAAGCAGTGTACTCCTGTGATGAAGGAGCCCTGAAGCTGACAGCTTCATTCGTCTTTCTCTGGTGCAACACAGGTGTCAGGTAAGACACACGAGTGAAACGAGGGCAGAATACTATACAGGCCACTGCTACTTCATCTCAAGTCCATCAAGGACCAGTTAGTGACCTACTGTAATCCCACCATTACTAACAGTTAAGAGAATCAAAAAGGCCAAAATTATTTGGACTCTGGCTTTTCAACAACTAGATGTTCAAAAAGCCCTTCAAAAATATAAGCCCTCTCCCTCAATCTCTCTTCACTGTGCTTGGTCAGAGGTGATACACAAGGGAAAACTTCCTCTAACCAAACCATTAGTTCTATGTTCAGAATATATCTATGTCCCTCTCCTGTCTCCTGACCAAGCACCCCCCCCCCCATTGCTGCTTAGGATTAAAATCAATGACTGGTTCATTCGATAAGCAAAAGAGCTGCTCAAGACATGACTTAAGGAGACTCTCACATTAACTGTTCTAAGAAAAAAGCCACTTCCAAGCTAACAAATGCTAATCCCTCAGTCCCTGATACTAAATGCAGAACACAAGAGGACATTGGACCAACATTTGACCTGATGTCAGAAACATGACTAGCATTGTATTAGAGACTCACGTGTGCCATTTCTGTAGAGTAGGAAAGGGTCCTGGAGCTGGAAGTCCAGGTCTTTAGTAATGGGTTCTGTTCTGTTTTCCATGCTGAGCCTATTCATAATAGTGAATCCATGCTTTGGAGAGGCAGACCTGGAAATCATGGAGCAGGGGAAAGACAAATTGCTAAGCATGGCATACCTGCAGTGTAGCCACACTCTAGTGTGTCTGTTAACTTTGCTATGCGCATTCAGTTTCCCACAGTGGTTTGTACACATACAAAGCAGCATTTCTTTACTCTTGGGGTCTTGTACCAACATGTATGCACCACAGAATGTCCTGCAGGTCGTTGTTTTGAATCTATGAGGACCTGCATATATTTTGTGTGTAACGGACATCCCTACCTATATTGCACATTCCTTTAAGACAAAGATGGTAACTGCTTTAAAACAAATCTTACTGGCAGATACCTTCAAAGGATTTCAGAGTGCAACAAGTGCAAATTACATCGTTACAAAAAGATAATTTTCATAGAAAGTGTAAATGTTAGTTTGAAATTGAGAACTTCAGGAAAATGAGGCAACTCTGTCAATGAACCTGTGAGGCGAGGTACAAACAAAGCTCATGTGATGGCTGAAGGCCAGATGCCTCACACTCTTCAATATAGAGCAAATGGCTGTCCAGACAAGCTACTAAAAACTTTTCTCAGTAAAAGCATGACCTTTAGTGAATTTGATTTTTCATTCCATTCAATAAATCTTGAGTACCCCCCTCTGTCAGGCACAGAGGGCCCCTGTTATATATCATGTGTACCTTTGCTTGTGCTGGGGTGACAGCCATATCATAATTCAACCATGAACCTTCTGGTGACAAGTAGGTACACATTCACATTTAACAGAAGTGAACAGCATTCATTCATTCAAGTTAAGCTGGGCTGCTGGGCTTATCGCTGACAATCAGGAAGATAATTCGTTTTAATTCACTTTTAACCCCTTTAAACTGATAAAGTACAACACTGCTACCTTGCTACTTTCAGGATTTTATTTTTAAACCTCAACCTTTTAATTGATGGAAGGCAATCTTTGATGAGCTTATTCTACAAAAAAGCACTGGGAGGCATAGCCTCAATTCCAAAACCAGTCATTTCTATTTAAACTTAAGAGGAAGAGGTGAATATTTGCTCCAAAGACTGACAGAGGGCCCTGAACATTAAATTTCTGAAATGCAGAAATTCTGCAGCCTGTCTTCATAAACTGTATCTCAGAGATAAAGACATAGGAAGGCAGAAGGAGTGGTCCTTAAGGTGGGTGAGATATCTCCAAGTATTTCAACAGGAAAGGGTCTCCTGGCATAAATGACAAGGTACTACACTGCAGGCCAGAGACAAAGATGCCAGGTGCACGACTGAAAGTGAAGTAAAGGTGTAACGCCACAGACAGCTTCAGTGGCTTAACTCAAACTGCCGTCATTCCACACCAGGAAAAGGCCTCGCCAAAGCAGGCACACGGGTGCATTTGGGAAGGGCAGGCACACATGGGAGGAAGGGCAAAAGCAGTAGGCATCATCTCAAAGAGAATGTCGGGAAGAACCAGGGAAGGGCTGTTTTCTCAGTTTTATGGTGTAACTTGTTGTTTCATTAGCAATGTGGAGTATGTTAGGAAGTCTTTGATTTGAGTGATGGATTGCAGTTCACTTGGTAGCCCTGGCTCCATCTCCAGTATTACATAAAATTGGAGCATTGTTGTAATGTCAGCACTTGGATCAGAAGAAGTTCAAAGTGATCTCAAACATGGTTAGTCTGAGGCCAACCTGGTCTGCATAAGATGCTATTTCAAAATAAAATAAAATACTTGAATATACAAAGCTGTATTTAGTTTGGGTACAAAAAAGAAAATAACTGTATAATTCAGCAGAAAAGACCTTAAAATCATTATTAATATATATTAATGCATAACTCTCCTCAAAATATTCCTTCTTAGAAATGAAAGAGAATGTGTATTGTATGCTTTAGTTTTTCTCTATACATTTTACATTCTTAACAGTATTCATGCCAAATAAATCCATGTGGTGGTTCTAGAGTGTTCTGAACATAACATAGACTAAAGCACTAGTAATTCTTGGGTATTCACAACCCTAAACAACTGACTTCTTGCCCTGCCTGCAGCCTGGCTAGCAACTCCTTCCTGTCCACTTTCCCCCATTGTTCCCACACTGTGCCCCAGTTGGTTACCCTAGTTCTGCTTTTTATACCCCTATTGACCCTACAATCATACATCAGCTCATACCCTTTTCTTTGATAGTCCTTTTAGACACTGCCAAATTCTCCAACAATCACCCTGTGCCAAGTGGCTGGATTCCTCAATCTGAATTCCCGAGACGACTGAGGAAAGTGTTACTTCAAACCCCTGAGGACTAAAGGCCGATCGAGGGTGTAGCTTGGTGGGAAGAGTGTAAACTTGAGGCCCTCACATCCCCAGCTCTGCAAAATACACAAAGACATCAAGTAGGAACCTAGCCTCTCCTCCCACCGCTGTTTGAATTCTACCAACAAATTTGTCATTCAGTTGAAACGCTGGCATTTACCCGGAGGTTCCATTTCTCAATGTCATTGTACCCTCTGTCCATGCAGCTTTCATTTCAGCTTCAGTTACTCTGGTCCCAACTCTAGCATCCCCTGTCTACTTCAAGGCAATCATCATCTTAACACCCGAACTCCAGTTTCTTTTAGAATGAGTGCTCCTTGTGATGCTAACACACTGACTCTCCACACATCTTCTCACAGCTTATCAAGCACCCTTGTGTCCATAAGCCCTCAGATAACTCCCTACTGCTAGAAACATATGCTCAGAGTCTGCCATTCTGTCTAATAGCATCACTTACGCTAATACAAACCCTCTACACCAGAGTAAATCCCTTACTGTCCTTATACAGGAGGCTCTGTGACTCTACTTTTGCCTTTCTCTCTGTTGAGACTTTATTCCCTGAAGCCCAACTTAGGGCTGGTCATTGTACAATGCCTTCAACAGTCACAGTAGCCCAGTTAGGTTTATATAGCAACTAGTCCTTGGGATGGCATATCCTGTATTGTATTTGTCTTAAACCTGAGTGTGGGTAAATATACTTACATCAATCAGAGTTTACACTAGTTTTGTATTTCATCTATGTGCTCCCACTAGGTGACAGAATTCAGGGAAGATATTTATGAAGAAGTTTGCATGAATAAAATGAAGTCATTAAGACCATATATGTACTGTGTGTTTGCGTGAATGTGTGATGTTAATGATATCTGATAAAAAGAAATGACTAAAAGCACGAGCTTATTAATTAAATTAATCCTGAAACATCATTAACTAAACAATGGAAGACTGAAAGACAGACTCAACCCTGAGGTGTGCTGTTTTAAGCAGTTAAGGGTGAGGGAAGGTGAGCCACAAAGCCCTTTCCAACTGCTGACTAATTTAGCTTCCCTCACAGTGCACCGCTTATCTCTTGGCAGTGCTTGGTGTTCAAGAGCTGTGTGCAATTCACTGGCATCAAATTATGAATATGTTCTGCTAAACCAAATATTAAGGTTTAAGTTGGAATTATAGCCTGAACAGGTGACATTATGTGTTATTTTATTCCTCTTTCCGATTAGTACTTTCAGATGGATTTGGTTGTTGTTCTTTGAAATATAACTGCCCTTTAAGAAGTGACAAAATTACATTAAAATATTTCAAGTCATTTTTCTAAAAATAGAATATGCTTACCTTGTATAAACAAATAAGGTTCCTTCTACACCAGTCTTCTCCTAGAAACAAAGCAAACACATCCCATCTGTATGTCTCTTCATTCTAAGGCGTGAACTTACAGAACACCAAAGAAACACACTCACTCTCCAGTAGGCAAAGTGGCAGTATAGAACAGGGGGGCCACCAAAGGGGAAGATGTGGGCTTTGACATGACCAGGGCCTGCTGAGTGACACTACTTTCACTTTCTTTTCTAGACACGGTGTGAGTGGCCCAGCTGGCTGGAACAGAGAGTACGCTCCAGATCTCATCAGAAAGAGGTGGTGGATGTGTGCCTTCTCCTCCATCTACCAAACTGCATGCCCAGCAGGATGTCGAAGTAACTGTTATCTGGATCTCATTACCCTTCATTTCCTCTTGTGTCTACTGCCATGTCCTGTCACTAGGAGAACATATGATCTGTCAATAACTACTCTGACTATTACACAGACCAGGACTGTGCTAGAGTCAAGTGAACAAGCACCTTCTTGGCATCAACTACTGCAGAGTCATTTTGGCCAAAGACTTGAAATAACATTACACAGAAATATTACCAAATTAGGACTTGAGAACAACCAGGGAAAATCTGGGGGAGGTGAAGTTACAAGGGGAGTTTGAGTTCTCTGGCTTTCCTTCCTTCCATTTCTCCAAGACGGGAGGAGCTTGGGCTCCCTGGGTCCTGTTCATCAACATGCCACATGCAGGTCTTTTGCTTAACTAGTAATGAGATTATTGTAATTCAGAATTTAACATGTGCTTTTAGTATTTACATAATTTAATTTCTGCATTCTATTATCCTACTTAAGGCCCTAATATTTTATAGTATTCATTACCAAATCATTTAAAACTGAGTACTCTATAATTCTGATGCAAGATATACTCTTGAAGAAATAGATGTAACATTTGAGTAACATTTTTTTAAAGGCACAGAATTGAAAGTGTGATCTTCTCAAGTAATCTACATGATCACACTGTTTTCTCTGTGACTTAGTACAGGGTCTTTGAAGAGTAGTGTCCAGATGAGCCTGTCAGAAACCACACCCTTAGGCCTCTGAGACAACTCACATAACTGGCAAGACTTTGGGCACTACATAACACCTTAAAAGGAAACTGCAAAAGCCAAATATTTGGTACTATGAATTACACTGGTGGGAAACTAAGGCGGAGACAGAGACTTAAGTGCATATGCTGTCAGGCCACGTGGCTACAAGACCAAAGCAATTTCCTGTTCTGCAGTATTTGACCTGGGCCTATTCTCATGGCAATGCAAATCAGACCTTTCATGTTATCAACACACATAGGCTGATTTACTTCCAACTGTTTTTTTTCCCTTTGCAACAAAAATTTTAATGGCTTTAGTTTAGAATAATCCAAAATCAGAATTTTAATTATAACAAAAAAACAATTCTCCAACTTGAGTCTTGTTTGGGAAGGAATTATGGCTCAGCAATTACAATATGGGCCTGGAATGAGGATCCTACCAGATCATACTGGGATAATTCATTTACTGTCCTGTCTCATCTTCTTCATTAAAAGGGTAACTGGCTTACACAACTAAAATCTTTTAATAATTAGGAAAAAAAAAGCCGTATTTTAAGAGCTCTGGCTTGGCTAATGGGAGTTCTGGAAATGTATTTTGCTGCTAGATCTGCACTTCAGACTCACTTTTCAAAGGGAGCCAAATATATTTTCTTTCTTCTTTTAAAGTCCTTTCTGTACAAATCAGTGGATTTAAGGTATGGCAATTAGCTCTCCTCAGATCCTTTAAGTAAAGCAGACTTAAATTTGTAAGTTCAGTTCTAGAGTATTTTAGTCTAAACTCTGAAAATAAAGGTAACACAGAGAGAGAGAGAGAGAGAGTTGGTCATTATTCAAAATAATGAAGAGTATAAATAATACTGTTTCAGAAATTATTGGAAGTAAATACATTGACATATCTAGAACAACTGAAAGCAATCTCAACTTTACTGAATATTCTAAGTTACAAAAATCAAAAATGGGTCCATTTCATCTCTGTGAAGCGGTCTCTTTCTGTTGCATGTGTAGCAGCAAAGCCACCAGTGTAGCTTCTAACACTGTCAAAGCTGTCGAGCTGTCATCCAGAGCTCTGGTCTGATGTGCTGCACCTCTCAACTGTAACTGTGATGCACAGAAAACTCACAATTGTGACCTGAAAAGAAGGGGCACTTGTGGTTCTAAGACACACCTCCAGCTTTGCACTGCATATGTTCTAGACTAACTATATATTGCCTGTTCACTGCATGGCATTTGGCAACACCTCTGCAGATGCCACCAACACCTTCACCCTCAAAGTTTCCTGATATTGCCAAACGTCCCCGGGGTGTGTGGGGGGAATCAAATCCAGCTGAGAACAAATGGTCTGACCAGCTGTAGACTTTCAGCGACACATTGGGTATTTGGGGAAGGATTCCTTCCTGGCAAAGAGGAGTAAACTTAGTTCTAAAATTCCTATTCTAGTCATGGCAGAACTCATCTTACTCCTTTGTGTGAGTATGTGTGTGTTCTGGGGATTAAACCAGGGCTGTGCACACACTAAGCAAGGTTCTACATGCTAAGCACATGCTCTGTCACTTCGCTGTCTCCACAATCCCTTGATCCTCATTCTCTGAGGACCCGCCATTCCTCATGTCTCCTCTGAACACCTGATGTTGATTTCCAATGTGATAAGGACAGCCTGCGTATACCTCACCTGTCTTCTTGCCAATATTTTCTCTTTCATTCTTAAGGAGACTTTTATACTTATTAGGTTTACACTGGAAAGGCTTCCTTCCATCCAGAGACCTGAGCGATACAGCACAGGAAAACAGGGATGACTTGATTGCCCCCAGTGACTGCTCTGTTGTTGAACTAAGTCTCTCTCCTTTGCCAGGCAACCAGAGCCTAGGAGATTAGGACTTTGAAAGAATGACCTTTTACTGAATGAATTATGCCCTGTCTGAAGAAAACAAGTCCAGGAAGCAGGAAAACAAAACTCCTGTAAATAATACAGTATGATACTTTCCATGAAGCATTTGTTGCTGGCCTTCACTAGGTATTTGGTCCACCTCTGTAGGGACCTCTGTAGTTTTTGTCACAATAGACTGTGAAGAGGCTTTAGGAAAACTGCTAACCAGGGGGCAGTGCTCCATTGTGCATTTCAACAGCTTCTGATCTTCTAGATTGAGCCTCCTGCTGAGTCAACATATACCATTAACTCGTATTGGGTCCTACTCCATATATACTAACGGAATTACCTCCATAATATTATGCATGGATTGGCAGGCAGAGGTCAGTCCAGGTAGAGAGCATGCAACCCGTGGGTTGCAACCCCTTTGGCACACCTCTATCTTCAAACATATTTGCAATACAATCGTAACAGTAGGAAAATTACAGTTAAGGAGTAGCAACGAAAACAATTTTATGTTAGGGGTCACCACAACATTATTATTAAAGAGTCCCAGCATTAAGGAGGTTGAAAACCACTGATCTAGAGAAGTAAAGCGCCCATATGTACAGTATCTTCACATAAATATACATGCTTCAGTGAGGAAACTCCCTTTACTTATAAAGGCCCAGATTGTAATTTCCTCTGGTGTCCAGGAAAAATAGCCTCAGTTAATCAAGCTAGGAATATTCAGAACCCTAATATTAGAACTCTGCAGATTTCCCCATTGGGTTTGGCTACTAGAACAGACATGAATTCTCTGCCTCAATTCACTTAAGAACTCAGGACAAAACTACAGGAAATGACTCCGGGCCCTCTTTCAGGAGTACCGGGGATGAACAAGGTGCCTGGCCTAAGCTCCATGTCCAAGAACTTCTTCATACTTTTGTGTGCATGGTTTCTGGGTTGTTCTTATTACAGCATGCTGAATCATAAATCTGCTCAATAATGAAAGCTTTCTTTGCATACATTTTGATGTTTGTTTCAGTCTTGGCGAACACATCAAAAAAAAAAAAATTGAAATTTTGCAAGGTGTTCTTCATACCCCCACTGAACGGTATTAAAACCATTGGTTATATACTGATGAATATTTGGACAAAAGTCACAAGAGGGGAAAATCACACTTTTATATTCAAAAGGATGGTTTATAAATGATAAGAACCAATGCCTAGGCCAGAACTAATGTGTCTCCCGTTCCAACTCCATTCTAGTTGTGAGGAAAATTAAACTTCATCCAGTTACTGTAGGCTGGGGCTCGGCCTTGTTGGAAATGCTCTGAAATGATTAGGCTATCAACCCTGGCTTCCTACATCCAAGTCTGGGGTGTCCCACCCATATCCACTTCCCCTTTATTCTTCCAAGCTTGCTCTTAGGTGGGTGCCTGCCCTGCATTTCTGACTCCTGCTTCTGAGCTCAACTAAGCTTGGGGCTTCCGGTTTCCCCCTCCGCTGCCCGGGAGCTTCTGTCTTCTGTCCTCAAGGCCTGTGCCCAGCTCTCAGCGGCCAGCCACACCTTCGGTATCCCTCTTCCCCCACCTGCCGGTGGGTCGCGGAGGTCGCCCTCCACCAGGACCGGCCCCCGCCCGCCTATCGAGCCCAGCATCTCCCGCCCTGTCCCGTCCCGCCCCGCCTTCCGCACGGCCGCGGCGTCCGCACGCACCCACTCGTTGGCCCGATGGCCGAAAGTGTACAGAGCCACCTGGCTGGCCACGTCCACGATGCGACTGATGTAGGGGTCGTGGCGCCGCAGGGCTGCCAGGCTGATATCGTGCCCCTTCCCAGGCAAGCCACCTGCCGCCGCGGCCGCCATCTTCCCACCCACCCTCTTGCCCAGCCTTCAGGAAGCCCCTTCAATCGACCGCCGAGCGAGCGAGCGAGCGAGCGAGCGAGCGCAGCTGGGAGACTTTCCAGCACTTGGGGACCCGGGCTAAGCTTAGCCAATCAATGGCCGGGTCCTTTCGCAGAGGATCGTTGCCTAAGCAACAGGAAGCTCAGGCCTGCTCACGGAAACCCGTTTTATCTGCCATTTCTTCCTTCAGGAGCCTTTGAGCTGTGTGCATTTCCTTCCTGAATACGGCCAATACCTTTTGCAATAGCCCGTCTTTGGCTCTTCGATGACCAAACCCAATCAAACATAGTAACTCCAAAAGGAACTGGGAGAATTCTTAAAGGGTGCTTCCCAATATCCATGAGGATTCTTTGAGTGCCTCAGAGGCCTGCAAGGTTAAGGTTGTCCGTGACAATGCTGAGACTTGCGTGATGTGTGCACAAGGACGGGTGCACTGATGAGGAGCCAAGGGAGGCCCAAACTGTACCGCTAGTCAGTGTATTTTTGCCGCTGTGCATTCCCTGGAAAACTTGACTGAACAGCTAAAGCCAGGAGTCACTTGATCAAAGTACCAATTTTGTTAAAAATCAATCTTTGGGTATACTTTTAAAATTTAATGTGGGGGAAAAATACAAAGTATGGATAAAGCAGAGCTGTTGCATGCCATATTTGCCTCTAGGAAAAACGTTCTGTGCTTGAGTTGGTTTGAATTTGTGGTTTTATCATTGTTTTTGCTAGGGTTGGAGGGCTTGTTTCTCGAGGCAGAGTTTATGGTAGGCTTCAACCTGTGCTCCTCCTGCCTTGGGGTCTTCAGCGCTACGATTACTGGGGTGTGCCACCACCTAGCCCAGGGGTTTTATTTTTACTTCCACAGAGCATTAGTTTAACGTGAAAGAAAGATGAACAAATTTATGGCTATTCAGATAGATACTGGACAGGCTTTTCCAAAACTAAGATTTTTCCTGAAAAAACAAGGGATAGGTATTGTTGCCAATGATAATTTTTGAGATTAATTTTTAAAAAATGGGCCATGATCTTGACAATGTCTCAATACTTAAGTCTATTCTGATGAGACCTGTGGTGCTATCAATGTGTATACTTTTTAAAGATTACAGTCTAGTCTTTAAAATGGAAACTGTCAACATTTAAAAGATACAGCCCCCTTTGAATGATTATTCAATGATTTTCAGAAAATAAAATGGTGTCACAAATTCACATGTAGGTAGGTAGGAGATCCATTCAAGGTTAAGGTGGACCAATGAATTTCAATGTGCCACAAAATATGAAAAGTTGATAGGATCTCAGATAACTAGCCTTCAAGAAGCTGTACTTTGTCAATTTTTGATATTTCATCAAAGAATATTTATTGTTACATGAACAGATCATTAAAGTTGCACCCCTTGTACAATTACATTGTTTTTGTGGGGCTAGGGTTGTTCATGTATGCGATTTATTAAATCAGTTTACATTAAAATGGTAATATCAGTTGTCTGACACTTGGGATGCTGAGAATCTGGTAGACGCTGAGTGCCTCATGAGTTCCAATATGGCACTGAATACGTGGGAACCTGGGCAGCTGCTGGTCCTTACTCAACAGTGGAAGCCTGGAAATGCAGGTTCTCATAACAGTATCAGCATCAAAGCAACCCTGTGGCAATAGGGAAGGCCAGTAAGGAAAAGGTGAATAATCTTCCTTGGGCCACACAGTCATTTTATCTGGGCTGTATTTAGAAGGCATTGTCCACAACTTGAGGTAAATCTTTGCATATCAGTCAACCAGTGAATCAAGGCAAGCAGGACAGTTCTTCAGCTGAAGCTCCTTACTCAGGTGATGGTAATTTGTGGCAAGTTGATGTTAAAACCAACCATCACAGATATTGTTATAATAAATACATAAATGGTTGGATAACAGAGAACACACTTGCACGTGAGCACACACACACACACACACACACACACACACAATTTTTATTTAAAAATGTTGACTCTCACTCTTTAAAGCTGATTTCATGATCCATTGAAGAAATGTGACTTGTAGTTTGAGAAACAGAACAAAACCATGTTGTCTAAATATTATTTGGTCCTCATAGCTTTCTATTCCCTTTAAGTGGCCGCACAAAACTGACTAAACAGTGTCCCAGGCTATCCCATTAACTTACTGCTGGTTCCACTAAGTTCTGTGCTTCTGGTCACATGCTTCTAAAAGTCAGTTTGTCTCTCAAATTCCTTCGTCTCAGAGACAATGTCTATAAGCTACTCATAAGGTCCCAACAATAAACCAAAGTTTGATTTCACCAAAGTTCACCTTGGAGAGCCAACAAGTTTATCGATCTTACTGACAGGGCACAGGTGGCCTTAAAGCAATAGCACTACAAAGTCTTTATCCAGTATTGGTGATGTCAGTGTGTCCTCAGTAACCTAGATGAATCCCTTTCTTTTCCCCAAGCCTATATGCTCCAGACTCTTCATGAGACCCTAAGGCCATATGGCATTAGGCAAAACTGCATATAAATGGCTGAACACTGGTAGCTGAAGTTTCATTGACATACCATGTTCCTTCCTGGAGGAAATGTCAATAGTCCACAGGCCCAGCTGTGATGAACTCTCAGAAGTAGGCACAGTAAAACTCTTGAAAGCAGTGCCTGTTTTGCTTGGAGGATAGCACTGTACATAACATAAACATAGTTTAATTTGTCATATGGGTAAAAGAATTTTTTGGTTAAATTTTGAGCCCTTCTTCAGCCCTCTGCTCTTGTTCACTTGACAGGAGCACACAGATCCTGCTGTGTGCCTGCCTCATCTACAGTGGGGCATTGCTTGTTTTCTCTTTAGTCTTCCCCCTCATCCCACAGACCATTTTTCTCTTAATTTTTCAGTCTGTCCATGTTTAAAGAGAGATGAATAAGTCCTACTTACCAAAGAGCAGGCTGAGCTCAGTAGAGAAGCCAGGCAACACAGGAGCCATTATGGTACCAGAAATACTCATGAACATACCCAGGCCTTATCACCTGAGTGACCAGTTCAGCCACAGTCACAGGGTGCTTACAGAGAGTGCACGTCATGAAATCTGTTCATGCCTTCTCCGTGACTTGTTCAGCAGCTTGCCTTTCCCAGGCCTGACCTCACTCACACACAAGGAACAAAAAGAGCATCCTGCCACCTGCTTAGAGATTCACAGGTAAGTCTTAGTGAAGGATTTGTCCCCTGTTTTTGTCTGATCTTATGAAGTAAATGTCCACCTCTGTTCAACCTTTCTGTGAGCGGCTGTTTTCACCCAAGTCCCTTGCACACTGCCATCTGTGTTCCTCGCCTTCTCCTTGAATGACCTTTTCCCAGAATGCTCCCTCACTGCCTTTCTCTGTGGAACTTTTTCTGCCTTTGAAACCTTCATGTACTACATTGTCATTTTTCTTGTGGCACTTAACTTAGTAGGCCCTGAATTAGAGCTATTAATGTATTTATATGACACATATAATTATAATTCTAAAAAGGATAAAATATGAATTACCATGATAAAAGGGAATTATTACAGAAAGCCTAAAAACAGGTTTTGCATTCGCACAAACCTAGCTTAGAGTTTCTTTGCAAGTAAGTACAGATTTCATACAATAACATTTTTATTTCATATGTGTTTGGTTTGCATGCCCTTTGTTGTCTCTGTACTGCTTGGTCCAGTGCCTGGCGGATTATGGAAATTTAGAAAATGCAAACTGTATTGAACAAAACCTGAATTAGTTGACTTTCTCCATTACATATCTGTTTTTAAAGAGCCCTGAATTTACAGAATATTGAAATCCAAGTTGAGATAAAGGAACACACTGTAGTGAGTTCTGAGCTTTCAGAGTTGAATTATAAGGGATATAAGGGGAGATGGAAAAACATTTTTGTTGATTTTGTTTATAATTTTTCAAACCACTTTGAAGTCATAAAGATCAGAAACCACACTTGGCAAAAGATAACCACAAATGATGTTGAAATGACTTCAGCATCGGCAGGTTGCTCATCTCTCTGGCCCACAGAGCATCCTTCTTTTTCCTTGTTTCTCCCAAATGCTCAAGTCTGGTCTTCTAGGGTGGTGCCAGGAGTCTGTGTATTTTCTGTTTGAGTAATCAGTTCATCACAGCAAAGGACCTCTTCAAACAAAGACCTTTTAATCCACACCTCTTCCACTTCTACAGGCTCCAGAGCTGTGGGATTCCACCCTGTCTCCATAGTTCTCAGGTGATGCTGCAGGCAAACAGTGTGCCTTCAGGTTCATGGTTATCTTGTAATTGTCATTATGCCAGAACTTTGTTCTATGAGGTTAGATACTGCAATTCAAAATAAGTATGTAGAATGATTAAGGACAGTGTCTGTGTCTGGGATATTTATACCAGTGTGATGACAAGACAAAATTGGCCACATAATTCAACAAGGTAACTGTAAATAGAAAATGCTAAAATTGTTTGAAAATATGACAATATAGAAAAAATTAGTCTGTGTAGAGTGTATGAATCTTTGTATACAAATATGGGCAGCCTTATTTCTCATAATAGTTTTAAAATACAAATACACAGTCTGCTTTCTTGTTCTCTTTGTTCTGTTAATTGACCTCTAAGTTAGACTGTAGCAGGCTGGGTATTTTATTCCAAACAATGGTAATAACTGAATCGTTAACTCTCTCTCCCTAGTAGAGAAACAGCTTGAAGAACTGTGTTGTTGGTTGTTTTCAATGCGCGGCTCACTTATTTCTTAGGCAGCTGAGCACAGCAGAAAACAACTCACCCCGGAAGGGAAAACAATAGTCTGATCTCTTCTTTTTGTTTTAAAAATTGAGATTATAAAATAATCACATCAGTTTTCACCTTCCCTTTCCTCCCTCCAACCTCTCCCATGTACCTCCTTGCCCTCTCTCAAAGTCATGACTGCCTTTTCCTTAAGTGCTAGCACACACACACACACACACACACACACATACACACACACACACATACCCCACATGCGCACGCACACACACACTACATATATCCTGTGTAGTCTGTATTATGTTACTTGTATGTATGTGTTTTCATGGCTGACCACTTGGCATTGGATAACCAGTTGATGTGCTCTTTCCTAGGGAGGACTATTTCTCCTGCTCTTAGCATTTCTTAGTTACATGTAGATTTTTGTCTAGGGTTAAGGCCCTACAAGCTTTCCCTTTTCCATTCCAGCATGTCCACTGGCGTCATCCTTTGTTCAGGTCTTGTTTAGGCAGCCATGTTTGTGAGGGTTCATGGGTGTAGCATCTCTGACATTTTTAGGAGACACAATCTCACAGCAAACTTCCTGTCCCTCTGGCTCTTACAATCTTCCATCCCTTCTTCTGCAATGATCTCTTAGCCTTAGGTGCAGGAGCTGTTTTGTAGGTAAATCAATGAGGACTGGGCTCCACAACTCTGCATTTTGATTGGTTGTAGTTTTCTGTAATGGTCTCTATATGTTGTAATGAGAAGTTTCCTTGATGAGGAGTAAGAACTGTACTTATCTGTGGGCACAGGATGAATATGTAGAATGTAGTTAAGGATTGTGCTGGTTAGGTAAGCTGGCAGCTCTGTGACTTTATTAACCACAGGAAGTTGGCTGGGTTTCCAGTACTAGGCGTGACTTCTCTTTGTTGGGTTGGTCTTGAGTCCAATTAGAGAGCTATTGGTTACCACCAAGGTATGTGTGCCACCTTTGCACCATTAGGATCATCATGCCACACAGCTCACTGTGGTTCATAGGCATCTTCCCTGGTCATGACGCTGGGTTTCTTTGCTCCTTGGGAAGTTTGCTTTATGGTACCATGAAAGCTAGTCCTTGGGAGAAGGCGTTCAGGTCAGATCCAGCTTGGAGGGTCTTCTGGGTCCTGTGTCTGAAGTGCATGGTGCCTTCAGCAATAGAGACTTACCTTCCACACTGGGAGGCAAACTTGTACACGGCACCTCTCCTGGCTGATCCATCTTGCTGGCCACATTCTCTGTCTTGAGTTCTCTTTGTCTCTCTTTACCAGCCCCATAAACTCTATTAATTTTAATGTATGTTTTAGGAGTAAAGTGAAGATTTCGTGGGTGTACACAATCTCTACTATAGTGTCCTTTGACTTCTGAGGCATGAGGAAGTGCCTTTAATTGCACATGAAGAGATAATTGACTTAAAATACTAAGACCTAATGATGGCAATTCATATCTCTGATTCTTGGTTACAGTTGACTAGCTACTTGATTAACAAGAAGGAGGAAGTGGTTTGGAAAGGGTGGACTAAGATTGCAGAAGACAAGTCTTTCTGCTTTCTGCTTAGTGTACCATGGAAGGACCAATGGAATATATCTCTAGGTAGCCTGCTGTGCCTGGGAAATCACAAGTGTCAAGTCATTAAGGGTGTTTTTTAATGTATTGCATGCAGGAGTCTTGTCCTGGGCAGAGGGGAAGGTTGGAGCTGTTACTAGATTGTTCCTCATATTGACTTATTTTTTTGTTTTTGTTCCCACTATGTAGAGATGGCCCAATTGACTATTTGGTTTGAGCAAATACAGTTCTGGGCATGTCAGCTTGCTTCTACATGGAATAAAGGAGTTAGATATCTGCTTGCCAGCTTCCAATTTTGTGATTCCCCATTACATGCCTTCTGAGCACATCAAGTGTACATCAAAATTTTACAGACATGTATGTAGCTAAGTCTAGAAATAAAGCTGAACAATCTGCTCACAGAAACATTGCTGCGAAATTAAGTTTGGGTAACAGCCTGTTAAAGATGTCTTAACTGTTGTCCGGAGGTGAGGCTGTGAGCTTTGGAAAAAGAAGAACATTCTTCTTTTATTTTCTGTGTTGCCTTATTCTCAAGGAAGACAATTACTGTGGAGAGGAGGAAAAGTTAACTTTTGCCACGCATTGAGTGGCTGACTGCCAGGGAGCCCTGCCTTCTCTCCAGATTGTCTATCCAGGTGAGCACATATTCCACCTGGCCTGCAGTCTACGAGAGCAATAGAAAAGAGAATCTGGAACTGTGGGAGAGTTTTTCTAATTACCATGTAGAGTAATGACCTACTGTGCTGGCTTTCATTTATGCTTGATTTCTCTTTTTTTAAAAAAAAATGGATGTATAAAGCGTGAAGGAAATTGAACTTGTAGTATTGTACTTACTGAACTGAACTTAAAAACCATTTTTATTTAAAATTTTAGTATACATATATTAAATATATATACATATATTTTCTCTTCCCCTAACGCCTCCTAGATCTTTTCCACCTCCCTAACCACCTAATTTCATGTTCTTTTTCTCAAAAAAGAAAAACAAACAGACAAACAAACAAACAATTACCAGGTACGGTAGCACATACTTTTAATCCCAGCACTTGGAGAAGTAAAAACAGGCAGATCTTTGTGAGTTTGAGGCCAGCCTGGTGTACAAATCAAGTCCAGGACAGCCAGGTTCTCTGTTACACAGAGAAACCCCATCTTGAAAAACCAACCACCAACCAACCAACCAACCAACCAACCAACCAACCAATAAATAAAAATCAAACAGACAAAAAACAGGAAGATCAATAAGACAAAAATACCAAATCAAAGCACCCAACAAAACAACAACAACAAGAAGGAAAAAACCCTCAAAGAACATGGAGTTTTGTTTTGTGTTAGCCAACTATTCCTGGGCACAGGGTACCCTAGTGTGTGATTGGTATAGTGACAATCCATTGGAGAAGACTGATTTTTCTAGCATTTATCAATTGCAAATAGCTTATTGGTTAGGGACTTTGTGTCTATTTCCTCCTCTCAGTGCTGGTATTTTGTCTGTTTTGAACCTACACAGATCTAATTCATTCTGTCACAGTCTGTGTGCATTCCTATGTATAGCAGTCCTGTTGTGTCTGGGAGACCCTGTTTCCTTGGAGTCATCCACTACCTCTAGCTCTTACAATCTTTTTGCCTCCTCTTTCATCTGCACTGGCAACAGAGACCTGCCTGCAAGACACAGTGGTACAATTGTGGCACAGATGTCATGGAAGCAACCAACCACTTTTGATTGGCTTGAAGGTGTTCTTTATCAGATAAAACCCATACCTGACACTGTGAATGTAGTTGAAAACCTGAGATTAGATGGATCATGGACCTAGGAGAAAGTCTACCACTACTGTTCTGCCAAATAAGCTTAAGGATGGATAAAGTGACTCTGAGTGATATCTTCCGACATCCATAGATCCTAACATTGCTCAAGCCTCATTGGAGAGGTTTCTTCTTGCAGTAACTGGTAATTAACAAGATTCACAACTAGACAATGTGCAGACAGTGAGAGACTTTAGAACACTCAGCCTTAAGTGGGCTATCTTCACCACCCCCTCTCATCAGAGCTCCGGCTTCTCTCCAGAAGAGGAGGTAGAAAGATTATACTGATTTTACCTTAAGTTCAAGGTGAGAGACTTTCAAAAATGACTTGTTTTAGTCAGAAGTTAGGGCCCGAAAACATTGAGAATGGGGTTGGGGGACAAAGGGAAAAGGAGTAGAGAATCTGCTCGCCACAAAGCATAGTAGAGACTATTTCCCTGATTAGTCTTCTAAGCCTAAGTCATCAATAGTCGACGTTAGGTTCATGTCTGAGAGCCCATAGGCAAACCTGTCCTTTATCTGTCCTGTAAATCAAAGCTCACTGGGACACAGCATAGTGCTGCCTTGCACTTGCCTGCTTTCACCTCACAACAATGCCACTGAGTAGCAGCAACAGAAACACTATGATGTGCTAACCCTACAGTACTTACTATCTGGGCCTTTACAGAGGAGGTTTTTGCTCTATAGCATTTAAACAAATCAATGAAGACATTATGTTGATAACATTTTACCTTCCCAGTAGACATACAAATTTGTGTGCACTGTAAATATACAATAGGTTGGAAAGGGTGACAAAATAATCTTCCAGTTTCTATTCTCAAGGAATTTAAAATCTAATTTATATGACAAAGACAAGCACACATGTAAAACAACAACAACAACAATCCCACAATATATAATTGGAAATTTAACTTAATTCAGAAGCAAGTACCAGAATTTGGAGAGGAGGAAAGGGTGGGGATGGGGGTAGGGAGGGTGCAGAGATACCCCTGGTAGAAAGAGAAGGTTGTATGTGGTGTGATGAAGTTCTAGGACAAGATATGAACAGTCTTCCTGGAGAGATGATGTGATTTGTCTGTCCTGTATTTCTACTCTAATAGAAATCTAAGTCACTGCTCCTTTTGGTTTTGTGATTACCTTACTGACCAGAAATATTTCTGAGTAACTTCAGTTGACTGATTATTCTAGGATTTGGAATTCCTCCAAACTCTCAAAACTATAGAAAATTTACTCACAGAGTTTAATGTTCTTCTATGGAGACAATCTCCATAAATGATCTTTGAATCCTCAGGGACCTGGTTCTAAATCTTGGCTCTGTCTCCTAGTTGTGTAACCTTGGGAGGTCTCTGGAAACACTGGCCCTTGGTTTCTTCAGTATAAAACAGAGCTATTAATAACAGCAACCTCAGGAGCTGCTAAGAGAGCTAAGAGGTCTGAAGTGTCTAGAATATAAAGTGCCCATTACAAAGATAGGTCTCCATACATATTTAGCTATTGATCATTGCCCCTCAGCCATAGTAAGATTTATATCCTGGACAAGAGGGCAATGTGGCTTCCAGAACAAAATTACTGTATAATACTTGATATATACAAAGGTAATGTGTGGAGGCATTGCTCCTCATTCTCTTTTTACTATTGATTGTGATTCTCAATGATTGTCAGCACTAGGCTCTGCTATGTCTCTGTGATGTCCTTAGGTACCCTGGGTCTGGGAGCATGGTACAAAAAGTGTGCAATAATGATCTGCATGAACAAGTTGCTGCAAGACTCTGGCATTTTCAAAGAAGGTGGTGGCTGCACATGGAGATATAGCTGGTGGGGGGGACAGAGCCTCTGGGGTTTTTGTCTCTGCTATTACGGGAGGAACACAGAAACCACACCAGTTCTTATCTGTGATAAGAAGATAACAAGATTTATTTTTGTGGCTATTGTGAGAATTGTTGAAAGAGCTCTCTGAAACACTTTAAATGTTTTGATATAATCATAAAACACAAGGCTTTCAAAACAGGATCTGAGAGTCCAGAGGCAGCTACGCTTTATGGATAAGGACTGACATGGTATTGTTCTTTGTTTTCTTTGTGTTGGTTTGAGGATGAAGGGGCAGAGAGTTTTCACATTTCCTGGTGATAATAAGTGGTTCTTCCCCAGTGTGCTGGCCCTGCTGTGTAATGGAGACTTTCAGGTATGGTGATTAGAACTCCACCCAGTAGCTCAGGATATTGGTAGGATTATTTCTTGGACCACTAGCATTAATGTGTCTAATAATAAATTTAAATACTGCTGTTTGTGTTTATTTGCTTTTATTAAGAATAGTATGGACTTATAAAAGAAGACAAGGAGCTGTCAGAAAGGCAGATATCCTTTTTTTTTTTTTTTTTTTTTTTTTTTAAATACAAATGGGTCGTGTTTAATCTAAATTGGAAGAGCAACCCATCCTGGTCATTACCGTGTGAAAGAGGAAGTAGTTCTGTTTTCTTGTATACCAGATAACCGTTAGGCTTAATTGCCTGCTTGCCCATGGATGCTTATTATGGCTTTATGTTGGGAAGGATGCTGGGCTGGGAATGGGAAATCCTTACGTCTCGGACACAGGTACACCCCTACCCTCTTTTGGTTAGCACCTCTTTAGATGCTGACATACGAACAGGTAATCGTGATAAGGTGAGGTGATGGCTTTCCCAAAAGTTTTGGGTGCTCTAGGAGAAGAACAGAAGCACGACGAGAGGCTTCGTTACTTTAAATGAGCTATCGAGTGTAACAAAATGAAGACATTACATCCTGTCTTTGTGCCCACACCAGAGAAGAATGGCCCTGATAGTCACAGGCTGATCCTGGTTATTCCAGGACACTAGGCTCTTCTTGTCTGGTTGGGGATGTAGTCCTCATAGAGAATCTAGAGACCTGTCTGAGTAAGGTCATAGGTTTCATCTTAAGGCCACCTGGGTCCCCACTGGCACTGTGGGCATATAAGACCAGGAAAGAATGTCTGGAGAGCATCTAGAATTAGGTTGCTCTCCTTCTCAGAGACTGAAGGTCTGGACCCAGTGTCCCCTGCATAAAGAACACCTGCCTATAGTTTCATTTGCTTAGCTTTCTCTTGTTCCTTTCCTCTTAGAACGGATTGCAATGCTAAT
Organism: Mastomys natalensis; assembly: GCA_021653895.1. Lineage (NCBI taxonomy): Eukaryota > Metazoa > Chordata > Mammalia > Rodentia > Muridae > Mastomys > Mastomys natalensis. The sequence goes on from JAJTUV010000569.1 coordinate 381,408, forward strand.
GTCTTCACAAATACCATTCTAAAGGATCGAGTGGCAGCCTAGGTCAGTCTAGAAAGGGCCAGTTGCATCTGGTATGCTCTGTCCCCTTACCTTAAGATGAAAAGTCACCATCCAGTAGAAGCAATGAGGCATACTGTCTAGGGGGCCATATTTGTTCCTTTGCTGGCAGATGACTTTGATTCTGTTAGTGCCCATCACAAAACGAGAGAGTGCTAGGTTTATCACAGCCCCATGTTCTCTCTTAGATACCGTAAAGTTCAGGGAAATGCTGGCTAAGCCGCATATGGGGCTCTAGAAGCCCCCCAATTTTCTTGGACTCAAGGCTGGGGCAGAGGAGGAATGAGGGTGATTTCTAGGCACTCTGACTAGAATTATGGCTAAACTAAGTGCTTTCAGCCCCTCCTTGTACAGAGGAGACTAGCACTCAGAGAAGTGGCTTTCAAGTGGTCCCATTAGGTTAGTCTAGAGAGATCAGGACCCAAAGTTCTCATCCCTGATCACATGATGGAGTTGCTGGAAGGCAATTACAAAGAAGTCCCAGGGACCCTAGCTCACACAGACGAGTCAGTTAGACAGGAAGTTGACAAAGTTTCATGGGATTCTAGCTACATGCAGCCTAAAGGCAGAACCCACTGGACAGCATGCATAGTAGTCTCTGGGCCAAGAACAAACTTCCTGGCTGGGTTCAGATCTGAGTTTGCTAATAGAACTGGAGCTCCTCATGTGTCTATGCAAATTACCACATCCTTCTCCATTGGATGAGGTAGTTAATAACGCCTACTGGGTGATTAGGGGAGGTCGAATAGAAGACAGTGAGCAAAGCACACGGGACACAACAGGTCCTGTATGCAAACAAGTGACTGACTACTGTTGCTTGGCAGTGGCTTACGGTATTGCACTTCACATTTCCTGTCTTCCTGGCAAAGCTCTTTCCACCAATACCATCCAACAAGGCCATCAGTTCAGTGGGAAATGGTGTACTTCCTTCAAAAGGCTACCATTTGTTTTTTTAAAATCGGAAATGATGACTTTGCTTCCTTTCTAAGATTTCTTTTTATTTATATGTTTATTTATGTTTATGTGTGTCTATCTCTGTGTCTGCCACCGGTGTGTGGGTTTCCTAGGAGACCAGAAGAAAGAGGCTGGACATCTTGCAACTAGAGTAACAGAGTTATAAACCTTCAGAAGTAGGTGCAGGGAACTGAGTTTGGATTCTCTGTAAAGCCAAATGTTCTTCAATGCTAAGCTAACTCTCTAGTCCTATGGCCTTATTTTTTAAGCAATAAAGAATACTCATTTTAGTTGAGAATTTTGTGCAACGCATTTTTTATCCTAATCATCACTTTCTCTTTCAATAGCCCCCTATTCTATGCCCTTCACTTCCCACCCAACTTTTTGTCATTTAAAAAAATCCATTGAGTCCAATTTGTGCTGTCTGTATATTCTTAGGTGTATGATTATCCATTGGAGTCTGATTGATCCGAGGGACCATATCCTTAAAGGAAATTGATCCTTTCCCACCCAGAAGCTATCAATTGACAATAGTTCTTTAGCTGGGGGTGGGATTTCATGCCCACATCTCCCTGTCTATGCTGAAATTTTGTCTAGCTTGAGCTTGTGCAGGTCTTGTCCATGCTGTCACAGCTACTATGAATACATGCCTTCATGAATACAACTGCTCTGCTGTGCCTGGAAAGCACATTTCCTTATGGTCATCCACTTCCTCTGGCTCATGAAATCTGTCACCTCTCCCACAATGATCCCTGAGCCTTTGGAGGAAGGGTGTGATATACATACCCTACTTAGGGCTTAGCACTCTGCAGTCTCTTATTCTCTACATCTTGACCAGTTACCGGTCTTTGTATTAATGAATTGCAATCTACTACAAGAAGCTTCTGTGTGAAGGTTGAGGGATTCACTTATATATGCATATAGCAAAAGTCATTAGGAGTTGGTTTAATGTTATGCCCATTTAATACAATTTAATAGTAGATTCTCTCCTAGTGCTTATGACTTGTTGTTTAGCACAGGTTCTTGGCCTTGATATTGGTGCCAGGTATGGGTCTCATCCTGTCGGTCAGGCCTTAAATCTAATTAGAGGGTGGTTGGTTATTCCTATGACATTTGTACAGATATTACACCATTGGACATGTCTTCTGAGGCCAATCATTATTGTAGTTTACAAGATTCCCAGATGAGTGAGCTTGAGAATTGTGTTTCTTCTCTAATATTGTGGGTAGCACCTTCCAAGCACTATGAAAGCTGGCTAATAGGGATGAAGTTTTCAGGTGAGTACCAACTTGATTTCCTCATTCCATTACTCAAGTATGTGCTGTATGCAGCGGTAGGTTAGCATAGAGCTCAGCCCGAACAATGGTGATAGCCTGTAAAATTTATGAGTCTATGGGATCTGATTGGCCAACAACTCCAAAAGAGCAAACCCACCACTGACCCTTTTATTTGTTATTCTCTGATGTCTAGTAGGCCACTGTTGCCTCATTCTAGGATAACTCAAGTTAAACTCATTTTATATGTGTGCATGTGTGTATTTTAAGAACCTACAGCAGTAGGTTTCCATGCTGCTTTTTCAAAAGGTCTTTGTTGTTAGCAATCTTTCTGACATTCTCTCTTATATCACTTCGTTTAACCCTTCCTGTTTCATTATTTCCCATTACTCCTTCATACCCCTGTGTTCTAGCTCACCTCCCTCGGAAACAACCACTCATTATGATCCCTGAGTTCTATGGCTATTCCAAATGAAGCGCACTGCATTAGTTACTGTTGTATTGCTGCAACGAAACATCATGACCAAAAGTGGCACGTGGAGCAAAGGGTTTTATTTGATTTGTAATTCCAGAGATGGTAAGAGTCCATCATGGCAGAAATCCATGGGAGCAGCTAGCAGGTATGACAGCAGGGGCAAGAAACTGAGTGGTCACACCGTTAAACATGAAGTAGAGAGAGCAAACTGGAAGTTGGGCATGGCTGTGAACTTTCAAAGCCCAACTCCAGTGCTAGAGGAGTCTAGCAAGGCTACACCTCCTTAAACATCCCGAGCAGTGTCACAAACTGAGGACCAAGTATTCCAAATGCCTGTGTCTGTGTGTCACACCTTCCATTCAAATCACCACATATGCATAGCTAAAAATGTAAACCTAACATCCACACATGAGAGAAAACATGTTATGTTTGATCTTTTTGGTTCTAGGTCACCTCTTTCAGAATGATGTTTCTAACTCCATCTACTTACATGTTAGTGCCATTTCTCTTAAGCTCTAATAGATACTCCAGCTAAAGTGTCCATTTGTCCACTGATGGACGTCTAGGTAGGTTTCCATTTGCTGGCTGTTGTGAGTAGAGTGGCAAGGTACATGGATGAGCAAGGATCTCTGAGGTAGGGTGTGGAGTCCTTTGGGTATATGCCTGTCTTACTTGGGTTTCTATTGCTGTGATAGAACGCCTGCACCAAAAGCAGCTTGGAGAGGAAAGAATTTATTGAAGCGTACACTTCCTGGTAATGGTTCATCACTGAGGGAAGTCAGAGCGGAATAATCAAGGCAGGACAAGAACTAAAGAAAACAGGGAGGAAGACTGTCTGCTTACCCTCCAGGTCTGCTTGCCCAGGGGTGGCACCACTCACAACGGACTGGGACCTCTTACATCAATTATTAATCACGAAAATTCCTACAGACTCGTCTACAGCTAATTCTGTGGAGGTATTTTCTTGATTAAGATTCTCTCCGAGTAACCCAAGCGTGTGTCGAGTTGACGTAAAACTAGCTAGCCCGACGCTTAAGAGTGGTGTCAGCGGGATCATGTGGTAGGTTTATTTCTAGCCTGTTTAGGATTTCCAGAGTGGCTGTACCAGTTTGCACTCCTACCAGCAGTGAATAATTGTTTCCCCTTACCCACATCCAAGCCAGCATTTGTTGTCTTTTCTTTTTCTCTTAGCCATTCTAACTAGGGTAAGATTTTCTCTCAAAGTGGTTTTAATTTACATTTCCCTGATGGCTAAGTATGTTAAACATTTATAAAAGTATTTCTCACCATATGCATTCCATCATTTGAGAACAAACTCTGTTTAGTTCCATGCCCCATTTTTAAATTAAGTTGTTTTTAGCTCTTTATATATTCTAGATACTAACTCTCTGTCAGATGCATAGCTGGTAAATATTTTTTTTTTTTAACCCATTCTGTAGGCTGCTTCTTCACTCCAGTGATGGTTTCCTTAGCTGTAGAAAGCCTTTTAATTTCATGGGGTTCCATTTATCCCTGTTGTTTTTAATTAATGCATGTGATACCAGCGTCCTGATCAGAAACTCATTTCCTGTGTGTATTCAAGCATATTTTCTACTTTCTCTTTTTTCAGAGTCAGAGTATCAGATCTTTTGTTGAGGTCTGTCTTGGGGTTTCTATTCCTGTGATAAATATAATGACCAAAAGCAACTTGAGGAGGAAAAGCTTATTTTGCTAACACTTCCACATCATTGTCCATCACTGAAGGAAGTCCGGACAGAAACTCAAGGCAAGAACCCGGAGGTGGAAACTAAAACTGAAGCAGAGGCCATGGAGAAACACATGCTACTGGTGCTCCCCATGGCTTGCTCAGCCTGCTTTCTTAGGCCACCTAGGAGCATCAGCTCAGGAGTAGCATGACCTGTGACCTAGGCCCTACCATAACAATAATCCCACAGGTCAGTCTGATAGGGATATTTTCTCAATTGACTTTCTCTCTTTCCAAATGACTCTAAAATGTCAAGTTGACACAAAACTAGCCAGTACAAGGTCCTTGATCCATTTGGAGTTGAATTTTGTGCAGAGTGAGAGATAAGGATCAGGTTTAATTCTATATATAGTTACCCAGTTTGACCAGTACTCTTTATTGGTGCTTCTGTCTATTCTCCAATGTGTATTGGTCTCTGTCAGAAATCAAGTGACTGTACTTGCATGTGACTTCTCTATTGCATTGCATCATTTAATGTGTCTGTTTTTATATCAGTACCATGTTATTTTTATTATTGTAGCTCAAAAGCATAACTTGAAATATGGGTGGTGATACTTCCAACAGTTTTTTTGTTTTGTTTTGTTTTGATCATTCAGGAATGTTTTTGGCCATCTTTCTCGTGTGTGTGTGTGTGTGTGTGTGTGTGTGTGTGTTTCTGTATGAAGTTTGAAATTATGTGTCAATTTCTTTGGAGACCTGGGTTAGAATTTTGTTAGAGATTGTGTTGAATTTGTAGATTGCTTTTGGTAGGACGGCCATAGTCACAGTATTAATCCTACTAAGCCACAATCAGGGAGGTCTTTTTGTCTTCTGGTATCGTCTTCAATTACTTCAATTATTCAGTGTCTTAGTGTTCTTACTGCACATTTTCATTTGTACATAGGAAGACTACTAATTTTGCATATTAATTGTGTATCCTTCTATTTTGCTAAGTGTATTTATCTCTGTTGAAGGAATTTTATGATGAACTCCTTAGGGACCTTTCTATACAGGACAATATCATTTGCAAATAAGGACACTTTGACTTTCCCATTTGTATTCCCTTTGTCTTTGTTTGTCTTCGCTGAAACTTCAAGCACTCTATTAAACAGGAGGGGGGAGTGAACATCTTGTCTCGTTCCTAATTAATGGAAATAGTCTGAGTTTTTGTTTGCCATGATTTTGGCTGTGGCTTGCAGTATATTGTCTTTATTATGTTGAAATATTTCTCATATATTCCTAAATCCTTCAGCAGTTTTATGTTGTAGGGATGTTGGATTTTGTCAAAGGCCCTGTCTGTATCTAATGAGATGGTCTTTGTCTTTGATTCTATTTATGCGGTAGATTTTATTTATTCATTTATGTATATTAAATCATCCCTGCAATCCTGGGATGAAGGCAACTTAATCATGGGAGATAATTTTTTAAAATAAACTTTACTATAAAATTTGCATGTAGATAAAAGTATCATATCCTGAGATTAACCAGATCCAAAATGTTAATCTTTTTGATATCTTCTTGAATTTTGTTTGCAAGATTTTGTTAAGAATTTTTGTAGTTGGGGGAGGGGAAAGCATGATCAAAATATCCTGCATGAAATTCTCAAAATATAAAACATTTTAAAACAGAATTTTTGTATCCATCTTCATTAGATATTGGCATATATATTTATATATACATATGTAAATACACACACACATTAGATCTTTGGTTTTGTTTCAGGGTAATAATGGCTTTCTAGAAAGAATTTGAAAATGTTTTTCCCTTTTCTATTTTATTAAATAATTTGAAGAATACTGGTATTAGTTATTTTTGAAGGTCTGATAGAAAAATTCTGCTCTGGCCTTGGACATTTTTAGCTGGGAAATTTTTAATTACTGAATCCCACTTGGTATTATGGCTCTATTTAATTATTTACTTCATCTTGATTTAGCTTTGTTAGGTCACATACATCTAGAAACCCATACATTTCTTTTGATTTTCTAGTTTTCTGGAATATAGATTATAAAGTCCATCCTTATGATTCTCTGAATTTCTTCAGTGTCTGTTGTCTCTCTTAGAGCTTTAATTTATTAATTTGTATCCTTTCTTTTTTTTTTTTTATTAATTGGGCTAAAAGTTTATCAATCTTGTTAACTTTTTCAAAGAACTAACTCCCTGTTCCATTGACTCTTTTTTTTTTTTCCCCATTTCTATTTCATCAATTTAAGTTATCATCTTGATTAGCTCTTCCTACCTAGGTCTTTTTTTCAGGGGAGGTGTGTTGCTCTTCTTTTTTGTCTAAGTTCTTTATGTACATTATTAAGTTATTAATTTGAGATTCTCATATGTTTTCATGTAGACATTTAGAGGCGTAAGCCTTCCTCTCAGCACTGCTTTCGTTGTGTCCTACAGGTTTTAGATGTTATTTTTATTCTCATTTAATTCTAGGAATTTTAAATTTCCTTCTTGATTTTTCCCTTGACCCAATTATCATTCAGTATGGTGTTGTTTAGTTTTCATGAGTTGGAGTTTTGTGTTCTTTATGTAGTTTCTATTGGTGTTGATATTCAGCTTTACTGCATCATGATGAGATAGAACACAGGATGGTATTTCAATCTTCATATATTGAAACTTGTTTTGTGTCCTAATATGCAATCTATTTTGGAGAAAGTTCCACGGGCTGCTGAGAAGAATATGTTTTTGTTAGTGTTTGGGTAGGTAGGATAATCTGTAGATATTTGGTTAGTCTGTTTTATTTATAAAGTCATATAACTTCAGAGTTTCTCAGCTCAGTATTTTTCTAGATGACCTGTTTACTGACGAGGGTGGGATATTGAAGTCACTCACTGTCTCTGTGTTTTGGCTAATCTGTGGTTTTAGAGCTAATAATATTTTTTTTTTTGTATGGAGTTGGCTGCCCTTGTACTTGGTGTGTATATATTTAGGGTTGCAATATCTTATTGGTGGGTTTCTGTTTTATTGAGTTTGATTGATTTTTAGTCCTATTTGCTTAGAATACTCTTTTCATCTTTGTATCCTAAGGTTCTATCTGTCATCGATTGATGAAGGAAGTAAAAGGATGGATCCAGTTTTCTAACCCAGTCTGGTAGTCTGTCTTTTATTGAAGAATTGGGACCGTCAGTATTTAGAATTGTTATTAAAAGATGTATATTAATTCCTGTCATGTTGTTGGCTTTGTAGTATTTTCGCAGATGTCTTTCAGTTATCTATCCTAGCATTGTTGATTCATTCTCTGTGACCTCTTGGTTGTGTTTATCATTTTCTTCAGACTGAAGTATTCTCACTAGAGCTGGGCTAGTAGTGAATTCTTTAAATCTGCTTATAGAAAGCTTCCCCTCAGTTATGAATGCTGACTTTGCTGAACATAACTGATCCTGTGGCCCTGTGGTCTATTAGAATGTGTAGAACATTGTCAGCTTCTTAGGCCTTTTAACGTCTCCATTGAAAAGTCAGATATTATTCTGATAGGCCTGCCTTTATATGTGTTGGTTTTTTTCTCTTCATACTCTCAATTTCCCGTCTTTGTCTTGTACTTTAAATGTTTTGATTATTATGTGTTTAATGTAGGACGTTTCTTTTTCAGTCCTATTTAATGTTGTATATGCCCCTTACACAAGCATCTCTTTTCCTTAGATTTGGAGATTTTATTCTATGATTTTGCTGAAAATATTTTTGTATGACTTTCGCTGGGGTTTCTTCCTCTATAACTACCATGCATATGTTTAATCTTTTAATAGTTTCCCAGATTTCTTACATGTTCATTTCCTGGATGGGTTATTTTCACTTGTTTGTTTAGATTTAACATTTTCTTTGAGTAATCTAAATTCCTTTACTTTGTCTTCAATACTTGATTGCCTTTCTTTCACTTGATTCATTCTTTTAGTGAGGCATTCCATTAATTTTAAAAAATTTCCCTGACTGAATTTTTTATTTCGAGTTGTATTTCAATTTGGCTTTTCTTCAGAAACTGAATTTTCTTTAAGTTTATCTCTTCATTAAATTTTACTTCATATCACAGATTGATTATTCAACTGCTTATTCATGTTTTCTAGCCTTTGTTGCAGAATTTATGCATATGGTCTTTTAGTTCCTTGAACATACTTATAATAGCTACTTTGAAATCATTGTCTTATTCATCAACTAAGTTGCTTTCTTCAGGGAACACACCATGGGGATACTAATTTCTGAAGGAGATATACATATTGTCTTGGCTATTCATGTCTGTGTTTTTGTGATGGGACCTAGGCATCTGGAGTTAAGCTGTTAGTACTGGTTTTGGTATTGATGTCTGGTCTCACCTTCATTAAGTGAGTGTCTGGATCTTTACTTTCTGTTACCCCACCTTGTAAGCTTGTGGACCAGGCAAATGATACTTAGGTTCAGTTCTTAGCACAACTCTGCATTGATATGTGAATTGGGTGTCAGAACTGTTCCCAGATTACCTAGGGATAAGTGAGACTCCTTAGCACAGGAGGAAAACTTCTGTAGCAGGAAAAGAGCCTTGCTGCTCATCTTTAGAAGTCTGTGGAGGGCTTCCTGGGTTCTATTGGTCGTCCTTGGGTTTCAGGGGTCAGAGTCATGGTGGAAGTGGGTAGTGCTTCCTTAAGGTAGGGTACAAGACATCACATCATCCTCAGGTGTAGTGGAGTCTCTCCCAGGTTGCCATGTGCTTCCTAGGTGACATATTGGGTGGGATGGTTGGCAGACAGGTGAGTGGTCCCTGCTTTGGAGGGTAGCTTCCCAAGGGTCATGGCTGTAACATGCCATGGGCTACGAGTACGGCATGGTGGCAGCATCATTACGGATTTTGACGTTATCTCATGTGCTGAGTGCTGCCTTAGCCCTGATGTTCTGATTTAAATGATATGTATGATTTGGGCACGAAGACTTTTTTAAGCTTCCAAAAGGTCATGCTGTGTACTGAAGTTTGAGAGCCAGTGATTTAGAAGCTTTGTATTCATTAAGGAGTCAGCTAATCCTGGGATGGAAGTTGAGGAGCCATCTTAGTCCTGTCTTGGACTTTGAAAACTGGGAATGCATTCTTTAGACAATGGGGCACGCCATGGAGGATTTTTGTTATGACATTTTTATATAGATATTACGAACTTTGTTATATTCACTCTACCTACCCATCCAAAATCTTTTATAGTGTTTGACTTTATTTTTGAGATGTGATCTCATGTAGCCCAGGAGGACTTTCTCTATGTGGCAGACGATGACCTAGAACTTCTGATCTACCTATGTCCAACTTCAAGTGCTGGAATTGCAGGGCCATTTGACGATGGTGATGGAACCCAGGGCTTTGCGCATGTCAGGCAAACACTCTACCCACTGAGCCATATCCCTAGCCTTCAAAGTTTGTTTGTTTTGTTTTTTGTTTATAATGAGTGACACATGGTTTAGTGGTGACAGGAAGGTCAGGGAGGATGGAGTGGCAACAGCCAGGTCCTAACTTAGACTGTGACATCATGGGAGGGAAGGAGTAAAGGAACTGAAATCTATTCTTTACCTTGTTTCCAGTTGTGGGATTTCTTTCTTGACTTTTTGGTAAGCATTTAAAGAACTCCAGTGATTCTTATGGGTTGACATTAAATAAGAATATCTGTCAAAACTTCACACATTTATTGGTCTCAGAATGGCACAGACATGAGTAACCATCCCTTTAAAAGTTAAGGGATACAGTTAGCTTCCTAACGATGCAGTTAACTTGGCAGTATAGATCATTAAGCTCCCGTATGGGTTTTTCACCAGGCGAGGGAAAACATGAGTAGTTGGCTACTTCAAATTGATCCAATTACTTGGATGATTGCCAAATATCCAATTAACGCTGTGATATGAAGATGACTTTAGTCAATATATCTTTTTAAATGTCCCCCATCCCCACTCATCTAATGCCTTTACTAATTAAGACATTTTTACCATTATCAGTTCTGTGGTGCTAATAGGACGCTGGTGGTCAGATGGTTGGATTTTATTTACTATGTGTTCCACCAAAAGCAGTTGCCAGTGTCCAACCTAACCACCGACACATGAGTAAGGAGTCGAAGGTAAAGAGAGTCAGCTGGTAGCCCACAGGTTGGCTTGCACGTGTATAAAACCAATTAGAAAATTATGATTTGCCTTCTACACTGATGCAAAACAATATTATACTCTCTACCTGTGTAAGGTGATTTTAAAAACATGATCCTTTAAAGTATATACACTAATTCTCTGTGGAATGTGTAGCTGACAAAGATTTTTTTCCCTCACTCTGTGGGAAAACTCTTTCCTCAATTAAAAATTCACTCTACAGAAGTATTTTAGCCTCATGAGATCCCATCTGTTAACTGGTCTTACTTTCTATGTCAGCAGGGGTCCCAGACAGCAGATCTTTACTTGTGCTGTAAGTTGGCCTCTATTGTTTTGTTTCTCAGTATTTGGATTTATGTTAAGGATTGATTTCTGTGGAGCTGAGTTTTGTGTAGGGTGAAAGAGAAGGTTCTGGATGATCTGTTGTGTAATTATATATAACTGGCCTGGAACTCGATACGTAGACTAGACTGGCCTCAAACTCACAGAGACCTGCCCGCTTCTGCCTCCCTAATGCTTAGATTTAAGGCATTCATCACCATACTTGGCTTTGTAGTATTCTTTTTGTTGAATATTTCTTTGGCTATCTTTGGCCACATAAATTCTGAGATTCTCTGCCCAGAATTTTGATTGAGATTTCACTGACTCTGTAGATTACTTTTAGTGGACTGGCCATTTATCAAAGTTAATTCTTCCAATACATGAGCATGAAAGGTGTTTTTGTCTTGTTGTATCTTCCTCAATTTCTTTCTTCACAATCTTCAAGTTTTCATTGTAGAGGTCTTTTGTTCCTTTGGCTAGGTTTATTCCAAAGCATTTTATTTTTCTTGTGGCTTTTGTGAATGGAATTGTTTATCTGATTTCTTTTCAGACGTTTGTCTTTGGTACATAACAAAGCTACTGATTTGCATGTGTTAAGTTTGTATCCTGACACTTGGCTCAATCAGCTTTTTTATCAGTTTTTAAAAAAATATTTAAAACATTTGTATATTTTATTTGTGAGTCTTTACTCTCTCTCTCTCTCTCTTTCTTTCTCTTTCTCTCTGTGTATGTGTGTGTTTGTGTGTGCCACATGTTATTGGATGCCCAAAGACATCCAAGGACAAAACAGAGCATCTGATCACCTTGAGACTGGAGTTATAGATGGTTATGACCCACCATGTGTAGCTGGACTTTGGTCTACTTTGTGGATTCTTATTTTTTCCATCCTTTCAACCCCCTAACACTAGATAGGAGAGAAAAAAAAGAATAGAGGGGAAAGGGGTGTCATTATCATTAGACTACTTCCTGCTGATTAGGGTCACTGTGTTCCTTGGGGTAAGTTTGATCTTCACTGTCAGGATACTTAATTTCTTCTTGTTATTACTATTTTGTACACAACTACTTAACAAACCACAACCAACAGCATCCAACCAACAACCAATAGCCCACCACCAACAACCTCACCTCTTGGGGCCCTAGAATTTATATACTCTCAGAAGAGTCCTCAGAATTCCCAACATCACACAATCACAGAAACTATCTGCCCGTGGCAAAATCACACCCCTGCTAAAACACGAGGCAAATCATAGTCAGCTGCTGTGGACCATCTGAAGCAGCCCCATATCCTACACCTTGGGTTAAAATGAAAACATATTCTTATAATATTTCTGGGTTTTTAAAGAAACCAAAATTCCTAATACAACCATGTGGGTGCTGAGTCTTGAACTAAGGTCTTCTGCAAGAACAACAGTGCTCTTAACTGCTAAGCAAACTCTGCAGCCCTTCTAGAAATTTTTTAAATCAAGTCTTTCAGATTTCTTTTGTATAGAACCATACTATCTGCAAATACAGATACTTTGACTTCCTCCTTCTGAATCCTTTTGTTCCCTTCTCTCATCTTATTGTTCTCACTAAGACTATAAATGCTTTCTGCAGCATGAGAGGGGAGGGAAAGCACCTGATCTTGATCTTTGTCTCACTGGAACACCTTGAGTTTTTCTCCATTTAGCATGATGTTGGTTATAGGTTTGTAGTATAAATACTTTAATATGCTGAGGTATGTTACCACCATCCTAGCCTCTCCATGTTGGATTTGTTCAAGACCTTTTCTGTATTATTGAGACGATCATATGATTTCTGTCTTTGAATCTACTTATGTAATGGATATCAGTTTTTGTTTCTTTTTGAGACAGGATTTTTCTGTGTAGCTCTGGCTGTTCTGGAACTCACACTGTAGACCAGACTGGCCTTAAAGTCAGAGATCCACCTGCTTCTGCCTCCCAAGTGCTGGGATTAAAGGCGTGCCACACTACCATCCAGCTACGGATAATAGTTATTGATTTACACACAACGAACCTATCCCACATCTCTGTAATAAAATAAACTTTGTTGTGGTGAATGATCTTCTTGATACGATCTTGAGTTAGTTCTACTAGCATTGTGTAGAGGATTCTTTGTATCTGTGTTCAGTGGGCATGTCAGTCTATAATATTTACTTTTTGTTTTGTCTTTATTTGCTTTGGGTAATGAGAAAAGCTGACTATGTAAAGTGTTTGGAAGTCTTCCCTCCTTTTCTATTTCATGGCACAATTGAAGTAGTATTGGTGTAGAATTCTGTGGTGAATCCGTCTGGTTTTGGGCTATTTTCCCGCCTGCTTCAAACCCATTGCTGCTTAGGAATATGTTTAAATAATTTATTTCTTCTTGGTTTAATTTTAGTAAGTGACATGTATCTAAAAATTTATCCACTTCTTTTCAGTGTTTCAGCTTAGTGGATTGTTCTTGTGATTTTTTTTTGAATTTCACTAGAATCTGTTGTAATGTTTCCCTTTATATGAATATGAAGATTCTCAAGGAGTAGGTTTCCATATGGCCTTTCCAAATATCCTTAGCATTAGTTATCCCACCTCAGCCCTCCACCTTACCCTTCCATCTTGGCTCTATTAAACCTCCTTCCCCATTGAGACTATTGATATTAATAGTTATTATTGGAAGATGTTATTCCTGTAATTTTGTCAATTTGGTAGATTTTTCATAGACTTCTTTTGATGAGTTATCCTAGTATTGTTTATTTATCACTGTGACATCTTTGTTGTATTCATCCTTCTCTTCATTCTAAATAATTTCTTGCAGAACCCTCTAGATCAGGCTTAGTTACTGTCGTTAAATTCCTTTACTCTTTTTTTTTTAAATCATGGAACATTTTTATTTCTCTTTTATTTAATGGATAGCTTTTCAAGGTTTAATACCCTGTGTTGGTAATTGTGATCTTTCAGGGCTTGAAATATATCTTCCTAATCCTCTGGCTTTGAAAATTTCCATAAAATAATCAGGTATTATTCATATAGGTCCACATTTATAGGAGACTTGACCTTTCTCTCTCAAAACTTACAATACCATTCTTTATCTGTGTTTTTAGTGTTTTAACTATAATAGGTTGTGCAGGGTTTCTTTCTTGGTTCTCTGTATTTGGTGTTCTGCATGCATCTTGTGCCTAGATAGACATGTCTTTCCCTGGGTTTGGAAAACTTTCTTCTATGATTATACTGAAAATATTTTCTATGCCTTTGGTGTGGTATTCTCCTTCTTCCATGCCCACAATTCAAAGAATTTATTTTTTTATGGTGTTCCAGAGCTTTTTGTTTTTGTTGTTCTCTTAGAGTACATTCATATCTTCTTCAAGTTATTTGAATGTAGTTATATTTTTTTATGAATGTTGTCTAGAATTTCTTTTAGATCATTTCACTGAGGTCCATGATTATAGGAATAGAAAATTTTGAAGGAGCTAGGTTATTGTGGCTTTTTTATGCTGTTTTTCCCCCTATGCTAGGACTTGACTATCTTGAGTAGTTGAGTATGTCTTTTTCTTCTTTCTCTCTTTCTTTCTTTCTTTCTTTCTTTCTTTCTTTCTTTCTTTCTTTCTTTCTTTCTTTTTCTGTGTTTCTTTTAAAGTCACCTATACTGTAGTTATATTATAATATTCAGGAAGAACAGTTCTAAGAGGGTTGAAACATTGTTTTTCTTTATGGGATTGATATTTGAGGGATGTGAGTTCTATTGTTGGTCTTCTTTTAGTAATCAACTACTATTTGTGATAATAGTCAATAGTCACTAAACAAATAGCACACTACTTGTTTGTCCTGTTCTCTGCCACCAGATGGCTTTTCCCACCTGGATATACTACCTTGAGTCACCTCTGAACAACTGAAGTTTGGGAGTGTAAGATTCCTGAAAGTCTTGTTTGGAGTTGGAAGACCTAGGGAATAGGGAGGAGCAGGTGTTACTGTATGTTTATATTTTTCAAAACCTAGTTTAATAAAGGTTCTTAAATGCTTTAACCTCCCTTCTAGTCCACCACCCACCAGAGGTAGTGGAAAGGAAAGGTTAGTAGAGGAAAGCAAGATGTCGGCCTTTTTAGAATTAGTTCTTTGGAGCCAATCAAATCTGCATTGTCAGGATATTAGCAGGTCAGTTCACACAAATCAGCAGCAATAGCTAAATCCACTTGCAAACACCATTCAGGAATCAACAATGGCAATTCAATCCAGTGGAAACCTCTAGGCTCTGTCAATTGGCCCAAGTCTCAGGAAGCAGCAAGAAGCCAATGGGATACCACCAGAAGTTCTTTGATGCATTTCTCTCTATGAAGTCATGGCAAACAATGATCAACAAAGAGTGGCAAGGGGTACCAATACCACACAGTGTCATCTACTGCCTGTTGGGATATATTTATACTATTTCCAAACCTCTCTCAACCATCCACTCTAGCAAAACATCACTTGTCCTTTTCCCAGGGAAGTTCCAGAAAAACACTTTGTGTCTGTTCTCAGCAAAACATCCTCTCATAAGAAAATTTCCAGCAAAACATCACATGACACAGTCTCCAAAGAAACCAGACATTTTCACTTCAGGTTACTTTAGCAGAATGAGAAATGAGTACCTGAAGGAGTTAAATATCCTATGGGATGGTGTCTTAGAGTTTTACTGTGAACAGACACCATGACCAACTCTTATAAGGACAACATTTAATTAGGGCTAGCTTACAGGTTCAGAGGTTCAGTCCATTATCATCAAGGCAAGACCATGGCAGCATCCAGGCAGGCATGGTGCAGGAGGAGCTGAGAGTTCTACATCTTCATCTGAAGGCTGCTAGCAGAATACTGACTCCCAGGCAGCTAGGATGAGGGTCTTAAAGCCACCATGACACAACTACTCCAACAAGGCCATATCTATTCCAACAGGGCCACACCCTCTAATATTGCCACTCCCTGGGATGAGCATATACAAACCATCACAGATGGGAAGGAGTAAAACCTATCTCATGGTATAGGGAAGTGGGATCTAAGAAGATCTAGGCAGCCTATGGTGTAGAAATGAGTGGGAACTAGCTAGTGGCATAGGGGCATATGATCTGGGATATGTAGGATACCTTGGCAGCTCAGGGAAGTGAAATCATGGAGGTGCTTCATAACCTGTGGAGTGGGAAGGAGAAGGTCCTATCTGGATGTAAGGGAATACAAAATGTCAAGGATCCAGGTGGGTTGGAGGTACAGAGACGATTCTGGAGAAACCAGTGAAGAAGTCTGGTAGCCTTGGGGAACAAGGAACCAGGTAGCCAGGCAACCTAAGGAAGCTAGTTTTACAGTCATTATTTATTTATGTGTGTAGGATGATGCAGCTCACACAGCACAGCTTGTGAACGGAGATCAGAGGGTAACTATCAGAAACTGGTTCTCTCCTTCACGTGGGCTCTGTGAATCCAACTCAGTGTTGGTAATCAGGATTAGTGGTAAGAGCCTTTACCCACTAAGCTTTCTCACTGGCCCAAGCTTGCTGCCCCTGTCACTATCCTTGCTATTACTTGATGTCATAATGCTAATGTGTTCATCAGTGAGCGTGGAAGACATTTGCAGTAGCACAGCATTATTTAGCCAACTATAGATACAAGAGATATAAGTACTTCCGAGAACAGAGATGATGCTAAGATGCAGTAAAAAAGCAAGTGATGAAATTTTGAGTAGTTCTATCTTATATTCCTAAAGTAATTCAATTGATTTTAAGTTGGTATAATTTCACTTTTGTTCTGGCTCACAGAAGTTCTGAAAATTTAAGTTTTCTCTCACAAGCTAGTATAAGCTGGTGCCAGAAGGAAGCTGGAAGGCAGGGTGTCAGCTAGGATCAAGTAGAAGGATAATACCCAGGATAGCACCATGCACAGGCATTGCACACAGTGGCTGATGTTATAGATATTGTTTCTATATTGAGCATGATTTAACTGATAAGAGAAGAGAGTAGTTTAGTTGAACTTATTGGCAGACAATTGAACTTAGTATGTGGTAAATCTGACTTTTAAAATATAGCACTAAAATTTATGTTGAAATAGAACTATCTTAGTAAAACAATAGAGATTTCCCCTCACTGTAATGTTGGAGTATGTCACTTATTTTTCTTGTTGCTGCAACAACAAGAATAGACAAGAAGCAATGGAGGGAAGGAAGAATTTACTCTGGCTTAAAGTTAGATGGGATACATTCCACCATGATGGTGAAGGCACGGCCCTGGGAGTGGAAGAGCAGCTGGTCAAATTTCGTCTCCAGTCAGGGAGCAGAAAATGAACAAAAAGTGGAACCAAGATATAAAATGACAAGGTCTGCCTCCAGCGACCCACTTCTAGGGGTGGGAAGCAGAAGCCAAACTGGGTGACTCGCTAGTCACTGTGCGTGTGTCTTCCAAGGCTCTGGGTGGTGTGGGATGGAATGATTGATGGTTGGGCACAGGAAAAGGAAAAACATGCCAGCTGGAGGTCAGAGATATTCATTTGATTTTTCTCACAGACTAGTGGATAAATATTATTTGATAGGAAACATGTACCTTTAACGTGTTTAACATTTACCATGTAATGGCACCTGTAAGATGTCAACGGTAAGATGGTCTTATGTTTCTTTCTCTTTAAAAAAAAAATCTTTAAAATATCTTTCTTTGTTGTGCGGGTATGATGTGTGTGAGTGCAGGTGTTTGTGTGCTCTGGCACGTATGCAGGGATCAGAGGACAACCTGCAGTGTCAGTCCTGACCGCCACTGTTTGAGAGTCTCTTTGTGTTTGAGGTTCTGTGTTCCAGGCCAGCTGGCCTGTGAGGCTCCAGGATTCTCTGTCTCTACACCTCACCTCACCATAGGAGTAAAGGCATTACAGGCCTACAGTGCATCAGACCGTGTGCATCCCGGGTAACTGAGCTCAGGCCTTCACATTTCAGAGCAAACACTTTCCCTCACAGAGCCACCTTCCAGCCCACGCTTATTTGTTTCTTGCTCCTTCCACTTTCTTCAGAGAGAAGCTGCACTTTTGCACAGTTCTCTTCCTGTTGTTTATCAAGAAGCACTGTGACGAAAACGTGGAGAGCAGGCTTCACAATAGTGTTGAACACAACATAAAGGGAGTAAGATTTTTTTCAAGGTTCCTCAACCCCCTATCTCTCACACACCAAAAGACAAACAAAATACAAGACTAGGACCCCACCAGCAAATGTCCTACGAATAACTCATAAATCAGTAATGACATTATCCAGATCTTTCGGCTGATACACCAATGAAAGCCAGAGAGGTAATACACCCAGGGTCACACGCCACAGGTGGGGGCTGACACTGGTGACAGGATTTTCTGTTTCTTTCCTTAGCACAGTGTGAGCTCTTTCCTTAAGTGAATCTGCTAAGCAGAATAGGTTTCCTGAGGTGAGGACAAGAGAGGAAGGTTTGAGCACCCAGGCACAGGTGGACTGCTGCCGTTGCACACAGAGCGACAGGAGAAGAAAACCTCAGGCTTCCTGAGACTGGATATATGCTTGGCTGTAGTGGAGTGGTTGAGCAGGAAAGGAGGGAAGACAGAAGGCTGATTTGGTGGAGGGCCATGGAAGGAATAAAATTAGTCACTGTAGCTACAGAATAGAAGCCCTGAAACTACACGGAATCTATAGAGTCTCAGGTGGGAAAAATCTTGAGAGCCATCTGCCTAATACATAAATTTGCTCTGCATATTGACAAGGTGGTGGCTCAGCCTCCTTGGATGTCCTTGGAAATGGAGAGCTCATTAGCTTCTCTCCACAGATGGCACAACAGAAAATTCTTCCCGTGTGGAACCTCAATTTGCCAACTAGTAATTTCTACTCTGGCCAGGAGTGGGTTCTTGGGTCACACACAAGCTATTTGCCGAGCAGTCTCTGGGGCCAGATCACCTATGGAGACCTTGTTTACTGGTCACCGACAGACTTCTGGGGTGTTTCTTTATCCACACTAGCTAATATAACAGCAGTAAGGCTGATTTTATGTGCTTCATGTCAGTGGCTTTGTGTAACTTTATTTTTCAATATTGATGACTGAAACTAAGGCATGTAGTACTATGACAAGCTACAAGCACCGTACCTGCTTTTTCCTCTTTTAAAAAATTTAAGGTAGAATTTTAGTTAATGTGAAGGTTTTAAAACATGAAAAGACCAGACTGACCTTGAACTCACTCTGTAGCCCAGATAGACCTTAAAAATGTGATTCTCCTGCCCCAGCCTCCTCTGCTGAGATTCTATGCCTATGCCATCCAACACAGCTTGTATACATTTTCTATGTTGTCATTTCTGTACCACAGTTGTGCAAGTTGAGGATCAGAGCGTTTCTAGGCCTTGCTCAGGGTCACTTGGAGACCTTGCACTTGTAGCATTCTGGGCTTGTGTATAGGCAGGCTCATCTTCTGACTGTTTTGTGCTGCTACAATATAATTGTAGGAAAGTACAAGACTAGGTAGTTTACAAAGAATATACTATTCTTACAGTTCTGGAAGCCAAGAAGTCCAACATTATGGTGCCATAGGCTGGGGTGGGTACAGTAAGTGCCATCACATCACGGAAGGGCAAGAGAGTACAAAGCTACTCTACAGCATTTCTCACTGTGACCTCAGTCCACCGGGTGTGTGTGTATCACTTTTAAGACCTAAGTATTCTATGGGCATATTTGGAGGATTAATTTCCCAATGCATCAGCTTTCGGGAACACATTCAGCTCATAGCAAGTACCTAAAGTTAAAACATCCATTTTACCTAGCATAAAAAGAGAATGCTCTGGAAGGTAGGGGCTACCTAGTGTTTGCAGCTTGTACAGTCCCCCTCTATGAAGGCTTTGCATTGGCTTCCTACCCTGACACCCTAGTCTGGAAATGCTTAGTATGTTTTGAACAGGGAGCCCTGAGGTTTCATTTTGTACTGAGACTCAAAATTATTTCCTGTTCTTGGTCTACTGTGGAAAAGAAGGCAGAAAGTGATCAAGCTGATGAATAGCCCCTCTTTTGGCAGCGCACTGCGTCTAGTGTTCTGCAGGTTAATCTATGTCTGAGTCATCTTTAAAACCCACACCTCATTCAGTGGCTCCTACTCCTACCACCAAGGAAACCCTGGGATGGGGGCTGCAGGGTTCAAGCATGGAGCAGCAAGTTCTCCCTTCCTTGTATCCTCAGTTCCGTGCTGGGGACAGGCTGAGTTCTGGCAAGAAGACTTTCATGGTTTTGCTTTTGTTGTTGTTACTTTCTATTTCTTTAACACAATGTCTCTTGTCAAATGAAATTTATGAACACAGAATAGGAATTAGAGTTTGAGATCTTCCCAGGAGGGGCCTCTACCCGCTGAGGGAGCGACTCCTCATGGCTTCTCTCTCTCTCTCTCTCTCTCTCTCTCTCTCTCTCTCTCTCTCACTTTCTCTCTCCCACTTTCCTCACTTACCCCTCCTCTCTCTTCTTTCTCCTTCCTCCCTCCCTCTCCCTCCTTTGCCCTCTCCTTTCTCTTTTCTCTTTCCTTCTTCCTTCCCCCTTCTCTCTCTCCCTTATTTGCCTCTCCTCTCTCTTCTCTCTTCCCCCTCTCCTCCCTCCTTCACCCTTCCTCTCTCCCCTTCCTTCATTCTCCCCTCCTCTCCTTCCTTTCTCTGTCTGTTTGACTCTGTCTGTTCCTATCTGTCTGCTATCTGTCTGTCTGTCTCTGTCTCTCTGTCTCTCTCTCTCTCTCTGGAGGGTACCCTGCTTCTAGGCATCCCTGTAGACTCAGTTTGGTCAGTGTACTCTGCCCAAGGTTGACAAGAGCATATATCCACCCAGCCCTTCTTTGCAACCTCAGTGCTTGTCACTACTACTGCTGGCTAGGTGTCACCTTGATTACAGATTCCATCCAAGTGGCAGGTAGGTATTTGGGAGAAAGCGTTGGGATGGGGCAGGAAACCTGGGTTTCTAGCCTGGTTGATCTTTCCAGACTGGATGAGGAGTTCAGAGCAGGCAATGGTCAAGGCCTGCTCTTAGTATCCAGCACAGAAGTTTGTGAAGCTTTGTGGTAGGAAATGGAGAGACGTTGAGTTTAAGTTTCCTTCTCTTGGCTCAGAGAAAACAGGCTCTCAATCAATCAGGATGTATTTGTTGAGGTCTTTTAGTTTACTACGTTGTGAGCACTATGTCAGAGTGATAAGTGGCCTACCCAGGCAGCTGGAGGCTCACTGTGAGGAAAGTGCACAGTGGCTGATCTCACCCATGGAGTCGGCTCTGTGCGGGGTACCATCCACTCAGTCCAGGCATCTGTCCATGACGTCCTTAGAAGGGGGAATACAGACTCAGCGGCTGCAATAGTGGACTAGTCAGCTCTTTGTTACTATGAATAACTGCCTGCCTGAGGCAATCAGTCAAGAACACTGGGCTCACCATTTTGAGGTTCTAGTTTATGATGAGTTGATCGCATATCAATTGATCCCGTTGCTTTGTGGCAGCACATCATGGGTAGAGTATGTGGTAGAACATACTCTCATGGTGAGAAAGTGAAGTGAAGAGTAGGGGGCTAGGGTGCCATCAACGCTTTCAAGGTCATATCCCCAGTGACCTAAAAATGTCTCCTTCCTCTCTTAAAGCATCAAGCATTGCCCAAAAGGCAAATAGCCTCTAGCCTATATTCTCTGCACATTTTTTGTTTTGTGACTGTATCAAAAGAAGGAGATCCATTTTGATAGAAATGATTACTTGTTATTTAGATTCAGAAAGGAAAACTGACCGTCAACCATATAGAAACATGTCCCACGGTTCCATGTTTCTTGCAACATCTGAAGAAACTGATTTAACAGGTATCTCAGTGAAGCTAAGGTGGTGCCATCTGATCTCCTTTCCCTTCCCAAGCCAACATATGATCACCAAGTGTGTTAGTTAGGGTTCTCCAGAGGAACAGTGTGCGTGTGTGTGTGTTGTGTGTGTGCGTGTGGTGTGTGTGTGTGTGTGTGTTGTTTATTAGATTGACTTACATAATTAAAAGCTGGATAATACAATACAGATACCTTGCATGCTGTAGAGCCAAAAAATCTGTTAGCTTCCCAATCTAAGAAACTAGAAGCTCCAAACAAGGAAGGCCAATGATACAGTCCTGGTCTGAGGCTAGTATCCAAAGAGCTCCCTGAATAGTTGATAGCATCATCCATGCGATGTTAGATTTGCAGACATGAGGAATGCAAGAATTACAGGGTCATGGAGGGTTCTACTTAGAAGGCCTGGAGGGGGCGGGACATGAAATATGTGGCAGGGTTAGAATTCTTTTAGGCAGCACCCAAGAGAGCAAATGTGTGAAGCTATGAGAATGGGGCCTATGTTACGGATGGAGACTGGTGATTTTAAGGAAAAATGTCCCTCATAGGCTCAGGTATTTGAACACTTGGTCCCCAGTTGATAGTGATGTTAGGGAAGGCTGTTGGATGTTTAGGACATGGAGCCTTGCTGGAGGAAGTACATCACTAGGAGCCAACTTTGGGAATTTATAGCCTTCCCCAGCACCAGTTTGCTCTCTCTACTTTTTGACTATGGTTGCAGATGTGATCTGTCAGCTTCCTGTTCTGGCAGTTCTCTGTCAAGCCTCACCTCCTGTTATGGACTCTCCCTCTGGAGCCATAAGCCAAATAATAATATTCTTTATCCCATAAATTGCTTTTGGTCATGGTGTTTTATCACAGTAACTAGAAGTAGCTGCAGGGGATTAGAGATTCTGAGACCAAGGCGTATGAGCTAAGGAAGACTGTAGCTGCTGAGCAGAGTCAGGTCAGGAGTAAGGCATGTGGGCTGCAGGTGACGAGGCAACAGGGTTGAGGATACCCAGTCCTTTGGAGCTGGTACAATGGCAGCATGTGCCTTGGGTGGAGCTACAGGGTTTACTGCTTGCTCTGCTGGGTTTGGGTCTAGTGTTGGTCTAATCTTTCCTTACTATTCTCCTATTCATCTCTTTTGGTGTGGGAATGTTTCTTCAGAGTCATTGACTTGGCAGTATATGAACTGCTTTATGATTTTTTTTCTTTCAAAAAGAAACTCATAGCTAAGAGTTTGCTCTGAGTCTCAAGATGTTTTGGATTTGGACCTTTGGACACTACTAAAACTGCTGAGACTTTTGGAGATGGAAGTTGTACATTTTTTTGCTTGTATTCAAAATGGTCAGGCCATGCAGAATTATGACTTGGTTACTGTCTTTACTTGGAGAATGACGATTGGTTTAAGGAGTTGTGCTGAAGTGTTGAGTTGCCAAAGGGCAGATTTATGAAGGTTGATCTTGGCTGCCAACTTCACTGGACTGAGAAGAGCTTGGCCAATTAGTAAAACACGCCTCCAGGTGTACATTTGAGGGTGTTTCCAGAGAGGACTAACTGGGGTGTCGGGTGGGGAGACTGGTCTTAAATGTAGAAGGTACCACCCCATAGGCAGCATCCCCAGCACAAGGAAGAAGCCTGGGAGTCCAGGTGTTCTGTCTGGTTCCTGACCACCACACAGTGACCAGCTTCCTCTGATCATGCTACTGCTTCCATGATGCTGACCCTCACCTCAGAGCCAAAGTGACAGGGCTAGAGGACCATGGGCTAAAGCCTCTGAGACCCTCAACTAGAATAAATGTTCCTTCCTTTTAACTTGTTTTCTCAGGTGCTTGTCACATAATGGAAAGTTTGACCAACACAGCAAGTGGCACAGATGCTGTGCTTGTGACGATGGAGGCAGCTATCCCACGCTCCCTGACACCTGCAGGGTGGAGCAGTAGAGCTTCTTGTTGGAACCAGTCAGCTCTTAGTCTCCCAAAGTGCTTCTTCTGGTTTGCTTTCTGCCTCCAAAGCTCCAAGTGTTGAGCTTTACTGCTTTCCTTTCCTTCGTTTCATCTTTCTGGAATGCTATTCCATCTTGTGACACATGACTCAGATGCTTTTCCCTGCTCTGACCACCTGAAGGTCTCCTCCTGGGAAGCTTGTCTGCAAACATTCCCGAAATGTGATGTCTCCTGTTGACTCCTTATCTCCATTGCCCAACACTCAACTTTGTTTTTGTCTTTGTTCAGGTTATAAACGTCTGACTTTTTGACCTATGCCTTTATCAGTCACTTTTGCTGTGTGAGGCACTGTCCTGTGCACAGAACACACTTTCACTTCCTGGCCAGGAGAAGGGAGAAGATGCAGAGATGGGAACCAACAGGGAAGAAATGTGCTTTTCTCATGGCTGCAGATGCGCAATCTTTCCCAGGGTTAAATCAACTGCTTGGGAAGGTAGAGAAGCCTCACAGAGGGTCTGGCTTTTTTGTTGGCCTATAAGACAGAGATGGTGGTGGCCTATAAGCAGTTGCTGGCTGCACATATATGTAGGGTAACCATCCAATAGTCTAACAAAGGAGGGGGATGGTGGAGTGTCAGTGTTGGTGTTGAGAAGGGGAGATGAAAGAAGAGGATGAATGGGTAAGGTTAGGAAGTAGGTTGGTAAAGAACTAGTCTCGGATAGAGCTTCGGATCGTCCTCTGGGTAGCAGGGAGCTTCCAGGGTCTTTCAGTGGGGTCTCTTATTGTTTTAGAAGGTTGATATTAGATTTAGAGTGGTGGAGGTTGGAAGTCGAGCGTGGAGACAGGTTGCTAGACACGATTCCTGTTGGATGTTAACAGCAGCCAAGGATGAGAGCTGAGGAGGGGACCTGAATGAGTAGCAGCCCCAGACACCACCAAGGCTGTATCTCACTTGGTGTGATCAGGCTCTGGCTGATTTTTAAACAGTGCATATAAATATATGTATACGTCTGTGAACATTTTGTTTTTCATACAAATCCCCAAAAGTAGGTGACTATTTCTTTGCAGGGCGCTTCTTCAGACATCCGTGAGAGTTCACTGTGGCAGTTGCAAGCTGATGAAGTTCTGGTCAGTCTAGTTGGTGAGCAGCAGCTTCTTATCAGTGTGTGTGGGATATTTTGGGGTTCTGGAAAAACACAGTCAAAACGCACATTCTGCCATGTTTTAAAAGAACCAGCCCTGCCAAGGATGCTTTTCTTTCAGTTTAAAAGAACGTCTTTCCAATAGTTTCTTGTCATTTTTCCGAGAAAGGTACTGTAGTATTTCATTAAGTCCAATCTGTTCTCTGTGTTGTTTATTGCTATTTACGGGCCAGCAATATAAACAATGGGGGTAGGTCCTAAGGAGAAGAACAATACTTCCTGATGTAGTCTTCTTGCAATGAAAAAGTGTTATTCTCTTTACATGGTACACACCACCCAAAGGGCAGACAAGGGGGCTTGGAAGAATGTCTTTTCCTTCCCATCTGGCATTGCCCCGACCACATAATTGTTTTTTAGTTAATTAGTTCAGATGCTGCCGTGTAATCAGTCTTTCTTCTC
This sequence comes from Mastomys natalensis, assembly GCA_021653895.1. Taxonomy (NCBI): domain Eukaryota; kingdom Metazoa; phylum Chordata; class Mammalia; order Rodentia; family Muridae; genus Mastomys; species Mastomys natalensis. The sequence goes on from JAJTUV010000569.1 coordinate 406,615, forward strand.
TCTGTTTCTCTCTGCCTTTCTCTGTCCCTCCATGTGGTTAGCTACTTTGCTTTAGTTCCTAACTGCTTGCTTAACAGTCTATCTACTGATGCTCTCAGCTTCCAGATACGGAAAATAAATTTTCTTTATGTTAAGGCTGCTATTAATATATTCCTGTTTGTCTTTGCCTGAGTTATGAGTATCCCTCTGCCCAGAGCATTGCATCATGGCAGTTGTGTAACCTTCTCCAGCACTGCGGTAACTTCAGGGTAGAAACGCCTGCAGAGTGAGCGGAGAGAACAGGCAGGCTTGGATGTGTGAACATTGAAAACAAAGACTGTTCTCTCTAGAGCAATCAAACAAACTAACTTGTCCCGTGCTCCTGATACTCTTAATCTGAGTTACCTATTGGCCATATTTAATTGTGGAGACCATGCGAGGTACCAGCACCAAGTTTTGGGAAGCATCCTTTGGTACTGTCTTGGTGGGTGCAAACATGTTTGTAATGCACAAGCTAGCATATTAACTTTAGAGATATGGAAAGCTGAACAGCCTGTCTCCAAAGAAGGCCCAAGTGGGCTTGTTACCTGAGCAGGTATGAGGGTGACAAGGCCTTCGAAGGTTTGGATATTGAACATTGCTCCTTGTCCTCAGAGACTACCTATGTGTCTTACCTAGGACCTCATCTCAACTCCTTAAGACTACCAATCTGTCTAGTTTCTATGGGTGAAGAGAAGCAATGGGACAGTGCTGATCTTTCCTATGTTAAAGGATGCCACAGAAGCAGCATTGGAATTTAAGGTTTTATTTTTAAAAGAATTCTCAGAGTATCTGACTTAACAGTCAAGTGCTTTCAACTGTGTTCCAGAGTTACATGGAATCCAGGACAGTGACTTAGGAAGCCTTCCACCATGGAAGGAGTCTTGCATCCTGCCTCCACTAAAAAACAAAAACAAAAACAAAACACCCACTTTATTGAAAAAACATTCCATTCGATATATTTTGATCATGTTTTCCTCATCCTCGGTCTCTCTTAGGTCCTCCCACCTCTCCACCACCCAACTTAATGCTCTGTTTTTCACTCACTTTCTCTCAAAACAAACTATAAAAAAGAAACAGAAATAATAGCACAAAAACAAAAATCAAAACAAAACACCAACATGATGAAAAAAAAAAAAAAAAGCCCAAACAAAACAGTGTGAAACAAGAAGTTCACAAAAATACATTGAGGTCATTTCCTGTTGGCCGGCTACTTGTAGGCATGGTGTTTGCACTCAAGTGTGGTGATTATCCCAGTCAGACTCCAGTCTGACTGTCCCTTTGCCACCAGGTACCAATTGTACCAATTACAGATAGCTTCTTGGTTAGGGAGGGGGCTCAGTGTTTGCTTCTTCCTTTTAGTCCTGGGACCCCATCTGCCTTGAACCTTGTTGGTCTTGTGCTCGCTGCCACAGTTTCTGGGAGATTCCATGCACGTCAGTCCTGAAGTATCTGGAGGAGGCAGGATGCAAGAATCCCTCCCTGGTGGAAGGCTTCCTAAGTCGGTTTCGTAGCAGTCATCCATCCATCATCTCTGGCCCTAACCATCTTTCTGCCCCCCCCCCCCTTATGCATGGATTCCTGAGCCTGAGAGGAGAATTTTGTGGAGCAGTGGACTGTGCCAGGAAACTTGGTAAGGTTGAGTGGGTTCAGAACCCCTGGCGCCCACCTGAGGACGGTAGGAGTTTCCCTACTCCTGACCAGATTCCTGGCCTGGAACATGTGACCACAACTCCACATATAAGAACGTGACCACTGGTCACTTAGCACAGAACACGGAGCTTTTCATGCTAATGAGGTATCTAGATGGGCCCTGAGGGTTTAGCCAATGAGCTTCCCTTCCTAAACGCTCCTTCCTGCAAAAGATATTTAACCTCAAGTACACCTCGAGGAAGTGGTATGCACCCATTTTCCACAGTGAACAGCCGATAAACAGTATGGACAAGCCAGGACTGTCTCTTTCATCAAGAACTGCAATGGGAAGCATGGAGAAATCTACAGAACCAGGCAGCCTAAGTCTTCAGCCGAAGGTGCCTCCGAGCTCCGGAATTCACCCCTGAGCTAAGCGGGAGTTCCTTCTTCCTTCAGCGCCACCCCCCACAACCACCACCACCCGGCCTCATCACAGGCCCTCAGGCTCCCTCTGTTCCAGACTCCTTCCCCCGATTTCAAGTGGTGTCCAGATGCCCAGGAGTTAAGGGACCCTTGGCCTCAGCCTTCGTTGTCCTTCACCCAGGCTGGATTCCCCATTTTAGGCTGCATTTCCCACCCCTGTGCGGTGTATCGGCACTTCCCGCAAGCCCAACACCCACTGTCGATGTTGGCGTAGGGTAAATGCAGTCTAGCACCCTATGTTTCATCTGCCCAGTGGAGTTCCTGCAGCTGGGGCAGTCAGACAGAATGCAGAACCACAAGTTTGCACAAAGACATCCCATTTAAGACTGAGTGCTCCAAAGTCTCCTGCTCTCTCTGCACACTGTCCAGTTGTGGAACTCTGTGTTCCCATCTACTGCAAGAAGAAGCCTCTCTGATGGAGGTTGAGTGCTGTCTCCTCTACCTGGAGTGAAAATGATGAGGCAACTCATTGTTCTTGTGGCTTGTGTGTTTTGGCCATGTTCTGTTATTCATTGTGTGCCACTTCTTGAAGAGCCTGGCATAGTGTTGTACAACTTTAATCCTGTCACTTAGAACAAGGAAGATCTCTGTGAGTTCATGGCCAGCCTGGTCTATATAGAGAGTTAGTTACAGGACAGCCAGGGTTACACAGACCATGTCTTAAAAAATAATAAAATAAAAATAATCAACAACCCCCCAACATCATCATCATCATCAACAACAACACCCTGGTTCTAATTGGATTCTATTGCCATGCTTCTGGCTCCTCTTCCTCCCTAACCTCAGGCTTGCTAAGGCAGTAATATTGATAGGACTCCAGGTCCTATCACAAGCCTGTCCCCAGTATCAGATCAGTCACCTATTGTTGTTACACACACCTGTGTCTACATCCTGAGACAGAAGGGATACCAGGGGCTGGAAGACTTTCTGTCAAAAGATCCCTGATTTTGTGCAGAGCCTATATGGCGGAAGAATGTTTTGGAATGTTGAAGGAATTTCCTTTGTGAGTGGGGAGAATCTTTGAAGCTAAAGACGAATGCCTGACGGGGAGAGGACATATTTAAAAAGGGTAACCCTGGAGTGAATCAGGCCCAACAGTCCTTTTGTAGCTTGTCTATAACACTGAGGACTCCCAGCGTTCTTCCTAAGAATCAGCTGCACTCAACTTCTCCACGTTTACATCTGTTAAAGGAATATTGTCAAGACAGACTCTTTGCAGCATAGTGTGTGTGTGTGTGTGTGTGTGTGTGTGTGTTCGTGCACTTGCTTAAATTTTTCTTACTCTCATAAACCAAACACTTCATGGATAATTTTGCCAACAGTATACTTCTAAGCCACAGTGATCAGATGTGTTGACTTTCTGACCCTCACTGGGAAGCTATGATTCTTGGTTTTCCCCATGGTCCCCATATGTGGTCTGCTGGGGCTACGTTTGGCCTACATACAGAGTCTGTGTCTTGGATCTGTGGCTCTAGTGGAGGGTGTCTGTCTTGCTGGTGGGCTTATTTGTGCTCATCTTTCTAGAGTCCAGGCATAGGCCCCAGAAGAGCAGAGTTGCCTAGAAGAGGCCAGGACCTCAGCCAGGCACCTGCTGACCAGAGATATATGGTCATCATCCACGGGGGGGAAGGGTTGACCAGTGCTGTGGGTACAGACTTGTACTCAGTTAACCTCACCGAGGCAGAAAGAAACAAGCATATAGAGACAGGGGAAGGCAATGAAAGCTGGAGAGCCAGCAACAGAATGGGGACTCTAAAACCACATGAGGTCACAAGGCAAATGTCAGCTTTATCCTCTCTTCCTGGATTTTATATTTTATTCCTTGTGTTTGAGGGAATCTAAGCTCCCCAGATACAGTCCATCTTTGAGGAAGGACAAGAGTGGCCTAGACCTTCCCAGAGCCAGCCCAATGTGAGTTGCTCCCTAGATATTGCTTGTGAGTGGTGACAAAAGGACACGGAGGCCTGCTGTTTATCTGCCCACGACCATCTCTGAGTCTTCCCAGCCAGAAAACCCATGAAAATGCTTCTAACAATGGGGTGTCTAATTCCCTCCAGGGAAGACTTCCTTGTGACCAGTATTGTAGTCTCAGGGAGTGCAGAGGCATTTTGTGCCTTGAAACCATGGCCCTGGTTCTGATAGTAAACCAGTAGATTTCAGTCTACAGAAAGAAGTATGTGGACACCAGTTTTGGAGTAAATAGCTCGCTGGCTTCTTTTCGAGACTTCTGATTTCCAAGTTTCTGCAAAGAGTTCTCCAGATTTCACGTAGTCTTTTTCAAGATGCTTGGAGAATCCCAGCTTCTGCAGGAACATCTGTTTTACAGGAGAGAGAGAGAGAAAGAGAGAGAGAGAGAGAGAGAGAGAGAGAGAGAGAGAGAGAGAGAGAAGCAGGAGCTGTTTCTGTTCAATCCACCTATGAACATACAATGATCGTCTTTGCCATCTCTCCATATAGGGACAAAAATGTAGTAAAACTGTGTGTATGTATGTGTTGGGGGTGGTATGCATGCAATGTGTGTGATAAATAACACATATATATGCTTGTGTGGCATGTGTGTGTTTTGCATCCAATATTTGTGTGTGATATGTGCATGTGTTACCTCTAGATGCATATGGTATGTGTGGCATGTAATGTGTATGTGTGTGGTATGCAAGTTGTATGTATGTGTGTGGTAAATGTGTTCTGTTTAAAGTATGTGTGGTGAGTAGGTTGTATGAATGTATAGCATGTAAAGTGGATGGTGTGTGCATATGTGGCATGTGTGTGGTATAGTATGTGTGTGCATATGTATATGTCCTCATGTGGATCTATGTGTAATTTGGAATGGATGACGAGACACATGCTCCCACCTGAAACTCCTAAAGCTACTAAGCTAAGCAGGGCTGAGCCAAGTGAACTTGGTAGGAACTGCCAGCTTGAGTCACAGAGACCGGAGATGGGGACATGTTCTGGGCGCAACCTAGGGAAAACTCTTCAATCCTAAATACCCTCCATCTCTGCTTAACGTTGTTATTTCCCTTTTAGATTTTACACACGCGCATACAGCAGTATGGTATGTCAGCCTCAGTGTCAAAGACAAGCACTTGCCTGAGTAGTAATTTCCCTGCCACCTACTGCTTTCTGAGTGACCCAGGGAGTCTGGCAGAGCCAGCCCGGAGGCTCATCTGCATGCTTAAAGATGTGCATGTTACTAATGGCCTCTTTTGCTCTTAACAAAAAGATTTGAAGATGAAATTAGCATCTGCTTTTGCTTCCATTGCCTCTGTCACTGGAGTGGGAGCGAGGACAGTTGATGTTTCAGAATGACAGACAGGTGTAAAAACTGGCTGGAAGCAGCAATGTTGTCAGGAGACTGTGTTTGTGGGTGTTCAGACGTGAGTTAAACCAATCCATTACACTTGTTTGGTGTTCACTGGGGCTGCAATATTTTTATGCAGAACCCGAGACACAGTTCAGTAGTGTTTATTAGCGACCTTGTCGTGTCCTCTGAGTTATGGACGAGTGGCTCAGAACACCGGGGGCTGGTGTAAATAACTGTGCCACAGTTTCTCCCTGTTCCCTATCCCTGAGGTGATGCTGCCATCTCGGGCCTGGATTTTGAAGTAGACGATGTGAATGTGGCTTTTCATATCAGAAATATTTATAGAATTTAGTCTGATTGAACAATTTCTAAAGCCCCTGTGTTGGAAATAATACAAGTCAGGAAGGGAGAATCTCTCATTCTATAAAGTACACCCACAAGGGCTTAGATCTCTTCGGGGTGCTTTTTGGTGAAAAAGTAAGGTTTACCAGCCTGATCAGCTGATTTTCTTTTCCTTCTATTTTTATTTTTGTGTGCACGCATGTGCATGTGTGCACGCACATGTATGTGTGTAATGTATGTACACATGTGTGTATTAAGATACATGTCTATATGAAGGTCAGAGACACTGGCTTTCTTCCTGGATTGCTCTCTGCTGTATTTTTGAGACAGGGTCTCCTGCTGAACCTGGAAGATTACTGATTGGCTAGACTGGCTGCCCAGTGATCTCTGGGGATGCTCCTATTCCTGCCTCCTGGTGCTTACAGACCCAAACCACACCTAGCTTCTGTGTGGGTGTTTAGGGATCTAACTCAAGGTGCTGGTGCTGCTGCAGCAGGCACTGTGCCAACAGAGCCATTTTCCCAGCCTCATCAAGCTGGTTTTAAAGTGCAGGTGTGGGTGATAGAATGTCTGAAAACTCCATGGCACTGGTCAGGAGTATCTGTCTGGCATGATACTGTGCCCACACTATCTTTGAGGGAGGCTTGTTACCTGATGTGGTTGGGCTCCCCGCCCTCCACTGGAAGAATCCAGAGGGATGTGTTGTAGTAGAAATTATTATTTAACCCCCAAATTTGTCGCTGTAAGATCTCCTACCCGAGGGAGACCAGTATAGGAAGACACAACTTTTATGATATAAATTGCACGCCTGGATTGGGCAGATTTACCACTACACTACTCTAATCCCCGGCTATGAGATCCCTTATAATGTGGTTCATCTAGGCCACGTGGTTGTCCTCCATCGTCGGCTTCCTTCTACTGCCGGCTTCCTTCTGCTTCAACTTCTTCCTGCTCTCCTCTGCCTCTCTCTCTGCTTCTTTCACTGACTCCCTTCTCTTATATCGAATTCCTCTCACTCTCTCCTCCCCTAAGCCTTTTTCTCTGCCTCCCCTTCTACTGCCCAGTCTCTGGCTCTAGCCTTTATTTTACAGGTTTTGATTGGACAGAAGGTTTACAAGACATCACTGTGTACAGATTTAATCATCCTCTGCAGCCCCTCCCAGAAGGGTGGAACTAGGATCAAAATACAAGGCTGAGGCTATCCACAACAATGTGTGAGCAGACCTCCCAGGGTTTGTGGAGCTCAGTCGGCTTCCACTGGATTCCTGTGGATGGTGCTGAGGCAGGGACAGGCTTCATGACATGTGTAAGCCCACATACCCTGTAAGTGACAAAGTTAAGGTTCACATCAAAGGCTATGCTCTTTCTGTGTCTCCCTGGTATCTGGAAGAGGAACAACACTTTCTGTGTGATGCCAGAGAGCCATTGAAAACCACAGGAAAAACTTGCAAAGAGCAGACAATCCATGGGCTGCTGTCAACATCTAAAGGTGGAAAGGCCAGGCCTGGGGACAAGATGAGGGCAGCAGAGAAAACTGACATAGTATATTATAGGATACTGTATTGTATAGTGTATATGAATACTGTAACAATCCTCCCTCTTCTCATTCCTTCAAAGTAAACCCCCAAACACACAAGCACAGTGGAGTCAGTGTGGTTTGCTGGGCCAGCTTCTGATTAGTTGGAAATAATGTTTCCTAGATTTATTCAAGTTCATAGCTTTGTATTCATTCATTTGTCTACCCACTTATCAACAATTTTTTTTTCCAAGTGCTTTCTATATGTCAGGTTCTGGACATGCAATGTTTGACGACAGTCCCTGTCCTCTAAGAACCCATGGGTGCTGCTAGGATATAGTGCAGTGGTAGAGTGCTTGCCCAGTATGGACCAGATCCTGGATTCCATCTTGAGTGCTGGGGTTGGGGGGAGGAAGCTTTGAATGTGAAAGCAGAGAGCCACGTAAACAGGAGTTTTAAATTCCATGTATAAAAATTTACAAGGTATAGAATGTGGAAAACTGAACCCAACTTTAGAGGAAAGAAGATTTATGAACTAGCAAAAGAGCATACGAGATCATCCTAGTGGGTGGAGCTGGAGATTATCACGCTAAGGGAAATAAGCCAGTCTCAGACAAATATCATGTTTGTCATATGTGAAAATACATATTTAAACATACACATATACATATGCACACACGCATATGACATGAAAACAACAGAATTTGAGGGGGAGTTTTGAGAACTGTGAGGGGGAAGGAAAGGGCCTAAGAGAGAGGGTACGAAGGGGAAGAGGGATCTTTTAGATTTAGATAGGATGGGAAAGTGAAGGGATGCTATTTAAGTTGGAAGAACTGGAGGAGAGAAAGAGGACAGAAGGCAAACATGAGCAGGGTACAATGATGTATGTGAATGAAAATGTCATCATGAAACTCATTATTTTCTATGCTAACTAGGAGAGGAAGCATGACCCTCTTGGTGTATGCTCCCCCTGCTGGTGGATGGAGGCCTACTTGCCCCAGGGGGCAGAGTTTTCCTCTGCCCAGTCTAAGATGCTGGTGGCAGTCTCTTGTTGCTCTAGTGTCCAGCTTTAAAGTTCTGAGAATAAGCTGTCTCTTTGAAATTTTCACTTGGCCAGAGATACTCTGAATTAAAAAAAAAAAAGACAGGGAAGCTATTTTTTTTGACTCCTACTTCGTGCTAAGCTTTGCCATTGAACACTGAAGCAAGATACTGTGTGCCCATGTTCAGTAGAGTCCTTGAATCTGCCTACAATACCTGCAGTCTGTTGTCACGTGTTAGGGGTTGGGAAGCAAGGTGTTACGAGACGTCCCTGGCTGGTGAGAATAGATATTTCCCTCCAATTCCTTTCCCTCTCCTGTTGCAGGAATTTTCCAATCTCAGCCACAGAGATCCCTGTGGCCCTCTGCCTTCTTACCAGAATGGACTCATCTGAGCCCTAGTGGGGACACTACCAGATTTAACCTGGGATCCCCATAGCATATGCATCTTCACCAGGTGTGATTATAGAAGCCAGAATGCGGCAGGTGAGCGAATTGGCTCCTTACCTCCAAGGCAGGACTGTACTTAAATCATCTCAGACAGATGGTTAACTGTCCTATTTTAACAGGTCTCCAGGGAGGAAGATTTCAAAATTCCCTATGGCTGTCTGTTCTAGTATTTAATCATCTTTATTGCCAGCGAGTTCTTCATCCCCATTCTAAATCTCCTTGGCTGTGATTTAAGACTTTTTTCTTGGGGGGAGGGGGCACTAGGGATCTTGGGCTTTAGGGGAGGAGGCAGATTCTGTTTTTAATTTGCCCGTCTCAGGAATCATTTATTTGAACATCCGTTGGAGTTTGCTTTCTTTGTTGGTAAACAGGATAGAGTTAGGATGGTTCTTAAGGACTCTTCTAGCTTCAAAAGCTGTGAGTTCTCATTTAAAGTGCTGCCCTGTGGTTGTGTGCAATCAACCATGTTGTGGAAGTAACAGTGCTTTGCTATGTAGAAAACTTGTAGCTGAACTTCGAAGCGATGACATGCAGTCCTGGTTCGTGAAGCCTCTCACCGGTGGAGACAGTAGAGGTACGTGAGGGAGTGGACAGTGAGGGACAGGGTACTCTACTCTAGGCCTTTCAGAAATCCCATTGCAGTTAGCTAGTTGGTAGGATAAGGATGGCATGTATCAAAGGTACTGCCCCGCCTCCAGCTCCAGAGGACATGTGAATAGCTGGTTAGATGTTTGCTCTCTCTGCCTCCCGACCTTTGAAGAACAAATGTTGGAGGATAGCGATGCCACCAACCATTATGGGGTGATTCTTTGGTGGCCCATCACCTCCAAACCAGAAGAAAGGAAGCAGGCCATAGAGGCATTATGTGGTCCACAGACAGCAGGGATTAGTACAGCAGGATTCCAGGAGCCATTGGGAGGCAGCCATGCTAGGGAAAAGTTCTCTTAGGAAGCAAGAGGGTGTTCAAGACAGTGAACCCCTTTCCCACTAGTTGTAAAATATTCTGGTCTGTGTGTCCTGAGAGCCAGGGCTTGCTGCACACAGCATTGGTAGCTTTGTTTATGGGCATGGTGCTTGTTCATCCTGGGCAACGTTCTATCAGCTGAAGGACCAAGAGCCCTGGGCCATGCCGTAGGCAGGAGCAGATACAGCTCTGCCAATGATCCATCCCGTCATGAGATAGGTTAATCTGTCAGTTGCGGTATAGTCTTACCTCCTCAAGCTCCTAAAAGGGAGAGAGGAGAAAGACCTTCTTGTTGAGTAGGCTGGCAAGGAATGTTAATCTCTTGCACATGGCAACATAAGACAGTAGAATTCTACTGCCTGGGCCTGCTATCAGTGACAGAAATTCACATGGTATTTCAGAGTTAGCTGGAGGTTATAGTACCTCTGACCCAACTCAGTTTTGAAACTGTTTGTTCAAAAGTGTGGCATTGGATTGCACCAAAATGGTCTTGGGCCTCTGGAGGTGTAATGAGGGAAAAGACTGATTCCAACACAGATGTGGCTCTCCTGAGAAGGGGCAGGATTCTCCACTTTGTGTAGGGGTGCCCTACAGAACTGCTTCTTACCAGGATGCCAGCAGAGAAGGTTCACTTTAGTGCCAGATTATGCTCCACTAGATCAATAGCACAGTGTTTAGAGATGCTTGAAGTTTGTGTTGTTTCTAAAGTTAGTTTTTCTTGTCCCCAGGACTAAGTGCCTGGCAGAACATTTTTTTTTTTAATTTTTGCTTTCTTGAAAAAAGTTTTTTTTCATATAATACATTATGATTATGACTCTCCTTCCCTAAATTCCTCCTAGTTTCCCCCCCGTCTCCCCTCCCATCCAGACCCACATTCTTTTACTGACAGAACACAATTCCTAATTTCAGAGGATTCAGTACAGATGGGCTTGGTTCCCTATGCTTGTATAAAGCATCAAAGTAGCAGATCTGTGGGGTGGAGTCTACTGTTCACTTTAAAATTGAGTGTGTGCATGTGTGTGTGTGTGTGTGTGTGGTAGGTTAAGTCAGAGGGCAATTTAAAAGACTTAGTTCCCTCTTTCTACCATGTGAATCCTAAGGACAGAATTTATGACCTCAGGCTTGGTGACAAGTACCTTTACCTACTGAGCCACATTGCTAGCCCTGTATTCACTTCTTGATAGATGGGAAACAAAGAGAAGGATACCAGAAGGGGACAGGAAGATATGTGGCCCCCCAGGGACCAGCCTCTAGTAATGCCCTTCCTCCACTCAAGTCCCACTTTGTCCCTTCACCTACCTCCTTGTAATGGCGGCTTTCCAGAGACAATGCATTGGCTAGGCAATCCACTAGTTGGTACCAGGTATGCACCTACTATGGGGGATGGGCCTTAAGTTCAATCAGAAAACAGTTGGTTACCTACATAACATGCATGCCACTATTGCACCTATGGCATATCTTGTTACACCAGGTAGGTCAAACTGTTCATGACCCACTTCTTTCCCCAGCAATCAGTACAATGAAAGTTAACTATCCTAGAGCAGGCTTCCTGGTCATTATCAACTTGATTTCTCCATGTTCTGTGATAAAGTGTGTGGTATCATCAGGAATTGGGTCTTACAATCGAGTTCTTGTAGGCAACGAAAAGCAATAGCAATATTCTGTATTGTTTTTGGGAGCCTCCAGGACATTCCTTATTAACATTTGAGTGGGGTGTATCTATCCCATACCTAGCACTGAATTTTTTATTCATTAACCTATGGGTTCTGAGAGGAATATTATCCTCTGTGTAGGGTATCCCCATATAAAGTAGTGAGTTCCATATAGACTTTTGCAAATATCTTTAGTGTTAATTATCCTTTCTCCTAGCTCTTCCTCCCACCCCTTTCCATGTAAACTAAACCTCCCTCACCCTTGATACTCATTAATACTCAAAGTTATTATTGAAAGATGAATATTGATTCTTGTTATTTTATTGATTTCTGTGACATTTTCCTAGATCACTTTGGATTATTTATCCCAGTATTGTTTATTTATCCCTGTGACATCTTTGTTCTGTTTATCCTTGTCTCCAGATGAAACGATTGCTTCCACTATCTTCTGTAGATCTGGCTTACTGGTTATGAATTCCCTTAATCTATTTTTATCATGGAACATTTTTATTTCCCTTTCTATCTTAAGAGGTAGTTTTGCTGGTTATAATATTCTGGCTTGGCAGTTGTGGTCTTTCAGGGCTTGGAATATATCTTTCAAGACCCACAGGGCTTTAGAAGTTTCTGTCAAATAATCAGGTGTTACTCCAGTGGATTGCCTTTAGAGGTGGCAAGACCTTTCTCTCTTCCAGCCTTCAATGCCTGTTCTTTAGCTTGTGTTTTTGGTGTTTTAACTATAATTTGTTGTGGCAATTTTTTTCTTCTGGTCCTCTCTATTTGGTATTCTGCATGCTTCTTGTATCTGGATAATATCTCTCTTTCACTAGGTTTGGGAAATTTTCTTCTAGGATTTATTGAAAAATATATTCTATGCCCCTGGTGTGGCAGTCTTCTCCTTCTTCTATACCCATAACTTGAAAATCTGATCTTTTCATGGTGGCTCAGAGCTCTCACATCATAAATTTTTTACTAAGTGAACTAATTGCTCCAATTTATGTTCCAGCCATGTTACTCTGTTTCCCACACGATCCATTTTACTGGCGATGCTTACCACTGAGCCTGTGGTTTCATTTGTGGAGTGGAGCATCACTTCCAGCACATTCCGTTCAGGTTTCCTTCAGTGATTCTCTTTTCATGTTTGGATTGATGTCAGTATTTCATCCAGCTCTTGGACTTTGTGCTCTTGCTGTGAAGCTCACGTCTTCTTTCCATTGTTTCAACATAATTATAATCATGGTTTTAAATTCTTTATCTGGAAGTCCTTCCAGTTTGCTCTCATTAGGAGCCATTTCTCTGGGATTGATAATTTTGGGGGAGGACATGTTATCTTGGATTTTCTTATTGTTTTTGTTTCTATGCTAAGACTTCTACATCTGGACCTAGTTGTTAGTTGAGTCTTTCTTTCATAATTTTTATTTTTTAAGTTCAAGTATCTTTTCTTCTTTGAGTGGAGGCGTTTACAATGTTCAGGAGAAGGCTAAGCTGTAGTAGAGTTGAGGGCTTTTTTTCTGTAGCGTTGATGTTTAGGGCAAGAGGTCTGACTTTAGTCTTCATCTGAGTGTCAGATGCTACTTTGAGTCAGCATTGGCCTCTTGTCTGCAGCTTCACTGTACACTGGGAATTGGGGAACTCCTTGTGCTTTTAGGCTTTACTCTGGGTCAGCTCAGTCTCCACTCTTGGTCTATAGCTTCCACTGCTCCTGTGTGTGCCTGTGAGCTTACATTTCAGTGAGACTACACTAACCCACTAGAACACAGAGTTATCCTTATAGGTAGATTTGTGTGTGTGTGTGGGGGGGGGTACATGTGTGTGTGCATGGGTGTGTATGTGTATTTGTATGTGTGTGTAGGTATGTCTACATGTGCATGTGTGGGTGTTTGTGTATGTGTGTGTTTTTGTGTGTGTATGTTTTATCAAAAGCAGTCACTTGAGTGTAATAGCTTTCTTGGAACCGCCGTCACTCTTCCTGTATTCTTTCCTCTCACCCATGATTCCTTCTTACTCTACTCCTATCACCTTCCTAGTTTACTTTTTGTTGCTGTGATAAACAGCATGACCATAGACAACTTTTGGAAGACAGTGTGTTTAGTATACACATCCCTATCACAGCCCACATTGAGGGAAGTCAGGCAGGAACTCAAGCAGGGTACAAGCATGGAGTCTGGAACTGAAGAAGAGGCCATGAAGGGGTGCTTCTTACTGGCTTGCTCAGCTGCTTTCTTATATAGACCAGGACTAATTGTCCAGAGGTGGCACTGCCCGCAGTGAACCAGGACCTCCCCACTGATCATCAGTTAAGGGAGTGTTCCACAGGCTTGCCTGTAGGTCAATCTGATGAAGGCATTTTCTCAGTTGAGATTTTTCTTTCTCTCAGATAATTCTGGCCTGTGTCAAGTTGGCAAAAGACTAACCAGCACACCTCTTCCTACTCAAAAACATAGGGAAACATATTACAACACAGACTATGCATTTAGCACTGCCCAAGCTCCTGCTCCACTGGACTTGAGAGGATAGGAGTCTATCGAGCTGTTGTGACTTAGAAACAGAAAGAGTTCTTTCTTAGAGGGATATGATACTTTAAAATAGGATACTTAATGAGTCACTGTTTAACCTGAAGATTACATTTCCATTCGGGGAGCTTGAGTCACTATGACACTCTGATGGAGACTGCGCATATATCTGAGGGCTACTGCGACTTTCCTCTTCATGGGGATGATGACATTGTATGGGTAGCCACTTAACCCAACACCATGACAGCAGACCCTCACTGAAAGAGTGACCCAATCTTTGGAAGCCTCTTTATTACTTGCAGTTTGTTCTGTTAGCTACTTCCTGAGTAACTGCTTTCTTACCTTTGCTGATACACTATGCCACTTGAGACACAAAGTTCATGGGGCTGGGGAGATGGCTGAACAGTTTAGAGTGCCTACTATTCTTGCATAGGGCCTTAGTTTAGCTCCCAGCATCTGTGTTGGGTGACTTATAACCACCATAAGTCCATCGCCAGGGAACCTAACACCACCCCCGTCTATACATTCTTTTTTCAAAAAGATAAAAAATGTTTGTTTTTAAAACAATCAATGTATTTAGGGCAAGTTTTTGACAAACCAAAGAACCACAAAATGAGAGGAGTGTTGAACTATGATTCAGAACCTGTTCCTGGGGATGGCTGGACCCAGGTTATTAAACACTATTAAGCATGCTGGGTTTGTGCCTGGCATCTTGGAGTCAGGATGACTGCTCAGACAGCTTTAAGTGTCTGTTTCCAGTCATCGCAGGGACAGGTCTGGCTTCTACAACATTTTTTTTTTTCATTGCCTGATCTGATTTTTTTCTCAGTCAAGCCATTCCCCAAGGGTCCAATCCACTTCCACAGCAATGTCCTGTCTGCTTGGGTCCAGATGTTTAGCGGTGCATTCCTCTATGTGACTTTTGTCAAAACAGAGCTTATAAAAGACAGATACAAGGAAAGGAAAATGGGCGAATCCAGCTGGAAGTGTTATGAAAGTAAACACACCTTTTGTGGGTAAGCATTACAAAAGACAGAGGCTGTGTTCGATGGTCACTGGGGCTTCATGCACACAATGCAGGCCTCTTAGTAATGAGATAAGAGCCCAAGTATTCATGCAGAGTCCCAGTCCCAAGTAAAGGGTCTTCTCAGCAAAGTAACTCACTGAACAATGATGAGAGGACAGTTTCCCTTTGAGCTAACCGCCCTGATAACCTCCCAGGGAGATTATTATTATTTTTAGGAACATTATCTACCAGCTCAGGCCAGCCTTTCATGTACATGCTTCTGAGAAGTGATTGAAGGAAGGAGGGCAGGTCTCTTGATCCTCATTGTTTTCTTTTATCAGCCTGAAATTACACTGTTAGCTATCTATCACTTTCCATTCATCCACCATCCACTCATCCACCCATCCACCCATTCATCCACCCATCCACCCATTCATCCACCCATCCACCCATTCATCCACCATCCACCCATCCACCCATTCATCCACCATCCACCCATCCACCCATTCATCCACCATCCACCCATCCATCCATCTGTCAAATGTTTATCAAGCACTTTCAACTTCAAAGGTTAGGTAGAAGAGAGTTATTGCCCTTGGGCTGCTCAAAGTCTAGCTGGAGGTACAGGGGATGAGTTGCTCACAGCCGTGTGACCCGTGTTTCAGTAGAGGTAAGGATATGGTTGTTTGAGTGCAGGGGACAGGGGGTCCAAGCCATGCCTTTTGGACTGGTCTTAATGATAAAATGCAAAGGATGAAGACTGGCAGGTTGGGCATAGGAAAGGAGAAGGAATGTGTTGAGTTTGGGCCTAGAGCCTCCTGGACCACTGTGTTGGTGTTGGATGCCAAAGTGTGCTCAGAGTGCTTGTGAAGAATGGGGCTGGGGCAGTCTGTCTACCTAATTACTGGTGCATACGTGGAGGAATCAGTTCCCCCACCCTAAAACAGCACCTCTCCCATCAGCTTGCAAACAGTGCAGGGGCCCCCACCCCTGGGGGCACAGCTAGCTGTTAACTTGGCCAGTGTGAGAGATCACCAAGAGATCTTGAGGTTGGACATGGATCTGTTTCGCTTTAAATATTCGTAATTTGGACACTTCAAAACTATGGAAGATGGCTCAAGTGAGGGCCGTGTGTGATGGGAAAATGGTTTTTAGCCCCATGTTCCCAAGCCTTGGCAGCATCCGTGAGCCTCAGAGGATAGAGCATGCTGATCGCTTGTCTCAGAACATTGCCAGAGTAGGGCCTTTGCCAGATACTTAGATGGAGAAGTGGGTACTAACCCAAGTACCCAGCCCCACCCCTGGATTGCTTTCAGAGTTTTAAGGGAAAAATTTTCAAGATCAAATTGTTACTTGGACAAAATAATTGAAATTTAATTTGACTTTTTGAAACATTTGGCAGAATTTGGTCATGAAAATCTCTCTCAGCAGTTGGCTGGGCACTGGGGAGGTATCAAATACCCTTGATTTTCATTTACGAAGATTGGCTCCACATACTCTCTCTCTGCAAATAGTGAATTTTTTTTTTTTAAAAAAACTGATTACATTTATTTGTGTGTATGCTTGTGCATACATGTGTGTGAATGTGTTCCATAGTACACATGAGGAGTTCAGAGGCTCAGTCGGCTCTCTCCTTTTATTGTGTGGATCCTGGTAGCAAATGGCTTTACCCGCTGAGCCACCTTGCCAGTCCTGACTCTCCTCTCTCTCTTCTCTCTCTCTCTCTCTCTCTCTCTCTCTCTCTCTCTCTGGGTGTGGGGATGTGGTATGGTGTATACACACATGCATGTGTGGTGTATGTGCTTGTATGCCCGTATGGAGACTGGAGGGAGATGTCAGTTCTTCTCCATAATGCTCCATCTCATTTTCTTGAGAAAAGGTCTCTCATTAAATCTGCATATGGGCTGGTAATCCAAGTCCTAGTGACCTCTCTGTGTCACTCTATTGTCACCCCAGCACTAGAGTTCCAGGCATATGCATGGCCATGAGCAGTCTCCACCCCCCCACCCCCCCATCTATCTGGCTTCTACCACAGGAGATCCAAAGCTCTGTTTCTAACTTAGAGGTAAAGTAGGGAGAAAATTTTGTAGCTCATCTTAGGCATGGACAATGTCCCTCACCAGCATGGGAGAAGTTATAAGAGACTGATAGGTCATCATTCTTCTGCTACCCCAAAGGAGTCTTGGGATCGTAGCTCTCAGGGAGGAATTGTGGTAGGAAGAGTAGGGTTGGGGAGAGGGACACAAAGGTTTACATATAAAAGAAGTTTGTTGGGGTTGGAGAGATGATAGCTCAGTGGTTAAGAGCACTGGCTGTTCTTCCAGAGGACCTGGGTTTGAATCCCAGCACTTTCTTGGTGGCTGTCTTCTGTAACTCCAGTTTAATGATATTCATCGCCCTCTTCTGGCCTCTGTGGGTACTGCATATATGTGGTACACAGACATACATGCAGGCAATACACCTATAAACATAAAAATACACCTGGGCTACGTGCCACACACAGAGAAAGCAGAAAGAAAGCTGCTGCTGTGGAAATGTGGAAGAAGATGGGTGCTAATGACCTGTGAAGCCCCAGGAGACGGTGCAGGGCTTCTGAGTGTATGCTATTTCCCAGTTCACTAACCCAATCCCATTTTTTGGGAGTGTCTTTTACTTCTTAATACACTGCCTCTATTTCTAGTAAGTATTTCTATTATTTATTTTTTTAAAAAGGTCACCAGAAAAAAGGGCAGAAAAGAGGGCAAAACCAGAGGGCTGGGTTTGTGGTGATGATATTTAGGCGGGAGCAGGAGTAATTACTGGATGCTATAAAAGACCGTCGGAGACATGTCACATTCCTTCTTCCAGGTAGCAAACAACCTGCTACTTCTCTATTTTTTAACCAAGCACTTTCATACTAATATTTTATTTGGTATCTAAACCCTGTTCTTGGGTGTCCCCCAGTTTATAGTTAAAGGAAATGATATTCAGCATACAAGCCAGACAGCAACAGATACAAGTGTTTACGTGAGTGCATATTCTACTGTGTGACCTTTGGCTTCTCCATCATAAACAAAGACATAGTACATCCAGCTCTGTCCAGTAAATCCCCACAGAAGGACACACTCAAAGAATTTCTTTGGCAGCATGGACTATTCAGCCTTTGGAAGGTTAGGTAGTGAATTTACAGTGTTAGCTCTGTCTGGCCTCTCTGGATTAAAAACACATTTAAAAAAATGGAGTGATTTCTCATGGTATGAAATATAAAGCAACCCAGGGTTCAAGAGCTGCCCAGGAATTCGTGGGTGGCGGTATCCCAAGTGTGACAAATTGTGTGTTTCTTGGTACTTTGTTCAGCAAGGATACCAAGGAGATACAAATTCTTGACAAGGGAGGGGAATTAGATTATGTTGAGGACAGAAGACAGCGTGGGAATGAGGAGCCAGAGGTGTTGGCTTCCTGAATGCTCACTTACAGGTTAAGGTCTTAAGGATTTGACTTTCTTCCCCCCGCCCCACGCACGCTTAGCATTCTGTGTGGCATTCAAGGCAGCATCAGCCGCAACCTGCAGCTGGGAGTGGCCCTTCCAGGGTCTCAGCTTCACCTTCCTTCCTCTCACTCAGTTTGTCAATTTTGGGAATGTCTGTGCTTAATCAGCCATTTTCAGCTTGCTTGTGAATGATGTGATTTCCAGGGCGTCAACAGTTTCAGGTAAAACTGTATCATCCTTTGGAAAAAGTTTCCAATCAAATGTAAACACCAAACCTACCTGATATCATCTGGTGGCAGTTTGGCTGAGAGTGTCCTCTATAGGCTCGGGCACTGGAGCACTTGGTCCTCAGCTGGTGGCACCATTTGGGAAGTTTTAGAAGGTGTGGTCTTGATGGAGGAAGTATGTCACTGGGGACCCACTTTGAAAGCATACAGTCCCTCCCTACTTCCTATTGGTTCTTTCTGCTTTGTGCTTGCTGTTTATGATGTGACTGCTCAGCCTCCTGTTCCTGTCTCTAAGCCTACCACTTGCTGCTGTGCCTTCCCATCATGATGGACTCTATTGCTCTGGAACCATAATCCAAATAAAACTGGTCCCTCTGGAGCTGCCTTTAGTCATTGTGTAATACCACCAAAACAGAAGCGTGACAGACACCCCTTCTAACATCACTTCACAGATATAGAAAGTTGGAGGCTGGAAAGATGACTCCGAGGTTAAAAGTACTGGCTGCTCTTCTAGAGGTCCTGAGTTCAATTCCTAGCAACAATATGTTGGCTCACAACCATTCATAATGAGATCTGGTGCCCTCTTCTGGTGATGTATAGACATACATGTGGGCAGAATGCTATACATGGTAAATAAATAAATCTTAAAAAAAAATACAGACAGCCCCGTGTTTGGTAGTCAAAGATGTTGCTCTACTTTCTTTTCTCCTTGGAAATACACTCCACTTCTTCCTTTAAAAAAATCTTACCTTTATCATGTGTGTGTGTGTGCGTGTGTCTGTATGATTAAAAATCTTTCATTGACCATGGAGTCATTCTGCATCAAAAAGAAGTATAGAAATTGAAATTAATAATTTTTTATGTGGCCATAAGACTCTCTGTCGCACAGTTCTTTTATGCATTATTCTTTAATTTTTTACATTTAAAAATTAAAGTGTACACATGGATTAAAAATATGTATATGTGTGTATCCAATGATCATGGCAATTAGCATTTCCATTTCTTTGAACATTTATCATTTCCATGTGTTGGAAACCTCTGAACCCTTCTGGTTATTTTGGGATATGTCATTAATTCTAGACTGTTAATTACATTACTGTGCTATATAGCAGTATGACAAATTCCATCTATCTACCTGTATCTTGGTACCTCTTATTTTACCTCCCTTTCCATCTTCCCTTTTCCCTCCTTAATGTCTAGTGACCACTGTCTCATTACAGAAATTATTAATGTGTGATTGAGCAAAACAATGTACTCACATTATGAGCTTTTGAAAGTAATTAGACTCGTGCTGGAAACGCCTCGTGGAAAGCTGGATAATGGGAAGAGTGTGGTGTCTGGTTACGGAGGCTTTCTGGATTCCCACGTCAGTGCGTCCCTGGTGGGTGCCCATCCACAGAAGGACATTGGTAAAAGGTGGGAAGAGAGTGATGTCTGTGACAGAAAAGAGAGGCAGCAAGTAGGCTCTGGCTTCCTCTGGTTGTCCTCTCCAGACTAAGATGGAGCACATGTAAACGCTGGGTGTCTGGAAATGGATTCCACATATGCCGGGAGGGCTGCTTGCCTATCAGCTTGAAGAGTTCTAAGCCACCCAACCATGCGGGTCCCTGTGGGAGACTGCTAACATCTCTTAGTCCTTCCACTTGAGAGTAGTTTGCATAAACTACTTCACAAAAGCAGAGACCTAAGCGTGCCTGTATGTCAGCAGATTTTAAGAGTAAAAGAAAAAATTTAAAAAAATCTGTAGAATAAGTTGTAATAGATATCACCACTAATTTACCTAAAACAAATAAAAACTCATATGCTGAAGAAATTGGATGAATATTCTCTGTGCGACACTATCGCAAGATTGTTAGGGTTACAACTTGACCTCGTCTGAGGAACAACTGACAGACACCTCACCGATTGGGAAGGAAGTCAGTTAACGAGGGCAACTTAGCAGATTCTCATTGCATGCTGGTCACACGCAGAGAGCTGTTGTTTTATTCCAGACGGCTGGTCAGAAAGGGCAATGTTATACTGTGACAATGACTTCCAGTTTCCTGGGGCTTCGTATAATAATTGTGACTTTTAAACTTTTTAATTTGAATTTTTATGTTCTTGAGAATTTCACATTTGAGTGCATACATATTATATATGTATTTTTGAAGTAAGCTTATAAAATAACATTTCCTTCTGACTTTCCCAAATGTTCTTAGTATTATTTATCTCCTGTTTGTATTACCTTCCTTTCCCACTCCAGATAAAGCATCCTGCATCTTTCCCATTCCCCCTATAGCATCTGCATCCTGTAATTATACTCTGCATCCAGAAACAGCTAGTGCACGCTTCACAGAGTCACGTAGGGGTCCAGACTGATGGGTGCTTCTCTGTTTTGTAGCCACACCATTTGAATTTCATGGCAGAAGTAGAGACAAGAGAATTGCATTTTAAAAAAGTAACCTTGGGGCTGGAGAGATGGCTCAGTGGTTAAGAGCACTGATTGCTCTTTTAGAGGACCTGGGTTCAATTCCCAGCACCTGTATAGCAGCGAACAACCATGTGCAATTCCAGTTCTCGGGGATCCATTGGTCTCTTCTGGTCCCTAGGGGTACTGCATGCATGTGGTGCACAGACATATACACAGACAAGGCATCCACATGTGTGAAATAAAAATTAAATCTCAAAAGATATATAACATATAAAATATAACAAAAGAACATACAAAAGTCATTTAAAAAGTAATCTTACTAGAAGTGACAACTGTCACTTCTACTGACACTTCCTCACTCAGAACTTGTTCAAAAGATGCATCCTGAGGTAGAGTGACTGGGAAGTGCACCGAGCGTGTTTTATAAACAGCATTGGTCAAGTCAAGGAAAAGTGATCGCTAAGAGTTGTTTAGTAATCATTCAATAAAGTTATATTAATTGAAAAGATGATTACATAAGTTGAACCAAGCATGGGTGACTCTCCTGGCCCCATTGGCCACTCAATTAAGTCTTAATGTATAGACATAAGTTTCATAAGTGAAGTAAAGAAACGGCCTTAGTGAGTTTTCTAAGGCATACAGAGCTCATAGGTGTTAGCTGGGAGTGGTAGAGGAGTTTGAGTGAAGGGCCATTAGCTTAGATGAGGGTATGGAGTAACTGAGTGACGGTCTGCCCAAATGGAAACCAGTATCCACGGAAACGCAGACATAATGCATTTGGGAAAAGGGTCTTTGGAGACGTAGCTGTTTTAAGGATCTTGAGATGAAGAAATCAACCTGGATTATGTAATGACCCCTAAATCCAATAGCAAGTGTCACCGTTAGAGCACAGCAGAAGGAGATTTAGCAGTTAAGGGAGAGGGCAATGTGACCATAGAGTCATGTGGCTACAAGCCAAGGAATGCTGCCAACCACCAGAAGCTAGCAGAGAAGAATGGGTCCTCTTTAGAGCCCCAGAAGGACACATGACCCTGTCTGATTTTGAACTTGCAGTCACCAAAGTAGGAAGAACACGTTGCTGTTATTTGAATCCTCTGATTAGTGACAGTTTTGTATAAAAGCCTTGGGAAATGTGTTCACTCAGGAGTGGCCTCCTCTTTAATGTTAGATGCTGTAAAATGACGATACTCAGTAATTCAACATGTTAAGTGAGTAGCCTGATAAAAGGGGATGCATTTCCCTGACACATCATTTAGGTTTGATGGGGGAAGCAGTCCCACAATATACAACATGGAGCAAGAGTTTGAAAATGGAGCTTGGATCTTGCCTGTCCAACTGTGGGGCTATGGAAGAATCAACAGAAAGCTGCTCACCCCGTAACCAATGACGGGTCTGAAGCTGTTGTAGATCGGCAGAACCAGAGTGTGGGAAAAAGCCAGGAAGATGTGGGCGCAATCACAGTCAAATGGACAAAAAGCCGCAGAGACAACTGGAATCTCTATCTGTTCTCACCACTTTGGACTTTGACTCTGAAACAAAGCCAGAATCTTTCTGTAAAGCTGGCTTCCACCCAGGCCTCAGTAGCTGGAGGAGAAAGAAGGAACCAGAGAGCAGCCCTGTTTCCCCCAGAATGGTAAACCGGTATTTCAATGAGTGTGGATACCGGCTTCACAAGTACAAAAAGCTGCTGCTTTGCTTCCACTGTTCAAATGTCCCCAGAGACCTCTGTAGACAGCTGTGACCTGGGGCCAAGCGAAGAAGATAGTGTTGGAAAACAAGGCTCCAGCAGCTAAGTTGACCAGTGAAGGACAGCTACGATGGTGTTTGCTTCGGAAGCAGCCCACTGACCTTTCTGACCCCTCCCTTCTGATTTACCAATCAGTTACCTGGTTTCAACCACCCACAGATGGTCCCATGTGTTAGTAATTAAGTAACAGGATGTTGTCTGTGAAGGCTGATGTTAGATTGTCCCCACTAACTCCTTGCCCATAGCTCTCTGCCACCAGCAGAGTGACTGGCACCTTGGCCCAAGTGAGGACGTAATAGTACATTTGGGCTTGAAACATTGATCAGGGAATGTTTCAGGTTTTTGGTTTTGTTGAGGTGACTCACATCTGGGAAGACCATTTAAGCTAGGAGAGGTTTATTTGTGTTTACAGTTTGAGGGTCCAGTCCATCATGGTGGGGGAGGCATACCTGCAGAAGCTTGACACAGTTAGTCACAGCATCAGCATCAGGAAGCAGAAAGAGATGAATCCTACTCCTCTAGCCTTCTCCTTAATGGCCCACATTTAAAGTGAGTTAAGGTGGGTTTTTTTCTAATCGAGTAACCTACTTTAATCAATCCCTCCAGGCCCACATAGAGGAGGTGGCCATATGTCCTAGGTGACTCTGTCAAGTTGACTGCACTGATCATCAAAGGGAATTTCTGCAGGTGGGTGGGAAGTGGTTGTCAGGTGGGCAGAAAGACACCTTGGGGCTCAGCTTCTGTTCTTCCATGCAGGCAACAGGGTCCTTTTCCCTACGACTGAGATTCGTCTGCTTGGTAGCTTGGCTCTCATACCTATGGTCAGACAAGAAGAAAGATGAGGAAAACTTACCTATTCCTGTAGCTTCCCAGGGAGTTTCTGCCAGCAGATTGGTGGGATTCCCCCCACTGTCTTTTTCCTAGTTCAAGAATTCACATCCTTAAAAAGGGAAGGATCCATACACAATGGTGATATTTCATAACTGTTTTTTTCCTTACCACTAATACTTCTCTGTAGTATTACTTACGCCAGTTGGATTTGTCTATGTTCATATACCCTAGTTTATACACGGAGTGGCTAAGAGACAATGGAGAAAGATAGACTGCTGGTTTGAATCCCAAACTTTGGTCCGTCAAAGTGTGAGTAAATGAAGAAACCTCTCTGTTTTTGTTTTCTCCCTCATGACATGGTCACAGAAATATCTCACAGGGCTGTGCAAGCGACTTCACATACACAGGATATCAATGATTTTGAAATATTATTATTTAACCAACATTATGTTTAGATTAGTTTCAGGTTTCCCCACTCACACAAACACACTGCAATTAACTTGTTCACTGTACCCTTAATTTCTTCCAAAGGAAGCATTTGTGGGTATGGAGTAGAATCTTATCTGGAGTAAATCATACATGAAGAGTATCCGTATGTACAAAGCGCTGTGTATGGGAGGGAGCACAGTTCACTTTCTTAAGACATGGAAGGTAGGGTGTGTGTGTGTGTGTGTGTGTGTGTGTGTGTGTCTAGGGGATGGGAGAGCATGTGTGCAGGTCCAATACTATGTGGCAGGCCTGGTATGGGGAAAGACTTGGGGCGCAGGTGGAGAAGAAAGAACACTTGTAGCTAGGGTCAAAACTCTCAGGGAGAGAGGCAGGCAGCGACTCCCCCTGTTGCCACCTCCCACAGCCCTGCATCATAATTCTAAATGGTCTCTAGTGGGTGGAGAATTTGTTACCTTGCAAAAGAACACCCAGGGCTGGCTTCCAAAGTTAGAAAGTGGGATATGGGCGTACTTTGAAGACCAAATACTTAGGAAGCGCTCTCTCTCTTTCTCTCTCTCTCTGTCTCTCCTCTCTCTCTGTCTCTTTTTAGAAGGAAAGAACACACTAACAGCTGAAAAGAGGATTGAAAAACGAAACAGAAGCAGCTCGGAGATAGTATTTGCCTACTTACAGGAAAGTTAGACTGTCAATCAAACATGTGACCCCCAACGCACAAGGGTTTGCTTCTCAATCCCACCGCATTTTGTGAAGCATATTCTGTAGTCAGCTCTTGCAACCCTACCATGTCACCCTTGGCCATCCACTCAGCAGAGAGCACGATAAATACAAGAAAATGAATTTGACGTCAGGTTCTCCTGGACGAGATCCCAGTTGGGGGCCCTGGCCATGGAGCATGAGTTTTCGTTTCTCCCATCTCTAAAACAGACAATAATTCCTACCTTACGCTGTAGCAGCGTGAAGCCGGTGAGGCAATGCCTGTAGAGCATTGCTCCATGGCTGGCACAGAGTATGTGACAATCTTAACCATCACTCTTCTTGTGTCACAGGGTGCAATGGGACTGCAGACCAATTTTATTATTGGCTTATACAATCAACCACACTTGTCCTTGAGATGCAGGCCAATAAACTCCCCCAAAATGGGACTGTGTAATTTCTAATTTTCTTTCTCAGACTGGAGGTTGCAAGTTGAGTAATCACATACCAGGATGGCAAAGACACACCCCTTAGAACAGCAACTGTAACAACAAACAATTAGATCACCATTGAGTTTAATACCTTTCTGGGAGTTGAGGGGGGGCTTGCATTTAAACCTGGTGACACAAACCACTTCACAAAGGAAAATGAGGAGTGGTAAGGTTTTGAGTCCTAAGCAGTGACCAGGGAGGCATTTTAAGATGATGCAATGAATGGTACTCCCGAAACTTCTGGGGACATTCATTCATTCACTCAGCATGAATGTATTAGGTATCTGCTACCTACCAGACTTTGCTCTATATACTAATGATGGACATTGCTCTATATACTAATGATGGAGACATTGCTCTATATACTGATGATGGACAAGACGTCTGCCTTTTTGGAGAGAGAGAAAGAGAAAGAGAGAGAGAGTGAGAACAAAGCAATAAATAAATAAGCTATATTCTATGTTGCACGAAGAAACAAAGTAAAAAACAGTACAAGGATCTGAGAACTGCTGCTGGGGGTTTGCAGGTTGCAGTGTTTACTCAGGGAAAGACTAAGAGCAGGGGACAAAGGCTTTGTATGCGCAGGGCGTGGGTGCAGGGTGAGGGGATCATTTCTGGCGTGCTTGAAGGAACAGCAAGGGGAAGGAATAGGAAAAGTATGTGATGGAAGTTGTACCCTGCTATTCCTGCAGTCCTTGTAGGATATTGTCACTTTCACTAAAGTGACAGAGGCCACTCGAGGGGCTGTATTAGAGGAGCACCCTTTGAAGTGGGTTGTTACAACTGTTGTGAGGGGAATGTACTCGAGAAGAGGGGGGCGACTAGAGAACCAGCTATTGCAGAGCGCCAGGTGTAGAACATTGGCTCAGCCATGGACGGGGGCAGCAGAAAAGCGAGGGGCGGTTGCACTGCATTCTGTCTGAGGTGAATTCCACGATACACTGATGTGAGGCGGTGGGAGAGATCAAGTCAAGATGAGTCCAGGGTTCTTACATGAGCAATGAGAGGAAGGCGTGTGAGGAGCAGGCCTGGACATAGGAGGTTTGATTTTCAAGTGGAAAGGGCAGGTTGGCGGGCCTATGGGTCAGAAGGAAGGTCTAGACTGGAGGTTTGCAGCCGACAAACACTTAGCCTTGCTTAAAGCCACGTAGATAATAGGGTCTCTTAGGAAACCTGGAGACAGGGAGTGAAGTCGTCTAAGGGTTGAGATCTAGATCGGGTTTCCCAGTGGTAGGCCCTTCCAGAATGGGCTCACCAGCCCCATCTAGAGGGTCGTGCGTGCAGGAGGTGCCAAACATATTACTGTGACGGTGAGAGTCAGGGAGAAGTGCTTCATAGCTCCCCGCCAGGGTGGCAGAAATAATTAAGAGAAGTAGGTAAGGAGACACTGGCAGAACACGTGCACGCCTGACCCCAAGGAGGGAGCAAACCTGGCTGTATTAATCTGTTCAGACATCTGGGCACCACCGCTGCCATGCCCACGAGGCTCCGCCTCTTGGGCTCTTTCTCTCTCCCCGCCCATCTGCCCATCCTCGCCTGTATGTGTCACTTCTACAACCGCTCTGATTGTAATCGATCAACAGAATCACGGCTCATTTTGCTGTTTCGTTCGGTCGATGTGAAAGAGGCCGGGAGTTGGGCACATTGTAGTCCGTGTTGCCGGGATTCCCCTCCCCAGGCCTTGCTGGCGTGGCGGGGGGGCCCCCCAGGGACGCGCGGTGGCCGCGGGGCCTCGGGGCCTCGGGAGGGTGAGGGTCTTGCAGCCGGGCTCTCGGAGGTGTGTCCGCGCCCGAGCTCGTTCCCCGCCGTCGCGAAGCCAGGGGGTTCTCGCGTGGCGCCGCCGCTCCACTCGGGCTCCGGTCCCCGCCGCGCGCCGCCGCCACATCTGGAAGCGTTCAGCTCGTCTGCTCCGGCGCGCCGGGCGGGCGGGCGGGCGGGCGCGGGCAGGGGCGGGCGCGGGCGCGGCGGGGCTGGAGGGAGGAGGGAGGCCGCGCCGCGCTCTCGCGCCCGGTGTCTCCCTCTCGCTGCCTCTGCAGAAACAGCTCCCTGCCAGAACGGCGCTCGGCGCGGCGCGGCCCGGAGCGGCGGCGGCAGTGGCAGTGGCGGCGGCGCTTCCCGCGGGCTCGCCCTCAGGTGTTCGCGGCTGCCGTCGCCGAAGATCGCGGGTCGGGGCCTCGCGGCGATCGCCCTGGGCGGGCCGGAGACGCCTCGGGCCCCCTGGCGGCTCGTGGTCCACCGGCGCCGCGGGCCCGCCGCTCTCCCTCGCCTCGCCTTTGCGCCTCTTCTCGCTCTGCCTCTCCATTTATTATTATTATCATTTTTATTTTCAAATGGTGTAGCCGCCAGAGGTGCGGTGCTAAATTCTTGGAAGGGGCCCGGATGTACTGAGGATGCATTACAATCTCACGAAAGGAGGCGGTAGTGGAAAGCAGCAGTTTTTGGTGTTTGGTGCAATAATGGGGATCAGGTAATCACCCGAAGGGAGCAAGAACCACTGCGGATCCACGGCTTCCTGGATTTGCGCGAGAGCCGCCGGCCTCGGAGGAGGGATCCATCCGGAGCCGCTCGCGGCTGTTGCTGCATTTCTTCCTCTTTGTGGCTTCTCCTTTCCAAGCAGTTTTTGGCCAATGGTCAATGAAAACACGAGGATGTACGTTCCAGAGGAAAACCACCAAGGTAAGCGGGACCCCAGCGCCTCGCCCGGCTCGCCCGCGCTGCCCACGGCGGGTCCCGGTGGAGCGGCCCGCGCCGCGTGCGCGAGGGGCGCCAACGCCGCGCGCGGGAGCCCGCGGGAGCCGGCCGAGCCGCCGTGCGAGCCGGAGCGGAAAATTCCCGCCCCTCCCCCTCCGCGGCCGGGCTTCTTCGGAGCATGTGGTTCCCATGAAATCCCGAGTGAGGGGGAAAGTTCCCCAAGTGTCAGCGCTGCTGGATTTCTCGCCTTTGCCTCGAAAGCCCGGCCGGCCAGTCTGACCACGGCGAGCCGGGGAGCGGCTGCTTTCGGGGTCCCTTGCTTTGCTGGGGCGCGGCAGGGAACGCGCGCGCTCGCGCGCACCCCACGGAGACCAGCCCCGCTCCAGTGGCCCCCCGGGCTGCCCCGCGTCCACTCTTCCCGACGCCACTTCCTCGGGCAGTGCGCTCCGGGTCGCGGGTGGGGGTGGGGGCGGGGGCTGCAGCTGTGCGTCTCAGCGCGCCTCCTCTCTCCCAGCTCTCCGGTTCCTCAACACCGCCCACCTCTCCACTGCCATTGACCCCGAGAGAGCCCACGCCGGGTGTGTTACTGTTCGCACCCCAGTGTGGACTCGCACCTGAGGATGGAAAGCGGTTAGAAGCCCCAGTAATGTGTGTGGGCTTTTCCATGTTTTCAGGGAATCATGAAAGGGTGTGACTAGCTCTGAGGCTCCATACTTAGTGTTCTCTAAGCATCTCCATCCTGGGCATCAAGTGTCACCAGCTTCCCTCTAATGGTGAATGGCTTTCGGGTAACTCCCCACTTCTTGGAAACTTTCTCCCTCTCCTCCCCGCTCCTCATCAACGAGTTATTATTTTTGACATTGCTTAGTGATTAAGGTGATCAAGCCAGAGTGTCTTGCAGTCCCAAGATGCCCTTTCTGCCGGCGGCTCTCTGTCCCGTTGGTTGACTGTTCCCATGCTCTTTCACCCTCAGCAGATACCATCACTCTTCCAGTGTGTCTGTCTTTCCTTGCCTTGCCAGGGCACTTCTTAGTGACTCTCCAGCGCCCAGCCTTGTGGAAGTAGTCTCCAGGCCCGATATTGGTACCCAGACCCTTCCTCTTTTTACCCTATTGTCACCATTTGGGGACAGGGCCATTGCCTTTGCAGATTAAGGCTGCTGGTCTTCTTTCATCCGAAGCTGATTTGGGGCCAGCTGTCTTTCTGCTTCCCATCTTGGGTGGCAGCGTTAGGATTTTGGCCTCCTTAAGAAGAAAGATTTGTCCAGGGTCATGAGTACTAGGTCTTTTATGTCACAAGAGCACCCTGTCTCTGGATTATCTACCCCTATTCTTCATCTGCCCTCAGATCCCTTTTCTAGCTGATGGAGTTATGGATGGTTTAGGAGGAGGAGAGAATAAGACACAGAGGAAAGGGTGATATTTTTGAAGAGTGGGGGTGGGCTAGCTTTTTCAGGTTCTGCCTATGCCCTCAGTCTAAGCAACTTGGCAGAGGAGAACCCAACAGTGTTGTGCCAGCGGTTACTGCCTGAGGCAAGACATCTTTGTAAAACAGGTATGCCCATAGTTGGTGAGGTCTCCTAGTAGTGTAGGATAAAGCCCTTCTTAGCTTACTTTCTTACTCTGCTTCTTGTCGTTTGCTACTTTGCTTCTCAACGGCATCCCCAAGCCCCTTCCGGGGAGCAGACATTAAATGCAGGAGCAATAGCCCTACAGGTTTTGGAGGAGGATGTAGGGAAGAGGAGGCAGCAGTGACCAGGAACTCTACCTTTCCAGCAGAGAGCCAGCAGGCACTATAGAACCTGGATGGTACTCTCCCTCAGAGCTGCAGTGGTTACATAATTCACAGGAGCACTTTCGCCTCCATCCCTAGATGCGGTTCTTAGGTAAAAGAGCGCCAGGGTCCTTGTCCCCCTCTGCCTCCCACCTTCTTTCTTTTGATTGGCTAGGCTTCTTTTGAGGAGGGTTGGGGAAGGTGGCAGAGGTGGGAAGGACAGACCTGGAGGAGTGTGAATATTTACAAGAAAGAAGTGGCTGGCTTAGTAACTCGTGGCTGATGAAACATAGTTGGGGGCTAGAGTTTCAGAAGGCAGGGAGAAGAGGAGCCAAGCGATGACCTCAGAACAGCAACGGTGACCAATCAGAGTGGAGAACCAAATAAGTTGCCAGGTGGCTGTTTTCTTCTCTCCTGACTGGCTTGTAAGGACTGAATGCACCTCCTTCTCACAGCTTTCCAGTGGTGTATGTGCACCTGTGAGCTTAGGGGCAGACAGTGGAGGTCCGAGGCCAGCACCATGAAACAAACTAGAAGTTGAGGGAAGGAAGAGCTCTGTCCTCAGGCTTCAGGCTGGAGGTCCTATTCCAGCCTTCTACTTTTCTGGGTTGATTATCCAGTGTAGGTTCCAGCTAGCAAGTGAATTTCTTAATAGTCAACCATTTAACACAAAAACACCAGAATGTCCCCTGTCTGCTGGAGACAAGGCAGAGGGGAGGGGAAACACAGTGTGCTTTCTCTTTAAACTACTTAGCCATACAAGAGAATAGCAATTATCATTTAAAATACGGCAATAATACAATGATCACGGTTAACTCTTTTCAAAGGGTCCGAAAGCTGAACGGCTTGCCCCTCAGCTTGTGAAGCTGTTAAGAAGTCCTGACTTGACGTCAGTTTCTCCTTTTCTGCAACTTGCAGGGAGGAAGCTGGAGAAAGGAGGCTTTTTCTTTTCTTTTCTTTTTTTTCTTTTGCATTCCAAATGCTGTTCCTGGGAATGCTGGATGCTTTTTGACATACCAACACAGTGTAAGAGAATCAATGTTTATTTATTTCCACAGAACACATGTAATGATGATTAAACGTATGCACACACAGAGAATTAGAGAAGTCTCTGGAAGCAGATCACATAGGACTTAATTCACCTCACCCTGGATGTTATGCAAAGGAATGTTGACTATAAAGTTTCCTAAAATGGTGTGTGTGTGTGTGTGTGTGTGTGTGTATCTTCTATTAAGTAGAGACTTATTCTGTAAAAGTATATACCACAAAGATAACAGTGCTTTTCTAACACAGTGTTGAGCCAGTACCCCTGCCCCCAACTGTCTTTTAGAATCTTGGAAATGATTTAGTATTTGTTTATTCGCCTCTTCCACTCAAAACTGCTTTTGGTGAGTTCATCTGTGAATAGGATATACTAAAAGAGCCAGAGGGAACATCAAATGGAGGATTTCTAGGCCTTGCTGATCTTTGGATTCTACTTCCTAGTATAAGTATGGCTCGTTGCAGGGGTTGGATGTATTATTAACAATAATCTTGCAGGAACAGACTTCTTAGGACTATCAGTACAGCTGACTTCTGCCTCCACCAGTAGGTGGCGCTACAGGGCTTAAGAGTCAGGCCATGGAGGTGAGGAAAGACACTGGAAGATGGAGAACCTGTTCCCTCATGTCCTGGTGCAGAGGACCTTAAAGACCACCATATGTCTCCATAGCACTATTCACCGGAGGCCTTGAAGTGTGAAGGACTCCCTAAGTCCTTGCATGGATCTTCCCCTTTGGATTGTTTGAGTACATTGCATGTCCTTACCTCAGACTTCTGTTGATCTGAGGATATAGACAGCGTTCTCCCACAGAGCCTTGAGGAAACCTTTGAATGGGCAGCTGAACATACCATGGCCACATGCTGGTTTCCTTCATGCTTTGAAAAGGCTAGTCCAAAAACGAGTAGGCCCACCGTCCGCAAGCTAGACAAGTGTGAGATAACCTGAAGATGCTGTGGGGTTACAAAGTCCATCAGCAGCTCCACAGCAAGAAGGCGTTTCCTTAACTTTGCTAAGGGGAAGACGAAGAGCTGTGTGCACATTTCCCCATTGATTTCTGCCTCAGCCATCTCCTGCTAGGTGGTGACAGGAAAGCCCTAGAGATCAAAGCAGGAAGTCACTGAAGTTCATTCTGCCATTAACTGCCCCTTTCCAACTCCCGACGCTGTCTTCTGATCTCTGTTGCCCCAAGTTTTTGAGTCATTATGGCAGGTTCTATGAGGACTGAAGAACCTAGCTAAGAAGATGTTTGAGTGGCTGGTGCTGCCTTTTTCCTTTTACAGTGGTTGTGGCAGCCTGGTGTTACAGCTCTATGCTGTGTAGGAATTACTGGTCAGCAGCGAGCCACACCAGCTTTCTCAGTGTCCCCTAAAGAATGGAGAAGATGAGTTTATTTCCAGAATAAACTGAAGAAAGCTCCTGACATGTTGGGGAAACCTGGCTGAAGATATTAAAAACAAAGACTGATTAGCCAGATAGCCAGAGTTTAGTCTGCTTTTCGAGTCTGTCTTCTCTGTGGCTTAAGTTAATGTTAGGTACCATAGAGGATAGCATAACTGAATCAAAAAGAGAGCGGCATGGGGAATTGTTTAGCAACATATTAGGTGCTAAATACTTAGCAACATGCTAAACATTCTGCTAAATGAAATGACATTTGGAGTCCTGGCTGTCAGCATTAAAGTAATTTAGTAAATACTTGTTTACTGTTCCTCAAGGTTACATACTGAATAAAATGAGTAGTAGTGACAGGACAAGTGACAGACTCCCTCAGGGAAAATGAGATGTTGTCAGTGCCATTCCAGAGCCCAGTGCCCGGGCTTCAGCTGAACTCTTGCAGATGGAGCAGACCAGGGTGGACACGGTGATCTGTGGAGCTGAGATCCGTGTGTTTGATCGCTACTTGGTGTGGTTTGCCAGCGCCTAGACCTTGTGATTCCATGTAGACGAGGCCAGGAGGCCTCAGCAGGCCAGAGCTGCTTCCACAGTTTGAAAACTCTATAGAGGTAGTCACTTGTCATGGCAACAAGCGAAGTGGCACTGACTCTGTGCTGTCCCCTTTAAACTGATGAATATGGGTCCTTGGGGACATTCAAGGGCTCTGCTTGAGTTCCCAATGTGTGTTATGTGGGAGAGGGATCCCATTGGGGTGAACAAGGGACCAAGGGTCACCTCACAGAGTGTGGTGCAGTTGTGAAAAGATGGCTACTTTAGAAAGTCAAGGTCTCAAAATGTGACAGAAAGGGACAAGAGGCCTGGCTGACCATGCTGTGTGCAGGGAGCTTGGGGAAGGTCACAGGGCATACAGTTACTACCTGTGGATTTGGATTCAATTTAAGAATGGACTTAAGGTTCTATAAGAGGGGAGGTTTGGACATTGGCATGTGAGAGCCAAATGAAGGTTGAAAATAGACTGTTTCTTTCCCAGGGAACTGAAAAAAAGCAGGGGTGACTGGCAAAAACCTGGCCCCCTCTATTTCTACCCTTCTAAAACCCTACAAAATCTCCATGATACCTTAACTGCTAGATGTCTTATGCGGTGTGCTTGTGCGTGCATGTGTATATTTATGTGTCTGTGTGTGGACACACACCGGGACAGGAGTTAGAATTCATGTTCTTAGAAGGGCCTGCCAAACATGAAATGAATAAGATGTTTCTTCAGAGTTTACTTTCTAGGTTCTAGTATTTGATGGGTAAAGAACCTCAGGAAAAATTTCCATTTTCATTTGAGGCTCCAAAAGGGTCGTTTGGGCTGGATGTTACTAGAAACTTGCATAAGGCTCCATTTCCTGCCTTTTCCGGACCACTCTGAGGGCGGGCTAAGCACCGGTGCTGTTTTAGGGTTGCTGGCTGGGCTTTGTGCAGCGAACCCCTCCATCTCTCCCTCTTCTTGGATCCCCTGCCTCCGCTTAGGTACTGACTTCAATTAATGTCTGAGGCATTAGATTTTAGGAACAGAGTTGAGAGGGGTGGGAGGTATCTATCATTGGAAAGGCTTAAAAATAACTTTTAAACTGCAGAGTGAAAGTCCATATGTGTCCACAGAAACACAGAATCCATGATTTTGCACCCCCCCCCCCAGTATATGTGGATTCAAAGCTGTTTTTGTTTGGGACTTCCCTTCTGCACCAAGCTCTCTTGGGCTGGAAGGTAGAGTATCTGAGTTTAAGAAAACAACACATTGAAACACTGTTGACAGCGTTTCACAAGTGTTACTGGAGGCCTGAGGTACTCCAGAATTTTAAAGATCAAACAAAGGAGTCTGAGTTAGATTGACTTATAGCTGAATAATCAAGGAAGAAGTGAATAAAACCAAAAACTAGAAACCAGAAACCAAAACAAACTAGTCAAGATAGGTATGGTATTTTGATATTGAGAGCTCTTCTTGACAACAGTCAGTAACTATTGGTGACTTATCAGTAAGATGCTGGGGCTAAGGCTTCATCTGTATGGTTATTCCAGCTTGGGGGTCAGGACCTGGGGTGTGCAGGGATTGGGGGCTACCTTATGGGGCCAGCTGACATGTCATCTTCTCACAGACACAGCACATGGTTCCCTGCCTTCACTTCCAAGTCCAAAGCCGAATGGGCCCATCTTCACATGTGTAGGCTATGTACAGATAGAAGTGGACCAGAGATTACTTGATGCTATGCTCTCCTTTCCAATGTTGAGTTCATCAGATCTCTTCACCTCTGCCCTGTACAGAGGGACAGGCAGCCTGGAAAAAAAAAACTTTGCTTCAAAAATACACCTTGCTTTTAGAAAATGAACAAGTTCTTCTTCTTTTTTTTTAATTGGCAAAAGTCCTGGTTGTTTGTAGATAAAGAGACAATTATTAAATGGGGAAGGGCTTAAATGTTCCATCTTAAGTTGCAGGATTAACTTTTTAATTTCCAAAAATAAGAATAGTCTCATCATCAAAGAGCATACTGGGAACCTTTTGCATCTACTTTGCAACTTGCTCTTCTGGCCTCTGGTCCCAGGATCTGTAGAGCTGTTCATGTTTTAATTTTTATTTAAGGGGGATCCTTGTACTAAAGCAATCAACCTTTTTATATTTTACAGCGGGACAGGAGTATTACCTAATAGTCACTGAACACCTAGCATGTTCCAGGTACAATTCTTAGAGTGTCATTTGCTTATGCTTAGTATAACTCATCTTTATAATGGAGTGGGTATATACAATGTATCCCATGAGGTTGAAAACTACATCTGCTGGGATTTAAAAGTAGAACAAATAAAAATTGTTCTATTAGTTTTCCATTGTCAGCCCTCACTTTAAAAATATCTGCAAGAATCGACTTATACAGAGGGAAGGGTTATTCTGTGGCAGAGTCTCAGAAGTCTGTTATCTCTATGGTCTGTTGGCTTTGGGGCCTTTGGTGAAGCAAGACATCATGGCAGGGAGTATGTTTAGGAGTAAGGATGCTCACCTTGTGGCAAGGAGAAAGGAGGGGGTTAGAGTTCCAGAATCCCCTTCAAGGACTTGCTTCCAATGACCTAACTTCCTCCCACCAGGCCACACTTCCTAAAGGATTGCTATGTTTATAAATGGCTGAAGACTAGTAAGCAAGCCTCCAACACCAAGGCCTTTAAGGGACATTTCAGATCAAAATGATAGCAATTTATGTGGGGAAGAAACTGGAAGAGAAATCTGCTCCCCACTTTGGGAAAACATCTGTGTCCTCATGGAGCTGCCCTCAGACTTGCTTTTGTTTCTTCTGTGAAAGTGTTGTGGATGAAGAGCCAAAGATTGGATCTTCTCTAGCAGGGGCTATGGGGCCTTTCTCTGACATCTCCTCTCTTCAGCCTATGGTCTGGCTAATGATTTAGTCCAGTTTCTGCCAGGTCCCTTTGAGCCTTTCACTTCAGTTAGGATTAGTTCTAAGGCTATGGATGTGTAACCTTGTTCTAGCCTGTTCTTGGATAGTTCTTGGTGGCCCTCTGGGGAGACAGGCACTCTCCACTCTCTAGCAGGTTTGTAGTACATTTTCTTGTCCTTATCACAAACTCCTCAACATCATATATTATGTGTGTTTACTTACTTAGTTTGTTTATTTGAGACAGGCAGGGATAGACTTGCTTTGTAGTTGAGGCTAGCCTTAAGCTCCTGATCCTTCTGCCTATATCTTTCAAGTGCTAGGATTGCAGGCATGTGCAACTATGCCTGGCTATTTATTTCTAAATAGCAGCTTTGTTGAGATACAGTTCACAAGGTATAACGTATATTCACCTGATGCAGCTTTTAGGGTATTTAGAATTTTGAAATGATCTCCATGATCCCGAACAGCTTCACTGATCTTAAAAGGAAGCCCCGGACTCTGGTGGACACACTTCCTATCTGCCCCAACTCTTGGCTCCCGAGAGTTTACTTCTACTTTTGTGGCTTTTAATGCTTAATTGACAGCAATAATAATTCTACAGGTAGAGTTATCCACGTAGATAATACTTAGTGGTACATAGAAATATTGGAATGTTTGTGATAACCTGTGATAGATAACAGAAAGAAACATAACATAGGTAGGAGAATCCTAGCTCATTTTTGGAGTAGGATCAACAGGCAAAATCCCAGTATAAAAAGGGAAATGGTCACTAACTTCTACCTCTAACCAAGAAGCTATTTCAATTTATACCTGCTAGGAAAGGAAATCCATTTTTCCCAGTGGAGTGTCTCTGGCTATGTCAACCACACTCCAGGGCAGGCCCCATGCTCAGTGTGTGTGTGTGTGTGTGTGTGTGTGTGTGTAATTATGTACATGCTTTCGTTTTGGCTTAGTTTGTGTTTTTTACTGAGAGTTTTTTGGGCTGTTGTTTATTTTTTGTTTTCATTTTTTTTTTTTTGAGAGGGGGGATCTGGAAAGAGTAGGAAGAGGGAAAGAATATGACCAAGATATGTTATATGGAATATCTTAAATAATAAAACAGTTAAACATGGAAAAACATAAAGGTGGGTTTAAAGTATTTTTATGCGCGTCCATACTGCTAGGTCTATGAGACTTACAGATTACTGTGATCTTTTAAAATCCGTCATGTAGCATGGGCTGTTTTAAGCCTGTAACCCGGCAGCATTGACTATACTCACAATACTGTGCAACCTTCACTTTTCTAAAATGTCTTCTTTGCCTCTGATAAAAACTCTACGGCCTTCAGAGAGTATCTCCCTAGGTCCCTATCCCTCCTGTAGTCTGATGATATTTAAACAACTTTCTCTCTGTATGACTTGGCCTATTCTGGATACCTCATGTTCTTTTGCTTCTGGCTCCTTCGCCTAGCCGAGTGTCTTCAAGTTTCAGCCACACTGCACACTGCAGCATGTGCCCGATTCCATCCTTTCTTCTTGCAGAATCCTCCTGCATCAGTCCATTGCAGTTCCTTTATCTGCTCAGTTATTGACTGCCTGAGCACTTCTACTTGTGGCCGTTACTATAAATCCGGCTATAGGTCGGACCACAAGCACACGTTTGATTTTCTTTGGGCCTGAACTGTAAAAATAGCCATTGTGCTGGCCATCTCCTTTATGTGACTCCACGGGTTTGAATCCCCTGGACTGAGAATGTGGCCTTAGGAAATCCCACTGTGTCAGGAGTGAGGGTCCAGTGCTGCTGCTGGGTGACCAACCCCCATATCTGAGACTCGACATTGACTCGTTGACAGTCAAGCAGCTGCTTGCTGGTGAAGACTGCCTATTTCTGCCTTGTTCCCTGGATAGTGGAGCCTTCACCTCAGCTCTCAGCTCCCTGTTCACGGGACTCTGTAACTCAACAGGAAATGGGATCGGCAAGACAAAGCTAGTTGCTCTGTTTCTGTTCTCTCACAGTCTCAGTGGATTGTGTGTGTCATTGTTAGCGGAGGGGTGTCATGTGACCTCTGGATGATGCTGTCTGCCTCTAGCCATACTTGGAGAAATAGCATCTCAGGGCTTTTACTCGTGCATGGTCAGCTAAGAACTGGGCAAGGAGGAAGACAAGAAATGGTTTCTCTCTCACTGTCTTTCTCGTGTGTGTGTGTGTGTGTTGGTGTATGTGTTGTGTGTGTGTGTGTGTGTGTTGTGTTTTGTGAAGTGTGTTTTCTGTGCAGTGGATCATGAAAAGAGGAAAGCTTAAAAGGAGAGAGAAGGGCTGACAGTCCAAGGGAAATAGTGGTGTGTGTTCTAAGGTGATGACCAAGTGACTCTGAAAGCCACTTTCCAAACTTGAGGTAATCATTAAACTGATTGATTAATTGATCATTAAAATGATTAAAAGTAATTATTTTACTTGAAAGTAATACAGTCATTGTGCTTCTGCCTTGGGTGCCCCTGTGTGTAGAGGTGTGTGAAGGTATTGTTGCCTTGCCTGTGCCCCTGTGTGTAGAGGTGTGTGAATGCCTGTGTATGTGGTTTGACCCACACACTCGTAAGTTTCCTCTTGTGGAGCTCTGCCTTTACTTTCCGCCTGCTATCATGTACAGGTGCATCCGGCCCTGTGTAGAGTTGGAATGTGGTTGCCGTGTTACTTGGACTTTTCCAGGTTGATGTTGTGGTTGTCTTGTCTGACTTTAGCAGATATCCTGGGGATCCAAGTAGATTTCAGTGATTCAGACTTCATGTTTGGTCTACATTGGACAGGATCTTACACTTCTGCTTTTCAAATATTTAAAAGGGAAAAATTTTGACCTGTGCCCAGCTGTCTGAAAGACAAGGAGACAAACCTCTTGAGGATAACTGCCTGTGGAATGTTTCTGAAGACGGGGTATTTCATACCGGCTGTAATGAAGACAATCTTAAACAATTCTCCACACAGCATGGGATGTTTAGTCATTAACAGAATGTTACAAGGCATCTACTTCTTGCAAGGCAGTTTGTTTACAGGATCTCTGGCTTCAAGGCCATAGACTGTAGACATCCTTCCTACTGACAAAGATAAGACACCTACTCACATACACACACAGACTCTTTAGCTGTATAAAAATGCAAAATAGGCTTGGTGTCACAAGGTTAAAGTCTCTTTAAAAGGGTGCAGTGACATAGTAAAAACTTCTCTCTCTAAGTTCTTATCTGTATTCTTATAGATTAATGTATCTCTCAGCCCTGATCAGAGATGCTTCTTTGTATAGGTAGGTAGTCATTAATACAACTGGTCAACCTGCAGAGAATAAAGGATGGTGGAGTGTTCAGCTCTAAATGTGACATCCACACCATACTCCTTCCTCCCAAAGTTCAGGGATCATTGAGGAAAAGGGGATGCAAAGATTATAATAGCCAGAGATAGTTGACATCTTCAGAGAAACAGTATTGCCAGACAAACACACATGAAATCACAACTGCTGGGTCAGCATGCATAAGACCTGCATGAAATCAAGCTGACCAAAATCCCAGCCTGGCTGGAGAAGGTACTCATGAAGTCCTGCCCTTAGCTGAGGACCTGTTAGTAATTACAGCTGGTAGGACTGGAGAGAGTCAGTTTTCTTTAAGGATTTGGTTCCTGAGAGGATATTCATGCCTCGTAGGATGGCCCTATACCAATGAGGATATAGACGGCATTAATAAGGATATAGATGGCATTAAGTAGAATCAATGGGTTTAATTTAAATAGGGTATGTAAAGTTGGAACTGAAAATTGGGTGGGGATAGAGAGGCTGTTCATGAGGAGGTAATGGGGATGGATTTGGTCAAAAGACATTATGTGCATATATGAAATTCTTAATTAAGAACAGAGGGATCCTATCTGGCCAACTAGGATGATTAGTTGTGGGAGCTTTGGCCATTTGGACAAAATGGGGTAGAGATGAGAGGTAGATATATTCCTGGCACAGAGATCAGTAGTGTGCTAATGGCACCAAGATTGGGTTTTAAAGGAACGCAGTTAGTTGAGTTTGGGGAGTATGCAAGGCCTGATGGGAAAGAAGTAGGGAAGGGTGGGGAAAGATGACTGTGGAGGACTCTGTCTAAGGCTAGAGCATTTGTTCCCATTTGGTAGACAATGGAAAGACATTCAAAGTGAGTGAGGGGTTCATATGATTGATGGTGAGGCAGGCTTGCTAAGGCTGTGGGTGCAGGCCCATTCTGGGGTACATGGCATTGTCCACGAAGGACAAGGAGAGATTTTCCCAAAGCACAGTCAAAGGAGCCCCTTCATAGAGTAGACTTCCTCTTAAAAAGGTGATAGTTGATGGGGCCGGGGAGGTAGCTCAGTCAGCAAAGTACCTGCTGTGCACATATGAGGACCTGAGTTCAGATTCCCAGCATCTATGTACAAGCCACGTGTGGTAACGTATGTTTTTAACCCAGTGATGGGGGCAGGTGGGGGTACAGAGGTGGTTCCTGAGAACTTGCTGACCAGCTAGCTATTCTACCTAAATCAGTGAATTCTAGGTTAAGGGAGAGACTTTGTCTCAAAAAATAACGTGGAAGGCAGGATAGATGGATTAATGGTTGAAGTACTCACCATGCAAATGTTCAGGCGCCAACGTGCATGTAAAATACTGAGCATGACTGTGAGTAGCTAACCCAGCACTTGGGGTGGGGGCAAACATGACAATCTCAGTGCTTATGGCCTATGTGAGCGCTAGAATCAGTGAGAAACACTTATTACAGAGAATAAAGTGTAGTGACACCTGACTAGACCTCTTTCTCCACAAGTGCACCAACAGGCACACTCACAGGTGTGCCTGTGCATGCATAACACACTCGAGCGCATGCGCGCACGCACACGCGCACATGCACACATTGTACTGGCTGGTTTTGTGTCAGCTTGACACAAGCTAGAGTCATCAGAGAAGGAACCTCAGCTGTGGAGATGGTCTCCATGAGATGCAATTGTAAGGCATTTTCTCAATTAGAGCTTTATAGGAGAGGACCCCGCCCATTGTGGATAGTTCCATCTCGGCTGGTGGTCCTGAGTTATACAAGAAAGCAGGCTGAGCAAGTCATATAGCCATGGGAGCAAACCAGTAAGCAGCCCTCCACGGCCTCTGCACCAGCTCCTTCCTCCAGGTTCCTGCCCTGCTTGAGTTCCTGTCCTGACTTCCTTTGGTGATGAACTGTGACGTGGAAGTGCAAGCTGAATAAACCCTTTCCTCTCTAACTTGCTTTTTG
Source organism: Mastomys natalensis (assembly GCA_021653895.1). NCBI lineage: Eukaryota > Metazoa > Chordata > Mammalia > Rodentia > Muridae > Mastomys > Mastomys natalensis. Next base: position 447,425 of record JAJTUV010000569.1, read on the forward strand.
GTCATAGTGTTTTGTTGTAGCATGAAAACTCTAAGTAAGACACACATGGAGGTGATAGTTGAAATTATGGAAATGAGAAAATTTCCAGGGAGAGAACAGAGAAGGACTGAGCCCTGTTGTTAGAGGACAGGAAGAGGGGACAGTGGCAGAAATGGGGGCAGTGGTTATGGGACAGGGAATAGCCTTCCTCCTGCAGGGTCAAGATGAGGTGATGTTTCAGAAGCCAGTCCACTGTCAATGTTGGATGAAGGAGGTGGAAAGAAACAGGGGAACTGGGAAACTCACTGAATTTGATAATTTGGACATCATTTGGTCTTCATGGCCTTTAGGGTAGAGATGTTGTCCAGCTAGACTGAACACTGTGGAGGTGTGGGCTATATAGTCCTATTCTGGGTCCTGTCTTGCAAGGAGTTTGGTTGTTAGTGAGAAGAGAAGACATAGGATGGTTGGAAAGGAATAACATGGGGCCTGTTGATGAAGAAGGCCTGGGAAAAGGAAGTAGACAGCAGGTCATGGACAGGAGTGGAAGCTTAACCCAAGAAAGAAGGAAGGGGTCTGCTTTCAAACACAGATTCGAGCTATCAAAAGGTGAGGAAGTATGGAGTGGCCTTGCGGGGAGAGCCTGAAGCTTGCCCCAGGGCCCTCAGGAGAGCATTGCGTGCAGGGATGGGACAGATGGAGTGCAGGCTGTGGCTGAGGGTAATGGAGCAGGCAACAGAGGGACTTCTAGGGACATCCAGAGAAGTCACTAAGGCTTCCCAAGTCCCCGAGGGAGCTGGCTTGTGCTAGAGGCCAGCATTTCTAGTGAAAGGCCTTTCAGTACTGTGTGGCCAAATGAGACAGGTGCTAGCCAGGCCAAGTGGGCAGAAGACTCTGGGCCTTCCAGGAGACAAGGCAGCTAGAGTCAGTGTTGGGGAATTGGGATGGCTCTGTCCAGTTGATGTGGCTGGTGGAGTGGAGGGTCACAGGACATACAGTGCAGACAGAGGCTTGGAAGTTTAAACCATACAGCCTGCCTCTGTTCCCACAGTTAGCCTCTTGACATTCTCTGAGTGAATGTACAGGATAGGAAAGTTTTTACTGGGAAGTTTGGAACACAAGATGCCAAGCTCGGGCAGCAGGATTGTTTCAGTTTTAGGAGGGTGAGTGTGTAGTCTGAATCTTAACTGTCCCCCAAGGGTCCATATGTTAAAGGCTGCTCTCTGGTAGTAATTTAGGGAGGTGATCCCCTTAAGAGGTAAGGTCTAGTGGGAGGTCTTTGGGTCATTGGGAGCATGCCCTCAGAGGGAGTACTGGACCCCTGGCCCAGCTCCTTTTTGACTTCTTGGTTATCAGGCAAGTGGATTTGCACTGCCAAGCACTTCCAAGACTGGTCAAAACAAATGCACCAACTGACCATAGGCTGAAACCTCCACACACCTGTAAACGAAAACAAACGTTTGCTCTTGTCAGTTGGTTAACACAACATTAATTCTCAGAACAACTGCCTAGCCGCCGGCGGCTCAGTGCAGAGGTAGGATGCTGTATAGGTGTGCGTGTGCATGTAATCATAGACACGTGAAGATGAACCTCCTTGGCCTCACACTTTGGCCTCTCCCAGCATCTTCTAGAGGCTGAGACCAAGTTAGAGTGCATGGCTTAGAGACCTAAGGTTATGTTCAGCGTGCAGACTGAAGGATGTAGGTAGCTGGAGAACTGCTGGAGAGGAATGTCAAGTTATAATCATATGATGGCCAGCCAAGTAACATGATATCGTGGGATTGTGGACAAGGAGCTTGCTCTGCTAGCCCCAGTCACAGGAGTCCTGTGTGACAGGAGAGAATAGTGTCCCAGCATAGCACGTGGGCAGTGCTATCCTTAGGATCTTCACCTGGAGATCACTCACCTCCGTCTTCTCTCCTGGTTCCCCTGGTCCCCATCTACACTGTCCTAGCCTTTAGCCTAAAATATCGGCTCTCCAAAGAGCCCATGTGGTGTTGAAGCCCCATGATTCTACGTCCTTATAATTATTGCAGGGTATCAAATCCTGGGAACATTTTATTGCCTTTTCTTTCTCCTTACCACCTTATAACACTGTAACCAAGATGTTATGACCATGGGAAAATCTTGGTTGGACCCCATAAGCTTTGCAACACTTACATTTCTCTGTAATTGAGAAAAATACATCTGGAGTGTTCCGTGAAAGGGTTTGAGTGTGGGATGCCAAGGACAATATTAGAACTCCCTGGATGCCATGGGAATACATGCAGCTGGATGGCTCTGGGGTTCCTTTCTGTAGGAGGGAGTTAGTGGTCAGGAGGCACCCCTTAGGTTCCTACCCTAGCTCTGAAATGTGTGCAGGGAGCTGTGATCTAGAGACTCAGGACCGGCAGTTCCTCCTAGCTCTCTGCCTTATTCCTTTAAGACCAGGTCCTGTTGAGCCAGAAGCTCACTCTTTCGGCCTGATGGCTTCCTGCAGCTGCCTGTCTCTGGCCCACAAGACTGAGGTTATGGGCATGTGCAGCCATCTCCAGCTGTTTACGTGGGTGCTGGGGACTCAAATTCAGTCCCTCAAGCTAGCAAAGCAATTCTGTACTCATTGAGCCATCTCCCTATCCCCCTGACTCATATTTCTGTAGCTTCGTGTATGAAACTACCGAGGGCTGTTGATTCAGATATGCAGTAGTGGTGACTAAGAAATCACGCCCACTTCTTAGAAAGTCTTAGGGAAGATGACTTCCTGTATCTTGTATTCTTCCTTCTGGATTCTTCTTAATTCTCTCTCTCTCTCTCTCTCTCTCTCTCTCTCCTCTCTCTCTCTCTCACACACACACACACACACACACCTTCACTATACTCAATATAGACGGTTTGTGTGTATGGAGGTATATGTGTGTGCATTCATGTGTGGCTAACACTACTGAGCTACATCCCCCATATTTTTTTTTTTTTTGAGACCAGATTGTTAGACTACCCAGGCTGGCTTTGAACTTGGACCTGGCTTCCTCCTGTCTTAACCTCCGTAGTAGCTGAGATTACAGGCCTGCACCACCTGGCCAAGTGGCTCATTTACTCTGATAATGGTTTAGACAGGCATATAACTTTTTCAACAATTATTCTACATCAATTTAAAGATAACCATTTTCTGGACCCTGTAGTTTACATGAAACGTCTGCTTTCAGCACTATTCTGAAATTTTAAGCGATACTGTCTTTGTCCTCATGGTAATATAGTTTCAGAGTGTTGCGTTAAAAACATAGGTATTGTTCACAGCCTGCTCAGACTTGGTGAGTGGTAAATTCTACCATTTATCTATCTTTCTTATAAAATGTATACTTATTAGTGGGTAAAATATATTGTATGTGTACCAGATATAGTGTGTAATGTTTAAATTTGGTTCAGTTATTATCTTATTATTATCAAACATTGCTTGCCCTTAGTTGGTTTTATTCTCCTGAAACTCTCTTATTCAACTATCTATTGACCAGGTGTGATGGTGCACACCTGTAATCTTGGGCCTCTGGAGGGTGAGCAGGAGGACTGTAAACTGTAGGCCAGCCTGGGTTTCACAGCAAGGCCTTTCTCAGAAACAGCCCTGCCCCGAAATCTCTCCCCTAACCCACAAACACCTAAACCAAGAAAACAGTCTTATGGAACGTCTTTGTTTTTTCCCTTTACCGTAAACTCTCTTTCCTGTTCTGTGTCTCACTGTCTCTCTTTGCTATGACTGTGTGCCTTCTTCACCTCTGCCTTCTAACTTACCAGTTTCCTCCGCCTTAGAGTAAGTTTTTGTTTTCAATGACATTTTGTTCCTAAAAGCTCCACTTTCGTATTTGTTATATAGTGTTTTCTCTTTACCTCCACTCCATATTTCCGGTTTTTAATCGTTCAGAACACTCTGTTTTGTGGGCTCTGGCTCTCGGGCAATAGCAGTTCTGCTGTTGAGTCCATAAACATTTGTAGATTGTGTGTCATGTCCTTATGTGATATGAATGTGATCCCTCCTGCACTGTGATTTCTGGCCCAAAGAGTTCCGAGCACCTTGAATTTTGAATGTATTGTGCTATTGCTGCTTTGCCTGGGCGTTTTTGGTCCTTTCCCTTGTCTAAAAACTGTTTTCAATGTTTTCTTCTTGATTTTAGTGCTAGAGCGTACTGGTGCTGTGAGTTTCATTGTACAGGATCCCAGTAAGACTAGGATAGCATATGTGCAGAATAACCAAGTTCAGTGTCTGTCCCAAAGTCACTTAATTTTTGATGCTTGTGTTCATGTTAACCCCATAGTTAACAGAGCCCTGTTCCTGGTCTTTGGTATGATCTTTGCTGGCTTCACTTTCTACTCACACCCAGGCTTTGGAACAGTCTCATCTTAACTGGGAGGCATTTACGGTTAATAGCTCCGCTAGTCTGCTGGGATAGAGGCTTCCACCTTAGGCCTTGTCTGTGGCTTCAGATTTGGGCAGAGGAAAAGGACCAGGACCGTTTTCCCCCTCTGCCTCTTTCCTGTGCTGAGCCTTCCAGGCTTAGGGAGAGGGGAAAGACACAGAGGAACTGGGGCCAGAGAACTTCCCCTTGGTGTGTTGTTTTTGCCTGACCTTGGCTGGCCGCCATCTGTCTGTTGTTAGCCAGCCCACACTAGCATTTCCTCAGGGCATCTTTGTGAGTTCTCCGAAGGCTCCTCCTGGACTCTTTCACATTGCCGAGAACCCCGAAATGGTGATGGTGATGCAGTCTCTGGCAGAGCTTGGTTCACTTTTGCAACCTCTTCTTTAGAGGCAGCCTTCTTGGGAAGAACACTTTCTAGTGGCTTGAAGCCAGCTGCTCTTGTATCATCCACTCTGGCTGGTAGAGGACACCATATTTAGTTAGAACTCGGAGTCAGGCTGTTTTCCATTGTTACTCTTCCTCCATGCTTTGCCAGAAGTCCTGTGGAGAATTCTCTATGTAGAAAATAGGTACCAATCTTGGTTTAGATGCATACTCCAGACTCAGCATGTAAGACAGGGATGCTTCAGGAGTATGCTCTGCTCTGATACATTGGGAGGTTACAGGTTCTGTTGCTTGTAGGTGTCATATAGGGCTTGAGAGGCTAGCCTGTTTATGGCATCATCTTAGTCCCTAAAGAGGCCCACTTGAGGCCCGTATCTTTTGCTTGGGTAGCAGGAGCAAAAGGCTGAGTCCATACTTCATGCGTTCTGGCTTCCATGTCTCTGGCTCTGTGCTTATATAGATTGTGTGGCTGGTAGAGAGATGTCTTAGGGCATTTCAGCTCCTCTGGTCCTGCAGCAAGGTATCTAGCCTGTGTCTCAGATGTTATGGGAGGAGCATGCTATTGACGGTTCTTAGGTTTGGGACACCAGCTAGGACTCTGAGATAGCAGGAAGAAGTCCAAGTTAATACTTGTCTGCCCATATTTCTTGCTTTTCCTTGGGTAGGCAGGAAGAGGCTTTGGACCCTTTTTTACTGAATAGAAGTTGCTTTTGGCTTTGGGTTTTATACCAGAGCTTAGTTCTGGCCCTATGCTTTATGGCCTCACAGCTATGTCTCCTGTCCCATGTAGAACCTCTGACCTAGCCCTGGCCTGTGGTCCTATGACCAATCCTGCACCCTGGCTTTCTCAGCAGTGCCGTCTCAGCCATTTACCCAAGTGTTACCTCCCTTCTTACTTCCTGCCGTGGAAGGATTCCCTCTCCTTTGTGCTCCGCTCACATTGCTCAGCCTTTCTTTTTATCGTAAACATAATAAATTCTCCTTCCTTTTGGGCATACACTATGTCTGAGTGTTAGAACTAGAAGGATGGGTCTGTGCTCTGTAGCCCTCTAGCAATACTTATGTTTCCATCACAAGGATGCTGAGAGGACGGAAGCATCGATGGGGATGAGATTATGGGGGTGACCTCACTTGGTTTGCTAAGCAGTTCTCCAGAAGATCATATGTTTATAGAAACCATGTTTATAAGGAGAAACTCAGAGATCAATGCGATGTGAGGTTTAGTAGTGTATTTCCTTGACTCAGGCTCAAACCCGGTGAGCTCTGGTCGGTCTGCATGATAGAAAGTCCTTGTTTATAGACTCTTAATCTTGTGGGCTATCAGCTCGCTCATTGTTCCTTTCCAAGTCATTTGATATAAAAGGCACATACTAGATCTACATTAAAATATGCGCTTAGGACATTAGGTGTGTTCGTTAGTTTTTTATTACTGTAACAAATATCTGAGACGATAAACCTGTAGAGAAAAAGTTATTTTCATTATAGTTTTGGGAGTTTGAGGTTCCGTTGGTTCTGTGACTCAGCTCTGGCTCTGCCTCTTTGGGAGGCATAGATTTTGGTTATATAGATTTTGTGGCTGGTAGAGGGATAGTCTTAGGGCCATTTCAGCTCCTCTGGTCCTGCCGAAAGGTGTCTAGCCTGTGCCTCTGTTGTGGGAAGAGCATGTTATGGACGGTTCAGTTTGATGATTTAGTTTATTATGAGAGCTTGTATTAGAGCAATAATGCTCACTTTTGTGGTCAGGAGGGGGAGGGGTGGAGTGGAGGAAGAGAATAAAGGGAGGGGGAAGAAGAGAGATTGGGGTCCCAGTGTGCCCTTCAAAGGCATGTTTCTAATGACCTAAGATCTCCTACTAGGCCTCAAAGTTTCTTCTGCCTCCTAATAGCACCAAGCTGGAGAAGACTTAACACTTAGGCCCTTGGGGAACATTCAGATCTAAGCTAAACTATAGCATTATTAGGTAAGTTGTGCATGTCATGTGTATACCGTACACCAGGCATATCAGGTTAACTTATGCTATGTCTTGCTAAGGGAACCAGAGTTGGGATATTCTAGCAGGTGTCCATTCAGTCTTTTACCAGGGGGCCCGAGTGCTTCCTTGTGAATCTGTGTAGCCCTGGTGAAAGTACATACAAGCATGACCAGTTTTGATAGCATTAGGGACCAGCAGCTCCTAGACAGGTGAAATGTTGGGCACATTGATGGGTGAAACAGATGGGTATCTGCCGCACCCTAGGTGCAGGTCACTGGTGTCCCTTATTGTAGTTGCGTTGTTAGAAATGAGTGAACCTCTGCACTCTGAAGGTCTTGCAGGGCTCCGAGCACCAAGCACCATTCTGATACCTTGAGCTTATCAAGCACAAAATCACAAAATCTGTAAACACAGCAGCTTTTGACAAGGTAGGTGGGACACAGTGGGGATGACATTCTGTGATGTTGAAGGTTGTCTGTGTGCTGCTGGGGTTCCACCTTTGCTTGTTTCCTGCCTGTGTGCTTCCTGTTGCTATGGAGTTTTCTCACATCACCCTCAGGGTTCAGGGCTTTTGCCCTTTACCTCTTTTTTTCCCACAGGAGAAAGAAAGAAAGAAAGGAAGGAAGGAAGGAAGGAAGGAAGGAAGGAAGGAAGGAAGACTCATAGCAGTAGGCTTTCTCTTCCTCTCCCTGGCAGTCCTGGGCATGTCTTAGATGAGCTTGGCTGTCCCTGGAGGTCCACTGTGTAGGGAATAGGCTGTCAGAGAAGACCTGTCCTTTTAAGGAAGTGGCTAAGACACTACTGGGAAGGGCTGGGCCACCTGGACCCTGCTCAGAGGAAGACTGGAATTGTCTATTTATGTTTTATATAAGTTTATCATTTTACCCTCTCTCTGAAGTATTTGCATGTTCAGCCTTTTCTCTAATTGTGAAATGAACAATTCTGTCTCCTAACCAGGAATCTCTGGCATCAGCAAATAAGTTCAGGGAGAATGAATAATACTCAAAATCAGGCTGAGGGTGATTCTATTGAGCCAGGGCTTTTTAAAGTAAAGCAGAAGAAATACCTAAGGTGACAAAAGGGTTTCAGATTTGTAACTGGTTATGACTCCCTGGACTGCTGTATTGAAAAGAATTTAGAACTACTAGCTAAGTCCACAGGAAAGTCATCGGTGACAGATTAGCGATGTCTGCCAGAGACAGGGTAAAGATAAGACATGTAGCCTGTCTACTATTTTGGCCACTAACTAGTGATGGCACACAGAAAGGTGGTAGAGTAAGGCAGACAGCGTGTCTATGATCTTGTCAATTCCACACAGTTAGAGAGGAGCTTATGTTGTATTTTGTACAGTCGGTTGAATCCATCATATCTGTCAAACAAGGAACCCATTCAATCAAATCAATATCAGTTGGAATATGTTTGGTATAATGTAGAATAATAATAATTTTTTTAAAAAAACCCTCTTTTATCTTTTATTCAGCTAGGTGATAAATACTGACACAATTTTAAAGGTGAATTAAATCCAAGAGCTTCTAATATGTGGTGGGAGTTATTTATTTAGTGTACTTTCTCAGTATTTTTTCAGAATAGTTCACACATATTGTCTCACTTTATTGGGACAGCTTTATTTCTGGTGGGGGCAGGAAACATTTTCAGATAATCTGACTTGCCATAGGTAGCCTGGTAGTCAGCAGAAGGTGACAGTGACCCTGGTCTTTTTGCTTGCTAAGGGACCTCTCTGGGGTCTCCTGGATGGGTGGAAATTTCCATCCTGTAGGCTGTTGAGGTGCTCTCTCAGGCAGGGCTGTATGCTGGTGCTGTGACTCAAAATAGCTGTCTATTCCCTGCTTACGAGGCTGCCCTTTTTATAGCAAACTGATGAGTTAGACCCTACTGCTTTGATAACATACTTTGGGCTTTATAGGATGGAAATTTTTGCTTGGAAATGAAAACAACACATAGCCACTCCTGCCTCGAAGTCGGCAGCTAATGCTGTGAGTCACTGCTCACTGTCTCTGGCACTCATGGGGGGCCTCTCTGTGGTCCACCTAGAGTGGTCCGAGTTTGGCCATATTTGGCTTTCTGAAGGCTTAGCTTTGGAAGTAAGTGCCTTTCAACCTGCCAACACCCAAGTGCGACCTGAGCAGGCCATGCATTTAAATGGCAAGACTTTCTAAGAGAGCTCAAGTGGAGGCTGCCACTGCCTTGGGGCCATTTACTTAACATAAATCAGCTCTCAGGGTGCAAGCGCCTTAATACATTCCTTTGCTTCTAAACAGTTTGAAGTCCTGTCAGCGGCAGTTCCTCACTGCTCTCTTTAGCTTGGGCCTTCCTTGGATTTGTTTCTACAGCTGGGAATCTGATGATTGCAATGCATGGTGAGGGGGTTATTCTGAAGAAGAGGTTCTTGGATTCCACCCTGAGCTGCTCATAGGGACAGACACAGCGGGAACCCTCAGCAACTCTTGGCAGAGTGCATCACACCTTTCCACATGTAATCCTCACTTCTGATTTATGGGGTGAGACCTACTGTTACCCCCATTTTACAAAGGAGGAAATCAGAGGTTCTAAGAGTCTAAGTAATTTGCATTGATCGCAGAGCAGAAGGAACAGCAAGGCTGGAATCCGGCTTTGGATCTGCTTCCTGTGACCATGCCCTTCCTCTAGGATAGGATGTTATTGGGCGTTGGGGATTTTCCCCCACTGCTGTTATTGTCCCTTAGGTGAACAGAAGAAACCTGTAGATACGATTGGATCTAGAACTCTGTCCTGGAAGTTCTGTTGTATGCCATCATCAAAATGATGGATTCATTCTGGTCCTACCCACAAATGTACATCAGCTAGGCCGTGTGATGTGGGGCTTTAGTCTCCCCATATCCCCAGGTTCCTCTGAGAAGCCATTGCACTAGGGCCTGTATTTGAGCCTGCTTGCACTATGAGTAGCCAGGGAATCCGTTTTGGTATAAACAGGGGAGGGTATATTTAGACACAGTCTCCAGAGACTGTCATATGTGTTTATCTGCATGCTCCAAGATCAAAGTCAGGGAGGGGTCAGGAAGAAAATGCTTGGGTTGACATCTAGTTGACATATGACTCTTTCTCAGGGACACAGGGCAGCCTGAGACACAGAGCCTATTTTAGGGTCTTCCTTTATCAGTTGGGAATTGGCACTGTCTGTTCTGCAGTAAGCGACTACCTTGGATCAGCCTTGCCTGACAGACAGAAAAGATCATGCTGCTCGGCTCTCTCTACCTCACAGACTTTCCACAGTATGCTCACACAGTGCAGCTCTAGTTACCCTCCCCCCACCCCAAGCCCACCTACAAGACGTGACCTTCTGATTCACTCTCTAGGGCAGGAACTTGGAGAGTAATGTTAAGAGGGTCTATTTTCAAGACTGGATGTTACACATGCTGAGTCTTCTTCCTTTGAATGTGTTCCAAGCAGACACAATAAAAACCCCAAACCAAAAAGCCAACGAACTAACCTAAAAACCAACCTAAAACCAAAAGCCATATCTAGCTATTTTAGTGGCTGCATTGCTAGCTGCTTGAAGGAAGTCCATTTCTTTCTCTCCCCTCTCCTCCCTCCTCCCCTTTTTTCACTGAGCAAAACACATTGCTGCTCATTAGACAGTTTCTAAGAAATGGAGAATGGGCACAGAGACCTCCCCAGCACTAGGTGTTATGTCCCACAGTCATTTGCTTCCAGCTTTTCTTCCATATTGGTTACCATATATCCTGGAGTCAATTACATTTGTATTGAGCTATTGCTATTTCCCACAAGGCAAGGCTACCCAGTTAAAACAATACTTGCTTTGTATGATGCAACTCTTCACTCTGTTTGGAAGGCTCAGTGGCTCAGGACACCTCCTGCCATTTGCATGTGCAGTAACCTGTATTTGGGGAGCGCCCAGTTCTGCTGTACAGTCTGCTTTGTGCACTGACAAGTGCATCTGAGACCAAACGCCCTTGAAACTGGGAGAGAGATGAAGCATCAGCTGGGGCAGGACAACCTGTCACAGTCAGGATTAGGACTCAGCTGGACTGTGTCTTATGCTTAGTCAAAGGCCACCATGCTAGTCACTGGAGAGATGAGTGGACAGTTGGAAAATTTAATTTAGGGACAGCAAATAGCTGTGCGTGTGACTTTTGAATGGTAGATTGCTAAGAGCTGCATGTGTTGTGTTCAACTTGGATGATTAGCTGACCTAAGCAAGAGTTCGATACTGAGATGCCTCACGTATTAACATAATACTGCTCTTTGGATGTTGTAGTTGGTTGTAGGTATCTGTTGTCTAAACTTTTCCTTTTGCCTCTTCAAAGAGAGAGGAAGCTTTTAATATACAGCTAGACCGTGGTATGTGATGTTGAATTTTACAGTTTTAATTATTATTATTTTAGGAAGAAGGAAAATAACATTGGCTAGACTGGGCTGAGTCAAGATTTGGAAATAAAAACAGCCACATTTCCTTGCCTATATATATGTCATTATATGCTAGTCCTTAATTAGGAATTTTGTGTGAGTTGTTTCATTTCATTCCAATAACAGTCCGTGGTGTGTGTGTGAGTGTATGTATGTATGAACATAGTAAAGACTATGCAAAGAAGTAGCAGGTGCCAGTTCCCTGATAATCACAGAGGTGTGGATCTCGATATGAGGTATATGACTTGACACTTGGAAGTGGGTCTAAGAGTCATGGTTTCAGGCCTCTGAGGTTGGAGGAACAGGCATGGAGCCCCTGACAAAGGCCAGACCTTAAGGGGCTTCCTGGTTAAGAAGGTGAGAAGAGAAAAGCTGTCTGCTTCCTTAGCATCAATAGCAAGGATGCTTATGGTCAGTGGCTTGCCAGCTCACCGATAAGAAAGAATCCCTAGGCTGACGCCACTTACATGTGTAGCGTCTGATTCTGTGGACACATGCCACACTCTGGTTGGTACAGAATGGGTCCTAGTGGCCTACTGACTCAGACATGTTTGTGTAAACACACTGTGATGCTTGGCACTGATGAAATCACCTGCCATTACAGTTCTCAGGACATGACTGAACTTGTACTTTGTAGGAAGCTTATGATAAAAATCCAACACAACGATATGGTGTCAATGAATGGATAAAGAATATTCAGTGTATGCATATTTTCGTGGACTGGATTATGTCTCTTCAAATTACCTTTGTCTGTACTGCACTGGGAGATGAGGCCTTGGGCAGGTTATTAGTTTTGTATCAGAGGAGGCCTTGTTTAGGTTTATCTTCACTGTCAACTTGACCAGATTTTGAATCACCTAGAAGATGTGTACTTAAGGGAAGACCTACCTTGAACATGGACCCCTGGCTTGGAGTCTCAGGGTGAATAAAAAGGGAGGACGGAGAAAGAGCCAACGAGCAGCAGCAGCCCCTTTCTCTGCTTAGGCTCTTGTGATAAGATCGATGTTCTTATAAGAGGCACCACATAGCCAAACAGTGGATCCAAGAACAAAACAAAGAGGTCTATGGGGAAGGGGACAAGTAGATAGGGTGGGTAGCAGGGAGCTGGAGGAGTGTGGGGAAGCAGAATGGTTGGTATACATCGTATACATGTATGACATTATCTGAGAACACATTTAGTAGAAGTGAAAAACAAACAAACAAAACTAAAAGTGAGAAGATTTTTTTAAAAAAGGACCCAGATACACACACACACACACACACACACACACACACACACACACACACACATTTCTAGAACTGAACATGTTGCAGTAAATAACTTAATGGTTGGGTTAAACATCGCAGAAGATAAAATCAGTGTATTAGAAGATAGATCTGAGGAAATTGCCCAGAACAAACAGCAAAGAGATAAATGGTGCACTTATGGAAAGCAACTGAAAGAGTTGAAGGAAAGAGGGCAAAGATACATTGCATCTTTCCAACAACGCCTAAGCAGTATTGGGAGTGATGCAAAGGTATTACTTTAAAAACCAGTGCCAAAAATATTTTAAAATTTAGGAAAGGTACCAATTTTTAGATTGTAAGAGTGCACTGAATATGGAGTGGATAATTAGCAGTATACCTACCAGTGTGGAAAACAACTCTAACATTAAGAGAAGGTCATAATAAAATAGGTGGATTCTCTCTCCATAGACAGCAATTCTTTCCCAGCATAGCAAAGGCCATAGGGCAGGGCACATATTTAAAGTGCTCAAGAGACTTTCAAACTTGAGTTCTGAGCTCAGCCGGGTTCTCCTTTATGAATCAGGATGAAAAGACACTTTTTACATAAAGAACAAATGCAGGACATTTACTTCTCAGCTGATGCTTGTTGAAAGAGCTACCAAGGGATGTGCTTTGTAAAAATGCCTTAATCTTATTTTAAAGAATAGGATTCAGAGTGTTTTAAATATGAACGACAAGGTGGATGATGTGAGACGGGCTAGGTAGATCGGAATTGAATGTATTCCAAGGTCTTGGTATTTTCCAGAGGGACAATGAGCTACTATTGAAAATATCTCATAATTCAAAAGAAAAAAAAAAAGAACCTAGACTCTGACCTTTGAGCACCGTCATTACCAGTGGAGTAACAACTGACAGACACCGAATTCTTACCATGTGCAGCGTGTCTCATTGATGTTATCTTACCTGGTCTCACAGTGACTATATAGAAAAGGCAATACCTTTCCTTGGAGAGGTAAGAAACAGGGCCTATTTGCCTTTGTACCTCACACTCAGAATAATGACCGGCAATGAGATGTGGTTTTTAAATGTGGGTGAACCAAGTTGAGCTGAGGTTCAAATCCAGTGCATCGTGTGTTGGTCGAATGATGATGGGGTGGTGTTCTGACTCGAGCTAATATAACTTCAGAGCCCCTTCCGTGCTCCCTGCAGGGGCCTGCCTTTCACCGTTCCTTTCTCTGGGCAAATGTCTTTCTGAAAAGTCACAGACACTGAACTTGTACTCCTGTACATGGAATGCCACAGTTCTCCCATTGCTTTCTTGGGAGTGAGGAACTTGTGTTTTGGAAGGCAATAAGGTCCCCAACTAGATGCCCTGTGTGTAATGCCAAGGCAGGACCAAGTCCACATTAGGAGGGAGCCTAGGATAGATCAGCAGCTCCTCACCTTCCATATTCCAAAGGCCAGTAACACATTTTCTTACTTGCCCTATAGAGCTCTGATGTCATCATCACTGCTCCAAAGCAGACATCTTATCACCAAAGAGCAGTGAGAAAATCATAACACGAAGAACTGAACACATCTAACTAAAAAACTACCTAAGGCTTCCAACACTGGAAAGCTACAGGAGACATTAATCACAGACCCACTTATCTTACTCACTGTTGTATTCCCAGGGTCCAGCATTTAGTAGACACTCAATAAATGCCACTATTCGTCCTCCCTTCTTCCTTGTTTTGTATGTGTATGGTATAGATGTGTATGCGTATGCTTGTTTGCATGTGTATGGGCACATGTGTGTATATAGAGGCCAGAAGTTGACCTTGGTTGTTTCTCTTACTGAATCCCACCTTATTCAGACTTAGTGCTGTGTTTTTCCATGTGTTCCGTGGACCAGCTGGGTCTCCTCAATCTTTGTTTTGATTTGAACAAGCCTGGGCTTGCTGTCTCCTGAGTTTCTGTGTGGCACTCAGACAATATCTCCAGTATGGTGTTGCTAGGAAATGCCGTAACGATCATGATGCTGGATCAGCCTCTCTTGCCGCCCATACACACCTGCCTTTGCCATCTGGTAAGGATGCTTCTGGCACCTTGACCCTGCCATGCAGAGATGCTCTGCTGTGCTTTGGACTGTGGATATTAGTTTGGCAGAGAAACTATCAGTGACATAGATCCAGTGCTGGGGGTTACTAAGTTCTATGGACCCTGTTCTAGTCACGCTCTGGAAAAGAGGTGTCAAGAGCATTCAAGTCTGCTTTATACCCTAGATATGTATATTATCTCTAAGTACATACATGTACACTTAAGTGTGTATGTTCTCATACATGTATATACTGATTTGATAGGGTAAGTCTGTGAAAATGATTTTCGCTGATTCTTAAATTTTTTACCCCTTGGATTTGTTTAGTCATGTACTGTTTGTTTTTTGGAATTACCAGTTAGTGTTAGGCTGAAAAAGTTCATTGGTGGCCCCAGGTGACCTGGTTCAAATGCAGGAGGAAAGGAGAGTGCCTGTTCCTGGTATCCTGTGTCATCATTCTTCTGAGGATCTTCTTTCTTTCTTCTCTTCTTTCTTTCTTTCTTTCTTTCTCTTTCTTTCTTTCTTTCTCTTCTTTTCTTCTCTTTCTTTCTTTCTTTTCTGTGCATTTGGACAGATCTGAGTCCAAGTTCATACCAGCGGGGCTCCTGATCTCACTCACCAGCACTAGCAGGTCTGGGGACAGATGGTGAGGTAAAGGCAAACAAAGGCTCTTGGCTTGCTGCTAACGGAAGCCGTGGGCACCTCCAATCTCTGCTTTCCCCACAAAGGCCCCGTCTGCAAATTTCAGCATTGCCATAGCAGCCCGTGCTGTGGAGGCCTGTGTGTTTGGTTCTGTGTCTAACAGAACTTTCTGACTTCCCGGAGGTGTAGTGGAGGATCTAGTTGTACCTTTCCTGGTAGACAGCAGAGGTGAATGGAAGCAGTGGTCATCCAGCAGTGGAAAGCTGGGTCTATGTTTTTACCCAACCAACCCTCTCTCATGCAGCATTGGTAAGGGTGAGGGCGCTTGGCTTCTCCAGTTGGAAATGATGGTATTTACCATTTTACTGCGAAGGGAGCTTAGTGAGAGTTTGCAGGAGACAGGCTTTGTAAACCCCAAGACAAGACAGACACAAGACACTGTTTCTCCAAGTCCTCAGAGGATGGATTGTGGGAAGCTAATGGCCCTTACTGTGCCATGTTTCAGTGCTAGGAACAGCCAAAGATGTCAATAACTGTCCATTAATGATGGGGCAGAGAAGCTGTCTGACTCCGTGGAAGCCAGGGCTTTATAAATGAACTGCATACACTCATTTGTCATTCATAGGGCACATATTTATTGAGTGTCTACTAAATGCTGGACCCTTCGAATACAACAGTGAGTAAGATGGGTGGGTCTGTGATTAATGTCTCCTGTGGCTTTCCAGTGTTGGAAGCCTTAGGTAGTTTTTATAGTTAGATGTGTTCAGTTCTTCGTGTTATGATTTCTCTACCTGCTCTTTGGTGATAAGATGTCTGCTTTGGGGCAGTGATGATGACATCAGAGCTCTATAGGGGAAGTAAGAAAATGTGTTACTGGCCTTTGGAATACGGAAGGTGAGGAGCTGCTGATCTATCCTAGGCTCCCTCCTAATGTGGACTTGGTCCTGCCTTGGCATTATACACAGGGCATCTAGTTGGGGACCTTATTGCCTTCCAAAGCAGTCCATCCAGTTTTAAATAGCATTTATCTTTGGAATGTTCTTATCCTGAGTAGTGATCCGCCATCGTTATTTCTGCCTACCAGTCCTTCCTCCTCCATTTGGAGTGGACAGAAGCAATTGCTTCTTTAAAAGAGCCACTATTCGTCCTCCCTTCTTCCTTGTTTTGTATGTGTATGGTATAGATGTGTATGTGTATGCTTGTTTGCATGTGTATGGGCACATGTGTGTATATGGAGGCCAGAAGTTGACCTTGGTTGTTTCTTTTACTGAATCCCACCTTATTCACTGAGGCATGGTCTCTCGTTGAAACTGTATTCAATACCTGGTGTAGCTAGTCTAGCTAGCCAGCTTGCTCCAGGGACTTCCTGTCTTTGTTGTCTCTGCCTTTTGAGTGCTAGGATTACAGGTGGGTCTGTGTACTCACCCTGCTTTTACCTGGGTGCCAGGGTAGGAATTCAGGCTTTGTGCGTCAAGTGCTTAACTTGCTGAGGCGGGTCCCCAGCACTTCATGTTTCTAAGCACATTTCCCAGTTTCCATGTCCCTTTATTAACCCAGTCTCCTTCATGTTCCCATGATCATCTCTATCCTTCACCCTCCTGCCTCCTCTCTCCTGGTCCACTGTGCTTGGCCAGGGTTCCTGTTGGAGGCTACCGCCTTGTGAGGTGCCAGGCTTTAGTGTGAGCTGCCTTGTGCCAAGAGCTCAGCCTGCTCTTTCCATTATTCTGATCTTTGAACACAGAACGAGGAAGCGAAGGTGGCATTTGCCTTTTTGGCAGATGAGCTTACTGCTGACTCATTGAGTTGGAGTCTTCTAACTTGGAATCCTTGTTGGCTCCATGGCTACTAAGCTAGTATTCTTCCTACCCTCTGTTTCGACTATGTGCTTTTCTCATGCAAGCACAGGCCTTGGCAGTCAGTGTGTGCCTAGTCTTCTTCACCTTATCAGTCTGGACTGTGTTCTTAGCACGTTGAGGCCATTTGGACGTTGACCTAACCTTCTAGCATTAGCTGTTACTCCTAGATTTATTTGTGTCAACAGCGCAGTTAACAGCGCATTTTCCCTTGAATGTCTTAACTCAGTGGTAGAATAGCGAGAGCAAAGGGAGAGCCCTTGGCCACATCAGTAGAAACCTTCCGCATTTCAGTGCAACTACTCAGTGCCTTAGCCTCTGTGCACAGAATCAGGTAATCTGAAAATGTGTCATTTGTCACCAGTGTGTATCATATCCACCAATTCCACATCAATCCAGTGTCTTGTCCTTGCTGGCACTGGCCATCCTGTGGCTGACGTCTTCTGTCCTGTGATAGCAACTGTGCCCGCCCATTGTTGAACTCTGGTGGTGTGGTTAGGGATTTTACTGTTCTAGCGCAGGTATCTGTTTCCAGTTCATCTCACTTTTATTGGTTATCAGTTAGCCCAGGATGTTTCTGATCAATCTTCCCTCCCTCCTTCTATGTCTAGAAATACTGCTTCATAAAGTAATCACCACACTGGCCAAGTAAGGTTCCCAGGAGACATTCTCAACATTTTTGTTTTCTTCTGATTGTACAACTAGTTTGGTCTGGTGTTAGAGGTTTGCCCCTAGTGCCTTGTATCCCTCTCTCAGGCTCTGATTTATACCTGCTTAGCTCAAGCAGCTTCTGGCTACAGCCTTTATTCTTGGTCATGCTTCTTCTAGATGTTACAGACTATATTATCAGAAAGAAAAAGAAAAAAAGATAAAAAAACCCACACAAAAAACCCCCAAACCAAAAAATAAAACAAACAAACAAACAAACAAAACAAACACAAAAACAAAACCAAAACAAAAAAGAAAAACAAACAAAAACCAACCAAACAAAACCCCACAACAGATCTCGTCATTGGTACCAACTCTACCAAGTACTTTTCTGGCTTGCCCGCTGTCATGATGGTTGGGTATCCATCATTAGACTGTCCTGCTAACCTCATTTCTTACTGTCCTTCCTACCAGCCCTTCCCTTGAAGTGTCCTTTGCAGCTAGCTCTCAGGTAGGCAATGTTGACTCACACTGTGCATGTGTGCCCTATACTTGGGGACACTTTGCCACTCTTTCCAGTTGGTTAACTTTTGCTTCTTCTTCAACAATGTCATGTCTGTTGCCTCTCTTAGCACTGCTGTCCCAGCTCCAGGCCACATCGGTGCCCTTTACTCAGCTGCCTGTTAGATAACTTGTTTCATGGTAAAGTAACTGCTCCCTGTACTCCTATTGGTTGGAGGGCTTTAGGGAAACAGTGCCATGCTCATCATTTGGCAGAAACTCCTAGTACATACTGAGTGCTCAGAATTCGAAAGGGCGCCTAACCTGTGTTTTTGCCCACTTAATCTAGACTGATGCCCATTAATTTCCCTTCCTGTAATACACTGTGACTCTGTGCCTGTGATAAACTTTGGCTTACCAGCCTCAGTGATTAGGAGAAAAGGCAGATGGGCATTGCAAAGCATCAAACATTTATTAAGCTGTTCTCAGCTTTTAAAACTTCGTGGTAACCCTTGGTTATATGTTTCTCTTGCCCTGTGCTAGTTAGGGAAGGCTATGAGCTGTAATAAGTAGCCCTTAGATCTCTTTAGCTTCACACAATAGCAGTTTTTCTTTTCTTTTTTCCTTTTCTTTTTGGTAGGTCACAGTCTGGGGCAGGAATTCCTATGTATGGCCTCCCACATGGGGATTTGGAGACCCTGGTTATTTTGTCTGAAGTTCTTCCATCTTAGATGTTCAGAGTCTTTCTTACTAGCTGAGGTGTTGAGATAGGAAAGAACTATAGGCGAGCAGATGCTGGAATGGGGATGGGAATGTCTGGGGCCTCTCCTGGATATCATATAATCAATTCTTATATTTCATTAGCCGGAATGTTACCATGTGGGCATATCCAGCTGCTCATGTAGGGCAGCAGAAATCCAGACACAGGAATACAAAGAAGCACCAGTAGCCCGCTGTGGCTGTGCCCTATGCCTGGCTTGATGTTTCCCAGGTCAATTTTGATTCCCAAGTCTCTCATTTTTGTTATCTCGACAGAGTTCCAATGCAGGCTCAGGACTCTGTGGGGGCTGGGCAAACTGGGAGGATGCTCCTCCATCCTGCCAGGGTTTGGAAGAGAGTGAGCAGCACTCACGATGATGAGAGGGGATTCTAGGGACCTGGTGGCCCATGTGGTGATGTAGACAAAGCAAAGAAGACTCTCAGGCTGGACTCCAAGATCCTGGGTTTTGGTCTTTGCTCATTGCTTCTGCTTTCTTAGACCCTCTCTGCGGTTCATGCCTACCTCCCTTTGCTTGCCTGGGCATGACCTTGATCAGCTCTCCTTTGCTCTGTCCACATCACAGATGCACTGTCAGGTCCTTAGAATCTCCTGTCATTATCATGTGTGCTGCTGGAATGACAGCCCGTTCTGTTCTAAGTCCTGGCATGACAAAGGAGAATCTTTTCACTTGGTCCAGAGAGTCTTGGGCCTGGGTTTGAGTTCTGTGTTGAGGCAACAATTAAGGCAGTAGAGATGCAGTGGAACCTCTGGGAAGCCAGAGGAATCAGCATTCTTTTTGCCTTGAAGAAGACAAGACTGAAGGAGTTCCCTGATTCTGATGCATATGAGGGGCATTGGGAGACGAAAGGGGAGGGCACCAGAAGCCCCCACCTGTAAGCTAGGGCAAATTAGAGCCATGAGTGAAGGTCAAGCATAACTTCCATCACAAGGCTCTTGGTTTACCCTGAGAGCAAGTCAGTTAATCTCTCTGCCTCGGGCTTCTCATCTGTGACTTGGCATAATAACACACCCATCTCAGGGGATGTCATGGGGTGCAAGTAGAGGAATAGTTGAGTTCCCCATCATGAGTAATGGTGGGGAAAGGTCTGGTCCATAGCAACTGTCTGTAAGTGTTGACTGGTATTCCTAGCAAGTATTTCAGAAAGATGCCCTTTCTCGGGTGCTGTCTGCTAGAAAACTAGCCTCTCCTGGTATTGCAAGGCTCCTGTGGTCTCAAAGGACCAGATTGTTCACCGTCCTCAGGTCGGCTGAACTGTATGCAGAGAAGCCAGCTCTTCAGTTGGTAAGGTTTAGTTAAGATGTTTGTTCTATGTAGCTGGAGTGTGGCGGGACTCCTCAGTGTCTGCATGGTACCAGGCAGACCTGGGGCTGGTGTTCTGCTACAGTTAGTGAGTCAGGATGGTGTAAGTGCTGTGTTCTAGACATACATTGCTTCTGGTGGAGTCTTTTGGGTCGAGACTTTGCATTTTACAGTTGAAACAGGCTGAAGCTTTTCCTCATTCTTGTGAGTCATCTGCTTTAATCTTGGCTCCCATGCTCTCGGCGTTAACCTGATTAATGTGGATGAGGAAAACTGGGCAAAGACTGGATGATAGCATGATAAAGGCACACACAGTATGACCCTGGCCATGCCTTGTTCTCCTTGACTGGAATCAAGGGTTGGTGATGGGTTGAGGGTCCTTTTGGAGGAATAGGATTTGTTAGTAGGAGACAAAGGTCATACTCTTGAAAAATTGAATCAGTAGGTGCTTATTGGGCCCTGCCATGGATACAGCTTGGTACCAGTGTGAGGTACTTGGAATGACATCTATTGCCCATACTGGAAGAGCTCCTGGTTGCCTGTGGGAGATGAACGCTTCTATAAAGCAGGTGGTGCTACCATTTGGGCATAGAGGTACAGGCACGGAGGGTCTAGATGCACTGTCACAGTCCCTGAGTCTTTGGTGCTCCTGGGCTGTGGTTTAGGCCCAGAGATGTAATATAATTTCATTTCCAGCAAAGAGCACATAGCATGAACTGTACCATCTGGATAGTTAAGGGTACAGCTCATTAGTGTTAAGTGTGTTTACAGTGTTGTGAAAGGCATCACCAGAAAATGTTAATCTCGAAAACCCTAAACCATAACTCCTCGCCACTGTCCCCAGCTCCTGCCCTGGTTCTAGGAGTGCAATCCCTGCAGGCACTCCAGCCTTGTCTGTCTGTGGCTGGCTGGTTTCAGCGCCTGTGGGGCCCTCGTTCATCTCTGTCATAGTGCGCGTCATATCTCATTGCTCTTAAGGCAGAGAACTCTTACCCCCTGTGCATATAATCACAGGCTGGGCTCGTTCTTCTGTTGACAGACAGTCAGATCATTTTCACCTCCTCACTTGCGTATGAGCATGGGGGTGCAAAACACCCCTTGTGAGTCTCTGTTTTCAATTCTTTTGGATTCCTATCCAGCCGTGTATTTGCTGGATCATAGAGTAGTTCTATTTTTGTGGTTTTGAGGAACTGCCATCTATTTTCCACAGCAGTTACACCACTTCACATTCCCACCAACACTACACAAGGGTTCCAACTTTTCCGCAGCCTTCCCAACGCTTGTTTTCTGTCTTTTTGATAACAGCAGCCACCTTAATGGGTGTGAGGTAGTAGCTTCCTGCAGTGTATTTCTTTGATAGTCTGTAACACTGGGTGTTTCCTATCATATTTTAAGAAATGCCTTTTTCAAGAAAACATTTTGGGGTTGTGAAGTGGATTAGCAGATAAAGAGGCCCGCCACCAAGCCTCTGGAACTTGTATGGTAGAAAGGATTGACTCCTGTGAGTGGTTCTCTGACCCCACCCCATTAATACATAAATGAATAAGTAAATCAATATAAAATAAGTTAGTGGCTTTTGTTGTTTGTTGTTTTGTTTCAGTCATGGCTGAGCCTAGGACTTTCTGCATGCTCGGAGTGCTGCTGTAGCTTCACTCTGTCTCCTTGGTCCATTCTAAACCAGTAGTGGGAGACCCTTCTTTCTGGACCCATTTCTCAGACTCTGGGACTTGTTCACTGCAAGGCTGGCTGGCCCAGCTCTGCCCCAAAAAATGGAGAGTGAGGGCTTCCTGTTTGAAACCAAAATTTAAGGTACTTATTTGCTCTGGCCGAAAACCAGCACCTCTTGGAAACAAGACTCTACCTGCCTGCTGATTTTCAGTTTACAGATTTTATGCAGAGAAGAGCAGGTGTATCTTTTTCCCATTGCTGCTGTAACAAATCAGGATAGACTTAGCTAACAACAATGGTGTATTATCCTTCACTCCTGGAGGGCAGGTGCCTCACTTGGTCTATAGACTTGAGGTCTCTTGGGATGCTGCTGAGAGTGAGTTTGTTTTCCACCTTCTTTAGAATCTAGAAGGTGCTCCCTCTCTTTCTGCAAGGCTAGCACTGCAGCATCTGTTCCCTGTTCTCCCGACCCTGGTAAAGATCTAGGTAGTTATATCAGGTCCACTTGGATAATCAGATCAGCAACTTGGACATGGACCTCTTTGGGACTGGAAAGCCATATTGCAAAGGGCTTTGGGCAGTTTAAGGCAGCTTGAATAGCAAGGTCTCTGATTTTGTGCCTCTTAGCCTCAGACTCAACTCTGGTTAATGGCATTGGTGGATCTGTAGTCTGAGGGTTGACTGTGGATTTTTCTTGGCCTGCCTAGAGACTACAGCAAGAGAGTTGGTGTATGGGGGTGATGGTGGGGGCAGGTGCTCTCGGGGCCTCCTAGTTCTGTCATGCTGAGTCTCCTTCAGTCCCCTAGCTTCCATTTCTCCTCTTGTGTCTTCATTATGTTTTCTCTCCTAGGCTCATGGAGCAGTAAAGCTTCCCAGAGCATGTCAAAAAGAAAGACAAGGCTTTGGGAGAATGGATCCTGGGTACCTGTTAATTACAGGGAAGGCAGAGAGTGGAAACGAAAGACAGCAAGGCACCATTTTGTTGCCTGTGCACTTCCTCCAGGTCCTGCGTAAAATTTCTTGGGTCAAATGAATGGAACTGACATTACCCTGTGAGCAGCGTGTACTTGTGGGTTATGTGTAACTTGTGCAGTGGCTTCGTGGGAAACTTAGTTATGCTTCAGTTTATATCTGATATGGGAAACTATTGCAAGTTGCTGACCATCTAGATATCAGAGTATCTCCAACGTGCCTGGGATGGTCTGGAATGAATGGTGTATGGGGATTAGGATGGGCCGCTGGCTCTAGAGGGCGAGTCTTGTAGCCCAGGACATGGCATTGAGGGAAGGATCTTCTGAGATGCTCTTTGTTCTATTTGAGACAGGTAGCCTGACCTTAATGTGCAGGGGTTGTGAGGGGTGGCCGGAAGTCAGCTGGCATCCGGTAGTGTCTGGGAAGGAGAAGGTGATTGGAATGGCATGTTTACCGTTGGCAGCTTGGAACAACGTTGCCGGAGAACAGCTATCCTTCAGTATGCAGTCATGAGCCAATCTGGCCTTGGCTGCTAATGCTTCATATTTGACCCTTATTACGTCATGTTGTTCCATTTTACTGAAAAGAATGCTGAGGGTCTAGGAGGTGAAGTTAGTTTAGGGAATATCCTGCAGTTGTAGAGAGTTGAGACATACTGAGTTGAGTCTTTGTAGATGCCCAATTCCGTACACCATTACAAATGTCACATGCATCTCCTGAATTATTCCCTGCCTGAGTCAGGGCTTTTGGATGTGAGATACAGGAGCCATGGATGAAGGGGAGGGAAACAGCTGTCGCTCACACACCAAGTCACAGTCTAGAGATGAGATGGCTTCAAATTCTGGCCAGCCAAGTTTCAGAAATTCCAGCTGCCTGCAGCTAACCTTCAGGCCAGTCTGGCCTTGGCCGCTTTGGCTTCCTGTCTAAATTAAGCTACAGACTGGAAGAGGAATGTCCCTGGATGGGCAATCGTGTGTGTTTTGTGTGTGTGTGTGTGTGTGTGTGATAAAGAGAGAGACAGAGAGAGAGAGAGAAGAGAGAGAGAGGAGAGAGAGAGAGAGAGAGACAGACAGACAGACAGACAGACAGACAGACTCTAAGTGTGTAGATAGCTGACTGGCAGCTGTGGTCATTCTTTCCCAGTAGGTTGTAGCTCAGGGACTATTTTATATAGGTACATCACCCTCAGCTCATGGTGTGAGGGACCCTGGGAGCCACACAACAGTTCTGGGTTCCTTACCTTGTACTTTGTACTGAGGCTACAGTCTGGAAGGGGACCTAGCTCTACCATAGGTTATGCCTGAGCAGGGGTGGGAAGCCACAGATGCACTGTGTTTGTATGCAGAAAGCATGGCAAAGGCCATGACATACACAAAGGAGAGTAGCAGTGCTCTGTGCCTCTGTATCCTTCATTGGTGACTGTGTTTATGTGTGCACATCTGCTTATGAAGATCTGTATTCAAGAGCGACATTGTGGTCATGGGAGGGTCTTGCCTCATTGGCCCCTTTCTTGAGTCTGAAGGAACAGTGCTTTCTTTCCAGTAGGGATCTCTTTACATAGCGGTGTGGTCACTGCCCTGAAGTCAGAGTGTCGAGTTTCGTAATTCCTTGGCATCACAGGAAGGTTGGACCAAACACTGACCGTCTTGAATGTGAGCCCCACCCACAGTTTTATGAAGCACCCCACGTTTATGTCATGATGCTTAGAGTGCTGAGTCTGCAGTGGGAAATCACGGGAACCAAAGCTGTGTGGGCCTTCTACATTTCATGCTAGAATCAGAGGTTCTTCCACCACCTACTGTGTATGGAGTGTGTGGGTCTTTATTCTGCTGCCTCCTGCTCCCGAGGATCACTAGGGAGGGCAGGTGACCCCTGTAAATCGGTGTCAATGCTATTTAAAGTGCAGTGGGTTGGGTACAGGTGCTGGTCTTCACTCTCAGGGCATTCTGCCTTAGAGATTGGAGAACACCTAGGAGGTGCTTACCAGTAGAGCAGAGATTTTGCAGTCCACTTATGTCAACATTCAAGGAGAGACTTCAGGGGTGGGTGTGGGTGTGTAGGGACCTCAGGATCCATCTGGGAAGCTGAGTCCTTTTGACAGCATGTTCCAAACAATAAATTCCTCTACCACCCACATCAGAATTTTAGAATCTGTGACTGTCAGCAAAGCGTGCAGGACCTTAGGGATCATTTGGTGAACTTCTTCTATTTGCAGCTGAGGTAACTGCACACAGGAGGGAGGTGATCTTGTTCAGGGTCAAATAGCTACTTACTAGGGGATCAGAGACGAGATCTAGGTATACAGCTATGCTCGGAAACAGACCCAAGAGAGAAAGCTATCCAGGAAGTGGGGATGGCTGGAATCACATGCAGCTAACTCAGTGTAAATACAGGTCTGAGTTTCAGACACTGGACAAGGTCATCGCTGAGCCTTCCCAGGCTCCTTTCCCGAATCTTCCTTTATTTCTAGAGCCCTGAGCCTTAGGAGCCTTTGTGATTACAAAACGATGCCAGCAGTGCCATGGTGACCTCAGAAGAAGCTGGACCAGGCTGAGTGCTTATGGTGTCTTTAAATGCTCGAGTAGCATGCTGAGGTCATGGAACTAGCAACCAGCAATTCAGAACAGGCCCTTGGGGCTCTTACGACCATCATCTGGGCTTTTAACCACTTGTCATGCTACTTCGCCTTTGGGAAGATAGTTGCAGTTATCATTTGCTGTACAATCCCTAAACTCAAGTATTTCCACATGCTACACTCTGTTCTCCACTGTTTGCTGCCTTCATAGAACAAGAGCAGATAGATATACATTGTCTTAAAGGTTATACCCCTCCCGATTACTGTGTGGATCCAGAGGAGAGGAACATAAACAAAGGGACAAAGTCACAGGTTGAAGATCTTTACAGACTTTTTACAGGCCTTGTTTCTGCTTTGTGAATTCTGTTCTGAGCTGGAGAGCAGTAGAGCCTTTGGATGTCTACCTTCATATTGAGGTGTGTTGTCTAGACCTTTTGTCTTGGCCTTCTAAAGCAGTTGAAGCAGAGGAAGGACTAGGCAGAACTGAAGTGCATTTGGCCTGCATAAAGGACTAGCATCTCCAAGGATACTCTACTTGGTGGTATCCATTGCCCCAAGTCTTGGGTATATCCAAAGATGAAGGCTTCCTCTGCTCTCAACAAAAAGGGGATGTTGGAGTAGAGGGACCCCCAGTTATAACTGGGTCAAGAAAGTGTCAGAGAAATTGGATACCTGGGAGCAAAGGAAGGATGGGAGAGATACATTTGGAGAGAACACAGGTATCTTTGTACATGGGGTTGCTAGCATGGGCTTAAGATGTCAAAGAAAATGGAGGATTGGTGGCAGATAAGTCAACGCTAGCCTGGGTCTCACTGGACAGGACCACAGGTGTCTTTCTGCCTTAGTGTATTGTCAGCAAAGACACTGATGCTGTGTCTCCTGACTTGCAGTTGTCAGCTTGTAGAACTGAAAAGGTATTCCTTCATCAATCACCTCTTTTGTACTCATTGTGTGTCAGTTCTGAGAGAGAGATACCAGAATGTCAGAGTGGTCGTACTGTGGTCTACCCTGCAGATGGTATTGGGCAAGACTGAAGCTGGGTAGGTACCCAGCTGAGGCTCTGACAGCTGGTATTTAATGGCGCTTGAGATGTATTTAGGCAGGTGTTGGTTTGACTCAGTTGTGAAGGTGTGTTTGTGCATCTGCATATATGATTTATTTGATATTTGAAAGTAATTTATAACCAAGATTCTTTGAATCCTTCTCTGGGTTTGTGTCACTGCTCCCTGGAAGTGTTTGTGGAGGGCCTGGGATCCCCTCAGTCCTGTCCAGATTCTCTTGTTATTCCTGCTGGAAGGATCCTTGGGTGTCTCAGGCCACAAAGTCTTTACCTCCTTATTGAGTTACATGAGCTATTGGGCTACTTCCAGAGTGTCGGTGAGGACTTCTAAAAGGAGCCTGGATGACCTCAAAAAGCAAACTGGAGAGTCTACCCAGCATGGATGACGGCTTCCCCACAGCTGCACAGACGGATGCCTTCATCCTTGTCCACCCCAGGCTAGTTACCACAGCCCCTCCCTAAGATCTGACCTGATGAAGATGGAGACAGTTTGATTTAGAGTGTAGGCCTGAATAACACCCAGGAATGGAATCCTGTTATATCTGGTTTATTTCACCTATCATAATGTTTTCCTTCTTGTTGGAGCATTTGTCAGAATATCCTTTCTCTTTAGGGCTGAGCAATATGTGTAGAACACATTTGGCCAACCTGTTGATCCATTGGTGAACAGTTGTGTTGTTTCTGTCTTTTGTCTCTTGTGAATAATGTTGCTCTGAATGCTGGTGTGCAAATACCTGTTGGACCTTTTAATTTTTAATAATTTTGGCTGTATGCCCACTAGCGGAATTGCTGGGTCCTATAGTAATCGAATGTTTAATTTTTGAGCAATTGTCATCCTGCTTTGCACAGTGGCTTGTAGCGTTCCCCACTGCTGACAAGACATGCCTGATGGTTCTGCTCTTTGGTATTGTTACCAACACTTGCTACCTTCTAATGTTAGTCATAGAAATAATAGCTGTGGTGCGGTGCTCCTCTGGCTTTGCAGACTTCCATGCAGCTGTGATGAGGCTGGGATGGACATGATGAAAGAGAAGAGAAAGAGATCTCCCAGGGTCTTCCTTGCCACCCTTCTCAGATGAATGCTTGTGGGTTGCACTTGGTTCTCATGTGTAGCTTTCAGGAGGTTGTGAGTCTTGCATAAGCTAGCAGGAGGCAATGAGTGGATTAGCTGGGTGCTATCCCAGGCTGCTTCTGCATTGGAAAGAGTCCAACTGTTGTTTGAGGGAGGGGAGGCAGGGTGCTCTTTATTTAGCTCAAATAATGGGCAAAAGAGGCCTTGGTAGGGTCAGGCTAGTTGGTGAGAATGTGGAAGCCATGTGATGCTCTCCAGGTGTGGTCCAGAGAGCGCTGGGGCCTGAGTGCTGAGACAGGGGACTTCTCACAGTGTTTAAGTTTCATTCTGAAGACCAGGAAGAGGAGAGTTAAGGAGAGGACTTTCAGGGGTGAGCGCAGAGCAGAAGGGAGGGAGCCAGGAGTAGGGTTCAGAGCTCTTCGCTCTCTCCACCAAATGTGGGGAAAGTCTAGGCCTAGACAGCTCTGTATCCACATGGAGCTTATTGTCTACCTGTGTGTTTATTGCTGTTGCTCTTGTTGCCTTCTGCCTTGTTGTTTGCTGTTGGTAGGGGTTTTGGGGGTTAGCAAGACAAATGGGTGTAGCCCCCCCCTTTGTAAATGAAATAATATTATACTTCGCACGTAGCATTATTAAATGTCCAGGGACTATGAAGCAAGAAGGAAAGGACGTTTTCTTCTTCTACTTTATTGAGGATGAGAGACATCTAGGAGTAAGACTAGCAGGCCTGGGTGACTCTGTTTCTGTACATATTATGCTTTTTAGTGTGTGACTATGAGGGGTAGCACCCCTCCTCTCTGCCATGCAACCCCAATGGTGGAACAATGTCAGGGCCTTTTCATTTTGTGGGATCTCTGGATCTCTCCGTACCTGTAGTTTCCTCCCAGGAACTGATGCTTGATCTGGGAATATGGAATGCAACAGCTTTAAGATATGGTTGCAGAAACCAAAGACTGTGCGTAGGGAGTATCTTTAAAATAATAACACACTTTTCATGTTCATGTCTCTTCATTGAAAGAAGGTAGTCTTCCTTTGTGTCCTGAGGCACTTTGTGTGGGGATCTGGAGCAGTTCTTATTAATAGCTGCTGCTCTATGGGTAGAACTTCCAGACATACAATCTCATTAAGTATTCTTGGTCATCCTGCAAGGAATGCATTGCTAATTCTATTTTTCAGAGCAATTGACTGAGGCTCAGAGAAATGTCTATTTATTTGGTACTTTATAGAATCAGGAGCCTGGGTGTATGTTGTGTGATAAAACTTTCCCTGAGGAGATGCTACACACGCATCTACTCACCCCAGATAGGGAACCTACAGCAGACAAAGTATGTGCCACACCATGGCCTGTTTTTAGCTACCTTTCTGTCTTACTCACCTTCAGGCCACATGGTTTTGTTCTGTAGAGCCACTGCTGCAAATGCCTAGTTATCTGTGGCCTTTGTCTAAAGCCTTGGCTGCAGGCGGCACAAAGACACCAGGAGTTCATGAAGAGGGAGCATTGAAATCCCTGCTCCTCTCTGTGACAGCAGGCAGATGTTTGCTAGGCGGGACTAGCCCCCTCTAGAGGGGCTTTCAGCAGTGGGACAGGAGTCAGGTACTGGTTTGGCGGTGGTAATTCTTGTGGTATATGTAATTTATAAAACAAAATCAGACCTGTCCCTCCTTACCAAAGAATCACTTAGTGTGCAGAATTTGGGAAAATTCTGCCGTAAAATGTGAAGGTTATAAGGTTTGAACTCTTCAGGTATTCTGTCAGGGTTTTGCCAAGCTGCCGTGACACTGTCCCCAGATACCAGTTATCCCAAGGACTTCCTGTTTGCGCAGCATGATGTCTGCCCCCAGTCAGGGCCAATTACATCGCTTAACTATAGTCTGAAGTGCTGACATTCAGTAGACTCACTCTGAGCTCACTGAATTTAGGTGTATTGTCAGCAAGTGGTGGTGTGGAATGGAGGCCTCCCTTGCCTCTGTGCCAGGGAAGAAGACATGGAGGAGTAGTTTACCATTATCATGGTTTTCCCTCAGTGATTGGAGCCTATGATTTAGCTGCATGCATCCATGAGTTGTCCCCCTTCATGCCTGCTGATGCTGGCTACCAAAGATAAAGCAGCATTATGATTAGTGTCTAGTGGGGACAGGTTAACCTTGATCGGGAGCAGATGGTTCTTTCCTCAGTGGGCTCCTTATTGAGGTTTCTTTTCCTCTGTCACCTTCTTGACTTGCCACATACACTACAGAGATGTTTCCATGCTGGTCTGAGAAGGTGCTGTTGGCAGGGCCGCCTTCTTGTTAGTGTGGCCTTGGAGAGGCTCAGGTTTTCTCCTGCCTTCCCCCTGCCTCTGGCGGGTCATCAGAGGAAGGTGCTCTATTTAAGGCAGCAGCTGATCTGCTGAGTTGGGGAGATGCTGCAGATGTCCTTGCCCCTCACTGTCCCTTCATTATGGAACAGATGCAATGGCTGTGGGCATGGGACTATTCTTTACATCTCTTTTGTTCTGGAAAGGTGAGGAAGAGTTGCGGTAAGTGCTGTATTGTGTTCAAGCAGTTCAGGTGCTCAGTTTCAAGGTGGACACACTCAAGGGAGGAGACTTTCATTTCAGCCGCCCTCTCAGCCTGAGGGACAATATCAGGTTTCTATCAGCCCATTGAGGAGAATCGTTCCACACTTAGTTTTTTTGAGTGTCAGACAGGTAGAGATAGTCGCGGCCTTATTGTTTGTCAGAGCTGAGAATCATTACGCTTTGGTAGGTCTTTTTGCAGGCAGTGGTTATTTCAAGATCAGAAAAGCCACCCATCTATCACATCCAGACTCATTCTTGGTTGCTCCCCTTCCCTGCTTAGAAACCAAGTGCTTCTTTATCTCTCTTTCCTACCTCATACCCTCGTCTTCACCATGCTCTGCCTCAAGTACTGTCCAGTGTGGTAGTCTGTGTCTATTTAGAAGGAGATTAATTGAAATTAAATAGAACTGAAAACGTGCTTCCTCCATTGTCCCAGAGACATTATATGTGCTCTACAGATGCATTTGACGGACAGCCACCATATTGGATAGTTCAAAATGACATACCATATCTATTACCATAAACATTATGATCAGACTGGGGAATAGTGGCTCATGCTTGTAAGCCCAGCATTTGGTCAGCCGGGGAAGGGAGAATGGCCTTTAGTTTGAGATCATCTTGGGCTATAGAGTGAGTTTGAGACTCAGCCAGGTCTATAGAGTGAGACTCTGTCTCAGAAAACATAAATCCAAACCCAAATAATAACAGAGCTGTATTGCATATAGCACAATGCTGTAGGCAGACGTGTCTTGAGCAGCTATGATGGTTTTAGAAAGAAATGATACAGGATACAGGAATAGAAGGGCTTCAGAGTTAGCTGGAAGGGTTGGGGGAGGAGGCCCTAGGATTGTCTTGTAGGAATGACATCTGAAGAGCACTGCAGAACAGGTCAAGGGAATTGCATTTGGTTAAGAAGCTGGGGACATCATAGCCTCCAATGCCCATGGGGTTGGGAAGCTGTCGGCAGGACTTGGAAGCTCTGTACCAGTGAGCAGGTTCCTGCCCCACCTGCCTCCGTTTCGGTTTGGGTCTTGGTTGTGCAGTTTCAAAGCTGCATTAGGAACTCTGGCTTCAGGGAACCTGAGACTTGGCTTAGGTCTTTGCCTCTGTGGTCCAGGGAGGCAGTAGGAAGAAGCTGGAAGAGCATCCATGTCAGCTGTCTGCCTGTCATTCCATGCCACAGGGTGACCCTGTAAGGCCTGCTGGATTCATCTGTGGATAAGCTCCTCCAAGCTGGTGAAGGATAGTCTTGATTCAAGACCAGGAGACAGGGTCCTCTTGCTTTCCAGTCACCAGGTTTGTGCTGGTTCAAGACAGTACAGCTTCAGTTTTAGAATGCCTGCTATACTGATAGGGGAATATGGGGCCCTTGTCACCTGTGAGGGCTTGATATATGGAGAATCCAGGTAGATGGTTGCAAAGGTTTTGGGTGACTCCTGACTCAAAAGAAGGCCATTGCTGTGCACTCAGGAACTTGAGTGACAAGAACTGCAGCAGGGCAGCCACTGCAGCCTTCTCCTTCCTGAGGCGAGCTGCCTTCTGATCTGCCAGTCACTTAGGCATTCTTTAGGGGTCACCAGCTTTATTTGTGGCAGAAGTCACATGACCACAGAAGATGGCTGTGTTGTTGAAACCCACATCTTTTCCATGTCTGTGGCTCATTAGGGATTCCTTTATGATGCCCAGGGATCTGGGCATCTTTACCTAAGGGTCGTGTGGAGGAGGGAGGTGGCAGGAATACTGGATCCTTCTGGTTAGGCTCTGTGTGTCCTTGGATTAGAAGGCTTTTTAAAAATATTTTAATTAATTTATTCTTGCATATATTACATCTTGACCACAGTTGTTCTTCCCTCCTCTCCTCCCAGACAAACCCTCCTCTCCTCCCTCTTCTCATCCACTCCTCCCCCATTTTCTTTCAGAAAAGGTCAGGCCACCCAGGGATATCAGTCAAATATGGCATATCAAGTTGTAATAAGACTAGACACTTCCCTCATATTAAGGCTGGATGAGGCAACCCAGTAGCAGGAAAAGGGTCTAAAAACCATCAAAAGCATCAGAGACAGACCCCACTCTTGTTATT
Source organism: Mastomys natalensis (assembly GCA_021653895.1). Classification (NCBI taxonomy): domain Eukaryota; kingdom Metazoa; phylum Chordata; class Mammalia; order Rodentia; family Muridae; genus Mastomys; species Mastomys natalensis. The sequence goes on from JAJTUV010000569.1 coordinate 479,587, forward strand.
AAGAGTCCCACAAAAACATTAAGCCACACAAGTATAGCATATCTACAGAGAGCTGAGGTTAGACCCATGTAGGCTCCCTGCTTGTTGTCTCAGTGAGTTCCTGTGAATCCAGTTTGTCGATTCTCTGGGTTTTCTTGTGGTGTCCTTGACCCTTTTGGCTCCTACAATCCTTCCTCCCCCTCTTCTGCAGGATTCCCTGAGTTCTGCCTAATGTATGTATGACTACGGGTCTCTGTATCTGTTGCCGTCAGTTGCTGAATGAAGCCTCTCTGGTGGTGATTATGCCAGGCAAAAATCATTTCTTTACTTCTTTTTTTTCCCCGGGTATGTTTGGTTCTATCTTATGTCTCTGGGTCATCTGGCCTCTGGTTTCTGGTCCTTCAGGCAGTGTCGGGGTAGGCGTTCTCTTACGGTGTGGGTCTCAAGCTAGACTCATCGTTAGTGAGCCACTCCCATAATTTCTCTGCCACCTTTACTCCAACATATGCTGGCAGGACAGAGTATAGGTTGACAGTTGTGTGGTTGGGTTGGTGTTCTAATCCCTCCACTGGAAGTCTTGCCGGGTTCTGGGGGTTTAGAAGTTTTAAGACAGAACTGTTTAAAGCCAGGCTTGGAATATAAATAGAAAGCATGAAGCAAGGGGCATAGGGAAGAGGATTCTAAGTACACAGAAACACATGGTAGCTGACAAAAACTGGATATGTTTGAGGGACAAAAGGAGACCAGATGTAATAAGCCCAGGGAAGTCGGCCTGGGCCAGCATGTACAGGTTTCAAGAAACTTGATAGGTTTGAAAATGATTGATATGGGAGGATGACAGGGCCTGATTTAGTGTTTGTGTTTCCTAAGAGATCATCGTGACTGCTTGTGAGTGAGGCTTGGGTTGGAGAGGGAGAAACCTGGCAGTGAGAGAGACCTTAGGGATTCCCACAGCAGGAAGTGAATGGGGGCCTGGAGCAGAGCCGTGCATGGGGGGCAGATAGCGCTAGTCTCTCTCCTCAGAGCTCCTCTCCTATCCGCAGACACAGTGCTTAAGGTGGAGATAGACAGACTTCATGAGGTAAACGTTTAATGCTTACCTGCAGCTTATCTTCTGTCATTCGGCTGTCACTAAGACTCTGCCACACCAGAGGCCACAGCATGTAAGGAGCAACAGTTTACTTTGACTCACAGTTTAGAAGAGTCAGTCCATGGTCCATTGGCTCATTGCTTTTGGCTCTGTGGGGGACATCACGTTATGGTCAGGAAGTATGGCTTATGCTGACCTTTGACTTCATGGTGGCTGGGGGCTTAAGGACAGAGAGGGTGGGCTATCATATTCCCTCAAGGCCCTGTATCCAGTAATCCAAGTTCTTCTCATCAGATCTCACCTCTTGAAGGTTTGACCCCCTCATGTAATGAGGATAAAGCATGAGGCATTAGGGGATACTTATGATACAAACTGTGAGAGCATTCTTGCTTCTAAGAACATCATCATCATTATAGTCACTAGCAATAGATGTTGAACATCCTCTGGGATGGAGAATTTAAAAACCACTGTGTCATTATTGGACATGCTCCTGACTGGGAGATATGCAGCACCAAGCTACTCTAACATTGACAGTGAAGAATCATGTATCCATCCTCTGACTGGGACTTCTCTCTGGGACCTTGTAGGGCAAGGTGATATGAGACTAATGGGTCTGTGCTGGGCCCCTGCTGTGTCCTTGCTCTTCTAAGAAGAGTTAACACCTTTGTGAAGTAGGCAGGGATGCTGCTGTTTTCAAGGGAGCTCAGCCATTGGACAAACAGGAATCATTTTTCTTATGTCTGGAAGAGGTTGGTGCTGTGGAGGTCTGACAGGTTTCCATGTGGTCTGGTCTGCTGAGCTGCAATTCTGGGGTTCTCTTGGGCACAAGAGCATCAGGGGATATAGCCCAGTAAGTCTGGAGCCAGATCAGACTTAGCTGGTGGCATCAGTTCAACTGGCAGCCAGGAGGCAAAGCTTTGAATCAGCCTTATAATTTGAAAATTGGTCTTTGCATTGGGTGGTGATTTTGTGCTAACAAAAAAAGCATCAGAGAAACAATGTAGGGCTGTCCTACCTTCATGGCATTACTCTGAGTTCTGAATCCTTGCTACAGAGATGGAAGTTCCCCACTCCTAGGATGCATGGAAGGTTGTACTTCCCATTGCAGCTGTCCTTTAGGCTCTCCTAGAACCTCAGGGTGGGATGAGCAAGCTACTTGGAGGAGCCAAGGCCACAGTGACCTTCAAGTGTATCCATCATGGAGACTAACCATGGAGAATACATTTCTCTCTTTCTTGCACGTAGCCATTTATGGTGGGACCACCTTTTATCACTCAAAGGCTATAGCTGTATTCTAAGATAGCTGTATTCTTATCCTCTGGCAAGGGAGGAGGGTGATATTCTATTTCTCTGCACACTCAGGCCTTTTAACATGTGTCTCTAGATTGTATGCCCAAGGTATCCTTGTGTTCTGGGAATGGGTCTCAATATGTAGGGTGAGGGTACTCAGGAGTCCATCCAAGTGCCTCCTGACCTGCCTTATGCCCACGGTGTCCAGGACCCCTTGCTGGTTTTCACACTGGGGCTCTCTGCCTTCTTCTCAAGAGTCACCCCAAAGCCCTGGCACTGCTTGCTTTGCGAACCAGCAACTGATCTGAGAGAAATGAAAGTGATGAACTGATGCGGATAGGGAACTGGAGTGTGCCAGGGTTAGTAGGGAACATGGCTGCTTCTATAGAAGTAGAAGAAGATAATAAGTCCAGGAGCTAAAACAGCGACTAATAAACTTTGTCAATGCCAAATAGAATCTACAAAGTCAACAGACAGAACAGACAGAACAGAGCCAGGGAGAGTTAAGTTCTATCACAGCTTGACAAGCAGAGATGGAATACAGGGCCATTTTGGACTTGCTCACTTCGGTGTACGAAAAAGAAACAGGGGTGCTTTCTGTTCTCTGTCACCAGGGAGGTACCCTGGGAAGTTACTGTGGGTGTTAGTGTCAGAGCTGCTGCTCAACCCAGAAGTCCAGGAGGAGGTGTGCATGTATGTATCTGCGTGCTTGTGTACACACACATGTGCAAGTGTGGAGTGTTGAAAGAGGTGAGGAGGGAGGGATAGAGTCTGGCAGTTCACCATGAGCCCCGAGTGCAGCAAAATCTTCCATTGTCTCATTTCATGACCTTTAATGAGTCACATGCTCCTTTGTTTTCTTGGGTATTGAGTGGAGGCACTTATCTTGATGCTTAGGCGAGCAGCTCTGCTTCAGCTGCCTTGGCTAATCCCAACCCATGTTCTCAGCTCTCTGCTCTGGGGCCTGTGTCCCCAGCCTCTGGGGCCTTCCTTACTTTATACTCAGCATCTAAATATTGAAAGGAGGGCAAGCAGTGATAGGCTGTGAGAGAGGGGGCTCCTCAGTCGAGGAGAGGTCTGTTCTTCACAAGCATGTTGGTCTGGTATACATATTATGCTCCTGAGGTGCAGGAAGTGCCTGGTGCCACTGGGCAGAGGAGGGGAAGAGCTTGAGGGGAGTGTGTAGTGAGGTGAGTGTGCCAGAGTAGTGGGCACAATGGAGACACTTTACCAGGGTCTGTGGAATGAGGCTAAAGTCAAACACCACAGATGTCATCCAACAGCTGTGCAGGTGGCAGCTGGTGCCAAAGAAGGCCTGATGTGCTAGTCTCGGTATCCAGTGGGTGATAATAAGTACATAGCATCCGTGCATTTCTCTCGCTCCTTCATCTCTGTCCATGGGAGGAAGTGATAATCTACCGTGATAAGATTTGCTGTTGTGCCAGGGAAGGCTCAGAACCCTGTCATCAGCATCTTGGATACTGATGTCAATCATTTGGCTTATAGTTGAAGTTTTACTATCTCTGTTGCTGTTGGCGATGGGGAAGACAGAGACTTTGGAAGCCAGCAAACATGTCGAGGACTGTGCAAGCATGTTGGTTGGGTCTTTTTGGATTGCATGAGAGAGGTAATGGACTCATCTTAACTGAGAAGTAGCTAAGTCACTAAAGTAACTTAATCATCTGAGTGGTAGAAGAGAGTGGCTCGAGGAAGACCCGACCACAAATGTTCTATGACCCCCCAGTAGTGCCTCCCTAGAATCATATCAATGTAGTCTTGGAGGAGGGTATTCAACTCCCAGATTACTTCACTGGATATGAGCTTACTTTGGCCTAACCCTCTCACTGCAGAGTTTAGAGCTTCCCTCTCTGGGGTGTACTGTGTCTTTGCATCATCTGTTCCAGGGCTGGGATGACCGACTGCTCATGCATTCACATTTCCTTCCTCCTAATTCCTATATCTTACCCTCATCTTCTTCCATTTCTTCTTTACCCATTCTATCTAAACGAATATCCTTTTATTTGAGCACTCTTATGAATATGTATTTTAAGGGTCAGAAGTTGCAGTGATTTCACCATTCGCCATATACTTTCTCACTAGCTCAGTGCTGTGAACATATGCTTCTCACCTCTTGTCTGCCTAAGTCAAGTCAGTGAGACAAGAGAAGAGAGTGACAGGCCCAAGTTTATCCGGATGAACTAGGTCACGCAGGGCCTGGAATAGATTTTTATGGCTGTATTTCCTGGAGCATACATATTGGTGTTTTTGTATGTCACCTCCCAAGTTCCTACAATAGCTTGGGGAAAAAAAAGATATTTCTTTGTCCAAAATTGTGTCTAGAATCCAAAATGTGTCCCCAATGCTCCTATATTCACCATAGTAACTGTTGTCTTCTCTCTCCTCGCAGGTTCCAACTATGGGAGCCCACGCCCAGCTCATGCCAACATGAATGCCAATGCAGCTGCAGGGCTCGCCCCCGAGCACATCCCTACTCCAGGGGCAGCACTGTCATGGCAGGCAGCCATCGATGCCGCCCGGCAGGCCAAGCTCATGGGCAGTGCTGGCAACGCAACCATCTCTACTGTCAGTTCTACACAGCGGAAGCGGCAGCAGTATGGAAAACCCAAGAAGCAGGGGGGCACAACTGCCACACGGCCGCCCCGGGCTCTGCTCTGCTTGACTCTGAAGAACCCCATCAGGAGGGCATGCATAAGCATTGTTGAATGGAAATATCCTTTATGCTGTGGACTGGCCAAGGTGTTCCTTGGGCCTGTGCCGAGGGGCTGGCCCTCTGGTGATGTTATGGGTATATTATCCTTACTGTTTCAGTGACAGGATTCTAGACATGCCCCCTAGACTACAGGAGTCACCAGCTCACGGGACAAGGTCCCAGAATTTGTTGGTATTACAAGCATCCCTGAACCAGAAATCTGAAATCTGAATTCTTCTAAAATCTAAAACTTTTATAGTATCAACATGATGCCATAAATGGAAAATCATCCACTTGATCTTATGGACAGGTTGCAGCCAAAATGCAGGCACTAAAATTTGTGTTGTCTGTATGGGTAAGGTATATATAACCTGGGTCCTGTTCCCAAGTCATCTCATTATGAATCTGCAGAGACTCCAAAATCCAGACAGATTTTAAGTCTAAACACTTTCACTCCTGAGCATTTGAGAGAAGGGACGGACTCCTCCTGCTACAAGTGACCTTAGAGAAGACACTGTGGAATATAAACTTGCTTTCAAGCCACTTGGGACCTGCTTGTGTGGGTTATTTGTTGTTATTGCATGCTGCTTCTTCATAGCTTTCTTTCCTGTGGCATTGTGTTGTGGCGGCTCACAGCTTGACCTCTTTCTAGTGTAAATGGGCCATGAGGACATAGTGGTCAGTGGCTCTAGCCTGTGACTTAGCACTTGGGATTTCAAGGTTCTCAGCCTGGGCATTACATTGGAATCACCTGGAAAGTTTTAGCAAATAGTAGGTGCCAAGGTCCCCCTAGTCCCCAGATATTCTATAGAGTTCTCCAGGCAAGGCTATGGTATGGCCAAAATTGAAGGCATCATCTATAATAACATGTATCCACTCTGAACACACAGAAAGGGGTGGAGGGGAATTTAGAAAACATGTCTTTGAAGGACTGTCACCATGGACCCACATCTTAACTTCTGAGCATCATGGAGTTACATTGGATAAGACATCAATGCTCAGCCCTGACTGTCACTAGGAATGGAATAAGTCACATCAAACTTTCCAGGTCATGTGGCCTGGAATAGACAGTATTAGAAACCCGAGACTTACTACTGTGTTATCTCTTTAAAACCCTAATTCACTTAGACAGGGTCCTATGCTTCTTTCCATTTGGAGTGTTTGGTTTTATTTGTGAATTTCTAGGAAAAGATTTAAAAAACCTTTGGAAGTGATTGGAAGGTAAAAGAGGATGACCTAGGGCGGAACTAAAGTTCTGTGGAGCAAAGAACACTCCTTCTTGGAATATCTGAGTTCCTTTCCCAAGAGTAACTATAATAAGATACAGTGCTAAGCAAGGGCTGCTGCCAAAATGTCCAGTCTGCAGAGCTGCACATAGTCGATGAATGGGTTAGAAGCTGAGCTTGGGCAGTCCCGTCAGGCTGCCTTCAGAGCCACAGAATGAGAAAAGTAGGACCCTGGGGATAATCACTATGAAGGGAGAGCAGGGAGGCCCTGAGATCCAAAGACCCCCACCTCTAATTCATACAGCAGGTGTTGACAAAGTCAGTTTTAAATCCAGATTCTCCACATTCAAAATCCATGTACTTCCCAAACTCTGCACAACAGTGCTAGATAGTGTGGCCAAGGGCTAGGCAAGACTGGATAGTTACGGAGTGGTACTAGATAGTTAGTAGGTGGGACCAGATAGAGAGTTATTAGTTGGACAGGATTGTTATCAGGTAGGACGAGACGGCTACTTTGTGGTACTAGACAGTAAATTGCTGGGTGGGAATAGATAGTTATGGAGGAATAGAGATAACTATCAACTTGGTGCTTAGGAAGTGCACTCCAGTGTAGGTCTACAGGGACCTGGATCTGCAGCCCTCACTGCATGATGACTGTGACTGGCCTTCCTGAGAGAAAGTGCTTCCCTCCTGGGGAGAAGGAAGGAACACAGTCCCTAGTACTAGCTATATGCAAACTCCAGACTGCCTAGAACAGGGAAGGAGAGAGACTGATGTACTCAGCAGCTCTTGAAAAGGTGGGGCCTGGTGCTGTCATCAGATGGGCAGTTGAAAGGATGGAGATAGCACAGGTGTATCAGACTTGCTGGGTGCTCCTCTGTATCCTGGCTGCAGCTCTCCCAGTCTGCCTGTTTGTCCTCTTGGCATACAGTATCCTCCAGCACCAGCCGGTGCTTTAGTGTATGGCGCTGGATGGGTTGCTTTTATGTTTGTGTGCATGGAGCTGGGAAGGTGGGGGACAGCACTCAAAAATATCAAGCTTGGCTCCCTGACTGGCACAGACAGTGAGGACACCTGACATAGATATTCATGAGGCCTGGCTCTGTTGCCTTCCAGTGTCCCTTCCTGATAGGGGACCAGGCGTTGAGAATGGAACCTTGAAGCCTGGATGAGAGTTACTGTCCTGAGCAGCTTGGGCATGGTGAAGAAGAAGAACGGGATGCAGGAGGAGGGTTGGGAGAACTAGCTTTCTGAAATGGCCTCATGGCCACCTGAGGCAAATCAGCACAAAGTGGTCTTGAAACTGACCTAGTAACCGCCTTTCTGGGTCTGGGTTCCGCTCTAGTGGTTAACTTGATGACTTTAGGCCCAGCACAACTCCACGTGCTTCAGTTTCCTCCATTAGCAGAAGAGATTACTGTCTCTTTCCAGGTGCTTGGGTGTATGGTCATCACAGAGATGGACGTGAAGGCTCTGGAGGCATACCAGAGTTGCTACCACTGCCTTAACACTACTCCCTGTCTCCCTTGCCACGGCATCCTGGCCACCTCAGGGCGGCAGGCTGTAAGAACCTATTGCTATGCTTGGGTTCTGGGTCTGGCTCTGCTTCTTTCCACTTGGGGATCTTGGGCAGGTGTGATGATGATGGCCATGATTGGTCATGTTCTCTCACAGGGCATCTTGTGATACCAAGACGCATCTGAACCATGGCACGTCTTAGGAGGTATCCTCAGCTCTGCCACGGGGCTGCTGGGAATCCATCATGAAATCAGTCATGCAGACTCCTCCCTAAATGCAGAACTTCGTGTGCCGGCCTAGCAGGCCCGTGAATCCAAGCTTGAAGGCTGTGGCATGAGGTGAGCACTGGACATGGTGGTCAGAGGATCTGGTTTCAGTGCTGCATGGCCCCTGGCTTGTTATAGGGCTTTGAGGATATTTCTTAGATTCTTTGGGGCCTCAAAGATTTCGACTAGATACTCTCTAGGGTCTCTTCATGATTCAGTTTGTTACTTCTGCGAGTACAGTTGGTCTCTCTACCCTGTAATTTTCATCCATGCCCTTCCTCTCATTATGTTCTGTGCCGGTTAGTCTTTTATCAACTTAGCACAAGCTCAGGTCATCTGGGAAAAGGAATCCTCAATGAAAAGAACTTCTCCGTCAGATTGGCCTGTAGGCAAGTCTGAGGGGCATTTTCCCGTTAGTGATTGATGTGGAGGGCCCAGCTCACTGTGGGCAGTGCTACCCTTGGGCAGAGAGTCTTGAGTTGTATAAGAAAGCAGGCTGAGCAAGCCATGAGGACCAAGGCAGTAACCAGCATCCTCTGTGAGCTCTGCTTCAGTTCCTGCCTCCAGGTTCCTGGCTTGAGTTCCTGTCCTGACTTCCCTTTGTGATAGGCTATCAGCTATAAACTGGAATAAACCCTCTCCCTTTTCAAGCTGCTTTTGGTCATGGAGTTTTATCATAGCAATAGGAGGCTAATTAGAAGAGGCTCTCTGAAAGAGACTAGGAACTTGATTGTGGAAACACAGATTGGGACTTCCTTGCTTTCAGTGGTGGGTGTGGTGTGGTCTCAGTAGAGGAGTGCTATCACATTAGCTTACAGCTCACTCTGTCCTGTCCTGGCGTATCCATGAAGTGGTCATGGCAAGAGAACATCAGAGTATACTGTTACTAGTGAGTGGACCCTTGGTTGATGCTGTATAGCCCAGGCCTTCACCATGTCCTATACAGAGCTGAACTGGCAAGGGGATATAGTCCCTATCTCTGAAACCACAGCACACATCCTACCTGGCTTTGGGGAGTCCTAACCCCCAGGGAGGCAAAACACTCTCACTTTGCTTCCAAAAACTGAGAAGCAAAATCTGTAGATTTCCATGAAAGGTCACGTGTTTAAAACCCCACTCCATTTTTCTTCCTTCCGTGCTTGGGTCCATTGGTGACAGTTCATGAGCCATGTGGAAGTGGGGTCCTGTGTGGAATCCTTCCGGGGGCAGACAGGGCTCTTTATCCCAAGCCCACACGAGGGGAAACGAAATCAAATGTAATCTAAATAAATAAAAGAGGAGAAGAAGCTATTTAGAAATCTGTGTTTACTCTGGCACGCGACTGGCCTCCACTGCTCTTGACATATTAGGAAAAAATTTTGGCGGGGGTCCACTAGAAGCACTTAAAAGGCATATGTTTCTCTTCAAAATACAAGGGGCTTGGAATGCATTGTTTAAACAGAATTCTTAAGAATCTTTGATTCATTTAAAAAATATATATATATAGACATATGTTTGTTTCACTTGTGTTAACAGTGGCATTGATTTCCTTAACTCCTTTCTCAGACCATTTGAAATAATTATTTTACTGACTATTTTTGCCAATTGTGTGGCCTTAGCAATCTATATTCCCTTTCCGGAAGATGACTCCAACGCCACCAACTCCAACCTGGTAAGTCTCAAGCCTCTGCATGTCTTATTATTTGTTAGATGACTGAATTTAGGACATAGATTCAGAGTGCAAGGTGGGAGAGACGCGAGATATATGTTTGACAGGTGCCAAAGTTTGACACCGCTCAGAGCTTCTGGGCCGGTTTGCTTTTTATTCAAATTGGCACCTGCCTTATCACAGGCTACTTTCAGAAGAATATCCCAATCAGGCGGCTGTGAGCTGTGTGTGCATGTATGAGTGTGCGAGCTGTGGGTCTTATAAGCAGTGTGTGTTACAGATGTACTGCTTAAATCTTGAGTGCAGGTGTTTGCTAGAGCGAACATTTTTGGATCGTCAGTTGTGAGTATTTTGAGGGCCATTGTTCCATTGTTAGGCTTTGCCTGCTTGATCATAGCATAATTGCATGATAAAAAATTTCTAGGAAGCTTTTAGCAAAGTTTTCTTTTGTGGCCAGGAGGTATCATTGAGTTAAAAATGGCATTATTTTCTTGGGAAAGGTGGCTTTCCATTTGGATTTAAGAGAGGCCAATCCTGGCAATTTGGGGTTAGTATTTGTCCATGGAAAAAGCTGAGAGTGTGTTTACTTTTGGCTGAGTGTGAAGTCACTGCAAATGCAAAGGCCTTTGCTGGTCTGGGCATGTGAGGCAAGCTTTGGAATGTGCTTGGCAGAGCTGGGGCTGCCTGGAGAGCCCCAGCAAAGCCTGCAGAGAAGTCTCCACTTTCTCCTGCCAGGGCCAAGACATTGGTAGTCTTCATGTGACTTTCCTACAGCATGTTTGGTCATGAAGCCCACCGTCTTCCTCTGTCACCGGTGTCTTCTACTTAGCTGAGATTGGGCTCTTGGATGGGATTGGTTTAGGAGAAGCAGGAATGTTTTGGGACTCTCCTTCCTGTAGTTGTGACTTCAACTGTGGCTGCTGATGCTGTCAAGGGGGGAATCCCTTTTCTACCAAACCTTTGACATTTCCAAAGAGATGAAGTCTCTCAACTTTTGGGTCATGATTACTTTGGGGGGTTGCATATAGGATATTCTGCATATTAAATATTTACATTACTATTCACAACAGTAGCAAATTTACAGTTCTGAAGTAGCAATGAAGTAATTTTACAGCTGGGGTCATCGCAACATGAGGGACTATATTAAAGTGTGGAAGCCTTAAGAACTAGCGATTTAGATGCAGATTTTAGAGTTACACAGTCTTCTCAGCAAGTAGCTGCTGACCTGTAGTGGGCAAAGTGTTCTGTATATGTGTGTATGGGATGAGGTCCTTCAGTATCTCATGGTTCGTGTCGGGTCAAGTACTGGGGATAGCTTCCAAAGGTCCCAGAGATAGACACCAAGTCCTGAATGGTGACATGGCTCCAATCAGTATGTAGAATGCGTTTGCTGTAGTCCATGCAGCCAATGGAGATATGACCTTGTTTCTTAAAATAAAGAAATCTTTCCCATGTCAAAATATTATAAGCCAAAGTGTCACCCCCAAGCAGGAGCTCCTTCCATCGACTATAGCTCTTCAAAGTGTTTGCCTCTCTCCCCTGCTGCCCTCCTTTGGAGCTCTGGTCCCATCCCTCAACTTGAAGGAGCTTCAGAAGCAGCTCTGGTTAGGCACAGAATTCATAGCTGTTCTTAGACTAGGACATTGGTGGATGGGTAAGCTGCCCCACCCCCAGCATCTGCCTCTGTGGGAAATTGAGACCTGATAGGTGATAATAAGGAGTCAATATTGAACTTGTTGTTTGGGTGGTTAGCTTCAGGAGATGCTGGGGGGGGGATGACATTTTGTTTTCAACCACACAATATTCTACAGCTAGAACTTACAAAATAAATTCAAACTGGATACTCAGTGAGAGACAGAGACGTGTCTGAAGCCACGGTTCTCAAACTCTCCTGGGGAGACACATGTTCCCCAACCTACCCAGATTCTGTGAGTCTGGAGTAGGGTCCATGGAGCCTGCATTATGAACAGTTTCCCTAATTGATTCTGAAGAAAGCGGGCCATGCCTTGTTCTTAGTGAACAGTGTTCGAGAATGTTCTCTATTGTGTGTGTGACTCCACCTTCAGCTCCCTACACAGTCGGCTTCTGTCTACCCACAGGTCTCTCTAGGATCCAAACAGAACGATGACACATGTCAGGCTTCCCACTCTGCTGGGTGCAAGCGCAACCTGTTTAGCAAAAGCGTGTTCCCCCGGTACAGAACCTGTAAACTCACACGCGCGCCCGCTCCTATTCACTATTCTCTTACAGTTCTACCAGCGTCCATCCATCCCCGTTTCTCAAACCTTGCTTACTTTTGTTAACAGATGAAAGGCAATCAAGAGTAGAGTTGTATTTTTGTTTTTAAGGTAACTCCTTCATTTAAGTAAGTTTACGCATCATATGCTGTGTCTAGGATACAGTTTTACACTGACAACATCTTGGTTCTCTTTTCTTGATACGAGTGAAGCACAGTGAGGCTGTCCTGGCCACCGACATGATATTTTCTTCTTCACCAATCATTGTCCTGGTGTTGACCATGCCACCCACTACGAAGTACATCATTTATAGCACTGGCACTGTGAGCCCGACCTGCCAACAGCTGTTACTCTGTAGGTAAATTCTCTAGTACCTCGTGAACAGCCTCTGCCAGCTGAGAGAACCTATTGTGCGAGCAGAATGTCTGACTCTCCCTGAACCCTGAAGTTCGCAAAGACTTGGCTGGAGTTTGAATGTTAGATGTGCTGGCATTTGACTCTTTGCAGAGGACATGTGCCATGTCCTTTCTAAGGGGGAGCCAGATACTGAGCATCATTAGGGAGGAAGAGAGAGAAAGAGGGAGACTGTGAGCCTGGCCTTTCTTCTCCAGAATTTGGACTGACAAGCTTGGGACACTACAGTCCCACACACTATTGTAAAATCAGGGTGAAGGAATTGCACCCTGACTTGTTGTGAAGGCTAAACGAGGCTGAGTGAGAAGCAGGGAGCCATCCGTGCCCTGGTGCCATGGGCCAGCAAACACTCTGTCCCTTAGAGCTAAAGACCTTCCCTGAGGTTTCTGGAAGTGTGTTCAATCTGTAGTTCCCCGGGTTGGTGTCTGCTTCAGAAGGATTCAGAGGTGATCAGAAGTTAGCGTCCAGGTCACTAACCTGGATATTCTGATGCACAGAAGGGAGCTTTGGGGGGACAGCCCTGTGGACTTCAGTCCCCCCTCCCACTGCTACTAGTCAGGAAACTCAGGGTCTCTGTGCATCGCTATCCTTGGATAGCACTAGGTTGAAGACTGGCCTGCATCTGAACTGCCCCAAGTCCCAAGGTGAGTGTGAGTCCTGCTGGCCAAGTCTGAGGAATGACTAACAATGCAATTCGCGGGTGGGTTTCTCTACACTCCTCTCAGTGAGCTGCAGTTACTTCCAGAGTCAGGTTTGACAGAGAATGAGGTGTTTTTGCATTTGCATAGCTACAACAACAGCCACATGACAAACTGGGCTTCAGTGCTGCCATCTGCGTGTCATCCCAGTTCAGCAGACGCCATTTGTAAGTATATGAGGGCTGTGATGTACATACTGCACAAGCGCAGTAATGAGCTGTTCGCTCCCGCTTGCCTCAGCATACCTCTTCATTCATGGAGAATCAGCTCAGGATTGCAGAGGGCAGCCTGATTTTAGGCCAGTACACATGAAAGGACTTTTAGAGAGCAAGACCTCCTCAAAACAGACAGACAGACAGACAGACAGACAGACAGACAGCAGCAGCACAGCTGGGAAGTGGGTATGAACAGAGTCAGAATCGGAACTGGAACTGTCATAAGAGCTGTGCTGCTCAGGTCTCAGGCACTGACCTGGGAGAGACCTTCACTGTGGCCTGAGGTCAAGCATGTAACTGTCTTTTCTGGCAGAGAGAATGTAACCCCTTTATTGCACCTCCTCCAGGTGCCAGGGATTTGCATATACTGCTCATAATCCCCCAGTGACACATGGCAATTTTTATTATTTGTCTACTTACAGTAGGGATTTAGTTCATCTTGCTGAAGCCTGGATCCCCAGTGACTGGCACGCGCCTGGCTCTTGATAAATGGCTGTTGAGTGAATGACCGAGTGACTGAATGCCACCAGGCTTTGTACTTCTCTCTGTGTGGATGGGGAAATGAAGGCTTATAGAAGAGACTTGATGAACAAGTGGCAGAAAGGGAATTTGAGCTAAAGCTGGAACAAAATGTAGCATGGGCCCTTTGCTCCATTGTTTGAGAAAATGTTTCAAAGATGAAACTATGGCAGTATTAGCAGATCGTTTTAAAAAGCCAATCAAACCAAGACAAGGTCAAACTTGTCGTTTTTTAAGAGCAAACTCTATGCATTTGAAGTTAAATGAAGTTAAACAAATTGTTATAGAACTTTACTGAGCCTATCTGAAATTGTGTGTGTGTGTGCATGCAAGTTTGTGTGTAGTGTATGTATGCATGTATGTGTGAGTATATGTGTGTGAATGTGTGTATATATGTGTATGTATGAGTGTGTGTATGTATGCGAGTTTGTGTGAATGTGTATGTGCATTTGTATCTGAGTGTGTATGTATGTGTGTATGTGTGAGTGTGTGTATATATATGTGTATGTATATGTGAGTGTGTGATAGGTGTGTATGTGTGTATGTGTATGTGTGGTGGGGATACTGGGAAGGAAACATAGGGTCTTACGCCTATGAGGCAAGTGTTCTATTCCTGAGCCACGGTCCCAACCCCATCTTCTGCTTTAACACAATAGACACAGATACAGCTGACAAATTTCTGTTGTCAGAAACTTTGGGGTACTCCACATTGGGTGCCACATGATAATAGAGAAATTGAGATCCCTTCTCGGGGTTTTTAGTCTCCTGAGTTAAAGAATTTAAGAACGACTCAAAAGGAAGATGGAAGACAATTTTATTAGAGTTTAAAAGGAAACAACAGGCAAGGAAAGCTGTAAATTTTGGTGGTTCTCCAGAGGAAGGAGGTGGAGAGGAAGAAGAGAGAAAGCCATGACCTTCCAATTTCCATTTCCACATGGCGGTTCAGCAAGCAGCCACATGGCAAAGGGGCAGGGCTTAGCTTTAGAGAAAGAACGGAAAGTTCCCAGTCTATAGAAAGCATACTTAAGAGCTGGACAACACCCGGAAGAGCCAGAAAGGAGGGAAAAGGAAAAGTGCTGACTCTAGACTCAGAAAGGACAGAACTAATAGAGCCTCAAGTTAGCTGCATAGTGACTATGCAAGAGGCAGGAGGATCGCCAGGAATTCAAAGCCAGGCTGGTCTACAGGGTGCTTTCCATGACAGCCAAGGCCACACAGAGAAGCACTGACTTTAAAAGCAAGCAAGCAAGAAAACAAACAAACAAACAAACAAGAAAACAGTGACTATGCAGAGAGCAAAGATTCTTGGAAGGAAAAGCACGTTATCTCATTAAGATAATAATTATTCCTCTCATCCACTCTCATCCACTGTCCTGAGAGGGTGTTTCTTAGCCAGGTCATTGACCAGTCAAACTGGATCAACCTTGTGCTTTGTGTGACTTGGAAAGTTGGGTCTCTATTCAGGCTAGAGGCAGACTGTACTCTCCTGCCTACAAAGAAACAGCCTTCCCTCTTTGGGCCTCCAGTGCTACTGTGCATTTATATGTGCAGTTGCTGCCCTATATGCTTTTGGAGGCAAATATATTTAGACACCGTAGTGGTGATGTGGGCTAGCTATGATTGTTACTCCATTTTATTGATTGTACTAACACTCAGAGAGTATAAATTATTTGCCATGGAAGGTTAGTGCAAAATGATAATGGGATATGTAGATGCTGTGTGTTTGCTTGCCTGTGTTCTTATCCACTGGGCCACAGGGGTCTGTGTCCCATGACTTTTGGTACTCCCAATCCTGGATCAGGCAGAGGAGGTGGAAGCTCCTGCTGTCACCACATCTTGAGGAGGAATGGATTCCTCAGAAAATTTCTTAGTGATTTTTATCACCAAGATTAATTTTGAAGCATAAAGGTTTAAACCATAGGTTAGGTGCTTAACCCAAGAACCATGCATCAGAAGAACAGAGCTGGGTTTGGTTTGCAACCTGGGTAAGACGAGGGCAGGAAAACCCAGCAGAGAGCCTTAGATTGCTAGTTGAGAGTCTGGCAGTTCAACTGGGTGGCGAGAAAGATGTGTGGTTAATCAACCCTCAGGGTGCCTAGGCTATTGTTCGACTTGGTGTTTACACACTAAATATTTCAGAGGGAGCAGGCGGTGCCTACCTTGCATTTACCCATGGATAGACGCACAGGAGGAGATAGTTTGGAGTCTAAACATGATGGTCCTTGCTCTGTTTCCATCCGTTTTCATCTTTCAGTCATCCTTGAGCATCTTCATCCGTTCTAGGGGAAATACTACGTTGTTGACTCCTCCTGCAATGGAACCTTTCCTTGGGTACCACACTCTTTGGAACTTACATTTTTATGAAAAAAGTTCTTCTGGAATATAAAACAGAAATCCCTGGCTCCATCAGAGACTAGTGAACGTAATTTTATTCTCCTTTTGGGGACCGCACTATCACTGAGAAACGAAGCTTTCAGACCTGCAGGAATACTGTGGAGACGGGGCACCTGGCAGTGTGCCTTTGAAGTGTGTCATAGTGTGAAAGGTTTTGGGTCCACTGCTCCAGTCCCCTCCATCTTCCCTTGCTGCTCCTCTCCTGTGGACTCGGGAAGTTCATCACATGGTCTTTGCTAGCTATGTGCAAAGCAAAGGAAGGCGGGTAGATGCTGATGTCCGGCTTTCATTTGAATGAGCTATGTTAGCTCTGGGGACTGGGCAGCATTGATTTTGGCTTCTCAGTGCCTTTCCCCCAATGCTCCCTCTGTTCTCACTGGCTCCTGTGTGATTGAGACACTTGGATTCTTGCCTCCTGACAACTTTAATGTCGGCACGTACACTGCTGGCACCGTTTGGAGTACGCGACATGTGTTAACTCATTTAGTCTTTTCAGCAACTCCACCAGACTTCTGTCAGAGTTGCAAGCATCCCTCTACTTATTTATTTATATTTTTCCTGACATACAGTATGTGTACGTTATTTACCATAGTCATCCTCTTTTAAAGACAAAGGAGAAGCACAGGGACTCAAGGTCACCAGCCTGTGGTCACAGGCTGGGAATCGAAGCAGTAGTTTTGAGGTCCCATTGGAGCAGATGGCTCCTGAGTCTGTACCCTTAACTGCTATGTGGCATGACCTCTCTGAGGTGTGGGAGGGAGTGGATCTCTTTGGGAAAATGGTGATTTTTTTTTTTTTTTTTTGAGCCTGTGACTAGTGAGTGTACCATGTACACGGTTGTCTTTCACCAGGGCCACCAAAGGAGGAACTGCGGTTCCTATCAGGAGTGGAGTCCTAAGGGTGTGCTGTGTCTCTGACCGTCCTGGGGTCCGGCCATTGCAAACTCTCACTTGTCTGCCACAGGCAGGAGCAGATCATCCGCTGGCTTCTGAGAAGTGTGTGTGGCTTAGAGGCCTGACTTTCCCCTGGATCAGTGAGACTCATATTAGCTGAGATCCTCAGTCACACAGGGCTCTAGGCCTTTTCCGAAATAGAGATTATATTATGAACTGGAGTGAGGGGCAGACTTCTTGAGGCAGGATTACAACCAGGGGCGGATGGTGGGGGGGGGGGAGGGGCTAGAAAGCTATATCTGAAAGCTCCAGGCCCTCTTGGGACCTGTCAGTTCTTGTGTGGTGGTAGGGCTGGGAGCATCAGGTAGGAGACTGCCAGGGCATCCAGCTGCAGGCCTCCATCCTAAGGGCATCCTTTTCCGAATCCTTTCAAGGTCTGAGAGGGTTCCTCCCCAGCCCTCTTATGCAATAAGGCTTCTGAAGATGTTTGAGCAGCCCAGGTTTGTGGAAACATCACTGAGCTGAGGAAGTTGAACAGGTTGTTATAGTCCTGGGGTGTCTCCCACTTCTGCCATTGACTACCAGTTAGGCCTTGTCACTAAACTGCCTTAGAGCTGAGATGTCTTAGCTGTGAAGTACAGGTACTAACTCAGTGAGCTGTGGCCCGTCAAGTGGGAGGATGTGTAGGGATGCCGGGAAAGATGCAGGAGGACTGGCAGCTGTGCTTGCCGCTCCCATTAGAGCTCCATGGATATTCCGTCTTTGGAATTTTTACTCTGTTTTTCTGGCACATTCCTCTGCGAACCTTTTCCCTTAGCCTCAAGACAACTTAGAGATGCAAAAGGACGAAAAGCTAGGTTCCAAATTTAGTTTCTGACCTTTCTAGGATGGATGCAGAGCAGTGTGGCTGTCACCTGCTTGCTGGAGAGCTGGCCGGACTGCTCCAGTTGGGGAAGTACTTTTGTAGGTGCGCAGGCTGGACTGACTGTCCCTCACTCTGGCTGGAGGGCTCCTCCAGTATATTTCTTGTTTCTTTTTGGACCCAGCTTAGTTCTCGCCCGGTGGATCTGGATCTGGACTGACCCACTACATTCCAGAATCACTTCATTTTCATCCTGATCCATCTGCAAAGACTATTTTCAAATAAAGTCACGTTCCCAGGCTTAAGAATGCGATCATAAATAGACCTTTCTGAGGGCACAGTTCAGCATCTGCTCACAGGAAGTGGGAGCAGGGATCACGTGCCACAGAGCCTAGTGCCGTGCCTGGAAGCGTAGGAACCTCAGCAGTGACTGCCCAGCCATGGCTGTGCTGTTGTTGGGATGGTATGGGCTGAGAGGGCACTTCACCAGGGAGGTTAGGTCTGATGGACCTTATGGTTTTAGAATCACTATCAGTTACCTCTGGGCTCCTTCCTTGTCCTTCACCTTGCTGACTGGCCTCAGGCTAGCATTTGCCTTCTGTGTGTCCAGAAGAGTATGGTTAAGTGGTTCTTAGATATTTTGGACATCTGTGCTTCCTTCTCTGGTGAATAAGCCTGCTGACAAGATACTGGCGTATCCTTGTACACATTGATTCAAATACTTATTGGACGGCAGCTGTGTTCCAGGAATGTGATGGGAATACAAAGTTGTACAAAGAAGGCTGGCCAGCATCATGGGGAAGTCTCTAGTTTCCTCTGGTCGCTACCCCAGTAGCAGGCTTGATTCTTGTGCTTCTGAAAGAGGAGAATCCAGAAGAGACACAGGAGTGAGGAAGGAGTCAAGATCACTTAGAGCTAATAAGGATGCACTCTGTAGGCAGAGTGGGCTGAACTGAGCAGCTATCCTAGCTGGGTGCTTTTATCTTTCCTCCTGTTACCCTGTCCCCTGTGTCTCTCTCAGCATAGGCACTTCTAGGAAAAGAACGGTGTTTTTCTGGGAAGCCCATTCTCTGCAGAATTCTAAGTAAATATATAAAGATCCAAGAATATGTATAGGGGCTTAAGCACTCTTAAAGTTGAAGTATCTACTTGGGAAAGGGCAGGGCACTCTGTGTATACTCCCCTGATTAGGAAGTCTTGAAGTCGCTCTAATTTGACCTAGCTATTATGGAAGAGGATCACTCATTGCCCCTTACATCCTGTTTTTGAGGCCCTGGGCTGGCCCATCTAGTATGGATTGTTGTGACTATCTTTACACCTTGACCACCATTCAGGCACCCCCATTATGTTTATATTCTGTTTTAGGATCTTGAGCAGGACCACCTATCATTCTGTAGTCTTTTATTGGGAGGCCCATTGGATAGACCCCAGAGCTAACCTCCTGCCTAACCCAAAACCCTTATGGAGCCTTGTTTGGTGATGTTGCCAGAAACCCAGTAGGCAGAGTTGTAAAATATGGTAAGCTCAGGGCATCATAGACAGCACAGCACAAAGAAGGAGGAGGTAAAAGAGGCAAAGAGAGAACTCTGGTTAGAGTCAGCAGGGGGCAAGCATGGTGGGGACTCCCTCAGGAGCAAAGGGGACATAGGAAGGAGAAGGAGCCAAATGGTCAACAACCTGTGGAGAATCCTACAGAGCACAGCAGGGCAACAGCTCAGTGGTGAGAGGAACTCACAGTATTTATCACACTCAGAGTCAGGTAGAGGAGGACTGAGCTTGGGCAGAGGTACCTTGGCCCTGATGAGGCATCTGGAATTTGTTCCAAGGGAGGGGCTGGTGGTTAGTTAGCTGCCACCAGCCTCCAAAGGAGCAGGTGTCCCAATGGGGTTAGAAGAAGCTAAAAAACTGAGTGACTGTAGGACCTTCGCTTTCCAAGAGAATGCTTCTGTGGCTGCCAGCAGGCCTGAGTAGATCTCACTGAGGGAGCACCCTGGGAGGCACAAACTGTCTTTTCTAGAAGGGAAGATAGTTTAGAAAATGTGTCCCAATGGAGAGGGACATGGAGGTGGCTTCCTGGGATGAGAATTCCCACTTCTGTACACTGGGTTTTGGTAACCTAGACCATTTGCTTGATTAACAAGGGGACCTCCAGGTATCTGTGTGTCTGCTTGTCCTTGGTTGTCATCCATTTCGCTGGAGGGGAGGGCATTCCTATCCCCAACTCTTTCTTTGCCATTTATAATTGTATAAATGAAAACCGGATCTTTAATTGTCCATGTGCTTTAGTTTTGAAGTCTCCTCTGTGATCTCCATGGCCACAGGATACCTTTTGTTTCAGGTTTATTCACTTGTATCACACTTGTTTTTCAGCATTCACTGGCCAAGTGTCACTAAATTGGGCATCTGTTATGTTCTAGTCCCTGGGCCAGGGGCATCCAGTTATAAAAGATATAGCTGCCAGGCGGTGGTGGCGCACACCTTTAATCCCAGCACTTGGGAGGCAGAGGCAGGCGGATTTCTGAGTTCGAGGCCAGCCTGGTCTACAGAGTGAGTTCCAGGATGGCCAGGGCTACACAGAGAAACCCTGTCTCGAAAACCAAAAAAAAAAAAAAAAAAAAAAAAAAAGATATAGCATGTACTGGCCTGTGGGCTTCCCAGTTTTATGAGGACAACCAGAGATTCACTCACAGCGATGTGGAGGTCAGGTATGACCAAGTGCGTGGTCTGGTGGAAATCAAGAGTTTCCTGGCATTTCTCTTTCTTTCCTCAATTTGCTTAATGATCATTTCTTGCTAATGGTGCTTTAAGGAGTCTGGAGAGGCCCCAAATTGCAGAGGAAAGTGCTAACAGGAAGAGAAGTGCTGACCTGGCTCTGTGCCCCAGGGCAGGTTCTTAACCTCCTGAGCCTCAGTTTCCATGTGTTACTTAGGGCTAATTACACCTACTTAACTACAGACTTCTGTGAGAAGCATTATCTCATTAGAGATAATGTTCTTAAAAGTGCCTTGAAATTTTGTGTAGCATTTTTCAAATGCTAAGCATTGTCCTATTTATTATTGAGTGCTACTAATTCTGCACCAGAGGTGGTGAAGACAGAAGAGGCTGTTGTTATCACCATTGCTCTGCCACAGCTGGATACTGGGATGTGTTTGGATGGATGGGCCATGCAGGGAAAGGGCATGAATCAGCCATGGAAGAACTCATGGTCAGACAGGGAGACAAGCCGTATAAAAGGAGCCATGAATAGGTCTTTGAGAGGCTGTGGGTCTTTCTTGCTCCAACACTCTCTGCCTGTCATCCGGAAAGGCTTTCCTGGGAAAGAGACACTTGAACTTAGCTGTCACTAACAGGAGAAGACGAATCAACTTGGGACTATCATGAATCAAATGAATATTTATTGGATAATGAACAGTGTGTGTCAGGAGATAGGTGAATACATTTTGGTTGGGGAATCAAGTACTTCCTAAGAGAAGGTAAACATGGCTACAATATTTCTTCTTGGTTACAGAGCAGATAGGGCTAGGTGCTGTGGGAGCCAGGGGGGCACCTTGTTTAGGCCTGAGAGTCCTTGGGAAAGGTTCAGAAGGCAGGATGTTCTACCAGAAAAGCCCTCTAGGCTTTTGCTGGTAGTTATCCTTTGTTATGGCCTATT
The DNA here is from genome assembly GCA_021653895.1 of Mastomys natalensis. Taxonomy (NCBI): domain Eukaryota; kingdom Metazoa; phylum Chordata; class Mammalia; order Rodentia; family Muridae; genus Mastomys; species Mastomys natalensis. The sequence goes on from JAJTUV010000569.1 coordinate 501,198, forward strand.
CCTAGTAGGCTTGCTTTCCATATTCAGTCATTTCTGTCCACATGCTCAGTGGGAGGAGCATGAAGAAAGCAACATTGTTGCAGCCTCCCCACTGTGCCCTTTGTGGGTAGGAGGCTTTATAGGGACCTGGCTGTGAATTTTAGTGATCTGGAGTCATTCAGGGTACATGTCTCAGGGTTTGTGACCTGAGCCAAGGCCACATGTTGGGGAAGAGGAACAAGGAAAAGGACTGGGAAGTGAGAGGGTGGAGAGCCTGTGGACATCCTGAGATGGTTTAGGAAAGGGGATGCCGCACTCCTTGGAATCACTGGGTCTTCCTGTTATCACAGATGGGTTTTACTGAAGACTCAGCTCTGTCCTGGCTCTGTCCTTGTTCCCTGCCCTTGATCTATAAAGCACAAGGCTCCAGTTGAGGACAGCAGTGGGAAATGACAACATCCAGCGGCTTCGTGACTGTGCCTGGAGTGCCGCGGCCTGCTTCTTTAGTGTTTAGACACTTCAAAAGGATCCAGATAATGTCAGGGAGCTGGGCCGACCAGAGAGGAGGGGTCAGAGACAGAACACTGCCCCATTGCTGAGGAGGAGAGGAATGAGGAACGTGGATGTAAATCCCACCTGGGAGCTATCCTGCCCCGTGAGCCAGCCCACCTGCTTCTGTGTGACCTCAATACAATGGAAGATTATTGACAACAGCTTTGGGCAGCAAAATGCCAGTTCCAGCAAAGCAGGCTCTTGGCTTTATTGGCGCTGGGCATCATCAAAATACTCATTTACTAAATCCTTCCAAGGCTTGTCATACCATTTTATGGCATGAAACATGCTATTCTCTACCAGCTTAGACAGAATAGTGATCAGAAGAGAGAACTTCATCCATCACTGGAGAAATGGGGATGAGAAGAAGTAGAGGAAGTGTGTGCCCAAGGATAACAATGTGTAACAGGAACCGAGAGAAAATACCCCGACATGGTCAAAGGAGACTACTTTCTACCATCTCTAACCTCACATAGGCTGAGTTTTAGTAATTATATAGGCAGAAGGTTTCCTTCCAGGTGAATCATTTGCAAAAGTTACTCCCTAATGTGTGTTTTTTCATGTTCTTTATCACCAATCTTGGAATTAGCACCACAAGTGTGCAAAACCACACTGGAAAACAGTACATCTGGCGTGAATCAGGAATGATGCCAAGGATGGGAAATTCATGCAACTTCTGGGACCATGTTATTGTTTGTGTGCTTATATGCATGTACAGACAGTTATGCACAGACAGGCTGACAGATCCACATGCATGCAACACATACTATTTTAATACCCATGGAGTCCTGCACATAAGGAAGCCATTGAAAGGACATGTATGAAGGTGGGGAAGGCCCACATGCATGGCTCTGCAGGAAACCTGCACAAATCAGAAATCTATGCTAAATCTTTGTGACTTGAGCCTGGCAGGTCATCGTGGAGGTGTTGCCAGCGTGTGCCATGTTAAAATACAGCTTTGCAAAGACCTGCCATAAAGACACACTGATTTTAAGAGTCACCCCATACATAAATAAATACCTCAACTTGTCTTCCAGACACTGCTGAGCAATTGCACTTTATCATTTTGTGTATTTTGCTACCCTACCCCCACCCCCGCCAGCCCATGTTCCTGATTCTAAGGAGTACATTATAGTCTTGAGCCCTGTGTCACATCTTCTCTTTAGCTCCCAATTACTGTTGGTTACACAAATATCACCCCCTAGTAGACTTCTAGAACATAAAGTATTTGCCAGAAACCTTTCCATTTGTAATTTTGTAATCTTTAATCCTGGTAACAAGTTTGCAGTGGAGATGTTTTCAGTCTTCATTCATCAAAGAAGCAATTCAGGGCAAAGTGGCCTCCCTAGGAGGTTGCTAGGACCACACATCTAGGAGTTGGAGGAGCCAATAATTGAACCCAAAATTTTATGTTATTCAAATCACACAGGACTTATTCTTTTCAGGGTATTATGGAACCTTCTGCTTCCATGTCTACCCCAGATAATGGAGTAAAAAGGGTTTGGGGAAGATGGATGTGTGTTTTGATGTCTGTGACTGCAAGGAGTATGAACAGGATCTGTGGTGTATTGTACTCGTGCCTTCTGGCTCTGTGTACCACTCAAGGTTGCTTGCTGGGGACCTTTGCTTTGCTTTATGTCTGGATCAGCCTTGTTTCTTTTTTCCTCTCCTCCTCCTCCTCCTCTTCCTCTTCCTCTCTCTCTTCCTCCTGTTCTTCCACCTCTTCCTCCTCCTCCTCCTCTTCCTTCTCCTCTTCTTCTCCTCTTCCTTCTCCTCTTCCTCCTGTTCTTCCTTGTCCTCCTCTTCCTCCTGTTCTTCTACCTCTTTCCTCTCTCCTCCTCTCTCCTCCTCTTCTTCCTCTTCCTCCTCCTTTGCATCCTTCTTCTTTTTTGCCTTCTGATGATACACAGAATCAGTTTTTCCTGAGATTATATGTGTTGACTTCGGAAGTGATATTTAGATTTGGGAAGATGTGGTTCTTTTGGATGGAGGTCACTTGAGCAGCAGCAGAAGCCGTTACAAGGCAACGTTTGGAGAAGTATAGGTACCTGTTGAGCTTGCTTTGTCCTAAGACTTTTGCAAAGTGTGCTTGGGTGTCTGAGACTGAGGGAGAAAGGATAGCTAAACCGCCTTGAGATTTTGTGGTTTATTCCCTTGACCCTGTAGAAGTGCACACTGATGCACATGTCCAGACCAGCAAGAGTCAGGCCGAGTATTCATCTATCCCAGGCTCTCAGCCAAAGGAATGAGAAAGACTTGGCAAGATATCATGGGAAATGTCATGGTCCCTTCTGGACTCACTTAAAAAGCCCAAGACCCATTTACTTTTGATTTCAAGACATTTCTATTTATAGTATTTCGGGAAGCTGGAGTCTAGGAAGATCCTGGCTGTAGGAATTGTCAGTCGCATACAGTGGGCTTTTGCCTTTTTGGGATTCACAGCGCCATAGTCTTGACCTTAAATGCTCCTGAATGCCCGGGTGTTAAAGGCATGGTCCCAGGGTGGCACTTTTGGAAAGTATTGGGACCTGTAAGAAATGTGGCCCAATGGGACATCATGTAGTTATTGTGAGTGTGCCCTTGAATGAGAACAGTGAGGCTGAGGCACAGCGCCCTTTTTGATGTGTTTTTGTTCATCTATATACTTAACACTATGACACGCTCCTGACCACATCTCAGAGTCATGGGGCTAACATACCATGGGTTGGAACCTCCAAAATTTATGAGTTGAAGTGAATCCTCTGTCTTTTGTATCTTAGTTATCTTCTATGTTTGTTATAGTGACAGAGAACACAGACAGAATGTTAGTTTTCCCAACTGCTTATGAACTACCTTATCAGAATGTTCTAGATCAGGACTGTCTTTGAGAAGAGATGGTACCTGGAACATGTGGGAGGAGAGTTTCCTTCAGCTCAGGGCAGGAAATGGGACCTGGCTAGAAGAGAGCCAGTCCTAAATGGATAGAGGGCAGCTCTTCTTAGGCATGTGCCCAGAGGCTGCTGAATGGAATGTCAGCAAGCCAGAGGCTCAAGAATGTGGACAGTGGGCCGGGCTTAAAATGAACTTGGCTTTCTGAGTGAGGGCAAGGCAGCAAGCAGGAAGCAAGACGAGGACCCAGATATGACCCAATGACATAAGTAAGAACAAGGACTATATAAGAAGCAGTCAAAGGTCCTGCAAGAAGCGCAGGCCACAGATCAGTCATGTGCTCATGGTGGGGGAATGGGAGACGGTGTCACAGCCCTCAGAAAGGAGCTGGCAGTCTTGCTCACCAGCCTGGGAACTTTCCATGTTTGTAAGGAGGGGTTTGGTAGGATGGGAGCTAGCAGATTCAGGTAGGGCAAGGTGGGCCAGAGCATTCAAGAGAAGCAGCAGTTCATCTCTCTCCTTAGGAGACTTAGACAAAGCCAATTTTATTCTCTCTAAATCCTGAAGGGAAGGCTTTGGGGAAGACTCTGGGGCTGAGCTGGAGTAGATGTTTGTTTAAATGGCTGGCACACATCTTTAATCCTGGCACTTGTGAGGCAGAGATAGGCAGGTCTCTGTGAGTTTGAGGCTAGCCTGAGCTACATATGAGCTTCAGGACAGCCAAGGTTCTATATTGTTTGTTTCATTGCATGCGTGTTCACACATTCATGAGCGCTCGAGCGTGCGGGCACACACACACACACACACACACACACACCAACCACCCCCACAAAACAGTGATATCAGGAACTTAAGTTTTCAGTTTCTTCTTCAAGGAGTAGAGATGGCAACTCTCTTTCTGTCTCGTTTCCTGTTCTGTCAATCTCTTAAGACAGTATTTGCATAGTGTGCCCTGAAGAGTAGAACACTTGAGTAAACCTCTTGGGAAGATGATGTGTAAAACTCAGTAGCAACTGTTACCTTTGGGCAGGCGCCAAGGGCCCGAGGCAGCATGCCTTCTTGTATCCTGTGTGCTTTCTTTGTGTTGATTGGCTCCTCTGGCTGCCTTCACTATGCCAATTTTTGACAGGTATGGAGGAGGATTAAAAAACTCAAAAGATTTTATGAGTTCTCTTAGACTTTGTGCTTTATTCATAGCAAACCCTACCAGTGGTGTGGGCTTCGTTGCTCACAGCCAATCTCCTCTGTGGCGGAAAGTGAGTTCATGGGTGGCTTAAGCTAAGAAAAGTCCTGACGATCAGATTCAGTTTCCTGACTGCACAGAATGCGGAAACTGAGGTTAAGTTAAATTTTGTTCAAGTCCAAATGGAACTGAAGCCACATTACTATAACCTGTGTACTTTGTATGCATTCCTGGCTGACTGGCTGGTGGGAGTAGAAAATGGAGTTTGGGATTTTTGACTACCTTTTCTTTTCTTTCTTTCTTTCTTTCTTTCTTTTTTTTTTTTTTGGTAGGTGAAAGCTACATTCATCACTCTTGAGACATTTGCACAGGCTTAGAGTAGCAGAACCCAAAATAGACTTTCCTCTTTAAGGAGCAACTGTGCATAAAAGACTCACTGGCTTTGGACTGGTCCTTGTCACATCCCTGGCAGTAGCCAGACCAAGGGACCTGGCCAGGAAGCTGGGTATGTCCCAGACGGAGAACAAACACTTGTCATAGAATGAGTCGTGTTGTTGGGTGGAGAGCCAAGTTTGCAGAATTGGCTTTGTATTGATGAAGAAGGGAGATTTGCGCTTTGTCTTGACCTCTGTCATGAAACAGTTACAGTGAAGTAGAGATGACACCAGGGCGCTGTGGAAGAGCTTTAAGCTTATCTCCTTCTACCCTAAATACATGGCAAGCGAACCCTCTGAAAATAGAGGCGAGCGGTACCAAAATAGAGAAAGCACACAGCATACAAGAAGGCCTGGTACCCTCAGGCCCTTGGCACCCACCCAGAGGTAACATTCATCAGTGAGTTTTCGCCTTGCTGTAGAGGGTATGGGCCAAAGTTTGGGCAGAGGTCCATTTCAATGGCTTGTAATCTGTCAGCTAACCTAATCCGTACTGCCCAGGGTTGCAGTGTGTCTCACAGAGATGTGAATGCAGCAGGGATTTGGCAACACATGAGAGACTCATACTGACCCTTCCTACATAGACTTGAACCTATCTGAACTCAGTACCCTGTTGCATGTGAGAAGAGCTTAGTCTTTCCTTGCTAACTGTGCTGATGTCTGAAAATAGCATCAGATATATAGCTCCCTAGAGAATCCTGTGCTCATGGACCCTGCTAAGACACATATGTTATGATGGAGTCGTTCATGCTAAAAAGCAGACTGCTTATTAAGAGTCTGGTCTCTATAATCTTCCACAGTAATGGTGTTTCAGCTGAGCACATGATTGTCTAGAATACAATCCTCTCTTGAAATTGACTGCTCTTGTATAACCAAGACTTACCCAGCAGCAAATCATTAGGAATGATACGCTTAGCTTCCTGGTCGTACCTTTGAAGGGAAGCCACGGACCTTTTTCCTTCTTCTGTGCATGAATGCAGTCACAAGATGTGCTGTGTCAGATAATGCAGATTAAAGCAGCATCCTGGGATACAGAGCAACAACACGGAAGGGACCTGGGACACTGACCACTAATGGAGAGGTTTCATGTGCTTCTCCTGTGTAAGACCAATCATTTTGCTCTCTGTCAGCCATAGTTCAACTTATGATTTAAGTTATACATAATGTATTAGGAGCTTTTACTTTGGAATAATAAAATGATAGCAATTGGATAAGATGGTAAATTCAAGAGACATGGAAAACAGGAAACCAGACTAAAGAAAGGAAGCATCCTTTCTCTAAGAAGCCCTCTTTTTGGCTTCTTCATATACAGGGCTTGTGTGCTCCTAGGAAATCTAAGTGGAGCCTATTGATATGGGTGTCAAGAGGATTTCTGTAGTAAGTAATTTTATGACTTGATTTTCTTGGAGACTGTGTGCGGTGATGAAACCATCAAAGTAGAAACAGAGGCTGTGAAACTAGTTTTGGAAAATCATCAACTGACTAGTGTTGGGCAACAAGCTGTCTATCCGCGTGCAGCTAGGGTAGTAAGATTAGCAGACTATGGGGTTAGGTGAAGGTCTCAGAGATGACCAACTTTAATCATCAGCTTTAGTGTCCAAGTCAACGCACTGGGTGCTTTACCCCTTTAATTCTTGAGTCTGAGGTTGCTGAAAGAGCCACTGTAACTTGCCCAATCTGGCCTTCTTTGAGAGCGGTGACAGAGTTTCACAGTGACACTGTTCTTATGCAACTCTTCATTTTAGGATGGAGGCCACTTTTTTGTTGTTGTACTAAAATATACATGGGCAAGACTACCTGATTTAACCATTTGGGGGTATATATTTAATGACATTAAATGTATGTAAAGTGTTGTATAACTATTAACAAATCCCATCTTGTAAAACAGAGCTCTGGTGCCTACTAAGCCCTAACTCTGCTCTACTTCAAACTCCACTGTGCCTTCTGTCTTTTTGGATGTGTTACGACAGGACTGCATAGTGCAGGAGTCTTGCAGCCTGTTTGTGAGTGGAGATGGATGGATGGCTTGCTAGTCCGAAGGAGCCAGGGGCTCGTGGTGAGCAGGAGTAGGGGAAACTCCTCCAGGGAGATGATGTTTAGCTAATGTGGACATGCCTTTGGTGGGGGAATGAGCCAGACTTCTCAAGAAAATAATTTAGAGGGAGGTGCTTTTTTCTTGCTTTGAAATGTGAAATCATGTTTCACACTTAAGAGAAAATAATTGGGAATGTAATTTTCTCTCTCAAACTTAGAGCAAATTACTATTTTCTTTTGTCACATACTTCCTCCATAGCTTCCCAGACCTTTCATTTTTATCATTAATGTTGCAAAGTGTTTTTCTTAACATGGAAAATTCTAAAAGCTTACACATAACATTAGTAATTCTGACTAGCATCCAGTTAAGTGAAAGAAGACAAAGAGAATATGTTCAGGAGGATTCCATTTATAGCATATGAAAACAGACAGGACTGTAAAGTCCCCAAATGGTTAGTGCATGCCTAGGAGATGGAGGCAGGAAGATTGCAGTCTTCAAAGACTGCCTGAGCTACAGAGCGAGTTCAAAATCAGTCTAAGCAACTCAGTGAACTATAACTTACAGTATAAAAGGAAAAAAAATAAGAAAGCAAATAAATAAATGAAATACAAAAGATTGGGGATCACTTCGGTGGTAGGGCACTCGCATAGCATTTAGGAGGCCTCCAGATCATCAATACTATTCCCAAATGGCTATAGCAAAGGGCCGTGGCATTAGTTGGAAGAGAAAAGTAGCTTGTTATGGGGAAGGGCATACAGAAATGGGATCCTTAGAGGTTGGCGATATTGTATTCCTGGATCTGGGTGGTGCTTTGATCAAGACTTTATTTCATTATTATTTATTAAATAGTAAAATATGTTCCATTCTTGTTCTAAATGGATGGTGTATTTTGTATAAATATAGCAAAGGATTCAGAATTCAGAAAATATCCTAGTACTTAATGAAATACAGATAGATATATAATATTGAGTGGTCTTTTCCTAAATCACAATAGAATGATGGTCAAGAAATCTTTTAAAAAATGCTTAAACTTCAAAGACAAAATGCAATGCGAAGAAGACATTAGTAACTATACTTACACACTCTCACACACACAGTTCCACACTCACACACTTATACACACATATACACATACAGCTATTCACACACATACACACAACACACACTCTCTCTCTCACACCACACACTCATACATACACAATCACACACCTCTATACTCTCACATACACTCCCATACTCCCCCACTCACACATTCACACACTCACACACACACATTCACACACACTTTCTGCAGGGCTTGGTTTTCACTTGTTTTACTTTTTCACTTGGTGTTCATTTTTTGGTATTTGGAATATTCATTATAGTTTTTATTACATTTTGTTTATATATCTATTTGTGTGAGTGTATGTGAACGTGTGAGCTCATCTGCCATGGAAGGTGTGGAGTGTAGAAGACAGCTTAGAGGTTGGTCCTCTCCTTCCATCATGTGGGTCTCAGAGGGTGAACTCAATCTTGGGGTCAAGTATGCACTGAAACCATCTTGATGATCCCTGAAATATTCTTGGTAACATATTTTGCCTGAAAATTTTTGTGATGATATTTAACAAACAGCTGTAACCACTGCTTTACTGGGAACTAATTTTCTGTTGATTTCACAGAAGACTACTAATCTCTGGTTTTCTGTTTTGACTGACTTCCATTACATCTATCTGGTCCTTAGCACTCAAGTTTTTCTACTGAGAGTTACATGCACAGAAAGTCCTCAGCAGGCTGTGTGGAGGAGGTTGGTTTCCAGTGCCTCATTTGAACTAATGTCTGTGTTCATTTTACCTCACAGCAAGGCCTTCCTTGGCTCTGATCACAATAAAGGTTAGAGCTGAATCTGAACTCACCAGAGACTTCCTTTTTGATGCAGCAACATGAGAATAGTGCAACGTTTTAGAGATTGAGAGTTGATGGAAATAGCAATGGATTTGTGTGTGTATAAAATAGCTGAACCCTAATGCAAAGGGGAAATTCAGATGTTCAAAATTAACTCATCATTTCCTCTCAGTTTTGGAATTGGTGTCATCAGGCAGTTTTGGAAATGATGGCTGAAAATGTGGTTAAAGTTTGGAGAATTGGTTCAAGAAATAATTGGACATAAGTATTCTTCCCCCTTTCTCTTTCTGTGTTTTTTTCAGCTAGTTTCTTTCTTTACATTAGCTGGATACTGGGTGTTCTCCATCCATGTGCATATGCTCCATGTGAGCATAGAGCAGAAGCTCTCTGGACTGGGTAGGATACGAGTGGAACCCATCAGAGGTGCCTTCTCTAGTGCTTTTCCAGGTGCCTGAGTACAAACCTTTAACTTTCAGGTAGAAGGCTTGAACTTCTCCTTAACCAGGGAAGCTCAGCCTGAGAAGGAGGCCTCAGAGGTTCAGAAAGGTCTACCCAGCAAAGCCATCCACAGTGAGACCTAGGAAATGACTCCCACCTGTCCTTCAGAATATTGTCCTAAGTCCTTACTATTTCACTCTAAATACAATAACATCTACGAAAGCCTTTAAGGTGAAACTAGAGACCAAAGTTAAATATCTATTTAAAGCAGAATCTTAGGGAAGAAACTTAAAAAAAAATAAAAGAAAATACAGATCTCCCTTAACCCCATCTTTAGAAAGACAGAAATGGGAGTTAATTGCTCCATTGAAGAAACATTCAGAAGACATAAAATAATCGAGAGTACAATACTATGATCACTGAGGACTATAAATGGTTGCAAATCAAAACTTAAGAGTCTCTAGGAAAGGGCAAAACAAAATCAGAGATGGGAACTAGAAGAAAACCATGACAATTAGACAATCAGAATAAGATGTCTCATGTTGAATGCTGGGTGTCTTAGGGTTTTACTTCTATGAGCAGACACCATAACCAAGGCAACTCTTATAAGGACAACATTTAATTGGGGCTAGTTTATAGGTCCAAAAGTTCAGTCCATTATCATCAAAACCAATTTGGTAGGATCCTAAATTGAAGAAATTACTGATTTAAGAATGGATATCTTTATTTTATCATATATTTATATATGTTATAATAAATTTATAATGCTTCATTTAATTAGTATATTGAATATATAATACATATGCAATGAAATTTCCTTGCTTTATGTGTAAAATTCAAAGATTTTTTTTTTTAGTTTAGCACAGAGCAGCAAGTCACCATAATCTGATTTTAAAACAGATTATTTTTATCAAATTATTTATCTTTAACAATTTTATCATTCCAGTATAAGGATTTTTATTTTTTACATTTTATTGAATTTGTTCTTTGACATTGTCATACATGTATAGGATGCATTTGATTATCAATAATTTTGTCAAACACTCTTCTCCCTACAAATCCCTTTCTCACATTCATGTCTTCTGTTTTGTGACCTGTTGAGTTTGACCAGGGCTGTCTGTATGTCTGTCCTTGGAATCTGGTGTGCTTCCCAGTGGGTACACAACAGGTGACCTTGACTCCCCAATTCACAGAATCTATCCCTAGCCAAGAGTTTGGCAGGGAGGGGTAGGGCCCCACAAGCTCCCCCCATCCCTGGCTGACAGTTGACAGGACCAGTCTTGTTCAGGCCCAGGTCAGGTGACTGCAGTTGCTGTAGGTTCAACATTGCAGTGGCTGTATCATGTCCAGGAGACAGTGTTTCCCCCCCCACCATCCTTATTTACATTCTTTCTGACCCCTCTTTTGAGATATTCCCTGAGCTTGAGAGGTGGTGGTATAATGTTTAACCTAGGACAAGTACTCAACTATCACTCATTCTCCATACCTGAACAGCCGTGCAACTCGGCAGCGCATTGTAGTTTTCTGCAAAGAGAAGCTTCTCTAATTGAGGCTGAGAGTGGCTTTTGTCTGTGGGTATAAACATAGATATTTGGAAGGAGACTGCCAGTTTACTTAACAGTGGTTGTACTTTCTCTGGTCAGGTCTGTCTGTCTCATACTTACTCTTCAGTTTCTGCTGGCTGTGGCTCTAATAGAGTGTTGGCAAGTCTCAGGTGTGCTACTCCATGGTAGGTTGTCAGGGGTGATACATGTAGGTGGCCAATTGTCGTCACCCCTCCCTAGAGGGCTTATGCTAATGAGGCTCGAGCCCTAACCAATCATGGGGCTTATGAGGCATGGACCCTAGCCAATCCTGGAGCTTATGATAATGTGGTATTGGCCCTAAAACCAATCCTGAGAGAACAGGCCACCAGGTCTGCCCCCTTGGAAGGGTATATAAGAAGTGCAGTTCAGCTGCTGGGGGAGTGAATGAAGATAGTTCCTAAAAGAGCTGTGAAGAAGAGTCCAGCGTTGTCTGGAATAAAAGAGCTGTGAAGAAAAGACCAGACTTGTTGTGTCTTACTTGCCGGCCGAGGAGATGTGACAGATACATTTTGCTTTTAAGTGTGGAGAAGCATGCTCTACCCCTAAGCTTCCAGGAAACATAGAACATGGTTTGTTTGCTAAGCATGATGCTTAACATATAGAAAATACCCATCAGATGAATGGGCATAGCACAGTCCAGGATATGTCTTCTGTATGGACCAGTCATCCACCCTCTGCATCTTCAATCGGTCAGTGGCTCTGACATTAGGCAGAATGAGTTTCAAGGCAGAATCACCAAAGTACTGTCCCTTAAGTACTTACAGTTTTGCTTTCTGGGATATAATTATTGAGGTTTAGTATTTGGAGTCTTGGAGGATATTTTGAATTTTAAGAAAGTACAAATGCCTCCGAGAGGAAACATACTATGCATCATTATAATAATTTCCGCCCCGAGTTTCCACACCCCAGTGTCTCATAAAGGGCAGGATGGTGGCTAGAGAACTTGTTAATATTTCAAACTACCTAAACGGAAATTGCCCTTGTATGCCAGATAAGGCTACAAAGGGTCACTGCAATGTCAAGTTCCTTTGCTTCCAGCTGAAAACATGTCTTCCCATTTACTTGGTACGGCAGCTCCAGTGCATCTCTGCCTGCACAGGTAAGGTCCTCTGCTCTGTAACCATCTCTCTTTGGTAAATACAAGGACAGGGCAGGTCATCATTTTTCCATGGTTTATTTGGCTGACAACATCTTGTAAATTGCATTGTTGATACGATGGTCCATGAAAAGGGCCTTTGGGAGTGAATAGATGTGGAAATCATTGAATAGATGTGAATAGATGTGGCTACTCTTCAGCCCTGTTGGGTTACAGGCAGATGTCAGAAAAGGGGTATAGAGACCAGGGGTGGTACAGATCAGGGGGTGCACAGAGCTGTATAAGAATATCAAAGATTAGTTTCACCAGCCTGCCTTGTCATTTTGCTCAGGGCTGGCCTAAGGTGCCAGTATTCCTATACCTCTGTGTGCAGTCCAGATCCTGCTATGTAGCCGCCTGGCAGCAAAGATAAATGCTCCAGCAAGGCAAATGAATCCACGGGGAATTGGAGCCTCAAACCATGAAAAATGATGGAGATTATAGCCTACTTTTTTCTTTGTAAAAGTCACTTGCACTTTTCTGGGACATTGCCTGCCCTGTAGAAAGATTTTCAAGAATGCTGTTTGGAAAACAAAAGATTCTCTCGGGTGTCTAGTGGCTCAGCTTCTGAGCACTAACAATGGAGGACCGAGCTGGAAACCCTGTGACTTTACGAGCCATTTACCTCCTGCATAGGTGAGAGCAGGAACTTGGAACTTATGTTTTGTGTTGTTGATTATTAAATGAAGAAGGATTCAATTATTACACCCAACCTCCAAGACCATTTGCTCCTCTGCCGAGGGGTTTGGTGCCTAGCTTTTCCCCGTTTGTTTGTTTGGTATGTTCTAATTCTGTTGCCAGCCAGATTGTGAGGTCACTGACTTCAGTGTATTTACAAGTAAGCTACAGTTTTCTGGTCTGTGAGATCAGGATGAAAATGTCTATTTTGTAGGTTTGCTGCGAGTGTTAGAGGTTGAGGAGTTTAATTGTGGGTTTTAAATCTCATTCTTCTTCCAGGGTTCTTGGGAAAAGACCTTAATTTTAGAGGACAACATCCAACAAACACCTGAACAGGAATTGGGTAGTTGTGTTCTCTGTTCTTTGTTTTTTTGAAACAGGGTCTCACTGTGTAGCCCTAGTTAGCTTCGAACTTACTATGTTGACCAGGCTAGCTTTAAACTCCTCGGTCTGCCTGCCTCTTCCTCCTGAGTGCTGGCAAAGGTAGGTGCCACCCCACAAGTTGGTCGTGTTCATAATGAGATACACCCACCACTTTCCACGTTAGGTCTCTCTGATTTGTCCACTGAGTCCCAGCAAGCATGGGTAGTGATGGTTCACCCTTTGGTCCAGCCTAGATGAAGATTCTGATTTTTGTCTCTGTGGGGAAATGGGCCCTGCCCAGTTTGCTTTCTGCAAAGAGGCCAGAAGCAGGCTATTATAGAGGGAAATGCTCCATTACTTCTTATTATCTACAAAATAAAATCTAAACAAAACAGTAAAAGGGGAAGGACCCATCTCTCAGACCCCTTCCTAATGCACAGTGAATGTTCATGGGAGTAAAAGCAAGGAGCTGCTCTGTCTGTGTGGAATCCTGGAGACAGGGTAAAAAGCAGGTACCTTACCCTCCATTAGTGGACAATGGAAGCTTAAGGCGACCTTCTTTCTTACAGGGAAGTTAGAACACACAGAAGATTCCTGGTATTCTGCCTGCCCTTTAAGGGTGCTTCCCAGAGGGAAGCTGTCGTTAGCCATGTGCCTTTATGCTTAGCAGTGCTGAACAGGGCCTTGGCTGGGATGAAAGCCCATTGTCTTTGTGCTTCATCAGAAGCCAACACAAAGCCGGGGTCTTCTTGAAGATCTCCGTGAAGTAGAATGATTGCTGCCATGTGGAAGACCTATGGATATGTCTCTCCTATTTAAAAATAGGATGGCTTAAATTTTTATAATGTTTCAAACTGACAGTAAAATTTCTCATAAGCCAAATGGCAGGCCTGTGTGACTACTGGTCAGTAGAAGAGCTCTTTTAGGAGAAAAGAATCAAAGGTGTTATGATAAGGACAAAAAATTAGATGGCTTGTGTGTGCAGTGCAGTGTGTTGTGTGATGTGTGGTGTGTGTGTGTGGTGTTGTGTGTGTGTGTGTGGTGGTGTGTGTGTATGTGTGTGTGTACGTGGTGTTGGTGTGATGTGTGTGTGTATACCTGTGTGTGTGTCTGTGTGTCTATCTGGACTCCACATCCACTGCTCCTTTATTATCATGCTGTGCTTACATCATTGTTGCAGCCTAGAAATAGTCTTGTTTCCTCTTCATCATCCCTTGATGGGAGATGTCACATCAGATAAAGCCTTTCTGTTTCTCAGGGTGTAAAGAAAATGGCTTCTAGTTAGTGTGAAGGTTCACAAGAAAATAGTGTCCAGAAATATTTTCAAACCTGTCCAGGTGCCAGGAGAGTTTGTAAAGCATGTTTGGACTGTGCTAACTTTTCCTCCCCATTGCTTGGAATTAGTTTAGTTTTGAGGACTCTGGTGGCTGTCTGTGTATTTCCTGTGGCCCAAGAGCACCCTAGTGATGATGATGGCTTGTCAGGGTCATGACCCGTGAAAGCATGGCTATTGTGACTGATCTCAAACATAACTGGCGCCACCTTCGCCTAAGGGTAGACCAAAGTGAAGTGACATCTACCCTATGGGTGGTTATCAAGAACAGCATCTTTTCCTCTGTGTTTGCCCAAGTAATCGGAAAAACAAATCATCTCCTGCTATACTGGGTTCGTCAAGCTGTTTGGTTTTCATTCCATCCCTGGGACACTGGGATGCTTTAAAGACCTGGCTTCCCTCACAGAGGTTCAGTGGCCTGATTCATCATCGGTTAGTTCTTTGGTAAAACTGTTTTGTGACTGCCATAATGACAGTAATTCTGGCTACTTTCTTTTGACAATTTTTTATAGGTAAACAATTTCTGGAAACCCAGAGGTCTGGTTTTGTCACCTAAGGTTAATAATCCCTTCCCTTTATTGGCTAGATAGTTCTTGTTTGTAAAATGAAAGAGGTGGCCTGGTGTGGTGCTGAATACCTATAATCCCAGAGCTTGGGAGACAGAGGCAGGTAGACCTTTGAGTTTGAGGCTAGTGTGGTCTCCACAGTGAGTTACTGTCCAGCTAGGGCTACATAGGGATACCCAATGTCAAGGAGAAGAAAGAGGTGAACTGAGATTGTCTCTGGGGTCCACTCCAAATTTAAATGCTAGAACTAATTATAGATTAGTCAGGAATCGTCACTGTCCTTACCTCTCTCTCTGTTTCTCCACATGACAGTCTGTTAAGCTGTCTTTGTCTTTCATTTGTACCGTGACCTTGGCTTTATGGAACTTAAAACCCCCCCGCTTCTCTGGGTTATCAGATGGATGTCACAGAAGATATTGAGCAAGATTCAAGGAATGTTTAAATTTAGAGACTCAGGAGTCATTCAAAGCCGGGGTTACGCCTTAAGCCCCAGCATACAGTTGTGTTATCCCGACCCTCATCATCAGAGGTAGGGAGTTCACACCCATCTCCTAAGACGAGGGCTAAGTGTGGTAACACATGTAGGGTGCACATACACTGTAAGTGCTCATCAGTAGTGGTGGCAGTCATAGTTGTCACAACTGGGAAGGGGCAGGAAGCATAGGCATATGTCTTCCAATACTCCAGTGAAATTTTCTGATTTGTACACTGTATTATAAGACTATGCCTTTATCATTTCAGCAAGTAAGTAATGATTTGAGGACATCATTTTAGTTCTAATAAGAACAGGAGCATTGCATTAATGTATGTACATGATAGCTTTTAAATATAGTTCTATGATTTGTGGAACCGCGAGAGATAAACAAGGGTTGACTCTCTGGAGCCTCAGATTACTAGTGAGTGATTCAGTCACCTGTGCTTCCTGCCAGCACAAATAAACCACACTCAAGCCTTAGCTTCCTAATCAAACAGTGAAAATGGAACACGTTCTATGACAAGCAACTGTTTTAACAAGACACAGTGTTCTTCAGGTGTCTGCTAAGGAAGGTTCTCCAGTTTGCTCTCAAATGATGTTGTTTTGTTTTGTTTTGTGTAGACCAGTGGTTCTAAACACATGGGTTGAGACCCCTTTGGAGGGGTCACATATCAGATATTTATATTATGATTCATACAGTAGCAAAATTAAAATTATGAAGTAGCAATGAACTAATTTTATGGTTGGAGGGAACTGTATTAAAGGGTAGCATCAGGAATGTTGAGAGCTGCTGCCCTAGACTTTCTGCTTTGAAGCACCCATAATCCATCAAGTGTTACCAGTGGAGGGCAGTTCAGTGATAGAAGCATTTAAGAGGAAGGAGATTTTTGAATTTGAGGCAGATGTTTATAATTTCTTTGCTCTGAGATGTTGAGCGTGTCACTAAACTTGATACTTTGACCTTGCCAGTTGAAATGAAGTGTTGAGAACAGGGTGGACATCACCTGACTTTAGCAAAGAACTGACACTTTTGTCATCTTTTTCCATTTAAGGAAAAAATTTTACATGTTTGGTGAGTGTTACCCTTTGAATAACTTCTGGACAGACTCCAGAGTGGGTGTGTGTGTGTGTGTGTGTGGTGTGTGTGTGTGTGGTTCACAGAGTTTAAGTACTTAAAGTGCCAGTGCACAGGTCCTCTTTATACAGAGACAGAGACCTGATGAATGTTGGACTTTTTGTTGCTGATGGGTGAGTTACACACTGGAAGACTTCCAGGTCTCCTGTCTTTTATCTTGACAAGTGAAATTTAAGTTTGTCATTGACTCTTAGAGTCAGGAAGGATGGGGAAAGACAATTTGAGGACCAGAATAAGAGTTCAGAGAGCAAGAAAACTGAATAACTTGGTCTCTAGTCGGAGGATACACAGCTAGTGAAGAAACAACTTTTTTTATCTTTATGTGGCGGACCAAATCTTCACATGGCTTCTGCTTTTAATGGCAGTTTGGCACATTTCCTATATAAAGTACCTCTTTAGATTAGACATGACATACTTATGTTAAAAGGAAATAAAAAGGCTGTTCTTGAGCTCTGTTTTTTACTTCTCCTTCTCTTCTCCGTCTATCTGTCTGTCTATCTATCTATCTATCTATCATATCTCTATCTATCTATCTCTAATCTATCTGTCTTTGGCTTGGTATGATGAGAAAAGGATTACATCAGTTACTAATCTTGAAAATAATCATATGAATAGCCCTCCCACCTCCTTCTCCCTCCCTCCCCCTCCCTCCCCCTCCCTCCCCCTCCCTCCCTCTTGTGTGTGTGTGGGGTGCGTGTGTGTGTGTGTTATGTGTTGGGGACAGTACTGAAGATTAAACCCAGGGCCTTATACATGTTAGGCAAGTGCCACACCACTGAGCTACAGCACCAGCCTTGGTCTTGGTTTTGTCATATGCAAAATGACAGTTATAAGAACGCCTTCCTCGGGTTGCTAGGAAAATTAAATGACTTAGTATTGTGAAATGCTAAGAGCACTGTGCCCAAGAAGGAGAGTAGTACAGGTCGTCTACACTGACTGGTCTGTGGGAGGGTCAGTGGGCATATGGAGCTGGTGACGAAGGAGTCCGATTCATCTCGGGAGCAGGAGTACACAGAAGACACCAGTAGCGTATAGATGATGTCAGTAGGTTTCTGATTTTGAGAATAGGAGGCTGTGAGCATATTTCTGCTCTTAAATGTCTACGTCGACCTTGTCACAGTGTGGACCTATGCATTTTCAACTGTGAGAACAGTCCACAGGTGCTAACCAAGTCAGGGTTCCTCAAGACTTAAATAACATTACCTACCAGTTATGATTCCTTCTTTCCTTTGACCCACATATCCCATTAACCCTGCACTGTATATTGGTTATGAACAAAAGCGATCTACTCCCTTAAGAACACTGGAGAGATGTGGGCTCATCACAGTCACAGGTATTTAAACAAGAAGTTGCTAAGTGATCAGCAGCAGTGGGGTGGAATGGGAGGGTTTCCTGGGAGGGCTGATGCAGAGATGAGATGAGCAAGGAAAAGAATAGCCACTTAGAAGACAAGGGTCCCAGGCACAGCTTCTCTGCAAAGGTGTGGGTGATAAATCCTCTCCACTCGGTCCACATCTGACTCGATTCAGGCTTGCTCTCTGTTGCCCAGCCTCTTGAGTGTATGTTACTGTTTTACATGTCTGATGATTTCAGATAACATTATGAACATTGCCAGTGATGCATAGTAGTTTATGAATTTTGTTTGATTCCTTCGAAAAGACATCTAATTTTGCTGAGCTGAAAATCCCAAATGTATGTACTTCATAGTCAGTGGAGGCTGCAAATCTTTTAAAAATGATTATCTGTCTATTATCTATATCTATCTATCTATCTCTATCATCTATCTACTATCATCTATCATCTATCATCCATCCATCCATCCATCCATCCATCCATCCATCCATCCATCCATCATCCAATGTGTGTGTGTGTGTGTGTGTGTGGTGTGTGTGCTCGCGCGTGCGCGCGCACTTAGTTCACACAAATGCCAATACCCAGGATGGGAGGTCAGAGGACGGCCTGTGATAGTCGGTTCTCTCCCTCTACCTTGTGTGTTCAGATGACCAAGCTCGGGTTGTCAGGCTTAGTGGCAAAGGCCTTTTACCAGTGGAGCCATCTTCCCAGCCCTGACTTTGTAATTTCAGCTGTACTGCTTGGAGAGCAACTCATAGATTTCTCTGTAGCTCAGCAGTCAGCGGCTGGTTCCATGCAGGATTTGAAATTCCCCTTTTCTCTGCTCTTTGTTACACCCTTTATTTTCCAGCTCCTTAAATTCTGTCTGTTGATTTTACGTGTTTCTTTGTAGTTTCAGCCTCTGCATATAGCTAGTGTAAGTGCTCCTTGTTCTTGAGGGGGGAGGGGAAAGCTTTGAAACCTAAAAAACCTACTCAGTGCTGTCTTCTCCAAGATTTTGCCTGAATTTATTGTAAATAAACAGGTATTTGTAATATATAAATAATATATATTTAACTGAATAATAATTCCATCTACGGGGTAGGTCAAGTGTAAGCTACTGCATGGCATTGGAAACAAAGTTCCCATAGGATAATACTCAGACAATGCAAGCAATTTTGTGGTTGAATGGGAGGATGTGTGCATTAAAGGGGACTGGAAGGACACACAGCTTACAGGAAGGCAGAGGTCAAGTCATTCAGAGCCCTGTGTGTTATACCAACCATCGAGTGCCAAGATGAAGAGGTGACTCGTAACAGGAAAACAATCAGGATTGAGTCTCAGTCTTTGCATGGTAGCTGTCTGAAGGGTAAGTGAGAAGAGATGACAAGATGGCTGGGGATTCATATATAAAGCAGAGCTCACGGTTCTCCTCTGTAAACTCATGATTAATATCTTACGGCTTGAATTGCTTGCCTTTCCTGGAGCTTGGAGTTCTTGCAAGGCTGTCTTCTGCAGAGCCCCATACACAGACCTTTCTGCCTAAGCTTTAACTGCTGCCATTAGCAAAAAAGAAAAGAGAATGTTTGTTGGTATTGTAGTGGCTTGTGAATAAATTAAGGAAGTAGGCAAGAGACAACACATACGAATTCACTGTTTCACAGCCTTTGAATTCACCTGGCTTTTGCTTCACATCTCTGGTGTCACTGTTGGTGTCTGTGTCATGACTACTAATATCTGCCCCCTCCAGTCCTACTGGAGGATACGGCCCTGTCGGAACTTAGAATGCAGAGTAGTGATTCTTTATACTATGGTGTTAAAATTGGAGAGGGAGGGATGTGTCCCCTCTGATCCCTGGAGAACCCCAGGCAGTACTCATGGTAGTAGGAAGGCATGTCAGTTTATTGGTTCTAAACAAATAAGAAATTCTTGGGTCTGAATCAATAGAAAAGTAGATTTGGTCAGTCAGGAAGTGTTCCCCAGGTGGTTTGTAGGCTTCCAGGAGAACAGAGAGCTAAGGCCTTGTTGTGTCAGAGTGGGGTAACACTCCGATGATCCGTGTCCATTGTTTCAGAGAAGGGTGCCTAGAAGCTCACAGCTGTCTTTAATGCTCGGGTCTGCTCCACCCTGGTGGGAGTTCAGGTTTTGGGTGCTTAAAGCATTTGGATGCTGCCTTGGAAAGTAACCGCTCATGACTTCCATGGGGACCGTGGGGTAGGGGCCGTGGGGGCAGCAACACAATCCCTTTGAGCTGCTGTTAACACACATGTAAGCCAAGGTTTTCCTCCGTGATGAGCAAGACCCAGAGTGGTGTCCTGTGAGTTTCCTTTTTCTGTTTTCATTTCCACAAATCATCTTTCTTTCAGAGCTGACTAAGTGAGATCGTATATGGCTCTAAAATGTATCTCCGCTATACGTCCAGCTTGACATTAAGTGCCGTGATCCTGTTCTTTACAAGTCAGCTGGCTGGGTAGGACTGGCTCCTTATTCCTGGGAGGCCTGAGGCTAAGTATCTTCTGTCTGCCTTTCTACACAGTATGCTGAGCTTGTAGACACACTACACTTTTCCATATTGACCATTTTCTCAGATTTTTGTGAAAATACCAAGAAGTGGAAGAATGGGCCTGTGGTTCTGTTGTTCAAATTCAGTCACACCATGCATTTGCTAACCTGTTGGTTCTGGAGGAATCAGACTCCTGCTTGGACCACCCTCTCCTGTGCTCTGAGGTCTCTTCCAAGTTGCTCTCTTGTTTCCTTGCCTTTGCCTGAAGTCCCTGCCATTGCCTATAGAGATCCAGGACTGCTTCCCAGCTTAACCTGTTGACAGCTTCTCAGTATACTGGGGAAAGGGTGCTGAGGAAACAGTCACTTGTTCATGGTGCCCCATGCGTGTGGGACCAGAGAGAGAGACCTAGAAGAATACAGGTGAGAGGGAGAGTGCAGGAAGTCTCCCACCCAGGCTTTTGTAGATTTGAGGCTTGCTTTCTTGTCCCTTTGTCTCAAGCACTTAGCATTTTGTTTGGGTGTAGTAGATGCTTAGGAAATGAAAGCCCAGGCCCAGCTGTGATGGGCAGTTAGGTCTCTGGTTCTGCCATGACTTTTGTCTGTGCAAGGCTGAATCATTTCAGGAGACTTTGCATTTTTGGAGCTGGAATTTTTGTTCAGTCTCACCCTTTTAAACATGGTTTCAGAAAAAGGGCCTTTGGAAAGGAATATCTTCTTTATGTGGGAACAAACCCCTCAGGAGAAACACCCACTTTGGAAAGAGAGCTTAGAACTGAAGCACAACTTATAGAGAGGACAGGCCTGGCTGCCCCGCCCTGTGTTCCGTTAAGTAAGCCAAGCTTGCCTCAGTGCTGGGTCTTGGCCCAGGATGGAGAGTATCCACTAATGAGGCAAGTGACTTCAAGAAGATCAAAATAATTAGTCAGTTCTCACTGCAAACATGAGTCACCACTTAAAGACATCATGTTCTGGTCTGCGAGCTAGGGGGTTGAGATAGAAGACTCGTGGCTCCTACTCCCCGGGGGTGCCAAGTGTGTCTGAGAAGCCTACTAGCTGTGGATAATGGAGTCAGACTTGAGTTCCACTCTGCCTGCTTTTGGCTTTCTCTCCTTCCATATCCAGTGGAAAGGGAGGTGAGGGACTTGATGCACCGTCCATGGTCCGGGGGCTAGCACAGGAAACCTGGATGCAGATGGATATTCTGGCATAGAGAAAGCTGGCACTGTTTGCCAGGCCCCTCTGGTTTAGGAGAGCTTGACAGGCCTGTGGAGGCTTCCAGGGAGTGTTTGGTGGGCTCTTTCTAGCCAGAGTGACATCAGCTGCAGCTTAGGGGCAGGGAGAAAGGGTGGGTATTCTCTGGACCTTGGATGGTCCTATCTGGCAGAGAGAGATGCCCTTGGCCTTGGGGGAGGGGCAAGTTAACATCTCATAGCTTTTCCCTGGTGTATCACAAGTGGGTGAGTTGGCTTGGATCTGGGAAACTAGTTGGCCTCTTCTCCAAAGGCTGCTGGGAGTAGGATGACCTGATAAAGTCGTAAGTTCTGCCCCTGTCTGGCCAAAGTCAGAGGTGGGTCTGATGGAGCAGAGCTTACTTTAGAAACAAGAGCACTGGCCCCAGAGAAACCCAGCCTGGGACCTCTGTTCTCATGAGTAGCCATTCCAGCCAGATGTCAAATGGGATTGGCATAGCCGATACCACACCACTGCCACCGCTTGAGCAAGTGTGTGCTCTCCAGGGTGTCTGGCCTGCGCGAGTGAGGACTGGCCAAGGAAGAAAGTATGCAGGCTCCTCTAGTGGAAAAATCCCACAATGGGGCCCTCCTCTGTCTCATTCTGAGTAGGTGACCATAGGAGAATCACTTAAATTCCTTGTCCTTTCGCCCTCTCTCCTCCTCCCACTCCCCTGTGGATGTCTTCTAAATGCTCATTGGGGTGTAAGTGCTGGAGACACAGTGGGGAGCAGTAGAGAGAAGGTGAACATTTACTATGAAGGGAAAGAGAAGTGCAGTAAACATCCTAAGTAAGACAACTTCAAATTTCCCTTAGCGCTCTAAGGAAGACAGTGTTATGAGCAGGACATATCTAGGTATGTGAGAACCTTAGATCACATAGGAGAGAGCTCTCTGAGAGGGAGTTCTATGTGAACTTGATGGGCCTGGGAGAAAGTCATAGTGTAGGGGAATTGGGAAGACAATGGCTCAACCTGCAGGCGGCCATAATGCTTCTGATTGCATGCAAGAAAAGGACTTTTGTGTTGCACTGTGTAAATGCTGCCGTCATTTGCTAGTGTTTAGCAGCACCCTAACTGATAGCATGTGAATCACTGTATGTAATAGTGCAGATCTGAAGCAGATGTGGGTCGGACTTCAGCACTGAAGAATAAATGTGCTGTCTGCCTCCACTCTGGAGCTCATAGAATAGCCAAAGGGATACTTGTCTCCACCCAAGCTTAATGTTGCGGTGATTTCAGCTCTTCTAGCTGTGAGCCAGAGGTCCTGTCTCATGTAATGTTAGCTCTGACGAGCATCTCCAGATTCTTGTCACCGGGAGTTCTTGGTCCTCTAATTAAGTGGTAATGTGCTTGTCCAATAAGTACCATATGGTTGCAATGAATCAAGACCGGATTATCTTAGCTGTAAAAATTAATATTAGTATTGATGACAGTAACATTAACGATTTTGTTTATTTTTTCTTCTTAAGAGCCCAGAATACAAGTATCAAAAATGAATGTCCAGATATTCCACCAGTTTAACCTAAAGGGTAAGGAAATATCTGCAGAGAAGGCAGGGAATTGGCTTAAGACTCCAAAAAGAGACTCAAAGCATCCCTTTTTGTTTTATTTTATTTCATTAAAAAAAAAAACCTCCAACCATGTAAAGATAGCTGTTCCTCTCTAGCAGTAATTGGGACAGTGACAGGATCAGGGAAGCACGCTTATCAGTGCCACAGAGAAGGGATATGACACAAATAAAGGACTAAAGATAATTATTGCACAGCCTGACAAGAGGAGAGGAAATCAGAGTAGACTTGCACCAGTGAACCTTGTCTGGAGGGAGGACACGGCGGAAAGAGAAAGAATTTCACGGACTGGGCAGGGCAGGTGAAGGCAGAGTGGACAGGGAGAAGATTCATCAGGAAGTAATGAACTGTGAGTGGCAGGGCCAGTTCCAGTTAAGAGACTGGCATCAATCCAGGAGCGAGCAGGATGTAACATGAGAGCTGTTAAGAGTGAGGTGACATCCAAGTGAGGGATGGGATGACGGGGCACGCAGGTGAAAGGTCGGGTGATAGTCTGCTCACACAGAGGGTGTGGTAACAATGACCCAGGGAAGGGTGGGTGACAGTTACCCAAGTGAAGGGGCATGGCAGGCGAGGTTAAAGGTTTGATGAGTGTTGCTGAGGGGAAGCTCGACTTGGTGAAGGTGGTGGTGGTCGTGGAGTTTGGTACAGGATTCTCTTGCTTAGGAGTGATATCAGAGAGCACAAACACTTCGGTGCATCACTAGCCCCTAATATGCATTTCCACTGAACAGAGAGATGCTGGCTGGCTGGCATGAATAGGCAGTAAGAGTTTGCATTGGGAGTTTAAAGGGCAATAGGAAAGCGCTGCCAGGCACAGACTTCCACACGGTTCCTAAGAAAACTGGAGACAGGTACTTGGTCAGCTCTCCATTTCTAGAAAGGTCTATTGTCAGAAAGAATTTTTTAAAAAAAAATCCATCTGGTATTAGTGAGTTGGCTGTTAAGTGCTGATCTTAGCCTGTCAGAACTTGAGTTTAGTGCATTATCTTTCTCGTTTGAGATACTATTAATAGCAATAGGAACAACAGGAATATACCCACTGGCTCAGGTAAGCCAGAACCTTTCATCATCCCATGTATGATCTCTGAGATGTGTGGCACAGCATTGGCAAGCAGGCACTGTGAAATGAACATTATATGCCAGGTGTCTTCTGCCAAGAGTAGGACTCCTTTCTCCCTTCCTGAGCACATTGTCCTTGTCACAAGGCCTGTCACCCCTACTGGATTAGATTTGTGCCTCAGTTTCCCAGCAAAGTGGGGGTGACAGACAGTTGTCTGTCCTTTGCAGTTGTAATCAAGCTGAGATAAAGGGCTGTGGCTTTGTGCTAGACCAGTGCTTGACAGAGTGAGCACATCAGCAGTCAGTGGGATTCTCCCATCTTTGTTTCCTCATCTGGAAGCAGGGGTAATAATACCTGCCTTTTAAGGGCCTGGAATTCAATGAAAGTTACCTTGATACTCCCGGAAACTCAATACCAGACATCAAAGGATGGCTTTAATACCTTCCATGCAAGTTCGCAGATTTATTGCACAATTTATTTACATGTGGAATACTTCTCCATAGTGGCAGAGAAATTGCCTGAGGGGAAGGAAACAAATGAGAGCAATATGTGTCCTTACATGGGAAAAGAGGAGCCGGGGTCCGGAATGACAGAGAGCCAGACTCCTGGGTACCCTCAGGCAGTTAAACTCCCAGACACAGGAGAGCAGGTGGCCTTTCTTTGGGATGAAAAGCAGAGGGGGTTTCTTTCTCATCTAATTATTAGCCAGGCCTGACCCTGCTTAGCCTCCAAGATCAGATTAGATAGATAGCGAGAGCTCAGGGTGGGGCGGGCATACACCAGATGGGCTTTCTCTAAACCAAGGAAGAGATGCTTTGGGATCTATCTATGCTCCTAAGGCAGCTGGCTTCTTTACTGCTAGAATTAGACCTCATCCAGAAACCATAGACACCAAAACCTCTTCTGTGTATTTTGAATATGATTTTTACTTCATTAAGTTACACTATAGGGTAGGAGCCATTTCAAACTGTCTCTGTAATGGAAAGTTTCCAATATAATTAAAGAGTGGGATTCACCGGCAGCGTCTCCTGGTCTCTACCTCCCAGCTCCAGCAATTAGCAACACTTGCCAATTCAGTTTTAAGCATTTCCCTCCAGGTTTGGTTTTTTTCTTTCTTTCTTTCTTTCTTTCTTTCTTTCTTTCTTTCTTTCTTTCTTTCTTTCTTTCTTTCTTTCTTTCTTTCTTTCCTTTCTAACATTGAATATTTGAAAGCCAAATTCAGCCATTATATATTTTCACCTGTAAGTACATTAGTATGTATGGTAACAAATACTATTTTTAAAAATTTCTGTATTATTCCAGACAACAATCACAGTCCAGATCCTTAATATCATTTGATACTCAGGCATGTCTAATTTTTTTGAAAACATATTTTTCTCATATTATATATCCTGAGTATGGTTTTTCTTCCCTCTACAATTCCCAGTTCCTCCTTACCCACTTCTCCCTTAATCCAGGTCCAGCCCCTTTCTGTCTCATTAGAAAATAAACAGGTTTCTATGGGATAATAATAAAATAAAATATAATAAGATAAAACAAAAACAAACACACTGGAACAGGTAAACCAAACAGAAGGAAATAGCCCAAGAAACAGATTTAGACACAGAAAACCGCTCGTTTGAATACTCAGGAATCCCATAAAAGCACAATACTGGATGCCATAATATATACACAAAGGACCTGGAGGCTTGGAAACAGGGAAAAAAATTTAAAAACTCCCTTATACAACATGGTGAGACAAGGAACCTCTGAGATGCCTGTGAGTACATTTCTGCTGGGCATTGACTGTTCGGCAGGCAGCCTGCCTGTAGAGCAGTTTGCTTCCCGATGGGAGCACCTTGGCAAACACTAAACTGTCATCAGTGGAGATCAGTGGGAGATGGCTTCTGCGTTAGGGTGGGGTGTGTCCACTTCTCCTCCAGCTCTTGGACCCCATCTGATGCAGACGCATCCAGACCCTGTGCGTACTGCTCTGTCTGTGTGCTCATACATGCATAGATCCTGCTGATTTACAAGGCCTGGCTTCCTTGTTGTCCTCCACCCCTCTGGCTCCTAAACTGTTTCTGTCTCCTTCTTTAGGGTTCCCTGAGGCCTGAGGGAGGGATTTGATGGGGACATCCTCTATAGGGCTGAGTGTTCCAAGGTCTCTCATTCTCTGCATATTGTTTGGCTGTGGGTCTCTGTATTTGTTCCCATCTACTGCACCCAAGTGTCTGTAACTTAAGTTCTAGTGGATCTCACATAGACATTGATGTAGGCCAAAGCACATTCACATAATGCACATAATAAAAAAAAAATAAAAAAATTGAAAAATGTTCTTGGGAATTTTTCCTTTGATGTATGTGTAGTGTCCTTCTCCATTTCTTTTGATTAGTTTGGTTTGAAGTTTAATTCTTTAGATAATAAAATGCCTATACCAGCTTGCTTCTTAGGTTCATTTGCCTGGAATATTTTTTTATATATCCTTTTTCCAGAGGTGATGTCTGTCCTTGAAGTTAAGGCGTGTTTCTTGAATGCAGCAGAAGGATGGTGTACCCTGTTCTCACACCCATTCTTTTAGTCTGTGTCTTTACTGGGGAGTTAAGACCATTGATACTGAGAATTACAGATGGGCAGTGTTGGTTGATTCTTGTTCTTATTATTCTTTTTTATGCCCCCTTCTGTGTTGTGTGTGTGTGTGTGTGTGTGTGTGTGTGTGTGTCTGAATCAGGGTCTGTGCCTGTGTCTGTTTCCCCTTGTCTGATTCACAAGTTTGGGATTTTTCTTGGCTGTGGTTAACTTCCTTAGATTCAAGTTTTCCTTCTAGGACCTTATGTAGGGCTGTATTTGTAAATAGATAGTGCTTAAATTTTATTTTACCATGAAATGTTCTTCCCCCTCCACTTATTATAATTGAAAGTCTCTCTGGATAGAGTAATGTGGGCTGGCATCTATGGTCTTTTAGAGTTTGTAGAACATCTGACTTTTATAGTCTCACTGAGAAGTTGAGTGTTATTCTAATACTGAGAAATTGAATAGGTCTCCCTTTGTATATTACTTGGTCTTCTCCCCTTGCAATTTTAATATTCTTTCTTTGTTTTGTATATTTAGTGTTTTGATTATTATGTGCTGAGGGAAATTTCTTTTCAGGTCCAATCTATTTGGGGTTCTCTATTCTTCTTGTACATTAATAAGCATCTCCTTCTTTAGGTTAGAGAAATTTTCCCTTGTGATTTTGTTGAAATTTTTGTGCCTTTGACTTGGGTTTCTTCTCCTTTCCCCATTTCTATTATTTTGTAGATTTGGTCTTTGCATAGTGTTTCAGATTTCTTACATGTTTTGTGCTAGGATTTTTTTTTTTTTTAAGATTTAACATTTTCTTCGACCAATATATCTATTTTTTCCTATAATGTCTTTAAGGCCTGATATTCCCTCTTCAATATCATGTATTCTATTGGTGAGGCTTGGCCCTGTGGTTCCTTTCCATTTCGAAATGTTTCAATTCCAGATTTCCCTCAGTTTGGCTTTTATTTATTTATTTTATTTCCCCCTTCAAGTCTAGAAGTATTTTCTTAATTTCCTTCCGTTGTTTGTATTTTGCAGATTTCTTTAAGGGATTTATTAATTTGCTCTGTAAGGACCTCTATCATCTTCATAAAGGCTATTTTAGGGTACTTGCTTTGTACTTCAGCTAGCTCACACCTCTCCTGGCCTAGTGTAGCAGTGTTGCTGGGTTCTAGTAGATACAGATTGTCCTGGCTGTTAATGACTGTGATTTTATGCTGCCATCTAGGTAGGCATCTTGACTTGGGATAATTGTAATTCTAGGTGCTGATGCCTGGCTTTGTCTTTGTTGGGTGTGTTTTGTTCCTTGGTTTTGTTTGCTGTCTCTGATCTTAGGAGGGTATTGTGGCTGTGTGTTGCCATCTAGGGAACTCTTCTGGGACCCTACCAAGTTTGGCCGCTTGGGTTTCCAGGTAAAATGTGTTTCTAGGTGTTGGTAGCTGACACTTATTAATGGTGATGGGCTTGGGGTCTGAGTGGATCCACAGGAGGGAGGAAAGCAGGATGTTCCACCAGGATCTGATGAGTCCCTTGGAAATGGAGGCAGAGCATGAGGAGAGCCTAAGACATAGAGTCTACTACAGAACTGGGGATGAGACTGAGGGACTGGATTTGGAGGAGAGGAGGGAGAGTGGAGATCTGAGCCCACCTGCTTTGCTGGCCTACCTGCTCTGTGGCCTACTTTCTTCTCTGGAAGGCTTGGCTGGCTGGGACCCAGGGAATGCCAGCAGCAGTCTGGGGCTGGGAGGAAGATTGGAAAGGACCTGTGTGCTCTGCTGGAGATGGGGGAGGTGGGAGCAGGGAGGAAGCAGGAACTACAGCAGGTGACTGCCTGCTTCAGAGCTGGGAGTGATATTTGGATAAGAGGAGGGGACTGTGGGTAGACCTCGTTCTCTGTGCAGTGTGGCCAGAGGTTCCCAGGGAATGTCCGCAGGAGTTGGGGCTGTGTTTAAATTTCTATGAAGAGTTTAGATTCCCCTCTCTTCCTCCCTCCTGCTACCCTCCTCTGTTTTTACACATGTGTGCATGTTCATACATGTACACATGTCACACAGACTTTCATTGAGGTACACCCTTGCTCTCAAATATGTTTTGATAGTTGATTTAGCTCAGGACTCCAAGAAAGTATGCATGTGATGTCTGGTTGTTTGCCTTGAGATCCCTCCGGATCTGTAATCTTTCCCACCTCCTACTGGGAATTTCATTTGTTTGTTGAAGCAATTGGTTAGAATTGCCCACATTTTGATTTGGTTGGTTGCTTCTTCATTTTGTTCTTTAGTTTGTTACTTTGTGTTTTCTGCCAGCAGAAAATAGGTTCAGGCTCTTGTGTTCTGAGGGATGGTTTAGGGTGCTGTGGCTAGGGGAGTGTTCTACTAGCTAGCACTCTTCCACCATGGTGGACTCCAGGATTGCATGTATATGTATGTATACAGCGTGCTGTATGTAGAAGGTAGTGTCTAGTACTCTTCCCTCCCTGCCTGTATCTGTAGAGGACTGTCCCCCAGGCCTGCAGTTTCCTTAGTGCATTTTGAGTCTCTTACTCCTCTCACATTTAATAGTTGAGTTTCCTGTAAAGAGCTCGCCCGTCTGTCGTTTGACAGACAATGCAGGGCAACTGCCTCCCCATTGTCTATCAGCTTCAAGAGCAAAGAGTTGTTTCTCCTAGCAAAGGAGGAAGGATTTTATTTATTGAGTTCTGGCTGTATGCTGGACATTGTTCTAAATCCCAGTGGCTCAGCAGTCAACAAAATGACACAGATCCTTGCTTTTCTGAAACTTGCCTTCTAGTGGGGGAAGATGGGACACAGACAAACGAGCTTATAGCTGAGCTAGAAGGTGACAAAGGTTATGAAGAAAAACATGGAAAGCAAGTGGGGTAGGGATTGTCGGGACAGTGGGGGATTCGGGCTTGACGTTTTGAATGGGCCAGGGACAATCCTGAGGAGCCATCTCCTGAAGCAGAAGTAAAACTGTTAGAGCGGAGTTTGGAGTGGGAGCATGCCTTAGGGGGCATGCTCAGAACGGGGATCTCTTAGGGATCTGTCAGGGGCTAACCTGACTGACAGGAGGTGAGCAAAGTTGGAGATACTATAAGCTGCGGCCAGAGAGGTAGAGATGGATGTAACCATGTGTGGCTTACTAGCCATTTTAGGGACTTCAATTTCTTCCCTTAAAAAATGGATAACCACTAGAGGATTTTAAGTGGAATGATGATTTAATATTTTTTAAAAATATCTTATTTTAATGTAACATCTCAGTTAATGACTTGGGAGTTTCATACAATGCATTTTGATAATGCTTCTCACCCATCCATCTCCCTAACTCCTCCCAGACCCACCTCTATTTCCAAGATTCCTCCCCGCCCCAACTCCAGTTCTCTTTTTGGTGCTGCCTGTATGCTAATAGATCCGTGGCCACCCTCTGGGATGTGGTCACCCTACCATCACCACTGGCCACACCCATAAAGAACTGACTTTGCTTCTTCCAGAAGCCATCGCTTGTCAGTAGCCTCTCAGGTGGGAGCTCAAAGACTGCTGTGAGGGTCAGGGAGACTGTGAGGGGACAGAAAGGCTATAAGATCCAGAAGACGGGATTGAAATAGTTGCTTCTGGACACAATGATTGCTGCACTGGTGAACTTACACCAGCCCAGCCGTGGTTGCCTGCCTGAGATTTGTGCAAGATTTAGCAATTTTTAAAAGATTCTTCCAGCTGCTTGGGGAAGGGGTATAGGCAGGTGAGGGGAGAAATGAGTTTAGAGTTGAAAGCTGGAAGTTTTCTGCAGTTGTTTTCCTTCTTGTCTTGGAGTACCTGGCAAGGGGGCTGGAGGTGATTTACTTGCTTGTGAGGTACCCAGAAGCAAGGAATGTTTCCCTCTTGACTCCATCCTTAAAGATCTTAGGCATTGTGTTCTGGGCACTGCTGAGCATGCCATGACACGAAATCCCAGGATGGAATCCCCCTCACTCGGGAGGGTGGTGTGTGGTAGAGATGCTACTATCACTTGTTCCTACTCCTTTATGTATTTATGCGTTCATGCATTTCCTAACTTGTTCAGTCCGATGGTGTTTGTTATGGGATGAATGATTTATCCATATCAGGTTATGATTGAACCAGGTGAGGATACCTTACCTGTCATGTCCCCGACGTTGTAAGGCACAGATAAGCCTTCTCCTTGACATCCTGGCCATCCTATTGAGCTCACAGAACACCTTTTCATCTTAGCAACTATCTCAGCATCCCGAGAGCCTTTTCACTGGTGAGGATTTACCTTTGCTTAGAACTTCCGCTCCATTACAGTCTACTTACAAGTTTCTGGAGTATAGCACCCAGGAGGGCCTACTACAAACCTCTATCTCCTGTCAATGGATTGTTCTCCTTCGTTATCGTCTCCTTTCTGGGGTTGTATATGGAACCAATGCAACCAGACACACACACACATTCTTAACAGAAGAAGGACTTTAACAATTAAAACATTAAACCAAATCTACCTCATATAGAGTTTGTCTTGAAGAAAGATTGTAACCTTTCCTGTCATTATTTCTGGTTTTCCCTGGCATTCTTCTAGATACTTCCCCTGAGCCCTTCGTGAAACTGAGGCACACAAGAGAGGTGTGGAGGTCAGGGATGACTTGAGTGTCTCCTTGAGCTGCAGGTTCTGAGGACACAAAGGAAAGGTGTAACCAGGAAAACAGATTCTCCCGTTCATAAACACTGTCTTAGGCCTGGATTCCCGGTCTCTCGTTAAAGAAAAGTTGCTTGCTACGTGGAACTGGCAAGAACTTCAGTTGGACTACAGTTTTGTGGTCATCAGTATCATCAGCTTAGAAGAAATGGCAGGAAGCTGCTGCAAGAGCCAGTTGCTGTCAAGAAGGGGATTAGAGTCTCTCTGGACATAGGCTGGCAACTGTTTTTCCGAAACAGACCTATAGAATGTATAAACCCCTACATATGGTGTAAACGTAGCTCAGAGCCAGTGGTAAGCGTAAGGCCATGCTCTTCAGAGCTAGGGATGCACAGATGGCAAGAGAGAAGTGCTTCTCACCTCTCCAACACCGCGACCCTTTAATACAGTTCCTCATGTGGTGGTGACCCCCCAGCCATGCAATATTTTCTTGCTACTTTATAACTGTCATTTTGCTACTTTTATAAACCATAATATAAATATGTGATATTCAGGGTATCTGATACTCAGCCGCACATGGGGTCTTGACCCACACGCAGGTTGAGAACTTCTACTCTAAGAGATGACTTGGGATGTAAGTGTGTGTCCTGTAGAACAGGAAGTCTGGAGTTTCGATGGTAGACACTAAGATCTGGCCTCTAGTCCCCTCTGGGGTTGGTTAATAAAAGCCTGCTCACATCTCTGCCCCTGGAAAATGCCTTCTTTGATGATCCCTGAGTATATTGTATAGATTTCTTCAGGGCACAGGTCTCAGCACGATGGATGCCTGTGAGGAACTCAGGATCAAGGTCTTAGCAGGAATCCTAGCAGTGAGCCCTTTGGGGCCCGAGAAGAAAATGAGAAACCAGAGGTCTGGGAACTTTTCTTTAGAGAACAGCTAACATAAACAGTCAACATGGGGAGGGGTATGGCTTTACAGTGATGTGAACATGATACACCTAACCTCACCTGACCCTTACTTCTACTTTTGGTGCCAGGTGGCTTCATAACTCTTAGCTTAGCTTCCAAGTAGCTGTGGCTACAGGCGTGTACCACAATGTCCACGACACACAGACGAGGTTTAAACATCTTTGAGGTTGCCTAGCTACTGCCTTATGAAGTACTTGGTTAGGATTGCTGAATTAGGGACACTGATTGGAATTATTGGATTACTTATGTAATATTGGCTATAGACCTAATCCCACAACTTGGAAGAGCTTCAACGACAAGGATGTCCAGAGAAGGACCGATGTGACTGAGGTGAGAAAGAGGATAACAGAGTTGGAGATAGTCAGAGTCTCTGAGGAGTGACATCAGTGAGCATGAGTGGGCAGGCCACTAGGAAAAGTGCTTATTCCACAAGCAATCGACTCTAGCTTTCACTCTGAGAGAGCTCTCAGCTTCCTGCCCTTGTCTAATCTCCAAACGATTGTGTCTATTGCTACTACAATAGACACATGGCCAATACTACATGGCCAAGAACTGGCCTCTGCCATGTTCCCTGCTCTGTCCTTCGAGGACTAAACCTTCTAGTTTTTCTTTGTCTGACAGAAGAAAGACAGTAACTTAACTTATTCTTTAGCAAGCTTTGTTCTCTGCTGTTATCTGGGTCAGGTAGATCCACTTGCTGCCCTCTGAACAGGTATTGCTAGAATATGGGCATGCCTTTCAGTTTTACCACATAGCCCAAGGAGTCTCTCTTCTTTTCTGGTGTCTGCAGAAGTCAGGGGACCTGGGCTGGATAAGGAAGACACTAGGATGGAAGTGCTGTTTCTTGTTTCTCCTCAGGACCACTGTCCATCAAAAACCAAGCAGAGTCTGGTCATAGCAGGTTGATGGAGCCCTTCTGCCTGTCAGGGAATGAAATGTCCCTTCAGGATGAGTCAGTGGAGGATAGAACCCGGGAGTGAGTCACTGGGAGGAGCTGCTTAGCATCTTCTCTGTGCAGATATGTAGGTCTTACTCGACTTCTTCTTACTGATGTGATTTACATGTAAGTCAGGGTGTCTGACTTCTGTGTATAACTTCTCAGATTGATTTCAAAGTGTTCCCTCCTACTATCCAGAGTGCTGCTTTCTAGAATGTTCTACAGATAATGAAGCAGCATAGAAGGGGCTGGCTATAGAGTCACAGGCAGACTGAGTTCTAACACAGCACTTTCCCAAGCAGCTGATGTGTCCCATGAGGTTGTTAAGTGAGATTGTGGACTTGCTTAATAAAGATGTCTACTGAAGACCTACTGTGTGTGGTCAGTATTGGGTACAGAGCAAGTATGATGATGGTTATTTACGCTAGAATACCAGCTTTGGAAGCCAGAAAGTATCTTTGCATTAGTTTCATTATCTATAAAATGTAGAGCTGAAACCAGATCATGTCAAAGAGGGAGGGAGCCTCAAGTCTTTGGTATCTGGGCTCATTCAAGTTACTAAGACCTTGGGTCACCTCAGTATGAACACAGCAGACTGGGTTGCTAAGGAGAACACTTGAGCCCTACATTTAGGCGTCTAAGCCCTGTTGTCCAAATTTATGATAGGGACAATCAGTTTGAAGAGGAGAATATGGAAAAGCAAACGAAGGAATATTGAATTTATCCTTACGATCAGTGTGGCTAAAATATGGTGTAGTCCCCAGCTGCAGCCACAGATGAATAGTGACTAAACCGGAGACAGAAAAGTAAGAGTAATAGTCAAGGTCCTGAAGTTGTTGTGACTGTGTTGTTGTGTTATGGGGAAGCGTCTGATACACATGGCATCACTTAACTGCAGTTCGTTTTCATCTCCGCCACAGTTCCCCGGGGTGGACGTAATTGTTGTTACCATTCTGTACATGAGAAACCCATTGTAGGAGATGCAATGCCCAGGGCTCATGTTGAACAGCTGAGGACCCAGGCAAGAAGATGCATTTCTAGAGGATCTGATGGGGAGGGATTAAGCTGAGCCTGAGTTATTGTTGGTGGAGAATTGACCTATATAGCTTACATGTTAGTTCAGTGATGGGCGGTTCAGAAATGGATCATATAGAGAGAACACACCTGAAAGCATTTCCACCTTTCCACCCCTGAAAGCATTCAGGAAAAGAATATCGGAAAGGAAAATTTAACAGCAGGAAGAAATTGGCCAGATGCTGTGGTAGTTTCTATCTGAAAAAAAAAAAAAAAAAGAAAAAGAAATGGGGACACCTGCCTCAAAGCCACATAGTATTACTTAATAATACGCCCAATGAGTCGCTCCCCACTTGAGGTCATGTGAGCTAGTGAGGTGGTGCCGAGCACATCTGGGCATCACCCCTCCCATGCTGTTAGGTCCTGTCCTAGGCTCTTTGCCTTGCTTCTTCCACTGGGCCCTTCCCAGTGTCTTTTCATAGTCTTTCTTCTTACTGGGAATTCCCCTTCCTATGTCACCTCAACTTGAAATTGGCTCATATTTCCTGAGATTTTTACAGTTTTTGGCATATTGGTGAGGCATGGTGATGTCACTGGTGTCTAATATTACCAAGGTCACAAAACCGGAGTTCACCCTGGGGAAATGGCTCGTCCGTCCACTGACGCTTCTATAGGGGAGGTCGCCAGCTCAGCCCCTTGCTTCTCTACCTTGTGTCTCGCGTTTGCCCAGGGAGCCTTTGTCCAGACACCACTGTGGGACAGGATATGCCAGGGGCTGATTTTTGTACCTGACTCTAAGGTAACACGAGGACATTGGAGACATTGATGACACAGTACAGAGAGCCTTGTGTCTAAGGCACATGAATCCCTGTGCCAGCTTAGGAGACCACTTACCAGAACCCACAAGCTCGAGTAGGGTGGGATTTTATGGTACCTCCTTTCAAGGATAAATTTGGGAATCAGGTGATCCTGATTCATCCTGTCTGCCCCTTCAAACTGCTGTACGCTGGGAAGCTCACAAGCCCTCGGACGAGCTTTCAGTCCTCACTGGTCAAATGTTAAATAGGGAAATATTCCTTCACATGTCTATGAGGATCAGACTGAAGGAGTTAACTGAAGGGAACAAAAGCTTCCTTCTCTTCCTGACTTTGAAGGAACTCAAAGATTCTTCCCGTAGGGTCCCTGAGTCTCCATATCAGAAGTTCCTAAAGACTTGGTCTCAGGCTGATGTCCAGTCTCCAGGACCTGCTTCCAAGCTTCCAAACTACAAAGTCCCATGTGTTGGTAGGTTGTGGCGAGGGACTGCATAGAACTAGATAAACTGTGCACGTGATACTACTATGTAGCCGGGTTGGGAGACATGCTTAAATTATCTAGGTGTTCTCCAACATGTGGGCTTTTGATGCTGAAGTCATTGGCATTTGACATTGACTATCTCAGTCAAAAACACATCAGATACACCTAGCTGACCAAACCGCTATCCACCACTCTGTCCACGTACTGTGGTTGTTTCTCTTTCTGGTCTTGGGGTGGCAGCAAATGGTCACATGCTGATATTACCCAGCATCTTGAGGATGGATTGGGCCAGATTTCTCCTAGAAAAGATGGAAATTAAAAGTTTGAAGGGTGGTTTCTTCTAAATACAGATTGTTACTGTATCATCAAGTTAAAGAATTCAGGGCCGGAGAGAATGCTGGGGGTTAAGGATGCTGACTTTGCAGAGGAGGGAGGTGTTGAGCACCCTACGATCCTCTGTCTCTAGCTCCAGGGGAGCAGACATCTAGTTTATATGAACCTTCACTTGCATGCAGATATTCCCTTCACGCATGTGCACATAATTTAAAAAATTAAATCCTTTAAAAATTACATTATGAATCCTGACTCAAACCATTGGAATTAGGGGACTACCTATGCAAAAAGATCCCCTGCTCTATGTGGGAATTCGTTTTTGTAAACAGAGTCCTCCAAATTTCCATTTGTTCTTGTGGGTCTAGGAAATGAAGTGATGTGGCCCCTCCTCCATGGCATCCCCAGGTTGGGACTCTAGCAAGCAGCTGGGGAAGTAGAGGTCTGTCATCACTTGTCCCCAGAGGTTCTTAGAATTCTTAGTTGTAGCCTGTGAGAAAAGTTGACATGGTAACTGTCTCAACCTGCTTCTGGTGAATGTTTAAAACTGTTGATGAATACTGTCCTAGTGAAAAAGAGGCAGAAAGACAGACCCAGCCTGGGCCTGCTTTGAAAGCTTTTCTAATTTTCCTAATTGGCTCATTCCTTATCTGAAAGGAATGCCCTCCCCACTCTGTCCCCCACTGCCAGCTGCTCCTGATTTCCTGGCACTCAAATGCCAGAGCGGATGTAGCAGCTCTGAAGGATTTTCAGGTGTGTGTGTGTGCATGTGCTCGTGCACGTATGCGTGTGTGTGTGTGTGTGTGTGTGTGTGTGTGTGTGTCTGAGTATAGCAGGCAGGAATATCAGCTCCATGTTTGCATCTGAGAGAGCTGGTTCTTCAGAAGGTCTCTTGAGCTGGGAGACCTGGAAGTTTTTGACTTTTGTCTTTATTCTTAGTATGTCTCCTCAAATACTAACCATGAGTGAAAGACACTCGCCCCTTTTTACCAAACTTTTGATGGCCCATTGATGGGGGCACAGAGATTTCCAGCCATTTCTGATCACTGTGAATAACTGCCCCCTAGTAAGCATGTGTAAATTTGTCTTGGGTTAAGACTTAAGGGTATAGATTCCTTTGCTATTTGTAGCCAGACTTAGGTGTAGACCACACTGCCCTGAGACTGTAGTTTGCCTCTGCTACATCTAGAATATGGAAGAATCAATGCTTGCCTTGAGTACCTTTCTATGTTTTGGTTTATTTATGTTGTAAGCATTTCCTGCTGGCCTCCCAAGTACCAGGCACAGTTGTGGACTCTGAAAGCCCAGTGGAAGCAAAGCTAAATCCTGCTCTCATGGAAGACAGGAGGATAAAGTGACTTGGTGAGGCATGCAAAGAACCTTGTCTTTAAGCTGTTGCTCTCCGAAGCACTGTGTCTTCATTCCTTTTTGTCCTTTACCCCCAGAGGATTCATTACTATTAGGCTCTAAGTGACTCAAAGAACTGAATGTCCCTTTTCTCAGATTATCTGCTTCTTAGCTGGGGTGAAAGTCTTCATGAGAGGGGTCCTGAGCAGACTTCCTCAGGGAGCCTGACTCCAGCAGAAGCCTTGGGCTTTCAGGACCAGTGACTCATTTCTCCTGGGCCAGCCCATACTTAGAGCCCAACAAAACAGTAGGTCATCCATTATGTCTTGCCAAGCAGTAAATTCAAGTGTCACCATCTCAGCCATCTTTCAAGTTTCCTGTCACTTGAGCCCTCTGGTTTTGTCACTGACACCTTATTGGTTATAGTCCAAATTACTTGCTGTGTGAATGTGTGGCAGACAGGCTAGAGCTAGGACAAGGGATCCCACAGCATGATGGGGCCCGTCCTTCTGGCCTGTCGTACTTCCTCTCTTTCCCTCTCCATTCCCCCTTCTTCTCATGTAACAGAGCCTGGCTGAGCCCCTGAAGCTCACTCATGCATGACCATGCATGGCTCTGCAGGTGAGTTCTGTCTCCCCAGACTCATACACTGGACTCAGACACTCAGAATGTGGCAGTATCTGGGGAAAGGGTTTTAAAAGGTAGTTAATTTGCAATGAGGTTGGTAGGGTTGGCTCTAATGTAATGTGATGAATGTCTCTATGAGAAGACGAGACGAAGATGGGGGAATGGGAAGACAGACCATGGTAGGATGCAGAGAAAAGCCAAGGAAAGAGAGCCTCAGCATCAGAAGTAGCCAGTGCTGACTAGTCCCGATCTCAGACTTTGAGCTTCCGGAATGCAAGGGAATCTGTTTTAGGGACTGAAGCCATTTTTTGTCACAACTAACCAGGACACTAGCACAAGCCCTATTTATGATCCCAGCAGTGCTTTGCTTCCCTTGTGTCTATGATCTTGGTCTGGTTGGTTTCCAGCTCACTCCTTAAGAACTAGGCTGACTCTTGGCAGCATTGGAAACTCTGGCCATAATGAGAGGAGTGTCCACAAATGCCTGTGGGCTGATGGAGGTGACAGGCTACCAGTTGTTTCCTGAACATAGTCTGGCTTCCATTCTAAGCACTTGCCTTGACCCTGCTCTCAGGGAGCAGTGAACACATTCACGTCAGCAGCTGCTCCTAGTGTGTCTGTGGTCTGAGCTGTTCCCAAGGCCTTACCTTCTTACGAGACAGCTGCCAGTTAAGGACTGCTTAGAACTTGATGGTCACAATAGAGGTTTCTCTTTCTAGAGTGTGCTGAGCATGTGGTCTTGCTTGCTTTCCTCTGAGCCCTCTAGTCACAGCCTTAGCCGCCTCATAGACTAGAGGGAAAAGTTGTCCCTATGTCCTGGCCAGGGCAGGTAGATGAGGGTGGGGGCAGGGGAGAGATGGTTAATGGGCAAGGGGATAGAGGAATGGCAACCAGCCATAGAAAGACACCTCTGTTGGAGAGGGTGCCCTGTAGTGGTCATTACACCCTCTGCCCAAAAGAACTTGCATCTTTGCATCTTGTCTGTCTGCTGTCTGGTCGGTCTATTATCTATCTGTCTGTCTGTCTATCTATCTATCTATCTATTATCTATCTATCTATCTATCTATCTATCTATCAATCAATCATCTTTTTATTTTTATGGCACCTAATGGTGAACAGAAGTCCTTGGATATGTTAGACAGGTACTCTACCACTGTGCTACACCGACAACTCCTACATTTTTATTGTAAAGAAATGAAGAGAAGAGAGCCCTCTGGGATCCTGGAAATGAGACGATAGAAAAAGAGAGATGCTGGTGTTGGGACAGACTCCGAGAGAAAATCCTACAGGGAGCTAAATGATGGTGATAGACACATAGATAGGAGAGAAACAGGCTGCTAGATGGCCAGAGAGAAGAGCAGGGAGGGGAAGATGAAGGGAGAGGAGGCAGAGAGCCCAAGAGCTGCAATGTTCATGTTGCCTGTGAGTGTTTAGATCCTGATCTGTTCATACTTCTGCCGGGGATTCAGTACTTATAGATTTCCATAGTATGAATATAGTTTGGATTTAAATTAATAATATGATTCCTTTGTGTACTGCTGCATGCCAGGCTTCATGCCAAGACACTGATAAGCATGACCTTTATTCCCCTGACCGTCCTATGATGTGGCTTTCATTAGCCTCACTTCATGAACAGGAAATTAAGGCTCAGAGTAGGCCACATGACTCTGAGGGCTCTGAGCTAGGACTTTGTAGTCAAGTCTGTGAGCCCGGTGCTTGTCATGTTAAACGTATGGGACACTTCTCTGGTCTCTTCTTGGTACTATCTATTTTAGCTTTAGGGCCTGTCCTCCAAACGAACTTTCGGGCATCAATACTGCCCCACACCCTGCCCCTGCTCTGTGCATTTACTGTTGTTGCCAGCAGACCTATGCGCACAAATGATTGGTACACTTTTAATCTTTGCTGAGTTTTGTTTGTTGTTTCCCAAGTTGTTGGGAAACACCTTTCCCAGGTGGTGTTTGCAGTAATGTTGCTCTCTTTCTATGAATGCATATTGCTTTTTGTAGATGAGAAACTAGTGGTCTCAAGAGGTTACGTGATCACTTAGGATTGCTGTGCAGCTTCTAGATGGTGGAACACGGACATAGCCCACTGTAACAAAGTTCCTGTCCAACACGTCTACCCTAATCTTCTTCCTGAGAAAGCCACCTTCTCCATGGCAGCACCCTTACCTTGGGTCAGAGGAGTTGAGCTACACTGATGATCTATGTTTAGAGGGGTGAGGCAGCAAGGGACAGAGGGAGTCCACAGAGCCTCCCTCTTCCCTGGCTGAGTGTCTGCACCAGGACCATACCTGTACCTTCCTCGGAGTTCCTACATGGTCTTCTCCCAAAGTGGAAGGGCCATTCTCATATGTGAGTATGAGGCTTGTCTTTGTCAGTGCATGGATCAGTCCCCATAAGCCAGAGGACAGGGAAGGGCCAAGCCTGGCAATACTGTAGAGAACGGCAGTGGCCAAACCCCAATAGGCAGAGATTGACGAGTGGGGTTCATTCTTCTGCTTTAAAGGGTGATGAGACACAATAATGCCTTCCCTTTGCTCAGGTCACTGAGCTCCTCATGCCTGAAACAGAGGGAGCTCCAGGGCCCTTGCATGTTATTCTGATCTCAGTGTCAAGTCAAGTCTCTGACGCTATAGACGTTGTATCTCTAGAGCCTTGGCTTTGGTGGACAACCACAACAATTTGTGGCTGCTGCTCTTGTTAGCCTGGCTCAGGTCAGAGAAGAATGTCTGTCAGAGGAAATGGATATCTAAAGAATATGGGTTTTCAAGGAAGTCTTTCCACTTAGACACACACACACAACACACACACAACACACACACACGCACACATCCCAATATCCAACCAACGTCTAATGGGCATGGATCCCACCTGTAGATCCCCCCACCTCCCCTGATTGTTTGGGCCTGTAATGCCTACAGCCCCTGATATTTAGTAACTACACTCTGTAACACACAAGACAGACTCAAACATATGCACAGCCCACATCAAAGGGAATATGTTTGCTGTAATGAAATTACAAAGCATTGTTGTACTTTTTAGATGAATGAGCTTTGCTAAGATTAAATCATTCAATTTGCTCTTTCAACATAATCTTTGACACGGATCAATAACTCAGCAAGTTGAGCTATGTTTTCCTAACGGACACAGTGTAGATCCTGAGTTAAACATTCATTTTGATTTTACAGTGTCATCTGTTGGAGCCAATCTTGTTCTGTTTTGTTTTCAGTTTTTAAGGGTTTCAGAGGACAAAGAGAAGCTTGTTGATACCAGGGTTGAGCCTGTTGCACGAATGGATTCCTTGGATGAACTAAATCTTATCTGTCCCAGTCATCCCGTTTTCAGAGGAGGGAGAAATAAACCCTATTTAGCAACTTGGTGCTCAGTTTCTTGCCTAGGTTATGTGAGATTCACAGGCCTTATAATGTTTGATGTCTTATTTGCAACTATCAAATGTAAGTAGCTGTCATAGTTTGGATATGAGATGAAATTCAGATGCTCATGCTTTGAGGGCTTGGCTCAAGAATGTCAGGCCGAGTGGGAGGAAGGTAAGGTATACCCTTGAAAGCTACTGGATGCCTGGTCTCTGCATGTTTCTTTGCCTTCCAGGTACTGTAATGTAGTTTCTTCCATGCTGTCCTGATTCACCACAGACCCAACCAAGCATAGATTCTGAAACCATGAGTCCCAATAAAACTTACCCCCTTTAAGTTGTTGAGTGAAGGTGTTTTGTCATACCAATGGAAAACTGACGAATGCAAAGGTGTTTTCTGAGTACCGTGCAAAGTATCCCACCCAGGTGACACCAAATAAGTTGCCACAAATTCATTAAAAGAGAGAGCTGGTTCTCCTTGAACCTCGATCTGCCATGATGGAGGTGAAAGGTTCTCCGTTGCCCGTGAAGGAGCCTCATTTAGCTACAGTGAGGACAGAGTCACTTTTTAGAGGGGATGCAACACCACTGGTGAGCACAGGAACAGCAGAAGAACTAGCTTGGGATGAGAAGCATGCTGGAGCTGCTACGCAGCAACGGTCCTCTAATTAACTCATCTCCCAGGGCTTCCGTGGTCGTGTGCTCACCTCCTGCCCATCCTCCATGCCTGCATAGTTGTATTTCAGTTTCAAAATGCAAATGCCCATTTTCCATCAGAACCTCTATTCTAAAAAGGAAAGAATATTATCATTACCCTGTATGCCTCCCATTTAAGACATCTAACATGAGTGGGTGGCAGAGTCCAGCTGAGACAACACGAGCTACAAAACTCTAAAAATAAATTGATATAACAAACTCAGCAACAACAGATTGCGTGGCTGGACTCAAGACCCATTAAACCCTGGCTGGAGGGAATGAAAAGACTTGGAAAACACAATGGGTTGGGAAGATGGGATGACCTTTAGGTTCTCACTGGGTAGGCACATGCTTAGTGCCAAAGTGGACTTAGAACACTGCCTGGCAAGAGCTTCTCATAATGACGTCTCCATCTTCCAGTGTTTTCAAGTCTTTTGTTTCAATCGATTGGCAATGTTTAAATGGCACATTTCACACAGAAGTACAATATTACTAATGAGGCGATAAGAAGTAAGACATTTTATGGTAATTTATTATGCTCAAGGAAGATATCCTTTCAAGTAAATTTTAAAGGTTTTCATTCATACTGTCTCATTTTTTAGTGCAAAAGACCATCTTAATTCACTAATGAAAGTTCTGATGAGGTGTGCTCTTCCTTTATTAGAATAGCCTAAAAGGTATTTCACCTGCTCTTGACACTTGAGCAGAATCCCAGTCAGAGCATGTACACACCATTCAGGATCTCTGCTATCTTGCTGGTGACTTCCGGTCACTGAGTTTCCTGTACTAAGTTGCCCCAGTTATTCTTAGAGGGCCGTTTCTTTTTTCCTTCTGTTTCTTTAGATGCCTCTCACTAGCAGAGCCCTTAATGAGCGTGTCACTTTAGCAGGGGCTGTCACACTCTCATGCTGGTTTATTTGAACTTGTCTTATGTCAGGTGAGTCACTGTGACTGAGGCAAGCCAAATGTTCCCTCTCCCCTACTGGTTCCTTCTCAGGGTAGGATAATTTTGCAGATGGATAACAGTCCTTGATCTTGAAGCAGCCTTTGAAAGCTAGACATGAGCTTCTTGGCTTAGACAACATAGCCAGACTCGAACATCCGTCCCCAAATAAGAAGCCATGAAGTCGCTGTGCAACAGTGACTTCCTTCCTTTATAGACTAGATCCTTCCACATGTTTAGCCAAGGCATAGATTTCTCCAGGGTCCACTCTAGCCTTGGGTTTTCTGTCATGGCTGGCTTTGTTATTTTTTAAGGTATGGTAGCTTGGGTTGGCTCAGCTGGACTTTGTCATCTGCTGCTGTCTCATTATTCATGTTATGAAAGCGTGTGTTAAGTGTTTCAGATGGGAAGCATAATCAGCAGGAAACAGGATAAGGACAATGCTATGCCCTTCCGGAGCAGGTTGTCTGATGGAAATGGGTACCGCCATTTCCAAATTGACATACAACTGTGTAGGCCATTGGATAAACGGATGGCCATGCAGCCTTGGGAAATAAATTAATCAGAAGAGCCTCGCTGAAGTAACAAATATTACCAATTCGTGGAGTCTTCACAGGAGAAAGGTTTGATTTAGCTCCTATTACAGCCCCAGGTGCATTACTGGGATATCAGAGGGGTATCTTGGGTTCAAGGCTCCTGCCTTGCAACTACACTGTCCACCTGGGTCTTGGCATCTTTCTCTGGATGCTCTTTAGCTTATAGATACAGAACAAGAAAGGGTGTGGAAAGTTGCAACCAAATTTTAGGGCACAGACAGAGAATTGGCTCCTGTTTTCCTACAGCAGTCCATGGCCTGGTCTCCTCCAGGCAACTGGAATGGAGTTTAGTTGGGAGCCCAGAATGTTCGGTGGATATCAGTAGGACATTTGCTACAGGAAGCTATTTACCCACCTGGGAGGGTCAGGGGAGGCACAAGGCTAATGCGAGTGCTGAGGGCTGAGTAGAGCTTGCCTGTGGAGAAGTCGGGTATTGTGTGCATGATAACAGAGAGTCACGCAGAGGGAGCAGGGACAGTTTGGATTGTGCTCTGGCCCTCAGTCTCTAATGGCACGACCTTGTCCTGGCCGGTAGAGGTAGAGTCCATGATATCTACTTTTGCTCTGACACCACATCCCCTTTTTGAGATAGGGATGCTGTCTGGGAATGTGTCTTTCATGATCACTGCAAGTTCTATTTAGGAGTCTCTCTGTCCCCAAAGGTTTGATTCCTTTCTATTCTTGAATTGGTCCTTCTCCTGGATGTATTTTTTTAAATATTTTTATTAATTCTTGGTGAATTTTATTTTGATCATATGTACCTCTAGGTCTTCCCCGTAACTCCTCCCATATCCCTTCCCACCTCCCCACCTTTAACTTTGTGTCCCCCTTTTTTCCCCTAAAACTTTAGTAGCTCATTGACTCTAGTTTGTGCCATTGGTATGCTCTGGTGAGGGGGTCACTCACTAGAGCACTATAGTGCCAGGGGCCATGCCTTTAAAGAAAAATGGCTTTCCCTCCCCAGAAGCCATAGTTCCTACCTCCTCAGTCAGGCCGTTCCCACTGCATGCTGGGAGGCTGACTGGCTTGATCTTGTGCAGGTC
This sequence comes from Mastomys natalensis, assembly GCA_021653895.1. NCBI lineage: Eukaryota > Metazoa > Chordata > Mammalia > Rodentia > Muridae > Mastomys > Mastomys natalensis. Next base: position 545,881 of record JAJTUV010000569.1, read on the forward strand.
TTGTGCAGGTGGCCATAGCTGCTGTGCTTCCATGGGTGTCAAGGTCCTGCTATGCGCAGGGGGCACAGTTTTGCTGTTTCCTCCCCATCCTCTTGCTGTGCAGTCTTTGCACCTACTCTCCCGTGTTGGTTCCTGAGCCTTGGGGATGGGGTATGATATAAATGTCCCACCTGTGGCTGACCCTCCACCGTCACCTATTTCTTTTGTTCTGCCAAATGCTTTTAATTAATCATTTTTCAGTCTCTGGCCCTCTCTCCTTTTTTTTTTCTTCCCTCTTCTCTTTCTCGGTGACTGTTCTCATAGACTTTCCCAAAGTGAACTCTGTGCTGCAGTGACTAGAGGAATTTGAGACTTTACTGGTTTGAACTGCCCACCAGCAGATGTTCCCTCTGGCTCTACTGCATTATCCCACGTAGGAACGTTCATCCCCAGGGGCCTGACCTGCCATGGAAAACTTCAGGGAGGAGCCTCTGGGCTCACTGCCCCCAACAGTGTTCTTCAGGATTTACCCTGCAGCCTTATTCTTACACTGGAGAATCTGCAAATTCCATCACCGGAGAAAAATAGAAATGTTGTCCAAGCTAAGGGCTTTTGAGGACACTGGGGACACTTTATTCCCGAGAGAGGACACTGACTTGGATATCTATTTGATTCTGATGGGATCTGGGAGAAAGGTTCCAGTCACTAGCATAGAGAATGTCTTCTAATGTTGTTTCTAAAATGAAACAAATGTGTTTCCCTGAATGGAAGAAGGGTGAGTGTTGTCTATGAGTGTGTGTCTGTGAGTGTGTGTCTATGTGTGTGTGTCTGTGTGTGTGTCTGTGTGTGTGTCTGTGTGTGTGTGTCTGTGTGTGTGTGTCTGTGTGTGTGTCTCTGTGTGTGTCTCTGTGTGTGTGTCTCTGTGTGTGGGTGTCTGTTGGTGTGTGGTGTCTGTGTGTGTGTGTCTGTGTGTGTGTGTCTGTGTGTGTGTGTGTCTGTGTGTGTGTTCTTGTGTGTGTGTGTCTGTGTGTCTGTGTGTGTGTTCTGTGTGTGTGTGTTGTGTGTGTCTTGTGTGTGTGTCTGTGTATGTGTCTGTGTGTGTGTCTATGTGTGGTGGTGTTTAAGATCACTGATAACAGCCAGCATACAATGACCATTTATCATTATATGCTGTGCACTATGACAGTTGTTCTGCAGCCTTTGTCCTTTGGCTCATTCAGGGGCACATGGCGAGGAGGAGTTGGTCTTAGCCTCCTAAGTCCTCAAGAGGTCACAGACTCTGCCCTGTCACATACTTTGGGTTAGAGAGTAGGAGGGTGAATCCTAGGACCTCACCAATGCTCCTTTTAGAAGTAGCCATTCATAATAAAGAAATCTATTTTCAGACACTTAGAGGACATTGCTGCTGTGATAAAGGTAGGTGGTTTAAAAGTGCCTACAGACTTTTCGAGCTCCACATCCATGGTTCAAAGTTCCTTTATGGTTTTCTTTGGGAGGGGGCATTATTGTCACAAGAAAAGCAAAACTTCTATTAAAATACCATCTAGGATTGGATAAATTTAATAAGGTTAAGTGAGCATTCCTATGAGAAACTGGGGTGGGTGAGAGCAAAGGTGAGGGGACAGAATCTTCAAGACAACACTGTCATGAATTTCCTTGACTTTTAGGAAGCCACAAGATAGCACAGTTTTGAGTATGTACCCTGTCATGTGTACTTAGGGCAGAAATGTCCAAATCCACGGGGTCTTACCATTGACAATCTGTGTATTAGGTCTTGAAAGAGACTCATAACTAGTAAGAGCATGTTTTCACTTGATTCTTACATCACCAGAAAGACCCAACCTTGGGAAGAAAGAGATGTCTTAGAATGTGTGGTCAGAGCATCCCTATCTCAAAAAGGGGTATCTACTCCAAGGCCATGCCCACCAAGTGCACTGTTCCTGCTGTGTCTTGCAGGACTAGCTTTGGCAGAGCAGGGCAAACTTCAGGAATGCCTAACTTTGAATTTAGCAGTTGCAATGAAATTTGTCTCAAGACACTTTTGTGGCTGAAATGGACAAAGAAGGCTGCTTTATTCAGTACACCTGCACCAGGGATATGGAACTTTCTGAAGGTTTGAGAAGCTCCTCTTATCTCTCTCATTTGGTCCCTTCAATCTGCCAGCTCAATATATTCATTCTCTCTCTGTCTCTCTCTCTGTCTCTCTCTCTGTCTCTCTCTCTGTCTCTCTCTCTCTCTGTCTCTCTCTCTCTCTCTGTCTCTCTCTTCTGTCTCTTTCTCTCTCTCTCTCTCTCTCTCTCTCTCTCTCCTCTCTCTTTCTCTCTTTCTTTCTTTCTTTCTTTCTTTCTTTCTGTTTCCATGACTGTCATAGAGCTTACTTGTAGCCCAGGCTGGCCAGGAACCTACAGAGATCCACCTGCCTCTGCCTCCCATGTGCTGGGATTAAAGGAGTGCGCCACCACACCTGGTTGGCAGCTCATTCTTTAACAGTTAACAGCCTTCTTAGCAAAAGAAATGGCCTAGGGGTCCTTGCTTTATCTCAGGTGTTACACTGTGATAAAATTCAGTCAGGATTTCCAAGCAGAGGTGTGACAAAACTCTGAATGAGTTTGATTGTTAAGATGGTTTGAGTTTTTACACATAAAAGTAATTTATGTAGTCCTCAGCGTTTGAACGCTTCTATTCATTATTAAGTGGATGTTTCTAACATAAGCTGTGACTGGCATTTAGTTTCCCAGGCTGGCCTGCCGCAGAGCTGTAACTCTGCTGAAACATATATAGTTGCTATGAATCATAATGGAAGACAATGTTTTTGCAAATGAATAATGTGGAATTGTAGCTACAGACATCCCCCATGCTAAACCACCTTGGAAGAAAGGCTGGCGGCAGTTTTATTGAACAGGCGCATCTCCAGCAAAGGACAGAATGTACACTAGTTATCTGTAGCATGATAGAAGACATGAAGAGGATCCGGGAGGCCATTGTGGTGGTAGGGCAGGGGTGTGAACAGTTAGAGCTGCAGGTTCTGTGTTCCGGAGGTCAGGGCCTTGTGTACCCTGAGCTGTGTGCACTCTTGTGTCCTAGAAATGCTGTTTTCTGCATTCGCGCACGTGCCGCCACACACACACACACACACACACACACACACACACACACACACACCCTTTGCTCCCTCTCGCTCTCAGGGCTAGTGATAGTCATCAGGGGGTTCTGGATTCAAGCAGGCCAGGCATGTTAGCAGTTTCTCTTTTATTAAGAATGGATGGTCAGAAGCTGCTCAGCAAAGGCTATTTTGACCCGTTGCAGGTTAATAATTAATCCCATGCCCACACCGCTTCCACAGCTAGCTCTCCATCAGGCACAGCTGGCTCCAGGCACAGCTGGCTCCAGGTACAGCTATCACCATGCTCATCTGAGGTTGGGGGCTCGGGCTGTCAGAGGCAGGAGCGTGCAGCAGGGTGCCTGACCGTGCTCAGGTCTCACATAATATACACAGAAGACATCTGAATCCCTTGCAGCCTCATTGTCTCCATGGAGCCTGGGATGCCACACCTGAGTGTTATTTGTCTCCCCTGGGATGAACATGGTGTCTCCTGCCCCACCTTTCTGCCTTCTTGTATCTTGGGCCACTGGAAGCTCTCATGGGCCATTGAGAACAGCCAATTAAACCTAGAGTGCTGTGCAGTTTAAATCCAAATTATACCCTAGGAAATCTGTCACAGTGTGTGTTTCCCATTGAATTAAGACTCAGTGATATAATGTAATTATTTATTATGTAATAAAAACCTATTATGGATAGCAATTTTTCAGAGACTAATTTAATTTTACTTATTAGTGTTCATTTAGGCCTTAGCTTATGATATGCTTGATACAGGTACTGAAACCATTTGTTTTTGCTAAAATTCAGCAATTTGAAATTTTTCAAGGCTAAGACCTGCCATCTCCCCAAACCACTTTGGTAAGTGATGTTTAAGTCAATGATTGAATAGAGCAAGTGAGGCATAGTACGTTTTGTCCAGAAGCACCAGACTAAAATGAAGTTTATTCATTTCTAAATCTGAAAGGTTTGAGGATGCCTTTTAGAATAATTATCCTCTCTAAACAATGTTGTACAAACTAGTCCAGGTCAAGAAAGCCCTGTGTGTGTGGACTGGCAGCATCATGATCCACCCTGAGTGGAGATGCAAGCTCATCAGGAGTCTGCCCTTGATATACATTTAGTCACTTTGATTCACATTATTTCTTCATTAATGAAGTTTTATAACCCAGAAGCCCTCATTTGGAAATGGACTTCCATTCTTGGAGAGACAGCCTCCAGACTACTGTGTTGGCCAGGCTTGTTGAGTGGTGGGTTCCTATTAAGGCTGTCAGCAGTGGAGGCAGAGGCAAAGCTGACTTGGAGAGACCAGCGCTCCAGTGCACACCTCTGTCCCTGCTGCTTCAGGTTGGCACCTGCCAGCCTGGGCACCATGGTAAGGACAATCATTTACCACGCTGGTTGCCCTCTTGATGCCTCTGCCAACCATGCTTCCCGAAGAGACATGGCTTCTCAGGAGGCTGCTGTTTTTTGTGACCACCAGGAGAATTCCTTGGCTCCCTGGAACCAGAGGCTTCCCCTTTGAGCTATTTAAATGTGTTCCCCAGCCTTAATGATGAATCAGCATTTAACAGTTAATTACAGCTCCATAGATCATATAGTTGCTGCACATACAGGGGGGTGCGATCTCAGCATTGCAGGATGTTACAAGTTTCTCCACATTTCCAGACGGTAAAGACTGGAACCAGGTTGGGAGGAAAAGACAAATTCAACAGCATCTTTGATTTGTAGTCTTCTGCGTTCTTCCTGGTGTCTTCCAGGTTCTAGCAGGGTGAGGCAGGGGCAGTGGAAAGTGGACAGGGCCGGACAGGTGTTCCTTGAGACGTGAAGGGCTATGGGAAACTGCTCACCAAGTATCGTCACTAGTGGCCGAGAGGGTTGGCATTTATTGTCACAAGCTCGTAGTGATGTGACAGGCTTTAAGGGATGTGCCTTTATATTTTGTCATTAGATTTTAAGAAATGCCTTCCTGGTGAGGATGCATTTTATTAAGGTTTTAATCTAATGTTGTGATCTCCTCCCTCCGACCTCTTTTCTAAGCCTTTCCTGCTATATTTACCCTGTGTAGTGTGTGTACGGCCACCTGACTGTGGTGTTCCAGTGTAAGTGTGCCCTTTCTGAGTCTCAGGGTCTAAGTAGTCAAGGATTTCCCCCAGTCTCCACAGGCTGCCAGGCAGGATTCTCCAGGATCCCCTACAGTTCCCTTTGCTCCCCCATCCCCCACCCCACCCCTTCTCACTAAGCTTCAGCTCAACTGACGCTTTCAACTGATGCTTTCCCTGATTACACACAGCATGTAGTGTTGCATGGGCAGGGGTGTTGTCCATTTGTCACTTCCTGTCAGCTCTCAGTGCAAACGTGACCACCCCAGGGCATTCTCCAGTCACCTGTGGCACATGGCCATTGTCCTGCTTTCTTCTTAACTCATGGGAGTCACTCTCTCATCTTATCATAGCACTTAGGAAAAGATTTGTGATTAATTTGCCTATTTTGTCCTTGTCTTCTGCCTCCATGGGTGCTATAGGCCAGCACCTAGTGCCTATAGAAAGGTAGGGTGGGTGAGTGGGTAGCTCCAGGCTTCCCTTTGTTTGATATTAAAAATCCAGTGCACATTCTAGCGGGTATGTATCAGCATATCTGCAAAGAAGACTGGTAACACGTCACAAAACACTCTCTGAAAGTATACTAACCTTTCAAAATATATGGTTTGCAATGTTCATATTCAACTAACTGAAGATTGAAAGAAAAATGGAAAATATTGAGTCTGTACCAAATAGGTTCAGGATATTTTTTTGCGTTATTCCCTAAACTGCATTATGACAACTCTTTACTTGTCTTTTGCATGGTAGCACATGTTTTAAGTCAGTTGGATATGCTAAAGGTGTGTATCAGTTACATGCAAAAGTGACAGGACCTGAATATCCCTGGGTGTTCGGTAATAGGTGGGGTTTAGAAGCCAGTTCCCCATTAGATACTGAATGGTGACTAATGTCATTCAATGTTCTCACGGTGCTTACATTATTCTGTGAGGGAATAAATCCTAGTGGACGTTTATGGGGTAGCCTACAGAGTGCTAGGGACCATTTTAAGCAGTGGTTATCAAGGACAGTTTTTTTCCACCAAGGGACAAGTGTCAGAGTCTAGAAGTATTTTTAATGGTCAGCATGGGTGGGGGTGTGCCAAAGCATCAATTAGGTGGAGGTCTTGATGTTGCTATCCACCCTGATTCCAAGGTGCAGCCCTGTGAGGAAGAGATGTCTGGCCTGACAGGTTTCCTAGTAGGAGGAGGGTCTTGGAATCCAGGGCTGTGGCAGTGAAGAGACAAGGCTCTTCTTTTACAAACCTTTGTTCCTTTGGGAGAAATAGTGTTGATAAACACTAAACAAGCATGACCATTCTCTTTTTTTCTTTTTTCTCCTTCTTTTCCTTTCCCTTCACTTCTTCCTCTTCTCTCTCCCCTTCATTCTCTTTCTCCACTATCTTCCTTTCATTGTGACAGAGTATCACTATGTGGCCCAGGCTGGCCTTGAACCCTTTATTTTATAGCCTTAGACTCGGGAGTGCTAGCGTTATAGGCATGTACCACAAAACTCTTCCAGCCTCTTCCCCTTCCACATTGGGATGTTTACATATCTGCCTCCCAGATACTGCGGCAGAATGAACCATGGGCTACAGCTGTGGATGAAGACAGAGCTTCAGTGGATTTTCTGTGACTGGGGCTAAGTGAGCATTGTCACGGTTTCCTTCATAGCAGCTTGACATTCTGTTAGTTTACGAGGCGCCTAAAGCACAGCACCATTGTAATACAAGGAATGCCTGTGCATGAGAGGTCTTACTCCTCCCTGAAGTACCATGTGAGTAGTTCATAACCTATACTTTCTACCTTACCTCATCTTCTCCCAGACTGATCAGAAGACGAGCTCTTATCTTTGTTGCAAAGCTTGGAAGTGTTAAAGGAATGCCGCCTTTAAAAGAAATATTTTGAATTTACTTAACTTCCGTATAAATGTAGTATTTCTGCTACTTGTGAGTCAGGTGAGCTTTACGTGTCCTCGTTACCTCTGAGTCAGTGTGGTTCAGGTATCAATCAGCAAGTCAGGAGAGGGATTTCCCATCCTGGATAAGCTGCAGGTCAACCTTGTCCCCAGGGCCTTGCCTCTCTGTTTTTATTCTGCCACCTTCTGTGGGGAGGCTTGACCCTTGGGAATCAGATAGCTGTCACAATGTCTGCGGCATCAGCAGTGGCCGTGGCGTGGAAGAAATAGGAGGGAGTACATCTTGCCTTTGAGAGTCCTTTAGGAGTAGAACCCTTTCCAAGTGTTCAAGGCAGACCACACCGTGGTTTATTTCTAAGTGCCTACCACACACCTCTCTGGTGTGGAGAATGGGGCTTTTCTTGCTTGGCTTGTTTGACTTAGAGTTTATAGCTTCAGTGCTGGGAAAGGGTTGCATACCTGAATGCTGTCTGGACCCTTCAGCAAGGGAGAACCTGTGCTTGTTTCATGGCAGACATGCTTCCAATGTTTTACCTGCTCTTATTGGAGTGGGCATGGAACTCAGAGTATTGAATCCAAGCATTCTTCACACATTCAAAACATGAACGGGCTATTTTGTAAGTTGTCACTAGAGGAATGGCAAAGCTGACCTTGGGCCACATGTCCCACATTGATGAGGGTGACAAATTACATAGACTTACAGAGTTTGAGAGTTGACAGGCCTTAGTGACCATCCAGCTCCATCTCAGCACAGCCTGTTGAGCACCGTGGCCACTGCTTTCTAGCCTGTCATTGAAACCTGAGCGCTTGGTACTCACAGCTCTTGGTTGGCCTCTCCCTTTCTCTTCCACAGTCTCAGTTTCTTTTCCTCAGGTAATCAATACTGGTATGCACTTTGAAGTTTTTATCTGAGCTAAAACCTGAACAAGAACTAAATAACTACGCAGAACAGTCATTCATAGCTCAGCATATTAGATAGCTTATATTATTTTATGTCTTCTTCACTTGGGCCATTGAAAGACAGTTCCCATATTTATTAGTATGTATACATGTTATTTTGGCCTAGAGGATCTTCAATTTGCTTATTGGACCTTCATAGTTATTCTGTCTGGGCAGCACTTCTTCCTGTTCTAAGATAAACCCTACCCAACCTCTTACAATCCCAGCAGAGAGGAGAAAGAGGCGTGCCTTCCTGTAGGAAAGCATTCCATCTGACATGATTCCTGGAGCCCTCATTTCATTTGAAAGTGTTCTGTGTGTGAATTCCAAGCTTTGTTTCACCATCAGCAGGGCATGAGTGAGTCTCTGAGGATGCAGCGGCTAGCCTGTGGGTCAGGTGTCTGCCTGGCCAAGCAGTCTGCAGTCTGTGCAGATGCTATGCTCTGGAATGCCTTCTGCCTGTTAACAGACCAAGAGAGTAGCTAGACACAGAATCATCATGGGATCCTATCAGCGTTTCTGGAACATGAGAAAGTAACCTGATTTCCACCCTGGGATTATGTCTCTTGTTTGAAGTGAGGCACATATGCTTGGACTACCAGGTCATAGAAGCAGCAAGCCAGCTGCAGGGGAATGACACAGGGCTCTGTGTCTAGTTCCCCATGCTCACTGCTGTTCCCTCTAGTGGCACAGGCACAGCTGTAAGTATGGACTTCTTGCAGTATTTCTGAGTTGGGGTGATGTTAAAGTATCCTATCTATCAGGTGGGCTTCCGCTGGGGTGTGATATCTCTCAGTTGGGGTGCTGTTAGGGTACAGTGCTTCTCAGGTATGGAGTTTTGTTGGCCTTTTACCTCAGTTGCCCACCCAGGTATCATGACATCCAGAAGCGAGCCCACTTGATTCTTGCTGTCTGCTGGGGGTCAGACAGTTCCCATGGAGAATGTGTCAGACACTGAGCTGAGTCACAGTCCTTGGGGCCATGTGGCCTTGTGCTCAGTTGGCCTCCTTGCTTCCGCCAGTCCTCAGGACCTGGAGGTGGCACATGTTTGGGGACATCTCCATTGTGTTCATCCTGTTGCCAGCATGTCTTGGCTTCCTCCAGCGTGTTAGTGACATGGACCTGGGCTAAGCTCTTGCTCTTCTCTCCACATGCTGTGGTCTACTTAGATATGTAATTGGGAAATTTTTTTTTTTTTCCTTTTTGCACCAGAGAGCTTGCTAAACAGAACCCAGGAGGCTAGAATGGGATGTTGTGACTTCAAGGGTCTGCTTCTTGTCAAACCTCAGGGCCAGAGCCCCAGGCTCAGTTCTTCAGTACAGTGCAGCCTCTGTGACGTCCGCGCAGCTGCCACTTCAAAGGGGAAAAACAGGGTTAGGGAGGCTGGGCCGTTTCTTGAACATCAAATGGTGATTGCAAAACAATAATTTGGTGAGTTATGAATGAATCAGAAACAGACTGGTTACATTTCTCCCAGAATGCTTATTTAAAACAGACACACATACACACTCATACTTACACTCTGCCCGAAAGAACACTCACTCCTTCCCAGGGGAGAGGGGTCTCAGCCACATGTTTTGGAAGATTATAAAACTGGAGTGCTTTCCCACCCAGCAAAGCTTCCGGCCCACTTCCTTCTTTCCATTCTGCCTGCCATTCTTCCCAAATGAACCCATTCCTTTCAGCCTTCTAAAGGATAAGGTAAAACCACAGGGCACGATTCTTATGCATTGGGTTTGGAGGGTTCTTGGTGCAGTGTACTGGCGTGTCCCCCTCCCTCCTTGGGAGGCTAGGTTCTTGCATTCCCACATGGGAGCTAGAATGGTAGAGGGCTTTGGCAAGTGGCAGGTAGCTGGGTTACAGGGAGGAGGTGGGCTGTCCAGGGGCACAGACTCTCCTGTCCTGTTTCTTTCAGTCCAAGTGCTTGTGTGTTCACTTGAAAAGCCTTTCTGCCCTGAAGAGCGTTCCCTTGGTCTTGCCGTGTTGTTCACTAGTCTCTGGCAGCACTTGGAACAGTTTGCATCTGTTTATTGAGGATCCTCACAGTGTCCCCAGTTCTTAGCCCAATACTAGCGGCTGATGCTGAGCGGACGACTGGTGGTTGTCTTGGGTGCGTTTTTTTGTAACAGGAAGTAGGAAGCAGACTTGGTGCACTCAGTCTGCTCAGACACCTGTGACGGAACACTGGGGACCAGGTGGCCCATAAACAACAGAAGTTCTTTGCCCACAGTTTTGGATCTTGGGGAGTCCGAGATCAAGTTGCCGGATTTGAACTATTTCTTGGATCGCAGAGGCTGAATCCCCATCGACCTTTACATAAATATGAAGTGAGATGATCTGCATGTTCTTTCTTATACACAATAACGTCCCCCAGAGAGGCCCAGCATTACTAGCTCTTCACTCTCTTAAAGGGCCAGTTTCACCTTTCTTAAGCTCTGTGACCCGCTTTGATTGATCCTGCCAACCATTATGTAGCCTACCCTCTTAGTCCATCCTTATGTTATGGAAGTAAAGGTTTACCCTCGGACAAGTTTCCTACACCTTGGTCTTAAATACCCCAGCTTCATATTTTATATGCATCTCTGATTAAAATGACTTAGTTTGATGGTTCTATTAGAAAAATTACAATTTCAGCCCCCTAAGCTCAATAGAACTTTGTAAAGATATATCTGGAGTTATATTCCGAATACATTGCCGAAACAGAAGATTGGCGGTAGGTGTTGTGATGCCTGCTGAGTTAACAGGACACACAAAGTGGAGGGTATTCCCTAGCTGTGGCTGATATCCGGGAGGCCCGTCCCTGCATTAAGGGGCCTTGCCATGAGGGTCAGAGGGTTTACAAAGCCAGCAAGGCAAACATCTAGCCTGCAATATTTACAGTTTCTCTTTCCTTCCCTTCTGCCTGCTGCTTCTCCTAGAAACAGCTTGTCTCTTGGGTCCTCTAAAGGACCAGCGAAACCAGTGGGAAGGATTTCACACGTTAAATGGAGGGATTAGCAAGGCCCTCTGAGTCCTTTACATGCAGTGTGGTCCTCCATGCCATGACTTCTCGGGACGCTGTGTAACAGGCATTGCTCTCCCTGTTTGTTACATTTTAGGAAATGTATTGTAAGTGGATTTTGTTGATGCTCAAGAAATGGTTTGAGATTGCAGTATAATGCTTTATAGTATTTTTCCTTCTATTTAAGATGATAAGATAGGTCATCATTCCCAGATCAGCAGAAAGGGGTGTGGATGTGCCATGCCCCACCCATGAGCAGTTTAGAACAAACTTTCTCACGTAGGAGCTTAGCAAATTACACAAGGCAATCAAATCAGTCAGACAGGGTGTTAGAGTAGACAGTGTAGTCTATTGATTTATGAAGTTAGAAAAAAAATGATGGGAGAAGGGGCTAACCAGAGGGCTATATGGAGGTCATTAGCCCTTGCCAGACCTAGAAGGCCTGGATGGTGCCGTGGGTACCTGACTTCCAAATGTAAGTTCCTTCTAGTGAGTATTCTGAAGTACTAGCACATACCGTGTTCTGTGTGAACTCTCAACTGATAAGTAAAGGAGCAAAAGACACAGCAGGGCGCCTGCTCTTATTTTCTCTACATCTACATTGAACAAGGGAACGCACGCATGCACACATGCACACACACATGCACACACGCACATAGACAGGAAAGTTAAAGCTTGCTGAAGGAGGGGAAGGCTGGATAAAGTGTGGCTCAGTAGAGAGGAGATGAGATGCTGGGTGTCCAGAGAGGCTGCCCTGGCTTTAGCTACTTGATTATTTTGTCTGAGATAGTCTTAGGTAAGGTCCTCATGGGACCTGTGTAATAATGCTGCCGTGGTCCTCTGGAGCCCCTTCCTCCTTCCATGCAGGGAAACCTGAGGCTGCAGCTCTCCGTCTTTCCCCACCCCCTCACCCTCATCTTCATTAGGAGAGATGCACTTAGGACTAGTCATAGTGGCAGGTGGCTGGGGGCCCTTGAGAGTTAGGGAAATTGCTGTTTACCATCCAGCAAAGAAGAGATGACTTTTTAATGGCCATGGTACCAGAACTGTATACAGCAGCTAAGATAAAGCCACATTTGAGTCCTGGAGCGGGCAGCCTAGTAAAGCCTAAGTGTATGTTGTTATCCACTTCCATCTACCTAGAGAAGCCTGTTATGAGCATGGTTACTAAGCCACATAAAACTCACTCTGCCCATTGCTTACAGACAGAGGGTGTGCACTGGATGGGAGCCAGCCATAGCGCATCAACAGTGGGTATTACATATCCTGGTACCTCTTGTTCTTAGGTCTTCTCCTTTCCCCTGTCGGTGATAAACAGTGTCAGTGTCTAAGACCCAGTGACATCTGGGCTTTTCATGTGCATGGTCATTCATAAAAACAATAGTCAAATATCTCGAAGATTTTGCAAGCATCCCTTTTACAAATCTCTGTGGTTGGACAGCAAACCAAAATTAAATAGACAGCAGCGAGCCTCTCCACAGCAGGCCTGGAGTGTGTGCTTGAAAGTTATAATAATAAGAAATCCACTGAGGGGAGCTGTCATGTGCCGAGATTTGATGATTCTCAGAAGACAGATTGTTCCATGGTTTTCGTGTGTGCATGCAAGCCCGTGTGCACGCTTTTGTGTGTGCACACGTATGTGAAGCAGATTGGTGATTCTCTGCAGACTGTGTGCCACTTTGTACAGTTAGCAGCTGGCTTATGGTGGTTGTCGACTGCATTTCACACAGCCCCCTGTTGGCAGTTGTTTGGCTAAGGGTAAAGATTGTAGTTTAGAGATACAGCACAAGGAGGTGGGGTCTGAAATCGCTGTCTTGAGCTTCAGAGACCTCATCTGTGAAAACCGAGTGGAAAGATGTTTGTATTCCAGAGGAGAACCTGATGAGCACAAAGCAAGTCTGTTTCTTTTATCTTTAGCCGTCAGTTACTTAAAAATTATTCACACATTTCTTCAAAATAGCCATTTCTTTGTTTTCTTAAGAGCCCAAATCTCTCTAGTCCTCAAATCAAATGCTCAACTAAAATCGGGAGGTTTAAAATTCAGTTATTTTAAGTGATACATACTCTTAAATTGTGTGTGTCTGCTAAGTCGCTTGTATTGGAGATGCAGCAAGTCACACTTCATGTAACAGGACCGCCTGTTAGAAGAGGGGAGGGGAACGGAGAGGAAGGGGCAAGGAGGGGCGGACACTGAGGAGGAAGAGGGGAGAAGATTTAAGTTTTATTTTAACCCCCAATGGCAGATGCAGAGTAAGAAAACAACTTGCTCCATGCAGGAGGAGGAAGGCAGGGTTAGCAGCGAGTCCTTCTGGGACCTGCAGTTTCTGTTACTTCCTTAGGGCTTCTGTGTTTGCTTTCATGGGAGCCAGAACTGGACATAGGAAGTTCAGGGTAAGCTGGGCTGATGTAATGACCCCAAATACGAGTACTGTTGTGGGCAGGTGGGAAGACGGCTACTTACAATGGCTTTGGGGAGATAATACTTTCTTTGAAAGTATTCAAGCATCTCGTCTTGTCTCCCTTTCCTGTGAGGAAGCCTGGGTTTGATGGCCCTGTTCAGCCCAGGTCACACATGCTTCTGCATTTCTGTGTGCTAGGTGACCTGGGAGTCAGGAACAAGGCAGTGTGATAAGGTTATGGTTCTCATCAGTCAACTGTCCGAGGCATACTTCTGTACATCACATGGATGCCATTTTGCATTGACTAGAGCCAGGTTCAACGAGTCCTTTGCATCTTAGCTTACAGTTGTAACTGGACTTTTGTACCATCAAAGAGGGACGTACATGGTTGGGTTGTAGCTCCTGCACACCAAGGTGGTGGTTTCCTAAGGCAGAGAACTTTAAAGTAGGGGTGCATTTTACCATAGAGCATCCAAGAATGGCCTTTTCTTTGAGTAGTGTCAGACCCACTTCCCTGTGTTTTGCTGTCAAGGGGATGCTCTGAAAATGAACCCGTGGGTCAGGGCAGGTGTTGGCATGATGAGAGACAGCATCCATTGGCAACTCCACCTCCCAGGGCTTCAGCTCAAGACCTGCATGATCAGGGAGTTTGTGGTTGACAAGGCATTACCTCCTTTCTGAGCATGTGTCAGTGGAGAGTGCAGTACCAGACTATAGGTCAAGCATGGGTACAGGACCATTGGCTTTGTAAATGTGTGGCCTCCTTAGCAGAGGTCTGGAGCGTAGTCCTCAGAGGAGTGTCTGGAAACCTCTCTTCTCTAGAGACAGGGCTATCAGCAGGCCAGCTGTGAGCAGCTCTGAAAGCTTCTTATTGACAGCAGTCCTACCCATCTTCATAACTTAGCTAGTTGGTCTGATTTGAGGCTGGAGACCTCAGTAGGGAGTGGGACTAGATTCTTAGAATGCAGAGCTTAGACTTTCAAAGAGAACGTCTTCACTTAGGCCAGATGGCACTGTTGCCCGTGCCTTTCTGTTTGTACCTGCCATGTTTGAGTCAGGTGCCTCTCCCCGTCCCCCTTTTCTACAACCTATTCATCTTGTTCTTATGATGTGTTCAGAGTGACACCAGATGTGGAGGCTAGAAAGTTGTTTAGTTAAATGCAGTTTCTGCCCTCTTGGAACTGAGTCTGGTGAGAGGGACAATGGATCAAAGTCATGATGGGTCCTTGAGGCTTTGCTACCAAAACCAAATCAGCAGACTTAAGATATGTGTCTCAGAGATATTTACCAATCACTGATTTTAATTGTCCGAGTGTCTTGCTTTCTCCATTATTTCAACAGTAACCATTGGGTGGTAGTGTAGTTATAAAAGAAGCCACAAGCTTCTGACTCCACAGTTGCTGCTGGGAAGTGGATCCATCTGATCAGTTCTGGAGAGGAAAGTATTGTGCTGGGGAGAAGAACAGTTGCCATTTCCCGCCTCTCAGAGTACAGGGGTTAGCTGTTTCTGATCCAGCCAAGAACTGAGGTTAGCACATGAGAAGTGAGCCCCCTGGGTTTGCTCAGTGCTCTGGGGGTGTGGCCTTTGCCTCTGTCAGGTTCTGTCCCTGTATCAGATCCTCTTGCTCTGAGCTGGGTGCTGTCTGTCCTGTGTGCTCCGGGGTCAGGCCACTGTGGGGGCTGGCTGGAGAGAGGCTGGGTGGAGAGGAGGAGGCAGGCTTACTGCCTGCTAACCACGGACATCTAGATGGGGAAGAAACAACAGCTTTATTTTTAGGCTTTGCTAATTCTCACTCTTCTAGTTCACTGCTACCTGGCAACAGCTTATTGTCATGGCAACACCAATGTTAATGAGTGAAGCTCTCCCGTGTCTGCCCTACCCAGTGCTCTGTGACAGATACTAGGAGCAGAACTATCTTTCTGGCCCTGCCGGGCTCAAACGCTACAGTCCCCACTCCTCCACAGGTCTCCCAGACCCCGTCTTAAAAAAAAAAGAGAATGGAGTTATTGCCAACAAGGGGCCTGTGACTCTGTTTTCCAAGTCTCCATTTACTAATGTGCCCATAGGCTTCCTACACCCTGCCTCCAGATAGCCTGTTCCCCTCACATCCTTAAGTGGCAGCCACAGGCTAAGGAATAGGAACTGGTTTATCTTTCTGGGGTCCCGAGCTTATGCTGGTTTTTAATGGCAGTTACACACAAGACTCCTATGTCCTTTGGTGCTGGTGTTTAAGGAACAGGTGCCCACAGTGTGATGACCTGCACCATGCCTGGGTTTGAGAGTCAGTGGCCCATCCCACTGTCCTGTCCCCTTTCCTGCCATCTGCTGTCCTTCACTGCTTTGTAGCACTCTATGAGGACCAGCTGTCTGTTCCTGCTTCTTTGTGCCTCAGTTTTCCACTGGAGGTAGGCAAGCAGGAATCCAAACTCTTGATGGCTCTTCCTGTCTAGCAGGGATGTGTGAGGTATTCTGCCTTCCTGGGTTTTGTTTGTTTGTTTGGAGTTCTGTGATGTCGGTGACTTGCAGGACCTTGATTCTGTTTCTACACTACAAATCCTGGATAACAATAGTCCTGCCTTCACAACCTTATTACAAGTCATCCACCAGGACAGTGTATGTCTAGTGCTTGAGGCAGGATCTAGAATAAAATGATGGTTCCACAAGTATTAACTCTTACGTCAGCTTATTGCTTAATTTGCAGTCTAATTTTGTAAACTTAATACTGTTACTATTCTGAACTACAAAGAAGGAAACCCTGACAAACCGGTTTAACACCTGTCAGGGTCACTGGGAGAGATGGACAGGTTACAATGCAGAGCAGAAATGTATCCATACCTGTGTATGGTGTAGGAGTGCACACAGGCTCACATTCCAGGCTCCTGGAGTTTCCCTCTTCTGGAGGTGGCCTCAGGGCCTCAGGAGCATGCCTGATTCCTTTGTACTCTTTGGATTAAAGGTGCTATTTGAACATGGCATGCTGCCACCATGACTAAGTGTTGCTTCCAGAGAGGTGGCTCATAACTGTCACGATTGTCTTGAGGGTGGTACTGCGAGGCCCTGCGATGAGTAGCTTCTTCCTGCAGCCACCATTTCATGAGCTCAGCCTGTTTCTTAGACCCGAGCTCCCTGGCATTGCTGCTGCGTTGGCCAAGGAAAGTATATGGATAGTTGGGGTGTCCCGAAGCTCATCCAAAGGTCTCGGCCATGCACCACAGCTTTACCTCTTACAGTCTCCATAACTTTTGAAGGCAGCACGTTTGCATGGTATAAAATAAAACACACACACACACACAGGGTATTTGATAAGATGCTGCCCTTCTCCCCTCCTCCTAGCCTCCCTGGCTGCTCCCCAGAGATAAGCTTCTCAGTTGACCATAAGCATATTGATTCTTTATGTCTTCTGCCGTCCATGTGTTCAGATCCCCACAGTACTTGCCAGTGCATCTGTGGACATCCTCTGTGCTAATACACAGCGGATGACTTGTTCGTTTTCAGCAGATGAGCCAAGTATTTCATTACTCCTGGTAAAGGAGATCAGCGATGCTAATGACTGTGAGTAACCGTAAGCAAGCCTACTGTCTAGTTAGTAACGAGGAGCAGTCGTTGTTACAATGACGTTAATATAGGATTCTTGCCATTGCCAACAGTCTTTTAATTTCAGACTTATTTTGAAACTTTATAAAGAGTTTTTTTTTCTGAGAATTTCATGTATGCATATCATATTTATATAATTTCTATCTCTTCCTTGCTTCAGTATAACACCTCTGTGTCTCCCTTTTCCCATTCAAATTCACGACCTCTTATTCTTTAATTATACACAGACACACACAGCCTGCTGAGTCACTTTAGTGTTGTTTCATGTATGTTTAGGGCTAACCACTCTGTATTGGATAACCTCTGAAGGGGCTCATCCTTGGAGAACACTCGTTCATCTTAACAGCCATTAATTACCAGCAGCTCTTCCTCCAGGTGGGGCCTCATGAGTTCCCCTCCCCTCTGTCTACACTGGCATGTCTACAGGTATGGTCGCGGTTCAGGTCTTGTTTAGGCAACCATTTTTTTGAGATTTCATGGGTCATATGTAGAAGACAGTATCTTATAGCACATGGCCTGGTCCTCTGGTTCTTTCCACCCTCCCTGAACCTTACGTGTAGAGATTATATTGATTATGTATCAGTGGGGGTTGGCCACTCCCCGGTCAGGTTTTCTCTGTGTCTTGATGAGTTGTAGTCTCTGTAATGGTCTCCATCTGCTGTACAAAGAGGCTTCTTTAATGGGGGAAGGAGAACTCATTCATTTGTGGTATAAAGTCAAGTTTACGAAAGTCACATTATCAGTTTCTCCTCTTGAGGTCCATGGTCTCTCCAGCCTGAGGTAGTTGACTAGGTTTATAGCATCAAGCATCAATTCTATCCTATTGAACAGAGAATTTCAGTTTAGTTAGACAACTGCTGGTTATCTCCAAGATCTAAGTGCATCTATTGTACTCCTGGGGATAGCTTGCTGTGCTGGTCATTGCTGTGGTCCAAAGGCTTCGTGGGTGGGTAGGAAGGTTGAGTATTTCTCTCCACTGGCAGCATGCATAGCATTTATAGATATTATGAGCTAGTTCTCTGGAGGAGCTTTCTGGAGGAGGCCTCCAGGTAGTTAGTTCCAGCTCTGTTCTTCCAGCTCCTGTGTACATAGTGTGTAGTGTCTTTAGCAATAGGATCTTATCTTCGAGTTCTGGGGGCCATCAAGGGCCATGGCAATGCCCTGTATTATTTTGGGAGTCTCTGGATCCCCTGACAACTCAAGGAGAGTTTCTGTTGCCTGGCAGTGGGGTTTTGCTAGATAGTCTATGGCTCTTGGTGAAAGAGTATTACCACCCCAAATGTGTAACTTCATTTAAACTCTCTGTCTATGTATGTATGCATGTATGTATGTATGTATGTATGTATGAATGTATGAATGTATGAATGAATGAATGAATGTATGATCTATCTCTCTGTTTTTGCATACATATATATTACATATGTATTTTAAGTAAACATAAAATAATATTTCACTATGTCCTAAAAGAAGCTTAGTGCTATTTATCTCTTCCTCCTTTTTCCTTGGTGTGCTCTCCTCCCCATTCCCAGTTAAACTCCTCTCAATTTCCTCCACTTCCTCCTTCATAACACTGGGGGAGCTCTGCAATGCTAAGTCATAGGACCTCTGTCTACCTGAAGTTGCTGTCCCTGGGTCCTTGAAGCCACAGTGTGCTCCCTCTCATCATAAACACACTCAAATTGTATCACAAACTCAGCCTGAACTGAGGACCACTCCTTGGGTGGCGCCACGATCTTGTAAATCGATAAATAGCACCTATCATTCTGCATGGCTTGGTGTTACTCCTTGGACACACAGTTCTGGTTAGCACACGGTGGTTTTTGGCATGTAGGCTTCACTTGAACTCTGTCCCTTCTGTTTCTGTACTTTTTTTTTTTTTTTTTTTTTTTTTTAACCTGGATCCTGCCTGAGAGATACTGAAGACGAAATGCATATAGAACCCAGATGTCTCCTTCCCCGCCTCCAACATGGCAGTAGGGTTCTGTCCAAGGCTGAACCCGAGTCCCTTGTGGGTAGGAAATTGTGCAAAAGGTGAGATAAAAAACTAGCATATAGGGCTAGCTAGGGATTGGGCCCATGATTGAGTTTTTGGCTCGAATTCAAGAGGCCCTGCGTTCTATCCCTAGTACCATAAAAAGAGAAACAAAACAAAACATACTGGAGGCACTCCAGGCCTAGGCCTTGCAGCTATGCAGTGGATGCTTGGGTGTTTGCAGAATGATGGGGAAGCAAATCCTACTCAGCTGTGGATTTGGGTTTCCCTGTTCGAAGATATGCCAGGGAGACACCGGACAGAATTTGTTTAGTCAGAACATAGGTCTTAGTTTTCCTTATTCTTTTGAAACTTCCTCTTTCTCACCTTTGCTATTAGCTTTTACGTTGAATCAAATACAGTGTGATCAGCGGGCATGACACCAAACATTCTGCTATCCACATAGTTCACCAGCGTGATTGAGAGGCTGCAGGGAGAGCTCAGAGCTGGACTTGCTCACCCCCAGGCATTCACAGGTAGACTATGTGCCCTGGGTGCAGGCCATGCCCCTCTTCCTCAGCTTGGCTCCATTAGCTATATCTACCTCTTTTTCCCTGGAGCCACCCTCCACTCCACCTGAATGGTCTATCTCATGCTCTTTCTGTTTCTTTAACTCCTACAATAGTTCCTACAATAGTTCCTGCAATAGATCCAACATTCCTGGATCCTCTGTTATATGACCAGTGTCATAACCTCCTTGTCTGTTCAGTTTCTGCATGTGGCACTGAGCTGAGTTCTAAGATGTCACATGGGGAACCAGTCCCAGAGGAAAAGCAAGTGAATAGAAGGAGACACACTCTGTCACTGTCTCCCAAACTCCCACGGAAGTAGCTGGGCATCCTTCTGGTTTCGAGTGGCTGGGTATGGTACAGCTGGGCACAGTGGGAAGGATAAAGGATGCTCACAGGTCTCTCTTCACTTCAAGTGGGCTGGGACCCTGCACATTAACTGGCATACAGGTCGTTTTGGTCTTCTTGTCTGATTGCTTTTGCTGCCCTACTGCCTTAAGGACTAAAAGTACAGTCACCTGTATACTGAATAGGCCTAGACATCCTTGCCTACCTCCTTGCTTACCAGTGTGTTCCTTCCAAGAAATATGCAACTCTTGTTGCATGATAAGATAAGCGGCTTATCTGAGTAGGCAGCTATGAACAACTTTCTCAACTTAAATGTAGTCAATGAGGCCACTGGGATAACTGCTTGGGTATCAGATCCTTATGGGTTTTGCTGAGGAGAAAAAAAAGCAAATGCACAGGCCAGAGATTTCTTAAATCTATAGCCTTAGGAAGGTTTACAATGGTGGTCTCCATTCATCACTAGAATAGTCTTGGCAGCTTCTAAAAAATACACATTTGTGGAGGTTAGAGAGATGGCTCAGTGAATAACAACACTTATTGCTCTTGCAAAGAACCCATCACTCGTATGCCAGTTTGCAGTTGCCTATTGCTTTAGCTCTCAGGGATCTGATGCCCTGACCTCCATGGATTCCTGCAGGCACACACATATATGTAAAATAATGCATGCATACATGCATGCATACATATATACATGCATGCATACATATATACATGTATACATACACACAGTGTATGTTGCATACATACATGCATACATACATATACACATGTATGTAGGCACACACATGTAATATATATGATAACTATATATAATATGTAATAAATATAGATCTATCTATCTATCTATCTATCTATCTATCTATCTATCTATGTATCTATGTTTTTCTCTGCCTTCACCCAGAGGTGCTTGGTTCAGAGGACATTGCAGAGCTATGGCCTCAGTGTAGTTTAGAAACAGTGGAGATGATTCTATTGTAGAGCCAGAATGAGAATCACCAGCGTTGAGAAGTAGAAGAGGAAGAAAAGATGCCAATCTCAACAGGGAACTTGCTCTGCTTGTCACACAGGGGACGGTAGAAGATATGTCTTGGATTTAATGTTCAGAAGCACTGTCTGAAAACACACTGCAGGATTTGAAAGCTTAGCTGCTCAAACAATATTTATACATTCTTGTTCATAATGGCCCCGGCCGGCCCCAAGGTAGACGCAACCCAAGTTTCTATCCAGAGATCAGCAGGGACACAAATGTGGTCTAGATCTCCAGTTGGATGTTGTTCAGCCGTAAAAGGAGTGGCATGCTGACATGTGCTATATGGGGATGAACTTGAGGCTATGCTGAGTGAAATAAGCCAGTCACAAAAGCAGAGAAATGACCTCATTTGCATAAATTCCTAGGAGAGGCAAAGTCCTGCAGACAATAAGTTGAGTGGAAGCTGCCAGGGACTAGGGCGAGGGGAATGAGGAGGTGATGAGCAGGATCTCTTCTTCAGGGTTTGCTGCTGTAGGTGGTGATGAGGTGGGCAGCAGTGTGAAATGCATACTTAAGAATGAATGCACCAGGTGGTTTTATACCATGTGCATTTTAATACAATTAATATCAATGTCATATTAGTAAGAATGACCTCACTTGAATATTTGAGAGAAAATCATGAATAAGAAAATCACTTTTCAGTATTTAGACAAGCTCTTTTTATCTCTGTGTGTTGAGGCACACACTTCGTAGCTTGCCCTCTCGGGTGCTTGGAAGCCGGGGGTTTTCACTTGGACTCCTTGGCTTTCATACATGTTGCTTGCATACTTTGCTGGGTTAGGGGAGAGGCATGTGAGGGGATATTTTGAGTCTTCGTTTCTGCATCTACAACTAGATGTTAGGATCTCAGGTTCCCTCTCCCAACCTGCCCTGCCACCTTTGCTTCTCCATCAGCCAAGGTGCCCTTGCAGTAAACACAGGCAGAGACCTTCCCCAGCTGCTCTCCTGCAGTGGATCATCAGTGACATCTCAAAAGATGCAACCATATCCTAGCGGGCATCCTTATCCCCCATAGAAGGCAGCTCCGTTGCAAACCCACTCTCCTCTCTTAGGCAGTAGATTGCCAGGAGTACAGGATTATGCTCTGGGTTGTCGGGAGGGAGAGCAAGTGACATTCCTCTTGAATACAGTGCACAGCATCATGGACAGACCTCTTCTTATGGTACCCACAATGCTTACCTGAGGGCATGGAAGGAAGTCTCAAGTCCAGCCCATTTTTCCACCTGCCAAGTGAAAGGTGTGTCTGGCAATGCTGAGAGGGACATTGAGCTAGGCAGCCTTTTCCAAATACAATGCTGTGTTTAATCTCACTCTGGGAAACAGTGTCTAGCTACAGCAAAACATGAAATATACTTAATATTTTTTATGTTAGAATAACAGAAAAAAAGAAGTGTGTGTATGCTTGTATGTGAGTGTATGCATGTATGTATCTGTGGTTCTGTGCATGTGTGTGTGTGTATGTCTCTGTGTATGTGCATGTGTGTATGTATCTGTGTGTGCACATGCACACGTATGGGTCTGTGTGTGTAGGTGTTTCTTGTCTCCACTGAAGTTTTCTCAGAGCATTCAGATCACTTCAATTTAGTTTCCAGTCATTCAGCATCTGCTTGCCAAGGACCACTGGTCAGTGCCCAGCAGCCAGCCTGCTCACCTGCCCTCCCCCATTACCTCCTCTCATCGCCTTTTTGTCTGTCTTCTAGCTTGAAAAATTCTCTTTGGGAAAAACAAGATGCTGGATACAACAGTGAAAAATTGCAGATGTAAAATGGGCCCTAGATGTTTGTTTGTTTGTGTTTGGAAGGGAGGGTCAGTTGGAACCCGAGCTGGGCAGATTCAGCACAGCTGAGGAAGCCTAGAGGAGTCTCCCTTCCCCAGACCACTGCCACGTTGCTGATCCTCCAAAGCCAGGTATGTCCTGTCTTCCCCATCCCCTTCAGGGCACATGGGCTATAGGCCGTGAAAAACTTGGTAAAGGAGCCCATCAAGGTGCTTCACTTCTGAATTGCCTTGTATCTTCCAACTCCCACGTCCTTCCTGATGCCACTATTACTTCCTAGCATGATGTCAAAGTTCTTTCCTATTTGGCCTTCATTTTACCACCCAGAGCCTTTCCTGAAGCAAAGGCTCAATGAGCTACTTACCTTCTTCATGGTGCAGCAGGGTGCCTGACAAGAAGGAAGGGTCTGTCTAGGGTCACACGTGGAAAGGATTTAGTGTGTCACAGCCCAGGAAACAAATGGAGGTGGGAACTGGTTCCACTGAGTCAGTACTTAGGAAGCAGATAGTTGACTGTCTGATTCTCAGCTGGCTTCCTGTCTTTCTACTTTTTAGTCCATCCAGGATCCCAGTCCACAGGATGATATCACCGCAGCCAGGGCAGAACTCTCACCTCAATTAAACTTCTCTGGAGACTTCCTCATAGACACACCTGGGATGTATCTCCTAGGTGACTCCAAATCCAGTTGGACTGACAGAAATAGTTACATCACACCCACAAACAGGGTTCTAACTCCAGCCTAGGGCTCTTCTTTCTTATTTATATGGCCACCTAGAAAATAATTGTGAGTTTTGATTCATTTTTTTTTTTTTAAATAAAAATACAGAATCAAGTGTTGCTAAGCATCTCTCTCTTGAGCTATAAATAGAAAGGTCCC
Source organism: Mastomys natalensis (assembly GCA_021653895.1). Classification (NCBI taxonomy): domain Eukaryota; kingdom Metazoa; phylum Chordata; class Mammalia; order Rodentia; family Muridae; genus Mastomys; species Mastomys natalensis. Next base: position 569,459 of record JAJTUV010000569.1, read on the forward strand.
AATCTATCCTGTGTCCAATGTCTTGTTGGAGGGAGCTGAAGACTGGTATCCTACAGCTTAGCTTTGCCTATGGGTTATGACATAGAGTGAAGACGGCTTCCTCCTTAAATGACTAGGGTGACTTCTCCATTGGAACCCCTGGGAATTTCTCTCCCACACATGCAAACAATTATACGTGAAGAGGATTTCCAGAGGTTATTTCTCAGACATCGAGAGGGGTGCATTGTGTAGTGACTGGGGCCTGTTGACATGGTGAAGGAGAGCTAGGGAGCTAGCCTTCAAGAGCATCCTCTGACCTTGGGTGAGCTCCCATGTGTCACGGCTGTCATGAGAATCCAAACAGGTAGACAGTGAACAGAAAGGACTCTGCTTCACAGGCCTTGAATATAGCGTGGCAGTGTAGCCTGTGCTTAGAATCAGTCTAAAATGGGGAAGTGGACCAGGCTCCAAGGACCTAGAACAGCACTCTCAAATTGATAGTTCTGTGGCTGGGCTCCCAGGGCCACTGCGAACATATCTATTTGCAGTCAGATATGCTGGGATCCTGACTCTGACCTCTGACTCTTCCTTATCTGTAAGAGTAAGGCAAGATGACTGCTGAGAGTGTTGTGGATTCTGTGTGATAATGCACGTGCTGTGCCTGGTACAGTGCTGGCGTGGCATGGGCAGTAGGCACAGGCCTCACCTCTGCTTGCTGTGTGCTTGCAGATGTGCAGCAGCTGACACCGTTAACAGGGCTTCATGCTCACCCCTGTTCTGTTTGGAAGCTAAAGATGTGACTTACACATTTTATATGCTTGTCTTTTGATACGTGTTGGTTCTTGAAATCCCGAGAAGTAGCTATGCAGCTTTTCATAGCTGATCTAACCAGACGAATCATTTTCCATATGAAAGTAACTGAGAAGATGTCCTTAGCTGTGTGCAAATATGTTGTGGTTTTTTTTTTCAGTTTGAATGATCGATCTGTTCTTCTTGAAGCATCTTTCTATAGCCTCACAGTCAGCTACTCCTTGGTGTATATGGATAGCTGCATGAAGTCTGTCAAGTCACTGGTATAGGAAAGGCAGATACAGGGTATGGGATCCCACTCAGTGTATGCTCCCTACTTACTTAGTGTCTCTTGCCTTTCGCACTTGTTTCTGAAGGTGGCCAGCAATGTGTTATACTACAGACTTAGCTTTAATATTATTCTTGGTGAGGGTACTACTCATTCATTCATCCATTGAACAAGTGTTCACCAAGGAGGCTGTGGGCTATGCTTTTGGGCTTGCACTGGTGACATAGCAGTGAGCCAGGCTTTATAGTCTCTGCCTGGAGAGGAGGGCAGAAAATATAGATCTAAGCATACATGAATAAGAAGTCTTGATGTTTTGGTGAGTGGCAGGGTAACATGGTAACTTAAATGGCTGGCTAAGAAAGACACTTCTGGGATTCAGAAGATGAGAAGGAGCTAATCTTGTGTGTGTGTGTGTGTGTGTGTGTGAGAGAGAGAGAGAGAGAGAGAGAGACAGAGAGAGAGAGAGAAGAGAGAGAGAGAGGCAGAGAGAGAGAGAGAGGTAGAGAGAGAGAGAGGTAGAGAGAGAGAGAGAGAGACAGACAGACAGAGAGAGAGAGAGAGAGATATGATATAGCTTGAAGGAGGAATAGCTCCTAATTTTGTCTACCATGGTGGGATAGCTGGGGTGACAATGCTCCAAAATGGCTAATAAAGAATATTTTGAAAGTTGCCCCTCCATCTAAGGTGATAGGTACATCTGATTTGACCATTACACACTGAAAAAAAAATATATATATACATATATATATGTGTGTATGTGTGTGTTGGTATGTATATGTATTATGTATATATTGAAGTGTTGTCACACCAAACCAACATAAATATGTATAATTCCTGTGCCAATGTTTAATAAAGAAAGGAGAAAGAAGATTGCAAGGCAGCACAGTGAGTGGGGAAGGTGAGAGGTGGAGCACGGTGGATGGGAAGAGTGAGAGGTGGAGCACAGTAAGGAGAGCGAGAGGTGGAGCACCAGGTGGGTAGTGAGGGTGAGGTAGCAGCACTGGAGGGCGGGCAGAAGGGAAAGCATGGCAGGTAGGATGGGGGCATGGTAACTGCTGCTTCCTTCTTTGAAAGATCACTCTGCCTGTGGATTAGGAGATGGGCTTGGCAGGGGGTGACAAGCCATATGGGAGGCCAGCTGCTTGGGAGACATAGACGCTGGCTCCAACAGCCAGGAGTGGATGTGGGATGGACGGATGAGGACACAGTTTTTCCATTATGTGAGTGAGGTTTGAGCTCTGGAGGGCAGTGCCAAGGCATGCTGGTCCGTGCTGCTTCTGAAGGCCCCCAGGTGCTGGGTGGTATGGCTGTCAGCCCAGGATGGGTGCCGTGGATGGAGTGTGGATGAAGGTATTGTGGGCTGTGCGTTCTCACCCCTGGCTGGCGGCAGTGTAAGCAGCTTACTTTTTCGGGTGGTTTGACAACACACAGAGAAGTGTGAACAATGTTCCCTCCCGTTGGTTCAACAATTCTGTAAGACTTCACCCTATGAGAACATTCAGAGGGGTTGGATTGAGGAGAAGAAGGGGAAAAGGATGCAATTGTATTTTAAGTTTTTAAAAGTGAAAAATATATACTGAATTTCTCTCAAGGATAGCAAAAACAAAACCAAACAACCACCAATCAGAGGTACCTGAAACTTCATTTACTGGGATGTTTTGTAAGTCTTATTCATAATGGTGACAAACTTGGGACAATTTAACTTTTCTCTTGTATTCGTTAGTCCTTTGGGGAATGACTAAGTTACAGTATATCCACATGAAGGAATGCCATGTTTCCTTCAGATATTGGTATGGAGGGATGTGTAGTGTCATCGGAAGATGATCAATTGGATGGATAAATGAAACAGTAGATTATAGAACACTGATAAATGTGATCTTAATTTTAGGACATGTATGGGTGTAGATGAAAGACACAGTCCTTTAGAAAGCCCAGAGGGTATATGCTGGAGTTCAAGAAGGAAAAGGACAGATTATTTTATTCACCAAACTTCTACAATAAACACTTGAAATTAAATGAAAATGGAGGAGAAGGAGGGCCCAAAGATGAGTCTGTGGTTACAAGCTCTGGAACCGGAGTTTGATTCCAGTACCATCATAGTGTCTCACAATCATTTGTAACTTGAGTCCTGGGGCATCCAGCACCCTCTTCTGCCCTCCATAGGCACAACACACACACACACACACACACACACACACACACACACACACACACACACACACTCGATACATAAACATTCATACAGGCAAAGCACCCATACACATTTTTAAAATAGGAGAAGCAAAGTGTTATTTTTGAAAATTGTGATGGGTCCTTTCTACGCCTGAAGGTGAATGGAGGCATCTATGTAGGCAGTGGCTGGACCGTGGTTCACAGAGACCACTGCAGAAGTGGAGCAGAGACGGATGCTGACAACTGAGGCAGGGTGAAGAAAACAGACACTAACTGTGGTACCCCCTTTTAAGGGAGGCATTTGCTTTCAATGAACTGGATGTTGCAGTCTGCAGTGTTGTGAGCCTGAGAGCTTTGGCTGAACATGCATAGAAATGTTGAACAACTCAGGCACACACTATTTAGAACCTTGAATCATGCAATGCCAGGGACATCCTGCCTGCCTACAGGACCCAGGTGTCCTGGATAGTATGTCCACATGAGAATATCTAAGGGAAGAATCCTGCTCTAGAGATAAGCCATGTAGAAAATGAAACCAGAGCTATGGCAGAAGGCTTTGGCTCCCATGGCAGCTGGAGATTCTTGGGAAAAGGAAGACAAAGCAACTATGCCTGGCTGACCTTTGAGATTTTTGTTTCTGGTGAATCACTGCTCCAATGAGGCATAGACAATACCTTCTCGGCTAGTTTTAGCCAGCTGTGACTGTGAGTGGTCCAAATGCTTATTGAAAAGGGTACTGGTGGTCACTGGTGTCTTTTGCATCTAAGTAGAAATGAATAGCCTTACTGACCCTTATGCTGATAAGATGATCAAGAAGGATACGGACAGGGTCACATGTTGTTGCTGGGCGTGCCCTCTGGGTTGCACTGTGGGCCTAGTGGTTTACATACATCATCTCTTTCAGTACTAGCAACTTGCAAGGCTGAGTATTGCTGTCCCCATTTCACAGATTAGGAAGCAAGTTAAATAACTGTTTCCAGGTTACACACCTGAACAGTCCTGAATGAGGGATGAGATCTCTTTACTTCTAAGGCCTATACCCTAAACTCTTCTGTCTTACTAACTTGCTTTTTAATACTAGGGTTTGCTGCGTGCCTAGTCTGTAGCAGCTAAACACACAGAAGACAGGACTCCTGCCTTCAAGAAACATCCTTTTAAGAGTTCTATACTAAGAGTTCAATAAAAAAATTTTTGAGTGAACAATAATGTACAAATACATTCTGGTTTAAGCTGACAGGTTATTTCTAAATCCAGTCAGATGTACAGACAAGTTCTTGGAAGTTTAAAGAAGGGAGAGAATATCTCTGAGGAACCACAGAATAAGAAATTAGAGACAGGTGGTTTCCCTTGGTAAGTGTGCATGGTAAGGGTTACTTCTCTGACATTGCCATTTGGGCTACAGATTGGCCTCCTGCTCATCGGTCAGTTTCTTAGCACCCTCCCTATGGGGCCCTGTCTTCTTCAGTGCAAGCTCAGAAAGGAATCTCTTATCATAATACAAGTGGTAGTCACAAGTGATCTCTGTGAAAGTAGGATTCCCACCTCTTGGTTATCACTTCTCTGTGAACGAGTCACATGATTGATCTGTATTCTAGGTCTCATGCACCTATCAAAGAATTATCCAACATTTCCTGAGATTAAAGCTCAGAGCACACCATATTCCCTCCCATTCTCCCGTCCTCATGGTCCCTCACTCCTCAGCCTTCGGTGTACTTGTCTTCTTGTGGTGGACAAGAGATGGTCAATTCCACTGTATTTTAGAGTCAAGGAGAGAATGGAGTGGTGGGCGTTTGCCTGTGTTAAAAGGAGCCTTTAGAAACTGAGTTCTTTTTACTGCCTCACCTTGACATCTTGGGCACTTGTATAGTTTCCCACTCATTTTTGGATGAGTCAAGGACAGCTTGGCTTCCATACTGTGAGCATGCGGCTCGGAGCTGGAGATATTAAAGTACCTCAGGGTGCAAAGATGGAAGGTCTCATGTGAGCACTGCCCTGCCGTTGCCAGTTTGTCATGAGGGGGAGAAAATGTAATGTTTGCTTATTGCCAAGTGGATTTCTGATGTTGGGTTGAAAGCAATAGTATGTGCTAGAGCCAACTGTAAGGGCTATTTTTCTTCCAGGACAATTTACAAAGCACATTTTATCACACCTGAATGTTTCAGGACTGGAGAACTTGAATGTTTGGGGTTGTGGCTTTTTGGAATGAATGGATAAACATCAGCTCTCCAGAACAAAGAGCAGGGGCCTGTCAAGACTCCATTTCTGATCCCATGTATGTCAGTTCACCTCTGCTCCGCTGCGTCTCCATCTGTGAGACGTTGCGCACTTTGCCAGGATATCTTTGATGTGAATAAGATAGTGTGTGAGGCCCTTTCCTCTGCTGCCTCACTGGAAAGCATTTCTTCAGCACTTGTATGTGTTACACGGGGAGAATGATAAAACCTTCGATCCCTGCTTTGCCTACTACTGTAATTCTAATGCCTTCTTTTAAAGGCAGCCACCAAGGAAGTAGTGAGCAATCATTCAGATGTTATGTTCTACATTACACAAAACCTGACAGCATAAATTATTAACCAGAACCCATACTGAAAGGAATTTACTCTTATCAAAGAGTACAGGAAAACTGGTTAGGAAGTTCTCCTGTGTCAGAGACTAAGTTACACTAGGACCTTGTTTCATGTAAATGAAATTGTTAAATGTTACCTACTGAGACTTGAACAAAGAGACCCCACAGGTGGAAGGGGAAGGGAAAAGTCTTTTGGAGAATTTGCCCCCATCCTGGTATTGTGACTTCTGTCACTGGCTTAATCTTCTTAACTTCAACTGACAGCAGTGGCTTATGGCTCACTTTAATGGTGCTTCTGTAGAATAGCAGACAGCAGATTTTGTGGTCTTTATGGAACTGTAGGACTTCTTGAGTATGAAATCCAAATCATGCTGGATCTGGATGAAACCCTATTGAGCCAGGAAGACACAAGTGCACCCACTGAGCTGTCAGAAAGGCTTTCTCATCAAGTAGACAGATGAAAGTGGAGCCTCAGAGAGAAACTGAGATAGTAACTTAAAGAGGAGAGTTTCCCTTTGGCTTACAATTTGGAATAATTCAGTCCACAGTTAGGTGGCCCCTATTGCTTTGGACTTGTGGTGGGTCTCATCTTGGCAGGAGCGCATGATAGAGGAAGAAGCTTACTTCATGGCTATGAGCCAAAGAGAAAAAACACACCAGCATCCCACAGTCCTCTTTAAGGGCATATATTTACTGATCTGACCTCCGAATAAGACTCACCATTTAGAACATTCCAGTAAAAAAAAAAAAAAAGATTCTTGTATCTCAGTGTCAAACTTGAAAACCTATCTAGTGGCGGGTTTCTCCTAGTCAAGTGGCTCAGTGATAGGCTTTGTTTTCAGAGGCCTGAGTTTGAAACCCAGCTTCACTTTTCCCAACTTTTGGCATGTTATATTACCTTTTTGGGTCTGAAGAATGAAAATGATGATGCCGTCCTGTGAGACAGGAAATGGTACTTGTGTGCTGTGGGAAGTTGTAAATGTGCTTAACTTATGGTGATCCACCATGGTTCAACTCTTTCCCTTTTAAAGAGCCTCTTCACAGAACGTCGTTTAACAACATGTGTTAAGTGTCAGTTTAGTTTTGATGTGACATACAGGTTGATGCCCAAGTTGAACACCCTATTCCAAACTCAACATCTGAAAGGTCTTGAGTGTATCACGAGGCCACATGTGGAAAGTTGGAGTAAAAAATCTAATCCTGCATAAATGACTTTCAGGGCATATGTATATGAACAAAATGAGCGAATTTCATGTTTTGTCTTGGATTCCAAGGAAAAAGGTCTGTGCTCTAAAACATTTCAGGTAAGGGGTTTTCCACCTGTGCTATGAGGCTAATGCGTTGCCTACTGTGTTAAGGAGCACCTTAAACAAACTGTACTGTGCTTTATTGATTTTGCTGACTGTAAGGCATTTGACACCCCACATTCTAATTTCTGTAGCACCAAGACACCTTTAAGTGGCAGAAGTTTTTTCTTTCTTAATGGTTTTAAAAATAATAGGTATATCTTACAGTCAGTGAGCCTGATCCTTGCTCTGTGTTACCCGCCCAATGTCCACGTGGCACACTGACAGCTGGATAAAGGAAGAGTAGAGGAACAGTTTCTGGGTCTTTGGGGAAACATTTACACAAGGAACAAAGGGCCCTCAGGATCAAATTTTGGTGTTAAGAATTCAGATGGCTCTTTCTCCCTGGTCCCAAGATGCCTTCACAAACCTTTATACAGCTGACTCACCATCATTGTATTCAGGTTGGGTTATCTACCTATCTACCTACCTATCTACCTATCTACCTACCTACCTACCTACCTACCTATCTATCTATCTACCTACCTACCTATCCATATCCATCCATCCATCCATCCATCCATCCATCCATCCATCCATCCATCCATTTGTTGTTTGAGTAAAGGTCTTACTATGTAGTCCTGGTTGGCCTAGAACTGGCTGTGTAGATTAGGCTGGCCATGAATTCACAGAAACTCACCTACCTCTCCCTTTCAAGAGCTAGGATCAAAGGCATGTGTCTATGTCCAGCCTAGGTTGGGATTTCTTACAACATTAATGCTGATTGTATCTTGGATGCGGTGTTAATCACTTAGTGAATATAAACGGTTAACACAGTAACTCCATGAAGTAGATACCTCTCTTTCTTATTTTACTGATGAGGAAACGTAGGTTTGGGAGTTTTGCCCAGACCTTGACCTCACACTTGTTCTGCCCCAGCTTCTATGATCTGAAGCACTACCCGATTGGTTTATTCCCAGATTGAGTCAGCAGAATGATCCTTGAATCTTCAAATGCCACAAAAACATGGAATTAAATCTGATTTGCAGTCAACCAGGAGCCTCGCCCACAAGGGGTAGGTTATGGATTTTAGAAGAACGGAAAAGAAGCCCTAGGCCTTGTGATGACCCTCTGGGTCAGTTCCTCCTTTCCCTTCTTTCCAGCTGCCTGCTTCTATTCTTCCCTCTGGTCCTGTCTGCATAGCCCCTCAGGTACAGGCAACTATGGCTGATCCGCTTTGTCCATCTATGACTTTCATTCCCTTAAGACTTGAATCGGATGTGTCCAAGTTGCAAGGAAGAGAGGAAAGTGCAGATCTAGTCTCCATGCGTTTATGTGTTATGAGGGGCTTCTTCGATTTGGTAGAAATGTTAATTATTTTCCAAATATGACTTTACGTTTTCTAAATATGGCAAACAGCTTCCCTGATTGGGTGATTCTAGATGCCGTGTCACCTCAGGCCCCTTATTCTGCATCATCTCTGTACTGCCACGTTGTGAGTTGCTGGATAGAGGACCATCAGGGCAAATGTCACATATTGTATACACATCAGCCCACACAAGGTCTCCCTTTTAGCTCTCTCCAGAAAATCAGTCACAATTTAAAAATATGAAATAGAAAACTATGGAAAATAAACAATTCCTAAGTTTTAACCTCCATGACATTCTGAGGAACACGACACAGTTTTGTGCTTGCTGACCTATCCTGTTGCTCCCTGGGATGTCTGGAGTATCCACTCTGTATGCAGTACCTGTCCATTAGTCATTCAGTACTCATCCCCACTACACAATAGCTGTCCTGATGTTGGAGTGATTGTGCTTAAAACATTTCATTTTACTCAGTAACTGTTCCAGAAGTGGAAAACTGGTAATGCTGGCAATATTATTTCAGTGCGTTGTTCTAATGCTTCTGTGATTGCTGTTAATTTTTTTTTTTTACTTTGCATTGTCTGTAAATATTCCTATAGGAAAATCAAACCTACAGAGCTCAGTACCATGCAAGTTTTCAGATATCCTCTCAATGCCTTGGAATAGATCCTTCATGATCAGAGGAGTGCCTATGCCTATGTGAATGTATGTGTCTTCATATCTTTCTGTGCCTGCCTGTTGATGGATAACATACTCCCTGGGGACACAGATGACAGAAGCATTATCTTGACAAGGGCATGGCTTGGGATTAGCCAGCCTGTTAGAGGGGACAGCAAGTGTCTAGCCCAGTTAGCATTCAGTGCTAAGTTACGAGGAATATAGGAACTGAGAGTCCACAATGATTGAAAGGCAAGGCACAGGACTTGCTGTCCTGAAGAACACACTCAACCTCTCTTATCCTTACTGGCTCACTTGACAAGTAGCTTTAGCTTTTTTGGCTTACAATGTGGAGTAACAGAGGGTTTTTTCCACAGCCTCCTTGAGAATATTAATTAAGCATTCAAACAGAGCACGGAGCTCCTTACTACTCCATATAGGAACATTTACATGTGTGCACGTGTGTGTGTGTGTGTGTGTCTGTGTGGTGTGTGTGTGTGTGTGTGTGTGGACAATGTATTTATTATATTATCTCGGTGCCATTGATATAACAGCAGAACAGCCTAAAATTGGATTCCAGTGGAGAAAGACAGTATACAGTTACTCAAATAATAAGTTTGTTGGATGTGATCAATTCTAGGGAAGAAGGCAAGCAGGGGAATATAGGTTGTGGTTTTACATTTCAATAAAATGACAAGTGAAAGCTGCCCAGTGGGGTGTTTGAGCATTGGCAGAAGCCAATGGAATTGAGAGGTCTGGTGAGGCGGACATTCAGTGAATTGATTGCAGGCAGAGAGAACTTAGGGAACAAATGTCCAGAGGTAATATTCCTGCTGTGATGAGGACGTGGCAGGGAGGATTCATTTCACTAGGAGTGGCCTGAACTGGGCCTGTGAGTGGGAAGTGAGACTGGATGGAGCAGGACTAAGAGTCCATTGCGATCTCATCTGCTTTCACTTGGAACAGGACAGGAGCTATTGGAAAGCCTGAGTGGAGGAGCGAGTGGCATGGCCTTCTGTGTTGTGAGGGTGACTGATATCTATGAGAGAACTCGTGTGTGTGTGTGTGTGTGTGTGTGTGTGTGTGTGCAAGAGTTCAGAGTACCCTTTGATGTAAGATGAGAAGATGAAATGTAATCATCTTTGGTTTCAAGCCCAAATGTAAATGGACAGTAGGTGGAGGAAGAGGTTGGAGAAATATGGTTCGCATTGTGGGTTTGGCTTTCCTTGTCCCCATTCTGAAACTTTTCCCACTAGTGTGGGCTTGAAACAGTGCACAGGAAGTGAGGTGCTGTCAGGCTGCTCACAGCCCAGGTCCCACATCCAGATTGGGTTGAACTTTGGAAAGGCCTAGAGCATTGGTGCATGAAAGAAACAAGAGCAGAGCCTGGGGCTGAGGCTAAGGGTGCGCAGAGGACAAAGAGGGGGACTTTTCTTTTGCCCTGTCTTATGCCATAGTACCATGGTGGCTCCCTGGGAGGTGTGAAGCAGGGTCTGACAGATCTATTCCCATTGGTGAGAAGTTTCGTGTGTGCCCGTGTTATCTACTGCTGATTGGTTTTCTCCCTTCTGGGGGTAAAGAGGTCTGGCTTTGTCTGAAGCAAAAAGACATTTGCAACTGGAATTTCTCTCTCTCTCTCCTCTCTCTCTCTCTCTCTCTCTCTCTCTCTCTTTCCCTTCTTCCCTCTCCCCTCCTCTCTCCTATCCTTCCCCCTCTCTCTCCCTCTCACCATCCCCTTCTCTCTGTTAAATTACATCTTTTGTGTCACTGATCGAATATCTGTTCTCAGCATGCACAAAGTGCACACATGATGCCGCCACTCACGGCTTCCAGGCGGAAGGATCACCACTCTGTGGCCTAGATGGTTGCTATACATCCTGTGGTCGGAACCTGAGGATAATAGATAAAGTTTGCATTTGCCTTGTGAGGTAAGACAGGCCCCAGGCAACTGACAGTCTGTTAGATGTGACAGAGGAAGTGAGCAGTGCGGAGTTGAGTCCTTAAGGAGCTCTCTGATGACCAGGGACCAGAGGTTAGAGATGGCTCTTCAGTGTCACTCTCAGCTTTTATGCTGATGAAATAGTCTGCGTGCTTGCCGTTTGATCCGTGATATGCAGCCTAGAGAACAGCAATGTATGTTCCTCCTGTTTGTAATGCTCTACCCTTGAGAATCCTGCCCTTGAGAATTTGAAATCAGTTGACCTACATAACCTAACTTATTTTAATTAAAAGTAACAGACTATAGATTGGCAAGAGGATGAGGACAGGGTAGAATCTCCCTCCCAAGAGCATTGCTTCAGGGCCAAACAATAGGAGTGGCAAAGAATTCTGGGAAAGATTCATAGTAGTTGTCATAGAATCCTTCATACCTTTCTGGCCTTCATACCTTTCCAAGGCTGACGTCTCTAGGAATGTCACCTCCTGTCGTCATCTTGCTAGGGACCCAGAGGAAATTCCCTTCACGGAAGAATTCCTGTAGCACTGCTCCTTAATTTTCTAAACACTGTTGTCCTTCTTTTTCCAGCTGTCTCTGTGCGGGATTCTCCAAGGCTCCTCAGGTGGGGATATGTATGAGGACTTGGCGTGCCGTACAGTCTTGTTTTCTTATCTCCACCTTCCTTCTCCACGTCCCAGGGTTTTATTTTAATTCCACAGAAATAGACAATTAACTCAGTTGCTCTACAGTAACAAACCAACATCTGGAACTACAGAGTCAGAAAAGCCACATGGCCTTTTCTAGCCTGAATTCTCTCCTTTTCACACCCAGATTAGTAGCTGGTCATTGCCCCAACTTGGCATCACAGGCAGGGCCGCAAAACATGGGAGCAACTCGGACTCATTAATTAATACAGAAAATCATGGGCTACTTGTCCTTACATTGCTGCCTTATTTTAAAATGTAAGAAAATAAAATATAATTGTATCATTTTTTTCCTCTTTATCCTTCCTCCAACCCCTTTCAGGTTCCCCCTCCACTGCCTCTCAAATCTGTGGACTCTTTTCTGTAATTATTCTTACAGCAAATGGACTCAGAAGACTATGTTCATATATTTATTTTTTAATATATTTTGAACTTTTTGTTGTTATGGTAGGAAAGGGAGGGACCAGTTAATCGTGGAGAAATGCTTTTCCTTATTCATCTGAATGGCATTCCTATTGGACCACCTAAGGTTTAGTCAGGCGATGGTGTGAATTATAGTGGTCTCTGAGTTATATCTGTGTGCCTACTTAGGGACAGGGTCCTGGCAGGGTTATGTCAGATGTGGCTTTGGTAAGGGAATAAACCCCACAAAGGACTTGCCTACCAGGTTATATGGTGGTAGTCAGGTATAGAAACCACTTCTGGTTCCTTTAGTCAGTTCCTTTTACATCTCTCTTTCCATGTATCTATCTACTTGCTGGATAGTTGGCATTCTCAGATTCAACCAACAATCAGAAGATACTTGAAAGAAAATTCATCTCTACTAAACATGCACAGACTTTGGTCATTTTCCCTGGACGGTATTGTATAATACTAATCGAATACTAGATATTATATAGAGATGTTTTTAAATGTACCGAGGCATAGGCAGGCACATATGAATGATGATATTATACCATTTTAAAAATAAGGGACATGTGCACCTGTGGACTTAGATCCTTGAAGGGTTCCAGAATGCCACTTCCTCAGATACCGAGGGAAGCTATAATGCTAATAACATGGCTGACATCTGGTACTCATGGGACCCTATGAAGCCAGTGATACTGTTTCACAAAAAAGAATATTGAATTATTCAAGAATTAATAGTTTTGCATATCAGGAATTGCTTTGGGAGTGAAGTCAGGCAATTTGGCCTTAAAATCTATCCTGCAATATCAAAGTCATTCTATCAAAACTTTCCTAGCCCAGGGGCTTTTCCGATGAGAATTCAGTGTGTCTTAGGCCATTCCAACCTCACTGTCTGCATGAATCATCTGGGCATTGTAGTGAGATGTAGGTTTTGAGTCAGCAGATATAGAGTAGGACTGAGATTCTCATTTCTATCCAGCTCCCAGATGATGTTAGTCTGACTGACTGGGGAAGAGGTGTTAGGTACCAAAGAAGACCATTTTATCTGTGGGCTTCACTGTACTGAACCATGCACTTAATAGTTGGTTCTATGAGCAATAGAGTAATATCAATAAGACTTTTATTAGAGGTGTGCTGGAAAAGAAAAGTGGGTTGCAGAAGATACTGTTTTTGCTTGTAGACTCATTTTCTTGAGACTCGAATGTAAAGTAAAAAAGATTATCACACTGCTTGCTTCTTGGAGTCTTAACCAATGGTCTTTTGTAGTAGTTATTTTCTTGGGTTTAACTTGGCACTTCTGGACTATTTTCAGTCTTTACTTCTTTTGAGTTACTCCATAAACAGTTCTCCCAAATGCATTCTGGCAGTGTACAAGAGGTCAGACACAATGTTAGATTCCATCACAAAGCGGAATTGCCATGGCAACTATTGACATTTGAGTGTGCCCAGCAACCTAAGCAGAGCTGATAGGAGAATTGAACCAAGTTCTTCTGAAAATGGAGAAGAGTGATATGCCCTGCCACACTAGGCTGCTTCACACTATTGCAGGGGCTTCTACGAACTGAAGAATCCACACATACAAAACTGGAGTCCTGAAGTCAACCTCTGTAGAGGGTCTTTCTGGTCCTCAGCTTCCAATACCATGAGGATGCTGCAGTGCCTTGGGATACTCTTGTTCTTCTGGTTTGAGTTCTGGTGGATAACCACTTCTGAATCTTGCTGTGTTAATGTATCCATATTTTGGTTCATCTGCTTATTGGTGGTGTGGGGCATATGGCAGATCCAGTAGTTAGTGGGCCAAGGGTCACCAGACCATACCATGTGGTGGCCTTAAGAGAATACTGATGCTAAGTCAGAGAAGGTATGACTTTTTGGATTTGTTAATGTAAGCAGCTCCCTCATCTGAACCATCACTCCTTTCTGCCCTTTCTCTGGTGGCTTCCCCTGGCAGAAGCCTGGTGATGTGGTTCACTTTGTCTATCCCAGTTGGATGATATCATCAGAGAAGCACTCTGTTCCTCTCCAGTGAGACCCATGAGATGACTAATGTTGAATGGAGCCAAGGAACAAGAACCCCCAAGACCCAATGGCATGTAAATGTTGATTTTACTGCTGTTCACTAGAAGGAATGACAGACTCTGTTGTGTTAGCTGGTCACATGGTGCCTCTCAGACTCATTCCTATGGGAATGTGGCAGAGGGGTGTATCAAGCCTAAGAAGGCTCAAGTACTCTGATCCCAAGGGTAAATATTTGACCTCCTTTGAGGTATTGCCAGCTGGAAGGAAAGGTGAGTTCTCCTGCTGCCTCTAGAACCTCATCTTTCATGATGTGACCTTAAGAAAGGAGCAAGAACTTTTATCCCACCTCACTTCAGTTTTACATCTAATCTTCAGTGTATGTGTACAGAAGTATGCATGCATCAAGCTAGCCAACAATACTGTTTTCCCATGGAGAAGCAGAACTGTAAGAAAGAACATCTTTTGAAAGAACATTAACAAATTGGTTGTCAGACTGAAGACCCACAATGCCTTCCTTTCCCTTTTCCATCTCTACTCTTACATGTTTACTTCTGAATATTTCCACGGCATAGAGATGACCATGACAGATTGTAATATTCAAAACCTCAAGTAATAAATGCACTTTTGATTGATCTTCCTGTCTTTTTCTGAAAAGGTGTGTGTGTGTCTGTGTGTGTGTTATGTAAGTTTATTCAAAGACCATGAAATTCTATTGGCTCTATAGACTTTGTTCTAGCTTATCAAATGGAGACAGCCTTGTTTGGGATGAAGGCATATATATATGGCCAGAAAAAGAAGTCTAAGTATATGGTGCTACATAAAACTAGTAGTCCCTGTGAAGGAGTGGCTGGACGGCTAGCTGATTAGGATATGCTCACCTTACAGGAATAATGGTGCTGAACCATATACATATGGTATAAACAAAGCTGCCTTTACTGAATTCAGAAATAACTGGAACATTACAGAAAGGCATCATATTTTCTCACCCTTGCCTTGTGTATGATTTCTGAGCTTCAGACCTAGAAGTTTCTCACATTCTATTATCTGATGATTATGATGGGAGTGGCTAAAAGGCTTGGCAACTGGGGAGTTTGGAGAGACGTTCCACCAAGATCACACGGCCTCTTAAGAGACATTAGAAAGTTTGATTCCTTTCAGGTGCAGAACCAACAAGTAGCTCCAACAAGTCTTGACAGCCCAGTTAATGCAGACGGGATTTTGACAGTGACCCTTGAAGTGTTGTGTGAGGTTACTCTCTTGGAGGAGAGAGAGGGAATCTGAGGTACTTGGTCTTGTGGGTAGTTTAGTCACTTGTATCCAAGGATGGTTTTTATGGTTTATTTTTTACTCCTCCACCCACTCCTCTCTCTTCTTACTCCTGTTTGTATGCATGTGTATTTGTAGATGCAAGCGTAAGCATGCATGTGCTGTGGTGTGAGTATGGAGGTCAGAGGTCAACCTCAGGTGTTGGTCCTCACCTTCTGCCTTGTTTGAGATAAGGTGTCTTGTAGTTTGCTGTTTTGTAAGCCGGGCTGCTGGCCCACCAGCTGCCAGGCGTTCTCCCGTCCCACCTCATACTGCCACAGGAGCACTGAGATCACAGATGTGTGGATTCTGAGAATCTGAACTCAGGTTCTCAGGTTTGTAAGTGTTTTATCCACTGAGCCCCCTCCTCAGCCCTCACAGACAGTGTTCTCCTAAAAAGGGAGGGAGATTCTCCATCTTTTCTCTGTGACAGGAAACATGAGGACTCTCGTAAGTGTAGAGAGAGAAGAATCTCCTTGGATGTGGCTGAAATGGGCATTAGTGATCCAGAGAAACTGGGAGCCCCTGACTCTGGTTTTGGAGGTCAAAAGCTTGTTAAATCTCTTTGATCAGATTGCTTTGCAGCAAGCAGTGTTTCCTCATCGGTAACACGAGAATAACATGGGGATAACACAGGAATAACACAGTATCACATGGGCTAGTGCTTGTTCTGGGACCACTCTACACGAAGGATACACAGATGAGAGCAGCATTCAAAACTGTAATTGTTTCCTTGGGTTTAATATTGAAATGTGTCATCATTGTCCCTATACATCTGGAATAGAGATGGGGGTGGAGGGTGCAGAGAGAATTGAGCCCTGTCATGCTGGTCACACTGTAGTCCTTAAAAGTTGGGAAGCTCTAGTTCTGTGACAGGAGTGCCACCGTGAGTCCTTAAGTGGGCAAGGAGGGGGGAGAGAGGAGTTGGACATTAGAGCGAATGATGATTATGAGCAAAGGGAGGGTGGAGAGAGCAGTGGCCTGCACAGCACCGAGGTTGGTCCCTCCACTAGGACCCAGTAACCACTGTGTTTTTCAGTAGTTACCAGAGTGGCAGCAAGGTTTGAGACAGCTCTTAGCTTCCAGTCTCCAAGGCTTTCCTTCCATGCGTTTCATTTATTTGTTATGTTTGAGAGACAAGGTTTTGCTGTATAGCCCTGGCTGTGTATGGCTGGCCGGGAACCATGGAATCAGCCTGATTCTGTCTCTGGAGTGCTGAGACTGAAGGCAGGTGTCCTCTGCTCCCCCATGCCATGCTTTTTTAAGTGCATGCTTATTTCTTCATGGAAGGCTCTTGGAAGGTGGGTTTCCGGAGAATGCTTCATCCTGAATACCATGTATTTCCGGGCTTATCTTACCAGACACATGTTTTCGTCTCTATCCCAGGAAACTCAGGTTTCCTCCTGCACATCTTCTTCCCTCTCTGTTTTAGCCTCCTCTTCTTTCCTTCCACCTGCCTCCTTTCCAATTTCAGGGTATTCCAGAGCAGGTTTTGGGATGCTTCATTGGCTCCTGTCCGGCTGCTTCCATGGAGGCTGAGTGTGCAGGTGCATTCACTGCAGCTCAGCAACTGTGTCCATCTGTTTCTAGGCTGGGGCCTTTGAGCATCTGCAGGGGTGGTGCAGGCTGACAGGGCTCAACAAGGGGCAGGGAGGACCTGGCCCACGGTGTGATCAGTAAGGCAAGCTGCCACTAGACTTAGTATCAAGGTTCTGCGGTATCCATGGACTGAGAAGAAATGGAAATTGTGGATAAAATTGAAACTGAATGTTTGAAAAAGTGATCTGTGAAGAATGAAATTTCTTTCAAACTGCTTTATTACCCTTAGGGATTGTATCAGTGAACAGGCGAGGAATAAATTGCTGAATCAGTTAAAAAATATTGTTGCTGCTCACGAATCGATGCTAACAGAATCCTCGGGATTCACAATGGCCTAGATGATAATTCTTTAGAGAAGATGGAAGCTGCTGTTGTGTTGCTTGGTGGCTGGTCCACTCAGACATGGTTTTCTTTCTCATAGGAATTACAAGATGGAGAAAGAAGGGGAAAATTCTCTCCCTTGGAATGAAAAAAGAGAGTACTACTAAGTGATGGGGAAGGATCAGATATAGGCAAAACATCACAAGTCATACAGCAATTTTTTTTATAAAAAAGTCACAATGTGGTATGTTGTGTGTGTGTTGTGTGTGTTGGCATGTGTGTTTAGATAAATGAATAAAAATGTAATTAATAGTAAAAAGCATAAAATCCTGAGCAAAGTTCCGTGGCTTCAGAATAGCCATTCTAACTATATAGAAATTCACTGGGTATGAAATCTGGAACAGGGCAAGTATTTGAGTGCCTTCCTTGAACCAGCTGTGTGATGTTTTTATTTGTGAGTTGATTAGAGTAAAGTGATTTTAAAACTCAGTGACCTGAACTATCCCTCAGAGGGGAGAATAGAATAGGAGTGCATGTTCTATCTTCTGATGGAGCCCTTGAGTGTAGAGAAATGCCTGCCACTTTCCTGGGGTAGACAGAAGCTAAACCAAAGCCATCCATGTGGCCCAGAATTAGTGGCAGACCTGTTTTGGAAGTCCTGTGAACAGCCTAGATCACGAGGACAAGTCTCATACATCTAGAACAGCTGCTGTACAAAGCAAACAATACTTTCTTTAAATCTTTGTGCACAGCATCCAGACTGGGCCCACCGTCCACCAGGTACCTCACACCAAACTTGCAAAATGGCCTATGTGTTAGACAGGTAACTTCCTTGCCCTTTCTTTTCCACACCGTGGTACCGTGAGCCTGGCATGTTAGCCCTTCCACCTGCTCCCTTCCACCCCTCTTTCTGCCATTTTCTCTACATTGTCCTTTGCCAACAACACTCGGCCGACCTGCTCAGGCATTTCAGTGTCTCACCTTCCCATCCACCATCTTCCCATGTTTTGACTAACATGGAGTTCCTCCTGACAGTCACAGTTGCATTGTAATGGCGTATTGTAGATGTGTGTCTCAATCCCTAGGGGACACCTCCAGTGTTTCTGAAATAATGCTCCAAAAGGGAGGTATAGTGTGCATGGCCAGCCTGTGCTGTGTCCCTTAAACAGTGGGATGTAAAGTCAGTGGGGAGGGAGGCATCGGTCGGAAAGGCTCGCAGCAGCTCTGTTTCTGACTTGATTTGTTCTAGAAGCTTGCCTTCTCCACATGGAAAAGAGCAGAGGTGCAAAGTGAAGACAGCATTTGCCACAGGCTCCCTGGGCCTCAGGGTGGGCAAACAGGCTCCGTGTTCTTATTTATTGTACCATTTCACCCTCAGAATAATTCTTTGGGGTAAATACCTTTACTCCCATTTTTAAATCTGAGGAAACAGAAGCTTACAATGAAGCAGCTTTTTCCAAAGTCTTAGGAAAGAGCTGAGGTTAAACCTGCCCTGGGTCCACATCTTCCCATTATGTCATGTTATTATTATTATTTTTTATTTATTTGCCTTGCCTCTTGCCTTTACCCGCCACCCACACACTGACTCCAGAGAACAGGTGAACAGGAGAGAGAGCGCTTGTGAGGGGGGTAGATACGTGATCAATCATCAGACATGGACAGCCTAGGAAAGTAGGTCGGAGGAAGGGCAGGCTCCACAGCATCTGCTCGATTTCTGAAGATATCCAATGACTGGAGAAGATGAATGAGTGGGACCTGGGGTTGCTTTGTTGTTTGAGTGTTGCTGCCTGGGCTACAGATCACAGCGGCCTGCTAGCCTCCTGTGGAGAGCTCTACTTTGGAACTCATGGTAGCTCTTCCTGTTTGTCCTCATGAATGGAGACACATTATATATAAGTCCTGGATCACAGACTGTGAGGACACAGACCCTACCTGGTTCTGCTGCAGGCCTCAGTTTCCTCATTTGTAAATGAGAACCATTGTTCTCTGGCCTGTCCAACAGAATTGCATAATTGCCTGGCTTTCAGAATGGTTTTATGTGAGCATAAAAGGCTTCTGTGTAGTAGTATTGAGAAGCATTGCTGTTGTTGATTTAAGATAAAGGAGGTGAATTGACTTGCACAAGGTCACATAGCTTTTAAGTAGTAGAGCTAACCTGGTGTTTGGGCATTTTGTCTGGATGGTTTTCTGTTCTATTTAGAATAGTATGGAAGAAGGTCTTTTGTTTGGGCAAGCTTTTATGCTTTGTAGGGCCTTGGACAGTAAGGAATATTTGTACATAGCTATTGATGACTAGTGCTAGGCCATGCGTTTGCTTATAGGAACTAAAGCTGTGGTTATCTGATGTGATGGTCTTTCATTTCTAGCCAGATTGTGAGTGTCTGGAGGCAGGGACACACTACAAGGCAGCTGTCATGAGGCATTAGATAAGCAATTACTGACATGTTGAATCAAAGGAGGGCTCTGCTAGCTCAGAGATAACCTTTTCCATTCTCAAGAAAAGTTATTCATTCTCTATCTGTCTCTGTCTGTCTGTCTCTCTGTCTGTCTGTCTCTCTCTCTCTCTCTCTCTCTCTCTCTCTCTCTCTCTCTCTGTGTGTGTGTGTGTGTGTGTGTGTGTGTGTGTGATGATCTTTGCATGAGAAACACCACCATCTCACATGACCTAAAAAAGCTCTAGTCAAAGGTCTGCTGAAACACCAGACAGACACTTCCTTTAGGCTGTTCACATTACACAACCCTGTGATGTCCACTTTCTGGCTTCTGGACTCTTCTTTACAACACATTCAATGAGAACTCTGTCCCATGCTCAGTTCCTCACTAGCTAAAGACAGGAATGGATACATAAAGAGCCAGCACCATAACGCTGGGAATCCTGTGTGTCGTTTCAAGGAGAATTTCCCTTTCGTGGACCAGTGACCCAAGGGAACATCCCTGTCCACGATGAAAGTGCTGTACCATCCCCATACACCATATCCGGTTTCTCAGGTTAGCAGCTCACAAGTGAGCCAGTAAGCCCAGAGTGTCACAGGAGCCAAAAGATGCTATATGCTGCCAAGTGACATCCAAGCCAAATAAGAAATGATACAGGCAAGGTCATGATTTCCACTGGGGGACAGAAGTGGACCTTCTTTTTCTCTGAAGGTGAGGCAGTCCAGTTAACCTCAGAGCATGCAGAGATGCTCCCAAAGGTTTACTGGGGATAAACTCTAGACGAGAGCAATGTTTAATTCTACACAGGAAAAGAAGTGAACTAACCTTGGCTGTATTTTCCTGGCCAACTAAGGTACAATTGTGGCTCTGATGTTTAACCAGCTCTGGGACTTGAACAAGTGACATCCACCCTCAGTCTTGGTATCTCCACTGGTGAAATGAGCACCGTGATAATACCACAGTCCTTGTGGCGATGCTGGGAGACTGGTCATTCTGGCTCAATTCCTAATATCCAAAAGGCCTCAAGGCGTTGAACCATTCCTGTTGCATTTGATTGACATCTAGACTCACTTAAGGGTTCTTGTGGGTCATTTCTAGTGTGTTGGGGTAGCTAACCACATGGAGGTAAAGACTCAAACCAATGCTCTGATTCAACCCAGGCCTGAGCATTCTGGAGGTTCCAACAATAAACTCCTCAAGGATTTACTGAACCAGCCGATGATGTTCCTTGTGAGAAGCGCCTTCTCATGGCTATGGTGGAAGTTTTGTGTACTGTAGGGGTCGCTATGGTCTGAATAGAGATGAGAAGACACTCGAAATAATAACTACGCTTTATTCTTTGACCTTGCAAGTTTCTCTGGTAGCTTGCCTGTCCTTCTGTGTTTTCTGGGAAAGCGACCATCACGTCTACAATGGTATTCTGTACTTTGAGACTCTCAAGATGCAAGCTGGTTGTGAGCAAGTTAATGATGTGAGCTACTCACAGCGTACACTCTGAGAGGCAGAGGGGAGGACTCTGTATTAAACCAGCATCACTCTCCTATGCAGAGGTCTGGTTGCTTGGGAAAGGCATGAGTTGGACAGGTTTCTGTGTTTGTATTGCTCCCTGTCCCACTCCTCTCTCTCTCTCTCCTCTCTCTCTCCCTCTCTCTCTCTCTCTCTCTCTCTCTCTCGTGTGTGTGTGTGTGTGTGGTCTGTGTGTGTGTGTGTGTCATATGCTCATCATCTCAATGGTCACTGGGGAATGAGAGCTCACCTCTAAGTGACTCTGAAGAGCCTAGGCAAGCACCTCAATGCTTATGACAGAAATGGAGGACTAAAAGGAGAAGATGACTTATATTATGGCCTTCCAAGGCTGCCATTTAGAATAGAGCAGACAGCTGATGGCTAGAGGAGCTACTTTCAACATTTTAGAGCGGTGAGGTTAAAAAAAAAAAAAAAAAAAGGACATCTCTGACCTTGTTGAAGCCCCTCATTGAGGCAAGAAATAGCTTCGAGATTTTCAGTCGAAATACCCAAGTCAGGGAGGTTGACTTACTCAGCAGTGTCACTAGGAAGGAGCCAGGTGCCCAGGTCTTCATAGGGATGGAGCTGCCATACCCGTGTTCCCATTACCAACCTTTCTGACATGGATACGGGCACGTGTGCCCACGCCCGGCACTCGTCCTGTATGGGTAGATTCGTATAGCTTCTAGTGGGTAGAACAATAAATTGCTTTGTAACCCAAATTCCCTTTGGTTATGCGTTACACTTAGACAAACAATTAGAAACAGCTGCCCTGGAGTACTACCGAGAATGGAATCTTCCTTGTCTCCATAAAGTGAATAACACTTTGTCGATCAGAGCCAAGTTCAAGTGGGAGCTGGGTGGGAGGCAGAGCTTAGGTAGATGCCTGGCACCAGGTCCAATTGATCCCAGTCACTGCCATTCTCTTGGTTTGGCATCTGTGAGGTAGGACTAATAAAACCTGCCTGAAAAACTCTGCCCCATGAAGTTCCCTTACTCTGTGGCAGGCCAGTCCAAGTGGCCAGCCACTTGAAACAGCTCAGGTCCATGTCATGGTGATAAAGACTGCCTAAGTGCATGTCCATACTGCAGTTAACATGTGTGATGTTATTTGTGAAGTGTCTCCTGGAGTTCTGGACAAGCCTGCATACCATTAAATCAAGTCAGCTCATCGCCTGCTGCAGTTACAAGGAGAACTAGAAGCCCAATTAATAATGATGTCTTTCCACCAGAGACGGCTGCTTGCATGGATGTGTTTATCCACAGGGTGACCTTATGGGGCTCACAGTGTGCAAATACTCACTGTGCCTGAAACAGAAAGTCCAAAAAAGGCTTGGTTTCTACAGAGTGGCCTCTCTGATCTGGCTGTAGTCAAGGGCCTCTTCAAGTCTTTAGCTCTGACACTATTCACAGATCTGTGGGCTTTCAAGACTGTCTGGAAGGAGGATCAGGGAAGAGGGCAAGTCCTGAGTGGGGAGTGGAAGGGGGTTGGGAAAGGATTCTTGGGGGAGAAAAAGGGTTTATTTGGATTACACATCCTGGTCTTGGTCCTTCATTGAGGCAGGAACTCAAGGCAGGATCAGAAGCAGACACAGCAGAGAAATGCTAATTACTGGCTTGTTCTCCATGGCTTGCTAAGTCTGCTTTCTTATATAAGCCAGGACTAACTGCCCAGGGATGGAATTCCCCATAGTGGGCTGGGCTATCCCAAGTCGATCATTAAGAAAGTAATCCATAGACAGATCAGTTTGGTGGCGGGGATTTCTCAGTTGAGGGCCCCTCTTTTTAGGCAACTGTAGCATGTGTCAAGTTGACAATAGATAGCCAGCACACGGAGGGCCTTACCTGATTGACCCACAAGCTTAGCCCCTTTTAAAACTCTCTCTTAAATTCACTCATCCTCAAAACAGAATTCATCCAGTTTTTGGGGCCTGCTCCGTTCTGAAGGGAAGTTCTGTGAGATCCTACCGTTTTGCCAGGGTGAAGAGGTTTAATTTTAGGTGAAATACCAGCTTCCTTGAAGTTGATCTAAGCCACTTCCATTTTTGAACTTGTTTGTAATAAAGCTTTATTCTGGGTTAATCTGTATGCTTCCTATGTATTATTTATTAATAGATTCTGAACCTCAAAAGGACAAAAAGTATTTTTTACTGGCCACTGCCCAGAGCACCAGACACTGTTCAGTCAGACAATGACATTGTTTTGGAAAAAAAAGATATCATTATCTCGATAGCTCTCTCTTCTCTTCAAAACTACAGCACCTGCCTGACAGTAGGGCACGGGGATTCTCTGAAACCCATAGTGGGTCCTCAGAAGGTGCTGGTGCCCACCCCTCTCCTCGTGGCTGTGGCTGTGTAAGTATTATGCATTGGCAGATATTTATTCTGAAGTCTACACCATCCCTGTCTAACTGCTGTAATGACCGTTTCCTTTAGAATTAGCTTAACACATAATAGAAAGCCTGTCTCATGCTAGATCTGTAAAATCATTGAGCGTATTTTGTAAATGAGAAGTGAGGCTATGGGCTGAGTGCAGGAGAAAATGCAGGGACTGGTCAAAGGGATTCTGACATGGCTGTCTGTGCCATAAGGCACAGGATGATGAACCCCAACACATTCCTGGGCTGACCCTTCTGGCCACTCTGGGTTGGCTGGACCACATTTAGGATGAAAAGGAGCATGGACAGAAAGTCACGAGTTGTGCTTTGTGAGCCCAGCATCTTCCCTGCAGCTCTGGGTGCCACACAGCTCTTTCTAGAACTGGTCTGGTCTCATGGTCCTCACTGCTGGGGACTTGCAGACATACCTTCACTTCATGTGCCTCAGGATGGAGGGAAGGAGAGGACAGAAGAGCGTTCTAGTGACACACAGGGGTCTTCTCAGGGGGCTGTTGAGGACTCAGGCTGAGGCTCATGGGTAGGTGCAAGTCTTCCCATTTCTTTCTCACAAAACCTGCTCTACCCCTCTCTTCATCTCGAGCATTGTGTAAACTATCACTAATCCTGTATTTTGAAAAAGATTTTATTATCTCTCTCTCTGTGTGTGTGTGTGTATGTGTGTGTGTGTGTGTGTGTGTGTGTGTGTGTGTGTGTGTGTGTGTTTGTACACAAGAGTGCAAGTACCTGTGGAAGCCAGAGACACCTGATACCCTTGGAGCTGGAGTGTCAGGCTGTTGTAAGCTGCTGAACACAGGTGCTGGAAACTAATTTGGATCTTCCTGGAAAAAGCAGCAGTTACCCTTACTACTGAGCCATCTCCCCAGTCCCAGCCTTTAATTTATGAATTGTCTTTTAGGGCAGAAATGGAGATTGGGGTTCAGGAAGCCAGCTTAAAGCTATGTCTATTGTCTCCTTTGCCTCTCTCCCATTCAAGCTGTGTTAAACTGGGGTCCACTTGGCTGCTCACCTTCCATGATTCTGTAGTTAGGGATCCCCCCAACCCTACATTGGGATACTTGTCCCAGAGGACCAGAGAAAAGGAAAGCTCCATTCAGCAACTGTCCTTGGTGATTTGTTGTAGATGAGGATTGAGATATGACTGGTGGTCTTGTCAGAGTCTCTGAGAAAGGAAGTTATGGGGAGGAAGCCCCTCTGTCTGTATTCTGACCTGCTCCTCCCGCTTTGCTGTTAAGAGGAAAGTGCCTTTGTCTCCTTTTCTTCACACTGGATGGCAGTTGAGGAATGGTTTCTCTGAAGGACTTATGGACGAGGGGCTACGGGGCTTAGTCTGGCATCTCTTTTCTGAAGAGCAAGAGGTCTCTGTAAGGCAGAGGCTGCTCAGCACACTTTTGATACACAGCGGTCCCGTACCCCACAAATGCAAAGGAGCTTTAGCCGTGTGAACGCAGTGCCGTGGGTGCATGGAACTTGGATGTCCTTCCTGTCTGACCTGCTTTGTGACCTTGGATAAGTCAGCTTTCCTTTCTGTTTGCCATCTGCGGAATGTTCAGGAAGGACCTGGCTACAGACTGGTCTTACGGAGGCCTTGGACGGCCTGGAAAGAAAGGGAAGGCCTGGGGGTTGGGTCCAGCATGCTGTTGTAGGAACAGAGCCTACAGTGAGAAGAGAAGGGCTTCCTCCCTGGGTTCTGTCATACCCAGGGAGGATGAGGAGTGGCTCTCTCTCTCTCTCTCTCTCCTCTCTCTCTCTCTCTCTCTCTCTCTCTCCTCTCTCTCTCTCTCTTGGGTCTCAGCATCCTGTTCCTGCCCATTTGCAAGTAGGATGACCGCTCAGGGGTGTCAGGTTGATGTGAGTACAGATGGTCTCTGGCAGAGTGAAAGGGAAATGTCAATCAAGAGGTTGGCCTCCTTGCTTAGACCTCTGAGCAGATGGGCCTGAGGCAGCCTGGAAAGGTACTTCCTAGTCACTGTGTGACAAGTAAGGTGGCCTTCAGAGGACCAGACAGTCACCCACGTCACATCTATTCTTGAAGGGAGGTCAGTATTTAAGATAAGCCAGAAACTGTAGGGCTGTGATATTCAACAGAACCAGCCCAGCCACTCATGTTATGCTCACATCTAGAGTTTCTTGTCACTTGCACGTGGATCATAGGTAGGCAGAACTCTTGGCCCAGCCTACATTAGGGTTAAGCCTGGGAATTTCCAACAACCTCTATAGTTCTTGCCTGTACACTTGAGAACCGGTCACCTCTTCATCAAAGCAGAGGGTGACCAGTCAGTCTGAGCTTGTTGGCATTGTAAGAATGAACCGCACAGAGCTGCCAGCTAGGCCCATCCTCCAACACCTTTGTTGCTGGAAAAGAGCTGTTCCCACTCCTCCTTTGTTGTATACTAGGCTGACCTCATGCCTGTGTAGGGTGACCTTTAACCTTTGGCCCTGCCCTTCTGAGTATTGGGATTATAGGCATGCACCGCCAACTCTGGGTTTAATGCATGGGAAACAGTCAGTGCAGGAACCAAGCAACATCTCCAGCCCGTACTTTCCCTATTCTAATGGCGTGGAGATAATGGTGTAAACCGGCTGGATTAAGTGTCTGCTGAATTTTTATCATTTGCCAGGTTTCACGCCCCAGATACTGCACGGGCTTGTCGAGTTGATGAGAGGCTCTAGGTAATCCGACAGAGGTGAGGAGAATTTATGTCGGAGCAAGGAAAAAAGTGGCAACCTTGGAGTATTGTTCTGAGAAACTAGAGTGACTAAATGCAGGATTCCTTTATGCTTTCAACAATGGCTGAAGACTCCGTGGAGTTTTTGTACATATGTGTGTTTCATTGTTCCATTAGCTAAAATTTAACTTACTAAAAATAGTGAAGTTAGTCGAGATAAATATAACAATATGTTCAATTAAAAATAACTATTTTCTGAAAAAAAAAAAAAAACAAATAAAATTTAGTGAGAAGGACCCGACTTTACCCTTTTTGTATGTTTCTCTAGAGTCCTGCTTGATGCGAACAGTTGGATTCTTGCACTTGCTCAGTGTACCACGGTGTCACATCAGGTAGCCTCTGTGAAGGGACATTAGTGAAGACATTGGAGTAAAAGGCCAACAGCACCTTAGAATCACCAGGAATCCTTCCAGAGGAGCTGCTGAGGTCTCTGGGGCTCTCAGATTCCTTGAATAAACTTTGAAGACCCACTGAGCTGAGCCATTCTGACGTGTGTTCAGTCTAATACTTTGCCTGTGGTAATCACTGAATAAGAAATTACTGTAAATGTCACTGTGAAACAGCAGACATAACGTTCCGGGGAGTTTCTTACACATCAGTGGGGCCAATCTCTGCAAGGATTCCCAGATAACTCCCACAGCAGCAAAGCCATTGTGGCTTCTGTAGAGGGGTCCCCTACCTTCTCTTGTGGCCAGCGGGAGTCCTGAAAATCTTTTCGTGTGTATCAGTTTGCAACACTATCATAGGCTATGTACGCGTGCACTGGTATGCAAATTATGTTAATTAGATGTCCCCTCCCCTCCTAGGAGGCAAAGGACTTGCCTTACCTTGTCATCATCTTGTCTCCTTGGTGTCTTTGAGAGGCAGAGATGTGGTGTGGTCACTTGATAAATCAGTGGGGTTTCACACTTAGAGCTAAACTTTTCCTGAGTTTCTTGTCTCAGATCAGTGGCAGGGGTCAGCTGGAGAAGTAGCTTTGGTTTGACAGGGGTTTGTCCAGGAGCATTGTGGGAGCTTCGAGGCTCAGGAGAGGCCAGGACAGGAGCCCAGGACTTTGTCTACCCACCAGAAGATCTGAAAGCCATGTGACATTCAGCTGGCGCTCCCAGGCATCTCCCCCTCTGCCTTTTGTGGAGTCCAGAAGCCATGATACAGGCACTAGGCTGAACACTGCAGCAAGCTGCTGTGCTGGCGTGCAGTTTGGAAGTCCTTGCCTAGCCCGCTATTAAACACCTGGTATGTTTCGAGCCTCAGTCTGTTTACTCCATCATCTCCAAGGGGGGAAAATAAAAATGGAAGATCCCGGGCCAGTGGGAGCCATGGCTCTGCCTTTCAGTGTGGTGGAACCGTCTCTCCTTTTTAGCTGTCATTGATCTGTGGTCATAGGTGGATGACAGGGTCTGAGAGTCAGCCTAGGAACCTGAACAGGCCAGTAGCTATAGTCTAGCAGACTAGTATCTGTGTCTGGTAGGGTCAGAGTCAGTCAGAGCCTGAGGAAGCTAGGTGGCAGCTAAAAGCCAGCATGCTGTGTCAGAGGTTTGAGGTAGGTTTTTTATAGAATGTTGGACAAATATTGAGTCTAAAAGTTAATGGTAATGAGGAATGCTATCAATCGAGCAGAACAGGGAGAGAGACATCGGTTCTGGAAGCTGACTCCCGGTCCCACTAAACAGACCTGTTCTTTTAAAAATGATTTTCTTCTTACTCCATGTGTGTGGGTGTTTTGCTTGCATGTATGTATGTACAGCACATGTATGCCTGGTTCCTGTGGGAATCAGAAGAGAGTGTCAGATCCCCGAAAACTGGAGTTATGGATATTTGTGAGTCGTGGTATGGGTACCCAGAAGCAAATTCAGATCTTTTGCAGGAGCAACAAGTGCTCTTAACTGCTGAGCCAACTCTCCAGTCCCCATCCTGTCTTCTTAACCATTCTCGACATTCCTATAGGTAGTGAGAGCTACTGCTCATGCAATGAGTATTTGGCAAGTGGCTTTGATGTCCTAACATTATTATTGTATCTGTGTCAATAGTTACGTCAGTGAACAAATCTAACAAAAAAAATGTTGCCCACTAGGAACTTTTGCTTTCCTGGAAGAAAATCAAGTAAGAGAGAGAGGAGAAAAGATAGATAGTGTTAGATGCAGAGGGGGAAGTAAATGGAAGGAAGGCTGTAGGTGAGTCAGGATGAGGCCACGGTTTCAAATAGAGGATGCAGAGACAGTCCTCCAGTTGACCAGATGATATTGGATCAAAGACGGGCTCGGGGTGATTCAGTAAGTTCTGGACATATCCGGAAAGGACATTCAAGGGCTGAGGAAACAGCAGGTGCCAAGAGAATGTAGGGAACAGGGAGGAGGCAGGTGTGACCGGAGTCCTTTGAGATGAAGTGAGGACAATGAGCAATGGAGGAGAGAAAAAAAAAGGTCTCGTAAGCACCTCATTGGGCCCCATGTGGCTTTTACTCCTGGGGAGATGCAGAGCTCATGGGGCATGGCATGGTTATGTCTTAAAGAATAGTAAACTCCTGATGCTGGTAGACACACAAAGATCTAGGGGGCTGGTCCAGGTGTGGTGACACATGCCTTAGCCCCAAAGTTCTGGGGCAGAGGCAGAAGGATCTCTGGAAGGTTTTTGTTTTTGTTTCTTTGAGGCAGGGTTTTACTATGTAGCCCTAACTGGTCTGAAACTTACTATGTAGACCAGGCTGGTCTCCAACTCCCAACTAATCAGGACCATAGACAGCATTCTACCAGACCCTGTCTTCTTTCTGTACTGTGAGATGGCATTAACTTGCTCACCTAGAAGCATCAAGATGTAGGGAAAGTCATGGGACCCTTGTGACTCTTCCAGGCTGAGGGCCCTGGTGTAGGACTTCCTACGTACATATTTCCTCTGAGTTCACCCTGGATCTCTTCTACTTGAACTCTCTGGTTCTAAAACAAGGTTGGGAGGAATGGCAGGCCTAAGGTCACCTAGCCCCTTTGATAGTTTACCACCGGGTGTATGAACACAGTGCTTTCAACAGTATTCCTTAAGAAGTATCTTCGGCTGAGCTCTTCCTTGTGCACTCAGTGTGGGTGGTTAGCTCCGTGCCAAGCCTGACTCTGTCCTCTTCCACACCTACTTCACTGGACTCTGAGTTACTTCCTTTGGCATGTCCAACCCATGCCAATCTATTGTTTTCAATCCCCCTCTTTTGCCAGTAGTCCAAGCTGCTCTTCTTTACCATGTCTTCAGCTTCTGGATTTCTCCTTAAAAGTTGGTCCCTGGGTGCCTTCCTGTAGAGCTGAGGTCATTCTTGCCCATAAGTGACCTGGAGAATTAGGCAACAACAGCAGGGGATTCCAAGCTGGTGAGGCTGAAGATTGCTATCTCTGCTGGCATGGTGGCATGAGGCCTTGATCCCTGTGATGGAAGCAGGGCCATACTGACCTGCACAGACCTTAGGAGGGACTGCTAATAACCAACGCTGTCTGGTTCTCTTGGTGAAGAGCGCTACTCTTGGCTCATAACCAACAGCTTTTGATTACAGAGCTGGGAGCCAGCAATCTGGAGCACTTGGCCCATTTCTGTTTCAGGCATAAAGCTCAGGTCCAGGTATCTCTGAATCCATAGGTCCTGGGAGTATCCTTTTACATGAAGGAAGGAAAATGTCTCCATGTCTACATCTTGTTCTTCCTGCTTACCCCTCACTAGATAGTGGGGGAGGTAGAATGTTAGTAAGAACTAGAGAGTCCTGTACTGTTATTGCCCCCCACACCTATCCCTTTTTCTCAGGTGACCAAGCCTCATCCATTCTGTGGTAGCTGGGCAGCAAGTCTCCTTGGGCACTCCTTTGCAGGTGGTGCAGCAGCTTTGATGTAGTCTTGTCTCATCTGGAGATGCCATAGTGCAACCTAGGGGCAGTAGATTGAGCCCAGAAGTGAGGAAGTAGGCCTGGGCTTTGTGGGCTCTGCCTTTTGTTTTGTTTTGGTTTCCTGAGCTACCCATGGTTCCCCTTATTACCACCACCACCCAAGCATTATCACCCAAGGGGAGAAGTGGGTGATCTTGGTTATGATGTGCTTCTCGAAGGCCTTCTGGTTCCCTGTGAATTTCTGAAAGACCCTGTACTGTTTCTCTTGGTGTCTGCCCTCTCTCTGTACCCTGCTCTGGGCAGTGATGGCATCAGAACTCCCACACTACATCTGGCAGTGTGAGGAGTTAAATACCTCATCCCTGGGCTTCGTGGACAGGATAGCAGTTTTCCTGATCTGCTCCCAAAGAGCTGGAGAGCACAGGCTGCTGGGAGGAACAGGCAGGAAGACGAACACAAGGAGCGTGTCATCAGAGGCTCAAAGCCTCATTTCCCCAACGTGACCCCGCTTTCCCCTTTCTCTGTCTTCAGAATGAGCCTCTTAGGCGTGCTTTTTGGAGATGGTATTGGGCTGCTCGTTGTGTGAGCATATGGCCTCATTATCCTGTATAAAACCTGGATTGGAGCATTAGCAACTGGCAGGGGTCTAGAGTCGTAAGCTAGGTTATTGATCCAGGGGCATGGGGGGCTTTGGGCACACTCCACCCTGTGACACCTGCTATTACCCTCTTCTCCACAATCCTGCTTCCACTCCAGGCTCACTTGCTAGATGGAGTTTGGTGTTTGAGGTCAGCGCCTGCCAGAGTTGGCTATGGTTTCTATGTCCCTTCCCCCTTTATGGAAGACATATTGGGGTCAGACAGAAGCAGGAGCTATCCTGGTCTTTTAGTGAAAATAGACTTAGCTCTGTTGTGCTGAGAAACCGGGCCTGGCTTTCTATGAGGCAGAAAGATTAAAACAAGGTCCTCTCACTTCAGTGAACATCATAAACACCCAGTAAGACAGTGTGAAGCTCTTAGGAAAACTTGGAGTTAATGTGTTAAGACCTGAGATAGAGGGGGAGGTGGGGCAAGGGCAGGGACTTGGAGGTGGGAAGGTCTGGACCTGGGTCCCTCCGTCCCTGCAGGCTGTGCCATCTGAGCTATGGGCTTCTCGTTCTTAGCCTTTTTTTGCTCATTTGTGTGAGGAGGGATATAAACCAATGGGGATAGTTGCTAAGAACCAGTAATGACAAGAACATCTATGAGTTTTGAATTCTTATTAGGGTCTGTGGGCTGAGTTCTTTTCCTTACTGAAGCCTCTGGGGAATGAAGGAGAATCTTTGGTACTGTGTGACTTTGTAGGATTTTTTTTCTTCTGCTTTGTATAGTATCTTCTTGATTGCTCCATGGGAGAAGGAATTCCAGTGGGCATTGTCTCTTGCCGTGCTCTGAAGCCCGGCCTGTTCCCTGGCTCTTCGTGGGTACTCACAAGGAATTACGGTAGAAGAGGCCTGTGGGCTTGACGGACTTTCCTCCCGTCTGTTCACTCCCACAGCAAGCACATTAGGTACAGGTTGCATGTGTCCAAACCAAGTATTTCCAATCTGGGGTTTTGAATACTTGCATAGGCACAGTTAGGTGGTGTGTGTGTGTTGGGGTGGGGGGTGGATGCACACACATTTAAACACAGAGCTGAAGAAGCTTGCAGTAGTTTTAGTGCACCTGCAGTGTGACTGTGACCAGCACAGAGTTCAGGAATGGAACTTTCTGCTTGTGTCCTCATGCTGAGTTCTCAAAAACACTTCTGCTTTTGGGCCATCACAGATTTCCAAGGTTTGTATTAAGGGTACTTAGCCATAGATCTGATCTCTATCCTTGGCAGGATTGGTAATTGTTGGCTCCATAAACCTATAAATTGAATAGTATAACCCTTCAACATAGCCCACAGACAGCATTACAATGCCCATTGTACAGATGAGAAACTGAGGCTTGGTCTGGGAGGGAAGGAGCCAGAAGGAATGCTCAGCTCTGATCTCGGCTTGGGCCTATGTCCAAGGGAAGGAACTGAGTCATAAAAGGGGAAACCCATTGTCCTGGAAATCTGTTGTCCAGGATCTGTAGAGAATGGTTGGAGCCTGTTCTATCTCTTTCTCTCCCTCATTCCTCCTGTTCCCACTGAGGAGGAGGAGCAGGAAGGGGAGGAAGAAGAAGAGTGTGAGAATGTCTCTAACTTTGGGCTTCTTGCAGTGTTGCTTGCCTAAGAGCACTGCCTGCTTTGTGACCAGGAGGCAGTTTCATCCTATGGCTGCCCTACTTCTCTGACAGACTATTCCTTTGGTCTCAACTCATTGCCAGACATCTGACACTGTTCAGGATTGATGCGTGTAAAGTGAAGAGAGAGTTTTTAAAAACAGGGGGTTGTGCCCCTCCCACATAGTTGTTGGGTAAAAAGGAGCAGGTTTTCAGAATCTTTGGTTCTCTGTTGGAATAGTAACTATAAGGGTCTCCATTTTTGAACTATGTGTTTTCTAAGGACCAGTTTGTTTTCCTCTGTCACTGAACCTTGACATGCTCCAAAATTTTTCAGTCAGATGGTTTCTGGAGAGGGAGATGCTGGGAAGGGGTTGACTTGCTTTCCTCAGAAGAGTCAGCTTTCAAAGATACGGCTGGGGTGAACAGAGGCAGAACCAAAGGCAGGCTGAGAAGCCTGGGTTCTGGCAGGGTCCACACTCGCAGGAACAAAGAGCAGAGCTCTTCATAGATGCGGATCCTCTTATAGGTAGTTCCAGCAGCCTTGGTTCTAGAGGATATGTGGAATCCTATCCTAGGCTTTAAGTGGCTGCATAGAAGATACCCCTGGGTAGTCTGGGGATTGTAGGAGGCTTTGTGTTTAAGGGAGGATTATCAAGGGCTCCAAGAAGGGAAGCTCATGGAATCTGTTGTCTTGCGAGGGTTCCTCCATGGCCTCTCTTCCTGTGAGTGTCCTGGGTCGTGGGCCTGTAGAGTTGTGGGCAGCTAGGGAAGGCTGCAGTGAGGACTTCCCGGGCTGGAGGTTGCTAGGCAGTGAGGAGGTTTCCCAGGGAGACCGTGGATAGAAACACCATCTGCTACAGATGATTTAGTTCCGGAAGAGGCAAGGGAAAGAACGGAATGGTCCTTGCTGTCCCACTCAATCTTACGCCGCACATTCGTGCTGAGTATTCCGGCCAAACTTCAGCTGGGCAGATCTGAGGGCCCTGTATATGGTCTAGGTGTTCCAGGACCTGGCTTTCTCTTGGCTGTCCTGGTGGCATGTGCCAAAATCTCCTGTGTTGAGCAAGGGTGATAGGCATATGATTAAATACTTAGGCATTATCAAAACACCAACAGTTCAAAATGCCTCACCTCTAAGCAGGAAAGGGTGAACAATGTAAAAAATGACTTCACTATGGGAAACACATTCTGTGGAGGTAGAGGGGATGCTAATCCAAAATCAGGGAGGGAACAGTGGTGATCAGAGTGTCATTTACAGACTGGCTGAAAGAAATCAGCTAGACCAGCCCTGCTCCGTGCTGCCATCACATGAGGGCCTCAGGTGTCAGTAGGCTGCTGGTGGCCATGCCAGTGAAGTGCCTGGCTTTGACCGAGGGGAGAGCAGTTCTGAGTGCCTGGTTTCTGGATTTGGAAGCATACTCAGCCCTCTAGGACAGAGGATGCTGTGCAAACATTTTGAGATGTGGTGTCTTTTTAGGATGGGGTAAGTCACCAAGTACTTCCCTACATTGATTCCTAGCTCAATGTCACACTGAGCATCTAGTGTCCCGTTGGTGTCACAATAAGAAGCATCATGTATACAGCTGAAGAATCAAAGGGCATTTTTGCAGAGAGTAAAGAAAGAAATGGAGGCAGGAGGTGCCATTTTGCTAGCTGGCATGGACATCATTACCACCCCGAGGTCCAAAGGCACAAGGATAGAAAATCACGCTTCTGGTATTTTGAGGGAACGAGATAGGAAGGAGGGACCATAAAGTGAAAACTTTGGTTGTTGTTCAGAATTTAACACCAAATTAGAGCATGGCGTGTCCAGTATAGCTTCTCATTGCTCAGACTCAGAATCCAGAATATTGGGGGACCACGCCAATGTTGATAGACCACAGGCCAAGGAGAGAAAAAGAGTCAAGTGCATGCTAGGCTGGCCAGAGATTGTGTGTTGATTTAATTTAAACCCCTCTAGAAAGTGCATCCTGAGATTGAGTGCTCCCTACTTTCAAATTATTCTGTCTTCAGGCTCTGCGTGTGTACTTGTAAAACATACTGAGCAAATTGTTTGGGCGTCAGAAAAGTCCCCACAGCATTACTTCTCTGAGACAATAGCATTCTGAGGGCAAAGACAGAGTCACTTACTGCCAGTTATTTGAGTGACCTTCACCCTCCCCATCAGCCTCTGTGGTGTTCAGAGAGTCACAGATCCCAGGGCCCAGGAGCTCTTTGACCTCGCTGAAAGCCCCCAGGCTGGCTTATTGACACAGTTGACCATCAAGTGAGAGAATAGGAGAGGGCATGAGGAAATGAGGGAGGAACACTCAAGACTGATGAAGGGCTCTATACAGGAAGTCGTAGTCCTGAAGGACCCATGGCTGAGGACCGTGGGAGCAAGGGCAGCAGGCACATCGCTAGTCTTTCCTTGGGCTAAGGAGGGCCATGGACCTGCAGGGTCAGGCAGGGTTCCTCATCCCTTAAGACCTTTCATCCTGGTGCCATGGTGTCTTGTGTTGTCACTGCAGATCTGCAGGTGTTCTCCCCATGAAGTTCCAGTCCATGAGAGACTGACATTGCCCGTGGGTGGGGGACACTGACAGAGTGAGAACCAGATGCTGACTTGGTGGCTTGTAGCTCATGGAAGGGCAGACACTTTGTCTTTTACATGCCTTCCTCTCCCAGCAGGACAAGCAGAGGAAGGCATGTAGAACCCCCTTTATGTCTTCCAGGGCCAGCAGAGGGATGTCGTGGTTTTCCTCCAGGTTTCCCCTCTTTTACATTAGATGGAAAAAAATAGCTGTAGGCTTAGTCACAAGGTACGGTGGTAGGACTGTGTTTCCCATGTTGCTCTCAACAGATCCTGTCAGGGGAAGGACACTTCTTAGGAAGGAAAACTCCCAAGAGAAGTGCCAGGCTTGATGCAGCCACTTCACAGCTGAGTGTAATTTATTCAACATCTAAGACCTTTGATTTCTCAACCTGCAGATAGGGAGCAGAGTAGTATCTGCAGGAGGGAACAGATAGAATTAAATGATCTTCAGTGACAGGTACTGAGGACGTATACTTCTTGAATACATGTCCTGGAGAAGCATCCTCACTGGACTCTGGAGAGATGGGATGCTGCTGAGGCCACCAAGGCAGCAAGCATCCTCCAAGGATTAAGTCGCTTCCTATATAGCTTTCTTCTTCACGGCAGTGGTTCATCATTCTATAGACCCTATTCTAAGCTGCACACCCAGCCCTCTGCCTGATGGTCTTCTGAGGACCTGCAGCATCCGTTCAGAAATCAGGAAAATGTCAGAGAAGTTTCAACAACAACCCAGGATGTTTCATCTGTTCACTTGGAAGTATCTGTCACTGTTCCTAAGCTGCACCGTTTCTTTAGGTGATAGAAGGAAGACGGAGTTGGATATGTGGATGTTTCTCTTCCAGCCATTGAGAGGAATCCAAGGACACTCTCGATACTCCAGGCTTGCTCCTAAGTAGCTGCTGGACTGTAATCTGAAGGATCTGGAAGTTGGTGGCCTCTCAGGTCAGCTTTTCAAGGTAATAATAGCTATGATGTCTAACAGTAAACCCTACCAGTTACAGATACTGTATGTATGTTGTTCTAATGCTCCTGGTGACTTTCCACCATTGACACTTGCCCATTTTCTCTTTGATAGGGGAGGCAGGTTGATAGAACTCTGGGATCTTGCCCAAGGCCACCTGACTAGGAGTCCATAGAACTGGACCCATTTGACTCTGGGTTACACGACTGTAAGCCATGAATACAGGTTCTTTGCAGAGTGAGTGACAATGGTCATGCTTAAAGCCCCAGGAGACAGGGTTGAGAGGAATTGGCTGGCACAGTGGCTCCTGGCTGGTATGAGGTACGCTCTCCAGCCTCAGTTCTAAGATTTGAGGATGGGATGAGCATCCTTGTCAGTAGACTGACCCTCAGACCAGTGTGCTGGCATGCTCGGCTGGCACGCTCTGCAGTCTTCCTCCAGCATTCGTGGCCTCTTGATGGAGTGACAAGTGTGATTCAGCGCTGGCACTCACGGCAGCAGAGATGTAGTGAAATGGGAGAAAGGACTGCAATTATCTCTTAACACATCTCCACATTTCTCTGCTGTCAGGGCGGTTTTGTTTTCTGATTTATTTTGATCTGCTTAAAAATTAGTTGCTGCTGTGCACTGAGTATGTAATCCGTGTCCTGTGAGCTCGCAACCATCGGCTCAATGGAAGCCCAGCAATGCATGGCTTTTCTTGCCTCTCCTTAGTTTCTGTAAGGCTCTGTGTGTCTGTTGACTGCCTGTCTGCCATGACTCCTCCTCATGCTTAATGATCTTGTCGATGAAGCTTTCTGGAAGGTACATTCCCACGGTGAACATACCACCTGAACTGTGTTGCTCCGCTCCTCCTACCCTCACATTCCCAGCGTTCTCTGCTCTTCTCTCTCTGCCTCTGCAGATACCCCTCCTTGCTGTCCACCCCACAGGCAGCTCCTCCACTCTGTTCTAGCTGGCAGCCTGGCATGCTAAGTTTTCCCGGGGAGTTGAGAGCAAACATCTCATCATCCTACATGGGCACTGGCAAAGTATGAGTCCACCAAGTCTAGCTTGGTGAGAAGAGTGAGCTTATGGGACTTTCTTACAAATCACAGGTGAGGGGTTAGCACTGGTGATCCCCAAATTAGAACATCACTGCAGAGTCCAGCCCATCAAGATGAAGATCTCATAGACGTTGAATTATAGCATCCTGTTTTCAATTAACCTTCAACCTCTGAATTGTACTAGTGTCTCACCAGATCACTTGCAGCTGCTTAAGTGGGTAAAGGCTAGAATTTCAAGTGCGAGTCTCAAGACTTTTCCATCTCCCATTTACTAGGGAGTGTCAGTAGCTCCTATTATTACTACAGACCTGGATATAATTGTATTTTTCTCCTCTAGTTGCCATGGCTACTAAGACAAAATCCAAGATGGCAACTTATTATGCCCAGAGGAAAAAGTACCATACAACTCAGCCCCACATAGCCCTGTTTCCCACCAAGGATGTGCCACCTGTCCGTATTTCTGAGAAGCCTGATTCCATGGAGCAGCATGGGGCTGACTCTGACAGTCTCGGCCGCTGCCATATTCCTGGGATTCCTCTCTGAGAAGGTGGCAGTCTTAGACCATGTTAGTGCTTTTCTCATGATCAGGCCAAGATGAGAAGGAAGGCCACTTGCTGCAGGGAATTCTCACGTAGAGAAGGGAGCTGACCCTGTAGGTGGAGGGGACGGGTGATTTTCAGAGATGGATATTTATCAGAGACCTCTGTGAGGGGTCACCCACAATGGATGCTCAGCAAAGCGGAATCTTAGGAGCCAGAGGAAGCTTCGCATGTCTACGTTCCCAGAGTGGAAACTCAGGCCTGAAGGAGGAGGCAGGGTGGTACTCAGGACACACAGCTAGACAACCTCCCTGGGAAGGAACCCAGATCTCTGCTGCTGCAGAAAGGCGAGGGAGCTGCTTCTCGGCCTTAAGAGACAGTGAGTGCTGGGACTGAAGGTCT
The DNA here is from genome assembly GCA_021653895.1 of Mastomys natalensis. NCBI lineage: Eukaryota > Metazoa > Chordata > Mammalia > Rodentia > Muridae > Mastomys > Mastomys natalensis. The sequence continues at coordinate 607,532 of JAJTUV010000569.1, forward strand.
GCCCCTTCTCTGAGATTCTCAGTTTTATTTTTTTTAAATAAGTTTTGAGGAAGGTCACAAACTAACAAATATTTTATTACCAAAGATTTGCATTGCACCATGACTTTTCCTGCCTATTTGTCCCAGCTATCGAGGCCACCAATATAGCAAATAAATGATGCCACCCAGATCTAGCTTGGTGGGCCAGTGGGTTGTAACTTACGGGGGCATGGGTAACTTGATGGAAAACTGCACTTCTGGGCAATTTCAAGGCAGCAACATTTCTGAAGAGACCCAGTCCAGCAATTGCTTACCTCTGACAACCTCAGATGAGGATGAGAGGGGCCTCCTGAGGATGTTGATGGCCTGTGAACCATCATGGGGGTGCCAATGGGCGGTGTCTACTGGATATCGCATTCTCCTATAAGATGACAATGGCCAAGTCCAATCCAGAGGAAATACACTATGTTTTTCTTCTGGTAAGACCTTCAGCAGTGCAGCAACTACCTTGGATCAAGTGCAAGGGGAAGAGATGGTGACCCAGACCTCACCAGCTGTACTTCTCCTGATTACCCAGGGAAACCCTTAGGCATGTCTCTAGGATTCTGAGAGGGACGTGGCGAGAAGACATTGTAGCCAGGGCAGGTGAGCCTATGCATCCATCCTGAGGCACGTACTTACTTAGCGGAATGACTAAAAGCGGAGACCAGCTCTGTGAAGGATGGGACTCCCAGCAGAATGGCTGCTGATTGGGAACTATTTGGAAAGACAAGAAATACAGCATAAGAGACACAAGTTTAGCTGAAGTATACAGGAGTGGGAGCAGAGATTGTATGCCAACTAGGTGCTCTAATCAGAATACTGAAGACCATAGGGACTAGTGAAAATCTCTAAACTGTGGCTAATCAGAGAAATCATGTGGAGTCTTCAAACCCTAACACCTCTGTATGGCTTAAGTTTCAACACAACACAAGTTACTGGAAAATGACAGCCTAGAACTAGGCTGTCAGGTACTATGCCTAGTACTAATAGTGCTTGCACACAGTATAAATTAAACAAATTACACACACACACACACACACACACACATGCACACACACACATGTATTTGCAGAATGAATGCATGTTAAAGAGGGAACAGCACAGTTCAGGAGGTTTCAGAAGTGGGCATGTAGAAATATAAGATAAGGAACCCAAACCTTAGGGACGAGGCTGGAACAGGCCGCAGGAGAACCAGATTTGAGAGTTAAGACTAATCAGCCTTAGAGACGGAAGGGCAGACTGGGTGGGAGCAGGAATAGCTCCAGGTCCAAATGAGGGCGCAGGTGGATGAGCAGACAGCAGTTACGTGGTTACATTGACACTGGCAGACCTAGCCCAGCCGAGGTCCTAAGGGATGTCGGGAGGTTTCCTGTGGCTCTTTAACACACAGAGTAAGTATCAGATGACATATTGGTGGAGGGACAGTGCCATTATAGTGCTAATGTCTACCACTTAATGGGGGCCACATGAGGGAATTACACATTTTCTTGATCTGTCTCATCTAATAAATTCTGGGTACATTTTCCTTGATGTGATTTTAATAGACTCACGTGCATTAAAATTCCCCCATAAATGCATAGAGCAACATTCCTTTCTATGCCCAGGCATATTTATCAGTCTCTGCCATTTGAGTGGTGCTAGACAGATGGTGATGGTCACTTGTCCACCCCAGTATGCAGTTATCCTCTACGCTAGCATCTTTCAGGGCAAGGAACTGTCTGAATAAATGTTTCTGATATGGAGTAACTTATCCTAGAACATAGCCTGACCTCAGCAGGCCCTCAGCAGCCAAGGCCGCTCTGTCTGCATCAGCTTAATGGGGAAGTCACTCTCAGCTTTCTCCCATCACCCAGTAAGGTGAGCCGTGCCTGTGCAGGGGCTGATGGAGACAATGGATACTCTCTGTACACAGCGTGTCAGCCAGCTGTGCCTTGAGCTTGCTGCTACCCTGTCCTGCCTCTCTTGAAGGAACAGAGACACCGACTATCAGGTTGTCTCAGGTCTCAGTGGAGTTTGGTTTTCTTCAGCTTGGTCATCTGCTTTGAGACCCTACCGCATGCTAACAGATTTGAATGTGTTCAGGTCACAGGATATAAATGTGGCCGTAGACTTGGGATGGGCCTAACAGCTTGAGATGCCACTGAGAGCCAAGTCTCTTCATCTCGTTCTGCCTGCTTATCCTTAACCCTGTTGGCTGTCTGTACTCAGACCTACTTTCTGTTGGTTGCCAGGAGGTGGACATTGTGACCTCTCCAGCATTGTGACCTCTTTCAGGGCAGGAATAACAAAGAAAGTATTAGTGTCAGTAACACTCTGCCTTCTGTTTACCCAGAAGCCCTAATGAGATAATATCATCTGAACTTCAGCATGCCCCAGTGTCCCTTGGGAGAACCTTGTTAAAATACAGGTTTAGATGCAGCAGATCTACAAGGGAGCCTGAAGCTCTGCATTTTGACCGAGTGCAGAGAGCAAAACAGGGCTGCTGAAGCTGGATCCTTTGGAGCAGCAAGGCACAACGTTTGTCTTCATGTTGTGGCCAGAATTCACTCACAGAGTAACAAACAGCTGCAAGGGTGGGGACAGTGCCCGGTGCCCTTTTCAGCTTTGATAACAGAGAGCCAAAAGGAGAGAGCAGCAAGAAGAAAGTTCAGTAGCCAGGCAGTGTGAGCCACAGAAGCTCACTGCAAAGGCACCGGTCACAAAGGTGGCCTCAGAAGAGCGAAGTTCCCTCCTCCAGCCTGTCCTACCCAGCCCATGGTGACACAAGCCAGTCTACAAAGTTACCAGAGCAGGGATCTTACTTAGGGAACCTCATTAACATCAAATAAACCTGACACAATAGATGTTGGAAACCAATAAATGTTGGTTAGCACATGGTGTCAAGCCTGCCTTTCAGACTTTATGGAGATCCAGTTTACCCAGGGAATCTGGTTAAAATGTAGATTTTGGGCTCATAAGATCCAGAATGGGGATTCAGGATGTCACATCTGGAGCTAGCTCCCCATGGAGGATGTCACCAATCCTGGCTCCTACTTCTAATGGAAAGATCCCAGGACATGCAAAACCAAGTCGACCAGGACCTGCTCTGGCAAGCGGAAAGCTGTTGTTAAGCATACCAGTAGGCAGACCCGGGACTTGGGCCCCATGGTTGGGAATGGGGTTGGGATGAGGCCTAGCATCCGTGGCTACCTCTACATGTGCCACACCAAAAGGAGCATTCGAAATACACGCCTACCAGGTAGTGTTCCCAGCCTCCTCTGGGACTGGCTTTCTAGAACAGGCTCTCAGCCCTGGCCTTAGGGAATGTTGCCTGAGGAACCTGGAGACCTTGCTGTTCAGCTCTTTGGGCTGTGATTAAGGGCAGCAAGCTGCATAGGAAGACCAAAAATGAAGAAAAAAATTTTTTTTCGTAAACATTTGTCCCTATGGGAAAAAAGCTGAATTCTCAAAAGTGGATTTTTTTTTTTTTTTAAATCAGGACTTGAGTTACTGGAATTTCTTCTGAATTAGATGCCAAACAAAAAGTTTCATGTGGTTTTAGTTACACAAGAGGCTGCTGTCAGGATGGAATGAACGAGAAGAGATGCTGAAAGAAAAGTCAGCAAGGAGCCATGGGAACCCTAGGATGCTGCTGCGAGGAGCAGCTGGGTGCCCTGCCCATTGTAGGCTGTGACTGCCAATATTTCAGGGAGAGACCCAAGCACCCATCTCTTTGCCAGGATCAAGAGGAAAAATGAATTGAAAAGATCCATTAAAGTGAGGCTTGATTGTGTCAGACACGTACATGTGCAAGCCATTATCATTGCTTTGTAAATGACCATTCATTCAGGGCTTCACCCTCTAGGGGGTCCTGTTTTATTTGCCTGCCTGCCTGCCTGTTTGAGCTGCGTGCAGCCCTCAGTTCAACTTTGCTCCCATAATTAGCATCCTTGGGGGATCCCCAGGCTTAATTTTTCTCAGGGCATAGCTTCCTCCTAGCTGTCTTCCTTGTCCTCACAGCACGGTCTCCTGAGTTTTCCAGACTGTCCTCTGGTGGGATTCCTCCTGTCTCCTGCCAGCCTGCCTTCTCTCTAAGTTCCCTGCAAAGCAACAGCCACTAATTGATAGCAGCAGCAAGTGACTCCACCCCTCCAGTCCACCTGTGGATGCTTGCCCACCAGGAGCTGCACAAAGACCCCAGGACTAGGGGGACTAGGATGGCTCAAACACAAACCTTTCATCCAGTGTCACCTCAATGCCAGCCAAGATGGAGCTGCCATGGAAGATTTACAGTGGGCTAATACTACACACTTTCTTGCCCTTCTTCAAAGCCACTTGGAACATTCACCAGCATCAGGCTGGTTGGACCCACTTAGAAAGGAAGGAAAGGTAGAGTGGTCCAGGACCTGAACTTCAAGCAAACCTTCACCATCTTTCTGTAGGCCTGTGCCGGCAGCATACATGAGCTTGGTGGACATCTCCTGGCAGTTCCCTCCCCCAGGTGGCTTGACCCAGTTCTAGGAGAGGCTATATTCTGGAGCTACAGTGGTGCTGCCTGAAGCAGAGACTTCCACTGTCTGCCCTGCCCCCAGCTTCCCTCTCTTCTGTTTGGAACTCTTGTGTGCCCTTTATTTCTGCTTTTCTTCTTGACCTGTTGCTTGTGTGTGCCTTCCAGGCAGGCCTTTTGCTGGAGGATGAGAATTATTAACTTTTGAGTCCCAAGAATACCACAATGGGGAAGGGAGGGGTCAGTATTTTCCCACTGGGGCTGGGGTGTGGCTTTAAAACTGCACAGTATTTCGGGATTTCATGTGTTTAAACCATCACCTTTTAGGGCTCCAGCTGCCTCATTTTATAACCAGAAGGCAGAGGCCTGAAGAGGTCTTCAGAGTCTGGACTTCTAGGTAAAGTTAACATCTCATCTCCTCAGATGAATCTCTGCTGGAGGCTAGAGCAAGAACGAACGTTTACCAAAAGCTGGGCCCTTGACATTTGTACTTAGCCATTTCTGCTTTTGCATGTGATTTGTCAACACAGAAAGCCTTGGGACCAGACTGGCATGTCTGCCTTTGCCTTTAAAACTGGAGTCAGATCATAGACCAGCAGGATTGGCTGGCTGTTTGCAAGGGGAGGGAACAGGAAGTAGGAACCTCCTGCTCTTTGGTACAGGTCAAGGGATACCCTGCATTCTGATATTAACAGAAGAAAATTCTTTTGAGTGAATTGAACAGGTGAAAAGATGCCAGAAGCAGGATGCCAGATAGGAAGGACCCCTGTGAGCGGAGACTTCACCAGTGATGTGAGGCTGTTGACACAGCAGTCTCTCTAGCTTCAAGGAGGATTTTCTAAGGAAGTGCCTGGAATTGGGTGCCATAGTCCTTGACCTGTGAGCTCCCTAGCTGGTGGTGGTGGTGTCAGGGTGTCAAGTGAGCAAAAGAGTTCCCTAACTCTCAGATTCCACAGAGCAGCTCTTTTCTGAAAGGGTTGCCCAGGGGTGGTCTTGATTTCTTTGTCATGTTTTCTTCCACTAAAGGACGGCACAGCAGGATAGTGTATTGCTCCTCAGCTAGCATTTGCCAACAAATGTTGATAGTGAATTTCCCTTATACCTCTGTCCTAAGGACCTGACAATCCCAGTGGGACTTTAAGTAGATTTAAAGTTCTTGTTTTCTTGGAATAAAATCCAAACTTTGGGGGATCAGGGTCATATAAGCAACTTGGATGCTGTATGGCTGACCCTTATACAGTGGAGGCACCAGGATACAGATGCAGGGAGTGCTACAGAAGCCTCCTCCCCACCACTCCCCACCCCCATGGCAGCCCTCCTGCCTCAGCTGGGGACACAGGTGTGGACACTATCAGTGGCTTGGTTTCCTGGCACTTTTAACTCCTTTCTCCCTTCTTCCCAAGGAATGTTCTAGGCTTGGGGAGCATGTGAGAATGGTCCCCTTCTCGCTTGACTTCTTCAAGGGAGAGGGGCAAGAACTGAGTCAATCCTTCCATTAGGACTGTGATCCAAACATCTGTGCTATCATGGTTGTCACTGAGGTAGTTCTGTGCAGAATACACTTCCACAGAAACAGTGCAATAGACATGAATGTGACTTGTTTGTCCCTGGGATTTAGGAAGATTGAATCCACAGAACATACACCCTGAGTGGTTGCTTTATCCCATATGGTCCCCCTTTGGTGTTACCCATGAAAAGCTTGGTAATTCAATGGCCAGGTGCCATTGGCAGTGACCCTGTGGAGTTTTTTTTTTGTTTGTTTGTTTGTTTGTTTGTTTTTACGTTAATATTTCTCATCTGTGGTCAGGCCCTATAACCATCCAGGCTCTTTAAACAAGAATTTCCAGGCTCTCTGTCTGATTTGGACCATCTGGTCTCGGGTCACCTGGAGGGTTTGTTGGCCACAGGTTCTTGGTGGCTCTGGGCATGGCTGGGAAGTCAGCATTTTTAAACAGCTTGTGGTCAGGCTGAGCTGCTGGACTCACACCATACTGCTTTGATTCAGTTGGACTCTCCACAGACATGATCTGGGCATCAGAATTTCTTCAAATTCCCCAGTAATTCCAGTGACCACCTGTCAATAAAAAATTATTTCAAATCACCAACTAATCACCTCATCTGGTAAGCGTTCAGTGGTCATGTTGTTCGGGTCTATGTTGTGAGTGACAAAACCTCTGGAAGTTCCATTGACCACTGAATTATGAAAGACCAATGGGAAGAATTAGGGCATCAATGAATTGAGTGTCTTTGATTAAGTATGCATCCAGTCTGTCCCCTATGGGAAGGTAAGTCCTGGGTAGTGGACAGAGTAGTCATGAACCAAAGCACCCTGGAAGTACCGGCTGGCTCTCTTGCTGTTGTCTGGTGGCAGACAGACTAGAGGGAATGTATGTGCATCTGGAAATGAGTTCTCAGCGGCAGCAAGTGCTATCTCTCCAGGACAGTGTGAGGGCATTGTTCTTAGTGGTCATCTTGTGTTTGCTTGACTGCCCAGCGATGTGTAGCTGGAGGTAGGAAGGGAAGCCAGCAACCTCCAGAGGCAACAGTAGAGTCATCAGAAACTCAGGATTTTTATGAAAATCTACAGGACCGGGATAGAGAAGAACTAAAATATTGAATGAGTGTGTGCTGGCCTCAACCATCTTACCCTTGGTGTATTTAGGCCTGTATTGAGTGTGTGCAGTGTGTCTGCAACGCTGGGCACCCAGGCTACGGCAGTGGGTCCCTGTTGTCAGGGAGACATCTGTGCTCATAGAGGCTGCTGACCTGGCCATATGAGTGATGCTCCAAAGCACCAGAGTACATGAGATAACGGTTTAGGATTCTGAGTGGTTAGCTGAGATACTGTTTAAAAAGAAGCAGCTCTTCTTTTCTGACACCGTGTGCTCATACTGAGCCCATGTTAGTCTTTATTCGTAAGAGGACATTTGTGTCGGGTCATATAGAATCACCGAATGTTTGCTTTTAGAGGTCACCCTATCCAGCCCATTTGCTCTAAGCAAGAAGATACCAAAGCTGTATAAGCTATAGACATGTGGTTATATTTGTGTGTCTTTCTGGCAGTAAAGCTTGATGCAAGGCAGCCTTCCTGATGACCTACCTAGTACGTCACCTTTCCTGCCATCTTCAGAGAAAGGAAGCCAGGTCAGGGAAAGTTTCTGGGTCCTTAGGACCAGGAGCCCTCCCTCTGAAGAGTTAATATTTTAATTGGCCTCGCAGAGCTGAAGTCTGCAGGTGGGTAAGCGAGGACAGGTGGAGAAGCAGCAGCCGCAGAGAACCTTGTGGCCAGCACCTGCTACCTCAGCAGATGTCATGGCAAGTGGGGACTGGGGGCTGACTGTGACCAAGGGGAAGGGAAGATTCAATAGCATTGTCCTCTGGGTCCTCCAGGGGCAGCAGGGCAGGTGCATGCTTTTAAAGACAGATGGGCTGACTTTTTCTGCGTGCCCCATGGTGGGGCATTCCCTGGGGAAGTCATGGGTCAAATACCTCAGAAGGTCAGAATGAGAAAAGTCTGGTGCGGGACAGAGAAAGTGCCCTCTTTGCAGCAAAGAGATGAGCCCGGCTGATGAGTTTCCTCACCTAAGGATACAGACCTCAGAAGGTGACCCAAGACCTGGTGAGATGCCGTAGAAACTTCCGTGTGAGCTTGGTTAATGGACTGACAGGCAGCCAGAGGAGCTGGCACGCCTGACTTTATTAAGGAGACCTGCTCAGGGCTGTGCTCCCAGGGCCCCTCCTGTATAACTCAGGGTTCCTCTGCCTAGTGTCATGGGGAATGAGACAAGTCGAGGACTTGAAGCGGTGTGCAACTTTGACCTTTTCTGAAGCAGCTGCTGTGCTACAGGTGTCCAAGGAGTACTCCAGGAACTGGATGTACGGTATCATCTGTGTGTGGCAGTATCTGTGGGATGCAGGCATGTCTTGCCGACTCCTATGAGAGAGCCTTCTCTGGCCTGCTTGACTCAAGTGATTCATGAAAAAAAGAATGGATTTAGAGCATGAATGTTCTCTAGACTGGATTTAAGCCCCATTGGTTTGACCAGTTGCCAATCATGCACACAAGACTTTTAAACTGTTTCCTTAGTGTTAGGAGGTAGTACTGAGTGTATCAGAGTTGTTTCACAGATTTTGAAGTATCTGAAGCACCTAGGAATATGTCTCGTACAAGAGGCTCTTAGGTGGTAGCCCTTATGAAAATAAGAATACTTAAAAGTTCTTTATTTGATGGAAAGTTTGGAAATGGAAGTTATTTAATGAGAACTGTTCAAAATCAGAACAGTAGTAACCTGGATCTCAACATGGAACTGGACAGGGAATTTTCAAAGTAGGCTCCCCTTGCAGCCCACACATAGAACTTGCCAGCACCACCTACTGGTAGACTGTGGGAACTGCAAGCTCCTTGGAGACCTGGCTTCAGCAAGAGCAGGACTGGTGGAGAGAGGAGGAAACTGGTGGTTTGCACCCCTTTACTTGAAACGGGGGTGCATGTAAATAAGATGTTAGATGGAGACTTTTGGTCTTGTTCTCTGTCTAAATAGATTTTTATTAAAATTTGTCACTTGGCTGGCAAAAGCTGGACACAATGTCTGTGGCAGCATTTGGATGCACTTTCTCAGGATAGACCAGGCTGTTTTCTATTTACCTTCTGTCCCAGAAGGGGTTCCCAAGGCACTGGTCATCTCTGCTTCAGTGGCCTGTGGCCTTTGTTTTCTTCATGGCAGTGACACTCAATGAAGAATGGTCCTAGAAGTCTCCTCCCCTCCCACTCCCACTTCTCCGCCCACACTTCCCCCTACCCTTCCTTTTCCTTCTGTCCTCCCCCTCCTCTTCCACCATGTCTTCATCTTATCTGGATTCTCCCAGCGGCCCTCAGAGATCCCTCACGTGACACGCAACTCCACGCAGCCTTTGGTGGGTGCCCCGCTGGGTCTTCCCAGTCTGCCCCCCCTGTTCTCCTTACTTACTGCCAGCAATCCCCCAACACCTCAAATCATTCATTTTAAATTTGTGTGCTGTTCTTCTTCACTTTGCCTAACCCATCTCAAATGCCCTGCCACCACCTCCAGCGCCCATTAAAGTTTCTTTTAGAGTTCTTCCTCTAGGACGCTTCTGTGGCTACTCCTCAGCCCAGCGAGTGCCCTTCCTGTGGTCTCACAGCCCTTTCTATGCATGCTATGCAAACTTGTCTCTCTTCCTAGCACAAGGGAGTTTTTTTGTAGCTCTCTTTACTCCCAGTTCCTAGCAAAATTCCCTAAAATAGTAACCGTTCAATGAATGGGTGCTGATCTGGATGATTCTGGCTCGGCTTGAGATGCCGAATAGGTAATAGGGGACAAGTGATATAAAAAGAATTTAGGGGTTCAAATTAATGGCAGTACCTGCCATGTGCTTGGGACAGGTCAGCCACAGCATCAGACCCCGTTGTAAGCATTATGTGATGTAATGTGATCACACACAGATTGTTATTGCCAGAGTGGCGGGTAACTGAGAAGTGCCATTCCTTCCCAGGACACACAGCCTGACCTCTGTTCCAGTGTCCTCTGTCAGAGTGCAGGGCGATTTGGTTTCTTTCTGATCATGCTGCCTCCTTAGCCCTGTGATAGGGAACAGTCTCTGCTAAAGCCAAGAGAATGGAAGAGGTGTCACATGCCAGAGTGGCTGGGAAAATGAGGTTTTTCATCAGGTGTCATCAAAATGGATGATTTGTTCCCTGTGCCTTCAGGACGGGAAAATGAAAAGAGAGCAGGGAAGGTATGTTGACAGATGGGGAGTGAACGCAAGTGTTTGTCCATGCTAATGGAGTGGGGATATGATGGGTACTCTGCTCTAATGGGCCTGGGGAACAGTTACTCAGCTGTAAAACCCAGAGGCAGAAGACGCCAGAGCCCGTGGCTGCAAACAGTGACTGAAGCATTTCCACAGCAGTCTAGTTTCATGGGTTCAACAGGGAGGTCACAGACAACAAGGTGCTTGATATTTAGGGAAACTTAGCCTCGACATCGGCCTCTGCCTCTTTGGGAAGTTCAAGTCCACCTGTGGCACTGCCCCGAGACCTCTAGAAGGCTGGAGGAAAACTTTGAGGGTTAAAAGTGATGCAGGCTCAGCTTTTCTTTCTACTCCAAGGTCAACTCAAAATACCCTCAACGGAGACCACTCAGTTCCCACCTACTCCACAGTGTTCTTTGTTCCAGCCCTCTGTCTGAAGTTCCTTATGACACAAGACCATGCTAATTTATTACCACAGCAAGATGGGAAGGAGAGGGATGCCAGGATGACACTGGGCATAAAGAAATACAGAATCCCCAGGGTGAGAGGGTGTTCTGTGGTCCAATGGATGTGTTTTCTGGGAGTAGAAACTTCTCTTCTTTGTAAGCCCCAGTGCTTGAAACTCACCAATGTGGCTTCCCTTGGCACAAGTTCTTCCTAATCCTCCAGGGCATTAGAACATGCCCATTAGCTTGTATCAGAACCATCTCACTGCGGATCACATGACTACTGAAGCAACTCTGAAAATAAAGTGCTTGTCTCCATCACCATTTGGCCTTGGGAAAGATCCCGGTTTGTGGGGAACAGATGTCTACAATGGGATGACCGATGTCTGGCTGGGAGGGAGGCACCAACTTCCTGGGAACCCCTGGCCATGCATGTTTGGGAGCGTCCTTGAATGTCGTCCCTTCAGTCTGCTCCGCGATTCTGTTAATACTTATTTTCTAGAGGCAGGACACATAGCATTTGGGGCAAGGGACAGTCTGAAAGAAAGCAGCCTGGGTCAGGGCCATTGTTCCATGCTAGCACTGCGTGGGCTTTGAGAGCTACAGGCTCTCAGATACTGTAGAGTTCTAAGGTTGTCCTTAGTGAACACGTGCACTAGCTTGGCCCTTCATGTGTTGTTACTGTGGTTATTATATTAATTCTTCAGAGACAATGGGCCGACTGAGAAGATGTGCTGTAACTTTTGCCTCCTGAAAGGGTGCACAGATAGGAGAGTGGTGTACCAGGTTGTTTCTGTCTCACCCAGATGTGCATTCTTCTCGTGATCACTACATGCTTGTGGAGTTAGCGAGTGACATTACAGTCTCCAAACACTCAAGGTACATCTTTAAGAATGGCAGGTCCTCTCTTCTTCATAGTATAAATATGAACATATATAAGTATGTGTATTCATGTATGCCATATATATGAGTATTTCTCAGTACCCTCTTCTTAGGCCTGTGTATATAATGTATATCCATTTGTATCTTTGTCTAACCATTAGATATGTACAAACATGTGTTGACATCCTAACCTTTCCCAAAAAGCACACACGTGTACACCCATACACGTATGTAAAGAAAGACACGCATGTCTTCCTCTGAGGAAGACGGCAAACCCCTCCTGTTACTCACTGGGTTGTTATGATGCTTACATTAAGGGAAGCTTTGAAAAGACCTGCTTCCTGCCTACCAGGTGTACATGCCTAGCAAGGGCTATGGGCCTTTAGCAAGGAGCAAACGGTTCATTCCATGATTCGAGTTTAAAATTTAAATATTCCTGAGGTGAAAGGCTTCAATGATCAGTATAAAAATAATCTTATTTATTTATTTAGCCCTGGCATTGGGAAACTAAAAGACCAGAGTCTAGAATCCTTAGACTTACAAATGCTGGTCCCAGAGCCATTTGCAGCCATAGGATTGGGTTTTGGTCACCACTGGTCTTGTGTGGACCACAATTGACTGTCCATGAATCCCTGATCCCTCCTAGTCTGTTCTCAGATCAGCATGGAGGACAGCCACTCAAAGGATGAGCCACTTTCCAGAGACCCAGCTTTCTGAGTTTGGGAGTGTGAGACCATAAATCCTATTTTATATACTTCACCTAAAGAAGCTAAGGGAAGCCAGTGGGGGCATTGAAGAGGTGAGCGTTTAGTTTTGAGACTAGCCAGAAATGTCAAGGACAGCCCATGTACACTCTGGTTACGTGGGAAAAGAAGTTTCAAAGGCTGAGATTGAATGGCTAGAGTCTTTCATCCTCAAAAGGACAAGGCTATGAGCTACACAGTGGGCTCACTGTGGACCTTTGAAAGTGCAAAAGTTGTGATCCAGAGCCCACTTCTTCCTTTGTTCTGCTCACTTTCCCCAAATACTAGGGTTTAAGTTTTTGTTTTGTTTTGCTATCATCCTCCTCTTCTTCCTCCTCTTCCTCTTCCTCTTCCTCCTCTTTCTCTTCTTCTTCTTCCTCCTCCTCCTCCTCCTCATCAGTTGCTTTTAGAAGTCCTTGGAGTGCCCCTAACATGCAGCCAGTGTTGAGTTCTACTGAGTTCTATTGAGTTAATGGGAATTCAGATCCTAGGGAGGAAGGCTGGCACACCATCCAGCTGTTTTCTGTTGCCTACTGGGGCATGGGCAGTAAATGCTGACTGGTAGTCCCACGTCAGATACAGGCACGACCTAATTCAGTGCTGTGGGCAGTGGGCATTCATCCAGGGCCAGGTCTCTTTGAACACAAATGACCATCAGAATCACCCAGTGGTCTGAGGAAGAGTTTCCAGGCTCCGCCCCAGGTAAATATCTTTTCTTGTGGTCACCATGTGGCTTTGAGGCCCGTCAGGCCCATGCTGATGAATGCTGGGAGCTGGACAAAGTACACATCTCTTTGAACTTTGGACTCATCGTTCAGTAAGTAGATGCTTCAGCTGTACCTGTCTCACAAAAATCTTCCATGAACAAGAGGAGGAAAGGCACACGGGATGTTTGTACATCATAGACATGCTATATATACAACATTACCATTTCACATCACGATTAAAATATGATGCTATGTACACAGCATTACCATATCACCAGCACGATTAAAGTATGACTCAAATAGACTTGACAGGCTAGAGGAGGAACCTACAGGATTTAAGAGTTACAATAAGTAATTCTGGCCTTGAAGCCTGAGGCATACCTAGAGGCAAGAGGCGGGTAAATTGGTTTTCACCTGAAATTTAAACCAGAAACTTCCACGGGGAGAGTTAGAGTAACATTGCAAGTGTCAGACTGGAGACATACTCATTAGAAATAAAAGCTTTTATTGAAAAAAAATAGCCAGGTCCTGATCTCCATCCCAACAAATCAGTTTGCATGTCTTTATTGAGTACTGGCTGCCGCACTTTGAGGTACTGGTGCCGCAGATGACAGGGGCCTTCACCTCTTTCTGATAGTCAGCACCCTGAAGAGAGGAGGAAGAAGAGGAAAAGGAGAAAGAGGAGGAGGAGGAGGAAGAGGAGGAAGAGGAGGAAGAGGAGGAAGAGGAGGAGAGCATGCGTGCCTGAGTGCTTTTCCAATCACCTGGGCCATCCTGAGCTGAAGAATTCAAAAGTGGGAACCAACTGAGCTCTGAAGAGAGTTAGAGAAGGCCGCTGTGGGAGGGGAGGTGCTACAGAAATACAAAGACTGGGGTGGCAAAGGAGAGGTCTTAGGGCAGCAGAGGAACGGTAGTTATGGGGGATAGCGAGCAGCCAGGCTACTTGGGAGGGACTGTGTGAGTACCGTCACCTTGGGGCTGCATAGACATGGGTATCTGCCTACAGCCTTCTGCCAGCTGCCATGGTCTATGGGCATGCACAGCTGTTCCTTCTATGAGTAAGTTCCTTGCTGGGTCTGTGGTACCCAACATTCTCAAGAACATTGTCTAATGATCTGGCAGCTGGGGTAGGGAACAGGATGCAGAGGGCCTTTAGCCTCTGCATTACCACTTAGGCATCCGTAAACCTCCCGTCCTAGATGACCAGCCCCACATCTTGCTCTGCTACCTGTAGGTTTTCAAAGTTTCCTGACCCTCGGTTAGAGGTTTAGAAACTGGTTAAGCTTCATCCCTTAGGTTTATGAGCAGGCAAGGTCTTCATTTGGAGTCAGCAGCTGAACAGAGACCAGAGAATATTTTCCCACAGTTCCAAGTTCATGATTTGCTCCAGGTCAGGAGCAAATGGGCAGGTTTTTATGCTCATGAGGACCAGAGGAAAGTGGCAAACCCTTCTCTCTCCAGGAGAGCCATAGAGATGCTGAGAGCGGCCTGAAGACTGAGTCCTAGGAAAGACCCACATCATCTCTATGGCATCTCACCATATGTCTGCACCAGTGCATATTCTGAACCCCTGCAGTAGAGGATCCTGCAGAGCAAAGCAGGGCAGACAACCATTGATCTTGCACCGGATAGAATGCAGTCCCTGTGCCTTAGAGAGGGGCCCAGTCTGTCCTCAGTATGTGAAGAAGCCCCAGGATCCAGGTGTGGTTTCATATTGCTTGGTTGTTTGTCAGCTGGAATTTAGGGTGAATGGGGTTCCTGTAGAAAGGTACTGTAATAAAAAATGATTGAAATGACTAGGGGGCTGTATGGAGATATTTTAAGTACTTTTCTGGGTCAATTACTTTACAAATGGAGTGCGATCCCATGGATGTATTAGGAAAATGTGAAAACTTTGGTCTGCTCACGTGTGTTTAGTTTTCTGGCCAAAAATTCTGCTTTTGAGGCTAGGCGGTGCTTGGGATTGACTGGTGTCCTAGTTTGCTTTCAATTGCCGTGATAAACACCATGACCAAGAGCAATCCTGAGGAGGGCTGTTCACTTCCCAGCTTGTCATGCAGGGAAGTCAGGACAGGAACTCGAACAGAAACCTGGAGGCAGGAACAGAAGCAGAGGCCCTGGAGGACTGCTGCTAACTCCCTGTCTCAGCCTGCTTTCTTATACAGTCCAGGACTACCCGGGCTCAACCATCTCAACTAGCAGCTCAGCATTTTCTGTGCTTCCGATGCCTTTGACCTTCCAGGCCCCCAGGAAAGCCATTGGTAACATGGTAGGAGGAGTTCATGCTGATAAGGAATAACTACTTCTTCTCCTTGGCATGTCTACTTTGTCTTTAGAAGGGTTAAATGCACCATTAGCTTCTTCCCCAGAATGTATCCAGACCTATTTTTAGTACTTTGAACATGTTGACTCTTACATAAGATTCATTCAGTATATATAAACTATTCAGTAAATATTCCCTCGTGAGAAGAATGGTATTTTGGTCTGTTTGGTTTCTCAGCCCTTTGCTTTTTAATTTAGGGTCACCAGGCATAGCAGCTTTGCCTTGGTGCTAGGATGTTGGCTAAGTGTCTGGGCTAGATTTTGGTGCCCCCACAGTGGCAAGGAACTCACTCCAGCCCTAGGGGCTTCATAGATGTAGAGAGGGACAGCCGCATACGGAGCCATAGAGCTGGTTCTTCATGTCACAAGGCAACAGGTCTGGTGATGGAAACCACTGGATGGGGACCATCTCCAAGAACTGCCTGTCTGGGCTAGATTCCCTGTTTCTGACCCCTCTTATCTGTATCTAGCCAAGGATGGTGACAGGCATCTGGTGTGGGAATGCTGAAACATTAACTGATGGGAACTATAGTCTGCCTCAGAGGCGACAGGCTTGGGTGTTGGGACTGGCATCCCATTGCCTTGAGGATTAGCTTGTTAGGGCTGATAGATCTACAGACCATGTCCCTCAAATGAAGTTGATTTTCCCACAGATCTAGAGGCCTGAAGTCTAAGGCAGGATTGCTTTCTTCTCAGGCCTCTCTTGGCCTGTAAATGGCCATCTCTTTGTGCCTTCATGTCCCCTCTATTCTTTGTTATCTGTTGACAGCTAAGTCTCTCCTTCGGAAGGGACATTAACTATATGATAAGTCTATCCAAATGACCTCGTTTTAACTTAATTACCTCTTTACAAACCTCACCTCTAAGTATGGTCACCACCTGTGGAACTGGGGCTTTAGGATTTAAATGCAGGGCTTCCATGCTCACACTAGACTCCACCCATGTTGCTGTCTCCACAGGTGGCTATTCCATGGAGAGGTGCCTAGGCCTAATTCCTATCTGTGAGCTAGAAGAGGCCTTGGAAACCACTGTGATCCCCCACCCCGGGTTTGGGAAGTAAGCCAGTCCAGGAAAAGATAGGCCCTATTGCCCCGACTCTTACCTGCTTCCTACTTTTCCTGAGCCCTGGATAGAAGTTGAGGGGACTTCCTGCCAAGCCACTTCTCCCAGCTAGGGATATATGGTGTCTCCTAAGCAAACAAGGTGAGATGCAGGGGCAGGCAGCTAGGCCTCCCTCACAGCCAGGGAGCTGGAGGGGGAGGCAGTTTGTCACTTCTGTCAGAGTGCTCTTAGAGTTCAGACAAGGACAGGTGAGAGATGTCTGCAAGGGCTTAGAACTCCAGTGGGAAGTGGAAAGTGAAGGGGTGGGGTGGCTCTCCCGAGCTGCCAGCCAGGGAATGTAAATTCATGTGCTCATATGCACGTGTATATGACATGGTGTGGGGGACTGAGAAAGTTCTAGAAGATATCAGGAGAGTGACCTGACCTAGGGGAATCTGGAACTACAAACCTCTCTGGGACAAGTAGGTGGTTCACCTGTAAAGAAGAAATAGCAATAGCAAAACTCATGGTCAACACATTAGCCTAACACGACAGAAAGTTCCCTAGTAGGTTACCTGATGCTGTGCTATATAGTGTTCCCCTGTGCGGAACAGTTCAAGGCCAGAGACAGGGCTCGCAGAGCTGGTGAGGCAATGCTATTTCTTGTGACCAAGTTTCTGGAAAGGCAGCTCCTACGTTCCCTGGCCCCCATTGTGAAAGGATAGAGGACAATTGAATCCAAACTCCCCAGCAAATTCCTGGAGGCTTCCTGGCACTTTCAACCATTTGAGAATGAGCCTTCTGCCCTGCCCAGGCTTCTAGTTCTAAAGATGCCCCGAACCCTGACATTCAGAGAGGAGACGTTTGCACAGTCCTAGCACCTGGCCTAGGCTAATTAATAAGCCACGCTAGAAAAGCAGTTACACGCAGAGGCCTTAGCTCTGCAGAGCCTTGGAACAGGCAACTTTTCTCCAGGTGAACAAGTACTCAGTGAACACGTGGTTCTGTTATGTTTGTGGGGAAAACTACCCAGTATGGGCACCGCTCTGAGCTACTTAGAGAACTGGTTGGCAGGGACACCTCAGGGGCTATTCAGACAGCCATCTTTTTGGGTCTCCTCATCCCACATAAGTGCTCACATGGCAGGGATATTTCTCTACTCAATCTGGCCATTTCTGTTGCCTTCAGCCCCTGCCTGAACCCAGCAGCTTGGGAGGGTCCCCGAGTCACTTCATTAACCTCATCTCTTTTTACCCAGGAGAAAGCTGAGGTTCAGGAAGGTTTGGGGACTTGTTCCTAGCATGAAGCAAAGGTTGCTTTATTTCATGGTAGCATGATATGGAGTGAATATCTCTCGGCTCCTGGCAGACGCTCCCTTCCCAGATGACAGTGTGACTTATTACCTTCCCTCCTCGACTAGACATACCTGTACACGCTCTCCATCGTCCCACCTCTTGCTCCACTGGGCACCTTTGTGGAGAGTCAGACACAGCTCAGTCTTCGCCAGCCCATCTGCATCTCTCATGAATATCTCCCTGCCTCCTAGCAGGCATGATGGTGGATAGTGCGAACAATACAGGCATCCTTCCAGCATTTGCTATGCCTTAGGAACTATTTTAAGCCAGTTGCTTTTGCTGGCTCATTTACTCTTCCTATTGTCCTTCTCCATTTTCTAGTTGAAGAAATCAAGGAACTAAGGGTTAAGGACGTTTCTGGAAACTATATTAACTTGGGCTTAGGTCGTCTCATTCTAGGCCCATGTCCACAATTGTGTGTATCTTTCCATAAAGGACCCAGTAGGCTACTCACGGTGCTGAGTGTCAGATGACTAGTCTGTGTGGGGCTTTAGACCTTCTAGGAGTTCTGATCGTGTTCCTTAGAGATGTGTTTCTCAGCTTCCAATCCAGGAAGCAAGCTCTGAATGGGTAGACATGACTCCCTTGCAGCCTGCATGGTACCCTCAGGGATAGCCCAGGACATCCTGTAAGGAAAGCATGATCAGGAGGGCCTTCTGGTTGCCACAGCAGTACCTGCAGGCTCCAGAGATTTGTGTGGGGAGTCCTCACAAAGAAATAGTTTGAGACCCAGCATTTACATAGTGAGATGGTGACCTTTGATACCACAGAATATAAAACTGAAAGAGGGCAAGCCCCCAAATAATTATTTTGCTCTCCCTCCCTCTAAACCCTCAAATGCTCACTGTTTCCCTACAGTTACACTCTCAGCATATTTGACACCATACATCTGTAGATTGTAAATGCTTTCCCAGAGAACATTGGGTAAAATTTACTTGTGAAAAGCTCTTCTCATCTAAAAACAAACAAACAAACAATAACAAAACAAAACAAAAAACACTTGTGGGCTTGCTGGCTTAAGAACAGGCTGAACACTGATTTGCCTACCATAGGACTTATCAAGTCCATTACTACACCAATGTCCTTTGGTGGGGAGAGGGGAACAAATTCAAGCTCAGTTGATACACAGAAGCCTTTTCTCTTATCTCACATGCAGTGAAGAGGATTTTTCAGGTCTCTTTGCACTGCTGCAGTGATAGACAACTAAATAGTGTCTATTGCCCAGAGGAAATCTGGACCACCCTGGCCATCCAGCACTCAGCTGGACCAGGAGCCATCCTTCTGCCAGCATCCCTTCACATCCTTGAGCATTATGCCTCTTGTTTCCTCCGGTCCCAGGGTGTATGCTGGGGACATGCATTGCTATGAGTCTGGTCTAGATGCAGGCAGCCCTCAGGAAGTCCTTGTGTCCCGTGGAGGCTCTTCCAGCTCTCCACTTTACTCTAACCTCTTATAGGCATGTTCTGAGTATGTTACTTTGGGAATTTTATTGCTAAAAGAAACTCTTCAAGTTGCTGATTTAGCTTAACTCCATCCTTTGGCAGTTGAGGCAAATTAAGGCCCCATGCTGCTCAAGAGCTCGCACAGGACCCGGCCTCTCAGAGCTGCAGAAATAGGATTTAAGCACAGCTGCCTACCTCCCAGCGCTTGTGGGACTCTGGACTATGGAGTTCTGCCTATGCAGAGGTGCTGGGCAGAGATGAGTAGCTTTGAACTTCCTTTGTCAGAGTTGATTGTGCAGCAGAAACGCCCAGGGTGCTTCCTAAAAATTACAGAACCGTCCATCTCAAAGGATCAGAACCATATGGGATGGATCCAGGAACATCACCCGGGGACAAATATTCGTCCTTTAGTGGCTCTGAAATGACCGCTGAAGCAGAGGCCTGTGGGGCTCTCTGGTGGATGTGAACACACAGGACATGAGGGGCAGCCCCTCTTGCTTCAGTTCACTTTATGTAGCAAGCTCTAATTCCGAAAGCTCAGTGCTGTCCACTGTGGCAGAGTCTGAGAAGTTAAGTCTGCAAACAGAAGCTGTGGAACTGCAGATTCCTTTCAGTGGGTCTAGTTCAGGGGAAGAACCCAGGCTGTGTCTCCAGGGGTTAGCGCTCATCCCAGGCCGCCTGGGAACCTGCAGCTGTGCCGAGCACACCCCCTTCTCAGTCTTCCAACCTGTGGCTTCCATGCAGCTTCTCTCCAGAGATGCCCTTGGATGAAGCTGACATGCCCAGACGTAGTGATTATAGCAGCCACTAAACACCACCACTAGAATATGAGGTTGGAATCTCAGGCCCATGATTGCCCAAGTGGGCTGGAGAGAGAAGCTAGGCCTTTGGCTGGTCAAGCACAGATGACACATGACACAAGCAGCAGCATCCTGATGATTGTTGAAATTATTCATTTGGTTTTTGGCTATTGAATTCTACAAGTTCCTCACATATTGAGAATATTGATCTTTTGTGAGATTATACGCTCTGCGAATGTTTTCTCTCGTTTCCTAGAGTGTCCTTTCTTGTTGAACCTTTTCTATTCCAATGTGATCTCCCTTGTATATTGTTTTGCTTTTTTTTCTTTCACAACCAAGACAATGAGCCTTGTCAAAGAGCTCTTTTCTTATGTTTTCTTCTAGTGGTTTTACAGCTTTTGTCTTACATGGAAGACTTTGATGGAAGTGTCCCACCACATTCTCTTGCCTGTGGGTTTCCAGACTCGTGGGACAATTTCTGGAAGAGATTACCTTTCCACTTTCTGTGTAGTGTCCTAATTCCTAGTTACCATTAGTTACTTTCTTCTGCACTGTTCTGTCTGATGGTCTGTGTGTCTGCTATGCCAGTGCTGGGCTGTTTCAATTGCTTTGCCTTTAAATACAGTTAAAAATCAAGAGCAGTGACACCTCCAACTTCTTTTTAATGAATGTTTTATCTATGTGAGCTGATAATCAGGGTAAGCACGGGCTTGAGATGGTTAGTGTTCACTGTGAACTTGTGGAAACCCAGTCACCTGAGGGCTTCTGGGGCTGGCTGTGGGGGCTGTCTTGATTGGATTAATTGAGGTAGGAGAATCTGTTCACTATTATGGTGCCAGTTCCTGGCTGGGGATCCTGAGCTCTATAAAACAGGGAAAGAGAGCTGAGCTCATATGTCCCTCCCTCCCTGTTCCTTTGCTGTGGATAAAATGTGAGCCGCTGCCTCAGGCTTCCAGTGCTTCCCTTCCATGTTGGACTGACTCCTTGAGCTGTGAGCCCAGATAACCCCCTTTCTTCCTTGAGTTGATTTTTTTTTTTCAGTATTTTATCAAAGAGACAGGAAAAGACACTAAGACAGGCCTGAAGGGCCAATTTATGCTAAGTACACATCCAGCCAATAGGAAGAGCAAAAGGTGACCTCCATCCCTAATCGCCAGAGAAAGAGAAATCGCGACCACATAGTGCTGTCATTACATGCTTGTAAAGGTGTCTGTTTCCAAAAACAATAAAAAACAACAATAACAAACAATTCACAAAAAACAAACACTGAAACAAACCCTGAAAGGCTATAACAAATGTTGTTGAGGGCATGGCAGATATAGAATTCATGTGTAGTGCTAGAAATGTACATTTGCAGAGCTATTATGGAAAATACTACAGAGATGCATTTGAAAATTAAAAATTGAAGCACCATGTGACTCAACAATCCCGTATCTGGGTACATGTCCAAAGGATGTTAAGACTGTCACCAAGAGATGAAAGTGCTCCCTCGTTCATTGCTGTACTAGCCACGATAGCCCTTTGGCTATTGTGGAGACAGCATGGAGCCTGTTAAGAGATGAATGGAGGAAGAGAATGTGACTCATATACGTAGACAGAATATTTATTGTTCAGCTTTAAAGAAGCAAATACTGCCATCTGTGACAACATAGGCAAACCTGGAAGACCGTGAGTAAATGAAGTAAGCCAGGCACGAGTTGGACTCTGTCTATATTTGTGTATGGACTCTAAAGATGCCTTGGGGAAGCATAGCATGGACCTGTGGCTACTAGGGTTGGGGTACTGGGAGGCAAGGGAAATGGGGAGCATACCAAAAGCACAAAAAGAACAGCAGAGACACATAGACAGCTGAGCAACCTCGAGAACTTCTGGGGTTTCCAGTCTCTAGAGTTTCACCAGAGGCCATTCTGGAAACCCCAGTGCATCTCTGATTCAGGACATGGTGACCTAGGAGTCCATAAAATCTGCATTCAATCCTTGCTGCTTGGTTCTCAGAGCAACTTGTCTCACTGTCTGTCTGCTGTGTGGAGCACCTGGTATGCAGAGGCTCCATGGGGATGGCAGTCCAGCAGAGAAGCAGTAATATCATTTTATAGATTAAGAAACAGGCATCAACCCAGGTCTGCTAATAAGGGTACCTGCCCTTTCTCTCCTCAGTTTCTTTAACTGGAAAGCAGGGTGGTACCCTGTTCCCACCTTCTTTTGAGAATGCAGAATTCTGAAACATATTATCAACAAATGCAACTGGCCTTGTAATGAGTAGGAGGAAAATACCATTGACAAATAGTGGTATTTTCATAATTTGATTTGTTCAGAGATGCTGTAAACCCTTCAGCATTGCTGAATCATTTGGAAATTTGCCTTCCAAAGGAGCAAATGTTAAGTCTTTTTTCTACCAACCTAGACTTCCTGAGATTTGGAGAGGGAAATGATAGAGAAGGCAGCCTGAAGCCTATGGTGATATGTAGCTCTGTCCTAAGGCAGGAGGGTGAGCAGAGTGGGATCTGAGGTCTTTCTGGTCATAGGAGCTTTTCCTTCAGTGTGAGCCTGTTCTAGGCTGTGAGATGTACCATTGGGTCCAACAGGTGGAAGATGACAGAACACTTCCCTCTTCAGCAGAGCTCAGGGATAGGGCTGGGACAAAATACAAAAATTGTAAGAAATAGATCCTGATTGTAAGTGCGATGATTGTTTTCTCCAGGTTTCTCTGCTTGGCATCCAGGACACCTGCCTTGCTCAGGAGACAGCCTGTGCTGCAGTTCAAAGGGGAGCTCATAGTGCCTTGTCTCTATCCTGAAGTGTAGCTAAACTGTACCAAATAGCAAACTTGGGCTCTTTCAGCTAATGACTTCCAGATGCTGGAAGCAGTGGCCAGTGGAATTTTATTGCCCCAGTCTGTGGTTCTGGGCCACATACTGAAGGTAATTTGGAATGTAAACATTGCAAGGCATGTACTAGAATTAATTAGAACTACCCTGTGTTCTACAGGCTTCTAAGCCTACAATGAACTGTTTGCGTGAACACCAAGACAAGCTGAGCAACTGGAGGTTGCAAGAACCTTCCATTGTCACTACCTGCCACCTTTACCTTCCAAAAAAGCCATGTCACAGGACCTGAGCTGACCTATTTGCCTAGGTAGTCACCAATCCTAGCCTAAGAAGAGTGGTTCCAAGATTCCTATGTACCACAAGTGAAGAGCAATCAGTGCAAAGGAAGCATGGCTGTTCATCACATGTTCATATGGAACCAATCACAGGCCCAGAGCACGTTACAGACTTGCCAAAAGCTTATTTAACCGTGGATGCAAATGTGCATATGGACAAGATTGAGAATGTCCAATGGGCATGGAAAGAAAACTATGGCATCTAGTACTTGGCTGATAAAACTAGAAATAGCTTCTGGGGTAAATTTTAAGTTCACTATGGCATTCAGAAGTGACAGTGTGAGTGTGTTTAATGTCACCGAGCTGCAAACTTAAAAATGGTTCACGTGGTGAATTTTAAGTTACATATAGTTCACCTCCTAAACTAAAAGGCAGAATATTCAGACAGTAAAAGTTCTTTAAGATTATATAAACAGTCAGAATCTCTAGAATATTTCTCTTCTCCCATACTGTAGGAAGGCGAAGTCAAGGTTCCCTGGGAACTGTCCCAGGCAGTGCCAGGATATTTCAGGAACATGATACCTGAAAGCGACACCCTTAGAGATGAACAGCCATCCACATACCCCTATGTCTTTAGAGTAGTGACTTTTAAGGCCAGGAGCTCTAAGAAAATCCAAGTAAGTGGTGATATACAGCTTTGTAGTTTTCTGTCATTGTAATAAAACATCTGAAGCAAATGGCTTATAAAGAGAAAAGGTGCAGAGTTTGAAGGATCTGGTCCGTTGTTTCATACTCCCATTGCTTAGGGCCCTGGGAAAATAGTATATCTGAAGGTGTTTGTGGCTGAGAAAAGAGATCATCTTAGGAACTAGGAAACAAAGAGAAAAGAAGTATGAGATCCCAGCACTACCTCCAAAGGCATGTCCTTACTGGTCCAACCCCCTCTTATTAATTCCCACCTTAAAGATTCCATTATCTCTTGTCTTAGTCACTGCTCTCTTGCTGTGAGGAGACACCATGCTCAAGACATCTCTTATAAAAGAAAACATTTAATTTGAGACCTGCTTATAGTTTTAAGGGTTAATCCATTATCATTGTGGTGTCGAGCACGGCAAGCATACAGGCAGGTGCTGGGGCGGTAGTAGAGATCTACATCCTGATGCACAACAGAGAACCTGGGCCTGGGAAGAGCCTTTGAAACCACAAAGCCCACCACCCAGTGACATATCTCCTCCAACAAGGCCACACTTACTCCAACAAGGCACACCCCCTGTCCCTGTCAAATAGTGCCACTCTCTGTTGACTAAGTATTCAAATAGACAAGCCTATGGGGACCATTCTTATTTGAATTACCACACCTTCTAATAGCCCCACTTTAGGGGCTAAGCCTCAACACATGCTTATTTAGAGGACACTTCAGATAAAAACTGTAATGATCAGTACTGACTGTAACTACCACAGGGCTCTGGGAGTCAGATGGCTTAGTTCAGCTCTGGAAGGAGAGGAGGGAGGCCATATTCTTCAGTGCAGCTGGGTCGAGTGTATTGATATGTACACAAATACTAACTTCTTTGTTGATGAACCTAATTGTTGAAGATTTCTCCTTAGGAAGCAAGATTGTGTTTACTGACTGCCCGTCCACCTTCTGCTGTTATGGAAAATTGTGTGTCAATTCCTGTTCCAACGGTTCTTTTGCTGTTGCTCAGTGACTCCGATCCTGTCAGAACCTTCATTTGCTCCCCTCGGTTCATTCAGATGATCTTCATGTGACTTTCATCCTCAGCATCTTCTCTAGGTATACAGCAGATTTTAGGGTAACTCCAGAATCAAACCTAACATGAACAGATTAGGTGGGGAAAAGGAATCTTCTCTGTGCTCTGTCCTCTTGTATACCAGTGTCATGCAACATTGATGTTCAGATATTATCTATCACTCTTGTCTTTAAAAAAAAAAAAAAAAAGCATGTGACCATCTCAAGCTTCCAGTTGGTTTTATGTGAATGACTTCATTAATCGGTTTCAATTCTGAAATTAAATAAATTTAATGTATATCCAGAAGTTTACCGCCAGCTTCACTAGGATGATGTCAAGATCAGTATATTTACTGCTGAGACATCACTTGTGGTATCCTCCAACACCCTTCCCTCATTTTCATCTGACTTACAATGTTCTGTCTCTCATAGTTTGGTGATAATGTTGGATGGGATTGGACAGGGAGTATGATAACCTCCTTTGTTGTCACAATAAGCCATTAGTTGGCCATAGTACCAAAAGATAAGCTCTCAACTCCAGGTCACACCTGGTTGTTTATCCACCGTGTTTCCAGATAATTGGACACCGTATTGGACAGTCTCGAAGTGCAGCGTGAGGTGGGTGGCCAGTCCATTCTGTGGTCTGTGGTCATCGTGAAGCATGGGGTGGGTGGCCAGTCCAGCCCATAGTCTATGGCCATCTATGAAGACGTTGGTTACCCTCGATGTCACTGTCATTGATGATCCAAATGTCCCATCTCCACCCAGGAACTTCCCTTCTAGCTATTCATAATGCAAACTGGTGCCTTTGAGATAGATTTCTCCCAGACCCTCTGGACCTAGCTTGCATGTCTTTGGACAGAGAAATAAAGGTCTAGATAGTTCTCTCCTTCAAAGACCATTCTTGTAATCAGAAAAGAAATGAAGTATATGGTAGTTTGGGGATGACACTTGCTTTTATTGGTTCCTTAGCACAGTGTGGAATGTGTTCCCTGACTTTGAAGAAGTCAGGCTCTTTGTCTCCAATTATGAAAATGCACTGGCTCCCTCCCCACTTAGGAGAGGGGCCTAATGGGAAGAAGTACAGCACTCAGGACTGAGGGAGCAGCACTTTTGGCTGAAAAGGTTCTTACTGCTTTTTATCTACAGGCACTTTTTCAATTAAGGAGTCTCCTCTGAGATGATCTATCACCTCCCTGTCTGATAAGGAAATAATTACCATCAGAGCAGCTCCATTACACAGCTCATGTCCTTCCCATGCTGTGGACAGTGGAGAAGAATCAATCGCTTCCCACTTGCAGCCACATCTCTGTGAGCATGGCTTTTGCAGCTATGGGTACCAACTTTCTGCAGGCTCCTGATCGTTCTACCTTACATTCTACCTTTTTGGTAGTGGAGTTTGAATACAAGTTCTCAGGCATGGTAGGCAAGCATCCTGCTGCTGAGCTATATCCCCACCCTCTTTGCCCTCGTTCCATGCCTTCTCCTTCATGGTCTCTTCTGGGCTAGGGACAATGGTTGGACATCTGTCAGTGTCATCTCCTGCCTCTCCCTGGTCTGAAAGCCAGCATCTTATGAGGCTGTAGCCCCACTGACCTGCAAGCACTGTTAATATATTCAGCTGTGTGTCAATACTATACCAAACTTTGTTAGCACTGATGGTTAATATTCTTTGTCAGCTGGATTGGATTTGGAATCACCTAGGACATACACCGTGGGAATGCTGTGTCTGGAAGGGCATTTCTAGAGAGTATTGTCTGAACTTGGAGCACTGTCCCATGGGCTACCATTGCACACTGAATATAGGGGGTGGGGGTGGGGTAAAGAGAAAGCCAGACGAGCACTGTGGCCCCTTTCACTACTTCCTGGTTGGTATCATGAATCAAACTGCTTGTGTTGCCATGCCCTCCCCATCATTATAGATGCATTTCTCTGAAAAGTATACCTTTTATCCCTTGGTTTTATCCATGTATTTGGTCACAGTGATAAGAAAAGTAGCTATAAGCACTGCCCACCACGATGAGAACAGGGCAACATTTTTTAAAAAGCAAAGGGACTGTTGTAAAAGCACCAAATTCAACTTACCAGCCTTTGTTCTTTCTCCCTCCCTCCCTCTCTTTTAAAACAGGATATCACATATCCCAGCCTGCCCCCAGACTTGCTATGTAGTTCAGGCTGACCTTAAACTCCTAGTCCTCCTGCCTCCACTTCTGCAAGTGCTTGGATTTCTGGCATGTGATACTTACCTAATATTTTAAAATAGAGACTTTAGCTGGACAGTGGTGGCACACGCCTTTAATCCCAGCACTTGGGAGGCAGAGGTAGGCAGATTTCTGAGTTCAAGGCCGCCTGGTCTACAGAGTGAGTCTCCAGGACAGCCAGGGCTATACAGAGAAACCCTGTCTCCAAAAACAAAAACAAAAAAATAAAATAGAGACTTTAAATTTTGGAGCAGTTTTATATATGCATACAGAGTATTATGGTGGCATTCACCCCAAATTACTCTCTGGCATTCTCTTTCTTTCCCCATGAAAGCCTTCTTCCCACTTAGTTCCCAGTGATTACATTATTAGAAAATGACACAACTCCTATAGTAACTGTTATTAGTCATTAACTATTTTTCCCACAAGGAAAAAAGTTCATGAAGGACCACCCCACTCCTCAGCCCTGCCATCTTACCTTTAGAAGAAATTCAGAGACTGTGACTTGTCAGAACTCACAAGGATCTGTCTGAGCATGTCACCTAGTTATTTTCCCATTAGCCCCCTGAGGGCCCTTCATTCTGAAGGGTGTGAGAGAAGAGGGCGTGGCTCCTCCACACCCTCTCCTGCGCACAGAACTTCCTCTGAGCTGCAGGGGTTTAAAGCAGGGCAGGAATGGCCTTTCCTCTGTACCTAGAGGACTTGGGGAAGTGTGACTCCCTGCTCTCCCGATGAAGAGGACCTGATTTCCATCCATGCCAGTAATAACTGGGGAAGGAGAAATGAGCACTTAAGACTGAATTCATGAGGAAGCCCAGTCTCCTCAGCTAGACTGATGGATGCCTGGGGAGAAGGTGGCACACACTTGTCCATTGGTTTTTCTTCTGTCACCTGGCCTTTCTTTGTTAGAAAGGATTGTCACCTTGCTCTCACATCCCTTCAGGCTACAGTTGCTTCTCATTAAGGAAAAGTGCCCTGTGCCTCTAGCCTGGAGCCTAAAGCTAGCAGTGTCCCCAGGTCACCCATCCATCTTCCTCCATGGACATGAAGAAGCTTGAGAGGGGAAGAAACACTGCTGATTGCATGAAGATCGAGTTCAAGCCTTTGTTTTGGGTGTGCAGACAGAGCTGACTGAGAATAGACATGCTAAATTCATTAGGTTTGCATCTTAGTCAATAGAGCCTTGATTCCTTCTCTCAAACAGAACCCTTGGGGATTTTTACTTAGATCTCCCAAAAATGAAGTGCTCTGAGAAGGGAGGAGGTGTGGTTATTTGGCCAAAGTCTTGCATTAACACAAAAGCCCAGGAAAATCTCCTTTTCATGAGGGTAAAAAGACAACAGAAAGGTCAGTGTTGTGTTGCTTCGATGTTGAGTCTCCTCCTTCCACATTCAGTCCTCAGGATAAACATCACAGCGCCAGGAGGCAGGACTGTTCTTCACTGAGATTGGAGACCTGGGCTCTCTCCCAGAAGGTTCTAGAATGAGAACCAGCTCTAGCCTGCTTGTTGTCTACCAGTGTGGGACAGGCGTCTAAAGTTAATCTATCTAGAGAGATGGCAGGGCAAAGCAGTTAAGAACAGTTTAGAGTCGACTTCTCTCTTTGGTGCCACTTAGCTGTGTGTCCTTAGGAGGGGGCCCGTGCTTCTCTGAGATCTCCATTTCCTGCTTGATAAATGGTGGCTAAGTGTGCCTGTCCCATGGAGCTGTTCTAAGAGGAAGTCAGTGCCTGTGACGTGTGGTGCGGGTAGGGAAGGTTGAGAGCTCTTGACTAGTCTTATAGAGGTAGGAGATGTTTGTCAAGCGTCTGCTATGTGCAGACATGGGACCAGACAGCACAGGCCTTCATAACATCTGCTTTCTGCACCACAGAAGCTTGCCCACTTCAATTAGGGTTGGCCATTGCTCAAGTGTTTGCTTCAGGGACTTGGTGGTCCTGAGGGAAGAGGTTTAACTCAGGAGAGTAGCATGCATGTGACCACCAAGCTTTAGAGACCTCCATGGCCCCAAAGAGATGCCCTTGCTCATTAGTGCACCAGCAGAAAATGATGCGTCTGCTATGTCAGAGTCTCAGTGTACTCATATGAGTATGTATACCTGTATGTACACATATCTCCTCTACAAACTAGGATGCACTGGGAAAAGCATATATCGATAGAAAGATGGCCAGTGTCACAGGGGAGGAGTCAGCCATTGCCAGCCAATTGTTAATTTGATTTTCTGGGTTAAATGGGATTATTTAGGCAAAGTACTTAAAACCGAGAATTTTTTCCACATCCACTAAGATGACTACCATTTATTTATTTATTTATCTATTTATTTATTTATTTATTTTTGGTTTTTTGAGACAGGGTTTCTCTGTGTAGCCCTGGCTGTCCTGGAACTCACTCTGTAGACCCGGCTGGCCTCGAACTCAGAAATCCACCTGCCTCTGCCTCCCAAGTGCTGGGATTAAAGGCATGCGCCACCACTACCCGGCTGATGACTACCATTTAGAAAACAAAACCTACAAGGTCATTGTGGTGCATGCCTCTAAGCCCTGTACTCAAGAGGCAGAGGCAGGCAGATCTCCGAGTTCAAAGCCAACCTTGTCTACTAAGTGAGTTTCAGGAGAGCCAGGGCTGCACAGAGAAACCTGTCTCAAAAAATCAAAATTAATTAGTTAATAAGTCAAATAATAATTAATTAAAATAAATAAACCCCAAAGCAAACAAGAAATAGAAAACAAAGGTGGCTAGGATGTAGGGAGACTGGATTCCTTCTATATTTCTAGTAGAAATGTAAGATAGTATAGCTACTACAGAAAACAGTATGGTAGATTTAAAAATAAATAAAAATATTAATTTCTGTACATATCACCAAAGTAAGAGAAAGTATGGTTGTCATAGAGATACTTGTACGCCGTTGACCAGGGCATCATCACAATGTACAAAGGGTGGAAATGCTCCAAGTGTCCATAGACAAGTAAATGAGTGAGCAAAGCCATGTGTATATACAGTGTGTTACTACTGTGGGTATTAGTCAGACTTTAAAGAGAAGTATGTCCTGACATAGGCCACAACATGCATGGTATGATGAGCCTAGAAGATACTATGCTAAGTGAACCAAGTGCCCAAGAAACCAACTTCATAGGGATAGCAATAGAAAGAATAACAGTTACTGGGGCCAAGATGGGAAGAGAATGGTGAGTTCATGTGTAGTGAGAAATTTCAGTTTCTCAAGGTTAGGAGAATTCCGGATACTGATTTTAGAATAATGTACATAACACTACTGAGCTTGCACACTTACACATAAGTACAACAGACACGTTTTATAATATGTATCACCATGGCTTAAAAAAAAATATGTAAGGGGCTGGAGAGATGGCTCAGTGGTTAAGAACTCTGGATGCTCTTCCCTAGTACCCTGGTTTGATTCCCAGCACCAACATGGTAGCTCATGACTGTCTGTAACTGCAGTTCCAGGGGATCTGATACCTTCTTCTAGATTCTGTAAGCATTTCATGCACACACTGCACAGACATACTTGCAAACAAAACACCCTTACACACAAAATAAATCAGTTAAATAAACATGAAAGAGTTCAGAAATAACTCCTTGCAGCAACCGAATCCAGCTGAGCCTTAGTCCGTTTCTGTGTCAGTCACAAAGTACTCAAGACTGGGTAATGCAGAAATAAAAATTCTTAGATCAGGGTTCGGGGATGGGGGAGGGAAGGTTAAAGTAGAGTAGTAGACTCTGAGATGGCTTTGTAGGCATCTCATTTGTAGGAGTGCTCTTGGGAGGGGCATAGCATGCCATGTGACAAAAGGAGTCAGAGAGAATGGGCTCAACTTGCTCTTGTATAAAAAATGCTGAGAACTTACCAGGTTCCCACGAGGTCTGTGTCTGTCCCTTCCAAAGGCAGCATGCTTAATGACCTAGCTACTCCTCACTGGGTTCTACCTCTTAAAGGGTCCATCATGCCTCATGCTGCCACACTGGGAACCAGACTTCTAACATGGGAACCTTGAAGTATCAACCTCATGCAAGGCCATAACAGAGAGAGTAAGAATTGTGGTCCAGAGCGGACCTTCTGGTAATTGGACTTGGGAAATTATGGAGGAGAGAGACTCAGGTCAGGGACAGCCCCACTGCTAGGTCCCTTGCTCACGCAGACAGCATGGAGAGATTTCAGGAGCACAGAGAATAGCACACATCCCTTTTGTTTCATAATCAAATTGAAACAGCCCAGGGAGAGGCGTTATCACCGTGACTTCAACTCATACTAAGGAATGAGTACTGACATCCTGTTTTAATTAGCGGAGAGCGGCTAGGGACACAGGCCCGAGGAAATGTATGTTCCTACTCTGCTGTGCAGACACAGTGAGTGTGCATGGCGTGGACTCTGGGGCACAGCTCAGGGGCATATGGGGTGAGGCCTGTGTCAATGGAGTGAAGCCACTTAGAATAATTGGCCTGTGATTTGGAAGGTCCAAGACTACTCTCTCCCGATTCTCTGGGTCAAGTGTATAAGGTGTTCTGGAATAATCTGCAGGGCCTTCGCCTGTCTTTATTCTTCTGGTGCCCATGATGCTTTTTGTTAGAACTGTGAAGTGTAATTACAGACCTGACAGGCGACAGCAAGTCAGAAGAAATGTCTTACTCGGTAGACACTGAAACAATAATTTTAAGCAAGGTGACAGTGGAGGACTCTCTCGAGCACGTGGGCCATTTGTGAGCAGCACCAAATCCTCAGATACAGTCATTTCCAGGGCAAGCAACTTCCCTCTTAGAAGCTCAGGTAGATGGATGCCAAGATACTGAGATCAGTTTGCCTTTATCCCCAGAGTATGCAGCAAGGCAAAGAGTGGTGTCACCTGCTGGTCCCCCACCAGCCATCATCATTCACCTTCTTCAGCACTGCCTCTGGGATCCGGCTGCACATTCATACCCATGGAGCTCCTGCATCGAGGGTCATTGTCTAGCTCTGGCTTTGCGGAGGGAGCAAAAGGGGGGGCCAGAGACCGGCAGTGGCTGCTTTTCTATCTTCCTCTGAGGCTAAGAATGGAGTAACTCAGAATCAAGTGCCTTTTGTGACAGCAGAGTATTAAAGACATGACCTGGGAAGTGACTTTTCTGTTAGGCCCATGGCAGCTAAGATCACACCATGGAAGTCACTAGCATGTGCCTCTTGTCTGGTCAGGACAAGCGACAGCTCTTAACAGCCTACAGAGCAAGAAGGACACTGAATAGAGCTCACAGTTCTAGGAAAGCTGGTAACGACACAGGCACAGCTCAGAAGACAGGACTCATCCTCAGAAGGCATCCTCACTCAACACCCTGGCTTCCCGAGCCGCTTTTGTCCCTGGCTCACCCCATACCATCTGCCTGACCTGTACTCCCATCTGAGGGGATCCGTAGCATGAGAGAGCTCAGGGACGGCCAGCCTCTCAGCTCTCTGCAGGTGCACTGCTGGGTGATCAGTTGGGCACTGCTGCTGTTCTGTCCCCTCTAAGTAGACTGTTTCTCGAATGTTCTATTTACTCTTTGATTTGCTCCCTCTATGCATTTTATTTGATTTTTGATTTTCTTATGTGCCTATATGAATGATTCCTACACATATACCTGTGCCCACAGAGGCCAGAGGAGGAGGTTGGATTCCTTGGAATTAGACAGTTGTGAGCCACCAGATGAGGGTCCTGGGTATTAAACTCTTTACTGCTGAGTCATCTCTCCGCCCTTGTGCATTTTACTTTGATTGGGTGTCTACAAGTGTTAGACCATAGAGACTGATTGGGCTGAGGCAGGACACTGTCAGAGTGCCTAAGAGGAGGGGCCAGGACCTGTGATCGTTCTGCTGTGAGTCCTCAAACATTTCTGAGGAAACTCCCATGAGCTATTCTACTCTCGACCCCAGCTCCCCCCCCTGTAGTGTGCAAGTCCCTGGACCTGTGGGTTTTGCTGGAAGCTGGCCTCTTTATTCCCATGGCTTTTATTTTTATTTTCAGGGGTTCTCCAATTCTACTTCTACCTGGGTCCCTATTCAGGCCATGGGATGTCCCCTGCCAGAGGACAAGCCTCTTTGTTACTGAGCTTTGGGCACTGGGTTCCAAACTCTCCAGTGGTTTAATACTGGAAATTAATTCTGCTGCATCTGATGCTAATGTAGGCTTGCTTTGACTCCCACTTGTTTGTTGAATGTATATGTGCGTGTGTGGTGTGTGTATGTGTGTGTGTGTGTGTGTGTGTGTGTGTATGCATGTATATGAATGTATGTTTTAGTGAAAAAGAAAAGCAAAAGCAGCAACCCAAATCTTAATCCTCATCTGTCAAGCATCCGCGTATGGCTTGCAGGCTGAGAAATGCACACAAATCATTAAATAACAATTATCATAATTAGCAGGGTGTGCATATGACTAATCACCCTTGTGCCCAGCGCTTCCCATTTACCTTGCCAGTGGATTAATGGATATTGTGAGGCTATATACGAAGAAGATGATGTCTGGTCTCTTTGGACTTCTTCACTCCAAGGCCATATTCTTTCTCAGAAAAGGTGTCACAATTACATTCTCTGAGGCTACCAGTTCCTGCCCCTCAGTCACCCTCCACCTAGGATTCAAGAAAAGCACTGCAGCTACCAGCAGTTCAGGGGCAGCCATGGGCAGGCACACAGGCCAATGCTTCTGGGGTCAGGAGTGGGTAAGCGCTGCTGTGCCTGGAAACCAGAGTACATTTTACCCCACATGCTTCTCCGATCTTATGACACATGAGATCCTGCCCTGCCAGCTCTCCTGTAGCCCTCACCTTATTAAGGGCTTCAAGGGCAGGAGCACTGTGGCAACAGGTGGTTTAAGGTCATGGATGGCTGGGGCTACAGCCTAAGAGCACATATTTACAGTTGCTATGATACTAGGATGAAGGGGGTGTGTCTGTCCTCTTCCTCTAGTCACAGGGCAGCCAGCCACTCAGACTCCCCTTGGCTGTGGTGACACCTGCAGCTCTGACTGTCTCCCTATCTAGTGACAGCTGAAACCTCTTGAATCCTCTCTGTCCATTTAAGAGTCTCTTTCTGCCTAACAGAGGTACTGTGGAAGGAAGAGAGACTATGTAAATCTTGGCCCCACGCGTTCATCAGCTATGGGTGGCCTCTGCTGTCTGCCTTCAGCCAAGGCAGTATTAGTTTTGCAGCCCCTTCCTAGAAAGTTACATGAGGCAGGGCCAATTTATTATCTGTACAGTGGAGACTTGAAACTTCTTATAAAGCTGAAGGGATGATGAAAGGCGTTGATGGCCAGCGGTACACTGACATGGGCTAACCAGTTAACCAGTCCCGATGATGCTATACACCGACTGTGAGTCCCATGTGAACACCTGTATGTTCTGAGAGTAGAGCAGTGCCTAGACAGGGCTCACACGTAATGCTGTAGTGTGTGTGTGTGTGTTGTGTGTGTGTGTGTGTGTGTGTGTGTGTAAGAATTGTAATATGGACCAATAGACTAGTAACCATATAGAACAATTTGAGGTAGCGTTATGTGCTATGAAGAAAAATAATGTGGAATTAGAGTCAAGGGCTCTTTGGCAAAGTGACATTTCATCTGAGACAGGAAGCTGAGGAACCAGACCTATAAAGATCCAGGGGCTGGGCTCCCTGGATAGGAAACAGTTCAGACAGAGGCCCTACAGCAGGAGTGGGTAAAACGTGCTAAGTAATAGGAGCTGGCTGTCCTTAAAAAAAAAAAAAAAAAAAAAAGAGCAGGTCTATATATGTCCTGAAATGACCGAGTGGTACATCTGTACCTCACTGCAAGTGAGGGCTGAATTCACAGACGACCCCTACATTGGCCAGAACCATCAGATCTAGATGTACCTGTGGGGCTTATCTTCCCCCCACCCAGTGGACAAAACTAACGTATTTATAAGACATTATTAAGAAATTAACTGGAGGGATTAGAAAAATGGCTTGGTGTTAAAAGTGCTGATGTTCTTCTAGAGGACCTGAGTTCGATTCCAGGACCTAATGCTGGATAGCTCATAACTGCCTTTAACTCTAGCTGGAGGAATTTAAAACCCTTTCTAGACTCTGTGAGCACCCAGACACACATGGCACACACATATTTATAAGTACACATTTAAAAAAATCAATTCAAGATGTTCTTCTGGATGGTGATCTTGCCCTTCACCTGTGTGTAGAGATCAGTCTTTGTAAGTTACCCACAGCGCTGGTGCACCTGTTCTCATGATGAACCCGGGTAGTTCCTGAGACCCTGGGCTGGGCCACTTGCCTTCAAGGTAGATTCTTGGGAGAGACACAGGGACTAAGGTGGGTTTCTGTTGTTGTTTGCTTGGTAACTGACTGTGATCAGTGAGGACAAAATCCTTAGCCACATCTTGTGGGTGGCAATCTCCCCCTTCCTTCCCTGCTCCTCCTTCTCCTCTGTGTGTGGACAAGAACATGAGCACACCTTCACTCCTCTCCAGATAGTGCCACAAACTCCCAGTTGCTGCTCCGTTTAAGCCAGCTTGTTCACTGTCTGTCTGGTAAGTTACATCTCCACGTAAATGCAAGTTTAGAAGATGATAGTTAAGCTTACAATCCATAAAAAATTAAAATAAAAACCAATCATAATGAACAGCAATATGTGGGAGATGGCCTCTCCTTGGGGCCAGATAAATGTGTTTGCCACATTTAATTCCATTTTGGCAAGAACCTTTGGGAAATAGGGTAGAACAGGAGACTGATGACAGATTTCAGGGAGCAAAGTGGGGTACTGTCTTAGTTAGGGTTTTACTGCTGTGAACAGATTCCATGACCAAGGCAACTCCTATAAGGACAACATTTAATTGGGGCTGACTTACAGGTTCAGAGGTTCAGTCCATCATCATCAAGGCAGAAACATGGCAGCATCCAGGCAGGCATGGTGCAGGAGGAGCTGAGAATTCTACATCTTCATCTTAAGTCAAGAATACTGACTTCCAGGCAGCTAGGATGAGAGTCTTAAAGTCCATACTCACAGTGACACACCTACTCCAACAGGGCCACGCCTTAATAGTGCTACTTCCTGGGCCGAACATATACAAACCGTCACAGTACCATGACTAGAAGTGGGGAAAACAGCCACCCAGACTCTGGTTGGACACAGCCCGACCAGCGTAGGCTCTCTACTAGCCTAAGCTACTCTGCACTGTCTTACATCTCTGAACATGCTGCCCTAGACATGCGCCCTGGCAACCCTCAAAAGACCAGGCCTGGTGCTGTCTGTACCGTCCGTGAGAGACAGCTTACTTAGTTGTTCGTAGCATTCTGATGGGTCTTCTTGGGTTTTGCTCCTGGGCTTTGACAGAGCATTTCAACAGGGGCTTTGGGAAACCAGTGGATTGACTCAAGTAACTTAGATGATGTCATAGAATACATGCTAGGAAGTCATTTTAGGGTTTCTGTCGTCTTCCTTCAGAGTACCGCTGGAGCACAACATGGGATGGGAAGACTGTATGTATGTCTCTCAGAGCAGGGCCCCATCCTACCAGCAAAGCTGGTGGTGTGAGGTGCTCATGGTGAATTGGTTGCAGGATATCTAAGCTATGCTTTCCATTTACAGGACAGTGCTGCCCTTGATCTGGTGAGTGGGTTATGGATTCCTCTGTATTTTTCCTGTTTGAAAACAAGCCATATAGCTCTCTATAATCCTTATGTCCAGAATGTCCAGAAGATTGTCAAGCCTTTCCTTCCAGACTGGAAATGTGAATCAGGTCCCAACTCTGCAGCTTAAAAGTAGTTCTCTCAAGTCTGTTTCTTTCCCAGAAGGAGGACTGAGTGGAAATTCCATGGGCTTTGCCTAGGCAGGAGGTACACAGAGAGCCTGAAGGTGCATAAATATGCCTTCTCTTTTCCCTTTGGAGGCAGTTAAAATTTTCTAACCTCTCATTTGCAGCCCAAGGAAGGGCTTACCGTGTTGACTGCTGGAAAGCTCTGCCTGAGGGCATCTGAGCAGGTGCCCAGAGGACTCACTAGATCCATTCCATCTTCCCCAAGACCATTCCCTGTGTGCCTGAAGCTCACCCAGCCATTCCTCCAACTCATATTCCCAGGAAAATGCTCTCTCCACCTGCCTTTGCCCGGAAGCAGCTTGCCTGATTCTTAGGCTGTAGATGCCTTTCTCCCTGTGTGCCTGGCTACCAGAATAGATAGGGCAGGCTTACTATTGGACTCCCCAATTGTTAAAAATATGAAAAGGAAATCAGTAAGTCTTCATAAACCACTTTTCTGGTAGGTCTTCAAGGGGTGAGGAGGTGGCAGGTCTCTGGCCCGGCTCTCCACGGGTGATCACAGGTAGGAAGGCACTTGCAGTCTCAGCTGTTCACCAGACACAGCGGGCATCTTTACAGTAGTTGCTTGTCTTCCTTACCACCTGCAAAGAGGGAATTGCTGTCTCTAATTTTAGGAATGAGAACACTAAGGAGGTTCTATGACTGACCCAAGAGGTTGAGTCACAAGATGAAAAATGCCCCCAGGCTCCTTCCTCTCCCAGGAGAAATCAGTCTGTCATTCTCTTGCAGATCATGTAGGTCCCCAACTTAGTATGTGTGGGAGTACCCTGCTGCCCTCAGATGACAGGGTCCATTTGTACAGATTTCATCAGGCAAGGACCCTGCCTCATATCTTTCTATTATGGTCTCCATGCCACTGAGTGAAAATCTCATACCAACCCTGCAAATCTCAGGTTGTCCTTGACAGCAGAGGGCACAACCCACATCCCACCTGAGTCTTTAGATTCAGCTACACCGGATTCACTGCCGGAAGCAACACTTAGTGTGACGCTTCATTGATCTCTCCGGTTCTTTTTACTCAGAATGGTTCCTGGCTGGAAGGTATCTATGAGTTAATCTAGTCTCATTGTCCTAACTAGGATGTGCCTCAGCAAACTACAGGGAGCTTTCTAAACATACCTGTGAGCTGGGAGGCTCGGGATTCGGTCCACATCTTTTCTCTGATGCTATGGGTGATACATGACCCATCTTCTGGTGTCTGTTCTTTTCTCTCCGTTTTTGCCTGCTACAAGGTGGATGATAGCTGTCTGGGACCACCAGTAACTGATGATAGACCAGCAAGCTGGAAGCATTTGGTCTCTATAAACTGCACAGAGCAGACAGTTCCACACAAGAGGAAAGAAATGCATTTCCATTTTGTTTAATTCACAGAAAGGAAGTCCAGCACACTACCCTTTGGGAGTCAGGTGCTGTGTGTGAGCTTCCGTATGCTTTTGTGTTTTCAGTAGCTTTATACATCTTCTGCAGTATCTCTCATGCTCATGTTTCCCTTGCAAAGCCATATGGAGGAACACGCCATTAAACATGTACAATTAACCAGCAAGTATTCACCCAAGTGGTTAAGGTACCTGTTCTACTGGTAACTAACTCTGTGGCTCTGAGTTTTTTGGGATCCACTGTGCAGTGACATTTTTTTTTGACTGAATGGCTGCCATGCTCCGTTCATTTCTAATAATTCCAAGGCTTTCTGAAGTTCTGAGAGGCATTGGTGTCCATGTAGGGGTTCAGGATATATCCACTTTACTGGCTGAACTCACATTACGACAATGCTGGTTGAAAGATGACCAGGAAGAGGATGGAATTAGGATGATGCAATAGTGTAGTTGGAAGCAAGATAATGAGCTTGGGATGCCACATTGTTATGGAAGATGATAATTCAGTGTCCTTGTTATTAGTACTTATAAAGGGAAACTCAGCTCTGGTGGCTGAGAAATTCTGAGAGATGACATTACACCTCCCTTTGTCCTTTCACCTATGTAAAGAACATGTTCTACCTGTTCTTTATAGAGAGAAATTTGGTACAAGTTCAGTTAAAAGGGTAATGTTTCTACGTTTCTTTCTCTGATCAAGAATTGAACCAATGGCCTTATCTATGTTAGCTTGAGTACTTAGCTTGAGCTAGACAAGTAGGTGCCACTGAGCTACGTCCGTAGCCTTTTGGGAGTGGGTATTTTTAAGAATAGCCCTTAACTAGGCATCTAAGGCAGATCTTGAGCTTTCAGTCTTTCTGCCTCAGCTTCCCCAAGTATCTGGGTTTATAGACCTGTACCACCAGGCTCAGCTCAGGCAGTCATGTTAGATTGATCTAGAATCAGGACTAACCAGATACAGTGTTGATTGCATTGAATAGAGGATATTGGCTGCGATTTCTTGTCTTCTATGTAATCCCTGAACTTTGAAGTGTATTCTAAGCAATGTGGTCTCTTACTGCTTCTTGTCTTGGTCAATAGACTCTCCCAGGAGTACTTAGCTTCCATGGGTGGGCAGCTTTCGTCTAGTAGACTTTGGCTGCGATCTACCATAATACTCAGGATAACATCACAGCAGTTACTGAGAAACCAGCATCCACCATCCCCCCCACCACCCACGCACACATCCCCCACGCCACGCACACTTTGTTTTTATTTTAGTTTGGCCAAAGTCACCTAGTTTTGACTCCTGAATGGATGCTACAGTGAGCTAAAGGCAGAGGTGATGGATGAAGTCAAGCCATACATGTAGCCCAGATCGTCAGGTGCCTGCACTTTCCCTAATTGGCATTCCTCATCCCAGGTGGGAATGTAGACAGCCATAGGACTTGACAAATAGGTTCTGGTTAAAGTTGGGTACTGCATCAGCACATTTTTCTAGGGTCGGTTCTTGGGGTATTCATTTATATCCTGATATGGATTGAAGCTGATGACTGGATAGGGTTTTCCTGGTGTCGTCTTCCATTAAGAAGTCATTTTAAATATTGTTGATGCATCTTTATTGGGCCATTGATCACCTGCAACATGCATTTTGACAGCAAAGGTAAAACATGATCACTTAGCCACCACGGAATGACTAAGAGCAAGTGACATGAAGAAGAGCTTGTCTGTATACGAGTCAAGTGAAATGAAGTGCCATGTGTGGTCGTCCCTGTTCTATTTTTATCTCTCTGGTTGATTGGTTCACTGGAAGCAACAGCTTCAGGAGCATTAACAGAGCTGGCTCTGATGGGAAATAAAGACTCCTGAGAAGCAGGGTGAGTGTGCAGTGCCTCCTGGTCACTTGGCCACCACTAAACATGCACACACTGCTGTCCCTTGCTAGATGCTAACTACATATTCCTGTCTTTTATTGTTAATACATTTTCTTTCCAAGAAGCATGTCCTTTTCTTGTATTTAAGTTGGAAAGGCTTTGATGAATGGGTCAGCATCGTCAGCAGGGTCTACTGTTTAGTTATATTTATTTTCAAACATAGACCTGCAGCTGGATTAGGTAGGCTGTTCTAATTTTATAATGGCTGCATGCCGTACTCACGACCCAAGTGTGGACTGTGCCTAAGGAGTGCTTCCTTCCTTTGTAGTACCTGTACCTGCTGCCAGATTGTCACTGAAGTGAAGAAATGTCATCATGCTGGGCTCATTGATAAGCAGCTTCTTTCTTCCTCCTACTGAAAAGCCTGTCCTGTTACACATAATTCATGTCACCTAACCTCACTTGTCACTTTAGATTCTTCAAGGGTCCTCCTACCTCAAATACTATCAATTCTTAATGTTTGTCATTTTGGCACTGCTAAGTCAGTTCTTCTGATCTCTGGATGTGGTTTGCTTGTTGGATGATTCGTGCATAGTGGAAACTGTTGAGTGTATGGAAAAGGTACAGGTCCACGTGTACTTCAGAAAACTTATATCAAAGCAGAACAACAATGGAAGGGGGCAAGAACTAATATAACAAAGAGAGGCCAGTCGAAGGCTGCAGATGTTTCTATTACAGTCTTTGTTGTGAGTAAATAATTGGGATTAATGGGCTTTGAGTAGGGTCTACATAAGGGTCCATGCTTTTACCAAACAGATTCATTTAAACATTGGGAACTTACACAACAGGGCAAGATACTGGAATTTGCATATGCATAGGTGATAGGAAAGCAGGAGCTGCCTGAAGGGACTTACTTCATGTGGGAGACTTGCAGTGGACAGGGTTGGAATGTGTTCACTTGGGGAAATCATCTCATGTTTGATAAGTTTCAGTGTCCTATCCAAGAAGCAGAGGGGTTAGCATTAAAAGCCTGAAAGATTCCTCAAAAATAAGGGCTGACTTCCATTACACTCTTTTGTGCACTGAATGCTATTTCAAGACCCCTTAAAACATTATGATGTCCTGTGAAGAAAGTCCCCCATTGTTCCCATTCTACTGGTAAAGAGCTGGGAGCTATATTTGAATGCAGAGGCCAACCCATTTATCTAGTATGTGATTTTTTTCCAAGGCTCTAAATTATATAAGATTAGGAGAGAGTAACAGGTTTTACCCTGCAACCTTTGTACAAACCACTTGGCCAGACAGAGTTATCAAAAGCAATTTCTAAAAAACAACAGCGATAAATCAGTGATGAAGGGAAGGGTTACATAATAAACGGCTCTAGGACAATCAGTTAGCTGCTTGAAAAAAATATTAAAGAGGTTTAGATCTTCAACTCGTTCAATTTGCCACAATGTAGCCTAAGTTAATTAAGTAGATTAATGAGAAAAGAAGAAGAAAACAGGAGTATGGAATCTCTGCCTGGGATCCGCCTTTAGATAGCTCCAGACAACAGAAGAAGTTACAAATGTTGAGGACAGTTTCCACTTCACCATGTTAGAAACATCTCCGTCAGAAATAAAGGAGCAAATAGAAAACTTGTGAAAGTGCTTACTACAAACATTACATTTTTCTTAATATTAGATTAATATAAAATGTGCCTAAAGCAATAAGAGATTAAGAAAGGTCTGATAGGTAATTAGGCAAAGGAACCATTCAATATCACTAGTTGCAATACTTACAATTCTAATTTAAAAAGAAATGCCATACATACAATAATAATTGTATCTGTGCATCCATAGTATATATACATACACGTCTGTGATTATGTGTGCAAGATTAAGAGGTAATGCACCTCCATATCTATTCTTTGTCATCGAGACCTTGGCTCTCCACTAAAAGAAATCAAAATCAGAGATCCTACAGGAGAACCTCTTGTATTATCTGGTGGAGAAAGTCTCTAAGGATAAGGGGATAAAGTTATATCAAAGGCCAGAGGCCAGGTCTGAGGAACTCCACTGGCCGATCTGAGATATAAGTATCTCAGATCATTGAGAGGAGCAAAGATATTACCAGACTAAACAGGAATCCACCAGTCTGTAAAGATAAAACTAATAAGTGATGGCCAATGAGGAAAACATCACCATGGATCATTCTAGCATTCACGAAAGTGGTGTGAGAATGTCACCCACCCCTTGGCCACCATTCCATGGCTTCTGGAGAATCGTGAATCTATATTAAAACTAGCAGGTGGTCCTTGAGTGGGGAGCATGATGTTTGTATAAATTATTGATATAATTGTAAAGGAACCATTCAGTGGAGAAACTAGACATCACCTTAACCAAACGAGTAAAGTTAACCTCAGCGCTCCTGGACAGACCAATACCACACAGCTCTGGATTCACCCCTTGAGATGATCACAATGTCACTTCTGTGGTAGACTCTCCCAAACACGCCATCTTCATTTAATCAGGAAGAGATATCAGGCAAATACAAACTGAGGGATAGTGTTCAAATATCCCTGTGTATCCTTTTCTAAATGCCATGGTCATGAAAGGCAGAGCCCGAGGGAGCCATTGTATATTAAAGACGGCTCAATGTGCAACAGCTAAATGCAATACATGATCTTGGATGGATTCCTAGACTAGTTTTTTTTTTTTTTTTCTAGCTATAAAGGATACGGAGTACAATTTGAGTTTTTGCAAGATAGATACAAGCTTGCATTAATATCATTTTTCTGATTTTGCTAATCATGTTGTTTGAGGATCCTGGCATAAAAGGGCATCCATCATATTTGGAACTCACTCTCAGATGAGTCAGAAAATATGTATGTATGTATGTATGTATGTATGTATGTATGTATGTACAAAGTTGTATATGTATATCTCTATCTTATAGAAACTGTTGGAGGAAAAATGAAAAAAAAAGTTAAAATTGGGCAATTGGCTAAAGGGGAGATGGGGTATTTCAGCATTCTACAACTCTTCTGTAAATCCAAATGATTTCAAAACTAAAAGTTAAAACCACAAGTGCAAGGATAAGCCACGAAAGGATCAGGCTATGACAGCGAAGCAAGAGCTCTTGAGGGCTGTCAACAGGAGTGATGTGGCCGGGGTTTCTCTGGGAATACAATTTGCCAGTGTATATTGGGAGCCTTAGGAGAAGACATTACCTTTAGCTTCACTACCATAGAAGGAAACATGCGAGATTATCTCTAACACCCCTTGAGAGAAGGTTGCTGAGGTCATGGAGACAGTATGGAGTGTAGCCTTGATGGACTATGGTGGGCTGTGGCAGGTACTGTGGAATCCTGTTTACGATGGATGGATGAGGGAACTAGAAGTGGAGAGAGAGAGAGAGAGGAGGAGGGGACAGGGAGGGAGAAGGAAAGAGAAAGAATACACTAAGGCCAATGTATAACTAGAGATGATGCCAATGCCAGATGCCAATTCCAGGGAGCATGTGTGGCAGTAAAACTGCTTACCTTGTGGCCAAGAAGGCAAGAGGGTAGAAAGGGTTGGAGTGAGTCCTACAGTCCCCTTCAAGAACATGGCCCCAGTAACCTAACTCTTTCCCATTAGGCCCTATTGCTGAAGATCCCACCACCCCATCAGTAGCACAAAGCTGGAAACCCAGCCTCTAACAC
Source organism: Mastomys natalensis (assembly GCA_021653895.1). Taxonomy (NCBI): domain Eukaryota; kingdom Metazoa; phylum Chordata; class Mammalia; order Rodentia; family Muridae; genus Mastomys; species Mastomys natalensis. Next base: position 651,313 of record JAJTUV010000569.1, read on the forward strand.
ATGAGCCTTTTGAGGACACTCTGTTTCTAACCTTAGCAGTGACTCTAAAACCCATACTTCTAAGTGACCTCCTGGCTCAGGAGAGCAGTAGGTAAACTTGGGTTCTCCCATCATTCTCTGATCCTGACTAGTCAACATATATGCTGTCCCTTCTAACACTGCTTCCTGTCCTGGAAGGCAAAGTTACTTCTAATAGGCTTTTCCTCCTTGTAATCTCTTTTCTCTGGGTTGGCGCCATATGTAGTGAAATTCTCCAGTAGGCCACTCTCACTACTTACTTCCTGTTGCACCTGATAATGAGGTGCCACTGTGTTACTGTAATTTGGCACTTAACTGCTCATAGTAATGACACAGACAGGCTTTGAGAGTAGCTAAAAGTAGGAAAATGTTTGCAGGGATTGATTCTGAAGGACAACCATGTTGCTTCATTAATATGGTTCGACATTACTATGGCTCGAATCCTATCTGGTGATCAGGACAAGTTCTCCAGGGAGGAATGGAGTTGTAGCAAACCAAGCATGGCTTTGATATCTGGTAAGTTGGGACTTCATGTCTTCATAGCCGTGTGGATTCCAGCGGATTTGTTGACTGTTCACTTTTATTGTTAAAGATAACAAACGATCTCATGCTTTAACTTAGAGGGTGAGTACCAAAGACGTGTCTTAACCAGCTCTTACCAATTATATTCCCTCCTAGCTAAAGGGTTATGTTGTGCTTTGGGGTTTCCCTGTATGCACTAATTGTTTTAAGCTGCATTTCGAGCATTTCTGATATGCTGCACCTCCATAGACCTATACAAATGTCCTATGATTGAGGCGTCCCACTCAGAGATCCTTTTATTGCTCCCAGTTGGCGGAAGTCATGGGTGAAACGCAACCTCATCCTGCAGGTGAACTGAGCCTGGCAGTCCTAATGTTTCAGCTATAAGCCATTTCACTTCCCTCTACCCTAGTGGATCAGTGTGACTGTGACTACCTGTCATCACCCAGAAGCCTGTTCTGTAAGTGGCCCCTATGATCTATGTCTCGTAGCTGAGTGGTCTATGCCACAGGCCCGCTGCTTCTACTTGCTGAAGACTTTGGGGATTAAAGGCATAGTGAAAACAAATTGCTGCACTCTTTATATCAGCAGAACTACTCCTTTGTCTTGAAGACAGTCTCCAGGGATGATCTTTCTTTGGATCATCTCCTCTGTGCTAAGCATGTTAGGCAAAATGCCATCAGATACATAGAGAGTTCCTATGCAATTGTATAGGAAGAAAGAAAGGGCTTTTAGTGAGTAGCCACCTACTAGGTGACACCTCAGGTGCTCTGTGGCCAGGAAGCAGACCAGCCCTCGTCCTTCAACAGAATCTCTTAGCTCACCATGTGCTTTGCAACTAAAGAGTAAAACCATGTGGGAAAGCCTGCCAGGACCCCACTTCATATAAGCACTTAGCCCAAGTATGGCATTTTCCCAGAAGGCTTAGGGTGGTGATGTCTTCCTGTTTTCACAGTAGTTTGCACTGGGATCAGTGAGGCATCAGAAGTAAAGTCTTGTGCTGAGTTCTGAAGTACAGATTCAGAATGAAGTAAGATCCCAGAGCTGCTACTAAACTACAGAGATGTGCATGTCCTCCACCAACTGTCAAGGTTACTCAAATACAGATGATTTTTCAGTATTGAAAAGGTTACAAGTTTTTTTTAACAAAGCAGACCTCAAAAGCCTTGAGAGGAAATATAATCATACATACACACACACACACACACACACACACACACAGAGAGAGAGAGAGAGAGAGAGAGAGAGAGGGGAGAGAGAGAGAGAGAGAGAGAGAGAAAACAACACTAAACATCCTCTTTGCTTCTTAGTGACAATTTCCCAACCTATTTTAAGCCACATTGATTCTCAAGGGAGAAACTACCAGCAAAGAAGCATGGATGGAGAAGTTTTGCTCCCCCGCCACTATCTGGAAATGCCCCTCTGTTAATGTAAGGAATAGAATTTTCTAATAAAAACATCCAGGGTGCTTCAGAAATCATTATTCTGACTCTGTCTACTGACTTTCTGTATGCTGTTCATCTGTTTTGCTGACTTCTTGAGGATTGGAGATGATCTTATTAAATGTAAGGTAACGTGAACAAGGTCAACTGTAGTCCGTCTTTGATTTCCATGTAATATAGACAGGGCAATGGTTCCGATACAGGGCTGTGTTTGTCACTGTCCTCTTTTGCCGCTCAGGTACATGACTCCTATTTTTAGCAGCTTTGTGGTATTGTGAATCCCAGACTTCAACCCCCAGTGAGTCAGAAGGTCTGGCTGCCCAGAGATATGTGACTCAGATGACAAGAATAGTCCAGTCACCAGGAGGTGAGGGTTTAAAGCAAAGCTTTTGTGCTCAGTCGAAAACGTAAATGAAAACAGATGTTTAAATAGAAATCCATTGCCCTTCTGGGAAGGCTCTTCCCCCTCATCCCTGAAAGTTTTCATCCTCTTCCCAGGGAGGAACCTGAGCGGCTGGCCTAGAAATAGGGCCAATTCATTAGCCAGTTCCTCCACCTCAGGAGCCTTCCTGGCAGCCCAAGGGAGAGATTTCTGGGTCACATCAGCATCAGGAATTAACAAAACAATCTCCTCGTGGTCAGAAATGGTGGGTCAGAGAAGCAGAGAACAGATATAGTGGCAGTCAAGAGACACATAGAGTCATGAGATTTTATCTTGTTAGGGGTAAGAAACTAGAAAAAAATGGTAGATTCTCAAAAAGAGGAGAGAGAAACAGGTTGATAGATTCAAGATTAGATATTAAAGAAATTATCATAATTTATTTATCCATCAGTCCACCCATTTAGTTATCTTCCAGTCCATCTAGCCAGCTGGCTATCTCTCCATCCATTTATCCATTTATCCACATACCCAGCCATCTATTCATCTATCCATCATTCTAATAATCTACCAACCCACCAGCTATCCATCTGTCCATCTGACTATTCATCTATCCCTTCATCCATATACTCATCTATTCCCTCCCACCTGTCACTCATCTACCCCATCCCCATTTGTTTACCCACCTACCCACTCCTATTTTTATCCATCTGTCTACCCATCTATCCATCCATCCTTTCAACCATCCTCCAAAGCATATCCACCTATAGCTTATTCATTTATTCATCCACGCAATCACTTATTTACCCACCCACCAGTGGATTTCTCTGCCCATCTGCCACACCCACCCATCCATCTACCCATCCACTCACTCATCCATCTAACATCCATACACCTATACCTTCATTCATGCATCCATCCACCCATCCATCTTCACTCATCTATTTTTCCAATCATATACACCCCTACCATCTACCCATTTATCTCTCCAACATATTATATATGGAAATCAGACTATACCTTAAGCTCTTTGCTCAGTATTAAGGAATAACACTTATACCTGAGAAGCCTACAGAGTAGAGGAAAGTTGGTACAGAGGCAGTTTTGCTACAATATGCCTTCTAAGATTAAAGTTTCATGATTCCAGGTTATCAATACTTGTAGTTCCCTGGAGATGGCTTTCAGAGTTAAGACCCATACCTGAGATAACACATTCTTTTAATATGGGATTTAGGGGTCTGGGGTCAATACTTTCTTCCCCAAGCTCACCAGAGTGAAGATTCTTATCTGGAAGCTTCAGCAGTTGCACTTTTAGCCACTGTTTTGATTTTCCAATGTTCCATGAAAGCTCCTGAATCTCTTCCCTAAATAAAAAGTCATGTTTGGTATTTGGTAAAATGTTTGTAGCATAGTGCTCAACCAAGCAGAACTAAGCTACTGACAAAATACTGTCTCAGCCATTTAATAATAATAGCTAACATTTGTATAGCACTCTATAGTTTAACAAAGCACCTTTAACACACTCAGCCTCCTGAGCTCTTTGCAGCGGCCCATGGAGGCCCAAGGGCAGGTTATCCTGGGTGATTTAGCCGTGATATTATCTGCCCTGAGGGGCCCATCTAGGACCACAGAAGATGAGAGAGGTCACATGTAGACCCCAAAGCCAGAAACTGTCCATAACTACTTCCTCTGAAGGCTTTGATCAGACCCCCACATCAAATTCAGTTTTCTCTCTGCCTTTGGTTTCCACACCCTACAGTGTCTCACATGTGGCTACCAGGTCAGACTTCTTAACTGTCCTCTTTCCCTGCTTCAATGTAGGGACCGCTCTAGGGTTAGGTCTAAGATCTCCGTACTGTTGTCTTCTTGAAGAGGTCTTTTCCTTCTCACTGTCTCCCTCCACCACACAGCCACCAGCACATTCTCTTCTCTGCAACTGGATGGACTTGGTTGGACCATATCATACTCTCCTTAGATCACTGGATTGTCCAGATGCATGCTGGGGAGAGGCTGATGTTTCTTCTGCTGTCCATGTGGCAAAGAGCAATTAATTAAGAGCATCTCTCTTTTGAACCAATAAGTCAGAGACTCTAAATTAGTGAGATGTGCCTGTGAGCATCACTGTGAGCCAAGAATTAGGTTCATTAAGATGAACAGTGTGGGCTGGAAATAGCTTAACACAGATGCTAGAGGTGGGAAAGGGGTTTGCCTACAGGTCCTGGCTATGTGGCTTTAGGTGTGTTGGAACTAGTAGTCACTTCTTTCCAGTTTCCACACTGACCACAGATGGAAGTTCTTCTATAAGTGTTCTGGAAAAACTCATTCCGTTGCCCCTGAGGATTGGGTGAGGTCTGAGGAGATAGGGTATGGACAGGAAACAGGACTTTGCAGTGGGTACCAAGAGAAAAGAGTGATGGGTGCAAACGTGCATGGGCCAGGGCGTAGACCCATGAGAGTGTCGTGAGGCATGAAGGGTGCCCTGGAAGTGGGAGGAGATACCACGACAATGAAGGGACCCTCCCCTCATCCCTTCTCCCAGCTATCTATCCCCCTCCCTCAATTCCCTAAATGAAGCTTTACCTCTTAGACCTCAGAAACCTTTAACAAGCCTTATGGGCCAAACTGATAATCTTACTAGGAATTGCAAATTGTTTTATGAGAAAAGATTCTCCTCCTCCTTGTGTTCTCTAGATTTGAGCAATATCACTTGTTCTGAGTTAAAGAATAAACTTTGAAGTCATAATTCCCCATTCATATATAATAGCCATAGAAATTTTTTTTAAAAAAAAATGTAAAAAGTAAGAAAAAAGTCTTAAACCTCAGGGAAATTATGTCCTCTTTAATTTTATTTTTAAAAATTACTATTTATTTTATGTGCATAGATATTTTGTCTGCATGTATGTCTGTGCACAGCATGTGAGCATGATACCCTCGGAGGCTAGATAAAGGTATCAGAATCTCTGGAACTGGAGTTACAGATAGTTGCAAGTCACCATGTTGGTACTGGGAATCAAATGTGGGACCTCTGGAAGAGAAGCCAGTGCTCTTAACCACTGAGCCATCTCTCCAGCCCCACAGACATGGTGTGTCTTATATAGTCATTGTATTCAAGTCTATACTAGTGAAGCATTAAAGTGCATACTTTAAAAAACTCTGCTATATGTAATTACTATGCACTATGCCATTTTCCTTTTAATAATATGCTATGAGTATTCTTATTTACCATTAAATATAAATCTACAATATTATTTTAATACTTGTAAAAATCAAATTATATAAAGGCACCTTAATTAACTGATTTCCTGTTTTGAGAGTATTTTGAGAAAGGGCTGTTCTCACTACTGTCAAGAGCATTGTTAAAAACTTTATATTTTTACTAAAAACTTAGTAACACGTATGTAGCTATGGTTCTATATGACAAATTCCATATATGCCTCTTTTTAAAGTTATGTTTAGGGTGCTTTATAGTTGGAGAGTTCTTCCCTTTGCTATTTTTTTGTACCCAAGTCTCGATATGCCATGCCATTGTAGAATGTGAGCCCTGGTGCCCCACAGCTTTCCCAGCTGGCTAAGTGTCACCTTCAGTCATCTGAAAAAGAAAAATAACACACAGGATGCCATATTGAAAAAAAATGTTTTCTGAACCAACCCAAACCCTTGAAAACTATGACTTGAGACATTCCCGTAAAGCCCCTGACAAGATCTGACTGGACCCTAGTAGGGGCATCCTCATGGCTACCTTTGGATTAAACAAACACAACCCTCAGTGGCAGTAGAATTTAGAGAAGTAGCAATTTGGCCACTGCTTCAAAGCCCTGCTCTACTTGGGACTTTTAACATGATACGAGGGGATGAGTTGTGCGTGGGGTGCCAGTTACGTTCACCTATGAGCCCCAATGAGTTCTAGATATGCCACCCCTCCCTTTGTGACCTGGAATAGCCCCTTGTCCTCACTAGGTGGCATACAGCAGCAGGAGTGAGCTGTATGGAGTGGGCAGGGTCCTGAGTTCTGCCTTGTCCTACCAGCCTTGTGACTCTGGCGAGTGGCCTGCAAAGGCTTGTGCAGTCCATCTCCTGTGGCTACTGGGGCTCAGATAACATTTAGAGAGCCTGGCACAGTGCCATGGCTCTCCCCATTTTCATTTGTGCAGACTAGGGATTCCCACATCTGACCTGTGGGGACTCCTGTGGGCCTGCTTCATTATGGTTCTAGATTAGATTTAGGAGGGCCTGCCTTTGGAAACATCAGCTTTGGAGTAGCCAGGGAACTTTGGCTTTCTCTGGAATTGTATCTTGCATCAATGGCCTCAGGCCTTGAGGCTTCTGTGGAAGAAGCATCCTGCCCAACACTCCTTATGGTGATGTGACATGGGTTTCTTTAGCACACGTCAGTACTTGTATTATTACCTTGATGGGTTTTGGCGGGTAGCTTAGAAAGTAAATTTTCTGAGGGTAAGGCTATGCCTGTTTTGTCTTTTGACACTCCCCTACCCTCAAGTTATATTTTAGCCAGTATGTGGCTGTGCCATGTAGTATATTCAGGGTAGTTGTTTAAATATTAAAACGTTAGACTGGGAAAGAATGTCTTTTGGTGGGCCAGCCTATTGGTTTGACTGTGATGTCTCATTCACTCTTCATTTATTTCAGCCCAGCATGACCCCTGGCATGCTCATTCCAGAAAATCTACATTTAGCTCTGGTTAATATCCTAGGTGGAAGGTCATCTGTCTCACTCTCCTTAGGCCAATGTCTGACCACCCTCCTGCTTCATACATCAGAGTTGTGGTGAGCCTAGTCATTTGTTTGGAAAAACCCCTAGGCTAGCTACCTATTCTCTAAACATTAATGACATAGATGGTTTATGACATACCAAGCATTTGAAATAGTCTCAGGAACTTTGTTTCACAAGAGCATCATCTGAATGGGTGCAGTATGTCTGCAACTGCTCACTTGAATTTGCTGCCATATGACCCACTCCTAAGTCATTCCACCTCTCCCTCATCGAGGGAGCAGCCTTCTTGTGTTCATTTGGGAGCATACAGGCACCTTTTCTTTGTACTTCTCTGCGGTGTCACTTCTATAAGTAGCTAATCCAGCCTCAATATCTGCCGAGTTCCATGGGGGAGTTGTTCACCCATAGTTTGGTTCATTTGTCACTGGGATACTGTTTATCAGTGGGGATGCTAACCAATAGTGTGAACACAGACGTTCTAAGCTCTGGAATGTGAGTAGCACAATGCCTGGCCCATCAGGGTACTGAACACACTTTAGAAATCAAGTCTCAAGGTTCTTGGTTGGACTGTATCAATTGCTGAAGGACTTGGGCCCTAATGGGTTTTTCTGATTGGAGCACTTCCCTGCCTCCTTAAAGAAACTGAGTATCCTGTGATCTTTGTGATGCCACACAGGGCTGTCATTGTGAACACCAATGCTCCTAGGATTCACATGATGCCCTGTAAGAATGAGTGCACAGAGTCCTTTGCTCTAATACAGGGTAAGAGTGTTGTCTTTGTGAGTGCCTGTATTTGCTTTGTCTACATTGTCTTCTTTCTTTCTTTCTTTCTTTCTTTCTTTCTTTTCTTTCTTCCTTCCTTCCTTCCTTCCTTCCTTTCTTTCTTCCTTTCTTTTTTATTTCTATATTATTTATTTTGGAAAGATTATTAAATGTAATTAACTAAAATACAAAATTTTAACTAATATTTTTTTAGTATGAACATTAAGGAAATAAAGCAAAATGGTCACTAATGAACAAAATTAAGGGAAGAAATCTTGAAACACATGGCTTTCTAAAATTGCCATATACAAATATATACATATACATAAATATATTCATATATATATTTTATATATATTATATTTATATTTATATTTATATTATATTTAGTCATTCAAACATTCTCCAATCAGAAAACTATCAGACTATGTCAGTTTGTGTGCATTGCAAAGCTTGTATCCAGTAACTTCTTTCAACCCATGATTTGTTGAATTCCATCTACCATGGCTTGACCGGTGCCTGAGTGATAAATGGAGGAGTCCTCCTCTGCTCTGGGGCAGGAAGAGCTGGGTATCTCTGCGAGCAATCTCGTGTCTCCTTGCGCTTACAGACCTCCTCCAGTAACTTAGCACTTTCTATATGCATCACTACATTAAATCTTTCCATCACTTCTGTTTAGTAAAAGAAAAAGGGGAAGGGAAAAAAACCAGCTAAAATTCCACGAGCTGAGCAGTGTGCTCTGAGAACACGTTACTGGACGTGCACCCTGTCCTGAGAGTCTGCTTTCCTGATTCTGACCTGGAGATTTTTCCTTCACCAACTGCTTCTCCTTCTAAGGTGGTGCTGACGATCCGCGGTGAGGAGCAGGGTACAAGTGTCTCAGTGAAGGTCTCAAAGAATCTTTAGAGTGTGAGAGGCTTGAAGCATTGTCTTTTCCATCTCTCATTATTTGGATTTCATAGACCTTTTTCTTCATTTTTTTTTCCTTATGTGTAAGCAAAACAGATGGATACTGAGGATTAGCAAAAAAAAAAAAAAAATTAAACAAAACAACCAACAGAACTAAAACAAACACAAGATGCCCAATTAAATGTGAATTTCAGAGAACAAGTAATTTTAGTATATTTCATTTGATATTTGGGACATATTTATAAAAACTATTTTTTTCTCTTCTCTATATCTAGCTGGCAGTTTTTCTGAGGCTCCAACAACAACACTCCAGCTCAACAAGCAGTCCAGAATTTTTGTAATTTTCCTTTAGGTGACTTGAGGGAGCGTGTGGGCTGGGGCTGTGTTGGAGGACTGCAGAATCTATCCTGTTAGTTAGATAAAGCTTCCTGGAAAAGATGTGATGAGCTGATTTACATGTCATTAGGTGGTCAGTTTTTTAACTGGCTGTAGAAGGAGCTATTAGTACAGACACTATGGAGAACAATATAGAGGTCCTTCCACATAGCAAAAGCAGATCCACTACATGATCCAGCTATGTCACTTCCTAGTACACATCTTAAAGGAATTAACTCAGTACACCAATGATACACCTTCATGGCATGTCTATTTTGGCACTGTTCACAGTAGCTTAAATGAATAAAGAAAACATGTTCTATAGATACAATGGAGAAAGAACTATTAAGTCATGAAGAAGAATAAACTCATGTCGTTGGGAGCAAAATGGGTGGCACTAGAGAATATCATGTTAAGTGAAATAAGCCAGACATAGAAGGATGGGTACCACACATGTTCTTTGTCTACATATATGCATGGAAATATCACAACAAACACTCTTAATCTGTTTTATCAATATGCATCAATGAAAATATATTGTAAGGTATTTTAGAAGGAACTATTCCTACGACAGAAGGAGAGGAAACAGAAAAGGTCTTCTTTATAAGCCCAACAAGTTTGTACTTTGCTAAGTGTATGTTTCTTTGTGAACAGGGCAAAATGTGTTCTCCTGCCCCATGGTGTGAGCACTCGATGCTCATGCTGGAGATGGGAAAGGCCATTCCCTTTCATGCATGCTCAGGTGGATTGGAACACCTTGAGGTCCTCAGGTAATACACTCACCTGCTCTGTACTACCTGCTCAGCCTTGGACAGTATCTTTTAGGAAGTCCAGAGTTTCTTGAAATCTAAGAAATCATATTTCCCCTAGGATGTCTTTGTGAGTTTTCCCAGGCATGTTCATAAGGACGATTGTTCCTTGCTTTAAGAGATGAGTCTGGGATGTCTCAGATGAAGGGTACAGAAAAGAAAGTTTTCATGTGTGAAAGTCTTGCTTGTCCTGTTTTTCAGGTATCTGAAGGGCGAGGATTGCCCAGAGCCCTCCTATACTCTAGGGAGGAAGGGGCATGCTCCAGGCTCTTGTCTGACTGAGTCCCTGCACTCTCTCTTCTTTCTTGAGGAAGAGATGTATTTATATATTTTTTTAAAAATCTATAAATCAAACAATACACTTTTCAACTCATTTTATCAAGTGCTAACTATGCACCAGGCAAATATGGATAGGCACAATTTAAACTCCCTCCCTCAGCTGGTTCTTGGGTGCTGGCTCTGCAGCCACCTTGGGATGGAGTTCTCAATTTCCGAACTTCTCCTCCTCTCTGGTGGGTCTCCATGAACTTGCCTCATATACCTCAGCGAATGCTAGGCTTGAGACTCAGGAGTAACTCTCCCCTTTTCAAAAATGCTACCCTTGTTTCTTGCTCAGTCAAGACAGTGATTATCAACTGTAGAGGGAATTAGATAGATTCAATCCCAGCTTCAAGACTGTTATGAGTATGTACTGTGGTCCCAAAGGAGTAGCTTTGGGGTTTTCCACACTTTACAACAGTGTAGACGTAGATTCTAGCCTTTCCCAAATAGCTCTGGCCTAAAATTGACGTTAGGAGCCATGTAAGGTCAAGTTGTCTGGCTGTGAGCCCATGTCTCTGGGTTTGAAAATTTGCAGAGGAAGTGCATACTCAATGAAAACAAGGAGAAGGCTAAGCAGGTCCTTTCTCACCAGTACGTGTGGAAACCTCTGGTGCTCAGTGAAAGGCTCCGTGACCAGGGACAGGGTGAGGTGCTGTCTAAAGTATGCTGGAGGTCACATAGGTTGAGGGGGAGTTTATGGCAGTCTAGAGAGCTGGAGCAACATTCAAAACTTCATATCGTTGGGTATAGTTCCCACTGCAGTTGAAAGCCTGCTGTACCTGACTGCCAGACCTTCACTCCTGAAGAACTGTATCACAGGGAAGTTCTGGGCACGTTGAAGAAGGACCAAGGCATAGGAAGACTCTTGGGGAAATGATGTTGATTGGTCAGCAACCTATTCTGAAATGTTATGATAGTTCAGTCAAGTGCTTCACTGCATGTATTAATTCTGCCGTCTGCACATGGAATTCTAGAGGTTAAAGTCTGTGGATGGCTGCTTCAATTATGAATTGAAATTGTACCATGGACCCTTGTTAAAATAGCTTCCTTAAGATCCTGGCTAGAAAGTGCCAAGGTATCCTGGAATAGTCTGCCTAATTTCGAGGACTGTACAAATGACTGACTATTTTCCCTAAAGGGTGACAGGCTGACTGCCTGAAACAATTTCTTTCTAAACAGAGATATGGAAGTGATAGCCTGGTTGGCTCATATAGTACCCAATATCCTTGAGGCCATAAGGAAGATGAACTTTGTAGAGTTCTCCATTCTTTGATGGACTAAAGTCCAAAGTTTAGAGAGTACAGAGAGAAAGATATACAAACCAACTTACCAGTCCTGTGCCCTGCTCAGTGATGCTAACTCCTTGCTTTGATGTGCATGTTAATTTGTGAAGAATCTAAGAATCTTGGTGTCAGGTGACAGGATTTGAAGATGTGCTTAAGATGAACAGCATGCTTCCTTTCTCTACGTCAAGAAACTCCAGGAAAGCCCAGGATCTCTGAAAACAGTCCTGTGTCCTGGCTTTCCTGTAGGGGAATGGCCTTTGTCTGGCCAGCCACGAGACTGCTATCTGTATCTATGAAGCTGTCTGTGTCTATATAGACTATGCCCCATCCTTTCCCTGAGCCTGGAACAAACTTCCATTTCACAGGTCTTATTCTCTGGGGCTTTGGGAAAGTGGACTTGCCACTTTTAGAAGGTATAACCCTGGCTTAGGATAGTGAGCAGGCCAGAGAAGTAGGGCACTGCCAATGTTTCTTCAGTCTTTTCTAAAGCTGTTTTGTATGTACCTTGGAACATAGTCACTGACCCAGCAAACCTTGCAAGGCCTTCCTTCAGCTCCAGAGTGATAAACAATGGGTTCAGTAACTCCATGGAAAATGATGGGAAAAACTTAAAGATAACATTTGGAAGTTAAATATGATGTGGGCAAAACCCTCGACTGCATATGCTTTATGGAAACTATCATATGCAAGCATTAGAAAGGCATACAGGAAGCAATGTGCATGTGACAGTTGTTCAACCTTCTTTGGGGTATCCATGTTTATGTCAACACTCTTTTAAGTGCTGGTTCCATTTGAGTTCGTTTCCACTGGTCAGAGTACTGTAGGACTCAAAGTTAACCTGGTCTTGACTGGTAAGAAGAGCCACCCTTCTTGCTTGGGGTTACAATCCCTACTTAGTCTACCTGCCAGTTTTTACTTTCTTCCCTCTGGCATTGGCCAAGCTTTCTCACCACCCTGTCTTCAGAGGTGCCTCCCTTGGTAGGCAGTGACCATGAGTGAGCAAATGAGAGACACTTCCTTGCCTCTCCATGCTGTGATGACTGCATTCATCATTGAGGAGAGAATGTAATGGGGTTTTCTGGGATCCAAGCAATCCACCTTCCAGATGGCCTCAGCTTTGTTCTTCAGCTAACATCTGGATGTAGAGCCCAAGTATCGAATCTACTATTTCATTTGTTTTGAAGACAGATCCTCAAGTCCTATTCCACTTGGGAGTGGATAGGATAGGACGTCAGGCTCCATGTGTTTACCCATGGGCCCTATGAAAGGCTTCAAGGGATACTGTGAAAACAGCCCAAGTCACTAGATCTCTAGTGCTCTAGGGCTCTAGGTCTCATGCCTCTGTGATCCTGTTCACCTGGAGACTCTCAGAAGCCAGGAACCCAGGAGCCATGGGGCTCTCCTTTCAGCTCAGGATCTGGGAGTCCTAAAAGGACTGGTGTTCTGAAATCCTTTGTCCCAAGCCTTGATCACATGGTGAGGCCACATTTGCCCAGTTCAAGCCTGAGTTTGAGCCACTGGTGCTGAGTTGTCCAATGCCTTTGGCTGGCTTCTGTGGGAAGAAAAATCTGCACTTTGAAAGTTGAATTATCTTTCTCTTTGCTTAAGGAGACTGAGCACATGGAAGGCCAGGGTCTTAGAACCCAAAATAGCTGCTAAAAAGTCCAGAGCCCCAAGAGTAGGAATATGAAATATGAGGGGTTTGCTCCTGGACTGTTGGAAAAGCTTTTGGTGCCTGTTGGTGAGCCAATGTAAGCTAGGTTCTGAGGAAGGCTCATGTAGAGAAGCATGTCCTAGATACCACAATGGGGTGACATTCCCTGTGAACAAACCCTGTCTGTGTGCTCCTTCTCTCTTGTGAGAGCGGAATCATCCTGGGACAAGTTCCAGGGCTGATGGCTCTAAGTAGGGTCTCTTCTCCTTGGCTGGAATCTCCCGTAAGTCTTCTGTTCCACAGCAACAGTGATGAATTTCTGGCCTGCTGAGTCCTGTTCACTGGGATCCAGTCACTTTGATTTAGAATGTGAGGGCCTTCTGGTGGTTTTCAGCCCAGGACTCCATCATCCTACTTCTCAGCAGCAGATGGTGCAAACAAGGAAGAGACTGACATATTGAAGAATTCCTTCTATGTGGCCAAGTTAATGTCTTATTTCCAAGTGATGATACCTGGTCTAAATCTACAGATAGTTTCCCCATGGGAATGGGCAGTAGAATCCTATAGAACAAGGATTAGGAGTGGTCAGCTCAGGCAAAGAAGGCTGAATGAAGGCCTGGCCTTGCTGAGGGAGAATCCAGAGAATGTTTGGCATGCTGAGAACAAACTGTGCTGCCTGCCACACTGCTAAAAGGATTTAACCCGCAGGGACCCAGAATGTGGGGCTCCTTAGAGAAGGAGCTGGAAGTGTCTTGAGGACAAGTTCCTTTCGTGCCCTGTGTTTCCTTCTGCCAGGACACCTCAGAATAAGAGAGCGATAGGTATGGCTCCATGGTAGAACATCAGCTGAGCTCATTCCATCCCCAGCACTAAAACAGAACAAAAGAAAAAACAAAAAAACAAAGCTAGGCTGTGGATAGATGTGACCCAGTAATGCCAGCATTCAGATTCCTGCAGAAAAGTCTTTCTTTGAAGTTGACCCAGTTCCTAAATGGGTGGATAATGGATTGCCTCCTGGAGCTAGGCATTACCTTCAGGATTACACTTTGGAGTTCTGGACACTAAAATGGCAGTCTCCAAATCTGCACAAAATAGAAATATGGTGGTCCCAGAAAACACTGTGTAACCTTTTCCAGTCCCTTCATCTTCCAGATGGGCAAACTGAGGCCTGGAGAGAGTTTGCTGGCACGCTGCCATTCAGCAACAGTGCCAAGACTAGAGTATAATTGTGAATTCTTCGAGACTCAGGGTGTGACCAGAGATTGACCCTCAGGTCCTGCAAGAACTATATCCTACTCCGAGAAGGATGTGGTCCTCGAAAGATGTAGGATCTGATAGCAGTCTGGGCTCGACTCTAGCTAAACGGGAGGTTTGGGCAAATCATCTGAAGACTCCCCAGAATGGGTCAAATGTAATAATGTTCTTTTAAAGTTGAGGAGAGTGGAAGGGTTTGCATGCAAAATGGGTTGTGACATGCAAAGAAAAGAGCTCCCATTTCTCTGCCCCGCTCCCTTCCTGTCTAGAAGCCTATGCTTGACTTCACCAGGGATGGGAAAGGTGGAGCTTGAGCAATTGGAGGGGAGGCTATGGAAGAGCTCACAACATCACACAGGTCTACATCCCAGCTCCGTGCTTCTGTAGCTGTGAGATCTTGAGCTCCTCTAGCTCTCTCGGCCTCTGGGTCCTAGACAGGGATAGAAGGGTGTCTTAGGTGGGAAGCGTCACACAGAGCACGGGACATGCTCCCTTGGAAAGGGCTGTACCTGGGTTAGTGCACTGGAAATACTGCTCTCTCGCCAGGAGTTTACAAGTCTGATTCACTAGGACTACAGAGGAGAGAGGATAGCTTTCATAAACTTTGTGGTTCCAGAGAGGACCAGGGGAAGAAATGGAATAAGGGAAAAGAGGTGCTCCCGCATTTATAAGTTTTTAGAATTGCCTTTTGGGTCTTTGGATATGACATTCACCTTGAAAAATGTATTTATATAGTAAGTGGCCTCAGAAACGCTAGTAAAAAGTGGCCTCCCTTTCAAGGTAATATCATTTTTTGGTGGCTTATAAGGAGCTCTATTGCTGCAAATGCCTTCTTTTCCCATGCTATGTGAGACTAGACACACATTTCATTTTGGTCTATTGAGGACCAAAGTCAAGAAGAGCTCCAGGCTAGTCTTTCCCAGCAATGGGCTGTGGCAATATTAAAATCAATCGATGGAGAGTTCATTTCACACTGGACACTGTGCCGTGTGCTCATGAGGAAGGCACCGCTGTTGTCCCCATTTATAGATGAGAATGGTGAGGCTCTGCAGGAGTCTTCTAACTTGCCCAATTTATAGAACTATTCAGTTGGCAGTGTTGGAGGGTGAGCCGGGATATATGTGAGAGCCCTAATCTCTCCCACATGGTACCTTTCAAGTCCAAGAAAGAAATATCAAGGAGGAACATGGGTCTGTATACACCTGGATAGCAATAAGTAGCAGGGGAAGGGATTGGGTTGGATGGCCAGACTGGTTGTTGTTTGGTTTGTTTTTTTTTTTTTTTTTTTTTTCTATGAACTGTAAAGCCAAAGTCCCCAAATGTTGGACAGCTGGATACCTCCTTAATTGGATGACATGCACTTCCTTAAAGCTCCCTTCTCATTGGCCAGAATGAATCTCCAGTTTTCCGTATCACTAAGTCACTGCTGAGCTTAGTTAGATCCCTCCACCCTCCTCTTTCCCCTCTTGGTCCCACAGCCTGGTACTCATTACGCACTTGTGAGTTGAAAGGACAGTACAGCTCACACCCATCTTTCTCCTTAACCCAGTAACCTCTCTGCTATCTTGGCAGGATAGATGGGGACATCCCAACATTACTGAGGTGCTTCACATGCCCGTTTGGTTTGGCAGAAACATCAACTGCAGGACACCTCACAGTGGCTCCAGCTACTGTCTCAGCGCAGGTCTGCTCCTTCAAAAGCCGTTTTCATGCAGAATGACTTTTCTCCTGCTACTCACCTTCTTCTCTAGGGTTGAGAGAGGATGGCGTGGGGGAAGGCTGCTTCCAACAGTGCTTGCCCTTCGTATATATGACAGCCATTCACTCAAGAAAGAATTGTGAGTACATGCAGCATGGGCAGGTCTTGGCATGGTGGTCCAGGGACGCGTTTCTTGCCATATGTAATTTGCAGCTTTGCATCCCTTGAACTGTCTTTGTGACAGTACCCACTGCCTCTCCACATATGTACTCAGGCACGGACATGTTCCCACAAGGAGTGTGGAACAAGGAGACATTCAAATCCTAGCCATGGAACGGCCTGAGAAACAGGTACCAGGACTTTCTGTCTCACAAGGTTTTCTGTCTACCGCAGAAGGTCTGAGCACCTGTCCTGCTCTCTGCGATTTGACTCAGAAGAACCTTGACTGCAGTATCTGCCTTTACTCCAATACGACAGAGTCTCCATGTCTCCAGGGCCCCACTTTCTCTCCATGGCCTATGTTTCCTCTAAAGCTTTGTGGCAACAAGGTGTGCAGCCTGGGGTGTCACCCATTAGACCCTGGCTTGATGCCCTGCATTTGGCACTTGAGTTTGGCAAGAGATGCCCAGAAGAGATGCTGCCTATGCAGCTGTTATCCTCCCTCCGTCCCTCTCCTGCTCTGCTAACAAGACTTCTTTTCCACTTAAGGGTGTCAGGGGGTCAAAATAGTGGGGCCTCCATCGACAGGCCATCTGGAAATGCAGTTGCCCTGTAATTAAGTTGTTCTGTTAGCCACGTCATAATCAATTACACAGAGTAAGATGCTTGTCTCCGATGTGCACAGGTTTGCAGGAAGATGGGCTAACATGTGCTAGGGCATTAGGTCCTTGATGAGATGGAGCAGGCAGATTTTGCCTTATGCCGCTGTCCCCATCTTTATATGAAACTTTATTTTTTTAAAACTGTGAGGGGAGAGATTTGCTGCTGAAAGGAGAGAAGAGCCACTGAGCAGAACAAGCGCTGGCTACCTGTTGGAGGATACGGATGCTGCAGGCAGTGAGAGTCAGGAAACCAAGCTTGATTCACCTTGACCTACATTGTGCTTAAGATGCAAGCTCTGAAAAGGTGGTTTGTCTCTCTGAGCCTCACTCAGCCTTGCCAGTATGGCAAATCGGAGGCTGGTGTTCATTAGACTTGGTCAGAGCGTCAGGGTCAAATGAGACTTTTCAAGACAGATGATTTTTCGACTTACAAGAGATAGATGGATTGCTACCCTGAAAGAAAAGGTGGCTTGGGTATTCCATCATGTGCAACGCATGGCACTGTAGGGAGATCTGCATCCCGGCATGGAAGGTGGAGAGAGTTTGCTGTAGTTCTCAACCTCTGGGTCACGATCCCCTTGGGGGTCAGACAACCCTTTCACAGAGGTCACATATCAGATATCCTACTTATTATTAGATTTATATTACAATTCATAACAGTGGCAAAAGTATAGTTATGAAGTAGCAATGAAAACAGCTCTATGCTTGGGAATCAACACAACATGAGGAGCTGTATGAAAGGATCACAGCATTGGGAAGTTTGAGACCCACTGGTTTAGAGAAACTATGATGCTGCCTTAGTAAAGGTGGCCTCAAGCTGTGCCCTGTGGGTGGGCAGGACTCCACGTGAACCATGCTGTAGAGACTTGTAGGGAAGGCACGTACGTATCCCCTGCCCATCTCCTCTCTAGAGATAGGGAGAGCCTAAAGCCTGTGGGTAAGGAGGAAGAAGGCATAAAGGGTTTACTCTGATCAAGACACTTGCCCAGAGGGGCAAGTCCATCTCCTCTGCCTTTTCTTGAATTTGAATCTGTCAAGTGCTTCAGTGGTGTTGGGGTTCGGGTAATGTACATCGGAGTGGGGCACTCTCTGGAGGAGGTGTGGTATAAACCATGTGCCAGCTATGCACAAGATTTGTGAGGATCTTTATGGTGAGGGAAGTTGAGGTCTAGGTCCAGCCTGTGCTGGGGATTTTTGTTTGCAGTGTAGGCTGTGTGAAGAGCAGCAGGGTACAGGACCAGGAAGGGACTGAAAATGGCAGATGGCCACCCTTTTGGCTCCTGTCAGGTTGTTGTTTTGGCATCCTTCTGTAGGCCATAGGGCCTATGGATGTGGTCACAAAGGAGGTGTAAGTCTCTAGTCATGTTCTGGGGTGGCTCTTCTAGCCACTATGTTTATAGAATTTAGAAGAGGAGTGTCTAGAAATAGACACAGACATGAGTTAGACCTCTCAGGTTACAGGCTGGGGGAAAATGACTCCTGGGGGACTTGCTTCTGAAATGTGGTAGGGGGTACGGAAGATTACATGGAATCTGTTTTTCAGTAACTCTTGAGCTGTGGTGACTTTTCTTTTGAGTCTGCGTGGCATAGTTAAATTTCCAGAATGCCCCCGATCCTCAGGGCACAGTACTTTGTGTCTCTACTCTTCTGCCTGTACCTTCTCCAACAATCCAGGCTGAGCAGGCTTGGAGACTGGGGTTGTGCTTCCTCCTGTGTCTGAGGGCTACTCTCCAGTCACTGCTTTGACTTATGATGAGCTGAAGTTTTCTCTGGAAGAGTTTCTCACCAGCAAGCCAGGGCCCCAAGGTGATTGCAATCATGGTGGAAACCCAAAGAAGGAGGGTATTGTTTTCAAAGGGGATCAAGCAGCTAGGATAGGAAAACCATCTTGAGGGTGTCTTGCTCTAACCCACTGATGCACTCCTTCCTAACCCACTCCCCAGGAACCAGGAGAAGGCATTGCATTTATCTGGACACTCAATAAACAGGGCGGAATTGAATTCATTTAGTTAAATTGAATCAAATTGAATAGAACCTAAGTTGCCCCACAGATCATTAGGCATATGCACCAATTACCCAGCAGAAGCACAGCCATTCCTCTGCTTCCTGTCAAGGAGAACACTGGGCCCAGCTCCAGCTTACCTGGTTGCTCAGAGCAAAGGCCACCCAAGAAGGTGGATTCGGGGTTTAGGGACAAAGGGGGCAACTGAGAAAGGCCTGTGAATTTTGGTAGTGAAGGGGCTTGGCTCCTCATTTGTCACACACCTCTGAGGCAGAGAGTAGATCTCTGAGCTCATTATCATTACAGGAGTCAAGACTAAGAACTGTAGCCAGTCAATTCCCCTTTAACGTCTGTTGCAAAATAGAACTGTCCAGAATTGGTCCCGAGAGCAGTATGAGAGCTGAGTGTCCCAGCATTCCTCCCTGTGAATGGATGAAGAAAATACTCACATTGTAATTGTGGGAGAGACAGGATGAGGCAGACAACAGCCTGGTTGCTTCTGAAGGTCTGGGCCCCCAGCCTTCTGTCCTGAGGCTGGCAGGAGCAGAGGCCTGGCGTACCAGGCATGCCTTGAGGGCACCCACTTTGGGGAGTGCAGATGAAGGAGAAATATATAGCAGAGAAGCAAATGACCTGTGTTTTGGCCAATCTCTTCTACCCCAGGGCCAACAGTCTGACTCTGACCTGTGGGATTAGTGGCCTGATTTGCAAATGAGAAAAAAAATCAGTTCTTACATAAGCAAGCAGGGAAGCTGGACTTGATTGTCTTCCATGTTGTCCTCCAAATACGTGCCTTGTTCTAGATGTTCACTTTCCGCTCTGTAGACAAAGGCAAGGACGAGTATGTTGTTCCCAGGCCTGGGACTCAAGCTTGCCTGTCCTACAGCATGGCTTCATCCTTTTCTTTGTTAGCATCTGCCGGCTCTGCGTCCTCTCCAAATGGTCTTGCTTTTCCTGGGTGTTTGCCTTGCATCATACACAATGAGTTCTAGGCTCCACATATTTCTCTTAGACAGGATTAGAACTGGGCTTGCCTTCTTTTCAAGTTTAGCTTTTCTATTCCATCCAGAACAACCTGCCATTCCCCAGCTGTACTCTCTTGTTGCCAGCATGTCTAAAATTATAAGCATTACCTTGCTGTAAGGCAGCTGCTATTTCTATACCCTGATAGAAGTCAATACTAGAGAGTGGAACTACCCAGAAGCCAGGGGGTGGCGTGTTGGCTAGATGGATGCAAATAAAGCTGTTCTGTTTCATGGCCCTCGACAGGAGATGTCTAATTTGGGGGCCTGGTTTGTTTACTTCATCTTGTTTCTGGAAGGGGTTCTGATTTTCTCCCCTGAGTGACATCACCCTGAGACACTAAGTTTCTTCTTCTCAAGGTGAGCAGTTGCCCTCTCCAGCTGTTCATAGTGTGTAATTAGTGGAGAAAGAGGCTAATGACAAAATTACCTGTTGGGCCAGGGTTTCCGTGAACCAAAGGGAGGAAAGATCTCCGTTTACTTGCCGCATGTTTTATTTTTCTAAAAAAAAAAAAAGAATCACAACAAAACCCCAGATTTTCCTGCTGCTGATTTAGCAGTCACGGCTGAAACATTCCTACCCAGCATTTTCTCCACCCGAGAAAAGATTACAGCAGGTGGTTCTAGGAGAAGAAATGGCTATTGGTTGTGTCCACTCCCCCACCCCAACCCCACCCCCACCCCCACCCCATTTATATTCGACTCACATTTTTTTTTTGCCATGTGATTACATCATTTCTTTTCAGCCTTCTTACATCCTTTTCCATCTGCTAGACCAAGAAACTGAGGGTAGGACAGACAGGGGTGCCCAGGGGTGTACATAGTAAGCAGCGGTCCTGGGAACTAACTGGTACCCAAATCGCAGTCCCCATAATCTTGGACACTGATAACTAATACACGCCCATTTTGTTAGAGGACAGAAACAGCCTACAGGAAGAGATTTGAAGATGGACATTGCCAAGTTCACAAGGTACTGGCTATTCTTGGCTTTCTCCAAGCTGCACAATCCAACTTGGCCAGAAAACAGTGGGTAATGTGAGGGCGGCCGGACAGCGCACTGCCCACAGACCTGTTCCGTAAGCTGACCTCTAGCAAATGTTTAGAGTTCTAGGCCATTTGGTTCCACTCCCACCCTGCCCTCTCCCCCCACTGCAGAGCTCAGAGTGCCTCCATATTTGGTAGTTGTCCCAGGTCACTGTCCCTGCCCTTCCTATGTACTGCCTGCCTTCTGCTGTCTCCCCCTTTCCTCCCACTCCTCAGAGAAAATAAGTCTGTAGCAGCCACTGGACTCCTTCCCATCTGTATTTTGCTGACTGCCTTGCACCTTGCTTGCTCTCTCTCCTTGCCCCTGCTTGACTGACTTTTCCTGCCATCCCTTTGAGAAGGGCCTTTTGCATCTCTGAAAAGTCTTTTCAGAGTACATTTCTGCTTAAGGTTAACTGAGGCCATTGTCACCAGGGGTTGCTGACCCACTGTCTCTCCTCCTGTTCCCTGTTCCTTGCCTTGATCTCAAAGCTCTTGTATCCCCTTCCATATTCTGCAGTTCCATTGGTTGGGTCCCATGCCAGCCTACCCTGCTGGCTGCTCCTGAAGTCTCTGGAGGCCTCAGTAATCATGCCTGTTTTCTGGTGGCCAGTGGGTAGACCTTCAAGCTGGCAACTGTCCTTGTTGCCTAAGTGAGCACTCAGGAAAATTTGGGGGCCTGTTGCTATGGAGACAATGGTGGTATCAGCTAGTACCTTTCTCAGGCATTCTTATGCAACCTGCCCTCTTTCCTGGATCGTGGGGATGCTACATGGAAGTTTCTTAAATTAATCCTGTCAAAATAGCTTTTGAATTCTTTCAAAGCGGGTCTCTTTTTTTCCCTCTTCTTTTTTTCTTTCTTTCTTTTTTTGTATATTGAGAGACACAAACTGTTCAAGAGAAGAATTGAGAACAAAGCACACAGGCCTGGAGAGGAGGGGGAGAGCGTTAGAAGACAAACATGGAAGTGATTGAACAGGGCCTTGGATGGAAGGTCAGAGGGATCGAGAAGGCTATTGGGGACTAGAGAATCATTCTCAGGCCTGAGAGGAAGCAGGGCTGTGCAGGCTGGAGCCTGGCTCTGACAGGGCGAGTGGCTCCTAGAAGGAACAGGAAGTAGGGCTGCTCGAAGAATTCTTACTTCAGAGGCTGTGTGAGTGAGGTCAGTATGACAATAGCAACGGTGTGCACGCTCCAGTGGATGAGAGGCGGCCATACTTACAGTTTCAAACAACAAGTGAACAGACTAAGACCAGAGCAAGCACAAGTAAGAGAACAAATAGCAAGTCGCAGACAGGACGTAAATCATCATCAAATCGGACTTACTGATATCCAGCAGAAGCTGACTGGGGGAGCTGTGGCAGTCAAGCGGAGTTCCATGTTGAGCTTACTCTCCATGGATGAGCTTCCCAATTCTTAACCACAGGCATTTTATACCCTGAGACTGACAACAGGAGCTTCCGCTGGAAATAGCTTGCATCCTAGCTGATCTCAAGGGCGGACTGTTTTTAATGCCCTAGCTGTTTGTTCTTTCCCGCTCTCCCTGTTGTAGATCCAGGGACCCAGTCTGATCAGGAACAGGGGAGTTTGGAAGAGACCAGGAGGGGGGCATTCTTGCTCCCAGATTTCACGCTTAACAAGCTTAAACAGCACACAATAATTTACCTACACACACACACACACACACACACACACACACACACAGACACACATATCAAGCAGCAGCAGCAGCATGTCCTGGAGCACACAGCAAAGTTGTTTTCTGTGTCTGGGGTGTTTATATAAGCCTATAGTCGTACTATGAAGACTGAGGCATTGTAAGACACCCAAGAGTTTAGGCCTGGGAAACATAGCAAGAGTCTTTTTTCTTTCTTTCTTTCTTTTTTTTTTTTTTTTTTGAATCCTAATTTAAGCCTTTGGCCCAGGCTTCATGGATTTAAATTCCTAGAAGAGAAACCCAGTCCTCTCCCAAGGAGCACATCTAAGTCAATGAGAAAGGCCATGATTTGGAACTTAGAGGTCCTCCACGGGTCCTGGTATCGGACACTCAGGGTGTACCATTGGGAGGTAGTGGAGCCTCAGCCATTGGCTGTGTCCTTGAAGGGGGACAGTAGACTTTGGTCTCTTTTCTTCCATTTTGTTTCTTGTCCAGCAGATGAAATTTTTGCAGTACCTCGCACTTACTAAGATGTCCTGTCTTAGATCTTGGACTAGAACTTCCAAAATTGTGACCCAAATAAACCTTCCCTTTTGAAAGCTGACAATCATCCATATTTGTCATAGTGATAGGAAACTCGCCGACTCAAGAACCAAGGGGCTAGCTCTGTGCTGAGAGAAAGCCTTCTCTACATGCTTCTTGCTGCCATCCTGTACCTGGCAAGTTCTCCAACGTCCAGAAACTCCTTCAAGAACCCAGTCTACAGGAGCCCCATTGGCTCTATCCAGTGCTCTTGTTAGCTTACCAGAATGGGCCCAGGATGGGCCAGGACATCCCTGTGGCTCTAAGGAGTCCCTGTGTTTCTCCATGACATGAGCACACAAAACTGCTGGAGAGAAAAATACTCATTCCCACATTTTTGTGGGCAGTACTCTGTCACAGGAGCGTTGTGGAGTTTCTGACGCTAAGGTGCTAATTAGAGTTGGAAGAGCCTGAAAGTTGAGAGTTTGGTGTCTCCTTAGAACCTGACTGGTGCCCTCCCCCAGCCTTGAGCAGCCAGAAAGACCCTGTTTATCACACAACAGACCTTGCCACAATAAGACCAGGTGGAGTCATCCACCCTGGCTGCCTGTACCACTTCCTACAGGAATTTACAAGAACAGACTGCCCGCTGAGTTTGCCTTGTGACATAATCCAGCTGAAACAAAGGATGGGTTCTGTGGGCTTCCCCTACATATATATCAAAGTGCTGAATATTAAACTTGGAGCCTTGATCAGAGAACTTTGTCTTGGACTTCATGCTTCTCTTGCCCTTCCGTCTCATTTTCATCTTCAGCCCCCCTTTCAGGTGAACCCAGCTGGGCGGCTCCACTAGAACAGGGGACTTTACCTTTCTAGTTACTGCAGCTCTTTCTTCTGGAAAAGAAGACGGCGGGAATAACTATGTCAAAGCACCACCAGCTCTGTGTCTATGGCAGAAGAACCCCGTAAAGGTCCCGAGGACAGTGAAGTCAGCTTAGTGTCATACTCATAGTGGATTGTTAAAACCTGTACATTTCCCTTCTCACAATCTTTGTCTGGGAAAGGCTGGGGTGGATATAGAGGCTATACTCGTGTCCTCACTCTGGCTCTCCTGGCTTAGGTAGGAACCTGCCATCTATTGCATGAGTTCATGCACGACCTTTGTCATGACTTAGTGACAGAAACATGGATTCTGTACTTTGGCCTTGAGATGCTTCCCTGTGTGCTTTAGATGTGTTTCATTTTGATCAAAGAATACTTTGCAGAGGGACAACAGGGATGCGGAGGTTATCCTGGCCTTATTTTCTTTTCCCCAGCGTGTTCCAGACTCCTGCAGCATTAAAGAGGAACAAAAGCTCCAAAGGCAATTAGTAAATTTGCTTCTGAGTCACTGGGGATCGGGCTCATTCTGGTATTTGGGGAGGGGGGATTAAATTGTAGCACCAGAAAAATCCCTAGCTGTCTTTCTACCTTACCTTTCCTAAGGCGTGGAAACTTCTTGGATTGCATTACTATTTAGATGAAAAAAAAAAAAAAACCAGCTCTTTTAGGCTCCTTCAAGCTTAGATGCCTCTCTACTCATAAGGGACCACTAATGTAACCTTGAAGTACATGCAACAAGACTTTCATGCCATGGTATAAAGAGGAGCTTAGAGGAGATAGTCAGGAACCTGAAATTCAGTAGGCTTGCTGCTACCCCACCCCCACGTCCTGAGATGCTCTCCCTTGGAGTAGCTCTTCTTTGAGAGACAGTTAAGTCATGGTTTCTTGTGCTTTCATTTGCACAGTAAACTAATTCCTTCCAGATCCTGTAGGTTCCAGGGTGAGAACCAAGGTAAAGCAAGAGTGGCCTCTGAGTCCCTCGGGCAGTGGTCACTTAGGATAGCACAGCCTGGAAGAGAGCCCAGGCTTTAGAGGTAGACAAGATGCAACAGACAATGCTGCCTCAGATTAGCCATGACCTTGATCAAATAGAACAGACCTTTTGAATCTCAATGTATTCATTTGTAAAATAGAATAAAAGTCTCTGCCACATAGGCTGTGAATGGTTTGAATATGAATTGAACTTCATGGGGACACGTGTTGAAACCTTGGCTCTGGATGGTGCTATTTGGGAGGTTCTGGAAACTCTAGTGGGTGGAGCCTAGAAATAAACCACCAGCAGTGGGCCTTGGAAGGTTGTATCTGGTCATTCCCTCACTTTTTGATTTCCTGTCTACCAGGAGGAAAGTATCTTTCTTTGCCCCCATTTCTGCTGCCAAGATTTTCTGGGAAAGTACCTTGGGGCCCGTGTAACCCACGGACTGACTTCTCTAAAACCATGAGCTCAAATAAATCCCTCTTCTTTGGAGTTTCAGGCACTTGGGTCACAGCAATAACTAATACACAAGCTACCCAAGGTAGATGTCTTATTTATAAGGGATCTTGTTTACCTAGCACAGAGTAGGTGTTTCAAAGTAGTGGCTGCATGCCTCTTTTGTACTGAGCTCTGGGGATATACATATGAATGTATAGGAGCTTCCACTCTCCAGGACCACTGAATGGACGGGGAGTATCTTAGTGCCCTGGGATGGGGCCAGGCATTCAGCATGTGATACCCGCTGCTGTGAGTAGGAAGGGTGAGGAGCAGGCCACATGCAGATGACTGGAGGAGTTCACTTAGTATGTCTGCTTACTGGGACACAACCCCCCTTTACTTCTCTGAGTCCTGTTCTTTTTCTTTTTTCTTTTTTTTTTGGCCCTGCTGAAGACTTCATCTGTGGAGCTGTGGGAGCTATTCTGGCCAGTCCTTGACATTTCACTGAGATTATTTCAAGACTGCAAAGCTTAGGTCTGCTCCCCCCTGTGTGTGTGTGTGTGTGTGTGTGTGTGTGTGTGTGTGTATTCTCCACGTGGACTAGGGCACAGACAGGCTTATACGCTCTATGCCAAATATATAGTCAGGACTCGGTGCTGTTGGAGAGAAAGCAGAACTTCCCAGGTTAAGTTTCCTTTTCTAGGCAAGTGTAGATCAGACCGCTGGTCTGTGGTTTCAGGTACAAAGAGGCAGAAGGTGGAAGCCAGTGAAGGATAGATGAGGTGCACATGGATCCGACTAGACTCTGCCGGTGGCTAAAGCTGACTGTCAGAAATGCACGCCTCTCCTTAGCTGCAGACTACATGGGAAGAGCTAGTCTCACCCTAAGAAACCTTTAGCCAGAGGACTCCTTATTACAATCCTACTGGTGACTGCACCAGGCTGCCAGTCAGACGTGGTGGTGGTCCAGAGCTGATCAGATGCAGGTAAGAATGTGAATCTCTTAGCAGGAGTGACTCTTGAGGTCTCACATGCTGTCCTCTCAGCTTTCCAGGGGGACACTGTTCCTCCAGCCCAAACTCTGTGTTCTTTTCTTTGCTGGCTATTTGGGGGCTGTCTCTGAGGCTACAAACAAGACAGCTTGGTGCTTTTCCTGACAGGAGACCTGCTGTTCTCCAGAAACCCACCTGTGGAGTCAGAGAATATATCGGGGAAACCTTGGGAACTCATGAGAAGAGTTTGGGTTCTGTATCATTTCTATTTACCTATTTCCACAGGTTTTCATAGTCTGGATTTTATGCCCTACCTAAACCCTCAGAGGAACCTAACAACTAACTGGACACTGACAAACCAGCTTCAATTATTAGATGCTGTGACTTCCCTACCTGTCCGCAAACATCAGTTTTCTGGTGATTTCTTCTCTAATCTGCTCTAGCTCCCTTGGGAGGGAAGTTTGCATGCTGTTCACCAAATGCCTATTAGCATTAAGATTCTTTGCCCTCCCTCGTGTTACAGAACTTTCCAGAATTCTTTCTTTCCTTCCTGGGTGGTGGTTTGTGTCTGAACAGAGACAAGATGTGAATGGTGGTGAGCAGAGGCAAGAGCCTCCAGGGAAGTCTTGTGCAGCCTCAGAGGGCTAACTCTTCGGAGTTGTTTTGGTGCTAGTGAACTTGTGTGCTATGACTCTGTTGGAGCAGAGATGTGTGGCTGGAGGAAGCACAGAAGGCTGAGAGTTTCCACATAGGGAATGTGTCTCAGGCATGGGAGCTGTGAGGCCAACATCATGGGCAGTCTATTATGTCTGGCTATGACCTGGAACCTGAATTACTGCTCAAAGGAGTGTGAGCATGCCCTCAAGCACCCTCCATGGTAATCCATCCCAGCCCTAGGGTCTTTCTGCTTCTGCTGAGTGTACTCATGCTCTAGAGAGAAGTCCAGTTTATTGGTGCACATCATGTTATCTAGTGTCTTTTGGTGAGGGTGACTAGTGCTTGCACCAAGAGAACACCAGTGACCGTGCTGGTTTAAGAAGAACACTTCTCATTATTTCTTAGGGATGGTTTAGAGTTGATGAGCTGTTGGTAATGTGCAGACAGAGTAACGGTTGAGCATGATGGGGCTCAGGCCTACTTACCATGTCTAGACTTCACAGAACTATAAAAAGGGAGATTACTCAATTTGTTGAGGACACACATGGGAGAAATGATCAATGCCACAAAAGAAACAATGTTTATAAAATCTGTGGTGCCTTCACACTTAACATGACAGGAGACCAGCATGCTTGACAGGCTTCCTAAGAACTTCCAAATAAAACACTATAAATACGCCAACAAGCTTGAAACTGGAAACCACACTGCAAATCAGCATCAGTAAAAGGCTGTCTCAAGGAGAAGGCAGGTGTGCAGTGACAGGCACTCTTGGCCTTGTTTTCCCCCAGGGCACCAGTGGTGAGTAGCACAAGGGCCAATAACTAACCCACAGTTATGCTCAAGGAAGCAGCCCAAATTAAAATCAGTGCATCATAGAAGACACATGAATGTAGGAGGGGAGGGGAGTTATTGGGGAACATAAGAAGACCAGAGTAATGGGGTGGGTGGACAAGACCGTAACGAAGGGAAGAGGGCACTTGTGTGAGATTGTCAAAGCATAAGTAAAAATGTATTTAAAAATTAGGTCAGCTTGAAGCCAATAATAAATAGAGTTAGGCTATCACGAACAAGATCCCAGGCCTCTGCAAATGGGCCCCGCCTCTGCTACTGCTGTATTTGGAATTGGACAAAATTTACTTAACCTTTGTGAGCCTCATCAAGAAAGTATGACTTCTGTAAGCATTACACAGAAAACGAAAAGCACACAATAAATTATAACTTGTATCAACTCTATTAGCACTATTAATAAAACAGCTATGCTGTGGTTACAGCATACACATCAGAGGGCTGGGGTATAGCCCATTACTAAGAATGCTTGCTGGAGTCTCTGCTCACTCCTTTGTCCCAATCAGGGTTTATTCTAAAATCCATCTTGAGAAATAATTAGATTATATGATTAAAAACTACTTATCCACAATTAATTAACAATGGCAAACAAGTACACAATTCCTGGGAAAATGGACACAGCATGTATTTAAGCTTGTCTTGGTGCAGGAACCCATAAGTCACAGCTTCATTTTGAACTTTGTACATTTGGAAGTTTAGGTTGTGTATATATTTAGCAATATAAAGGTTAAAAAAATCAGATTCATTTTTTCTTTTTTTTTTTTTTTTTTTTTTTTTTTTTTTTGGTTTTTCGGACAGTTCTGTTAGTCGGCTGATCGGAACTCGCTCGAGACCAGTGCCTCGACTCGAGATCCACCTGCTCAGATTACTTCAAACCAAAAGTAATAGAACAAAGTATGCTCTGTGAAACAAAAATGCAAAATAAATGCACAAAAAATATCAGTAAGCATAGAAAAAATAGCAAATTCAGGTCCTAATATGTTAAGTATTGTGTGAGTAGGAGGGACAGTTTCCTCAGAGAAGAGTGGAACAAACTGGTTGTCCAATAACAATTGTTAGTTCTGAAAACACACACACAAATACTGCACTGTAGACAAAGCAGGTTATATTTAGGAATACATATACATATATGTACAGAGAGGCATATGACAAATATTAATGAGAAAAAAGGCTATGAGTTTAAAAATCTGGCAAGAGGGATATATGGGAGGCTTTGGTAGAGGAAAGGAAGGAAGAAATGATGTAATTATATTATAATGTCAAAAAGAAAAGAAAAACCTAAGATTTGAAGAATTAGGTTAAAAATAAAATCCATCTATTTTTCTATACAAGAGATACATTAAACCAAGTGATGGGGGGTAGGGCTAGAGAGGTGGTTCAGTGGTTTAGCACACCTTCTTCTCCTCTTCTGACCTCCATGGGCCTCTGCATTCATGTGTACACACAGACACACACACACACACACACACACACGCCACACACACACACACTTAAAAATAAAAAACAACCTTTAAAACTTACAGAAAGCCCGAAAATTGGGCTAATTATTTAGGAAATTGTTTAAGAATAGATTTGATAACTGTACCAAGAAGCTGGTGCTATGAAATAATTTGTTACCTTAGGAACTTCAGAAATAATAATTAAAAAAAAAAAACAAAACTAACAAGGAAACAAAGTAACACACATTGAAGAGATTTTAAGATTAAGAGAATTATTGCTAGTAATTTTATATGCTAATAAATATTACAACTCAACTCCAGGTAAACAGATAAAGGTGCCTGCTGTCAAGCCTGCGTTAGATCCCAAGGATCCACATGGTGGAAAGATAGAATTGACTCCAGCCAAGCTGCCTTCTGCATTTTATGTGTGTACCATGGCCTGCATCAATGCATAGTCATGCATGTGCACTCACATATGCACACATACAAATATCTAAGTAAATAGGCAATGCATTTTGTTCTCTAAAAAGTTACTAGAACTGGAGAGAGAAAGAGAGAGAGAGAGAGAGAGAGAGAAGAGAGAGAGAGAGAGAGAGCTCATCCAAGTTTTTTAAAAACAGAAAACCAAGCACTCTGTTTTATCCCACATGAGAGTCCTAGCTTCGAATTGCGTATTTAACATGGAGGGTTTAACATACAGGAGCTCAGAAACAGGCCACTGACAGGAAGGATGATGAAGGAGGCAGTAGAAAAGTATGCAACGTGAACTTAGACTGGCACTGGAGACAGGGCTTCAGTTGGAAATGGAGTCAGGGGTGGGAAATGAGGGACGGGAAGGTGTTGGCAAATTCAAGTGTGCAGTAGGAACCTCATGAGAAACCCTATGATCTTGTGATCCAAATATAAAGATAGAGTAAGAGGAACTCTTAGAACATGTCATATGAAAGTAGGGAGAATACCGGGGGCAAAGGTCAAGCGGGATGGACACAAGGAGTGGGAAACAGGAGAGGTAGGGGGTGTAACTAAAATAAGGATGTATGGAGAAGCCTTATGATTTCCCACTAATTTGAAAGTTAATTAAACTTTTTTTTCTAAAAAAGGGGGAGGGTGGTGAACAAAAGTACCTCACACCAGTGATCAATGCTAATCTCAGAAGACGGGTTACAAAATGAGAGTCTCCATGCCACAGCTGGGTCACCTCCCTATGAGGAATGTTTAAAGAATCCCCAGAGGCGTCCACACCAGTGAAAACTACTGCCATTACTTTAGTTATCCTCTGTAACTAGATATAGACCCTGCTAAGGGACCCTAAACTTTGGCTGCAGGACACAGAGAAATCAATCTTGAATTGACCAGGACAGTGTTTATACTTGATACGTTTCAGTGCTGGAAGGTGTTATCCAGGTGTTGGAGGAGAAAGGACATCAATGGTTTGTCTGTAGCTGGACTACTATGCTGAACTGCCATGCAAGATGTGCCCATTGGTGTAATACTGGCACTGTCTAAAGGGGTAACTGTGAGCAATGGTTTGGGTTGGACTGGTTGGATATGAGACCTACTCCACAGAAGGGTTTTATACCTGGTATCATAAACACGGTCAAACATCTAGAAAGAGGGACATGGAAAGACATGCAGGAGGATGGGAAAGGATGCTGTGAAATGCTGTCCTCCAGACATGACTATTGCTCGTGTGACTTCACCACAGCTGTGCTTGCCTTCACAAGACCTATATAAACGTGAAGCCCGTCAGAATCTTCCAGCATGTAAGAGGCAGGGCCCATGGAGGCCACCCTTAGTTGAGGAGCTATTGGCAATTGATAGTTGCTGAGAGGGGGAAGGTCACTTTTCCTTAGGAGAGAGTGGCCACTGCTAGGTTCCCGATGCTACAGTGGATGACCCAACACCCATGATTGTGGACAGTACCAGTTGGATTCAGTGAGCTAATTTTTTTTCTAAATAAAAAAAATCCATTTCAAGTCAAGAACAGAATTTTAGTAATGAAACTCTAGAGGCACTCCCTTTAAAATCAAGATCAAAAAAGGTTTGTATACTACACCCGTGCTGATTGGTGTTCTAAAAGGTCTAGAAGGGGGAGCAGCGAGATTGCAGGCAGCACAGGAAAACATGGCCGAAAGAATGCCAGGAGAGACAACTTCAAGTATGGACAACAAAGTTATTAAAAAGAAAGGTGTCCAGGGTAACTCAGTGTGTAGTGCTGGTTTAGGAATGGCAGCCAGAGGCATCAGCAGCCGATCAGCGTCACCTCATGATGTACAAAGTGCACATGCTATGTACCAGCAGACAAGGTTGGTCTCCCTGGCAGACTAGCTTGAAATTACCTGCAGTCAATGTGTGACACAGACAACTGAACTGTGGCATGAGGGTGTGTCTTCTGTGGGGATGCGTATAGCTAGTGTGAAGCTATGATAAAGGAAAGGCAGGGCCCCCAGGATTGGTGAGGAAGGTTCTGGTTGACAAGTACTTAGGAAGAAAACTGCTTTTCATGCTGATCAGGAACATTGACCCAAAACAAACCACCAATAGATTAAAGAGCTAAATGTAATGTAAATGCAAAAGCTGTATGACTGGAGAGAGAGCGTTTAACTGGTCACAGCATTAGCAGGATCTTTAAAAACAAATAATATATGATATAATAATCATAGGAAAGTGGGCTGGAGAGATGGCCCAGCTGTTTAGAGTGCTGACTGCTCTTCAAATTCCCAGCAACTACATGGTGGCTCAAACCATCTGTAATGGGATCTTGATGCCCTCTTCTGGTGTGTGTCTGAAGACAGGGACAGTGTACTCATGTAAATGAAACAAATAAATCTTTAAAAATCAACACAGGAAAGTTACAGAAATATGAAAGGCAGAAAGGCATGTACAAAGTGGGAAGACACTCTTACACACAACGGAAGTGCTTAGAGACCTAGAAACAGCCAGAAAAACAGAACAGTCCCATTGTTTGGGAGGAGGCACAAGAGGTTTATTCACAAACTCTGAGACATATAATCAGCATTTGTGTGTGTGTGTGGTGTGTGTGTGTGTGTGTGTTTTATTTAGTTAATGTCACAAGTAAAACAGAAAATATATTAAAGATTCAGTTTTTTCATGTATTAGATTGCCACTGCTTTTTTTTTTTTAAATCATTGCACAATAGCAAAACCTGTGATAAAGTAGGTTCTCACGTACAGCAGTCCAAAAGAGAAAAACTACAACCCCCAGGAAGTAATTGAATAATAAACATCAAGGTCTTTGAAGTATTCCTACTTTTTACCAGTTACTCTCCTTCCAGGAATCTGGACTAAGAAACTAGATTTGTATTTTATGTATAACGTTTTTCATTGCGGTGTTATGTAAGACAATAGCCAAGAAAGAAAGCTTACTATCAGGAGGCGTTTAAATCAATCAGTAAATGTCAACATTCATACGAGCTGATAAAAATTCTTTCAAAGCCGACAAGTTGAAATGTTCGTTTTATATTAATAGTAAAATATAAAACATATGGAGTACAGTCGTAAGGTTTAAAAAGAAAATAATTGTACGGAGAGTCATATTTTCAGTTTTACATGAAGATAAATTTAATGGTATATGAATAAAAAATCTGGCCAGAAGAACTAGGAGATAAATTTATTATTAGAAACGTAAAATTATATGCTCAAGCTCCAAAATATAAATAGAAGAGGACTTTAATTTCAGCATTATTTAAAAGACCAGGCCAGGTGATGTGATCGTAGCAGAGCATGGCGTCCTTGAGGACAACTTGTGTCCAGACAGCCGGGGACCACAGTTCCCACGCTCTGTGTAAGTCACATATGGCTGGGATATTTCCTTCCACGCTTCCACTGGTCGTGTTTGATCATAGACATGGAGGAAACCTGCAGGCCTAACTAGAAATCTTGTTCTATCAGAACCACAAAGGAAGCTATGGACGTTTACCCTGGAGACAGAGGAATTAGGGGCAACATTTCACTGATTTGTAGTGTATGAAGGAACCATTATAAATGGTTGCGGAAATGGAACTGGTGTTCTTGGTTGGCAGATGCTCAATATGGTACAGTCAGATGGTCATCATGCAAAAGGCTGAGCCTGGTGGGTCCAGCGGCATCGTTAGGGAGGGATGATAGCAGGCTTAACCAGGAAGGAACTGGACAGGAAGGTCTTACGCCTCTTCCACCTGTGCGAGTCTATAATCCCAGCGATGAATTGACCTGATGCCCAAGTAGGTTGAAGAAACATGAAAAGGTGGAGGGTTGCACAGACTGTTCAAGCCGGGGTCTCACCTCGCCTTTGCAGCAGTCACCTGCCAAGCTTGTTCACACAGACTTCTGGGCCTACCCCAGAGTTTCTGAGTCACAGGGCTGGCGGGAGATGTCTGGATTTGCATTTTAAATAAGTTGTCTCATGCCACGACTGCCTGAAAATCACATTTTGGGACCCAAGCTTCAGGCCAATTGCAACAAATAAACTTGTTCAAGTTTATACTAGCACTTACTGGTATAGCCCAGCAACAGTCTGTGGCACTGGGGCGGGGGAACTCAGGCTGGAGAGGCACTTCTTCCCTTATCTCCACCTCCTGGAAGACATTGCTGCAGTATGTGGAAGGCGCTGTCAGCTGTTTGATAGCCCATTCTTCCCAGACCCACTTTCCTGCCCGACACTGGGGCAATCCTACTACCACACCAAACCCATTGCCGCTGGTGATTAGGGATGAGAACATGCAGCATCCTTTTGTGGCCTTTTAGGGACAACATCCTTCCCTACCATGCATGAAGAACTGGAGTCTTTGGTTTAGAGCACTGATGCTCAACCTTTCTAATGCTGTGACCCTTGAATACAGTTGTTCCTCATGTTGTGGTGACCCCCAACCATAAAAATATTTCGTTACTACTTCATAACTATAATGAATCATAACATAAACATCTGATACATAGGATAGCTGATGTGCGACCCTGGCCCACAGATTGAGAACCTCTGATCTAGAACGTCAGGATTCGTGTGTGCATTGTTGGCTACTCTTGGCTGCTTCTTGTGACCTGGGAAGGAAGTCTTTCTCCGTAAAAACACCTTGTTCTGATCACAGCAGATGTAATATGCTACAATGTAGAGAGTCACAGATAGACCCCCAAGTTTGATGGTGATACAGTAACTCTCAGTGTCTCTGAGGAATTTTCATGAAGATGTGTGGTCCCTGCGATCCTCTCCATTCAAACTGAGCCTCATGTATTTGAGTTTTCAGCTAATTGGTTTAGGAAAATATCCATGTGCCCACCCCCACAGCTCCTGCTGCTCTCTTTCCCAGCTTATGGTGTAAAGTGTGAGCAGACTGTGTGCTTAACACACTTTGGAGTCTGTTGCTATGGTGCTGGGGAGGAATCTGGTTCTCCTAGCAACATCAGGTTGACTTGATGCACCTCAGACCACTGGCAGAGCACGGGCAGTGGCTTATGGGATCCCCATGTAGTTTGGATCTGATGGCACTTGGTGTACTGAAGTGTTCTGCTTGCCTGCAGCCCATCCACCCCCTCCTACCTGCACACCTCTCCCCTATATCACTCAAATAATCATCATAATAATAAGATAATAATAAAGGATCTCCATCCTCTCTCTGTCTCTCTGTCTCTGTCTCTCTGTCTCTCTCTCTCTCTGTCTCTGTCCTCTCTCTCTCCTCTCTCTCTCTCTCTCTCTGTGTGTGTGTGTGTGTGTGTGTGTGTGTGGGCGCACGCATGTGTGTCTTTTGGTAAACCACAAGAATAAACCAAAGCATTACTTTGATGTTGTCCTCAGATTAAGTTGTCATTTGAGTTATCACTCCCCATTGCAAGGCCAATCCCTGCCCTGGCATGCGGTCTAATCACGTAGCTCTGCCCACAGGCCTGGCATATTGCTGGGAAATCTAGTCAGTTACAGAGGCCCAGGGTCTTGTGAGTGGGAACAGCTCTCTGACCGGGACCAAGAGGGCTAGGGTTTCTTCATGCAACTTCATTCTGGAGGCTCCTTAGCAATGTTACTACACTGCTGGGAGACCAGCCCTAGGAGAGGCCAGCTCGTCCACGTTGCTGAAGCTTTTCAACTCAATGACTTAAGCAACAAAGGTCTCAATCCTTCTGCATTCTATGCACAGAACTGGCCTATGGCTTTAGGATACATCTATGATCTTGGCGTCTGGCAGAATAAATGGTAACAACATGAATCCATCATAAGAGGAAGGAATCTGGTCAGTCTATATAAACCTTTGATAAATGAAGAGTCACACTTTTCCTGGCTGTTCAGTGCCTTATAGTGTCTGCTATGGGAAAGATCCATGGGTTCCCGTTCACCTCGCTCACAGCTCGTCGGTCCCTCCCCCTAAAGCTATTTCACTGCGCTTTTCCATGTTTTGAAGCTGTATTCTAGACCCTCAGCATGAAAGAACACGAGACAGGGCTTCTCCTCTGGTGCCTGCATTCTAATGGAAAAGCGACCAATAAACCAAGAGAGGAAGACGTCGTGGATGGAGACAGAAGATAGGGTGACATATTAGAGAGTAGGAGGGGAGCTGCAAGCTGGGATGACTTAGAGAAAGATCACCCTAGGCGGCAGCAGGTGAAGGCCAGGGTCAGCATTCCACATGGGGGACAGTGGGACGATGGTGGGGTAGGAGGGACATCTGTAGCACTCGCCCACCATGAGGAGAGATGAGTCCCAAGTAATGAGCATGGAACCCCTAACAGTGTGTAGACGTGAAGAAGGGGAGTGGGCTCCATAGTTGTAAAATCCCCTCACCTGCTTCACTTCCCCTTGCTTTCCCATCTGTGAGGCGTTCCATTTTTTATAACTGGGTAATTTTTAACAAGGAGAGGACTCCGGCTGGTAGTGCTAGCCCTTGCTTGGTATCTGGTGAGGGCCTTCTTACTTCATCATGACATGCCAAAGGACATGACATGGAGAGACAGTAAGATTTAAATCCTGACTGTTCCCTAGAGGTCCATGTATTAAGGGTTGCTCTGTAGCCTATGGTGCTATTAGAAAGTGGCGGGATTTTTAGGAGATGGGGCCTTGTGAAAGGAAGCTAGGTCACTGGGCCTGTGTCCCTCAAAGGGACTTGGAAATACCAGCCCTTCATTTTTCTCTCTCCCGGAGACAGTTTGTAAGTCATACCCATCTCGTTCTCTAGGCTTAGCAAATGAGGTTCCATTTTCCTCTCTTGTAGTTGGTGGGGTTGTTACTCCCCCCTTCCAAGGGCTTTACAGTCCCTCTCTCACAGATTAACTTACCTGTAGGTGAGATCCTTTACCTGTTCCCCTTCCTTCTGGACAGCACTTTGCTGTGGTTCAGTGGCCACCAAGGAAAGAGCACAGCTAAGACAATGAGAAGGGACAGTGTCTTTCTTCCCTGTGTTATGCACAGATGCTGGTGGGGCTGTGACCTGCGGGAACTGGCTGAGTCCTGTTTCACAGAAGATGAGGCTTAGCTGTCCAAGGAACAGTGTCCCTCCTTGGGCAGGGCCTTACAGCTGTGAGGCTGGACGTCTGGGCCTGGAGCCCAGCTCCTGCCCCTTCTTTTCTAGTGGCCTTTGTCATGAACACTAACACTTTTATTTACAATATTTGCATTTTTTCTCTTCCTTTTTTGATCAATTGTCTTTACTTCCACTGAGTCCTAGAGTCATCTTTGGTATGCTACTGATGGTCTAGAATTGGAATGTTGTCTTCATCCTGTGGAAAATTTGGCCACTGTATGTATCAGACTGAAGTCTTCATTGTGGGTCAATTGCCATCTTCACCCTTCCTGCTTTCATGGCCTTTCGGGCTCTTCTGGGTTTCTCTCTCATCTTCTCTGACCTCCTAAGTTTGCTGGTGTTCCTGTGATTGGGAGGACATGTTACTCTTTATTCTCTAGGCTGATGAACTGGTGATGCAGCCTGAACGTGTCTCTAAGTCCTTTGCCACCTGTGACAGTATATCATAGCCTATACCATGCTGCCTCCTGTGGGCCAAGCTATAGCGTGGGAATTTGGACAGAGTGGTTTCCTCACTCCTAGGTCTTGGCAACATGGTCATCTCTCTCTGGTGCATGCCATGTAGAGGCTCTCCAGTCTGTGGGGGACACCATCCCTCCTCCATCACTTCAGAGAGATCTGTATACCATTCATTTAGAAATCAAAGAATCTAATACTAGGCAGTACCCACGGCTTCAGGAAGGACACATTGTCAGTGGATGACAATACACTAGCTTCTGTATCTAACAGCCCTGATGGATCCAACTGGCACAGCTAAGAGATGTAGGCTTGACCTCAGTCATCCAACTATTAGATGTTGGATTCTTTGGAAAGATGGGTGGCCCCACATGAGGATCTGTGACAGGAGAATTCCAAGTTTGGCAAGTTCGCTGTGACCTGAGTCGTGGCAGACATAGGGAGCTTCCATGGGCTGCCTGTGCCTAATATCACACAGACTTTTGTTTGCTTTATTGTTTGGTGGCTTTGTATTCCAGAATGGGCTCAAACTTTTGATCTTTTTGCCTCCAGCTCTTGAGTGCTGGGAGGAGCCATTCTTCACATCACCCACCATGTATAGCTTTCAACTTTCTAAGTGCAAGGGCTGGCCTGACTTTCCAATGGGAAAAGAGCTGAAAGAAGACAAGATTCATCCAGTGCCTGTGGCCTCAGAAAGGTCAACCTTATCCCTTACCTACTCCCCTTCCTGTGGACAGCACTTTGCTGTGACTTGGTGACCAGCTGAGCCAGTGCAGAAGGGACAGTCCTTCGTCCTGTGCTCTGCCGAGGCTCTGGTAGAACTGTGACATGCAAGATGCAGGCAGTGCCAGCTCGGCCACACAAGCCTGGCACGAGGTACAAGAGGTGCATTTCCTGGGTTCCCGTGGAACTATGAGCATGTTGTTTTGTCACAAACTGGCCAATCTTATCTGTCTCACTGCAGACTGAAAGGACCAGACCGGAAGTCCTCAAGGCCATGGAAACTGACAACTTTCCTAGATTAAAAGCTCTTCGTGGATGGTTGCAGCCTTCTTTTCAGAAGTCTTTTTGACTTCTTGTGTGTGGTTAATGTGAAATGGTCACTTGGTATTTTTCTTGCCCCTACTGCCTCTCCTTTCTGTACATTCTACCCTAAGGATGCTTTTCATTACTGCCACTGTTACCAATACAGTGCAAGCCTTCAGTCTGGCGTGTATATATTTTAATATATTGACTGCGGCAGGGATTTTCTCACAGCGACTGCCATTAGTTTGGTTTCTGTTGCTATGAGAAACGCCATGACTAGAAGCAAAGCGAGAAGAAAGGATCTATTTTATTTTACACTGTACAGTCTGTCATATCACCTACTCCGTCTAACTGGGAAAGCCAAGGCAGAAACTTACTCAGGGAGGGAACCTGGAGTCAGGAACTGAAGCAGAGACCATGGAGGAGTGCTGCTTACTGGTGTTCTCTCTGTGACTTGATTCTCAGCCTGTTTTCTTACATACCCCAAGACTACCTGATCAGAGGTAGTACGAACCAAAATGGGCTGGGACCCCCCCACACATACACACATCAATCACTAATTATGAAAATGTCCCTGCAGATTGCCTACAGCCTAATCTCATGGAAGTAGTTTTCTCAGTTGAAGATCTTTTTTCCCAGATGACCCTAGCTTGTGTCAAGTTGACAAGAGTCTAACCAGCCCAGAAGCTGTAATTAACAAGATTCCCCCGGCCTCACTGCTGGCCAGGGCTCAGCAGTGACTCAGGCTGACTACACTACAGAGAGTATTGTATTGGTGCAGGCCACCAGATCAAGAGGAATGAAGACAGACAGGGACCTTCTCACCTGGGAGGACCATAGATTAAACCAACGTAAAGTTGTTAGAGAAGGATCAAATAAGCAAGCTGGAAGACCAATCAGGGAAGCCAGGCATCATTCACTCACACCACCTGCCTCAGCACAGCGCTCTCTGCCAGTGGCTGTTTGATAAACGTCATGGAAACTGCAAAGATTGCTCACGTGGAGCTCACTGCCACAGCTGCCCCTTAGTCCC
The DNA here is from genome assembly GCA_021653895.1 of Mastomys natalensis. Classification (NCBI taxonomy): domain Eukaryota; kingdom Metazoa; phylum Chordata; class Mammalia; order Rodentia; family Muridae; genus Mastomys; species Mastomys natalensis. The sequence continues at coordinate 690,767 of JAJTUV010000569.1, forward strand.
TGCTTGGGAAACAGGTATCTGCGTGCCTGCAGAGAGCACAGAGAAGTAGAGAACACACTGGATCAGAAGTCCAGTGACTTGGGGCAAGTCTGAGGTCTGTTTAGGAAAGCATTCCTTGTCAGGCTCACAAAGTCTCTATAACATCATGTGTGTGACACTCCCAGGAGATGTGTGCTTAGAGAGGATGGGGTGGGTAAGGCCTCTTGGTTGTTGCAGCTCCAACAGGCAGCACGATGCGGGGATATACAGCATTCTCAACAAATAATAGGTGAGCAAGAGGTTGCTCGGTGCTACTTCAGGACAGAGAGAAGTAAATACACGAGGAATGCTGGATGCTACTGAAATTCTTGTCACTTCCTTCTAAAGGGTTGCCTTGCCTTCTGTGACAGGCAAGGAGGCACTACCATTTTGTGTCGAAGTAGGGACCATTCATATCCCAAGGAGTCCTCTGCACTGCGGAAGCTGTGGAAGGCTGAACTATTCACTCTTCCAGGAGGACTCTGGCACTGAGCTCGAACCAGGATACCATGGCCCTGGACTGAATCATGGCTGACTTGGTGTGTTCCTAGCTCACCTCTCTGTCCAGAAACCTCCACTTGTATCCACAAAAAGAGCACAGTACCCCTAAGAGCAGAGTTGCCCAGGCTTGGCTGGCTGCAGATGGATGGCAGTAATCACAGAGAGAGAGGATCTGGCCTTTTCTGAAGGGCCACCTGCTGCTGCCATTGTCACATTCTGTGCTCTGCTGCCATCCTCTGCGGGGGTGGAGCTGCATCTTGGCAGCCCTGGGCTAATAATTAGGGGTGGGGCAACTCCGCAGCTGGTGAGATATTTGGGGAGGAGCCTGGAGGAGAAGGGAGGGCTGGGATCCAGCCAACAAAAGGAGAAATTAAATGGGCTGTCCTAGGAACCCATAGTTAGCGTTTCAGCTCCAGCAGTAGCTGGGGTTCCACAGAAGCAAGACTTTCATGAGTTCTCCGTGTCCTCCCTCTCTGCGACCCGTGCCTTCTGCTTCTCGGTTCCATTTTTATTTTCTGGGGGTCTGGGATCAGTCATCCAAGCTACTGACAGAAGGCACCACACTGGCCAGACTCAGGACCCAGGCTGGGCTTTTGGACAGTATTGCTGTCCCACCTCATCTGAGTGTGCCCCCCTCGTGTCTCACGGGCTCACAGGTCGCTCAGGAGGCCCTCCCGAGGAGAGGTACAGTGTTTCTTTCACCCACTATCAGCATCCATCAAACTGTCATTTTGGTTATGGGGTGACAGCCAGGCATTCTGAGAAGCACACTGCTTCTGTCACTGCAGCCATGGACCCTGTGCACAAAGGCAGTGTATCTTTGTCCATGCAAGTGACACTGCACATGATACGTGCACATTCATTGTGCAACCGACACTGCTCACTCGAAACCATGGCATGTCAGCCCCATTTTGCGCTGTCTGAAATGAGGCTCTCAGACATTTTGTGCCCAGCCCTAAGTCACACCAGTAGTGAGGACACAGATGGAAAGTCATCTGTGACTCCTAGAGTTCTTTCTGGTTCTGTGTGCCATCTGAGAGTGGCCTACAGGGTCACCCCATGTCACATGGGACTGTCCCTATCTCCTACATGAGAAAGCATGGTGGGAAGTGGTCCTGAGGGCCCCAGGTGAACAGGTGTAATAGCTGAGTCACCTGGTGCAGATTCCAGTGGTCTCAAAGGAGGAAAATGGAGGTACACATGGGCAAGGTGCATGGCTTTGCATAGGTGTGTGTTCTCATGCTGTGACTATGCACTCACACATATCCGAGTAGATCAAGGATACTATTGCTCTTCTTCAGGCTTCTGTGCCTTTCAACATTAATGCTGATATAAGTTAGACAGAACACAGCAAGACCCTGGTGATGGTGGAACACCAGGCCTTAGGAGTGAGTTCCCAAGGTCAAGACAGCCTCAGGAGCACAAGGTGAAAAAACAGGAGCAGTTTCCAATGGGTTCTGGGTGTGTCCCAGACCATAGACCCTTCTGTTGGGGTAGGTTGAATGCCTTGATGGATAGACAGACTCGGCAGCCTCTCTCTGGCTTCTTTAGTCTGCAGTCCTTAAAATCTCACTTTTCCATCAGAATATCCCAAGGTTGGAGGATTCCTTTCATAAACCTATTCCCAGGACACCGGACCCTCCAGTGGTCCAGACTAACACATTTAGGTCAATGAATGAGTTTAAGGACCTTCTAAGGGATAAGCTGATGGAGTCATCTGCCCTCTGTGGTCTTTAAGGACTTATTGTCTATGGGAGAATTTAAAAGTGATAATAAAACTGACAAAAATGTGGGTCTTTTAAAAAGTTGTCATTGCATCCTGCAAGTTCCAAATACTGTCAGCAATAAAATACACCTTTCCATCAGGGTGTGGGGGTGTGGGTAGAATGTCTCCCACACTCGGCATTGACGTCGTCCATCTCTGACCCTGGCCACTTGTGTGCCTGGCTTCTGCTTTCTCTCTTCTTTCCTTTCCTCTTCTCTTTTATCCCCTTTCTTTTTCTGTTCATTCTCTCTGTCCCCCTCTCTCTTTCTCCCCCCCTCTCTCAACAGGCCCCAGTGGTCTGTCTCCCTGTCTCCTCTGCCTTCCCGGCCAATTCCATGTTTACAACACAAGTTTAGTTTTTTGTGTGTGTGTTTGTGTTTAGGAAACTACCTAGAGAACGGTGATAACCACGGGTGGGAAGGAGGACAAGGGAGAGAAAAACACTGTTTTCTTCTTTCTGTTGTTTCCTGATAAATCTCGCAGAAATATTTCTATTCATTTTGTGTTTTAGTAAAGTGCTTTTTTTAAACCAGGGTCTAAATCAGGGCCTTTCTTGGCAGTGTCCCTTTAACAGAGCCAGGAGGACGGTGTGGCGGGGATGGATGCGTGGGGCTGCAGAGGCTCATGTACTGTACAATTTTCTGGGTCCTGACTGATAAATTATCGTGCGTCTTCTGTGTTTCTGACACCAATACAATTTGTCCGTGCAACAGTGATGATAGGCTGTCCTGGACTAATAATCATGAACCCTTTATTTAGCTCCTCCAGCCTTTTACAGAAATCGTAAGTAACCATTTTCATCCCTTTACCCATTTTCTCTTCCACGTTTTAGCATAAGTAGAAACAGTTTTTAACCTTGAGAATTTTACACACCCAAGGCTAGGGGCTAAGAAGGGGATTTGTTGTCATTAAAAGTGTAAAGGGAGCAGGAAGCCAGAGACAGATCCAACTTAAATGACTCCCTTCCCTTCCCTTCCGTTCCCTTCCCTTCCGTTCCCTTCCCTTCCGTTCCTTCCCTTCCCTTCCCTTCCCTTCCCTTCCCTTCCTTCCCTTCCTTCCCTTCCCTTCCCTTCCCTTCCCTTCCTTCCCTTCCCTTCCCTTCCTTCTTTCTTCTTCCCCATAAGCTATAAGACATTCCAACACTTAGATGAGGTCCTGCCCATTTCCCATTCCATGGGTGAGAAGACATGACCTCAAGACATAAAGGTAAGTTATTCAAGTTCACGTGGCAGAGACATAGAGAAGTGGCATTGAGCTAATAACTTGTCACAGACAGCTAATCAGAGTGCTTGGATATCCTTAGTCTGGGTCTCCTGACTCCCAGTGCCATCCTTAGAACCGTCAAATCAGTTGTAACATGTATCCAGCACCGACCAGAGCTAGGGACCTCTTCTATGTCAGTTATTGTAAGTTGAGCATGTGCTTTGGAAGGGAGACACTGTCCCTGGGTACCATTTGCCTTTGGGTATCATTTATGTGTTATGCATCATATAAAACAGAATTTGTCATTTTCATGCCACCTTTTGGACTTGTTTTTGCTGCTTTAACGTGCAAAGCAGCCTGTTTCTTTGTAGGAAACATACCTGTGGTTTGCAACTGAAAAGCAATAACTAGACAACGGGTTTGGTTTGGTTTGGTTGTGAGACATGGTCTAATGTATCTCAAGCTAACCTTGCTTGGTTCTCCTGCCTCCACCTCATAAACACTGGCATTATAGGTGTGTGCCACTATGCTGATTTCTGTGGTGCTGGAGATCAAACCCTGGGCCTCATGCATGCTGTCAGCATTCTGCTGCCTGAAGTTTATCCTTAGCCTCTAGACAATGGTCTGTTACAAACACAGCCTGTAAAGGGTGAAATGATGGTGCCAGGCATGGGAGCGTGTAATCTGTGTGCCTGGGTGTGTCGACATGTTGAGCGTCCTCCTCCTCTATCTCGTGATACTTGACTGAGTTTCAGCTCTCTTAGAGCCTTCTACCCGATCTTATCAACATGGCCCTTAATGGATCGGTGAGGTCCTGAATGTTTCTTCAATCCCCTTTCCTCCCCGATGGATGCCACAAGCCATTTGAGGCAGTATCCGATAATGTGTTATCTTGTTCTAATAAGATGGCTGGGACATTTGCATTTTTCAACAATCTTGTTCTTTTTGCTGGGAACTGAGACACTGGCTGGGGGTGGGGTGGGGGTGGGGACACACAGAGAGAAACTCTCCCCAACAGTCTCATCCTCTAAGCTCCTCAACCCCAAGCAGAGGTGCTACCCATTCTAAGACACAAGAAAAGCCCAGCTTCTACAAGGCTTATCCCAGTGCATATCCCAGAAGCCTGTTCTGAGCTGAAAGCTGGCAGGAAAGAGCTCTACCAGTGAGCAACATTAGAATTACAGACATAATGATACTAATTAACTTTCCCAGGCCTGTGCTCTCTGCATTTATTATTTGTAGAGAGACAAAGCCTTAAATAACAGGACCAGCCTCTTTGGGAGCCCCACTCGGGGTGAGGACTGTCCTCATTACAGCAAGTGAGATGGATGGTGTTCTCAGACCAGGACACATCCTGGGAAAGCCTGCAGCAGGTGTAGCCTCCCTCTGAGCCAGCCCTGAGGCTTTCGACAGGTGGGTCACGGACAGGGACGAAGAGATACAATTTCTAGTGACTTGGCCTCTCCTAAGGTGCAGGTCCTCAGCATGTGCCTTCATGGGCTACAGTGAACCCCTGTAACTGGTGCTCAGCTTGGCTGCCTGTGACTTGAAGGCTCCAGACTTCCCAGTTCCTGCCTTATCATTTATGAATGAAGAACGGTGAGGAGGGAATGACATCAAATGTTTGACCCGGACATGCTTCAAAAGGTCCTTGAAGCTCCCCGAATCATATACATATGGAATGTGCTTCTGGCCACTCTCTCGTGGGCTGACCATCCATTGCTAACTGCTGGTTTCAAAGGGTCTTTGAACTTAGGGTTAAGGTCATGAATGAGTTGGTCCCTGAGGATGTCTCCGGTTCTGGCAGTTGCTGACTTTAGAGCACTCATTCTCGGCACTTGGGTTATGACCCCTTCGGCAAGCCCCCATCTCCAAAAATATTTACATTATGATTCATAACAGTAGCAAAAATATAGTTGTGAAGTACAAAAGAGAAAATTTTATAGTTGGCGTCACTACAACCTGAGGGTCACAGCATTAGGAAGATTGAGAAGCACTGCTTTAGAGCCATCAAAGTTGCTGCTTGTTTGTCAGCTGAGTCACACTCAGCAACGGGTTTGTGGAGACACGTGACACAGCCTTGGATTAGAAGCACTATAAATTAGCTACTTTAGAGGAACTGACTTGTTAGGCTTCATCACATAGGTTTGCTGTCGTGTTCCTATCCCTCAGCGCCAGCTCTGAGAAGCCTTCCCAGGTTGTCCTCTATGTAATGACTATCAATTTGGGGAGCACTTTTTGCAGCCTGCTTTGTGGTAGTGAGCTAAGATGGTCTCCCTAAGCTTGCTACCTGGGGCCCAGGCTACCGCTAAGATATACATCCTGTCTCTTGCACTCACAGAGTAGTAGAGAACGTCTCTCACTGGCAGTGTTACTAAACTGTTAAGAATAAATGGTTTGACTGTTGGAAATGCTTGGGAAGCTCACTCTGAGCTGTTGGAAGTATCCTGTGAGAAAACCCAAACAATTACATCTGAGGAATTCCAGGAGAATCAGGGAGACTTACTGGAAAGACCAATTTCCAGGGACGACTCAGTGCTTCTAAGTTGGTACTGCTGCCATCCAGCTACATAGAATCTCTCTTGGCTCTGAGCACATCCTTATTCTGACCACCGATTCTTAACCACGGTCAAGGAGGTCTCTCGGTGGAGTTCCAGAGTGTCCCTGAACTAGCATGGAAATGGTTAGATCTTTGCTTCCAGACCTCTAGCTTGTATACTCATTATGTCTTTTCTTTATGAGTGAGGCAATATTAGCACTTCCATGACTATACCCATTGCTAGAAATCACTTTAAATCGAATTAAGGTAGGCGCAGCTACTCAAAAGTTCATGATAGATAGCCATTTAACTTCAGGCCACTAGTGGGTGATAGAGGCAGTTTATCTTAGGGTTGGGATCAAACACTCTAAAATCAGCAACCCTGCATTCAACCAACTCTAACATCCTGTATGCTGTTCGATTAGCTTTCTCATTGTTAAATGAGATGCTCTGCCTGCTAGGCATGCCTGGGCAATCCTAAGTACCAGACATAGAACCACTGCTGCTGTCCCGTGCAGACAGCCTCTGCAGTAGTTGGAAAACTCAGCAAGAAAGGGGTTGATGGGATACAGTGTATCAATCAGCTTGCTGTAGACAGAATAATTACTGGAGACAATCAGCTAAGAAGTATGTTTCTACTGGTTTCAGAGCATGAGCTCTTGGCTCTCTCTGTTGCTTCTGCTGGTGAGAACTTGAGGCAGAGGAGGCTTGTTCATCTCATTGTGGCCAGGAGACAAAGAGACAGGAAGGGGACAGAGTCCTAGTATTTCTTTCAAAGGAATACTGCCATCGACCTAATGCAATGATGCCGAATCCCATCTGTCCAAGGTTTCACCGCTTCTCAGTAGCCCCACAGACTGGGGACCAAGCGTGCAGCACACATGAACCTCTGGAGAACATTGAAGATGCAGACAGCAGCAGGTGGTGAGAGGAGCAATGGGACCGAAGCGTGGAGCATTGGGATAACAGTGATTCAGGAGCCTGGATGCCATCTGATGGTGCCATCATCATCCAGTCGTGGCTAACAAGAGAAGTAGTGGGAACAGGGTGAGGAGTGGAGGACCACGCCCTTCCTCCTTAGGTTCCAAGTCATAATGTCTCGATGGCTGGTGGAATAAGGGGTCAGCTGTGACTCTGGAGTGAGCCATGTCTGTTATAAATAGAAGGGTCGAATTCCAAACAGGGAGGCGGGGGTGGAGCCAAGGAGGCAGCCTAGCAAGTTGTCAGTGAAAATAAAGTTAATAATCAGAATCATCCCAAGAAATGGCTCCACATCAGAATCCGTCAAAGTGAGGACCCTCTTCCCACGACTTCTTGGGAAAACAGAGACCCAGAGTTTGAAAACAGACGAAAATAAAAAAGCCAGTCAAAGTGCCCTTTACCCAATGGTCTTCACAGAGCAACCATCCAGAATAACCCACTGGAGAATGGGCTACGAGCTGGAGAGGGAGGAGCCAGCTCAGATGTGTTGGGCTCAGCTTCCTCCTTCAGTCACTGAGCAGAGCTGTTTAGTGAGCAGCTTTTTACCTCCTGCCCCTATTTCCTGCCAGAGGTGCTGATGATCAGGGAAGGGACAGATCCTTCAGAAGCTGGAATCTCAAGCGGTCACACAGTTGCAATGTCTAGAGACGAGCAAGCTCTCTGCCTCCACTGATCCCACATCACACAAGTCCACAGTGCCACCACACTCCTTCCCTGCAGCCCAAGGCCCCTGCAGCTTTCTGCCCAGGCAATCATGTGCCACTATTTATCTGAGAGTTCTTCATCTTTTCAAAGATGGTCTGTGTTCTTCATCTTTCTATCTGTTCTCAGCTTGCCTCGTGGTGCATTTTTCGCCCTTTCTGCCAGCGTGGTTTTTTCTGACCCATGTTTCTTTGCAGTGTTGTGCTTGGTTCTCCAGGTCCTACTTCTGCTTTGCTTGTAGATCCTGGAACTGAGCATAGACTCCCTGAAGGAGCTTAGCAAAAGTGGGTTTAACTGGATGTCTATCCGCTTAACACTCCGCCACACTCCCTTTCTGAAACAAAAGATGGCTGGTTGTCTTCTGTAGTGCACACCTCAGGGTTGTCTCACCCAGGCTCTCTTTCCTTTTGTATGCATGTACTCCACCTCATCATCAGTATTTTTGAGCACTTACAGTTAAGAGGCACAGTAGGCCAGGAAGACAGCATCAACCCTACTTTTGAGGAGTTTACAGTCGAAAAGGGGGTGGAGCAAAGACTCACCTCATTTAAAATGGGACTTTTGTTTGGTGTTTTCTGTAGAGTACTGGGGAAATACCTGGCTGTGTGTGAGCTTTAGGTACAACTCAGCTCTGTGGTTGTTTAGAGAGGAAGGGGAAGAATTTTAAAGGCAGACAGAGCAAGACTATTAAGGAAAGCCCGGGGCGATAACACAGTCTCGTCCATAGAGAGATGTGTTACAGGAAAGAGGGTGACAAAAGTCTGGGATGCAAGCAGAGGAAGCAGGTATTGTAAACACTGGATGGAACCAGAAACACATGGTCTTTTCTTAAGAGATCTGCCACCAAATAGGAATGATTGGTGACAAGACAGACAGCTAGAAAGAAAGATGATCTTTTGCACCTGAAAAGAGAAACAATAAAGAAGTTCTCAAAAACCAGGAGTGAATCATGCAGCAGGGCGCAGTGAGCATGCTTTAACCCCAGCACTCAGGAGGCGAGGGCAGGCAGATCTCTGTGAGTCCAGGCCAGCCTGATCTACAAAGCGAATTCTAGAATAGCCAAGGCAGACAGAGAAACCCTGACTCAAAAAAAAAGAGAAGAGAGGGAGGGAGGGAGGGAGGGAGGGAGGGAGGAGAGGGGAGGGAAAGAGAAACCAGAAAGAATTCAAAAGCACAGATCTTAAGTTAATATCACCCTATGTCACAATGAGCCAGGAACCGTTGTGACTTCTTACATTAGAAAACTCTATAGACCAAGGATGTAAGTGGAACTTATCTTTTGCCAGTCAGTTTCCCTTCCAAGGAGGGGGGGTAAGAACTACACAGTGTTTTGGGGGGATGGTGAGAAGGGGAACATAGAACATGGTTGAGAATGGTAGCTACATAGTATCGTCTGTTGTTATGATACAATTTGCATTTAAACTTGGTAAAAACCCATTAGCTGCCAAGAGGGAATAAGGAATCAATTTCCAAGAATGTACAATTTCCTCTAGAGAAGTCTCAAAACCAAAACACTAATTTACATGAAAAGCTGTAAAGAAAGTAGTTGAAAAGTACATTCATAAGAAATTTTATTACACTTACATAAATTTAATACATGTGTTCTCAACAATTAGTCTTGGATTATTCATGAAAACGTCATAAAACGTTAAAAGAACTGGCCATCCTCTCAACTTATTTCCTTGCTAAATACTTTCCACTTGTAATTTATGAAATAATTTTCAATGAAATATGGCATTCTAAGAAAAAAATACAATATTTTATAAATAAAGTTATACTGCTCTGGGATACTACTTGACAACTACATGATTCAGTAACTTTTTTTAAAAAAAATTTCATTTATTTTAAAATATACTTTTATTTGTTGAGGCTTTTCATGCATGTATGCAACATATTTTGATCATATTTACTGATACTCCAGTCACCTCCTCTCCCAGGATTCTGTGTCTCCCTCTGAACATGTCTTTTTTTCACCCACTGAATAGGGTTGGTGCTGCTTTTATGTATAGGGCTGTAAGCCATCCACTGGGGACAAAGCCTCCCAGGGACCAGATTCCCTGAAGAAAACTGACCCCCACCCACAGCAGCCATCCACATCCACTGCTCTCCAATAGCTCTCAGCTTCCCCAGTTCACGCTGAGATTTTGACTGGCTTGATTTGGGGCAAGTTTTATGTGGGAATCAAGGCCTGCTCTAGGTTCATGTGTGCAGTGGCCATGTCATGTCCAGAAAATACTGTTTCATATCGGCTAAATATGTTTGTAGAACATGCATGTCAGATAAGTATTTTTAAAAAAATCACAGGGGCAGAAAGAGCTAAAAGAACTCAAATAGGTGGGATGTAATTAACTTTTTGCTGCTGTGCTTGATACATGAAATGGTCAAGCAGTTCTTCATGCTTACTCTTCTGATTGTTCTCCTTGGAAACGTTAAATCTAAGTAAGGCATGTAGCAGAAAATAACAAAAATAAACAGCGGGTAACTTTATAAACAATGAATGTGAAGGGTTTCTGCCTTTGTCCATCTTCTAAAGTTCACTTCTGCAGCTGTGGACAAAGGTGTGTACACCGAGACTGCCTGATCAGAGAAACACATGGTTCCAACATGTGTCCCTGGGTATCTGTCTGTGCCACATCCCTGTAAATGCTTTAAACCTTAAAATATCTGCAGTAACTGCACCCGTGGCTGGAGCCAATTGGTCCTTTTATTCCCTATTTGACCAAACAAATACATAGACCCTTGTGTACATCAAGTGCCATGCTAGCTGCATGGAGACACATTTCTTTAATCCAAGCACTTAGGAGACCTAAACAGAAAGATCCCTCTGTGTTCCAGGCCAACCTAGTCTATATAGCAAATTCTAGGCTGGCCAGGGTTACATAGTAAGACCCTATCTCAAGAAACAAAAAGGTGTTATGCCAAATATTTATAACTTGTGTAAAAATTCCACAGCTCCAGATTGTCCCCTCAAGATGAAATTCGTAACTTTCTAAGTGTTTGCTGGCCCCACTCTCCTGATGATAAACTTGAAAGCCTCATGAGAAATATAGAAATTTAAGTAGAAGTAATGGAACCTGTCACGAATCATGAAAAATAATGGTCATAAATTATAAACAAAAACCGTGTGTGGCACGGCTCAGGGGATATTCTACTGTGTAAATTTTAGAACGAACCAGACGAAAGGCAGAAGGCTGGTTAATGTCCTCGTTTCCCTGCTCCTGCTCCTCTGTGGGCATCCAGTGTCCACAGCCAAGTTACCTCCCAGGAGCTGTGCTCCTCTGGTGCTCTCTGTCTGACTCTTCACTCGATCTTTCAAGTTCAGCAATGGCTGCATCAAAATCTCCCTTTGCAAGGGAGCAAATTCCACTGCAGGCCATGCCCAGTCTGATGGGATGTTGTATTTCCTCTTGCTGTTCTAAAACCTGCTTGGTCTATTGTTCCTCTTACCCAAATCCCTTTCCCTCAGGCAGTCATGGTTGTAGTCTCCTTTCTTTCCAATTCAAAACAACTGGGGAATCAAGAATTGTCCAAAGAGACGGTAGTCGTCAAAATACCTCCAAGCTCAGTCTCACGTTCTTATGTTTCGTCGGAACCCTGTGCTCTTTCTTCTCAGACTCTTCTATTTTTAATGTCTGTTTGTCAAATTTTATTAAATGTGCTCGATCAAAGTGTTTTGATGGAGCTTCATGCTTTCCTCAAAGTAAATCCCTTGCCGATAGGAAGCTTCAAGGACAGAGCACGTTGGTCTCTGATCAGGGTCATCAGGACAGTGCTCGTTGGGGTCTCTGATCGGCACGGAGACTTCGTGCGGGGATGGTGAGCAGGAGTTTTTGGATGTTACCAGGTCAGGCAAGAGCCTTGAAGTCCTTCTAGCTGGGGCCAGGGCTACACTTTTGATGGCTGGCACACTATTTGTAGAGGACATGTAATGCACATAGACCTTGCTGAAAGGTTGAAGTAAACTACACACAGACATAAAAATCATATAAATGTATAGAATAGTAAATAATATTAAAAACAAAGGTAATAGTGTTCTAAAGTCACCACTCTCTAATTGTTTTATTGTATTTTATTATTGACTATGCTGTTAATGTTAGTTACATTGATTTGAATTTGTAGGGAGGGAATATTATAGTGTGCTATTACCACACATCCCTCCGGACTTTCCCTCAATAACAGATCATGGGAGGTTGAAGCTGACCATGGTAGAAATAGTTATACCATGAAACTGGAAAATGCTACTCTCATGCACATTTATACACATGCATGTACCATACACACCAACACACACACACACATACACACACACACACACACACACAAATATATATGCACCTAAAGCAAACATACACCAAGTATAGAATCTCTCAATACACACACACACACACACACACACACACACACACACACACACAAATATTTGCATACACAACACACACACACACACAAACACACACACACCCCTGGGTAGGGCATAGATCTTGACATAGTTTTTTAAAATTCCCCCAATTGATTCTAATGAATAGCTGAGTCAAGAGGCTCCAGTCAGGATCTGGCTCCTTTCTTCCTCCCTTATCTCTTGGAAACCCCATGCCCCAGCTTCCTTCTATCCAGTTCTGCACATCAACCTGTAGTGGCACAAATGCATCATGTTGCTCTTCTTGATGTATTTTTACTCCACCACATGCAGACTCTTCTGTCTGGAACTCTCAGTGCCTCCTTATTTACATGATAAGCTGTTAATCTTTCAAGGTTAACCAAGCAACCTAACCTAGGGGAGGCTTTACCTACTGCCTCCTCCTCCAGGAAGGCTTCCAAAGTAAGCAAATCCTAGAGGTGACTCCTAAGGCAGAGAGAATGGTTGAAAGCTCTTTCGTGTACCTGGGGGATTCTATTTGAGAACTTCAGGACCAGGAGGAGACTAGAAACCTTAAGGAACTGAAATGAATTGATGATAGCCTTTGAAAGGTAATGACAGCTGGCCTAGAGACTCTTCAGGGGCAAGAACAAGAGGGCCTTGAAAGCCATTTTCAGAAGTCTGCTCGGTATCCTCAGAGAATTGAGACTCCACCATAGTATAAGTCAGGGAGCCTGTTTCTTGGGTCTTATTAGAACTCACCTATAGCTGGACATGTTGGCATACACAGTTAACCCTAACACTTCAGAGCAGAAGGAGCCAGGTCTCCGTTTAAGGGCAGCTTGGGCTTCATAGGATGTTCCAGACCAGCCAGGGAATACAACTTCAATTATAAGATGAAAAGTTCTAGAAAACAAGTAGAATAGCAACTAATAAAAGCACATACTTGAAATGTTCTGCAAATAAATATTGCTTCTGCCATACATGCAAAGATACAAATCTGCGAGTCGTGGATATGAGACTTGTCCTGATTGTGACAATTGCTTCACAATGAAAATGATACCAAAGCATCAGATGTAAACGCAGTCTAGGTAGTATTAATTACACCTCCAAAAAGCTGGGGGCATACACAGGAGAACCAGGGGGGCATGATGATTAGGAGAAGCAAACTGTCTAAATTTTGAGTAAAGACAGAGATTGTTACCTCGCCCTTGGTGAGTGAAGGAGACTGACCTTGGGATACACTGAATGGCATATTTCACTTCATAACCGCTGTTCTTAACCTGAGAAGCTCTTAGGATTGTCAGGAATGTTCCTGGCTCTTCGTCCTTTCATTGGCAAAGGCTTCTGCAGACAGCCTCTGGCTGGCCATACACTGGGCCGTGGTTTTCTTTCCATTGACAGATTTTAAAGAGAGAGAAAGGAAGCAAGCTTCCCGCCGCCAGCCTCTGGGAGGCAGTATACTCTGTGTCCATTCTGTCTCTGGGCTACCAGCCACCATTCTCTTTAATTCTTATGGGCCTGCATTATGTTGTTCCTTCTGTGTTTGCTGGGCAAGCTCCAATCTGTGTCTGGCTCCCGCTCTTCTTTTTCATTATCGACATGAACACAGAAAACCTACCTTGCGGTGCCTCCAATTCCCAGGCTGGGGAACTTAAAATGGATGATTTTTTTAAAAAGTCTCTTAAAAATACTTCTAGAAATCATAGACTCCTGAAAGCTCATTACTAGAGAAAAAGAGAGGTCCCATGACCCTTTTTGCACTTCCAGGCAGTCCTGTTTTAATCTCTTCGTCATCAATGGATCATCTCTTTAATTTTTTTTTCATAAAAGACTCCACATGCCCAAGCCTTATAGTTAAGGCAACTGTATAATTTAACGCTTAAACTTAATGGAGAGGGTCTCATTTTGGCTGGTGTTTGAATTTTGGGGATAAGTCATTAAGCACTTGCCCTGGAATAGGATGTTTACTCACAGGGACCAAGGATGAGTGAGATACATCCCTGTCTTAAAAGTTGGCTGGGGAAAAAGATAAAATTCCCCGATAATCTTGATACTCTTGATACCCTTTCATAGGCTTTGTGGGGGAAAAATGCATTGGAAACTTCTAGTTTTCTTTCGGCTACTGTGATAACATGACCAAAGTGAATTGGTTTAGACTTCCAGGTCACAGCCCATGACTGAGGGAAAGTCAGGATAGGAGCTCAAACAGGAACCTATAGACAGAAACAGAGCCAGAGACCATCCAGGAATATTGCTTACTGACTTACTTCCAGGAGTATTCCTTACTGGCGTCAATCAGCTGCCTTTCTTATATAGCTTTCTTACAGAGCTCTAATGGTTCCACCTGCAGTGGGGTGGACCCCCCCACAACATTAGCACTCAAGAAAATGCCCTACAAACCATTGGTCACAAGCCAATCTGATGGAGGAAAGTCTTCAGTTGAGCTTCCCTCTTCTAGTGATGCCCGGTTGACAAGCAAGATTAGCCATCACAGGAACGAAGCAGAAGAGGGTAGGTTGGAAGTGCTCAGGGGTAGAGGCTGTGAGAGCTAAGCTTTAAAGAATGCTTCAGGTTAGAGGTCTCCCAAAGGCCTACTATGGGTGGGTGGGGCAAAAAAGTGAACTATGAGGACTTGGGGACCCAGTGTTGATCTGAGAAGTGTAACTTCGTGGAAGGCTCCCTCATGCCATAGAGAGACAGAAAGCCAAGGAGATGCTCAGGAGGCAGAGAGGAAGGAAAGAGCAAGGAGAAGGTACTCGGTGACACCAGGAGTGGCCAGAGAGCCTCTGGGTCTCAGACTAGGTAATGTTCGAGGTCTTTATAGGAACATAAATGCCGGATGAATGGCTACAGGATAGCCAGGTTGAGTCTTAGGGGACATTAATGTGTAGACAACCCTTTCAGATACTTGAAGTTAAGGCAAAGGAGGGAATCTAAAAAGCATGAGCTCAGCTTAATAAAAAGACTTTCTTTTTACAGGCTAATGAAGTTTGAATAAAGTCCTTTTTTCTATGAAAAAAGGCCACTCTAGGTGTCAGCATACAGAATGTGCCATTTTTTTTGCCACTACCTGTGTGTGGTCATTTAAGTTCAAATTAATAAAAGTTAAATATAAATTAAAATTCATTTCTTCAGTAGCACTAGACACTGCCTGTCAAGTGCTTGGTAGCCTTCTAAGCTACCATATGGTTATGGTATGGCTGCCATATTGGGTCGCCCAGATCTAGGGAAACCTCCATGGCCTCAAGGAGCTTTGCTGGGTTGCCTAGCTCAACCCTAGTTCAGTCCATGGAGTTCCCAGTCCTGCCACTTAGAACTGAGCATGCTACTCTTGTTTTCAAACTCAATTCTAAATCGAGGAAAGTCCAAGGATGTTTTTATCAGATTTTCTAAAGAACTTGGATCATCTTAAAGCCAACACTCCCCCAGACTCTGGCTTATAATAAAGGATCCATGATGTGCAGCAAAGAGAGAGAGAGAGAGAGAGAGAGAGAGAGAGAGAGAGAGAGAGAGAGAGAGAGAGAAGATGAATTATTTCTGACTAATACTTGCAGGCTTTTGATAGTTACTACAGCAACTCCATTTGATAATTACCTTCCGTGCGTCCATACAACTTAATATCTCTAATTTTTTAAAAAAGCTATGTGTTCATTAGGAAAATTCAAAATGTACTTCAGTCTCTCTAGGAAGCTACCGGGGCCCTGCCAGCTGTCTGGGCACATTAATCAGGTCTCGTCATCAGTAGGAAGAAAAGTATCCAATTTTCCAGGACCTTGGATGATTCCGTTTGCTGTAATAGATTTCGGAGAGACCACTTGTTGGCCAAGAGTATTGTTTTCTTTACTTCCTAACCCAGCAATTCCTAATCATCCCTCACTGGGAATTCCTCTTTGGGTAGTTTTATGTCTCCTAGTGATTTATGTTTTTGAAAGTAACAATTTTTTTGTTACTTTTTTTTGCATTGTTTTTTTGTACAGAATGATTGGAGGGAGTGTCTAGTGTCCACTAGAGCAAGCACTCGGTTACAATCTTCCACCTTCAGCTTGAGTACCAGCCCTTACATGTGAGCACACTGGCTGAATGTCTTGGGGGTGGAGGTTGATTTATGGAGACATTCAGTAGAATGTAGCAACTACAGGGAGTTTTTAAAGGGATACTGACCTTTGTTATATTGCTTGGATTCCTGAGACAATCTACATTTCTAAGAATCTGTGGCCTTGGTCGATCCCTAGTTACTGTATGCACTTTGGTATGCCCAGCCTTCGGCCGAAGCTCACCCCAATAGCATCTCCTGAAGTAGCAGTTCGTGCATTGCAGTGCCCCACTTCATAACCAGAAGCTGAGCCTGCAACTTCAGCTTCCAAAGAAGCCTGGGCTTATTGAGAGCAGCAAGGCCCAAGGCCCACTGCTGTAGCAGGAGCTGCCTGGCAGACACTGGAAATCCAGCCTGGCTGACGAAGTGTATTTAAGTGAACACTGGCTGAGATGAGGAGGGACAAGCAGTGTGGGCTGCTTGCTAGTGCTGGCTATGGACAACAGGCCTGTCTTCTGCTGGACTGGCCCCTCTGTGTCTCCCCCAGAGAAAGTCATGCACCCCACATCCAGCCTGTGTACAGGGGCAACTGCTGCTGTCCCACTTATGTTTCTGCATGGCTCTCAAACAGCTGTATAATCTTGAGGAGGCTGCTAGCAGAAAAAGCTTTGGATTCTGATGGCCCAGATTTCACCCCATCCCCACCCCTTCCATCGTCCAGAGCAAACCGCTCAACTTTTATGAGCCTGTTCCTGTCTTGTATGAGAAGAGAGGAGCTCTTTATTTTTCAGAGTTGTTATAGAATTCGGTGATGCATGTCAAATGCCTGGAACAGATGCTCTGACGCTACTCAGTCCCCTGTTCTCCCATGTTTAAATCCTTTTGGGTACCGATTTTCTTGCCTACTAGGGCAGATGATTTAACGTTCTGTTGTCCACAGCCCTTTGGAGAATGACTGCATCTCTGAATTTGACTGAGAAGGGAGACGGGAAGAAAAGCTACATGATCCTCCAAGAATTCAAGGGTCAACCAGCGGTAGTCCAGGTTGGAAGCTGGGGTCCTGCAGACTAGTGTTAGTATCTCCCTGCTGCTGATAAGACCACTGTGGTGTGGATACAGATAGCACCTCCAGTTTCATGGCATGAAGCTGGACTTGGCTGTGATGAATACCATATTAGAATCTAAGACAGATGAAAAAGTAATTGTGGCTAATTAAATAAAACGTTCTGCAGTCTCGATGCTTAGGCAAGATGCAGGGTAAATGTGAGATGCCCTAGGGAGAAACCTTTGGTTCAAAACTTATAAAAAGTCCCCTGCTGTTTAGAGAGAATAGCCATCTTCTCTCCTTGGTGACACAGATGTCATCTCATTTACTGGATATGTAAATGGAAGAGTTTTCAATACTGGGAAACCCTGGGTTGGGTTCTGGAGGATTCTCCCCTGAAGTCCGGAGATGCCCTTCAGGGGAGTGAGCAGAGCACAGCAGAAAGGACAGCAGAAATGGAGAACAGCAATGAAGCTGGTGAGGAAAGGGAGGGTGGACGCTCCATAACTAGTCTAGGTGTGAGTCCTAAGATCACAGAGCAAGGCCAGCCTGCCAATGTTCCATTATGAACTCGCCATATTCTGTGTGCTTTGGATTGTTTTCTGCTTTTTTTGGTTTCCTAATGAGATTTTAATGTAAAAATTCCCAGCTTTACTGAGCTCAGTAATGGGAAAAGGATTTTTTCATTTATAAGCCTTGAAGACAGCAGGAATCAGCATGCTCTTAAAAGATGGAGAGATTGCAGTGAAGAGGAGATTTGTTTTGGGGGGAGCCCTGTGTCTTTCATGTGACCTGAAGCCTCCCCTGTTTTCCTCACAGAGGACACCAGGGCATCTCTGTGAGACCTGGGATTTGGGCAAGGCAGGCAATGGTCCAGGTGTTGGCTCCACCTTCTCTTCAGCATTTACATTAGCACAGGCCTGAGCCATAGGCAGCTCTCCTGCCAACATCTGCCTCCTTCTAAGAGCTTACAGTGTACATGGCACACATACCTCAATCTGGTGTTAGGATACTCTGTCTTCAGAGACTTAATGTGTCGAGGTCTATGATGAGTAGATCCTAGTGGCTCAGTAGAGCCCAGGGGCCTGCCTGCCCTTATGAACTTCAGCGGTATAGGACTGGCCAGTTGAAAGTATGTTAATGATATCTTCTGTACAGTTTTGTCCTTTGAGTCCAATATCCTGCTTGAATAGATAAGGCCTCCAGGAAAGAGTGCTTTGGAGGAGTCAGGGCTATTTCCTGGGATTCTGTCTTTGTTGAGGCATACACATGCCTCAGTGGTGTGTGTCTGTGTTCCCAATGTTCTGAGAGGTAGACTAGCAGAAAGGAGTGATGAGAAGCATTAACCGGGGAGATGCTGAGATATGGGCCGTCAAATCATTCCTGCATGTATCACACCAGTGCTTCCGAGTCTGTTTCCTGGTCAGAATGAGGATGTGGGTATCTGTTCAAGAGGGAGGAGGATTATTTTTCTCTTTCTGTGGCTGGGGAACAGAAGGACCATCCAGAGGACACAATGGCCTATGCTTGATGGGGCCTCTGGTCTGGGAAATATTCTTGGCTTGACATCAGCTAAAAAGTGGTGTGCTTCTGAGATTCCCAGACCTCTAGACACAACTCCCCAAACCTATGAGCCCAGTGAGTTGTTGCCACCAGAACTTGTCTTGTCACTACCTATTAAATTTTCTTAGGGATCTAACAGACTCAGCCTCCTGCTGACCCAGAGCTCTGGCATGAACTGGGCCTCCTTGTCTATTTAACGTTTCATTAGTGGTTTTCTGAAGGCACAAGTCCAAGCTTGGCTGAAGCATTCCATTTAGAAGCACAGGAACACTTAACAAAAACGAAGTGTTGAAGGATCACCATCCCAGGAATCTGGTCCCTTAGAAGTCCCAGCTGGAGACCTAGAAAGGCTGCTACAATGTATCAGCCCCCTCCCTGTGGGGGACTTTTGTGTCACACAGCTGCCTAGCCTGGTAATAGTTGATAACTATTTTGGTATCCCTAAGTGTGCGGGCTAGTTTTATGTCAACTTGACACAGGCTAGAGTTACTCATGAGATGGGAACACCTCAGTTGAGAAAATGCCTCTGTAAAATCGGACTGTAAGCAATCCTGTAGGGCATTTTTCTAATTAGTGATTGATGGGGAGTTGCCCAGCTCATTGAAGATGTTGCCATCCCTGAGCTGCTGGTCCTAGGTTCTATAAGAAAGCAGGCTGAGCAAACCATGAGAGCAAAGCAGCACCCCTCTAGGGTCACTACATCAGGCTCCTGCCCTGTTTGGGTTCTTGTCCTGACTTCTTTAGTGATGTGGAAGTGTAAGCCAAATAAATCTTTTCCTCCCCAACTTGCTTTTGGTCCTGGTGTTTCATCATAGCAATGGTAACCCTAAGTATGAGCCTCTTTGAATATCTGATACAAGCTTAGATTCTCCATGGAAGAACATAGTTATGCACATGCATTGAACATATAACTCTGTACTTGAAACTGCAAGTCAGGCACAAGCCAGCCTCTAGGGTTGGTGACAGATCTGGACTGAGAACCCAATGGATGCTAACCCATAGTTTCTTCAAGACTTAAACATGGGTGTGTAGACTTTTACCACCAAGAACAGAATGACTAGGCTGTGTCTTTCTGCTTTGGAGTTTATTTGTTTAGGATTTCTAGATGTCTGTAACTTGTACATTGACGACAGATCACTACACTCAACTTCAGAGTGCGTATGAGCTCAGTTTACCAGGCTTCCTCCAACCACAGTCACTCCATGGCAGCTATGCAGAGACAAAGGCATTCTGAGTTTTAGGACACATCAAGTTAGCTGAAGCAGGGCTTGGGAGTGGTTTTGAACTAGTGCCCTTGGCAGCAGGCTGGCATGGAGGAGAACCCACAAACATTGGAGGGGTAAACCTGCATTCAGATGCTCATTGCTGTTGAGTAATCCCCATGGCACCTGACAAATCTCTAGCCCACAGTTCTGGATACAGGGAATTCAGGTGTATAAAATGTTAGGCATGAAGAGGAACTCAATAAACCAAGCAGTGAATGTCGGTAAACATAAGAGTTACAAACCACGGAGGGTAGAAACATACCACTGGGAGTAGGATCAGTGCTGGCAGAGACTGTCCTACTGGTTTTTCAACCTGAAGCCTTCAGAGCTCAGGATTTAGAAGGAGGGGAAGACCTTGGATGGAAAGCAGAGTGAAAGGTGTGGCAACCAGCATGCACACAGCATGCCTTGTCCTGCAGGTTTCTATGTGGCTGGGGAGGCTTTGAAATCTGGGGGGCCAAAAGAGATAGTGTGATGGTCAATCTTTGAACTTCATCTATGTATGCAAGAGGGTGTTGGGGAGGGTTTACCATAGACTATGTGTGGAGGTCAGAGGACAAACCTTCAGGCATTGGTTCTCTCCTTCTGTCATGTGGATTCTGAGTTGTGAACTTGGGCTGCCAGGCTTTTTGGCAAGTGTCTGTACCTCTTGAACTATCCAACTGGCCCATGGTGGTTAGTCTTGATTGACAGTTGATTGGACTGAGAGTTCTCCAGGAGATAATTTAGCTCAGCCTACCTTGAGGTATGTCTATAAGGGGGTTTCCACCCTCATAGGGATGATTAGATCATGAGAGTTCTAATTAAGACTTAATCCATTGCTAGACTCAGACTTGAATAAAGTATTAGGGTGTTAGACTCCTGTGGAGTATGGCCTAGAAGAAAGTGGGTCAGTGGAGGTGTCTAGTATGTCTTTAGAATCTACATCTTGCCCTAGCCCCTTCCTGTTTTTACTCCCCTCTGCTTTCTGTCTTCCATTGATTGTGTCACATCTCTCAACTATGAAGGACCCAAACCCTTAAGTCTGTGAGCAAATAACTCCCCCACCTCCACCCTTCTTTATATTTGGTCATAGTGACACAGTCAGGCTAATACAGTTAGTCCAAGAGGCCTTGTACCCTGTCCCTGAGTAACTGTGGCCCCTGAATCTCCATGATCTGCCAATGGGATAAGGTAAATTGAGGACAGGGTAGAAAGGCACTGAGGAAAAGGAGGCTGGCCTCTTCTAAAGCAGGGAGAGAAGACTTCGAATTTATACTTTAAAGTATTATACATTATTTTAAAGTCATTATCTCTATCTTTTAAATGGCATTGTCCTTGGGCATTGCGAGAAGTCAGCCATACTTAGAGCCGTATCCACTTCATAGATCGCCTCCCTGGGGGATCCCCGACACCTTCTGTGAGTCCCATGACAAAGAAAATTTTGCTGAGTTTTTCTTCATGAAGTTTATTTTAAAAAGCAATAATTTTGTTTGTTTGAACATCTTTAAATATATAGTTAACATGCTGACAAAGCTTTTCCAAACCTATGTTCTGTATTGGGGTTGGTGGAGGGAGTGCCTTTATTCCTATGCAGAATCAGAAGTGGGTGTTGGGGTCCCTGGAACTGGATTACAGATGGTTGTGAGGCTCCATGTGGGAGCAAGGAACTGAACTGAACTTCAAATGCAGCAAGGTGTTCTTAGCCTCTAAGCCATCTCTCCAGCCCCATACTTTTCTTTTTTAAGTTTTAGACCAAGTCTCATTACATAGTCCTGACTAGCCTGGAATTTACTGTGTAAACCAGGCTGGCCTCGAATTTACAGAGACCCACCTGCCTCTGCCTCCTGAGTTTAAATGTATGTGCCACTAAGCTTGCCTCTTGGTCCTATGTACTGTGTTCCAGTTCTCTGGCATTGTTTGTTTTCTCTCTGTGGTCTCGTGGCTGTGCTTAGGCCTCTTTCCAGTCCAGTGTGTGGGTTCTCTGTAGGGCAGGTTTGGTGGACATGGATTCCTGTTTCTATCTTGGAAAGTGTATCTCTTCAACTGTGGCAGATAGTTTCAGTGGGTAAAGCAATTGGCATCTCTGATCTTTTAGATCCTGAAGTGCGTTGCTCCAGGCCCTTCAGGCTCTAAAGTTCCCATTGAAAAGTCAGTTATTATTCTGATGGCCTTGGCCCTACATGTGACTTGTGTCTTTTCTCTTGCTGCTTCTGTACCTTTTCTTGTTCTGCATATTTACTGTTTTGCTTATTTTATGATGTGTGGAGTTTCTTTTCTGGTCCTGTCTGTTTGGTGTTCTTGTACTTCTTGTATTTATAGTGGGTGTGTGTTTCCTTAGTCTGGGGAAGCTTTCTCTGATGATCGTGTTGAAGGTCTGCTCTATGTCATTGGCTTGGAATTCTTTTTCTTCTATGCCTGTAATTTACAGATTTGGTATTTCATGATATTCCAAAGTTCTTGGATATTTTTGTGTGTGTTTTAAAATATTATATTATTTGATTGTGTCTGATCCCTCTACTTTATCTTTGCATCCTAACTTCTATTTTCTGCTTGATCCGTTCCCAGGTAAGATGGTCCCCTGAGTTTTCTC
This sequence comes from Mastomys natalensis, assembly GCA_021653895.1. Classification (NCBI taxonomy): domain Eukaryota; kingdom Metazoa; phylum Chordata; class Mammalia; order Rodentia; family Muridae; genus Mastomys; species Mastomys natalensis. Next base: position 713,314 of record JAJTUV010000569.1, read on the forward strand.
ATTGGGTTATTTGGTTTTTCATCATTCAGTAGTTTTCTTTAGTATTTTTTATTCCTTTATTCGATTCGCAGTCTTCTCAAATCTTGGATTGTGTTCATTAGTTCAATCAGCTGTATTTATTTGTATTTCTTGGGGTTCAATTGGGAGTTTATTCCGTACTTTTAAAGTTCATTCAGGTCTTGGTCCGTCTCCTTTAAGCTCCAGGAATCGCTGGATCTGTTTATTGTTCTTATAAATCTGTGTCCTTGGTTTTTTGTGGATGGGGACATAATTTCTTGGCCTCTTGTATTGCTTTTATTTTCTCAGAGGGACCTAGGTATTTGCATTTATTTCATTGGCTGTGTCTGGCCTGAGATTCTAGTCTGCCTATGTTGATGAAGATTGGTTCTGCTATTGCTGTTGCCTGTGCTTGGCTGATTTCAGAGCAGATAGGAAGAACTTGTAGGTTAGCCCTTCTGATACTGGGTGTTGATTTTGACTGGAGAGACTGGGGTGGTTCCAACCAAGAGGATCATGGATACGTGCCTAGCTGGCTCTGAGTATTGAAAAACAGCCTAAGGCCAGTGACTAGGGATAAACTAAAGGAGAGGGTATACAAGTGCAATTTCTGACTGAGCTTGGGCATGGGGACAGCCCAGGGTGAGAGCCAGGGCAGACTTACGGAAAGACAACACACTTTGATAGTGTTTTTGATTCTGCCTGCAGGGCCTGGGGCAGACTCGCCAAAAGAACACATGGTCACAGATTGGACTCGTGGCTGTGCCTGGGTTTCGAGGGACAGTACTAGGCATGGTTTGGGGCGACTCACTGTAACAGCATGCACATGGTGTGACTTCCAGCTAGGCCTCAGCATGGGGAGCATGAGGAGCAAGAAACTGGGGCAACTCACCCAGAGAATCCTTATAATTCCTGGCTAGGTCTCCAAGGCCTGTGGCAGACTTCCTGAGAGCTTTTTCCCAGGTGTGATTCCTAGTTCCCTCTGGGGCCAAGAGTTATCTGTTGAAAGACAGAATCTGAAAATAAAGAGACAAGGGGGCAGGCTTGAGTGGAGATGCCTCTGGGAAACGAGAGGACTGAAGTGTGTCCTACCACTGCTGCCGTGATAACAGAAGTGTTCGGAGTAGTGCCAACATGTTATCCTGGCACCCAGAGGGAAGCCAGTTATATTACCTTGAAAACTGATTGGACTGGGGATTAAGCACACTTGGCAAGACCCTGACAGACACTGGGGTGTGGAGCTGGGGGTGGAAGGGCACAGCTGTGCGGAGGAAGGTGCCTGTGCCATGCCTGTGGGCTATGTGAGGATCAGACAGCTCCTTAACTTGGAGCCCAAAGTGCCACTACTTGACCTTGAATGCATCACGTAACCTTTCTGACCTTTGTACTAAGGAGGGAATGAATGAAAGATCGAAGGGTCTGAGCATCTCCAAGGACTGTTGGGCAAACAAGGGAGCTGCCCGTGCCCTGAGGAGGAATGTGGAGGCCTGCTGCAGGGTGTTCCAGGACTTCTTGCTCCACTGACGGCATTCCTCCCTGACCAATGGTCTGAGTCAACAGCAAAACCTTCAGCACCAGATGTTTTATCTCTCTCTATCTTAAAAGCTCCAGAGCTTCCAGAACTTTCCATCTGTTTCAGAGTTGATCATCAATAAACCCACATTACTGAGGGCAAACAAGGGCCAAAGGCAGGTCAGAGGCTACCTATCCCCATTTACCCTACAGTTTCTCCACAGGACCCACCCTGCGCCTCCCTGATGTCTGCTTAACCACTCTACCAGAAATTCCATCTAACCCAGTTACAGCTCAAAAACAAGCACAGAGAGAACAGATGTGTCTAGGGAGCTAAGACATGTCTTCAATCCCCACTGTGTCAGTAGGGACTGAGGTGCTGTCAGGGTCCAGTGTTTCAGGGCCCAGGCTGTTGTCACTGTCACAGACCTGAGGAAACGGCAGCTTCTGTGCCTGCTTCACGGACCAGCTCCTGTGCAGTCTCCTCAGCGCCTTCATTACACAGAACAGGCTGCTCTTTGCTATCTGAGCCCTGGCTTTCCTGTTCCATGGCTGTTTGGATTTAATGCCGGCATCTGTTTTTTATGCACCATGGGTTCAGTTCTCCACTTAGTCAGGGATTTAAGAGATTTAGATAGTCTTGTAGCAGTCACAGCCCATTAAAAACAAAACAACAAAACACCCTCCCTAAAGGTGAATACCAAAGTGGATGTTTGGGAAGGTCCTGAATCCGCTCCCAATCTTTTTACCCGGGAGAGAGCTGAGGTTGAACCATTTGGCCATAGAGTCTGAGTGTAGCCTTGTTTAGCTCCAGAAGACAGACCATTTCTTTGTGTTCCATCAGCATTTCCTACGGAGCAGGCTAACTCCCAGTGACGAATGCATCTCTGAGGACAGCAAACCAAGCCACCAATCTCAGATGGAACCTATGCAGGAGGTGGTGTGGCCCATAATAGACCTCTGCTCTGGTTCCATGAGGAAAAGCACTGGTCTGGAGTCCCCAGGGCTGGGGCAAAGGCGGCTCCATCGCTTGCTGTATCTCCGGTTTGACTTGGTCTTGCTGAGCATATGTATGCTCATTTGAAACGCAGTAACCTGGACAGGGCTGCTGTGACACTGAACAGCACAATGCAGATAAAGTGCTTGGCCCAGCCGCCTAGTCTCTGACCGTCTCCCATTCGGTACTCCATAGCACTCTGTTCCTCCATAAACTCCTCCCTCTGTGCATCTGCTTCCCCACCCCACCCCCTTCCATTACCAGTGCCCAGGCTGGCCCTCTCACTACTGCAACAGTGACCCATCACTCAGAACCACGACTGGTTTGCATCCACATGACCCATCTCGTGAGCAGGTTTGAACTTCCAGACCCTCACTTCCCACTTCTGTGAAGGGGGCCAAATGCTCTCTACCTCACAGTGCTGAGGTAGGGATAAAGAGGCCCTGCAAAGGACCAGGCCCTCCTCCTCTGGAAGACAATTTTGAGAACCTTCTTGGCATCTGGTCAGAGCAAGCCAGTCTCAGTGGGGCGCTTGCTGACTAGCAGAAGGCAAAGCTGAGTACCTGTACTTCGTTACTGTGGTTGTCTTGAGATCCCAAGTTAGAGACGTACTAACCAGTGAGTGATGGGGTGTAGGTGGGATGGTCTCCCTTATGAGCTAATGAGCAAATCGTGGTAAAGAAAGTAAGACTGGGGATCCAGAAGGTAGGAGAACAGAGCACCAGGAATCCTCAAACAGGAAGCACAGCACACTGAGACTTATGGACAGGAGGGCACCTCCAGGTTGGGTGGGGTCCATGGTAGGAAAACACAGCCCTGAGAGCCAGACCCCCAAGGTGAGCCCTGGCTGCTTCCCTTGGTCTGCTGTGTCTCCATAGCTAATCAGTTTACATCCCTCTATGTGTGCATGTGTGTGCGTGTGTGTATGTGTGCATGTGTTTCCCATTACTGAAAAGAGTATAATGCCTATATTTTTTTCATTGTACGGATTCACTGAGTTAATGTCTACAAACAAGTATCAGCTTTGCCTTGCGTATGATCGCCCTGAATCTTTGCTAAATAAGAAAGGGGCTTTTCAGGTGAAACCCCTCCTGTTTCTGGAGCTCTGAGAATTGAACCAAGAATAGAGTGCTGTGTGCAGTGTGGCTGGCGGGGAGCACCAGATTAAAAGTGCAACTCTGTGTGCTTCTACAGGTTAACACGCCACTCTATTGCTAGAAGGTGGTAGCTTGGAAAGGAAAGCAGAAAAAACAGTACCCACTCAGTGAATATGGAAAAGTAAGAGGTGGGAGATCTCAGGTCTCTTTCTGTCACTAGCTGCTGTGTGACCCAAGGCAAGACATTCACCCTTTCTGAGTCTCCATGTCCTTTCTATAAGGTAGGAATTGCAATGCTGGCCCTGCTGACTTCTCATGTGAAATGCATATGTAGATCTTCAGGTGCTGATGGTGAGAGGCAGCAGTTTACTAGCAAGGACTTCACTTGCCAGCAGCAAGGTGTGCTCAGCTTTCTTCTTCTTTTGCTGAGAGCCAGCCTGGGGCATCCTAATGCCAGCAGGAGCCTCCTCCGTCCTGTCTCTAGTCTCCGTCACAAGAAGGCTTAGTGTTAGAGCCACCAGAGCATCTCTGTCTTTGAGGTTCTTCTTGGGGAAGGCTCATGACTTTGTCAGTAATAAGACCTTATAAACAATAGATTCATTAGTTGCCTATCCCATGTGACCCTGTGCAAGGAGCAAGGCTTTCTTTGGGTTTTGTTTTTGTTTTGAGGCATGAGTTTAAAAAGACATCCACATCCTCAGAGAACTTACAATGTCATCATGGGCAGGGGAAGGGGCAGTTGGGATAGAGGGTTGGAGTAACAAGGGACAAACCACAGATATCCCAGGATTTCCCAGAGACCAGCCCTTTCTCCAAGGAGAAGGCAGAGCAGACCCAGCTCCATAGACCCAGGCTGCGTTTGTTTCTGACCATGGTCTTTGATGGCTAACTAGCATGTGCCATTGGATGGGCCAGCTGTGGGTTGGGAGGCAGGGCTTGCTAAGTGTGCAGGTGGTTTCTGGAGACAGGACTGCAGGGTACGCATCCCCTAAACTGCCGTGGCCTCTCTGCCTGTGAGACTCAAGGTCTGGGCTGCCACCCTAAGGCTGCTTTTCCTTCTCTGACTTTTTTTTTCCTCTTTAATTAAACTTTCTTGATGAGGTGACAACTTTCATCATTCTTGGCAGCTGCTGAGAGACAAGATAATTTATAGCTGTATTGGCACTATATGATTAAGACAGCAGTGATAAATAACAGAGAAGAAGATGGCTCTGGCAATCTGAAGGGCCTCCTCCTCCTTCCCACCTCTGTCCCACAGATCCCAAGTGAGCCGCAGGTGGACTTCTGCTGGCTTCTCAGGAACACAAGAACAGGTGCCTCCCCCTGATACAGAGAGTGGAGGTGGTTATTTATAGACACTGCCATAGCCTTTGGACATTTACACTGTTCCAAAGATGCCTCCCAGCTGAGGGCTCAGTCCTTCCTTCCAGGCCACAGGAGAGGTTCCACGTTTTCATTTGTAGTTATCCAGGGCTCAACAAGGATCAGGCGCGTCCCCTTCAATAAACAGGACTATATAGGCTCAGTGCCACTAATATAATCTTGATTTTACACATACATGGTAAGCACCTTAAGCAGTGCCTGCTCAGTAGGTCCCTTGTGACTCAGAGGGCACACAGGAAGGTAGTGTTGAGAGCAGGCAATGGGGGAACAGTTTCATCCAGAAAGCTGGATAAGACTGACCCCATGCCACAATCATTTTCTGAGAGAAGCAATACCCCATGTTCTCTTGCTATAGACTAACATTCTCTGGGTCTTTCTTCTCTAGAACTCCCAAGCCAAGTCAGAAATGACCCAAGAGCAGGCTTGCGGCAATGAGCACCCAGTGTGTGAGCCTTCATCACTATTAAGGCAAGATTAGGGCAGTGAAGCAATGCGCAGTCCTGTTCACTGGAGAAGAAATTCTGCCTCTGTAGAACCCTAGTTAGTGGTACCTGAACCTCCCGATATGGACAGACCCTGTCCCATGCCAGGTAAGTAAGAAGTGGGGCAAGCATAGTGAATGGATTAGGCTGGCTTCCTGGAGATAGAGCAGACAGATATAAAGAAGACGATGCATCCAGCCGGCTTCTGGGAGATGGTTTGTTAACGTGGGAAGAAACAGTTATCTGAGAGTTTCCACTGGATCGCATGTGGCTCTGGTTTTGTGGCTTTGCTTGTGGAGGGGCCAAACATAATGACTGGAGGAGCTCAGGGGAAGAGGGCTTTGGGACATTTAAGGGAGATCGTGGCACAGTGCTAAAGACATAGATTTGATTGGGTGACTGCTCCATTTCTAATTGAGAAGCACCCTGCCTCGGTTGGTTTCCCCACCTGACAAACAGGGCTTTCTGGATGATTGTTTGGAGGTGAACTGAGCTACCGGCCTTGAAAGATCAGAACAAACTGAGGAAGGAATCCAGATCTGCTCTACTGATCCAGATCATTTTAGTTTTTAGTTTTTGAAAATTATGGATTCATAGGAAGTTTAAGAGAGGCCCTTTCTTAGGTTCCCCCCAATGGGAACCTGGCATAGTGATGGTGTAAGATGAAAGCCAGAAAGCTGACATTGGTGTGTACCTGTGCATATGAGTGTCTGTGTGCGCCTGCCTGTGCCTGTGCGTGTCTGTGTGTGCCTGTGTGTGTTTGCCTGTGCCTGTGTGTGTGTGCCTGTGTGTGTGTGTGCCTGTGTGTGTGTGCCTGTGTGTGTGTGTGCCTGTGTGTGTGTACCTGTGTGTGTTTACCTGTGCATGTGTGTGTTTGCCTGTGCATGCATGTGTGTACCTGTGCATGTGTGTATGTGTTTGCCTGTGCCTGTGTGTGTTGTGTGTGTGCCTGTGTGTTTGCCTGTGCATGTGTGTGTGTGCCTGTGTGTGTGTATACCTGTGTGTTTGCCTGTGCCTGTGTGTGTGTGCTGTGTGTGTGTGCCTGTGTGTTTACCTGTGCATGTGTGTGTGTACCTGTGCATGTGTGTGTGTGCCTGTGCATGTGTGTGTGTGTTTGCCTATGTGTATGTGTGCTGTGCTAGTGCATGAGGTTGTGTCTCATTTCATCTTGTATAGATTATGAGCACTGCCACAATCGTGATGTGCAGTGTCTCATTGCTCTGCAGGACCCTGCTTGTGCCCCGTCACTCACACCTGCTCCTCTCTATCCCTAGGGTAGTCTGAGCTCCATCTCTATAATTTTACAATTTTATTAATGTTGTATGAACGGCTTTTTTTTTTTTGCCTTCCTAAGGATTATGGGAACATTTTCCAGAAGCCCATTTTTTACTTATATCTAGTATGTCTGAATATAGCTCTAAGTATTATATATGCACACTTTGTCATATTTATTGGTATAGTAATATTACTTCCCCCCACTCAGATGAAGCATAGCTATTTTATCTCCCTTTACCCCCTTTATTTATAATATAATTCCCTTAGATATCTCCTCTGCATGCATGAAAAACACATCAGAGCTGCGGCCTTTGTTCCCACCATCACACACAATTTAGAAAATTCAAGGTGTTTGTTGCATTTTTCTTTTGCTTAAAGGAATTATGCCTTTCCACTTAGGGAATTAAGCTGTTCTTTAGGGCAGGTCTGTGGGTGATAGATTCCCTGTGTTTTCTTTCATCTGTGTGAGTACTTTGGGCCTTATTTTTCCTTTATTTATAAAAAAAAAAAAAATTCCCACTGGATGTGTAATTCTAGTGAATGGTTCTTTTCACTTAGTTCTTGAAAAATGTTGTGCCCCTTCCTTCCTCTGATGGCCGTGGTTTCTAATGAGGAATCTACCATCGTTCCTCTTGCTTTCCCATCCAGATAACACGCTGTTCCCCTCACTTTGCCTTTAAGACTTTCCCACTGGCTTTGCTATCAGGCATTGGAGTACAATATGCCCTGATTTTGATTTCTTTTGGATTTATCAAGTTTCATGTTTTCTCAGCTTCTGGAATGTGTCCGTTTATGTCTTTTGATAAGTCTAAGATGTTTCTGGCTGTTATTTATCTCAGCGTCTTTGTCCTCTTTCTCTTCTTCTGGGACTAGAATTTCTCGGATGTTAGATCTTCGACTGTCACCTCACAGGCCTCTTGAACTAGGTACACTTTCAAAGTCTGTTTTCTGTGTGTTGCTGTCTTAGTTTCGGTTTTTTGTTTGTTTGTTTTTCCTGCTACTATGATAAAACGACAGAGGAAATCTAAAAGAGAAAGAGTTCATTTAGTTCACAGTTGCAGGTTCGAATCCAGCAGCACAGGGCAATCCCAGCAGCAGGAGCGTGGAGCACTGGCCACAGATCTGCAGTCAGCATGCGTGTGTGCTAACATGCTCACTTTCTCATGTGTGCAGCCTAGTCGCCATTCGCAATCATGATGGGTCTTCCTCCATCAATTAATGTCATCCACACAGTTTCTATCAGCACTAACATGCCCAGCATGCCCAGCGGCCGGCCTCCCAGCTGGTTCTCAGGCAGGCTGCACTAACCGCTGTGCTTCTCAGCCGGTCAGTCGTTCCTACTGTTCCCCTCAGCATTTGCAGACCCCTTCCCCTGTTTTCTCCAGTTCCCCTCTGAGCCTGTCCTTATTATGCCCTGGGTTGTGACTTTCAGCATTTCCCGTTTTCTTCTCAGATATTTTCTATTTCCGTTCTGAGATTTCCCTGGTATTAGTTTCAGTGTGCTAGCAATTTTGTGTCAAAGTATTTTTTTATTTATTTACATTAATTATTGTTTTGATTTAATTAATTTTTTTACTTATTCATTTTACATACCGCTCACTGGCCCCCTCCTGCTCACCCCCTCCCACAACCCTTTCCCCATTTCCTCTCCCCTTACCCTCTGAGTGGGTGGGGCCCCTTATGATAGCTGTCTGAGCTTATTCTTGTTAGATAATTCTAAAACCTGGGTTCCTTTATGTTTGGATCTGTAGATTGCCTTTCTCAATCAGATTCACAGTGTCCTGATTCCTGGCAAAATGGATGGTTCTTATTTATGGCTGGATATTCTGGATTTTATGTATTACTTTATCTTGGCTATTATTTTTAACCAGTTACAGCTGCCTCCTTTGACCCTTGTACAGGGGAGAGAAGCGTGTTTCCATCTTGTTATCACCAGGTGGAGATGGAAGCCCTGGTTCCCATTTGGCCTTTGCTCAGCTTCAGCAGGCTCCTGGTTACCGTCATTCTTCACGCTCATGTTCCCACAGGGTCTATCAGCACCATCGTGAAAGAAGAGGAGAGTGGGAGATCCTACCGCTCCACAGGGCAGGGAACCCTCATTGTCACTGGGCATCAAGAAAAAAATCTTAACTCTTCTCAGGATAGAAATTCTGTTTCCTCCCTGAGACCAAGGTGTAGGGATGCCTCCTTGTCACCCAGTGGGAAAGACTATCCTATCACATGCTAATCTTGAGCTCACGCTGCAAGAGGGCTTGGGTGCTTCGTTATAGTTTGGTTAGGCAAAAACTTGAATGGTGCTAGGACGGGATGGGGTGGAGCAGCATGGTAAATGGCAGGATTAGAAGGACTGTTGTCTCAGCTTTTCTGGCTTAATATAAAAATAGGTAACGATGTAGAGTAGAGCTCAGTGGGAGAACACCCACCTAGCACGCATGAAGCCCTAGATTTAATTCTCAGTACCACCAAGTTTGAAAAACTAGCCATCAAAATAAGGTAAAGGACTTGAAGAGATCCACTTTCAGAGAAATGTAGGAACGGCCAAGGAAATGGAAAGGTGCTCAATGAAGAGATGTCAATCCACAGTAAAACGTCACCTCACACCCATTAGGACGGCTATAATGAAAAGCCCATGAGCGGCGGTGGAGATGATATGCAGAAGCTAGGGCTGCTGCTCCTCACTGGAAGAAGCATGCAGGCCGTTGGGCTCTCGGGAACACAGAAGATAGATGTCTAACGCTGCCTACCACATGGCAATTTTACTTCTAGGTGTATACTCCAAAGAACTATAAGCAGGTTGAGAAGATATTTGCACACCTATGTTTATAGCATTGTCGTTTACAGCATCCAGAAAGTACCCATGATGCCCATCAATGCCACTGATGGGCGACAGATCAGCAAGAACAGTGTATGCAAATAGTACGGTATTATTCTGCCTTCAAAGGAAGGGGATTCTGGTAGATGTTACAATATGGATGAATGAATCCTGAAAACACTGTGCTGAGTGAAATAAGCCAGTCACAAACATTCAAAGAAGGCGTGATTCTATTTAGAGGAGGTACCTCAACTATTTAAACTCAGAGACAGGAAGTAGAGTAGTGGTGCCTAGGACTGGGAGATGGAGTTGATGAGATGTTATCCTTTCAGAGGCCCGAAGCTCTAGTTTGTGATGAAGGAGCTCTAAGAATGCATAACGATGACAGCAGTACCACAAAATTATGTAATGTTACAGAACCGGACACTTAAAAATGTTTAAAACAGCCAATAGACTGGTTAGCCTTTGAGCATTGTGACACAATGCATGAAGAGAAAAGTTCAGTCCATGGCCCTTGCCTCCATGTTTCAGGTCTAATACATCATGGTGCATTATGGTGGGAGGACCTGAAGGAGGCCTGCTCACCTTGTTGAAGTCAGAAAGCAATGAGAGGCTCCAGAAAGGAGACAGGATGGTGATACCCGATTCAAAGGCACTGCTCCACACTGTCACCTAGCTTTCTTTTCCCAGGCCCCACTCTCTAAGTCTCACCACCTCCCAATAGCACCAAGGACTAGAGACCAAGCCTTCGACATGTGGTCCTTTAGGGAACAGTCAAAATCCAAGCTACGGAAGTACAAAAAAACAAAAATGAATAAACAAAACAAAACTTCTGGGCATAGTGGCACACATTGTAATCCCTGTATGTGGAAGGTGGAGGCAGGAGGATCACACATTTGCGCTTGTGCTACATAATGAGACTTTACCTGGAAAAGGAAGAGGAGGAGGAGGAGAAGGAGGAGGAGGAGGATAAATCAAACACTACAGTGAATTTTGTTATGTTTCGTAACAATGTTTTAATAAAATGTTTCTCTTGATAGGTGCTCTCTTTCTGATTGTGTGGCTGAGGAAACAAAACTTTGATCAGGCTTGTCTTGTGTGCACTCACTGTGATTCTGGGTTGATCAGGAGGTTAGCAATGTACCATTCCTCAAGGCCTGTGGCTCTTAGCCTGTCAGCTTTCTCTGCAGCTGTTAGAGCCTTTCACTTGTATTTTTCTGTACTGACAACAGAACACAGTGCCTTACATGTGCTGGGCGAGTACTCTGCTGCCGAGCCACACCCCAGCTGATGGGTGTTAGTAGCACTTAAGTGGAGATACAGAGGAAAATATCTATGCATATTTCCAGAATTGGCTTCTCCAGGCTGCTCCATTTTCTATGAAGAATCTGTTGTCATAATCTCTTCTTCCTCCTCCTACTTTGCTAAGTAGCTAAGTCTCATTCACTCCACTTTAGTGCAGAACTTACACTTGGAAGCAAGCTGTTTTCATAGGCGGAGATCCTACTGCTGAAGTCTTCCGTTGGCATTTCGGGGACAGCAGTCGTAGCGTCAGATAAGTTGCATGTTGTCATCCACCAAAGTATTTCATTGATGAGCGTCCCTCTTGCCCGTGTGTTAGACATGCTGACCAGAGGTGGCTTTAGCTTGTGCCCAATGGTCATCACAAGCCAGTTTATTCTTCTTACGCTTTCATGTCTCTTCTTGACCTAAGTAAGCATCATCCCTTCACCCCCTGGCCATAGTCCCCTGCCTGCCTACTTTTTTGTTACATGTGATCAAACAGTGCTTGTTTGACTTTATCTGGTCTTTGTGGTGACTTCTGACCTTTAAAAAATGCTTTTTGGATGACAGTCTTGTGTTGCTGTAATACAAAGGGCTCTGATAGGATATTTGGGTTCAAGTTCCTATTTTGTGATAGAACCCTTTCCCAGGGCTGACTGCTTCTCAGAGTCTCCTCGTGGAACTAAGAACACATTAGCTCACCTCTGGCCTCCCCTTGTAGACACAGATCTCACAGAAGGATCGCCTCTAGTCAAGCCAAAGCCAGTGAGAACATGAGTTTGAAACAAAGGTGTCCTCTATCAGATGTGGGATTGGTAAAGATTTTTTTCCCAATCTGTTGGTTGCCGTTTTGTCCTATTGACCGTGTCCTTTGCCTTACAGAAACTTTGCAATTTTATGAGGTCCCATTTGTCCATTCTTGATCTTAGAGCATAGGCCATTGGTGTTCTGTTCAGGAACTTTTCCCCTGTGCCTAGGTATTCGAGGGTCTTCCCCACTTTCTCTTCTATTAGTTTCAGTGTGTCTGGTTTTATGTGAAGGTCCTTTATCCACCTGGACTTGAGCTTTGTACAAGGAGATAGGAATGGATCGATTTGCATTTTTCTGCATGCTGTCCTCCAGTTGAACCAGCACCATTTGTTGAAAATGCTGTCCTTGTTCCACTGGATGGTTTTAGCTCCTTTGTCAAAGATTAAATGACCATAGTTGTGTGGGTTCATTTCTGGGTCTTCAACTCTATTCCACTGATCTTCCTGCCTGTCTCTGTACCAATACCAGGCCGTTTTTATCACTACTGCTCTGTAGTAAAGCTTGAGGTCAGGGATGGCGATTCCTCCAGAAGTTCTTTTATTGTTGAGAATGGTTTTCGCTATCCTGGGTTTTTTGTTGTTCCAAATAAATTTCAGAATTTCTCTTTCTAGTTCTGTAAAGAATTGAGTTGGTATTTTAATGGGGATTGCATTGAATCTGTAGATTGCTTTTGGCAAGATGGCCATTTTTACTATATTAATCCTGCCAATCCATGAGCATGGGAGATCTTTCCATTTCCTGAGATCTTCTTCAATTTCTTTCTTCAGAGACTTGAAGTTCTTGTCATACAGAGGACTAATATCCAATATATACAAAGAACTCAAGAAATTAGACTCTAGGCAACCAAATAACCCTATTAAAAAATGGAGTAAGGAGCTAAACAAAGAATTCTCAACTGAGGAAATGCGAATGGCCGAGAAGCACCTAAAGAAATGTTCAGCATCCTTGGTCATCAGGGAAATGCAAATCAAAACAACCCTGAGATTCCACTTCACACCAGTCAGAATGGCTAAAATAAAAAACTCAGGTGATAGCAGATGCTGGCGAGGATGTGGAGAAAGAGGAACACTCCTCCATTGTTGGTGGGATTGCAAGATGGTGCAACCACTATGGAAATCAGTCTGGCGGTTCCTCAGAAAATTGGACATATCACTACCTGAGGACCCAGCTATACCACTCCTGGGTATATATCCAGAAGATGCTCTAACACATAACAAGGACATATGCTCCACTATGTTCATAGCAACATTATTTATAATAGCCAGAAACTGGAAAGAACCCAGATGCCCTTCAACAGAGGAATGGATACAAAAAATGTGGTACATTTATACAATGGAATATTACTCAGCTATTAAAAACAATGAATTTGATAAATTCATATATAAATGGATGGAACTAGAAAATATCATCCTGAGTGAAGTAACCCAATCACAAAAGAACATACATGGTATTCACTCACTGATTATTGGATTTTAGCCCAGAAGCCTGAAATACCCAAGATACAACTCGCAGACCACAAAAAGCTCATGAAGAATGATGACCAAGTAGGGGGGGGGCTTCAGTCCTTCTTAGAAGGAGTAACAAAATACTCAAGGGTACAAATATGGAGACACAGTGCAGGACAGAAACTGAAGAAGAGACAGACCATTCCACCTGGATATCCATCCTATGTGCAGTCACCAAAGGTAGAGGTTGATGTGGATGTCAGGATGTACATGCTGACAGGAGCCTGATATAGCTGTCTCCTTAGAAGTCTGCAAGAGTCCGACATACTCAGAGGCAGAAGCCCACAGCTAACCATTAAACTGATCACGGGGTTCCCAATGGAGAAGATAGAGTGAAGGCTGAAGGAGTTGAGAGGATTCGAGACACCATGAGGAAAGCAACAATCCCAACCAACCAGAGCCCCCAGGGTCTAAACCACCAGCCTGGGAGCGCTTAGGGAGGGACCCATGGCTCCAGCTATATATGCAAGGGAGCTATATATAAGTGGGAGAAGAGATCCTTGGTCCCATGAAGACTGGACGTCGTGGGGGGGGGGATACTCGAGGGTGGGGAGGTGAGGTACAGGGGAGGGTGGAAGGGGGTACACCAACGTGGAGATAGGAGGAGGGGGGAAGGGATAGTGAGTTCCTGGGAGGGAGGGGGGGAAATGGGGTAAGGAGAGAACATCTGAAATGTATAAAAAATTTACAATAAAAAATTTCCAATAAAAAAAGAAAGAAAGAAAGAAAGAAGAAGAAAGAAAGAAAGAAAAGAAAGAAAAGAAAGAAAGAAAGAAAGAAAGAAACAAAGGTGTCACTCTGGTTTGCGTACCCTAGAGATGTCTGCTGATGGATATTCACCCACAGTGTGTGGCAGTCTGCGTAGGATTTCATCAAGACTCCCATTTTCAGGTCTTACCCATAATTTTTAATTCTCTTTGACCTGTGCTTAGAGACTCACAGAAGTTCTTGGTGGCTTCTTAGGATGCTTCCATTGGAAGTTAGTTCATTCATTGCAGGACTTTTCCTCCTTTTACTGCTTCTTTCAAGACCTTGCACTCTTCCTCAGTGCCGGAGCGTTCCCCTTAACAAAGCAATTTACCCATGCTCCCTCCATGCCAAGTACAGCTTGGGCCATCACTGAAAGGTACTCAGACTTGCTGCACAGGATTGCTGTCAGGGTGAGAACAGAAGGAAACAAGGCTTGAAAGACAACCTGGCAGGAGGCACACTTTGGGAGGGTGGGCATGGGAGAGGCTGGAGCAGGGGCTCTGGGGGACTGGAACTCTAAGCAGGAGGTTTTCTTGCAGATGCATTCCGGCACCTGCTGCTCTCAGATGCTCCTGCCATCTGAGGCTGTCAAACTGTGCCTGTTAGACTCACCCTGGGGCGCTGGGGGTGGGGGACAGTGTTGCTCTCCAGAGCAGTATGGTTTGGTCAGCTCCTTGGGTACAGTGGTCAGGAAATCTTCATCCCCTCACTTGATGAGGGCTCATTGTCAGAGCCCCACCATTCACTGTGGAATCAGACTCTGTGCTCCAAGCCTGCTGTGCGTCACCTCAGATCACTACCATAAGAGCTTTACAAGAACTGGACCTTAGCGAGGAACTTGGTGTGTACAGTAGCTTTTGTCTCTAAAGGGCCATGATTTCTGTGAATCCTTTTGTGTGAAGGAAGCCAAAACCAATTGTTTCAAGTGAGCCAGCAAAAAAAGAAAAAAAGAAAGGAAAAAAAAAAAAAGCCTGGAGTAAAAAGAATCTGGACCATACATGTGTGAGTGTGTGTGTGTGTGTGTGTGTGTGTGTGTATGTATTAATATGTGTGTGAGTATGTGTGTAAGAGTGTATGTGTGTATATGTATATGTGAATGTTGATATTAGTGTGTGTTTGTATGTATAGGTATGTGAGTATGTATGGGTGTATGAATGTGTGTATGAATATATACATTTATGAATATATGTGAGTCTGTGAATGTATGTGTGTATTATGTATAAATGAATGTGTGTATGAGTATGTGTGTATTTATGAGTGTATGTATATATGTGTGAGTGTGAATGTATGTATGAGTTGTGTGTGTGTGTGTGTGTGAGTATGTATGTGTGTGTGTTTTCCAGGTGACCCCAGCTCTCGGGATGGTTCCTGTCCTTCAGTTCTCCTTGAACTTTCTACTGTGGCATGGATTTTTGCTCATCTTTCTCCTCCTACTGCACTCTGCAGGCAAGAGAAGCAGTCCCTTCCCATGCCTGCCAGTACAAATGACACCATCTGATGCCTCCCCAGACTCCCTACATATATGTGCTGCTGTTTCTAACTTCCCTGAGCAAAGCCTACCTCATCCCAACATCCTCAACTCTCAACTCCATGGGACTCGGGAACAGCCACCCCTTGGAAGAGGAAAAAGGGGAGTTAGAGTGTGCATGCTACCTCCCACCTCCGGGGAGTGCAGTCGGGCAGTCATGTGAGCAATGACTTGTTATAGGAAAAGTGACCAGATAACTCAACTCCCAGGAAGAACTGGAGCTGGGGCTCCATGTTGTAGTAGAAATTATTTAAACTGCCAAATTTGTTGCTGTAAGATCTCCTACCTGAAGGAGACCCGTAAAGGAAAACACAACTCAATAATGATGGTATAAATCGCATGCCTAGATTGGGCAGTTTACCATTACACTACTCTAATCCCCAGCTATGAGATCCCTTTAACTTGCGGTTTATCCAGGCCTTGTGCTTGTCCTTCTGGCTCCGGCTCCTTCTTCATTGGCTTCCTACTCCTTCCTGAGTTGACTTCCTTCTGCCTCTACCTCTTTCCTGCTTCTACCTTTTATATCGAATTTCTCTCACTCTCTCCTCCTTTAAGCCTTTTTCTCCGCCTCCCCTTCTACTGCCCAATCACTGGCTCTAGCCTTTATTTTACAAGTTTTAATTGGACAGAAGGTTCACAAGATATCACCTGTGTACAGATTCAATCAATCTCTGCAGCCCCTCCCAGGAAAGTGAAACTAGGATCAAAATATAAGGCTGGGGCTATCCACTGGGAACTAGGATCAAAATACAAGGCTAAGAGTATCCACAACAGCTCCAGGCCACCCAGGGGTACATGGTGAGAACCTGAGTCAAAACAAACAGAAACAAAATCTGCAGAACAGAGCAAATAAAGGGCTCTTGGTTGTCTCCCTTGCCTCAGCCTTGCTGGCCCTGCATACTAAGTTGATCTGATGGTTAGGATCTAGGTCAAAGGTTTCCAAGTTTGAGCTTCTGAGCCAAAGAATTAAAAAATAATGCAGATTCACAAAGACACAAGATGATTTGAGCAAAGCAACAGTACACCCTAAAGGGGCACTGTTGGGACTGGCACGAGCAAGAGACTCAAGGGGTTTTTATGGGTCTAAGGGAACAAAGGACCTGCTTACTAGGGACATAGTTTGGCTCATTCTTTGTTTTGATTGTTATATTAAGTTATTTAGTCATTTCTGTACTGCCCGTGTCATTTCCCAAAATGTATCTGATTTTAATCGTATGCATGTCCGACTATACATAGACATAAGATGGTAAATAGAAGATTCTCCCTAAACGGTTACTGGAGACATAGTTTTGCCTTACTGTGCATGTCTCCAAAACTAGTTCAGGTCAGACCAGTTCCTTCTATACTTCATACCTGGATACACTGGGACTACGCTTGAATAGGAGCTGTCTAAATTAAGTTGTTGAGGGGTGGCCAAAAGTTGTGAAGGCCAGTGCAGGGGTGGGTTGTGGGGAGGCTGTTCTGCTGGTGCTCAGCATATTGTGTGCAGAGGGATGTGTGCATGGCATGTGCAGGTGAAGGGACTTGGATGCAGGATGCATTATTATAAGGGGAGGGGTGTATGCAAGGCCCAAAGCCAAACGGAGGCTCCAGGGTACTGAACTATTTGCTATGCTTCTCTGACTCAGCCTCTCTGGAGAGGCCTTCTAGCTGCTTCAGAAGGCAACCATGTCTTCTTTCTCTCAAATAGCTGCCCTAGAAGTCCCTGAGCATACGAAAGGGAACTCTAGTGAGGATAAGATTGCAGAGCCCTTGATGGTGGAAAGAGCATCAACCCAGTGAGGAACTCTCTCTGCCGCCTCCCCCCACTCCCCGACCAACCAAGCCCTCTCTGGTGATCAGTTTCTCTGACTTTGTAACAGGAAAGCCTAGAGCAGGGAAGGAACTGCTATGTCTGTTTTCCTATATGGGGGTGGGGGAGAAGAAAGCTTGGGGCCATCTGGATCCCCTGTCATTTCTGGCATCCAGAGCTGCCTGTCCTGTCGTGGCAGGTTAGCCCTGATCCATGGCCAAGGTGCCCATGCTGCTCCAGTTCCTCTTTAAAGCTGATCAGTGCTGCAGGTCAGAGGCAGCCTCTGTCTTCCTGCATGTTCTCCGTGGTCCTGCTGGGAAGCAGGCCAGGGATGAGGGTGGGAGGATCAGTAAACTCCTAAGAACTCCAATGGTAGCCTGGGCCCATGAGTAGCCTGTGACTCACTTTGCCCCTGAGCCAGGCTTTGTGGGTACAAGGGTATTTGGGTGGTCTTGAACCTGTGTCCATCAACTTCAGCACTTAACGAGGAATGGGACAACCTAGACGAATCCTGTAAATGATTTCTAAGTAAGGTAAGAGGAGACAGCTGCCAGGAAAATTGTCTCCCTCCCTCTTGGTGAGGTTCTGCTTGTCATCACCCTTGTTAGAAACCTTCTGTGCATCCTTTTCCTCTGTTTCAGTAGCAGTAGTCACTGCATGTGACCATGCGCCGGCTTTATGTGTCTTATGTTTGGGAAGTGACAATAGCTCAGATCACAAGTATGGAATTCTCCTGCCCAGCCAGACAGGTAGTAAACGAAAGCAGCTGGTGCCCACACTGTGCATCTGGTGAGCATCAGCCTGGCACAGGTGTTACCTTCACGCCTTACACAGCCATGCTGACTAGGTACCAACATGGTCCTTTTGTGATGCTTGCTACAGGTTTATACAGCTGGCTAGTCTCATCACTGTTGGCTGCTTGCAAACAGCCTCCCTGACATTTGTCCTGGGACATTTAAGTGATGTTTCTCAGCAGGGCCATCAGGACAGAGGTTCTGTGAGCCTCATTCCTGATGAATACCTGGGAAAATACCCTGGAAGTAGACCTTGTGAAGGTGCCATGGATGTAGGTACCCAAAGGACTATGGAGCAGGATAGCTCTTGGTGTCTTCAAGGTACATGCCTGGGGTGAATGGTGTCCTGTTCTGGGTGAAGTGTCTCATGCTTTGGAGAGTTGGGTCAGGTGCTGAGGTGTTTGATGGGCTTCAGGAAGAGCTGTTTTGCTGAGTCCTGGCAGCAGGTGCATCTGTGGTGGCCCACACCCTGCTTTCTAGGAAGAAGAAACGTGAACAGTAAGAGTTTGCCGTGAGGCAAGCTCTCTGTGTATCTTTAAGCTGAGGGCCTAGCTGTGCATTCTGCTTCAAACTTGGAAGAAAGAGCACTGAGGTACAGATGAACGGACTCAAATTCTGGCCTGATGGTGGCCATTTGCCCAGGTTAGTCTGGCCATTTTTAGTGCTCATAGAACGCTCAACAAATCATTTCAACCAGAGGGGGACTATCTGATGGATACGTAAAGGAGCCATTTAATGGTGCCTATAAAATGGATTGATATGTTGTCAAGCTGCTGGGACCTGAAGGAGAGAAACTGGAGAGAAATCCAGCTTCAGAGCCCTGGCTTCTCTTGTTGAGGAGGTGCCAAAGCTGCACTGCAGGAACACATAAGAGGGTGCACCCGCAGGGAGGAGTGGAAGGCAGGCCACTTTGTCTAAGTCTAACAACTGGAATGCAGGTGAAATTGATAGGATGAGCTAACAGAAATATAATCATTAAATCAATGAGCTCTTGGGTGGAGGTCAGTGTGCCCGGAACACCCTGACCCAAACAAACTACCCTCCGAGTTTCTCTCCATTTTCTGTGGTGATTGTCATGCCAATTATTGCATCTGTGGAAGTGTGCTGAGATTGAAGGGTTGGTTTATGGCACCAACTTGCCAGCAAGGCTGCTGAAGCTCACAGACATGACACGCCAAAGCCCATTGTCTCGAGGCCACTTGCCCATGACTGCCAAGTTTCTGGGGGCTTCAGCTGGACCCCCCTCCATCTCACCAGGCTCACTGCTTCTCCCTCAATTCCACATGGCCACAGGGGTCCCCAAAGCGACCGTGCCCCTCTCAGCTCTGTTTGCTGTGTTCCTTTCATGAAGAAACCTCTCCCTGCTTATCTTAATTTGCTCAATATTTGTGCATGTAAGCTTCTTCTACAGCGGGACTCTAAATGCCTCCCTGAATATCTCCTCACAGTGGCACCTAGCATAGAGTGGTGACAAGAGAATGGGCCTTAGAGTGAGGCCATCCCACACTCACATCCCAGGTCCATCCTGTGCTAACTGTGGGGTCTGGGGGGGTCAATTTCTTGACTTCTATGAGCTCCACATTTCTTGCCAATCAAATGGAGTCAACACTGTCACCTGTGCCGTGAGAATTATCTGACCTGCTTGTTCCTTGCTTGGCAGTCCCTTGGCTCCCTGATCTCCCTGGCTTCCTGTCACTTTTAGTATTCCTCTTGAAAGGCTTGCCACCTACAGAGCATGGCCCGCTTCAGGTCCTTCACAGTTCTGAGCTTGACAGTGGGAGTTTTACTGTAGCGATCTAAAGGTTATGTGTCATGAGCCACGGGAAGGGCACCGGCTGCCTGGGTTGAACAGATTTTAGTCACTTGTGCTTAGTGGGCAGTCTGTGGGTTTGAGGGCTGAAGGAAGAGGCCTTAGGCAGTTTGCACAGTACCAAGTTCCAATGTCCTCATACATAGACCAGGGCCTCCCTTAGGAAATCCAGTGTCATTTTGAGTTATAAATAGCTATTCTAAGATAAAACCCAGGATGTTCTGATGGTTATACACCTGCCTATTCCTCTGGATGTCATAGGACATGGGAATGTACAGAGACTCTAAGAAGTCCTGCAGCAAAGACACCTTTTATCTTCGTGTAAGCTGGTGTTTTCCAAATGTGTTTTACTTCTTACTGAATATGGGCAGACCTGAGCAACAGATGTGACCTCTAGCCAGAAGGAGGGCCAATGGCAGGAATGACCTGGTTCCTGGTCACAGACTCACTTTTTCCAAGGCCAACATATCTCTCAGAGACATCACAGCAGCGTTCATCACCTACAGCTGTTGTCTGGGCTCCTGGAGGCAGATGTTGGGCAGGGCTGTGCTGAATTGGTGCTCGGCATGCCTTTTTCACAGACCATGAGGTGTCACTGATTTAGAGAACACCACTGAGTGTACCATGAGCTCCTCTTACCCAGCTGTGCCCTCTCTGTTGGACAGGTCTCTCGGGGCATTGTGAACATGGAGACTTGAACTGAAGGTGTCCATCCATTGTCTCATTTTCTGTGCTTTCTCTTATGTTTTCTCTTCCTGGCTGTCTTACCTCTTTATTCTTTGTGTTTTCAGATTTCCCTTGGATATTTTATCTTCTGTTTGGTTTCTATATCTGAGATGGGAGTTATTCACTTCTGGTCCCAGAATGGTCAGCAGGAAAGGGCATAGCCCCGTGGCTCAGGGGCCCTTCCATTCTCCACTCCATGTGAAGTGTGCCCGGTCTTTCTGTGACATGACCAGCTTTCTGGGAGTGCTCCACACACATCCCCACCACCAAAGTTTTCTCCTTTGCTTTTCTAGCCAACAGACCTCTCTTGCATGTCTCAGTCAGCCTACTGAGTCCCCACAGTCTCTTCCTCAGACGCCTTCTCCCACCCGGTGATCTTAGTGAGTTTCATGCCCATGATAATCTCTTCCTAACTTCTCAGAGGTGTTGAGGGCAGCTTACATGCAGAGATTTCAGGAAAGGAGGGCATCCTCACGTGCACAGAGGACTCAGTCCAGAACGTCTCCCCAACGCACACACACACACACACACACACACACACACTTTTGTCCTTGTGCACACATTGGCTTTGAATGCCACTGGGCTTGGAACAGCTCGATGCTATTT
Source organism: Mastomys natalensis (assembly GCA_021653895.1). Lineage (NCBI taxonomy): Eukaryota > Metazoa > Chordata > Mammalia > Rodentia > Muridae > Mastomys > Mastomys natalensis. Next base: position 734,474 of record JAJTUV010000569.1, read on the forward strand.
TCGAAATGTCTCGTTTGCGCTCTCACTTAATGCCTAGTTCTTCTTGCCGAGTCCAAGCTCGGTGAGAACAGGGCTTTTTGCTGCTTGTTCTCCCTCTCTATTGCTTATTGCTGTGCCCGGGGCTGGGGTGTGAAGCACACTGTAGAAGCTCCCCTGGGAGAGGCCAGAGCAAAGGGCAGAGAGAAGAAGAATAAGCTGTAAGATTCACAGGTTCCAACCTTCGGTGTCTTAATAACAGCAATGTGAGCTAGCTTCTGCCACCTCCGTCTGCTGTCTAAGTGAGGAAGCTTGAGGCGTGGCATTGATGTGACTGCTCGCCCGTGTTGACGTGCTGATAAAGAATGTGCAGTCTTTCTCTCTGGAAGCCAGATTCACAAAGTACTATGCTCTGCCCATCTTAGCCTGGGGTCCCGCCAACAGACTAGAGATTGTCGCCATAGGAGGAGGGTAGTTTGTGAGCACTGGGTTCCTAAGTAGAAGTCACCATCAGGTACATTTTATTAGTGTCACAAACCTCTGATGAAGGTGTTGCCATCGTGTTCCTTTACAAATGAGGACTCAGTGGCAGAGAGCCTTAAGGTGGGGTCAGAATTCTCAGGCTTCTTTTTCTGAAGTCAGCAAGTGCCCTTCACTTCCCACTGCGGTTAGCTTCAAAATGCTCCTTTTGACTTATGGGTACTTTTTTCTTTCGAAAACTTATGTTCATACGCACATCACACAGACAGGTTTATTAGCTGATTAGTGTGGTGTCGAGGTTATTTTACAGAATGTTGGACGTGAAGCCCAGGACAAGGGTGGAACTCAAGCCATTCAGGCATGGAACCAAATGGAACTTCCTTCAGGAGAGACCCTCCTTGTACCCAGTACCAGTACCTGTCTATCCTACTCAGCACTTTCCTAAGACAGTAAACTTCAAAACCTGACCAATCACTGCTGCTGACCTTGGCCCCCAGGCCCCCAGTGAAAGTGCTTAAATACCTGTGTCTGGGCCAGAGGTTTCCTCTTTGGCTGCCATTACAGTCCTGAACTGTGCTTTTAAAATGATACCCTCCTCCCAGTTAATGCCATCTCTGGGACAGGACTTGGCACTCTGTTCCCCAGGAGGTCAGCACTGATGGCCTCTTCCAGCCTCTCCCAGCAAGCAGCCCTGAATTTCCATGGCCCTGTCTTCATGGCATGTACCATGGCTGTGAAGGTAGTCCATCAGATGAGAAGGGGAAGGTGAGGGTACTCTTAATCAAAGACTTGCAGTGCACACTCCCTCCCAGGAGGATAATTCAGTTACAGATCACTTCTCCTTTCGAGAGCCCTTGAGAAGGGAATGGTGTCAGTGCAGAGGACTCCAGGAATTGACTAGAGAGTTATTTTGAGCAGACTTGTCACTACACCCTGCCTTCCCTGTATATGGTCACCTTTCCTGCTTGCAACAGAGGAGAATTCTTGGCGGGAGCTTTCTTCTGGCATACCCCATACCTGGGAGGGCTACCCTGGGGCAGGCTGGGAGGCTACCCTGGGGCAGACCAACTTGTAGATGAGGCTTCAGTGGTGAAGCCTGTCCTCCTTGGACTTGCAGGCGGTGAAGAAGTAGATGTTGATGTAACAATCCTTTTCACCATTGTAGAACTAAAGAGCTACCTCTTTCCTGAGTATGTGATCCCGCCAGCTTCCTGAAACACTGAGCCCTAATGGAGAGTGGTTTTGCTAGGATGAGACCTGCCCCTTGATTTGGGAGCCTCTTACAAACTCCCCCAAAGTATTGTATATGACTGCTGCACGATCCTGATAGCTTTCCGTATTTTAAATGGTGCAGAGACAATGTATGCTAATTCAGTTACTTCCAGGAAAAGGGAGCTCCGGGAATCAGTTTCACAGTTAGGTGGAAGTGACTAACACTTCAGAGCAGGTGCTTTGAGAATTTGACTGAGGCGGGGCTGGCAGAAGGCCAGGGAGCACCAGAAAACACGCACTGTCCATGTCAACTTTTCCCTAGAAGACCAGGAGGAGGCAGGAGTTGAGTACTGAGATTGAGAGGGAAGGATTATGGGAAGGGAAGAAAACAGCTTCCTGGAGACAAGACTATCCCAGAAGGGCACAGGATCCCTCCCCAAACTAAAATGACTCACAAGGAGATGCCGTGAGCAGTAGTTATCTTCCCTTCAAGGAGCTGATCCCAACCACTGGCCAACTGGGTAGCAGGGGTAGTGAAGGTTCATCTACCTGGTGCTGTAAATTAGGTTTGTTTGGGCTCTCCCACTGCTTACCTCAGAGGGAATATGCTAAGTACCCAGCTCCATCCACCTGAAAGGGACTTAGGGAAGGTATTCTCCACCTCCTGGGCCCTGGAGGAAGCATGCCCACAAACACAGCAAGTGTAGTATAAGATTTTACATTTTATTTTCTATTTTCTATTTGCCCTGGGCAAAGGTGAAAGTTGAGGTTGCACATACAGTAGCCTGCTGACCTGTATTAGGTTTCTCTAAAGAAACAGAGCTGAGAGTATGAAATATGTCTATCTGTCTGTCAATTGATCCATAGATGGATCACTAGACAGATATAGGAATTTATTAGATTGATTTACTGTGTGATTGAGGCTGAGATTCTGCAGTTGTTCAATCCATGAAGGCTGGATGTGTCAGCAGCAGAAACTGGAGGCCTGGGGGGCGGGGGATTCCTGGAGAGCTGCAGGGCATCAGATCTGGAATCACCAAAAAGTTTGTTCTGATACTGCTGAGGTAATGCAGGGGCAACAGGAAGACGGACTTGCCAGGGAGGGTGGGGGCAGCAGGCACCAAGCACAGTTAGAAGGAAACTGATACCTGGGCTAACCAGAAGGTTGTACCCAGATTTAGGATGGGGTCTCCTTGCTTCAAATAATGTGATCAAGAGAAATCACTTACAGAAGTGCCCAGCAGCTTGGGTTTTAGTTGTTTCCAGATGCAATAAAGTTGACAGTCCAACAGTTGAGATTAGCCAGCATACCACCCATCCCATGGTCCTTTCTCTCATCCCAAGACTACCAGGAATCACTATCCCTGCCAACGAGACTCTTGAGGGCACAAGTAGGGGCCACATAAGCCTGGGATTTTCCAAGACTCTCCAGGTGCCACATACTCTGCTTCTGTCTGTGTATTCTGATTTGGAGACTCAAAGAATACTCCTTCCACTTAGTAGGAACCCATGCTGTGGAGTGGTCCTCTGCTAATGATGGTTGCAGCGGAGGATGAGAGTGAGATTCTCAAAGGTATACCATGTCTCGTTTCTGAAGAGATGCCAATGTCCCCTCCCTTGGAGAGAAGCAGCCAGTTACACTTGGGGGAGGGGCTGCATCACCGATGTCCTAGGGATGCCAGGGTCAGAGCTCACCTGTGCAGGGCTCCCTCCCTGACTCTCTCTGTGTTTCCCACAGGCTCTAGCTGGGCCTGTGCTTGGGCCTTGCTCTGGATGCCGCCAAGCTTGTCCTACTGGGGTCACCTTAGCTACAGCGTTGTGCTTAGATGGGACAAGATGATGTCGCTGGACATGGTACCTTGTGTAGCGAGGAGGTGTAGCTACCACCCAAAGGTGGGGGGGAGGGGAGTATCAGAAGAAGAAAAACTGAAGGACTGCAAAGGGGCCTGAGCTGAGAGCTTTACAATCGCAGTTTCCTCCTCTCTCCCAAGTGGACCTCTCTGCCCTTCTGTGAAATCTAACCCCCCCCCCCGACACACACACACTCCATTACCACCGTTAATTTGTGTGAGAGCTTGGTTAAGGGAGGTGATCCTGTCCTTTGCCCCAGCTGTGATGATGGAGGCAGGGGAGGAGGGAGGAGGGATGGTTGTCCACCTTTAGATCTTGTGTCCTGATGAAGGCTCACTAGTCCTTGCTGAGCCATGCTCTGCCTGATCGTGGGCGCTTTTTTTTTTTTTTTTTTTTTTTTTTTTTTTTTTCTCACACAGGGACTGGCTGTCTCAGTCCTGAGCCAGGTCACCTGGACCAAGGTGCTTATACCCTTTTAAGTATGTCCTCTGAGTGAACAGCAGGATAGAAATTTGTCCTGCTGATAGGTGCTCCGTAAGCAGGTTTCTGGAACATTCTTAAGTACTTTGAGATCTTGGATCATGGCTTACTTCCAGGTAGACATACCTGTCAAGCATCAGATAGCTGCCTGGGAGCTGGAAGAACAGCTGGCGTAGAGGTCTGGTCTGGATTCTAATCCTGCTTCGCTCTCACTTTCTTCTAGTGACTTAACCTCTTGAGCCTAGTTTCCCTCTCTGGAGAGCACCTATTTCCTATAAAAAGCCGTAAGGAGTAGACAACACACCACAGTTGATGTTCTTTGTATAGGTCTCGATCTCCCAGTAGCCGACCTGCAGCTCCTTCGACCTCCTTCATGAACTGAGCCTCCTGCAGTCAGGTCTTGTGGATATGGTTTTAAATGGCCATAGAACTAAGGTAGCTGATAGACTCAACTTCTATGTTGGCAGTAAGACTTGTCGTGGCTGGTCTAGTATCAGTGGGCTATCATCAAAGACTTGTCATTTAATACAGTTCTCGTAGTCACAATAGAGTAAGAAAATTTAAAGCTAACCAAAACGCATGTCATAATTGAGTTTCTATGCTAATTGGTATTGCAGCTGTTTTTTTGTTTTGCTTTGTTTTGTTTTGTTTGGCCAAATGATCGGCCCTGTTCTCCGATCAGTTAGAGAACGTCTGAAAATGCTGTTTTATAGATGAGAAAACAGAAGGGCAAAGAAAAGGACAGGCAGACAGCCATGCTCAGTAGTAGCCTGACCTGGTGGCACAAGCCTGAGATCCAAGCTGTAAGAGAGGCTAAGATGGGAGATTTGCAAGTTCTAGGTCTGCCTGGGAGACAGATGCTTTCTCAAGGTGAAAGACGGAGGTGGATGCTGGGGAGAGCTCAGTAGTGCAGCTCTTGCCTGGCGCACGAAATCCCCAGTGCTAGGTACAATGATAACGAAAAGAAACTCAAAGCAAACTAGAAGGACTGTGGAAGGACCTCACTGTGCATGCCTTAGATAATGTGTGAGGTCACGAGCCTCACCTCCAATGACCAAAGTAAATGAGAAAAATAAAAAAGAGACATCAGAAGCAATCCTGGTTAGAACTTTCTATACATGGTTTTTCAGCCTGGGAGGGCGCTGGGCATCCCAGGTGGCGACTGAGGAAAAATGACTCTGGCAGCTTTCAGCTGCTGCAGACCACCCGTATGCCAGAGGTGTGCCTTCATCTTCTCTTCCCCACAGACTTCTGGTCATTCTGTCGAGTGTCTCCCACCACCTGTATGGATGATCAGCAAGCCCATTTTCAAATCAGGCTCACAGTACTGCTGCTACCTTAGAAGCACCAAGACCTGCCTTGGATGTTGACCATATTTCCCAGTTTGCCTACTTTACACCTGTGTCCCCTCACAACTGTGAATAGTGCTCCCATCTCATTTTCTGAAAGGTCCTTATTTGAATGACAAACTGTGTGACTGGCTGCATAAGATGTGGAGAACAAAAGGGTATTAACTGCCATCAGTATTGCAGAATGTTAAGAAGGAGTCTGAGGTCCAGCCATAGCTGAGAAACGAGGTCAGCAGCATCTCCTAGTTGAGTTGAGCACTGGGCAGAAGTCAGGATGTTTGTTTGGGTTTCAGACCCAACTGTACCCCTTCTTTCCATCTCATCTTGAGTGGGTCATTGTTTCCCCACCTCCCGTCTGATGTGGACCAGGTTACTATTAAGTCTCTTTGAATTTAGTGGGAAACTGTGTCAGAGTGACACCTGAGCTCCCACCGCCCACACACTCCAGAATTGTGTGAGCCTATGATATGTTGTAAGAAGCCTTCTTGGCCACAAAGTGGAGGTATACTTTGGGACAGATGCCACCTGGTATTTACATAACACACTTTACAGTTTACAAAGCACTTTTTTGTGTATGTGGCCATAGTCACATGACTCCAGCTTCTTGTTCTTCTCATTTTGTAGATAAAATGAAAGCTAAAGAAGATTAGACTATAGAGCTTAGCTAGACGCTGGAGCTGTCCATGCTTGTCCTGGTACTGATCTGTGTGGTTTGAGCAAGTTAGTGTCATGTTGTAGTGACTGATTTTCCTCATCTCTGGGGACGGGAATGACATATTTACTTGCTTTGGACTTTAGTGCTTGTTTGATTTTTCTATAGTATTCACATAGGGGTCAGGGGTCAGGGGTCAGGGGTCAGAGGCCAGTGACTGATGGTTAGTTTTCACTTGTCAAATTGCTACGACTTTCAATCACCTGAGAAAAGTGTCTTTTTAAAAAAGATTTTTAAAATCAATCATGTATATGTGTGAGCCTTCATGAGTTTGTGTGCTCTCTGTGTGGGCAGGAAGCCAGAGACACCAGAAGGGGTATTATATCACTTGGAACTGGAATTACAGGTGGTTGCGAGTTCAATATTTCATTATAGTGCTAGATAGTTGTTAGCTGGAATGCTAAGACTCCTCCCCGACTCTAGGTTATTCTGGTAACATCAGCAGCAAGGTGTTTGGGTCACTGTGCTTGGAGGTTGTGGTTGGGCAAGTAGATCCAGCTTACACGTGTCTTGTTCCCTCTCTCTTTCCTTCTCTCAGGTGCCACCAAACAAAATACCTATGCTCCTTTGGTGACTCTTGCTCATTTTAAGGTTCCATAGTAGTCAGAAGTTTCCCTCAGTCCCTCAGTAGCAAGGCTTCACTCATTGCTGGTGGCACAGGCTAAGGCCACAGTGACAAGCATCTCTATTGTCAAAGTCTGCTCAAATCATAGGCAAAGTTTACAACAACTAGCTCAATTAGCTGAGTTCTTAGGGATTGGCTGCCCATCTCTCACTGGCGAAGGGAAAATATAAGATGACCAAATGAGGCAGAAGGAATAGTTGGGAAACGGAAAAGGCTAGAAGGGTCAAGAAGACGGAAAAAGAGCTGTGGAAGGAAAGAGAAACTAAAGCTATCCAGACACAAGAACAGAACTGTCTTTACGGGGAATGAGACAGACTCTTCCACCTTTGCTTCTCTAAAAGTAGATCAACTGAGTAATGTCAAAGGACTGGGAGATGCAAAGCAGTGTAACATCTCACAGAAAGGCTCATCTGTGGAAGAATAGACCCAGAGCGTGTGTTCAGTCTAGCCTTAATATCTCATGGAATTCCTAAGCTGCGGGCCCCTCAGCTTGTCTGCCTCTTCTGCTGGCTTGAGATCTGAGGAAAAGAGGCAGCCTCATTGTCATTGGAAAACTGAGCTGGCAGAGGCCATGGTTTGGAGCTAGAGGGACAGAGAAGGAGAGTATTCATACTGGTAAAAGGCCTTGCCAGTATGGTAGGCTGGGAGCCCCCTGCTGGCTATTTGTAGTCACTCTGTACCCTATGAGAATTCAGGGCCCCTTACCTGGATAACTGAGTAGTAAGGAGAGGGTTCCAGCTAGGGTCAAGCTTCAGAGCTCCCCTAAAATAGACAGGCCTAGAGTCATCAGGGTGATAGAAATCTCAGCACCAGCACAACACACACACACAAACAAACATACACACATGCATGTGCACACACACTCGCTTGTGTGTGCACACACTTGCACATGTACACATACACACATGTACAGTACACACACTCACACACCCACATGCACATGCAGACACACTCTTGTGTGTGTGCACACATGCGTGCATGCATACATATACACACACATGTACACACATTCATACACACACACACACACACACACACACACACACACATAGAAAAACCTGCTCAGGGGTTAGGGGAAGAGCCCAGGATGGAGGATGGAGGGAGAGCCAGCAAAACACCTCACCCTGACTTATTCTTGTCCACAAAAGAAAAGTAGGGCCAGAGGTGAGCCCAGCAGGGCCTCTGCCTTGTCCCTCTACAGAGTAACCTTAGCAGCCTGACTTCCTCAGGCCTGCTTTAAATGCCTCCCTCTTTCTGGGCATTGGCTCAGTTCTCCTCATTTGCAATGCTAAGCTTTTTATCTGTCTTCTCCTCAAAGCTCTATAGTTAACTTGAAAGACCTTAGTGAAGACAGAAAGCTGGAAGCCTGCATTAGCCAAGGCCAGTGTCCAGGACAAATGGAAGGTCACAGGAATAAAATGGGGAAAGCTTCCGAGAGTTCAAGAAATCCCTAACAGATTTAAGAAACCAAATATTGCACATGAAGTTTTATTTGCTTTGGGCTAGGGAGGTGCTTCTCTCGTTCTCTAGGTGCTTAGACTTTAGCCTTCAAACCACCATAGGCTAGGTTCATCTGAGAAAAGAGACTCTTCCCCCCACCCCTTTAAAAGATTCGTTTATTTTTATTTTATGTGTATGGATGTTTTGTCTGCATGTGTGTCTGCATAGCACATGTGTGCAGTGCCTGAGGATGTCAGAAGAGGGAGTCAGATTCCCTGAGACTGGAGTTACAGATGGTTGCCAACTGCCATGTGGGTGCTGGGAACTGTACTGGGATTCTCTCCAAGAACTGCAAGTGCTCCTAACTACTGAGCCATTTGTTCAGCCCCAAGTCTTTTTTTTTTAATGAGTGTAAATGAGTTTATGTGCATCAAGTGTATACAGGAAACCACAGGAGTCAGAAGAGGGCATCAGTTTCCCTGGTTGTGAGCTACCACAAACTGCTGGACACCAAGCTCGGGTCCTCTGCAAGAGCAGTAAGCACTTGTAACCACTGAGCCCTCTCTCCAGCCCATAGAAAATTGTCTTAATGGGGAATCAATCGTCTGGATCAGTTTGGCCTGTGGGTAACTGTCTTGATTGTTGACTGATGTAGAAAGACCCAGCCCATTTCTACTATACCAATTTCTAGGCTATGGGTCCTGAATTGTGAGACAGGAGAAAGCTGGATGAGAACAAGTAGGTAGCTCGCTTTCTCTACTTTTTACTGTGTCTGTGATGTGACTTCTCACTTAAGTTTCTGCCCTGACTTCCTTGAATAATGGACTCTAACCTGGGATGGTAACCCAGGCAAACTTTTTCCTCCCCTGTTTGCTTTTTGTCCTGATGTTTTATCATAGCAACAGATGGGAAACTAAATCAGTGACCATTCCCTTGTTTTCAGGCTCCTTTGTCCTAAATATGAGCACAGACCTGGTGCAAAACTCTGAAGGAAACAGAGTGCAGCCTGGAGACAGATAGGACACTGGGAAGAGCAACCCAGGGCTTGTGCATAGGTCTCTGTGGGGTTGCCAGAACTCATCAATAAGAAAAAGGTATAACAATCTGGTGCAGTGGAGTCTGACTGAAAGACAAGACTTTGCCCCTGAAAGACTGCAATCTAACTGAGAAGGCAGTATCTAATGAACCATGTAAAGTTAATGCTATCATAAGTAAGTTAACAGCAAGAAATACTGCAAGGTGATCAGTATGCAACCAAAAGCCAAGGAAGTGAAATGAAATGTTGAATCTTTAAGAATGGGTAAAGTCTCGGGATAGAAACAAATATTATAAGCCTACGGCTGGGGTAAAGTGTTAGACACTGGAAGCCCAACTTCTATTTCAAAAGGAAGGTGTAGAAGATATATGTAAATTATGGCTAGAAAGATGGTGTCCCCTCCTCTTACATATATAGTAGCTTTAAACAACTCTCTATTTAGCTCGTGTTTCTTAGAGCTTAGTTGTTAGGATTGGGCTCAGTTGTGTGTTTTGTTGATCCCAGCATAGAGTTCTTAGCCAGGTCATCAGTTATGTCTACTGTGAGCTGGTGGGATGCTAGAGCTGCCCAGGCTGGATGGGGTGCTGAAGCTGGCCCAGGCTGGATGGGGTGCTGGAGCTGGCCCAGGCTGGATGGGGTGCTGGAGCTGGCCCAGGCTGGATGGGTGCTGGAGACGGCCCAGGCAAGATTGGCTGATTGTGTCATTGTTTCTAGTAGTCTAGCTGAAGCTTGTTCCTACCGAGAAATACTCCAGAGCCTTGACAGCCCAAGGCTTAGATGTTGTATCCTGTAACTTCTGCAGTATTCTTTTGGCCAAACAACAAGTGACAGAGCCATCTCAGCTTAAAGAAGTGAGGGAACAATCATTGACTCTTGATGAGAATATCTATGTAGCCCAGGCTGACCTCGAACCCATAATCTTCCTGCCTCACCCCCAGAGTTCTGGAATTAAAGACGTGCACCACAGAATTCTACTTGTGTTCCAGCTGCTTTTAACAGCTTCCATTGATGGGTTGGTTGGATTGGATGCCAGAGGATGCCATCATTGAAGGGATGCAGGGAGTATTCATTGAACCAGAGAGCTTGGCCATCTGTGGCCTGTGCTGTTTGCAGAGAAGTTTCCTTGAGTTTAGCAGGAGAAGAATAGGAGGAGTGTAGTGTGTGCATGTGTGATGGTGACAGGGACAGTTAGTGGAGGTGGTGAGTGGTCTTTATTCTAGGATTATGGCTGGTGGTCATCTCTTTAACCATTTCTACTTGGCAGAATAATAAGTTGGCAACCCTGTGCTTTTCTGAGGATGCTGCATGGGGCAGGGGCAGAACTTAAGCTGGAGGAGATCAGGGGAGGGCCAGCAAAATACTTATTCTCAGCTACATAAGAAAAGCAAGTCCTTGAGTGAGACCCAGTAGGTCAGCAAACATCCCCTGAAGGGACAGGCCTGGGATAAGCAGGCTGGTAGAAACCTCAGGCCCAGAGCAGGGATTGGTCTCACACACAAACAGATGCCACACAAACAGACACACATATGCCCCTTCCCACGCCTCTCTGACGTTCCAGGATTACTGTGTATGTTATAGAGAAGCTGAAGAAAGGCACAGGATGTTTAAATACAGTGTGGGGAAGGTATGATTACAATCTTGAAGCAAAACATACATACACAATAGCAGATTAATCCTGAGTACCGACCAGAATGGGACATTGTTCTTTCTTCCCTAGGGCGTTAGTCACAGAATTTTCTTAATATGAAATTTACTGTTGTCATTTTTAAAGTAAGCCGATCAAGCAGCTCTGACATCCATGTTTGGGTGAACTCTTATTTTCCAACCCTTATGTTTGTCACCTTTCCATCTGTCCTGTCCACTGCTCGGTTCCTAGCCCACCTCCTCCAGGGAACCACTGCATGCTTAAGCCACGGGGACACACTACATCATATCTAGCTGCTTGCTCTCTTCTGTATGTGTGTGTGTGTTCATGTATGACACTTGTGTGACATGGTGTGCAAATAGAGGCCAAAGGAAAATCTCTCATGTCTGTTCTTGCTCCCACCCTGTTCCAGACACAGTTGCTGGTTGCCATATAATGGAACTCAAGCCAGCCCCAACTATGCTCACCTGAGCCTAACTTAGGTAGTGCTTGGCCATGTCTTTCCTACCAAGACCTGAGATCTGAGCCATTAGCCTGGCAGTTCAGGCTTCAGCATATGAACCAGGGTTAGGGCAGGTACAAACTCTCTGACAATAACAAGTGGTGTTCCTAACTAGCCATAGATCGGCTGTTAAGGTTCATCCAGAGTGAGTAGGGCCAAGAGTATTCCTAACTGGCAAAGACACTGAATGTCTTACCTGAGGATCAGAAATTAGTTAAGGATCTGGAGTGCCTACTCTGACTTGCTCATCCTTAGTCCAGTCCAGGAGAGCCAGAAAGGCATGGGGCCAATGCTGGACTGTCATGTACGTAAACACTGTTCCTTCCTCTTTTCTTGCCTTACTTGAGCAGCCTCAGTCTGTCCTTCTGTCAGTACTTGCTGCTTGTATCTTCCTGGGTCTCCAGTGGTCATAGTGTATGGGTGTCAGTCCCCAGAAGTACAGATCACTCTTTCTGAGTGTTCTCACATCCCTCAACAGGAAGCTGAGTCCACGGAGCCTAGTTGCACATGCCCTACCTCCCTGCCCTTGCTGGCTGTTGGCCCCTTAGTCAATGTAGGCTCTATCTTGCTGCCCTGGCTGGCTGCTGGCCCACCTGATCCTCTTACCTGGAGGCTGCTCACTGCTGATTCTGTCCACTCATTGCTTCAGTCCTACACTACCAGTCTGTGGGCAGCTCTTTCTCATACCCCACACACGTAGCCCAAGCTGTTCTGCTGCAGAGCGTTCTCCTAGGTGCCAAACAGGGCCAGGGGTGGGGAATACATATGAGGAAAGGAACACTGTGGCTGAAAGTAGCCATGGAGATCGTTTACATTCTTCAAGCTGGGGAGCTTGCCAGGCATTCTGATAGCCAAATCCCGAAGACTCCAGCTCAACAGATCTTGGATGGAGGCCCAGAGCATGTCTAGGTGTCTGAGAGAGCCAAGTTTAGGAGCTTATGATAAATTAGCCTTTTCACTTCATGGCTGAGAAAAAATCAGGTCTTCAGAGACTAGTGACCTCCCCAGGTCACCAGCTATCATCAGTGAAACTAAAACTGGAACCAGGGTTCGAACTTCCAGCACAGAGCTGTTACTGCTACAGCCTTGTGGTTGCCTTGCTGTTTCTCCAGAGGGAATCAGGGCCATATGGGATCCAGCAATTCAGTGTGCTCGGCCAATGCTGTAAGGACCAGTGCAGGTCAGCCAGGCACACATGGCTCTGATCCTGTAAAAAGTGACTGTTAATTTGCCTGCCAGGGAACAAGATATGTATGTAAAGATATATGTAAAACAAACAAACAAACAAACAAAAAAGCCTGAGCCCAGGCCCTGGCAGGAAGCATGAACCAGGACAAGGAATCCAGATTGGCCGAGCCACCTATGACAGCGACCAAGGAAGCCATAGCAAGTAACACTTGAGTGACTGTCATGATGCTTTACAGTGAAGGTCCTGTGACATGGGTCTTAGGAAATGTCACAGAGGAATTGCAGGGATCTGTAGCACTTGCAGCCTGAAGTTCCATGTCCTGAGATTTCTCACCACTAAACTCAACATCATCTGGGAAGGCAACTCAGAGTTCCTCCCCTGCTAAGGTCTCTGAAGGAAGAGTCCGTGGGTCACCTTTACTAGACACTCCATGTTAGGGCATGTTCCACCATTTTCTGCTTTCTGTTTTATATCATCATAATTGAACCGATCAGCAGCAGGACAGGCTGATTTTTACAGGGAAAAGGAGACACCCACAGAAGGCCCAAATTATCACTGTTTACAGCTCACAAGAAACATTTTTAAAATAAGATCAGCCTTTGGGATAGCCAGGCAGCTGTCTAGCCACTGATGGCTCCTCTGTGGCCTGAAGGCTGGGTTCAGGATGCCTGCTCTCCCAGCTACACCTGTCCTCTCTAGGCAGTGGTCACCATCCCACTCCTGGAACCCTGTGGTTGTCTCTAAAACAACTATTATCCTTCAGTCACAGACTACCACCACTTCATCATTGTGGTGTTTCCTTCCTGTCTTCTGTCTGCCTGCCTGCCTACTACTATCTATCTATCTATCTATCTATCTATCTATCTATCTCTATCCATCTACCATCTATCTGTTTCTCTGTCTCTCTCTATAGTGTCCTCTCTCTCTCCCTCCTTCCCTTTCTCTGGTTTCTGTATCTGTGTGATTGTGTGTGTGTGTGTGTATCTCTTCTCCCTGCTATGGTGTCCTCCTCTCTGTTTCTCTGTCTCTCTGTCTATCTCTCTCTGTCTCTCTCTCTCTTTCTCTCTCTCGTCCCCAAGATTGGGCATAGGGCATCCACCAATGACCTATAGCCTGAGTCCTTCACCCTGTGTCTTAAGTCCATCCCTAATATAAAATATAGACTCTGAGCTATCACTTAATGCCCACTGTAACTTAAGCCTTTCTTTCTCCATGGTGTTATTCTAGGTTATATTAAGTACAGAATACCAGTAGCTACTTCCGTGTTGCAGCAAACACGGTCACTACCACCATTATGCTATTTTACATATTCATAGATTTTTCACCAAATATTTGTTCTACACTGAAAACTACAGCAAAGATATTGTGCCTTTTGTGTCTCCTGGGGAACCATGTGCCCACATGTGCATTTTATCATGCGACTAAGACTCAGCTATCTAACATCAGACACCCTGGCCACCAGCCTAGCAAATCAAGCCCTTCTCCTGTCCTGCACTTCTGTGTCTGCAATGCTCCCTGAAGGGCGTTCACAGAAGTGCTGCATGATAATTTGTCTACATGATGCATGCCATCCAGCTTCCTATGGACTGCGAAGCCATAAGGGCAGAGGTAGTACCTTACAGGATTTAATTTCTTAACTGATATATTTGTGAATATTTATGGGGTGTGATAAGGTAATTGTGAACACAGCTATAAGGCATAATGATCAACTAGGTGGAATTAGTATTTCACCCTCAGCCCCCAAATGCTTTTACTTGGGTGAGTCGGGACTCCTCGGTCTCTGCTCTTAGAGAATGTCCTGCATGGTTATAGACCACAGTCTCTGTGCTGTGCTATAAAGTGCTGAAACTAGTTGCTCCTATATTATTATATTTGGTGCCTATTTCCAGGCCACACTTCCTGCTTCCCACTTTGTCTCTAGTGATTATTCCAGTCTTTTCTATAAGATCAACCTGCTGATCTTCACTCGTGAGTGAGGATACACCATGCTTACAGTTGTAGTTCTTTGTGTCTATGCCTCTGGTATGGAGGGTCTTCAGTCTATGTTCTGCGTGTTGACAATGATGGGGCTCCTTGCTTAACTCACATCGTAGGGATGGAGAAGGGCTGCCTAAGAAGGAGGCCATGTTTCACTCTGCCTGGAGTTGTGCACCAAGAGCTGAGCACAACAGCCTGGGAGAGCAAGGCACACTGTTGGCTATGAGGAGCTTCCGGCATGAGAGGAAGGCGTGACCGGGGTGTTAACCTTGGAGACTCTCACTGTCTTTCAGCCTCCATGTTGGAGAGTGGTGCCTGTTCCAGGCTCTGCACAAAAGCATTGTGGGACAGAGGATGCTGTGATGTAGCTTCAACCCTCAGAGTACTTAAGTCCTAGAGTAAGCCACGAGCTGCACTCAGAAAACTTGTCACACAGACCATAGAACCAGATAGTAATATACTAAATGAGCAGACAGACAGGCTAAAGGCTGGGACGAGCACAGTAGAAGGAAGTCATTAGGCCTACAGAAGGCACAACAATCCTCTCCTAGTGGATGGATATAGCTGGCTCCTAGCATAGTGAGAACCTCACCAGACAGGGGCCCTGTGCCCTTAGTGGGAGCAGGAGGGAGGAAGTTAGCTCCTTAACGTGTGGTACTGAAAGTTGAGGAGAGACAGCGGGTGGGGAGGGAAGAGAAGTGGAGCCTGAAGAGCCAGGACTAGGAATCTCTGTTAACATGTGTATTATCCCTCGCTGTGAGGTATGGGCCATTCTCCCTCAAGAAGTCCTTCATTCTTTAAAGGTAAGAAAAATACTCAGACAAGACAGGGGAGTACCAGGTCTGTGACCCCACATTTTTCATCTCTGGGTGTCTGATGATGAGATAGTAGAGAGCCATGGCAGCCCACTCTGGCTGCTTCGAGGACTGTGATGTGAATTTCTGCCTCCTGCAGTGTGTCCTCCACAGCCAGTCACATGCTGCAATGAGAGCTGAGCTTGGTGTCCTGCAGGTTCCCCCTGAAGGCAGTCTGGACCAGTTACTGGAGACCTAGTCAGACCGTAATCTGAGATGCTCTCCTCATGCAATGCTTGTGTGCTCTTCTCGCTCTTCTCTGGTGTATGAGAATGAGCTGAATTTTAATGTGATGTGCACTGTGTAGGATAGAGCTGGAAAATGCAGGTCCAGAACAGCATTCAGTGAGACGAGGGTCTCAGTAAAGGATTCCCAAACTAGGGCAGCATCAGAATTAACTCACCTCTTAGCAACTTTTATTAGACTCGAGGTCTTCCCACCCAGTGCTTCTGTCACTCTCAGCACACTACACCTGTCTTCCCTTATACCCACGATGGTCTTAAATGTGTCTCAACCTTTCATACAACCATGAATGTGGCCAGCCCCAGAGCCTTTCTCTTTGAAGCATCAATCAGAAAACTTCCCTTCCCACCAAAATTGTTAGGTTGGGTCAAATATCACAGTGGAGAGTCACAAGGGATTCCCTGTGAGATGAAACCAGTGCTTGGGTTGTAGCTAGCTGTAACCCACACAGGTGGTGGTTTGACCAGTTGTGGGAAGAGACTGTGGGCCTGGGACAATAGCCAGTGGTGACTTCTGCAGTCCTATGTCCAAATGCCATCCATTGGCTATGAGTGTCCTAGACTAGGGGCCTCTGAGTGTCACAGGCTTGCTTACATTGCTGGATGTCACACAGAAGCCAGTCATTTCATGTGTCACTAACATAACCCTAGAAAATATTTTCATTCTGACCAACATGCTTGAGCCCTAGGGTAGCAAAGAGGCAAGTGGTGGCACTGAGCTAGACCTCAGGATGAGAACAAGCTGTGGATGAAGGAGGATAGAGGAATGGAAAGGAGGGTCTCACAAACTCGTTTGGTTTGGGTATCTTGAGCTTTAGTTTGGCTGGACCAATGAGTGGTCATAAAGGATGAGGCTGGACTGTGGTAAATTCTGGAGCCACACTCTGAAAGGGTGAAAGGATGGAGGTGGTAGTCATGGTAGCTATCACATGGGGTTGTGTGGCAGTGGTGGTAAATGAAGGTGAAGATAGAGATAATGCATCCTGGTAGTAATGTCATGCCAGTGGGCATGTGATGGTAAAGAGGAAGATGAGGAGGAGAAAGCACTCGACACTCCCTTTTCCCATGGGCCATAAGACTCAGTGTCGCTCAAGTTCTGCCCAGTGAGTTCTCACTGCGGTAATGATAGTGTAGTTATCAAATCTCCTAAAAACATGGAACTCCACTCTTAAAACCTTCCTCAGTCCCCTCATTCATACCAAGGGGCAGTGAGGTTTCTAGAGACATAGCAGAATACAGAGCTGTTGGTTGGGAGTGTGTGAAACCAGAGTGGATCCTATTCCTGCAGATCAGAGAGAGATGCACGTGAGGGTTCAAGGGACTTAGCAAACAGATCACAGGGGAATTTGGGTTTTGATAATAGAAAGCAGATGTGGGCCACCACTTAGAGAGGAGGACAGGTGATGTTATGTGACCAAAGAGGAGAAGAGCCGAGGCAGCAGACAGTGTTGCTGACTACTGCCCTCAGCAGAGGTGCTAAGGACAAAGGAAGGACCAGGGCCCCAGGGAGGACACTCAGAGCCATTAGAACAGAGATGGTGGGTCCCTTCAACAAAGGTGTGTTGCACATTTTCTATGTGCTATCTACCGTGTGTGCGGTTTTGTAAAAGAGCAATCACCACTCAACATGACATCTCTGGTTTCTCATTTTCAAGGCAACCCAAGGGACATGTCTAATTATTCCTATTCCACTAGCAAAGAAGTGGGACCTTAAACAATTTCTGTAGCTTATGGTTTGGTTCCAGCGACAACTCTCCTCTAACCCTTTTCCTTTTGTGCCATGGGTGACAAAGACACTTGCTTTTGCCCCATAGACGCTGTGTCCCTGCAGGGAAGAAGAACACAGAAGCCACATGCACCATAAAGTACACTGATGACACTGTGTGCAAAGTGTGCTGCAGGCCCAGGATGGGCTTCTTCTACCTGCTGAGGCAGAAGATGCAGGTGGGGGCACTGAGCTAGACTCCGGAACGAGAAGGAAGTTGTGGATGAAGAAGGAGGGTGGAGAATGGGAAAGGGAGATGTCACAACTGGACCATCTAGTTTGGCTGTCCTGAGCTTCGGGTTTGGCTGGAGCAATGAGTGGTTGTCAAGGATGTAGCCAGACTGGGATGAATCCTGGAGTCACACTCTGAAAGCTGAGATCACTTGGAGGACACAGGGGAACTACTGAAGGCTTCTGAGCAATGAAATTGCCTAGATAGCCATAAACCAGGCAATAAGCTGCTTTACTATTCAAATAGTCAGTGACTGGGCCCACAATGGAGGTAGCAATGGCATGGGCAGAGAATGAGCTGATAGCCCTGGCTAGGTGTTGGTCACCTCAAATGCAGGGAGGGAGATAGTAAAGAGCTATAAAGGCTTTGGCTGCCTACTCCTCCAAACTGGAAAATTACCCACCAGCCCACAGTCACTAAACCAATGCCTAGTATCCCCAGGTAATCCAGCCCTGATTGGCAATATTGTTGTCTACTGTCTATTGTCAATATATGTCGCCCTAAGAAAACATCATCTCTTTTTACCTCTAAGCAGAAAGGATTCTAGCAAACTCCTATGAGATCAGAGGCCCTGTGTGGAGAGGTTCAGTGAGGGACAGGAAACTACCCTGGGTGACTTCCATTCTTCCTTTTGTCCCAAGACAGAGGCATCAGTGTTCAGAGGTTGATAGTTCAAATGCTAGGCACCAAGCAGGAATGGAGGAGCCAACTCCTGGCAGGGATTTAGCACTTAGAAAACCATGTGCTCTGTAAGATCACAGGCCCAAGGTAGGGTGGGACTGGGAGTTGGCGAGCAGGTCTAGTGCCCCACATCCTGATCTGAGCCCCTGTGCTTCCTGTTATTCCTGGGCACTGAAGCAAGACAATCCTTAGGGAAGGAGATGTATAGGAGGGAAACGGGTAGATCACTTCAACTTTGCATAGTAGCAAGCACAGAGAAATAGACTGTAGGGTGTGTGTGGGGTGTATAACTACTATAAAGCTGATGAGACTGGTTTACTGTTCAACTCATCCACTTGCACTTGCTGTTTGCCATCAACAAGTAGTATTTTTTTGAGGCTACTCTTGAGACATTGTTTTGTTTGATTTTTTTCTTATTCCTTTGTTCTTTACAATAATGTCTGAGAGTGTTAAAAATACCACACGCTTTACAAATGAAGCTTCTGTAGGAAACTTACTCTCAAGTTTCCCCACTTTTAATCTTTGAAATGTGGATTCCCCACCCACATCCAGGCAGGCTCCCAGTCCAGGAATCTGAGCAATCCACCCCTGTCAAAGTGGAACTCAGCAAGGTTTAATTCTTACCTTGGGACTTTAGATCACCAGCTGGGAAGCATTCAGGGTCCAGAAGAATGTTTCTTTTCCATTTTCACAGTGACAAAAAATCACAGCATCAGCCTTGCCATTCTAACCATGTGCAAGTGTCCGACACAGTGGTATTAGGTACACTGATACTAGGTACCAAAGGGCATCATTGCCTCAACCTGAAACTCTGCATCCATTAAACATTTGCCCATCTTCCTTCCCTCAGGCCCTCGTGCTTTGACTTGCTTTATGTCTCTGTGAATTCCCTAGTGTAGATATTTCACACAATTAGGACCACACAACATTTGCTCTCTTGTGATTGGCTCCTTAGACTTTGAGTGATTACCCTTGTTGTAGCATATATGAGAACATCATTCCTTTTTACAGCTTGATGCTATTCCATAAGGTGCACTTTGCATAGTCTGTTTATTCCTTGCTCTGGGGATAGAAGAAAAGCTACATTTCAGGCACCACTGGGGACCCTATAGAGTCTCTGCTGCCCACTTTGCTAACCTTGCTTAGGGGTGGCTCTTTATCTATTAATGACATAGTAACTCAGGGCTTCTTTAAGTCAGCGCATGGACTGCAACAGTTGCACTGTAGCTTGTTATCTGGACTAGATGCTTGCCCAGATGGGTCCTTCTCTTCCCTCCAGAGAGCAGCGGGCACGTAAGCATTCATCCTTCTGGTTTCATATATTCCACAAGCCCATCACTGTCCTGAGAAAGCAGCCATGCGGCCTGAGGCAGAGCAGACCTCAGGAAAGAAATGTGACACAGAACAAATGCATGAGAGAAAAAACGCATAGCACGGCATTTAAGGTTCTGCTTCTTGGTCTCTTGGCTGGAGAACAGACAGAAGTCTGTGCCTAGAGGTCGAGTCGAATGGTGCTGAAGTTACACAGCAGTCTGGAATATGGCGTGCTGTGTAAAGTGGGGTCAGCTATGCTCACTGTCTGTGTACCTTGTACTGAGATGCAACTGTGCAACTGAGCTCGTCAGTTCTGCCTGGGACAACTTCTTGGCAGCTCTGATAAATCCACGTACATACATTTACATTGGCACCCACAGGCTGTCTGGGTGTGAGTTCTTAACTTTAGGGGGTGGTGTCTCGTTCCTCCTAACTCTTTCAGTGTGCTGTGTAAACACACAATGTGACTGCCTGTCTGTTCCTCCATGGCCGTCTCCATCCTAGAAGACCCACCCTGACCTGGCTTCAACAGAAGCCATGTATGTGTTCCCTAACACACAAAGAGCGATGCTTCACTAATGGTGGATACCGTCCGCTCCCCGGTGTCCATCTGACTTTAACTAGATCTGAGGTTCCATCATCACTCACTACTGGATTTTGGAGGGACTAGAGATGGGGACCCAAGCTATAAGAGAAGGTATAAAGCAGTGTTGTTCTTCTGGATCACATCCTAGGCAGACAGCAACATATTAAACTGATTAAAGTCTTCCAGACTGGCTGGTGAAAGGGAGGCCTCTGTAGCATTCTGTACATGCTCCCTGTTAACATCCTGTCAGACCGGCCCCTTGCACTCCATTCCCCTCGGTCAGGCCCATTGGGAGCCTGTATTGAGCTAGCATAGCCCTGGCAACATAGAAGAATCCTACTGCCTCTGTACCCCACCCACCCCCTTCCTCTGTCTCTGTGCTTTCTACAGCCTGGGATGCTCAGGGCTCATCGCATCAATATGGATTTTCTTCTCATTTTACCTTTGATAAAACAGAGCCAGACAAGTTAAGTGACTTGGCTAAAGATACAAGCCACTCAGTGCCAGAATCAAAATGATTGATTGATGGTTACCACTGAATCCTCGCTGACTGTGTATCCCTTGGGAGCCTACCATGTAGTTGAAGAGTAGTTGATGAACATAAATTAAGGATAAATGGAAAATAAAGAAGGCCATACATATCCATGTGAAGGTCTGTAGGTGTTTGGAAAATGTCAGTCCTGAACATGGCTCTTTTCAGCCAGTTCTGAATATTTAAGACTTGAGTGCAACCATGGTCCTCCAGTTGTCAGTAGATGAGCTAGAAAATGGCCCACACGAGAAGGAAGCAGAGGGACAACTGAGGAAAGGATGGAGAGATGTGGTATTGGGTTGCAAGAGAAAGTGAGAAGAAGGCAGCCATTACGCTGCACTTAGACAGGGAGGACCCACTGCTGTCAGAGGAACCCACAGGATACCCAGGAAACCCAGAGAAGCTGCTTCAGGTATTAGCATCTCCAACAGCCCATTCTTTAGTCTCTGCTGCAGGTGTCCATACCTCCTTCACCCAGAACAGTGTGAGCAGGGATATTAGTCTATTCAAGTTAGCTTCTGACATTTCTCAAGTCCCAAGATCACAGAAAGGGATAGGTCACATGTCAGACTTATACCATGTTCCCAGGCAGCTGTGAGCTGCTCAGATTCCAGACACACACACACACAGCCCACTGGTGTTGGAACTGAGGTCTTGGGAGGGCTGTGAAGGACTGTGTATGTACACAGGGCCCAGAGGCATCAGAGCACCTGCAAGAATGGCCTTTGATGAACTGATTTCTACCCATCCCCTGGGAGCCCTTAGATGTTTCAGTGGCAGTTCAGTGTATGCTCTGGAGGGATCAACCAGCTGGCTGCAAACTTTGATCAACACCCAATCTCATGGGCTGGGCCACAACTGGCTTGTTATTGAAAGGCAGCTAGCTGTCCCTTCTTTGGATTCTTGTCCAGACTCCGTTTTACTGATTTCTGGTTTCTCTGCATTTTGTTATCATTATATTATAATGAACTCATAAATAAAACCATCACTCAGCTAGCTGAAGGTTGCCTCTCAGACAAGCACTTGCTCAGTTCCAAGCCCTGTGGTCTCAGTGAGTATCTGTTCTGAACCATAGAGCTTTGCTTAGGGTTCACACCTTCACTATCAATTATGGTTTTGTGCCTTGTCTACAGTGAGAGGTGGGAGGGGGAGGGCAGAGTTAAAGCAAGAGAAACAACTAGCTTTATGTCTTCTTGCTTAATGGCTGGGTGTGTGAGTGGGCATGTGATGAAAACGTAGAGGCAATGAACCCATGAGAACACGAGGAGCCCAGTGGTGTCTACCAACTCATACCTGTTCCCTTTAAGCTTTCTTCTTGTCACACCTCTAACTGAGTCAGATTCGGCGAAGGTTTCAGGAGTACGGATGGGGATGGAGTTGTGGAGAGGTTTGGGGGAGTATGAATAGAAACGGAGCTGTTATCTGGTGCTAAAATGCAAGCGTGGACACGGGCTGAGTGGCTACGGCTTCTTCTCCACCATCCTCAGGCTACAGAGCAGTGTCTGCTGTAACCTGCCTTTCCCTTCAGCGTGCAGAGCTCTGTGCAAACCCGGTACCACCGATATGAAGATGTTGACACTACCATGCAGGGTAGATTGAACCTACTCACTAGAACAAGGCAGTCACTTCCACAGGTCAGCGCTCCGGGGCTAAATAAGTGGAGAGTGACTGACCCGAGGCGCTGATTAACCCTGACCTTTCACCCCTCCCTATCATCACCACCTGCTTGAGGGCTTCATCAGCCTGTTAATTGGTAGTTCTTAGACTTTGAGGTGTCTCCGACACCCCTAGAATTGTGTAGATCACTATTCCTAGATATTACAGCCAGGTGCCCTTCTGTAGCACATCTGGGACAGAGCTAGAATCTGTCATTTTTAACACTCAAGCTTAAATTGTTTTGTCCAGGACGACTCATGGTGAGCCTGGTGCTCCTAAAATATCTAGGGATGGGAAGAACAGCCAGGGGTACTGAGCATCTGTCCTGGCAGTTTCCCACTGGGCCCCCAAGCCCAGGCTCAACTTACCCTACCAGAAGACCAAGTGGGAGGTGGCCGGCCATCGTGGGCAGTGATCCTTCCCTGTGTGTGGCTTGTATGTGTGTGGGCCCAGAGGTCTTCAGTGAACTCTCCTTAGCCTGGTAGAGGAAGGGGGAATGGGTGTTAGGATTCTCTGCTGAGTGCCTCCTGGAGGCTGTGAAGTGGCATAGGCTGCTTTGTGACCTGAGATAGACAGTCCCCGGTGTTTTATGGCTCCAGGAACAAGTAGCCCCGCCTGTGTGCGTGCCGTGCGTTCGTGCAGCTCCTGCAAGGGTGAGGAGAGGCGCTTGAAGGTGCCTGAGCAGTCTCCACCAGGTGCTACCATCAAGACTGTTCTAGACTGTATGTGTGGGTGTGGGTGGGTGGGTGGGGGAACAGTGATTAAGGAGGAAAGCAGGTGAGCACCAGCAATCATCCCACCTGGTTAGGGTAAGCGCTGTCCGGTAAGCACAAGTCTTTTTCCTAGGCATTAGGGAGAAAAGGCAGCTCTGCCCCTTGAATAAAAAGGCCAACTTTTATTCAGCAACTAGTACCTGCTCAATTCCTCCTAGGTTTCATTGTCCTGCTCACCTAGAGTGTGTCTTTGGACAAACAGCTATTTTCCCATGAGAGAGATCTCGCTATTGACACCTTCCATTTCCTTGGGGCAGTGTTTCTGCTTTTATTTTGGATATCAACTAGTCCCCTCCCCGAACCCAGACTGCAACCCTTGGGGCCTGTTAACAGAATCATGGCAAGGTACTGCTAGGGTTCAGCTCACCTGCTTCTCAGCAACCTCCGCTGTCCTGGTATTATTCCTCCGGAGATGAAGGCTGTATGAGTTCTCATTTTAAAAGCCACAACAAAATGTTAGCAGGTTAAATGAGACTTTGGGGGTGGAAGGAAGAATGTGAATTTTCATATTACTTTAAATTACATCTTATCAAGGGCATTTGAAAACAACGGCAACAGGTTCTTTACTCTTCATAGGCTGGAGCTCTGGTGTTGGAGTCGGCTGTGGAGTTGCTGGCATAGCTTTCAGGCTGCATGTACAGGCCTCTTCCATCTGTCCTCAGCATTGCTGACCACAGCATTGCATTCTGGGAAGTATATCACTAGGCCATTTCATCACTGAGCAAACATAACAACGGACTTTTACAAGCAATGACATTAAAGATCATGGGCTTTGTGGGGACCACACAGTCTGTGGCAGGCTGAATCCTTGTGCTGAGTGTGATGCCACCTGTGAACTTCACTGCCTCTGAACCTCGCAAATCCCCAGACTTAATGATTTCTCTCTCTCTCTTTTCTATTTTTGTTTCCTAGGAACGAGTGGAGTATCTCTTCCTCATCATTTTTACCGTGGAAGCATTTTTAAAAGTAATTGCCTACGGACTTCTCTTCCACCCCAACGCTTACCTCCGCAACGGTTGGAATTTACTAGATTTTATAATTGTGGTTGTAGGGTAAGTGCCGAGGTCTTTTCCTTTTCTCAACCTTCCTCACCCATGCCTCTTTCCCTCTCTGTTCCTACCTCTGATTCGACCTAACTTGAAGTTGCCTTTTGGCACCATAAAAGAATCTTTTAAAAAATCACTTTGAAGTCAGACTTCTCCCAAGAGAGAAATTATTAATGAAGGCTACCTCTCACTGTCCCTCCCACGTGTCAGTGTTATGTGCGCATGTGTGTGCATATTCACACAGAGACACATGAACAAGGCAAAGTGTGTATGCATGTCTGCACACATGTACACTCGGGGTTGCCCAGCCGAGGGAAGACTTTACATCTGGTCTGCTCAAAATGGGAAAACGTTTTTCCTTTTTAAGGTATGTTTGTTAGGTTTTGTGAATGTTAGGTAAAGCTTCTTTTAGCTAGAACTCTTATTCAAAGTCTTACCCCAAGGTACCCCAAGACGTGTGTAGCTCAGAGTCTAGGGCATTAGGCCCTGGCCCTGCTGTCAGAGAGGCCCTGTCCCTGAGGATTTCCAGGAAGATACTTGGAAAACTCTTTCTCTAGCCCATGACCCTTGTGGTCTGGCCCTGCTTGGCTCTGAGCTTCTGCAAAGCTAGGTCTCCAGCCTCACCTTGGCCCGTTACCATGACAATCCCTGACACTGAGCCATTTAAGGAGCCTGTTGATCAGGATGCAAAGTTACCCACGTATATAGCTAGTTTCTCTGTCACGACTAATAAAATACCCTCCCCTTGTTAGAGTGCCGCGTTCTACACGGTGCTCCCAGCCACGCCTCCTCTCTCCAGCTTACTCCTCAAATACCAAGACTCCAACAGCTCATTTCTCCTTCCACTTCCGTCCTACCCTTTCCTTCCCGACTCACACCCTTTCCCCCTGTCAGTCAGTTGAGGGCCACTGTCCGTCAGTTAGACCCACACTAGCGTAGACCCTCGGCTGACCCATTCTCGTCTTTGTTTGACGTGTTCACCTGGAGAAATACACCAACCCAGATCCCGTCCAACTACATGGAAATCTTGGTGTCTCCCCACAGAGAAATACATAAAGCTGGGTATAGTTCCAGTTTCGACTCGTGATGCCTATGTCAAACTGGCCTTTGGTTATTCCCAAAATCCTCCCTCATGTCCCTACTCCTGCTCCATCCCCTCTTCACTTTCTTGGTGATTCTTCTGTAGCTTGACTACCCTCTTCCAACTTTCCCCAGGTAAGGCCTTCCCTAAGTTAAAATGCAATGTGGTATGTCTCTATACCACATCTATGACCTTCTAATGTGCCTCCCCAGGTCTCTGAGAGAAAAGCTGGCTTCACCTCCCTCTCTGCTAGAAGGCGTGTTAGCCTTCGTTCAGCTAAGCTTTGCCCCATGTAAAGCCAGCATCCTCAGTGTGCTGCATAACCGCCCTCTCCACCCCATTCTGCGCCACTAGCTTTGTCGTTCATTGACTCCCATCTCACACAAAACTCCTATGCCACACCCACTTTTGCCAAAAGTCCCAGAGTTGCTACATGCTATCCTTTAGTCATGTGTGACACCACACCTGGAACTGAGGGGTGCTGTGCATGTAAAACATGCAACATATTTCGGAGATTGAGTGCAGAACAAAGAATGACAAATATCTCGTTATTTTTACTACGCACTGAAACACCGTGTCTTGATGATGTTGGGCTAGATAAAATGTGTCTCCATAGTTAATGCCACCTCCTTTGACTTTGTCAGTGTGTCTACTGGAAAGGTTGCTCACTTGGCTCATGCTGGGCCTTGCTGGTGTATCTTTGGGGCAGGGCTTTCTATGCTCAAGGGCTTCAGCTTTTGTCACTCTCTCCTAGACACCTCTACTGGCCCTTCCCCCATCACTCCCCAGATCAGATGTTTTCCAGATCTCAGTGGCCTTGGTTGTGTTAAATCAAGCGGCTTTTTTCCCCACATGTCTTCAGCTCTGGATAGTTGACCATGGCCATTTCATTTTCCCCAAGCTCCATGGAGCATCATCAAGTCTCCTGCCCCACACACCACTCCTCATCCGCCTCTCTCTGATTTGTTCTCTGCCTCCACAGTGATGGAGGACCCTTTGGTACAGCCCTCTCGCATACAGCTTCCATACAGACTACATATGGTCAAAACCTAAACACACCCTATGCAGAAAACAGTTTTGTCTCTATCCTCGACCATCCTTTGACTTCCAGAGACATGACACCAGCTCAGAAAAACATCACACATACAGTAATTAGCCCAGACTTGGAGAAGGTGGCAATAGAATGTGGACACCTATATGCCACCACATCCCCTCCCTTTGTATGGCTCCAGCCCAGGATGTTGGGGTCACATCTCATTTCTGTTATATTATCTCCTCACTAGTCCCAAAAGCCAGTCCTGCTAGCCCTATCTTAAAAATGAATCCAGTATCAAATCCTCACCAGTCTCCAAATTACCACCTGGCCTAAGCCCCAGCCTCTCAGTGGGCCACAGAGCAGCCCACTCTGGCCCCACCCACTGCAGGCCCGGCCCACTGCAGGACCAGTTGTTATTAGTTAGACTTCACTCAAACTGTGTCCCTTTCCTGCCCAGTTCCTGTGTGGCCCATCTTTCTTATCCAGTCTCACCTTCCCTCAGTTTTCCTCTGTCCTAGTTGTGCTGACAGTTTGTTGGCCCTAACGTCTCTGTGCATCTCCCTAGATCATTGTCCCAACTGTTTGACTGTTTCTCTGCCTGGAGTGATCCCACACAGCTGTGGGGGCCTCTTATAAAACATCGCCAGAGCAGAGATTCTTTCTGAGCTGCCCTCTGTTCAAAGGCTGATCTTTACTGTTATCAGTATGGACCCCTTATCTCTCCAAACATCACATTCTGCAAGGTCTCGTGACTGATAGTTCAAATGCTGACTGCCCTAGGGATGTCAACTCTCAAGGGTCAGAATATGTCTCTTCTCCTCCAACTTAAGTATTTAGTAGAGTGCCTGCACACAGTAGGTGCTTATGTTTGTTAGAGATGTGTGATTGCAGATACATTGTCAGAGCAGAAACCTGTTTCAGCATTGTGTCTTCATATGCTGGTAGATCTTGCTTGAAACTCTCCCGCTGACCCCTCCAGCCAGCCAGTCATTTGTTCAACACGGGGCTCCTCAGCGGTAGTTATGCACATGGGTGAAGTTGACTTCTAAGGTATTCATTGTCCCCTGGAATGAATCACACCAAAGTTGTCATCAGGTTGGAGGAGTAGGCAGAGAGCACATGCCTACTAAGTGCTCACAGCAGGGAAGCTGGATTCCACAGCAGTGAACACAGCACTCAAGAGACATGATAGACTTCTTTGCTTTATCCCTGTGCCTTGAGAGCTGGGTCAGGAGCCTTGCTCACCCAACCCAAGTATGCACACACACTCTGACAGCAAAGGGCTGCCCCTAACCTCACTCAGCGCTCTCTATGTAGTGACGCCTCTCCTCGTGTGTGGTGGTGCTCCTGCTGATGGAATTTCAACTTGCAGCATTTTCTGTGGGTCTCCAGTGGTCACGCCTGTGACAAACTCCAGCAGTCTAGGCTGTGTTCTTGGATTGGAGCCCAGCTGAGGAACCAACTGGGGTCCTGACGACTCCCCTCTCCCCTCTTTTCTAGGCTTTTTAGTGCAATTTTAGAACAAGCAACCAAAGCTGACGGGGCCAACGCTCTAGGAGGGAAAGGAGCTGGATTCGACGTGAAGGCACTGAGAGCTTTCCGTGTGCTTCGTCCCCTGCGGCTGGTGTCTGGAGTCCCAAGTAAGTAAAGACCCTGTCCCTCTTGAGAGTGTCCTTCTATAATTGCCCTCTTCCCTTTACTGAACTGCCAGAGCACTTCTGGAAGGAACCTGCTTTCTGTAAATGCAATGTTTTTTTATAGACAAGTCTCTGATTTATAGAGTTCTGGTGCAAACACACCAAATGCAGGAGGCTCAGCTTCTGTAGAAACCCAGAGAATACTTATAATAGTCACAGTCACGCAGCCAAAGAAAGACACCCTGCCAAGACAGGGACCTTCAGGCTATATGCTCCTTGCATACCTAGGTAGGTATGAACACATTTACAGCAGAGGAACCTGGGCCTCAGAAGGCTAACCCTTAGTCTTCCTTAGCTCATGAGATGTATTCTGATCCCCACAGAATGTCAAGAAAGCATCACTGAGCATTCTGAAAGCTCGGCCTTGCTATTTCCCTGTTCTCACGCCCATGGGGTATCCTCAGCTGCATACAGAGACCTGATATGTACCATCCAGAAAACAGGTTTCTGCCAAGGAACGGGGCTGAACTCTCTGTACTGGCTATGGGACAAGACTTGCTGCCCTCTAGAATATTAGCCTTACGGACCTTACGGACACTCCTTCCCTCCCCTGTGGGGACTCTGAGCTCAGGGGCTTCAGCACCTCTTGGTTGCAGCAAACTCCGGGAAGCATCATCTAGAGGAGTCTTCTCCCTCATTCTGTTCAACCTGGGAAGAACTCTGGGCTTTTTTGCTGACATAGGATGTCCTGGGTCAGGACATCAGCCTGTACTTACGTGTCTACATGGCCAGAGGCAGGGAAACAGTGTCCTCTGAGAAATAGCCCCTCCTAAGTGCTCTGTGCTGAGAACCTGGCTGCGTTCTTGCTACTTGATAACATCTTAGAATCATAAAGCCCCAGGAAGGACCTACTGGCTCTCCTCTTCCAGTATGTGTGTAGAAAGAGGGGTGGGCGAAGGTTTAATTAACTAGTGGAAGAATAAGGACTATACCTGGTCTCCTAACTGCTTTCCTACTGTACCACACTGCTCTTAAAGAGTTAAGGCTACCATTCCTGACTGTCTTCGATTTTGGCATTTGCCTCCTGTCTCTTTGGCTGCAGTAAAGCCCATCTGCTCGCGAAGCCCAGTTTATTCTTCCCAGTCTCTGTTCAATAGTTAGATTTATGTCTTGCCCAGGTGGGGGAACTTACTGAGTAGCTGAAATCAGGAAGTGTTGTCTTGGTTAGGATTCCATTGCCGTGATAAAACACCATGACCAAGAGCAGCTTGGGGAGGAAAGGGTTTATTTTAGCTTACAACTCTTCTGGTCACACTCCAGCACTGAGGAAAGTCAGGCCAGAAGCGCAAGACAAGAACCTGAAAGCAGGAACTGGAGCAGGAGCCACAAGGAATCCTGCGTACCGGCTTGTCCTCATGGCTTGCTCAGCCTGCTTTCTTACGTAACTCAGGACCTCCTGTCCAGGGGTGACACATCCCCATGGCCCCTCCCACATCACCCATTAATCATGAAAATGCACTCCAGACTTGCCTGTGGACAACCCATTGAGGCTTTTCTTCCCAGATGATTTTAGCTTGTGTCAAGGTGACAAAACAGGCCAGGACAGTGGTTGTTTGCACACCCAGGAGACTCCTTGGACTGAGATTATAGAGTGTCTCAGACTGGAAAGTGACAGGGAGTGTAAGTCTCACAAGCAGTTAGAAATCACTGTCTACTTGGCCTTGGCCATTTTGCATTAGTTGTGGTTTATATGATGGTTAACACCAAGTTGCACTTTGGTGATGCCTGGGGACCTGAGTGTACATGGTTATTCCTTCATAACTCCATAGAGTGGCACTGGGGAGTAAGATGGAAGACAGAAGTAATTTTCTACACAACTCTAAAGGAGCTTATGATCAAGCAGCCAGTGTGTGAGAGGCAGGAGCTATGAGTTAACCATAGACTTATACCACAAAGTTACCAAGGGCAGGCTGACTTTCATAATCACGTACATTCTTACTAGGGGCCTGGGACCTTACCACACTGTGAGGGATGTCGGGACAGTCCAGGAGAAGAGCACACCACTCAGCTTTGGCTGTAAGAACAGATGATTTTAAATGCCATATAACCTGCAAACAGACCCAGTGTATCTGACTTGCAATGTGTGAGGGAGAAGGATTAGCTGCAGCCTTCAGGCCTGAGTGGCTCTCAGGGCTAGACAGGACTCTACATGGTGTCTAGTTCCAGAGCCTCAGCTACAGCAGCAGCCACTGTGCTGTCAGGAGATGATCAGAAAGGCTAGCCTGGAGTTACAGCACATAAACAGTCCCAGGCTATATTTGCAGGTAGCTCACCTCATAGCTGCTTGCATTCCATTGGCCAAAGCAGCTCATGTACCTGATGTCAAAGACAGTGAGACAGAAGACTGTAATTGGCCTTCCTCAGTGTGGCTCTTCATCAGAGATTTTCAAGCAACTGCTGACTTGGTGACTCACAGAGAGAGAATGGCTCTTCTCTGAGTTTCAAGAAAGGGCTTGGCCTGGCGTTTTGCACTGTCTTAGTTTCTGTTCAGCTTTTAGAACAGTGAAGAATGAGACCACAGGGACCAAGTGCATTGGATTACATCACCCCCTTTCCTCACAGCCTTTAAAACTCAGTCTTAGTAGGGTTTTCTGTTGCTGCGATGAAACTCCGTGAACAAAAGGCAAGATGAGGAAGAAAAGGTCGATCTGGCTTACACTTCCATATCTCTGTACATCATCAAAAGAAGTCAGGATAGGAACTAGAACAGGGCAGGAACCTGAGGAGAGTCCATGGAGGGGTGATCATTACTGATTTCCTCAACTTGCTTTCTTATGGAACCCAAGACTCTCAGCCCAGGGGTGCATGGGGTCTCCCTCACAGATCACTAGTTAAGGAAATGTCTTACAGCCTGTCTTATGGAGGTATTTTCTGAACTGAGGTTCTCTCCCTTCAGATAACTCTAGCTTGTGTCAAGTTGACATAAACTAGCCAGCATATGCTTCACAGAAGCCCCTTCTCCATGTTGTCACCATTTCTTCTTCTCCCTCTCTCTGCTACACATCTGTCTCTAGGCTTTCTTCTTCCCTGCTCTGCCAGAACATCTCTTGTC
This sequence comes from Mastomys natalensis, assembly GCA_021653895.1. Classification (NCBI taxonomy): domain Eukaryota; kingdom Metazoa; phylum Chordata; class Mammalia; order Rodentia; family Muridae; genus Mastomys; species Mastomys natalensis. Next base: position 765,495 of record JAJTUV010000569.1, read on the forward strand.
AGGACCACCTCTCTACAGTAGTGGTTCCAGCAGCCTTCTCTCCAGGCCTGTTGGCCTTTATCTCTCTGTGCACTGGGTAGTTCTGCATAGCTGACCCTCCCCGGTCTCAAACCTCTCATCACTTGGCATTTGAGACACTCTTTGCTCCCAGTCCTGCCCTTGCTTCGCTTGTTTTTCCTTCTTGTGATTTCTTGCTCTTTCCTCATTCTTCTCCCTTGTAGCCCTGGAGCGCTCCAGGTGTAGTCTTGGTGCCTCTCCTCCAACTACACTTGTTCCCCAGTCGTCCTAGATTATCCAGCCTCATAGCATCAAACAGCACATTCTTATCTACAGACTCCTTAAGCTCTGGAGTCACACACCCCATTGCCACTGCATGACTCTCATCATGTCCAATGCATGTGGTAAATAACCGCGCCCCAACGACGCCCTCCAGCTTCCCCAATCCTTTTGCACCTTAGGAGATGTTAACACATTTTCCAGCTTCTTTTCTGGAACACCTTGGACTTTCTTCCTTTTTCTCATTCTTGGCATCAGATCCATCAGAAGAGCCTATCAACTTTACCTTCAAAGTATGTCAAGAACCGATTTTTTTGCTGTCTGTATACTCCTTCCTTTCCTGCCACCATCTCCTGTCATGTGGATAAAATTCTCTGCCTCGACCTGTAACTCTAATCATAGTGTATTAGTTAGGATATATATTGGATTTATTAGAGTGATTTACAGGCTATGGTACGAACAGTACACCAGTGCCTGTCTCCTGATGGAAAGACCAAAGATCCACATTTAAAATGTCCTTCCACCTCAAGTGATCCAACCAAGAAGGTATCACTCTCATGGGCCCAGCTGATTGAGTTTTAGTTAATTCCAGATGTAGTCAAATATACAACCAAGATTAGCCATTACACACAGCCTAGGATGAATACAACAGCCTATATTTCCCTCTTGAAATCCAAGTCATGCCAAGCCCTTGCCCCACTCAGAACCCTCTAAGGCTTCCTTCCCTAAGCCACCCAGAGTGGAAGCTGGAGGCCCAGTCCATGTTGTCTCCCATTCCTCCTTTTATTCCTCACCTCCCTCCTGTCTGCCCAACTTCTGCCTTCCTCAGCCTTCTTGACATCCCTGTAGAACTCCAAACTCTGTGCTGAGGCAGGTGCCACTCACATGCTTCCTCATCTTCTCTTGTCTCTGCTGAGATATCGTCCCCTCCCAGCATGTCCTTGCTGCCCACTGTCAGCCATTTCCTTCACTCCCCATGTCCTGTGCTGTCTTGATTGTCTCACAACACATGCCACCTAGCCCATACTGATTATGTCTTTATTCATTTGTCATCCATTATCACCAGGGTCACAGTTTACAGTATCTTGGTTCATTGCCACATCCTTAGTTTCTACAGTGGGGACGAGTGCTGTAGCAAGTGTGGACATCATTTCAAACCCTCATGATAAGTGCCATACAGAATGGAAGCTAAGATAGCCTAGCTCTCCGGACACTGCTGATGCTGTGGGGCCCAGATGTGTGTATGCTGCATTTATTGGTTCAGAGTCTGAACTCTCAGCTGCACTAGATCTCCATGGCAATCATGTGAGCTTCAGTAATAGACAGATGTTATATATGATGTCTAGGGTGCACGTTTCTTAGAAGAAAAAAGATTAATTCCATGGTTTATAAAACTTGAAGCTCTAAACTACATGGGTGAGGGGCCCCAAAACTTACTGCTGTTTTTAAACATATGTATGAAATGTGACTAGATGCTTGACTGAAGATTATGCAGGGAGAGGGAAGACTGTGAGTATGGGCCTGTGATTCATCCACCAGCCTCTTTTAGACTTTACCTTATGGGAGAAGTTTCTGGCCAAGGTACAGACGTGAATCTATGCTGTGTGTTCTCAAAGGTTCTGTAGTAGGAAAAATGCTCATTAAAATGACACAGAAAATAAAAACTATAGATTCCAAAGAATATTTAAGTGTGGATTAAGGAGCATTACAGTGAGTAAGCTTTGGGGACACATACTTCCAGGAGTAGGGACCATGGATCAGAAAGACTTCCTATAGCAAGTAGAACTTGGACCGGATCTCAATGGACAAACAAAGGAGTGACATACCAGGACATTGCAAAGAGAAAAGACAGTGTGGTCCTGGAGATGTACACCAGAGGGATTAGGACCCAATTATAGTAAAAACCAAACTGACTCCATTGACGATGAAATTCCATGTAATGGAAAGATGTAGTTGCTTTGTAAAGACTTTCCTCCTTGTGAGGCCTCCACTCTTTCCGAGAACAGAGAACGAGGCATACAGGATGTATGGATGGATAAGCCATTCGTAGCAAGATGCATGACACAGTATACGTGAACAATGAATACCGAGAGCAGTGATCCAGAAAGTACAATGTATATGAGGTGAGTATGCTTACTTAGGAACAATAAGCAGTGGTCCTTCCCACATGACCCTCACGTGTCCTTCTAGAGAAGACCTTCCAAGGATGTCCTGAATCAAGGTAGGTAGACAACAGATGGAAGTGTGAGATCATCATGAGGCCTTTGATAAAAACTTGTAGCAGCCTTACTCTGATAGAAAAAGGAATTGAAGAACTGTCTCCATTAAAGAGGGGCACCAACCAGGCTCCCTTCCCATGATCATCTGGGAGCCAGCTACAACACCAGACAATGAGACACTGGAGATAATGGGCCTTGTAGTTTATGAAGAAGAGGTAGGGGTGGACATGGAAGGATGTGGACTTTTAGGCTCTTATCTGCTTGGGTCACCAAGACATACCAGCCCTAGCCAGCATAAATCCATGTATAGACTAGCCCCACACTCAAGAAAGCAGTGAGCAGCATCAAGAAGTGAACAGGGAGCAGACTGAGGTGGACACAGCCATACTGATGAACCCATGCTCCTCATGATCAGCCTGATGGGACTGTCTTCTGTATCTACACCTTCATGGTCTAGAATCGTCATGATTCAAGCCACCATCACTGCTCCCAGATAGTTTTCAAGACCCAAGGGCATTTGCTTTCTAGTAGAGAGGGGGTGCTCAGTCTGCATAGGCCCTAGCAAACAGTTGATTCTACTCAGAATCAACCTTGCAACGTAGCCCAGCCTACCTCCTCTACCCCTCGTTCCCAGGAAGCAGAGAGAATAACTACACCTTGTCAGAATCATTAACCTTCTACCCTTCCTCCTGAGTCAGAATGTCCACCTGGGAAGCAACCATGGCTACCTTGTCAACCAAATGTCCACTCTCCAAATGAGAATTCTTTAGCCAGCAAATTCCAAGGCTCACAATATCATAGAGCAGCAGACAGGACTCAGATTCCTTTGCTGTCTGCAAGAGTCTGCCAGGGAATACGGTGAGCCCCTAATTTTGTAGATTCTCTGTGCCTCTAACATACATTTATGCAAACACACATGCACATACAACACAACAGTCCTACCCGTCTACCCTGTAGCAAGAGGCAGCCAAGGATGGTGGTTCTCGGGGTACTGCAGAGGGCAGCTATGAACAGCGTGGTTTTTCCACAGTCCACATAGATGACTTCCCAGACAAGCTTCTGTGCACATCCCTGGGCCTGGTTTGTTTTCAAGGAGCCCAATGAAGGTCCTGATACTGATGTGGCTACCATGCAGAACTATGGCTGCAAGGAGAAAATGCTGTTCTTTCTCCTGACCTGACTGCAGACAGCCCTGCCCTGTGCCCTGCTGTTTCCTTAGCTAAGCATCTCTCATCTTCTCCTTCCAGGTTCTCCTGTGGCACAAACCTAGACCACAGCCCTAGCCCTGCTGCCCACAGTTTCTCTGTTTCCTGCTCAGCCTCAGTTTCTCTGTCTACATACTAATAGTCTGCACACCACAGATAAGAACAAGCCTTTTCCTGGTAGAGCCCTGTTCCCTTCCAGCAATAAAGTCTTTTAAGTCCACCCTGGGCAAGCCACAGCATTTGTAAGAGAAAATGACTGAAAGGTCACAAAGTTAGTGAATTCATCCAGTGAGCATCTCGTGCCTTCTCGGCTCTGCTGTCATGGAGTTTGATAAGAAATAATTAACTAAGCTAGAGAAATCAGATTATTTGTAGAGCAGGGCAAGAGAGAAATATCAGTCACAAACAATACATGCCACCAACAGCAAAGTTAAATGTACTATGGAGTACAGCCCTTGCCCAGTAATGAAAAATCACCTTTCACACGAGAACCAGGTAGCAGTTGGTAACAGGACATGGTCCATTCAAAGCAGTGTACAGCCTCAAGGTAAACTTTACCATCGAGAACTGGTTCGGTGATTACCTAGCCCAATGGTCTAGGAAGCAGGGATATTACCCCTGATTTATAGGCAGGAAAGATAGCCTCCAATGCTTTACTCTAAGGAATGCAGAGGGATGGGCACTGAAGGTTATGCAGTCTAGAAGGATGCTCAGGGCTGCCCACCCCCAACAGAACTGGCTGGAGAGAATAAGGTAGCTGATAGTCAAGTTGTGAGCACATTTGCATTTCACGAATTCCTGAATTCCCTGAGCTACAAGGGATGATGAAAATGGGTCTATTGCTGCCTCTGGATTCAATGCTGAAGTTGGCCTGCAGGTGAGCAGAGTGTGGATCTGTACCTGCAGTGGGCAAGCTACTTGACTTCTATTTGTCCAGGAGTCTTCAGCTCTCTTCTCCGTGAAATGAGAGAGTTAAACTATTTTATCATTAGATTCCTGAGCACTGCCATTCTGTATTTTGAAAATAGAGAACAACAGTGATCTAAGAATCCTTCTTGAGACGTTAATTTCAGAACTTTGGTAGTCATTGGCAAGGTGTGACCTTGTGCAAATCTCCCCAGTCATTATCTTCTAAGATTTCAGCAATCAGACTGTTCAGAGGTGGGAGGTACGCCACATGATAAGTCAACAGGCATGATTAGAGGTAGGAAGAACGGCACATGATAAGTCAACAGGCATGATTAGAGGTAGGAAGAATGGCACATGATAAGTCAACAGACATGATTAAGCACTGGCTGTGTGCTGAGGACTGGCAGGTGGCATGCCTTCACAAAGGCCATGTGAGATCCTTAAACCTCCTGAACTGCAGCTCCGTGACTCATCTCTGTGCCTTGCCCTCTCTTGGAAATCACACACATGCAAAACAAGCAGTCCATAGCAAGGTATAGCACTTAATTAGAACAAATGCTAACAGCAAAGTTCACTCAGACTATGTGCCAGAAAGGAAAAGGAAGAGAGAATGAAATGAAAATCCAAGGAGGTGAAAGTTCCAGGAAGTGGTTGATGAGCCGAGCATGTGCTCCGCGCCTTTCTGGAGCTCATTTATACTCCTGACTGGTGCAGTTCCTAGCTAAGCAAACAGCAGCACCACTGCTTAGGATGCGAAAGAGAGAGGAAAAGACTAGAGACTCGCAATCCCCATTAAGCATACTGGTGACCCAGAGACTCCCTCTAGATCTTACCTCTAAAGTCTCCACCACCTTGAGAAAGACCATCCCAGGGCAGTAATGCATGGGCCTTTAGGGTGTAGTCAAGGCTCACACTACACCAACTTTTCTGAGGTACAAATGACAGTCACTGAAACTAGCAGAACTTACAGATAGAGGTGCAAATGTAGTAATCTTACAACTTTATGATAATATACTTTCTTTACCACCTCCTGTCCTGTGGTTATACATATTTTATAATCACACCCCATATTACTGTTTCACAATCGAATGGCTCAAGTAGATTATGGAATCACAGTGTTTTATGTGTGCCCCCGCTTACCTGTCATTTCTGTGTCTCCTGCTGTAGAAGTGGATTCTAATGTCCTCGGACACTGTTGTCTGCGCCATTCTCATCCTTAGTTCTGGTGTTCTACATGCACATGTTGTCCATCATGTATTGTTCCATTTGTCCTTAAAGCTTAGTTCAGTTTTCCCCCAGTTCTTCTTTGGTCTGTGTTCCACAGATTGGATAATTTCCTGTCATTCCATCTCACCTGTCTCTGTTTGTTTGTTTGTTTGTTTGTTTCTTCTGATGGCTATCTCTAGCTTCAAAGCACTTATTCAGTGAATTTCTTATTTCCGTCTTCAGCTCAGTTGCTTTTTAATTATAGAGCTTTAATTGGGTCTCCTTGTATAGTTCCCAAGAAACTAAGGCATGCTTCAGTTTAATACAATATACTTGTTATTCTCTAGGTATGTTTTCCTCTGTGTGTGTGTATGAACATAACAACTATTTAAAAATATTTGTCTGTTAAATCTAACATATGCAGTCTCATTTTTTTATTGGATATACATCACATGTTCCCATTTCTTGGTTTATTTGGTGATTTTAATGAGGTCTGGAATCTGCTATCTTTCTAAGCGTTTTAATTCTCCAGCAAAAAGCATAGTTTCTGGGCTTGTATTGACTTGGTTTTATGCTGGTTGGCATAGACCAATTGAAGAACCAAGCCCCTCAGCCTTCAAATCCCATTTCCCCTTTGCACTTAGTTGGGGCCTGGTTTGAAGATTTGTCCTAGTGAGTCTAAGTTCAGGGACCATACCATAAGGTTCTTGCCCCTGAAGTGTCCCTTTCTGACACTGGAGTCGGGTGCTAAGGTCTCACTGACATGTGCACCTGAGCTCATCATATGAGAGGGCCAGAGCTCCAGCCTCTTACCGCTCTTCTCCCCTCCCCACCCGCTGCCCCAGCACTGATGATAATACCTGTGGCACCTCCATTCTGCCCTCCCCTGAGTGGCTACCATCTGATGCCGGGTAGTTGCACTTGCACATGTATAATCTTGTTCAAAGCCATTGCACGCAAACTTCTAGGAGTCCTTATCTCCTACCTGGCCCCTTGCTGATGTTCCATCAGACTGTTGTAGCTTCTCAGGTTCCAATCAAGCCCATTGTACTTGGGCAGTGGTCCAATGGACTTGGGGCTCAGGGAAGTGTCTGTCTGCTGTCAGAGTTAGGATGACTGTGCTCACCGAAGTATCTCAGGGATTCAGTCTTATAGACATTATGTCCACTTCATAGAATCAGCTGCTCCATTATTTTGTTCAGCTTTTTAAATGTTTATGGTGAGATGGCTAGTTGGTACATTGTACTCTGAAATGTGTAGAAATTGAAGTGTACTTAATTTAAATTACAAAATGAATGATTCCTCTGTTAACAGCTATAAAAATATTCTCATACATTCAATATTGCATAGTGATTTTTTCCCTCACAAATTTATTGAGAATTTATTATGTGTAAGGCAAAGCAGTAGCTAGAGGATAGAAAGATTAGAATTTCTTTCTTAGGATAATTATAAAATGTCAATTCAGCAAATTTGAGAACCAAAGAGGGATTTCTCATAGATAGTGATGATATGTCTTCACTGTAAAGACCTGAAAGCCAAACCCAAGGGTGACTTGGTTCACCAATGGCAGAAGGCAAAATAGCTTGATTTCTCACAGATCTAAAATACACATTTATTATTGTTATATCCTGATAGGTAGATAGATAGATGATAGATAGATAGATAGATAGATAGATAGATAGATAGATAGATAGATAATTTCTCTCCCATGTAGTCATGTGTGAAGACTAGTGGTTGATGCTGGAGTATCTTTCCTTATTCATTTCTCAGCCTTATTATTTGAGACAGGGTCACTTACTTAGCCTGAAGCTCCCCATGTCAGCTAGACTGGCATGCCAGTGAGCCCTTGGGACCTGCCTCCCTCAAATGTGCAGCACTGGGATCACAGGGTCGCTCCACCACACCTGGCTTCTGCATGGGTCCTAGGGACCCAAACTCAGGTTCTCAAGTTACATAGCAATAGCTTTACCTGCACTGAGCCAACTTCCTAACCTGAAAATATATAGGCTTTTTTTTTTCTTTTTTCGAGACAGCGTTTCTCTGTATAGCCCTTGATGTCCTGGAACTCACTCTGTAGACCAGGCTGGTCTTGAACTCAGAAATCCTCCTGCCTCTGCCTCCCAAGAGCTGGAATTAAAGACATGCACCACCACTGCCCAGCTTATATAGGCATTTTTATTGTATGATTTTTTTTAAAGTTTGGGGGTTTCTACCTCTGTGAAAGTTTTCAATGGCAGAGTGTCTATTGTTAGGTGGACCAGAACGAGGAAGTGATGAGCATTTTGTTTAAACTTCGTAAGAGAATGAGTAGACGGTGCAGGATTACCATGAGGGGACGGTGATAAAGAGCCATGTCTCCTGCTTTCCCAGCACCCGAGCCAGGAGAAAGCTATGAACACTGGGATAGGAAAGTATTTGTTGGAGAAATATGTATAAAGATGTAAAAGGCTTGCTTGGTGATTCAATTTGGTAACTGCAGTGAGTGGTTTGCCACGAAATCCACAGGGGAACTCATCATTTTCTCCCAAAGCTGCACTTTCTGTGCATTTGTTTTTTAAAGAATGAGAACTTGAGATGTGTGTAACCAGACCATCTTGCCTGCCCTCCTGGCTAATCTTACTGTTAGACGATCATTCTATAGATAGCCAAGTATGGTCCTAAGAGAACCTTCTAGAATCTGTACATACATTCAGAGACTTGATTCTCTAATTCTGAGAGTAACGTCTGCAGGAAAACAGCAAGGAGACCCTGTGTGATGTCATTCTTCAGAAGAGCAGGCTACTTTTGCTTTTGGCAATGTCATGTGAGGTAATTCGGATCAACTGTCCGGATGAAGACAGTGCTTGATATGCTAGAAAAACCTTCTAAATTGTATAACACTAGGAAAGGATGTTTGACAGAAACAAACATGAAAAGTCTCCGGAGAAATAAAACACCATCAAAGCTGTCGAATTATTTTGAAACGCAGTTTTGTGAAAATAAGGTCTAGCTCATTATATAAAACAGCTAGGTATGCACCAGAAGTTGTGAGAAACAACCAGATGTAGGTTTAGAGGTAAAGACTATAAAAGCTAAGATAAAAAATTTTCAAAGTAAATGTTGACACAGCTGAAAACAGAATTATCAAGCTGTAGAGAAAATGGAGAATGAAGGCTGAGGTTCAACAAGAATCAAAAACTGAGAAGTCCAGAAAAGTGGAAGATAAAAAAATCAGCGGTTATTAAATGTTTCTTCTACATTTATTCATGATGATATTATACGATTAATTACATCTTAACTTGTCAATGCAGTGACCGTCTTAACATAATGGGGGACACTGACTGAGAAAGACCAGAATGTCTGCAGAGCTGGGGATGGTCTGTGTCTTGTCCTGAGTCGCAGTTGGCTGGATGCTTGGCCTATGACGAATCACCCTGTGTGGTACCTTCACCCTCTGCAGTCTTTAAGGAGAATAAGATACAGTAGGAACTAATGCATGAGCCCCGGAAGTTGCCCGAGGGGGTTTGCTTCTACTCTGTGTGTGTCACAAGGATACAGTTCGAAAGCAGCAGGAAGGAGGGAAAGGGTGGCACCCTTGGATGCAGGGACTTCTGGCAGATTAGAGTTGTCATGGGAAAAGTGCTATTAAGAGCCATGAGGTCTCACTGAGGACCAGAGGACAGAGACCTTCACCTGGTATGGCACAGTGTATATGTGTGGGCAGGGGAGATGGTTTATGTAGCTCATTTATGAGGTTTTGTCTGCACACTTGCTAAGGAGTGTGTTTCAAAGTTTTAGCTTTTAACTTCAACTCTACCATTGGGCAGATATATAGCCTTGGATAAGTTATTTATTACATCCAAACTTTGGTTCATTTTGATTTAGGAGGGCTGCGGGGAAATTCAGTGGAATGGCAAGCATAACAGACTAGCACAGAGCCAGCAAGTGCCAAATTGTCAGGAAGAGAGCTGACTTTGGATCAGCTTATCTCCGTTCTTCCATGTTCAGTTTTCATCTGATAGCAAGATTCCTTCTATGTCCTTTTCTCTGAGCCTTTCTTCCTAATCCAGATTGCCAATATAACAATATTAAAGTCCTCTGAAGGCGAGTACTTTAGTGACCCTTAGTGTTTCTAAGTCATTAGGGAGCAAAGTAACCACCACCTTTCCCAGGGGCACAGCTGTCTTAGTGTTCACAACTTCCCTGCAGTAGGAAGACTCTTCCAGAAAGAGAATACACTAGCATCCCCAAGCTCAGTGTGGCTAGTGCTCCTTAACCCAACAGAGAGCTCTTTGACTCCCTTCCTACTTTCTTTCAAAAGCCATTAGGCTTAGGAGACTATTAAAAAAGTGTCTATTGTCCCATTCGCTAAAGGAAATCGCAGACTTCAACTCTGGAGATTCATCATGTCTCTACTTCTAGTGAGTATAAACAGGTACCTATAGATCAGAAGCAAGCATAACCATAATCCTGCAGGGCCTGCGGTAGCACATCCATCAGTGCTGGTACCTCATGTACTTTACCGGGTTCGCTCCGCTTGGATGAGGACCTACAGTTGACTAGTGAGTTAGGGTCAGAGATTATTTGTATTCTCACCTTCTCATAAAGGATCTATTGACTCGCAAACTCGGCAGGTTTCCAAGTAAGTAACTCTGCCAGCTTTAGGATAGTGATGGTCACATAGAAGGTCTGACACTCTGACCCTTACTCTAGCTCTTCTCTGCTCACCTTGTTTTCTCACCCTTCCACTCTGCTGTCTGCCAGGATGCAGCACAGCACTGTCTTAGTAAGCTGCCTCGATTTCAGCTTCCAGTTGGTCAGTGCATGAGAAGCAGTGAGGCCCCAGTGAGGGAAGAAAGTACTCCTAGATATCTCGTGCTGCCAGACCCTTCCTTGAGCATCACCAGGTGTCTTTGCTCCCTACTGTGTCCCAGGGACCTCAGTCACTCAGGTCGGTGATTCTGCCTTCCCTAGATATACTCTGCCTGGATGGTGGACATGATACAAAGGTTAGAAGAGCAAAGAAAGCTTTGTGTAGATTTTGACTTGTTGGTGTGACTACTGAACTATTTTTTATATTTTGTGGACTCTTGAGAATTTCATACTTGCCTTTGGCCATATTTACCTCCTGAACTCGACCAACATTGTGTTCGTTCTCCTCCCCCTCTTATCTCTGTCTCTCTGTCTCTCTCTGTCTGCTTCTCTCTCTCTCTCTCTCTCTCTCTCTCTCTCTCTTTCTCTCTCTCTCCCTACCTCCCTCCATCCCTTCCCCATTACTTCTTTCTCCTTTTTGTCTTTCTTCTTCCCTCCCTCCATCCCTCCCTCTTCTCTCTTTCTTTCTTTTCCATCAAGACTGGTTTGTGTTACCCAAACACTCTTTACTATGGGCCTGCCCTAGAATATGGTCAGTCTACCAAGGGTCATACACTTGTAGAAAATTCACCCTCCCTCTCCATTAGGTATTAAATGTCAGTATCTCCTGGGCTGGGTGGGACTTCATGCCCACCTCCCTGTCTCCATGTTGATATTTCATCTGACTTAAGCTTGAGTAAATCTTGTGCATACTGTCGTAACTGTCACTTCCACTCATAACTCTTGGGACTACAGTTAGCTGGCTCTGCAGTCAGCTGGCCACATATCTGTCTCCCTATCTAGCTAAAAACTGCTTGTAGCCAGACCTACATCTTTGTGCTTCCAACATAGTCTGCACTCAAAAAGGTCTTTGAAAGAATGAGTAAAGGAGAATTAATTGTCCAGGTCAAAGAGAACTGAAGCTTCAGTTGTGAGAAACAGGTAAAGTTTCTTTAAGAAAGTGTAAGCGCGGCGTGGTGGCACACGCCTTTAATCCAGCATGGGAGGCAGAGACAGGGATTCTGAGTTCGAGCCACTGGTCTACAGAGTGAGTTCAGGACGCCAAGCTACAGAGAAACCTGTCTCGGAACAAAAAAAAAAAAAAAAAAAAAAAAAAAAAAAAAAAAGAAAGTGTAAGCATAACAATAGACGAGAGAGTGGTGGAGGCATAGTCCTGGGCTGGCTGGTGAGAAGTGAGAGGTAGACCTGAGCATGCTGTAAAGGTGGGACTGACAATGTCAAGGCCACTGTCAGAAAAAATATTATGCTAAGTATTTCATACATTCATACTGTAGTGCTGGATGTAGTCCTTGGTCTCATGCGTAACTCTGCTAAATATCTCTTATTGCTGGTGCTTACCAATATGTCTTCCTGTGCCATCCTCTTCAGTGCCCATACATTCAAAACTAAGTAAACAAAAAGCATACTAAGTAACTCTATTGGTATAGTAAGTATAGTAAAACTGTATGTAGTACAGTCGGGCTAGCAGTCTGTTTCTCAATATCCAGCATGGACATTTCATGCTTGACTAATTAAAGTGTGATATTACTAGAATCAACTCATACCTACCACAGTATTTGAACTGCTTTAGAGCATCTCAGGAAGGCTGTGGATGCAGTTGCCGGGGCTCCTGGTTGACTAGCTGCTTGGAACTTTGCCTTGCACAGTGGTGGCTGGATTAGCAGCAAGTAGCATCAGTAGTTGCTAGAACTTAGTTGGAAATGCAAACTCATGTCCCATCCCAGAGAAACTGAATCACAATAGTCTTCGGCTCTCAGTGCCACCATCCAGTATCTGAGCCCTGTAAACAGGTCACTTCCTCTCTCTCCTCTCTCTCTCTCTCTCTCTCTCTCTCTCTACCACTTTGTTAGCTCTGGTTTATAGCATCTGGTTCTCAGCATTGTGACCAGAAGGAAGTAGAATAATTGAAGTAGAATAATGACAGCTGCGCCCCAGCTGGGGTGTTCTCAGGACACAATTTGTGGTGTCACAGGGCTTTGGTGTGTCAGTAGAATCCTTCTTCATCCAGTCTTTGCAGTCCCCCAAGTCCTTTCACAGGAACGCACTCAGTCAGTAAGTGGGCTGCCCTGAGGATGCTGAACACACAGGTCTGTTCTTGGATGGGCTCTGTTCCTGGATACTTCCTAGTTACTTACATCCTGTGGTCATACCAAAACAATTATCCCCATTGTCCTCAAAACAGCACCTTAAGTCATGTGGCAATCACTGACACCAACAAGCCCCCATCACCAGTGTCCTTGTCCCATCCCATGAGTCTTATCTTCTGATGTAACACTTTCAGTTTTCCAGATTGTCACAGCGCTTGCTGGTGTGCCTGCTGACACCCTGGTCGATGGGTCTGAAGACACCCTGAGCTTGGTGTTATTTCACTCTGTGAGTTCTGCTACATGCCTGAATACAGAGATGAGAAAACACTGGTGACTCAAGAGGCTCTGAGTAGGGCAGGCAGGGAGCAGCATTTTGGGCAGGGAAGCAGCAAACATTAAACAGAGAGGCATGAAGCCAGGGACCTCCAGATGGCTGGGCAGCTCCTGGACTGTAAGGAGAAACTAGGAACTGTAGAAGCCAAAACAGCAAAGGAAGAGGTGAACTTGGATCTGTAAATGACAGAGATCACTGGTGTGCTTTCAAAAATGACATCTTTCAGTGCGACTTTCCTCAGGGATCTTTATGTGCTGCGTAAGGACAGGGAAGACGTTCAAGTTAGGAGGCTGATTAACTGAACACCTCAGAGGATAGTGAGGTGGGAAATGGGGTGGGAAGGATATAGGGGAGTCACACACTGAAGTCCCCAAACATGCATGAGGTGGAGACAGGGAGCAATTGTACACCCCACAACTACATTTTCTAATTTCTCTTTCATAAGTATTTTCTGAGTTCTCAGTAATTAGCATGTATTATTTATTTAGTAAAAGCATTTATGTATATGTTTTAGTAGTTCAAATCCAAGCTAGCAGGATTTGGGAACTGGTTGGCAGGAGAGTGTGGGGAATGCACCCCTGGGCCAATGCTCAGATGGATGGTATGCCCACCATCTAGTCAAGGGCACAAGGAACAGAGCTGCCATTGCTGAGAGCTGAGTGTAACCATGGACTTCTGTGACTTCCAGTTGATATCTTCCTAGCTGTTAGTGCCCCGTGGTTCTGTAATTCACCTTTCTGTCCTACACCAATTAGACAACTGACTCCATTACTGTAGAGCCCGGTACTGTGCGGTAGCCACTCAGAGGACACTCTTCTCATGCTGTCAATAAATGTTTATCAAGTGCTCAGGGAATGGGCTTCACAGACAGGCCTTGGTGATTGGAAAGAGGGGAAGAAGAAAAGTCCCCGTGGCTGTGCTGAGGGATGGAGGTACAGCTGCCCTATCCTTAGCAATGCTGTATCTGAGAAATGTGCATCAGGGATGCCTCATCTAGTGAACACCCTCCAGCACACTCACACAAACTTCCTTGGTCCAGGTCAGTGGCTGGAGAAGGCCTCTTGATATAGAGATGTTCAAGTGCAAGATGCTCTCACTTACTGCGGGTACCACACAGCAGACTGTATACTATGAACACTTTTACATTTATTGATTGATTGGTTCTGTGTGTGTGTGTGTGTGTGTGTGTGTGTTGTGTGTGTGACTGCACACATGTGGAGGTCAGAGGACAACTTGTGAATATCGGCTCTCTGTTCCACCTGTGACTCCCAGGGATCAAACTCTGACAGCACAGTCAATACATTAAGCAGCCACATAGCCATCTAGTGCCATCTTTAAATATCACACACTGATAACTTCATGTGTCATGCTTTGACTGTCATAGGAAGCACCAATCACGTGAGGGATACATGCTTGTATGTGATGTCATGACGGTCATATCAGTAAGCATTAGGCACTCTTAGCTCCTTTAGAATCCTCTGGTACCACATGTTTTGTGGCACTTGACAGGGATCTTTGAATCTGAGCAGAATGCTGTTTGACTGAATTCTAGAGAGAGGAACAGGCAGGGGCCTTATGGAGAGAGGGACGGGATGGGCCCTACAGTGCTTTGTAGGTCACTAGGACATCCTGGTCTTGCTCCTAAAGAGGCACTAAAGATTTTGGAGTGGCTTTTTGTGTGGCCCATTTGGCTTCAGCCCAGATCACAGCTCCTTCTATATCTGTCACCTGCCTGTCACTTGACACTTGAAGCTGCTGGGGCTGGAGGCCTGATCCCTCCCCGGTGGCTGACAGCTAGATATGAGGTTCCCAGCTTCTGGGAGGAGCACTCAGAAGGCTCCTCAGCACCTTTCAGCCTCTCCTGAAAGTTGTTCTGCGGCTCAGCTTTCCTCATGGCTTGGCAGATTTTAACGCTAATGTGTGTACAAATTGCTAATTAATGGAATCGTTTGGATCTGAAAACATCTTGCTCTAATGGGAGCTGCAAAGTGCTCACATTAATTCACAGGTAAAATTATTCTGGCTTTCTTTTCTTAATTTTTTTTTTCTTTTCATCAGCTCGGCTTAATAGCTGGGGAGAGTTCTTCTAATTAGCCTCATGGAAACCACTGGCCACAGCTCAGAGCTGAGAAATGTGAGCAGCTGTGGTTATCCAGGGAACAGGGCCACAGATAAGTGCCAAAGAAC
The DNA here is from genome assembly GCA_021653895.1 of Mastomys natalensis. NCBI lineage: Eukaryota > Metazoa > Chordata > Mammalia > Rodentia > Muridae > Mastomys > Mastomys natalensis. The sequence goes on from JAJTUV010000569.1 coordinate 780,769, forward strand.
AGAAGAGAAAGACCTTAGTGTCTGGGAGGATAGATAGGCAGAAGGTGACAGCCTTCTTTAGTGTCTATGAAGACACTAAAAATGAGCCAGCCCCATGTGGGACTCACAAAGGGCTTTGCCCACACAGGGCTTTGCCCTCCCGTGTGTGCTAGAGGGCCCCGTGGGATGATGTTCTTCCAGGCTGCCTTCACCCTGATCTCCTGCGATGTGGACACCTAGTGTACTTGCTGTTCACAGAAGCGAACAGAACTGCCCTAGCTTCAGAGTATCCTGTTGCTAGCACCTGAACACTCTGCTACAGCCCTTTCCCGGCATCATTCCTAGTGAGCATGCTCAGTGCAGCCACTAAATGCCCATCCTTTTTTTTATTCCCATGGCAGAGCAGAACAAGCCACCAACTCTGGGTTCCCTGACAGGATGAGTGTTCTCTACCACGCTGTCCATTCACTTCTTTTCCTCCTAATGATATCTGGGAAGAGTTAGTTTATTCTTGGTGAAAAGTAGAGGACGACGTTTGCCGTTGTAACTACTTTTCTGAGTGTGGCTGCAGGGCACTCTGTATATTTGTGTGAGTGTCATGTACTCTGCAGAACTTTCTTCATTCCCCAAACTCAAACTCCAGGCTATTAAATAAGAAGTTCCTTTTTATAGAGCTTTTGAACGTAACTTTCAGATGACGTGGCCCCTGGTAGAACTGCACAACACCCAGTGGTCCCCTCAACTACTACTAAAAAGGTGCCTTTGGAGATATGCCCTCGGCTCTGATACGTGGTTCTCAGACATGCCCCGCTGGTGAGGTGGTTTCTGCATTGGAAACTGCACCCTCTGGATTCCATTCCACCAGGCTGCTCTGTGTTCTAGAGCAGGTGGCTGGTGGTAGGCTCTGGTAATCCACCACAGAGAAGCCTGAGATGACTAAGTCCTGTGAGGCTGTGGGTAGTCACAGTGAGTTCTCGTTGTACTGAGTTCCACTCTAGAACAAGACACACTAGGGTGTCTCTGAGATGGGCTATTTAAAAAAATCTTAATAGTTACGGATAAAAACAACAACACGTTCTCCCCTCAGAAGTACAGCGTCTGCTGCCGATCCTTTGATTTGGATGTGCCTCCAGGACAGATTTGGAGTCAAGCCAACCTGAATTTAGATTCTAGCTCTGTCACTCATTGACTGTGACCTTGAGCCTCTGTCTCTTCATACAAAGCCTGGGACTAGTGACTCCCATTTGAGCTGCTAAGGAGATTGCAGGAGGTCCAGTTAGAGTGGTGCCTAAGGCGCACTGGCTCAAAAGGGGAGGCAGAGGTTCCGCTGCTGCTACTGTTGATGCTTTTGTTGCACAGGTCTCCAGGTGGTCCTGAACTCCATCATCAAGGCCATGGTGCCTCTGCTGCACATTGCCCTCCTTGTGCTCTTCGTCATCATCATTTATGCTATTATCGGCCTGGAGCTCTTCATGGGAAAGATGCACAAGACCTGCTACAACCAGGAGGGCATAATAGGTAAGAGGCGGGGGTCTGGGCAGCAGCCATCCAGGGGGTGTCCCTGCCCCTCGTAGCTGCTTTCCCTTGGAGTGGATTGCTGCAGCCACCTGTGCTCCAAAACTGGATGAGGCATTCAGTTTCCCCATACTTCAGACCATGATGACATGAAAGGCAGGGGCCAGCCTTCCTTCCCTCTCGTTTCCAATTTCTGCATTCACTACTGCAGATCTCTGTTCAAACAGCAGTGTAAGCTTTGTCCGGCACTGCTAATGCACCACGTAATGGATCAACACAATTGGAGAAGCAAGATTAAGCACCCACCATTCATCAGTTTCTTACACTTGAAGCAGATTCTGAGGATGTAAGCTGCCGTTGCGAGCTGATGAGCGTGTGTAGCCAGCAGTACACCAATGTGGTTGAGCATCCAAACCCTTCAGGAAGTCTGTACCACCCGACTCCCCATCGCCATTCATCTTTCTACCCCTTAGAGCTGTCCCTCGCTCCTTTGCAGTTACTATTTTCTTCTCCATCAAAAGCAGAAACCCAGGGTCCCTCCTTCCCCAGAGTAGATGAAGAGGCTGTCATTAAATAAGCCCCTTGCCACCAGTTTAGCTCCATGTGCCAACCATCCATCCTGCCTTTATGAGCTTCCCCTCTTTGTGCTCCTTCCATCAATCAATGAGTTTAACAGTCAGCGCTGGCTCATTAAGCACTTTCTTAAGTGCACCAGAGTTGGGGCTTACAGGATAAACCACACACTGCTCTCTTATGTGGCTAACATTTCAACTTGACCTTAAAAAAATAAAAATAAACAGGGTAAGAGAGCTGGCTCAGCAGTGAAGAGCACTGAGTCTTTCCGAAGACCTGAGTTCAATTCCAAGCACCCATGTGGCAGCTCACAACCTTCTGTATCTCCAGTTCCTGGGATCATATGCTTCTTCTGCCCTCCAAGGGCACCAGTCACCCAGATAGTACACAGACATACATGAGAGCAGAACACTCAAACATATAAAAAAGGAAAAGAAAACATTAACTTTTTCTCTCTTAAAAAAAGTGGTAAGGTTTTAAATGGTGGATATGTAGAGTAGTCTCATATATATATAATATATATTATATATATTATATATATATATATATACACACACACACATACATACATGTATGTGTATACAAACACATAATATTGAAAATCCCCATTCCAAAGCTGTTGGCAGTGCTAATTTATATTATTTCATTTTTAAAAACAGACCTGTCATTTTCATTTGGGCATTATTGAGGGAAACAGAGAGCATATGTCTGCAGCGCTAACAACGGAGGCTTCCTTCCTCTCTGTCTTCTAAATCCAGCGGTGGCTGATGGTGGCGCCAGTCTATATGACGGAGTGAGATGAAAACCGTATACCCAGAAGCCAACATCACTACCTGGGATACAAAGGGCGTTGTGACTAGGCAGACTGATGGCTTCTGCAAGGTTGCTCAGTCACTGTCACAAGGTCACAGTCAGACAAACAATGCCTATGAATCTGTATTTACAGAGTCAGCTCATTTTTACATTTTAAAGAAATTATGTTTGAGATAAATTATCCACCCTTGAGAATTTTCAAGTTATTTGAATTGTAACTGTGTGAAATTGGGTGACAATTTAAAATGTTAGCTGATACATAAATTTTAATAGGGAGAGCAACTTCTTGCCTTCAACTAAAATTCAGAGACATTCAACCTTTCTTAGAGAATATCAGCCAACATAATGATCAGTTGTCTCCCTTTAATTCAAATCCTTCTTTTTTCTCAATTGATCTGTAGCTAACACCAAACCAGTAACTTACCTAACTGGCCTGTAGCTAGCCTTGAACCAGTAACTTCCGTTAATGGTGCAGCTTGGTTGGAGTGCCCTCAGAACTGACTATAGCAACTTACACAGTTACGTTACATAATCAGTGGTTCACTGGACCCGGACCCTTCAGACCGTTGCAGAGGGACAGACTCTCCATGATGCCTCATCAGGTTGGCAGTGACCAGTGGTCTGACACTCATCAATTAAATGAGGAGGAATTCTGTCATAGAACCAACGACAGCAACTGTGCCATGCCATCAAATACTGGTATGCCACAAAGCTGTGGATAGCTGCTTACAACCTTTTAGTCACCTCTGTCATCTTAAAGAGAAGATAGCAGACATCTCTTCTCCTTCTGCTGAGGGTTCTATGAACAAAATGTAGCCTTGAATAATTGTGGCAGTCACAGGGTTTGTTACCAGGCCTCAGTGGCTCCAAATGACAAGAAAATGATGAACATAGTAGACAAAGAAAACAAATGGTGACCTCTTCCTAGGATACACAGAGAGGCCCTGTAAAAAGCCATCTCCAGCACCAGAGACATTCTTTGGTGCCCTTAGAAGAAGAGCTAAGTTGGCTTCAACTTTTGGAGGAGTGAGCTTAAGGTCATCCTGGCTTTGATAGTGAATAGGACCAGGACAATCACCTGAGCTATCTCGTGGACCCTTCCATGGCGCTCATGACATCATCTTTGTGATGAGTTTCATCTCCATCCTGTAATGTCAGAGGCCAGTTGGTCTCCTGGGTGGAAATCAAATAAGTCAGGATATTGGGCAATGAGAGTAACATCCATCAGAAAGGTACCATGCGACTCCAGTAGGAGCCAGAGCCACTACTGGGAAAGGGGCCAAAGATGCCTGGCTGCAGCAGCCTTAATCTAGAACAAAGCAATTGAAGTTCCCACCTTCCTTCCTCCTCCCACTGTCTTCCCACAGCCCAGAGTCTTCTAGATTCTCCCAAAAGAATGCCATTTGGTTCCCACAGGTGAGAATCCCCACGGAGGAAAAGAAGGAACCCACAGGGATCTGGTCTCATTCACGTTCGTAGGCTAGGAAGCAGTCCAGGGACCCTTCAGACCCAGCATCAGTGGGTTTCGGGGTTTTGTAGAACGATTGTTGTTTTTGTGTAGAGTTTAGACATTAGCATATTATCTGCCATACATAGATTTTACAAAAGGCTCATCGAGTCTTTGTTATAGTTGTAATCTTCCTTTTAAACTCTGATATTATTTCACAGACTGAATTTTATATTCTTCTAAATTTTCTAATCCATGTTTCTTGTAAGATCTGTGCAAGGAAGCCTTGGTGTGCCTACATGCTATTGTTCTGCCTTTAGGCTGTTCTTTCTGTGTCCAGTGTCCAGTGCTGACTGTCTTAGAAGAGGCTATTTTCTCCCAATCTCTCCAGCAACTGCAAGGCACCCCTCCTGGTTGCTCAGCAGATACATTGCCATATGCCAATACCTTTTGTTTCTGGGTGTCCCATCTGTCCAGTGGATCTGGAGCCAGGGCGCTCGAGAGCTCTCCCCAGCACAGTAATTACCCCTGAGACTGGCACAGAATTTGTTGGCTAAACCTAGCAATGAAATCACTACCATTCTATTTTGCCTTCAAGTTGAGATCTAAAAATGTAATTGCTGTTGTCTTGGTGGTTTGGAACCCTGCTGCAAGCTCCCCTGGGTTTCTGGTTTTTGCTGAAGTTGAGTCCATTTCTAAAATCTCCTTTGTTTTACCAAAGACTTAATTTGATCTTTCCACACCGACTACCTTCTCCAGTTCTGTTCTGAAATAGATAGCCCCTGCAGCTTTATTCCTCCATCCCCACATCCCTGTTTTTCTCCCTAGGACCTCTGACTCTTTGGAAGGAAATCAGGACCTCTTTATGGTTATGTTTATTTCCCTTGCCCTGGGGTACATGTCACTAGGACCTGATCTGTGGGTTCACGTTTTTCAAGGGTTCCTTTTTATAGATACCTATTTTTACTGGATCATCGCTGCTTCTTAATTGTTCTGTGATTTTTTTTTATTATTGTTCAGGGAGGATTTAAAATAGCATAGCAGCCTTTGAGTCTGTGGATGATCTTCCCGAAGCTCATTCGCTTCCTTCCTTTACCCATGAGATCATTGTCCCTCCGTGTCATTCTCTGCTGATAGATATATATCTGTAAATCTCCAAGTATGTCCTCCCCATGAGCAGTCACAGCTGGCTTTGGCAGCGGCACCATCCCTATCTCTACTGTTTAGGAACCGACGATGCAGGACAGTCAGCCTAGCAGCCACATTGTAAATAGATAACTGACATCTTTATGCTACAGATAAATAGAATTATAGAATGCGATAGAAATGCAAGTTCCCCTTTATCTTTTCATCGTCTCCTTTGTCTGCCCTCCCGACTCCAGAAAGCAGTTCCAGAGCAAGAATGGAATTAATGATCTGTTTGGTTCCTGTTTGTCTCGTTTCTCAACTCTCATTTTTTAGGTGCTTTGCTTGGCTATTTTTAACGTATTATTTAGGTTTAAAATAACTTTCATTTCTCTTCTTTCAACAGCATTAAATCCACATCTCTAAAAAATTTGACAATTTTAAAAGTCATAAAAAGTTGTAACTAGGGGCAGCTCAGTTCAGCTATCTTAATACGTAGCCTCTGGAAGCCAGACCGTGGATAAGAAAGTGGTATGGATAGCCTCTGATAGCTGAGAGATCAGTGACCTAGACTTGTCCCCTTGGTCACTGAATACAGCACTAGGCAGAAAATAAACCAGGAAGTGGTTTTGTTCTGAGCAGTCCAAAGGCTGAGAGTGAGCCAGATGTCTAACGGATAAACATACACTGCTCAGTCACACAAAGGAGCAGACCAGACTGAAGTGTAACAGTGTGCTTGAACCCAGAAGCACTGTGCTTAAAGAAGGATGAAGAAGGAATGGGCACATAAAAGGCCTCTTCCCATGTGATGTTATTTACAGGAAACTTAAATGAAAGCCAAGCTATGAAGACAAGAAAATAAATCAACTTGTTGGGGCCAGAAGAAAGAGTGGACCGCAAGCAAGCACATGGGGGTAGTTGGGGGTGACATAGAGGAGGAAGTGATAGGTGGCACTGCTGTCCCCAAGAAAATACTGGCACATGCTTTCAACCACAGCACTCACCTCTGTTCTCCTAAGAATCCTCTTAGAGTCAAGGGTTAAAATTTCTGTGGCCCTCTTTTTTTCTTGAGAGTAAACAGTTGCAATTAGAAGCCACAGACGCCAACAGCCATCTAGCCAGTCATCTTCCATAAAGAGCCTGTGTCCCCTGGGCAAAATAATCACCCTGTGATGGTTTGGATCCTTGTAAAAGAAGAGAAGATTCTGGGCATCTTATTATCTCTAAATGAAGAACCACAGGCAGATTCTCTCTGGAGTTGGAGTTTCGCCGTTGTCAAAAGCAATTGTTTGTTCAAACGCAGGTCTTCTGTTTGCTCTTGCCGTGATTCTCTATAGCTGCCAGATAAAAACCCTCAGTCTCCCAGACTCAGTTCCTTACGTTGTCTTCTGTTTTCCAGAACAATTTACACTTGAGACAAATGCACCGTTACCACTTTCTGATTGGCCACTTGGACATGCTGCCATGCCATGGCCGAGCAGACAATACCTTAGTGTCTGTGAAATCAATTGTAGTGTTCCTAACATTTGGTTGAAAATACTGACCTACGTCATCGTGCCCTGAAATGAATGTCTGGCCTTGCATGGTTTTGATCTCCATGCACGGGCGCTAACCAAAATATGTGCGATTGCTGCTGTGGGTGCTCGCTGGCCTGATCCTATGACTTCTCTCTCTAACGTCTTTTCTTCATTCTCTACCCATCATTATCCCTCCTTCCCTCCTTCCGTCTCCTGTTTTCTTGGTGGTGGAGATGTTCCGGCAGAAGAGGATCCTTCCCCTTGTGCTTTGGAGACAGGCCATGGGCGACAGTGTCAGAACGGGACCGTGTGCAAGCCTGGGTGGGATGGGCCCAAACACGGCATCACCAACTTCGACAACTTCGCCTTCGCCATGCTGACGGTGTTCCAGTGTATCACCATGGAGGGCTGGACAGACGTGCTGTACTGGGTACGCAGATGGGGCACTCAGAGGGCGGGTGCATGGAGGGCCAGAGGCTTCTCTTGACTCCTCACCTTCCTTCCCACGATATCGGGTCACACGTGTCCACATAAGCTAAGGAGGGGATTGATGAATGCCTTTGATTTGTTCCAGGGTTTTCCTGAGAAACAAAGCATAACATATCCACCTCTGCAAGGTTTCCCTCACTTCAGTGAGGGTCATCTGTAGCTGGCTCACCACAGTATGGATCACTGGTGTGCAGCTGACGCTGTGTGGATGAGCTGGGCTACCCCTCAATCATTGCCTCTTCCTGGTCTATATCTCTTTCTGCTCTTAACCTTCTCCTGCCTCTTACCTAAGTTACCTGAAAGGGAGCTAAGGCAGAATACGCAGAGAAAAGTCAGGGCTAAGCTAAAAAGAGATGCCATAAGGAAAACTGGTTTTGTATTGAAATGTGTAGCCGTGTGGCATGCTCTTATGTTCAACTCTCACTTTAGTCTTAACATATTAGACCACTCCATCAAAGTCTCTCACTGTCAGCCAGAGGCTCTGCTTATTGTGCGATGCATATTCAGAAATACCACATTTTGAGTGCCAACCCATCCAGAGCATATTTCCTTTAACTTTAAAAATGCCCCTCATAGGCTCTAACTAGCTACCACTGCTGCTACCTTGGAGCCCTTGAAGTGCCGGTAAATATGCATACTATATTTTAGCTGTCTTCCTTCTGGCAGAGTCAAGTCCATTATTTGTAAAAACCCACGGAAAATCCCATCTTCGTGGTTGGTGATTTCCACTTCTGCATGAGAAATGACTTGCCAGAATCCAGTGTTGCTCTTCCGAATTTGGGTGAATAAAGTATGCTGCCAGTCTTGAAAATGTCATCGTTCCCAAGTTTCTCAAATCGTCAAATCCATTTAGCCCTGGTGAAAACATTTAAGAGACTGTGTACTCCTGTCTGTAAACCAGAGTGGAAAGAGTGAGAAGGAAGCAAGGGAATGTCCCAAGCACAGTTGCCAGAAAGAGAAGCAAGGCCAAGAGAAGTGCTCACTTCTCCCAGAATCCAAGGCAGCTTTGTAACTACACAGCGATGTAACTTCCCACTGTTTCCATGCACCCTCTCCCAAAGATGCAAAGCCTTTCTCTTCCCAGCCTTGACATCACTGTTAGCATACCAGAGTCCAGGATGCCTGGGAAATTTGTACCTCTCTCTAAATGTCTTCTCAGCTTGCCTCTGCCTGGTTCCCAGCAAATGTTTACCGAGTGTCCTCGTGAGCCTGGGTGCTTGAGGTGCCGAGGATTAGGTAATGCATAAGATCCAGTTCTGTCTGTGGAATAGACGAGATTCTGAGCTGAGTAACACCGAAGCCTGTGCCGTGTCAGGGTTAGCATGTTCACATACTGTCACTGGGCAACACTAGTTAGCATCCATATCGACCTCAAACTAAAATGAAACCTTGGGAACCATTTTCAGGCTTGATCCGGATAAGAAGCTGGTAGTATATAATTTGAAAGACCATGAGATGGAAATTGGATTTTCTTCTAGTTAGGCAAATTCTTCTACTTAGTAGAGCAAGTCAGCTTCCTAGGTGTCCCCAGCTATTCCTTCTACTTTGCATGAAGGACCTATTACTTTCTGCCCTGATGAGCCATGAACAGAAAGGTCTCTGCAAATAGGCAGTTTCCACCCATGGACCATAGACCTTGTGACTATATGGTGCTGGGCTCCAGAGTCTCATCCTGTGAATCTCAGCTCCTGCCTTTAGAAAAGCCGGCTGTAGCATCACATTGAGGGCAGGTGCAGGCATGGGGGAATATGTATAATTTAGTTTGCTGACGGCTCTGGTGTACTTTTCTGATCTTCCTTTATCATTCCTTCCCTCTCCCTCACTGCAAGTCATTGATACCACACCAGCCAGATGTGACCCTAAGATGCTGTCATAGTGACAGCCAGAGTGGGGACTGTGCAGAATCACACAACAGTAACTACCAATTTTCAGCAGCTGTGTTGTACCTTCTTTCCCGGGGGGTGTGATGGAGCACAGGCAGGGGACAGAAGAATTGTCAGAGGAGAAGGAGCTCCAAGGGTCTGGGGATGTGCCACACTTTGATATCCCCAGCATCTTTCTGAAACAAACACATTGTGTGAGTGCACATGCGTGCATGTGAGCTTATGTTGTGCACTTTCGTGCACACATGCACATTCACTCACACGCGCACCGCGCACACACACACACACACACACACACAACACACACACACGTGCGCGCGAGCACGCACGTACACACACTGATACTATGCTTCCTAGTGGTTATTCATGATGGAGACACCTCCTAGCTCATTGTTCCTGCTCTCAGACAATTCCTCTAATTACTTTGACCTTTCTATGGCCATTTCATTTTCTATTCTCTTTCTCGCTCCTTTCTTTCCCTTAGGCAATCCTCCTCCTCCACCCTAGGCTTATATCACTGACCCAAAGATTCAGATCTCAAAATGTTTTAGCATCAAAGGTATAAAATTCCTCAGAGCTGCCTCCACCAGTCCCAGGCTAGGAACTTAGTTTCTGCAGAGGAAGTTCTCCAAGCTGTTGGGATGCAAGCTTGAGTTTGAAGCCTAACAGGTCCCGTGGATTCGCCACAGCACTACTAGGATAGTGATAGATTTGAACCAGTGTGAAACTAGTTTGCAGGGAATATGGGTCTTCCTCTCAGAAAGATGCATTTTCCCCCAAGTGTGAAGTTCAAGTCTATCGGACCCAGAGAGGAGCAGCAGAGACTCCTCTGTGTAGTAATGAGTGGAACCCCCAGAACTGGGTTCATCTTAAACATCTAAACAACTCTATAGAAGTTTCTAGAGAAAAGAAACTAAACTAAAACTCAGGCTTCCATGTAGTTTTCTTAGGAAATCACTCTTTAAACCAAAGCCTCTCCATATACTCCCAGAATGCCCAAGTGTAAAAAGTTAGACAAACAAACAAACAAGCAAAACAAGGAGGAGGAGAGAAGAAGGGGAAGGAGAAGAAAACCGCCAAGCAAAAGAAGGAAGCATCTAGGGTCAAACAACATCCCATTGATTTTTTTTTCTTATCTTTTTTCAGGTGTGAGATTTAAAAAACAAAAAACAAAAAAAACAAAACCCCCAAAAAAACAACTTTGAACCAAATAGCTGCTTAACACAGAGAATCTGCTACCTAAACAATATGCTGGAGAGTTACAAACACAGTAATGAAGAGAATGAGCATCTCTCAGAGCTTTTGTCTGCTTGCTCATCCATCCCTCCCTCCCTCCCTCCCTCCCTCCCTCCATCCCTTCACTTACTTCATTCATTTTAACTCATATTAGATGAATCCTTGCAGTCCAATAATTCAATTTAACATATATTTATTGAGCATTTCTTATGTTCACAGAAGCAGGGATGCCATGGGGTAGGAGACAGAGAAGAATAAGTCTTGCCTTCCAGGAGTTCAGAATACAAGTATTTACAAAAGAGTACAGCTCCCTGATAGAATTGCAGGATTGTGTAGGAAATAGACCACTCTGGGGGATCAGGGAATTTTGGTCCCAATGTTGGACAAGGAACCAGAGAATGAATGCCCATATCTTGGGAAAACATTCTTTGGAATTAGCAGCTTTTGATGTTGGAGTAAACTATGTTTTAGTTTCTCAACAAACCCAAGAAAGTACTGGGCCACCCCAGTGTTCTTTCTCACTGTCTGGTGGGATACAGTGTCAGGCATTGTCTATGACCATACACCTGCTAGCAGCCATTCCCACTGCCAGTCAGCTGTTCCCAACATGGTTATCAGACCAGGACATCACTCTCTCTGCTCATACCCTCCCCACAAGGTCAGGACCCCAGCCCATCTGCTTACAGAGGTCATTTGAATGTGCAGTTTTGTTTGCTGGCTTACCCAGCTGTTAGGGTCAGTTGTTTTCTCCTACCTAACAGAACCTCTTACTGTTTCAGCTGCCTGGAGAATTTTCAACAAAGAGTGAATAGGTGCACAGGGCTGGGGCAGGATTCAACTTGCTTCTTACCCTGTGACCCCTGTAGTGGACATTTACATTCCAGGCAACATAGGTCATCAAGAGCCATTTGCCCTTGATGGTAAATGGCCTCTCTTGGTGTTTGTGGAAACCATCTAGTCTCTAGATCCTCAGAGCTTGTGGTGAGACGGAGAGTGTTCACATGATATGAACTCAGGAAAACCAGCTTGGATCAATGAGGCCTTGAGATGTTCATGGTGGAGGTATTGCCTTCCCTTCCCTCAAGGAAGAGGGGTTCTGGAGGATTTGAAAGTATAAAACAGAGGCCCTTCCACTCAGTTAGATGCTAGTTTCAAGTGGGTCTTTTGTATTCTCCTTTGCCCAGTCTTGGTTAAATAGGGAGGCTCTGTGTCTGTTTCAGCAAAAGAAGTGCCAACATAGTTTCAGGTCTGGGATCCTAAATGCTGCTGACTTCGGACATGGGGACCAGGATACCTCCTGCCTTCTTTAGGACAACTGCAGAGCTCCTGCTGTTACAGACCCAAGAACCTCTGCCAATGGCTTCAGGAGACCTTTTATGTTTGTGTCACCAGATAAGAGTGACAGCAAGTTGGGTCCCTTTTTGATGAAGCTTTATTATTCTTTTCTTCAGAGTAAATCTAGTCCCCAGGTTGGAGATAATGATCACATTACTCCAGCATCACCTTGCTTAAGAGATAAGCCACATTGTATACTCTCCACTCAGTCTGCCCTGATAGTAGATGGCCTGGAACCAGAGGGATGGACAAAGGGTGCTTTCTTTTCAGACTGAAGGATCTCCTTCAGAGGGTTGTCTGCTCAGGCATGATGGGGTAAACCGCCCCCCCCCGAAATGCCCTTGATTGTAATCTGCTCCCAACCCCTCACCTGTTTTTAAACCCTGAAATACCTATCCCTTAGCCAAGGAGGGGCCAGAGCAGAAGTATGGGATTGGATGTGGAAACCTGAGCTTCCTCTTTCTGGCTTTCTGTGGACCCATGGTCTTCAGATCTCTAGTTCTAGCTACCGAAGTCCTTGATGAAACTAAGCGATCTTGTCTTATGTGACCCATAAGCTAATCAAGAACCCAAGGGACTCTCTAAGCAAGAGCTATTGTGTGGCCTGGAGTACTGTTTTAGGAGAAGGAATCCATTCTAAGGGAGCTAGAGGAGGCCACTAGCCCTGCCTCTGACTCACTGTCTGCCCAGGCTCTGGTGGCGGCTCTGCTCTGAGACCCCAGCTGCCAGCACCTGCTGGAGCCTTTGTTCCCACCTATCCCATGGGTTAAGTAAAGGCACACTGTACATAACAGACCAGATCGCCTTCTGTCCTTTGGAGTTGACGTAGCCCAAGCCAGAAAAAGTATTGGAGTAGCTTAGTAATGAAGAAGCTGGGTGTGGGCTCTAGGGGGTGGCACACCGCTGGATGGTGCTCTAGTTGTGTGTCTGTCTGCCTGTTTTCTGGTGAGAGTCTACCATTCTCACCAGCTTTTCCCACTCTCCCTAAACATGGCAGCAGTGCTGAGAGCCGTGCTTCTCAACCTTTGCGATGCCACGAGACCCTTTAATACAGTTCCTCATGTTGTGGTGACCTCCAACCATAAAATTATTTTGTTGCTACTTCACAACTGTAATTGTGTTACTGTCATGGATCATAATGTACATATCTGTGTTTTCTCATGGTCTTAGACAACCTCTGTGAGAAGGTTGTCTGACCCCCAAAGGGGTCATGGCTCACAGGTTGAGAACCGCTGATGTGTAGGGAAAGGAAGAGCCTGCTTCTGTTTCTGACCTATGCTAACAAGTAACTGAAGAGGAAAAGCCAGAAAGATTCCCACTGCTTAAGGTCCAGGTTCCCCGAGACTCCCTCCCTTGCCTAGCATCCCACCTGGGGTTGCTTTACTGCAATCTCAAGTCCAACACAACACCCACATCTTATACATCCCACATCAAGCACGTGGTGAATAAATATGGATGCTATATGCGCAGGCAGAAGGTCCCTCCCCATGTCAGAGTAGCTTGTACAGGCCACACATGGCTGGGTACGTGGCTCCCTGCAATCTCCTCTAGTCCTGTTTCCTCTTTCTTGCTTGTGTCAATTGCTTTTGCTTTCCTCTCTCTGGCCTAGAGACAAACTGAACAGTCTGGTTTCCCTTGCACTTTGGGCTCAGAAGATTCCTCCTGGTCCAGGAAGGGCCCTGGGAACAGAATCCACGTGAAGGCTGACTGCCCCACCTCTGCTAGACACTGCTGCCTTGACGGATAGTCTACTCTTTTCTTCACTCTTGTTCCATGGCCAGGGAGGCTTTACAGCTATGTACATGCTTCTAGCAATGACCAAGTCCCTGAGGGGTTGGGATTTAGCCGCTGCTACCGCAGTCTTTAGAGCCTGGACTTTCTTTCTGCTCCATAGCGCCCTCTGCTGTCAGTGTCTCCAGTGTGCAAAGTCCACCTATCTGATATGGCCCTTGCTTCTGCAGCCTCATCCAGCAGTCTCTATTTCCTGCTCCCCACTTGTTACTCACTCATGCACTACCTTGTTTTTATCAAATATATATATATATCATACACACATACACATACATACACTTACATATATACATCTCCAGCTAACAAAGGCTTCCTATTTATAGTACAGAGCCTAGTCTTAAATTCATCAATCCAACTCAGACATTTCCTGAGTATCTATCAAATGCAAGGCACTGCTCCTGGTACATGGAATTCACCAGTGACCTAAACAAACCAAAGCCACCTGTGCTCATGAGACCACACTACAGCCTATAAGGCAGTAGATACCCATTGTGACCCACAAGGAACCCACACAGTCATGAAGTGATAAATGCTATGGAAAACTAGAGCAAGGCACATAGGAATGGGAATGACCAGCAAGTGGTTAAATTGACTTTCCCTGCAGTGTGGACATACGTGGGGAACTCTCCTCACCAACTCAGTTCAAACCAATGAGAAAACACACTCAATTCTGATATAAAATCTGAAACAGCAAGCCCTTTGGAGCAGCAGGTCTGAGTGCTTCTGTCTTTAGTCTGATCATGCAGAGAACAGCACATCTATAACTCAATTGAGGAACAAAGGTAGAAACCACATTGAGGTAATAGTGGTCAAATTTTATTATTCTTCAGTAAAATTGCTTGGGATGACCATGACAACAATCATAATGCAGATGTACACAGTACACTGAACTCCCAGGCTAGGAGACGAGACCCAGACATCTACTTTTATTGGCTGTCAACAATTGTCCCAGCATTGGCCATCTTAGGGCCCAATGTACTGAAGATACACAATCATGGCCTTCCAGATAGAAGTGGTAGCATGAAGATAATGATACCAACCAGGGTCCACGAGCTGTTGTGGATTCCACATCCAGTCAACCTCTAGTGCTTGTAAAACTGGGTTGGGAAGGCCAGAGCTCGGGGGTGAGATGGAACGTGGCATTTCTAAACAAGAGCCTGATGATGCTGGTGATTGAAGACACACTTTGAAAATGTCTGATGAGAGTCAGTCAGGAAGCCAGTACCTTTGGAATCTAGAGCTTTCTTTATAAGCTAGGCTCACCCAAGACAACCTTGGGGCTCATTTCTTATAAACCAGAAGTGAAGTGTGTTCAGTGCTTGGAAAACGTCAGAGGAGATAGATTTGAGGAGCTGGATCAGAACCTATTTCCTCTTTACTAGAAATGCTGTCCCATGACTTGTCTTCACATTCCCTCCTGCCTGAAGTGTAGGGAATGTCTGGCAGCCACCTGAAGGGGCAGTGGGGAGAGGACGGAAGTCAGTGGACAGGGAGTTCTGAAGAGATGCTCATAGCAAACTCTCCTTAGCCCAGAGGGGCCAGCTCTGGCTCTCACTGCCTCCAGTTCTTCAGGGGCCTGTGACTTGCCAGCATGTCCCATCAGTCCAGTAGTTACAGGCTAAGTACCTTTTTCATCTAGGCTGTGGTGTCAGTGACAAGGCCCCTTCTCTGACACATAAGCCAAGAGAGTCCTACCTTTTCTGGCCCATTTGCTTGTGAGGCCAAGAATCCAGGAAGAAAGATCCCATTCTCCTATGATGTAAGCCTCAGTCTCTAGCCCTGTCAGTAAAGCTGGACCTTTTCACAGCCCAGAGTCAGCCTGGCTCTGGATACATTTTAAGATTTAATGGCCACAAAATCCCAAATGGTCTAAGCCCATTCCAGGATTGGGGGAAAAATGTTTTTTAAGGCAACCCACCTTCCTAGACAAGTGTGTAGGAAAAACACTGGAAAACTATTTCTTTTCCAGAAAATAGAACAGTAGGAAGGGTCAGGAAAGACCCCCTCCCCGACCCCACCTCTCTAGACTCTCCTGCTCAGGTCAAGATTGTAGGGAAGGATTTTGAATAGAGGTAAAGCCAAAAAAAAAAATAGTGGCAGCTCCTGGTCCCCTTAACAAAAGCCAAGTACAGCCTTTTTGCCTCCTGTGGATCTGTTCACACTCCCTGTCTGTCTGTCTTGCCCTCCACTTTGCTTGCTCTGTCCTAACTCTCCTTCATCTTTCCAGATGCAAGACGCTATGGGCTATGAGTTGCCCTGGGTGTATTTTGTCAGTCTGGTCATCTTTGGATCCTTTTTCGTTCTAAATCTGGTTCTCGGTGTTTTGAGCGGGTAAGCTGACCACTTCTGTGTCTTCTTTACAAACGCAGCCGAGCAAGGTCCCAGGTTCCACTGCATTCAAAGCAGAATCCTCAGAGACAGGACCCTAACAGGCCCAGGAAAACGGGGGAAAAAATCTCCATACAAGAACAGATTCTGACCATTGGCTGCACAGGCGCTTTAGCCTCTGAGTTGCACCTTGAGGATCCCGGGTCCCACGCTGCTCAGCTCAGCGCTGGGGAGCCGGTGGCTGGCGCTTGGCCGTGCTCGGTTGCTGTGTGTGCCTGACTAACTATCATTCCATTCTTCCAGGTCAATGATGCCGTAGGAAGGGACTGGCCCTGGATCTATTTTGTAACACTAATCATCATAGGGTCATTTTTTGTACTTAACTTGGTTCTCGGTGTTCTTAGCGGGTAAGCAGGACCAAGGAAATGGTCTTGATTTTTCCATTAATTTGTATTTTATTCTCTCTGCTATTCCTGGCACTATTCTGTTTCTGGCTCTGATGAACTTGGGATCAAGGGTCACTCAGGAGCCTTGAAGTGAGGGTCTTTGGCCTGACTGAGGAGGGTCAGATCGATGGGAGGTTAACTCATCAGAGACACCCGGTTCCACCCCATCCCACCACACACACAAAGACCTTCCCAGCCCCAGGGAGGCAGGCTGCTTCCGTTGGGCAGACCTCACTCAGCCTGAGGAGCAGCAGCACAGAAGGAGCCTTGATTGGGAATAACTTCACAGCAGGAATCTGAGGGAAGGTTCCTATGTACACACAACACTCACAATGCCCCTGAAAATAAACGCTGGCCTGAGCTCATGAGGCACCTATCACCTGCAGGCAAACGCAGGCTTTAAATCACTTTTATTGAGTCAAAAGGCCAGAGAAGGAAGAGTTTGGTTTAAAATACGAGTAGATATGGTAGGATAGCTCAGTGGTAAGGTATTTGCCTCACATGGATACTCACTGTGTTCCATTCCAGCACTGTCAAAACCAAAGACAGACAAAACTCCATGACTCAGGGTGTGTGTGTGTGTGTGTGTGTACATATATGTGCAAACAAATACAGACTAATTCTCATTTCAAGGACAACAGCCCATCATTGATATTTACTTTTCTGAATGCAAAGGGCACATAACTAAAGCCACAGGTTACTATGAGGTTCGAGATGAGGCATAATTCATTTTCCTTCAAATTTATCTACATGGCCACAAGCACAAACCTACCTGTTTTCAGCCCTTGCTCAGATGCAATTTGAAGTAAAAGAATGACTCGTGGCTGGGGCATAGAGACCTCAAGGATGGCTACCTTCTCACCACAGAGACCTGGGGTGTCTCTTTAGCTACCCATTTTTTACTAGCTCATGCCAGCCATGCCAAAACCTGACACCTAAATGCTCCTGGTGACCCTCTGGCCCTCCATAGGGGACTTGCCTACTGACTTTGGAATAGAGGGAGGTGGGGGATCTGTTTCTGCTCTGCTTGGATGGGCCAACTGTTTTCCTGGGCACCTAGGGATTTCCTGCTGGGGGCAGTTCAGGAGGAAGGAAAGAGGCTGCTTTCAGTGCAGACTGGGCAGTGTTCTGTCTCCCACCATGGTCAGGGCATGGGGTTCAGTCTGCAACAGAGTGAAGGAAAGAACCTTTTCCTACCTTATCCCATGGCCCTGGAAGGCATCTTGCCTTTTGCCAAGGTGAGACCACATAGGAGAGCAGGAGATGGAGTCATATATAAACTCCTGGTTAGCTGCCTGGAGGTTGCAGGGAGGTTGTTCTTATCTTCCAACACAAGAAAATGGCCCGTTGTTTATACATGAATCTCACTGACAGCATTGGAAAAGAAGCAAGCTCATTATCCCCTTTCAAGACAGAAGTTTGGCTCTCCTGGCTCTGTGTTTGCCGGGTGCCCAATATCTGGCAACCTTGTCTTTTTAAATCTTTGTTTTCCATGTCAAAAAATGAAGATAGCATCAACCCATAGATGGCTGTCACTGAGAATGAACAGGAGTGTCCACGTAGAATATTGGACATAGGACTAGTATATAGTCAGCGCTCGGCAGCAGCGTTGACTGCCGTGACTATTTTGACTTTTAAAGATGAGTAACTTGAGCCAAGACATGTCACTTTTCTGGCAATCAGCAGACCTGGGCCTGAAGGCTTAGTCTGGATCCTGTTTTCTTATCACTGCCTGTTAGAGCTGCATTGAATAAGTCTGGTTGTAGTGTAGCCCAGAGCTCTAAACATATATATTATGGAATTTAAATTCCATTTTCTTCCCTCAGATGTTAGGAATCAAATCTTAGCATGTAGGAATTCAATATGGAGAGTGAGAACTGGACTCCAAAGGCTCCTTTTTCATCCGACAGCCATTGCTGCCCCTGTCTCCCAGAAGCACAGCCAATCTGCTGGTGTCAAGTCAGAGATGTCAAAGGAGCAGCTGCTGATGCTGACAAAAGACCATTCTGAAATGACACCTTGGTCTCATTTAGATCAAATGTTTCGATTAATGTGCATAATCCAATGTTTTGATGCTTAATGGTTTTCAGAACATTTAATTGACATGAGACAGGAATCTAGAGACTCGTTAGCCTCTGTATCTGTGAGCTAGAATTTGGTTTGTCTGTTCTGGGGCCTTCTAACACCTGAGCATCCTCAGAGTAACAGCATGCTTCTGGCAGCTCCAGAAACATTGCTGAACCTTTTGCCCAGCCATCCAGGTGTCTGTAAGCAGTCGCCCACCCCTTCTGGCTTTTGTCAAGGGCCTGTGGCTCTGAATGCATTGCCTCTAACCTGTGCAGTGACAAACCTGGAAACAGGCTCCTGTTGGTTGACCATTCTGCTGATGGTTTGAAGTTGGCACCTTGATTAATGAGGACAACAGTGTAATAGTTAACCTCAAATATTCAGGGGTAAAACCCACTCATTCATCAGCTAGACTTCAGTTGGACCAACCTGCCAGAACTTCGAAGAAGTCTTGGAACCCATGAAAGCACTATCCCAAGGATTGCATGAACAGTCTCCCCATACTGTGTCAAGGCCTGTGCCCTGCATATCTCGTGTTAAGTCTATTTAGTGTTCATGAAAATTTCATGAGCTAGAAGCTACTCAATGTTTCCATTTCACAGAAGAAAATGCCTGAGGTTTAAATAAGGAAGCTGCATCCATTCTAATGGAAAAATTTAGAAGATTGAGGTCTGAGCCAGAGCATCATCACTCCACAGCTTCTTCCTGTAACTTCCACAGTTACAAGAGGAAGGAGTGGGGGAAGATCAGACAGTACAGAGGTGGAAGGGATGAAGGAGAGGTATAGAAGAAGCAGCTACTGGACAAGCTTCTGGACACAGCCAGTGAACAGAAAAGGCTGGGAAATGTTGCCTAGCTGGTCCAGTGAGGCCCGTTGTTCAGTGGGAGGACTGGAAACTGCAGACTTTAATGGGCCCAGAGAGCAGAGACACTTCAAGTGCAGCTGTGAAGTATTTTGTGACTGGAGGGTTGGGGTGCGAACCATCAATTAAGAATAACATTCCTACAGCTCAAGGAAGTAACTCATCATCACAAATTGTATTCTTCTATCATCGAGGAGAGGCTAAGGTGTGCCCGCTGTGTTCTGCTCAGAGCAGGGATGGCATCCTATAGAGTTTCTGTTGTAAATGTAGAAACTCCCAGATTTTGGTTACATGAGGGTTCTGCATCTTTTATCTGCAACCCTCACATATCCAGAAGGCCTTCTTCCTGATGAGGCCACACAGAACATACTGTGTGAAGGACACACAACTCTTGGACTCTTTTCAGAAATCTTCCCTGTTATATAGTGGTCCCCATATCCAGCCTTTGCAAGGCACAGGTCTGACATCAGTATAGGTAACAATTAGATTAGAATTGCTTTCTCCTCCAGAAATCCCAGTCTCCAGCCTATTAGAAGCCAAACAGTGACTCTGAGACTTTTGAAATTGCCTTTGAAGCTGTGGGTGGCAGAGTGGAAGGATGGACTCTGAAATGTGTCTGTACCTAGAATCTTACAGCTGGGCAACTGTCCCATCCTTTTTCACATCAGGAGGCAGGCATGTCTCTTGCCTGAGTCCCTGATGAATGACAGGGTTACAGCCTGAGAGTATAACTGAACCACAATGGACGCACCGCTAAGACAGAACATCCAGACGGAGGAGTCCCCCACATGCTATGGTGGGAGCACCATCCTTCAGTGGTTGCACTCTGTCAAGTCACATAGGACAGTGCATCGGTGAATACTGATCACCGATGCAAAGTACAGAGTTAGATCCCTGCTGATAAGTATCTGCTCACACTTGACAACCAATTTAAACATAGCTCTGTGTGTGTTTCTGCGCACAACTTATTTAGAAACTATCACCCAGTTGTTAACATTAGACTCACAGGTACCAGCACTGTAGCTCACACCTGTGCGAGCTTGATCTAATACACATTTTCTCCCTAAGACACAGCATAGCCTTTCACTCCATAGAGCTATGCTTAGGGCCAACGAAACAGTGGAATCTCTAATCAATAGCCCAAAAATACAACAACAACCAAAAAATGCCAATAAATAGACTGACCCTAAATAAAGACATTTGCTATGTTATGAGAACTGAGTTAGGGAGAGCTTCTCACCTTGTCTGACCTTAGCAGGAAGCATGTGACATGTTTTGGTTTTGCTTTTGGTTTGTCATTACATGCATGTTCATACATGAGTATAACATGCCACGAATATTGATTTGGGGTTTGCAAACAAATTTTAGCAAACCCAGAAATAGCAGAGTCATTATTTACCTCTTCAGTATTGATTTTCAAAGGACCTAACATCCCATGGTCAGAGTGATTAGTCCCACCCATGTCTTGTTGCCTGCCTTACATAGTGAGCACCTCTCCTCCCATATTTTATCTTGGCCATTTTGCTAACGACAAATGCACTCCTGCCTTGTGACAAATCCCACAGTAGTGACTGATTGTCTTGCTGGCTCTGGTCTCTGGGCTGGGCACAGCTATCAGGCTGGGCTTTCATGTCTTCATGAGCTCGGTCTCAAGGACAGGCATCCAGGGAAGGACAGAGAACCAGGGGCTGTCACCCAGTGTCTCACCAGCACATGCAGCCCTTGTGGCAGTTCCGTGCAGCCCGTGTGGCTGTGTCCCTGCCGGTGGTACTATCAAAGCACCGTGTTACCTTGCTGCCCAGGCCACATCTTTTGCCCTTCCAACACAGAGCGTCCTTTCTCTACAGAAACAAAAGCAGGCAAGTCCCATAAAAACATGTAGGCTTCCCTTTCCCCTTCATTCCCTGGGAGTGTTTAGGTTTCCCATGAGTCTGCAGGCATGAACAACGAGCTTCTCGTCCTAACTGCAGCCCAGTCCAGGCCTGTTCTTCCAGCTCTGTAAGAAAGATGGTGGGTGTCTTAGAACCAGAGCTTGAACTCTGAGAAATTATTCAGAAGAGCTCCAGGACTCTCTTAACAACTTTATGTCTTTGAAACTCACTCAAACCCACTCCAGAGGAAAGGGGCAAGAAAGCATGTGGGTGTAGGCAGAAAGATTGCAGGAGATGTTCCTCCAGGTACATTTTATGGAGTATATTTGCATAAGGAGAGAGGTGCACTATGAATCTATTGTCGCTAGTGAGTAAGGTCACAGCAGGGAAGGTGTCACCATATGTAAGGTCAGGAGGCAAGGCAAATGGGGGCTGACTATGTCCCATGTCCATGTCCCATGTCCATTCCAATAACAAAAGCAGGATGAGAAAAGCCAAGCCAGTTCCTACCTTCACTGTGATCTGTCAATCCAGTGCTTCTTCCCTGGCATCCAGCTTCCTGGAAAGGAAATAAAAATGCCCACTGGCTGGCAGGAAGCCCACAAAATAGCAAGTTCAATCCTATTATAATTGGATTCAATCAGATTTGAGAAGAAAATTCAATCCAAACCAGAGCATCGTTAAGGAGGTAGTTGAAGAAGACTCATTAACTTGAGAGCCCCCGCTTCTCGAAATTAAAACATTCCCTAGACTCCTCCCAGGTCTCACCCCCGTTTCACCACAGTGGTCATTGGTCATTCCTGAGCTCTGCCAAACTCCACAGGCAAAATGCAAACACTAGGCAGGTGGTAGCTGGTGACGGAGCCTCCCATGTATGAGACAGGGCTTAACTGAGCCTTCTGTACCTGGAGGTTTTGCTGGTGCTCCCAGATGCTTTCCCTCTACAGTACTGCACTTGTGCAGGAAGCTCTGTTGAGTTGGTTTCCACAGCCTGTTGTCCTGATCCAGATTCTAAGAAGAAACACAGGAGCCATGGCCTAGGGATTAGTCAAGACACCAGAGAATTCATATGCACACCCCACTCATCTACCCCATCCCACCCTACTACCAACAACCTCCTTTTTGATAGATCAAACAAAACAAAACCAAGCAAGCCAAATTCTCTTGCCACCCATGGGAAGAAGGGGCCTGGTTTCTGCCAAGGCAGAGAAGGAAACTTTCTGTTTCTTTCTTCCAGCAAGTCCCTGAAAAACCACAAATGTCTTCTGATTATTCCTTTAAACTGCCACATTAACTTTGACACCACCGTCAGTTTTACATATTTTTCTATCCTGGGTAGGCAGGCAAAAGGCAGGCCCCAGGGCATTTTCTTGTGTTTGGAATCCTTATGGGAACTCCATGTGGGTTGAACTCCCTCCAGGCATGCTAAGAACAAAGAATAGTAGAAGGAACTGTAGCCCTGAGAACAGAGATTGGGGAGCTCAAACCTCCTGAGCCCCTAGACAATGGGAGATACTGGCAAATATTTACTATCCTCCTTTGGTGGGTAAATGCCCTGGTCAATCACATTGGCTGGTTTTCATGGTGTAAATATTCCAAACTTGGCTGTTATCGTACTATTAAGGAGACTTCATTGAAGCCAGAGTTGGAAAAAGAAGGAAGGCATTGCTGATTGGCTCTGAGACCCAGTCAAAGTTAAGTGGGCTCTATCATCACTGGTCTGAATAATCTGTGTCATTTGAAGATAAATTGTCATTTCTTTTAAAAGGTGTTGCCTAATCCTGGGTGACACATGTTTGCTTGCTGCTGTAGAAGACCATTAGAGTGACTGGAAAGGGGTTTCCTGTCTTTGAAGAATAGCTGTCACCCACAGACAAAGTCTATTATGATCTAGAAAGTAAATGAGCAGCCTTCACCCCTTAGATTTTCCTGGCCTGTGTCGAGTCTGCTCCTAGGGCTCTCCCTTCTTGTGGAAGTGAAGACAGAACTGGGTGGCGGAGATAGTGGTCTGTAGAAAGGGGGTGATTTGGATGGGGTTCTCTGCACAAAGCAATTAATACCTGCCTTGTCTTCCCTTCTCTCCATCTTCCCTCCCGATAACCCTTCTGTGCTGCCCTGACCCCTTCCCTCCCTCTCACACCAGGGAGTTTTCCAAAGAGAGAGAGAAAGCCAAAGCTCGAGGAGATTTCCAGAAGCTTCGAGAGAAGCAGCAGCTAGAAGAAGATCTCAAAGGCTACCTGGACTGGATCACTCAAGCAGAAGACATTGACCCTGAGAACGAGGACGAGGGCATGGATGAAGACAAGCCTCGAAACAGTGAGCAGCCATATCCCCTTCGGCTGGGCTCTGGGATGGGAAGAGCAGAGAGCCAGGAGAGTGTTCCACAGCAACCTTTCTTCTGGTTGATGTTTACGGGAGGAGCATCCTTCTCAATGGTGGCTGTCATTTGCTGTTCATAGGAATTAGTCAGGTGGGAAATCACTGCCACTATTGTAGAAAGCCTCATTTAGAAACTTGGCCCTGAAAACACAGTTGTGTTTGTGCTAAGGCGAGTGAAGCATACCTCTCCCGTGGGCTCTTAAGGCAGGCCCAGCATCCTGCTCCTGTTCCTTGGGATCAGTTTCTACCGGTCAGCTTCTTGGAAAGATGTATACCTGAGTAGGATTCTCTCCACACTGGCAGAGGTCTTCCAGGTTTCCCCCACCCCCGCCCCCAGATTTCTCTAGGGGAATAGAGTCAACGTTTCTCATTGATTAGGTAACTTAACTTATCATCTGAGACAGTGCTTCTGGGAACGTCAGAGGGAATGCAGAGGAATTCCACTGAATCCATTTAGATTATAAACACAGAGCCAAATCCCTTCCTCTGAGTTTTCTGAAGGCAAGTTGCCAGAAAGCATACAGCCAGGATATAAATGGGAACAGCAGGTGACTGTAAATGTTTAAGATTACAAGTCATGGAAAGTCAAACTTTATTCGGATTGTCCCAGTGATTTTCAAACTGGGGATCACTTGACGAGTGGTGGTAACTCAAACTTGGTAAAAATGCAAACTCGGGCTCGTACCTAAACCCACTGACTTAGGAGCCCTAGGGTGAGTTGCCCAGAGATGGTGATGCATGAGTCTCAGAATCTTTGGCATAACTCTAACTGCCGCTCCTGTTTCCTGTGACCCTGATCTCTGTAGATCTAATTCTCTTCCTATTCTGTGCTTAACATTTGTCCTGCCTTTTGCTTGTTTGAATAGTTTCTTTTCTGTCCTTTCAAGCAACATGATATGAAAACAAATCTTGACTATTGGGCACCAAGAGCATGGAGCTGTGTGGGTCAGGGTAACAAGAAAAATATGCCTCTAAGTAGAGAAGGATTAGGGAAGAGAGTCTACCAGCAAGAGAAGAGCAGATGGAGGGAGGAGACAGCCAAAGGTGCTAGCAGATTCTGCTCTCTTGCTCCAAAGACTGGTGCAATAAATCTATCAACTGCTCCCTTCCTGATAACTCTGCACAAGGTACAAAGACAAAATTAAAACACATAAACAGCAAGGGACTGGTAACAACGCAATTTAATAACCCAAGGAAGCCCTCATGCTCCACTAAGCAGTTTTGCAAGCTGGAAGATGGAGCCGTTGATAGATTGTTACAATGAGCTATGATGCCACTGAGGGGTTTTCTGGGGAAACACATGGCAGCTTCGGTTGTATTACTGATGGAACTGTGTGACGGTTGATTAGTTTGTGGGATTGGGTGGAATACTAAAGAAGTTAGTTGGCCTGTGAGTCACCGAGGAGCTTACAGAGGGTTTGATGTCCTGGCTCAGGATTAATCATGATAAGCACTTTGTTGGTGTGCATCGTGTAGAAATGGGCAACAGGCACTACTTGCCTCAGAGCCAGTTGCCATTCACGGGGATGCATGGCTATGTTGTTGCCTGTTAAATGGAGAGCTTCCGAAGAACACAGGCTACTTCTCCATCTCGCCCATTATAGGAGTGAATTCCAAGGAAAGCTCCCAGCATGGTGCATACCTTGCTGTTGGAGCAGATTGCACTAACAGGCTCATTCAATACCTGCTCACTGCCAAGGTTTGCTGAAGCTGAAACATTGAGAGTTAAACTCCAGAGACTTCCCTCTCCCCCATACTTCTTAATTATGTCTGGAGGAACATTTGGAGATTGCTTCCTGTCCCTGGTCAGCTCTGTCCTAGGAAGACTGGAGTAGGATTCTAGGTCCTGCGTAAATAGAAGTGTTGGAGGGACTGTTCCAGGTGGTGGGGGGCAAATAGCAAAGATCCAAAGAAGCCAGAAATGAGAAGTAAAGCAGTTACATATGATAAAAGGAAATGTAGAACTCAAGGACAGAGGTGGAGTGGGTTCATAAGATTCCCAATAAACATGGAGAAAATGTGATTTCTTTATGAATTCAAGGAAGACCTTGCAGAGAGTAGACCTGTAGTTCACTGTATCTGTGGATGGATGAAGAGATGATCTGGATTCTATATTTATATACAGTTTATTAGTTATATATAATTTACTTGCCGAAAAGGCAATTCTGCGGCTTGGAAACTACATTCTTCTCTTTAGGACTTACTTCTTCCTTTGGCCTTTGAAACAGATGCCAGAAGAGAAATGCTTGTGTTTAATGAGTGTGGCTCTAGTTTTTGAAATGTCTAAAGATTTTTGTGGGATTTTTCTAGTTCTTTTCAGGTCCTAAACAAAGAGAGGTGTGTATGTGTGAGTGTGTGTGTGTGTGTGTGTATGTGTGTGTAAGAAACAGTATGTATATGTGTGCATGTGAGTGAAAACGTGTGTATCCTGTGTGTGGATGCATACACACACCTTTAGATGCATATGGAACTCAGGGTTCAATCTCAGATACCACCCTAAGGACCCATCCACCTTGTCTTTTTAGACATGGTCTTTCACTGGATATGGGTTGCTGGATCAGGCTGGTTAGCCAGAAAGCTGTATGGATCTGCCTGCCTCCACTTCCTCATCACTGGAATTACAAGAGCTTGCTGCACAAGCACTTTTCCAACTGAGCTGATGCCCCAGCCAGCATCTCTTTTAGTACAGACCATGAG
Organism: Mastomys natalensis; assembly: GCA_021653895.1. Lineage (NCBI taxonomy): Eukaryota > Metazoa > Chordata > Mammalia > Rodentia > Muridae > Mastomys > Mastomys natalensis. The sequence goes on from JAJTUV010000569.1 coordinate 807,123, forward strand.
CCACTAGTATGAGTCACTTGGAGGCAATGCTGGCTGCATTGTGGGGACAACTCAGTGACACGTCATTCTGCAGTAACTGAACAAACCTAAATGGATCCATCAGTTAACTTTCCTAAGAGGAGATACAAAGCCATTGAGAGGGAGAAGAAGTAGAGGTTGGGTGATATCAGTAAGAAAGCATTTAGTTGGGAGAACTTCCCCTAAAAGATTAGAAAAAATTGAGTAAACTTTATATAAACCTTTAACTCTATATAAATATAAACTGACCCCAGTTATTCTTACCAGCCAGCCATAAATGAAATGTCTGCTCTCTCAAGCTTCGTTGTCGGCACCTCTGAAATAACAATGAATGAGGTAGTTAACCCCCCCAGCCTTTGTAGAAGTTCTGTTGTAATGGGGTGGGGTGGAGAATAGATTAATTAGAATGTCAGAGTGTTAAGTGTTGAGAGATGGTGGTGGATGAGGTGGTCACGCATGCTCTACTGAGAAGGTGCTATCTAAATAAAGATGGGAAGGTCAAAAGGAAGTGTACAGTTGTTTGAGAAGATGGAAAGGTGATGGAAAAGGAAGGAGCATGACTACTGCATCCAAGAACAGGAAGGCGGCCCGTGCAGTGGTTCTCAGGGGCAAAGGTGAGGCAGGAAGTGATGGAGAGGATGCCAAGGGAAGCTGTGAGAAGACTGTGTGATTCATTGACATGAGAACCTGGATCTGAGCTAGAAGGAAGCCAAGCAGCCACTGGAGTGTTTTAGAAGTGAAGAGTCTGGAAAATATTTAATAGGATCCCTGTGACCACCATGTGCAGAATGGAATGGTGGCTGCCAGGGCAGCGGCTAGACAAGAGGGGACTCCCTGGAGATGGTGGTGTCTTGTCTTAGCAATGTTGGAGAGTTAAGGTCAGAATTCCAGGTGATGTCACTGTTGATAGCTAAAATATGGGACATGAGAGAGAGAAATGTTGGGGCTATCCCAAGTCAATATAAGAATGGAATTGCCATTTACTGACATAAGGAAAACAGCCAAATAGGGTAAGGATATTAAAAAAAAAAAAAAAGCAATTCAGACCTTGAGATTTAAAATGGCAATGAAACCTACAAAGAGAAATGTGGAGTAGATGCCTGGCAATCACTGAGTTAAAGACAAAGCTTTGACACTAAGCTGTAATTGGGAGGCGGGGGTCATCAGCATAGAGAAGGCACTGGAACACATCTGTCTGAGTGAAATCACCAGGGAAAGAGTGATTAGAGATAAAGCAAAGCCAACAACTGAGACAAAGGTTTGCAAACTGGTTGATAAGAAAAGAGCCAACCACAACAATTTGCAAGGTGGAAGCAGAGGACCAGAGGGAAACCAGAGGAAGACTGTCAATGCTGCGGGAAGACCAGTAAGGTGAGGACTGGAAACACTGGCAGGAGATGCTGGCCGAAGCCTGGGGACTTTTCGTTCTCATTCTTCAGTTCTTGGGTTCTTAGTCTTCCCACAGTGGCCTCAGGCCTCTTCAGCTAGCATGGTTTAGCTGCCAGAGATCTAAGGGCTCAGGCCTTCATGATGCCATAGAGGAGGGAGGAAGAGACTCACATGATCAATCCAATGTACCTCCAGCCCAAACAAGATCATAACTGGATCCCAGTCCTTAATTGTGTCCCATCCTTAGCCATGTTGGCACTAGGTCTTGCCACAGCAATTGCCTTGACAAAGGATACATGACAGATACTCAAAAGCCATCCTAAGACCACACAGGAAAAACCATAAGAAAGGGGTGTGTGTGGCTTCCATGTGAGACAGCTCTCCTGGTCCCCAAGTTCCTCTAGGATAACAATGAGATCTCACCATCCCACTGGCTGCTTCTAGCCTTCCTCTAGACGTCAGTGAGCACCCCTTTCCAAGGTATCCATTAAAGACCATTGATGATGCACATAGCACATTACCATTGGTGTAGATGCCCTGCTCTAAGGACACAGTCTGTTTTCCAGGTTCAGTCCTATTTTGATAGAAGGTATTAGAAGGGAAACTGGGTATAAAGAAATGAGGAACCAGGATTATGGCTCAGCAGGTGAAGGTTCTTGCTGTGCTTGCCTGGCAGTCGGTGTTCTATCTCTGGAACCCACCTAATGGCTTGGAAGGAGAAAAATAACTCCACAAAGTTGTCCTCTGACCTCCACACACCTCCTGTGTCACATGCACCCCCTCCCGAATTACATACACACAATTAACACAATTTTTAAAAAGAGAATGATGGGAATATCTTCTCTTTAGAACAAAAAAAAAAAATCTGTTAAGTATCTACTCATACTGGAATTTCTTTCTCGATCATTAAGACAACTTAAGTATAGACCCAGCCTTCTGAAACTAACTGTAAGATACACATTCACTTGGATAAGCAGATAAAGATGGACATACGGTAAAGCCCAACATGGAGCTTCCATGCAGATAAAAAAGATTAAATATTTGTACAAGTGATAGTTGATGATGTGACTCTGTAGAGTCACTTTGCAATCATCATTAACCAACAGAACCACATGCCTGCTGTGTGCCCTGCAGGATTCAGAATAATACATTATTGAAGTACCGAAATTTGAGGGCCTAGGAGAGCTGCAGGTTGCCCACAAAGAGCCCCATGTGGCTTGCAAGCATAATCTGAATATCATTGGTTTACATGGGATATGTGTCAAGGACATGTCCATAATTATTTGATCTTAAAATAATTTTTTAAAACTAATATCACTATAGTCAGCACTTCCCTGAATCTAGCTTATGGCCAGGGATAGCCTCGTGTCTCTACCAGGACAGAGGTCAGTGAAGCATCAGACTCAGATCTCAGGAGACATTCTGCTTCTGTTGTTTGCCTCAATGCTCTTTCCTGAGCACTCAGAAGTGAACATGCTCTAAAAGCCACCCTGACCTCGCACTGCTCCCAGGAAACCGAGGCTATCAATCCCCACGCAGGTCCTCTAGCCCCAACAATTCTACTGAGGATCCTAAGCACTGAAAAGTTGCCTTCAGAATTGGGTAATGAAATGGGATCCCTAGGTAGAAAACCACTTCCCGGGTTAATTATTAGAGAGAGAAGTCAGAGAGGCAGGCGGATTTCTGAGTTCGAGGCCAGCCTGGTCTACAGAGTGAGTTCCAGGACAGCCCGGGCTACACAGAGAAACCCTGTCTCGAAAAAAAAAAACAAAACAAAAAACAAAAAAAAAAAAGAGAGAGAGAAGTCAGCTCTCTAACTCTGAGTCTCAAACACCCACAGTGCATAGGTTGCTCTGGCAAGGTCATCCAACAAGGCCAGAGCCAAGGGATCCATCCAGATACCCTACAAGGGGAAAATGTATATCAAAGTCTTCTACTTCAGAATCAACAAACAAGAAGTTACTGCAGTTTAGATTCATTTCATAGTCATTCCTCAGATTGACAGCTACCCCCATTGAAGATCTGCAGATGGGTAATAAGTAGGTGAGGGTTTTGAGGGATAGAGTGTAGGTTGAGATGATAGCTCATTTAGTCCTGGCTGGCTTTGAACTCCCGATTCTCCTGCTTCTACCTCCCGTGTACTGAGATTACAGGCATGTACCACCATGCAGAGCTTAGATAAGCTTTAGTCTATCATTCCCAAAAATGTGTTTTAATTCTGATAATTTTGTTTGGTTTTTGGTTATTTTAGACACACATGCATGCACGCGCGTGCATGCGCGCGCGCGCACGCACACACACAGAGAGAAAGAGAGAGAAGAGAGAGAGAGAGAGAGAGAGAGAGAGAGAGAGAGAGAGAGGATGAATGGTAAGATTTTTTAAAGTTTCTGGGCATAGGACTTCTTCCCAGCCTTAAATAATTGGTTAAAGATAACTCATCAAGGGCATTGCATGGCCAGTGTCATGGAGAAATCAGCAATGCATTATCTACACTGAGCCTATCTCTAGCCAGTCGTGGATCAGGGCAGGGCTCTTGGGGCTCTATTCCTTCCCTGCTGAATGGTTAGCTGCTGATGGATTCTGGGTTGTATATTATATTCAGATGTGTGCCCACTGGTGAGCCCACCTGGATCCATTGGATCACACTATAGCCGTGGTCACTCAGAGGAGGGCCTAGTTGAACTCATTAGATCACTCCATGAGCTGTCCTGTGATGGGGAAGAGGAGCTGTTACAAATAAACAGACCCTTCTATCTCTGGTGATCTGCTCCTGTGCTCTTAGGAGATGTATATGAGTTTTAACCTTGGGTGTCTTGGTCAGACTGGAAGTGGTCATTCTAGTCTACCAGACCCTTAAGGCGTCCAAGAAAGGCTAGAATCCTGCCATCCCTGGGCTTCCAGAATTACATGAATTCTCTACATGACCATTTGTAGCCCCCAAAGCCACTGTCTCTTCCAGAGACCCAACACACACCCTGACTTCTTTACATGGGAAGCCTGGTCTGGCATTTCACTTTAAGCCTACCCCTTCTTCCTGCCATTCTTTCTTGGTAGCTCTGCCTTTTCACTCTGTCTCGGGAACACCACCAGCCAGCCAGCCAGCAATAGCAGTCAGCAAATGAGTAAGAGGATAGTGAGGAGACATGGCCTGTGACTTCTTTGGGTTCAGAACACTGAAGGCATTTAGGGCTAGAAAGGCTGATCTAGCTTCGTTTGAAGCGTGCTCCTCGGCACAGTGCTCAGTACATTCGCTGGCTTGCAAAAGAGATTGATGGATAGAGTGAGTGTTATCACCAGCTGAGACCTAATGAGATCCCCACTATACCTCCTGGATGGAGTGGAAAGCAACCATTGTGGTAATAAACAGAGAACAGCATCTAATTTGTAAATTCCTCTTTTCCGTAGCTAAATTTAATCTGATAAGTAAGACTGGAGGGAATTGTTGATAACCAAAAATTATTTTCCATGTCTTAATCTGGCCAGGAAACTTCACCCCTAATGGAAATGGCATATTGCTCTGGCAAATAGTTGGGAAGGACATTTGTCACTGCGCTAACCCAATTGTTGCATATTGAAAAATACACTTAGACTCTAATCTACTTAAAGCCAAAGTGGAGCTGAAACCGCACATTGCCCCGTTCCTGGTTCATAGAATCTAAATCTCTTTCTAGTTAAAACACAGAAATCTGTGGTAGAAGTCTTCCAAGATGTCAGCTTGACCTCAGTGATTAGCTGGCAAAGCCAGATGGCCTGCCGTGGAGCCCAGATGGTGGTCACAAATAGCTTTTCTGACATGATAGAGATCAGGCTAAAAGAGCAGAATGCCATCTCCAGCACAGCCATGGCTCAGCGTAAGGTGAAAAACAATCAAACAAACAAAACAAGCCCAGTGTAGTGGTACACATAGGAAACTGAGACAAGAGGATTGAGAGTTTGAAGCTATAGAAAGACCTTGTTTCAAAAGGGAAAAAAAAAAATCTCGAGGCCCACTGGAGTTAGAGAAACCCTCTTTTTCCTGTTGTGCTTAAATCTTCACGTTAGCCAAAATCTGAGATTTTTGACATTTTTCTCATGAGGCCTTAAGCATTTCCAGGATGAGACCATGCCTGGGTCTGTTTCTGTTAGCACACAGCAGGAACTTCTGGAATATTCCCAGCTAACAAGACAGCAGGGTGGATGCATTTTGAGAAACCCCCAAAGAACCAGTCAGCTGCAGTCATTCTTAGGGACTGCCCTGAGACATCTGCCATCACCACTAAGTGTTTGGATTTCTGCTGCCCTGTGAAACACAAGCTATGTGACCCTAGGATTCTTTACGTCATCCTCCATTTTGTTTTTGTGTTGCCCAGTAGACAGAGTCCAGTGCCCATTGCTGGGTTTTTTTAGCATTATGATTGACAGCCATGATTAATTAAACTCCTCATCTCAACTGTCCTATCTTTAATTCTCACCAAACCCTCCCAGAATGTTGGGATTATCTCACCATTTTCAGAAGGAAAGCCTAGGTTCTGATCATTTGCTTAAGAAGAGATGATAGCTTACCAGGAGGCACACACCAGCTCTTCCAGAGGTGTATATCCCTGGACCCTAACATCCATTCTTCCTGCCAGGTGAGACAGAGCAAGAGGCCATGAGAAGTCCTAGAGAGCAAGTCGGGAGCCCTGGTTTCTGGTCTTGACTTCAACATGAATTAGCTCAGTGTCCTCAGATAAGAACTCCCCCGTCTTGAGCCTCAGTTTCCTGCTCTGTAAAGTAATACACAGATCAGCTCAATTTTTCTGTCCATATTTAGGCTTTCCAACCCTCTTGATGACCACTCTGGTTCTCTCCATCCTTTCAAGTCCCCTGTCCCAGAATGGATGTGTGGCTGGCCTAGGGAGGAGACAGTGCTAACTTTGTAGAGGATCACTGTCCCCTTCCTGTCTAGGTGTCAGGAAAAGAGGAAAGTGCTAGCTACTAAGGAACCTAGGGCACTTCTCATTCTCAGCTGAGGTCTGTAGCTATGTGACTTCCCTTTGCTAGTCTAAGGTACTATGGGCACAACACTGTTGATAGCCCTGGTAGTTATCTTTGCATGGTTAGCTATTCACTAACTGCTTTGCTTTCTTTCTGCCTTCTCAATGCTTCTACTAATGGTTACGCTTTTGGAAGTATCTCCTGCCTTTCCCCCATTGGTCAGTTCTCCCAGTGGCCCTGCGCAGCCAAGGCTGTTACAGTCCCAGTCTTCAGTGGGGCTGCTGCAGCTTCCTCCTCCTGCTGAGGTTATAAAGAGGTAGGCCAGCCCTGCCTCCTCCCCAGCCCACCTTTGTCCAGTCTGTCTCTCTGTGCCTGACCATTCCCAGCCTTCCTGGCTTGCAGCTAGTTATCCTCACAGTGATTACTTCCTCAGGGCAAGAGGCAACAGCAACAGAGCTGACTGAATTTTCCCAGGGGACCCTGGTGCTGTTCCATAGCTCACTAGCATCTGCCGGCCCACAGTCCACGGGACTGGCCCTCCCCTCCCTTCCTCGAAGAGCCTTTTAAGTCTCACCCACCATGACCAGGATTCTGTCTTGTAGGGGCAGGGGGTGACCTCTGTTTCCTATCATGGTGCCCTGTATCCTGACTTCCCTCTTGGCTCCAAGTTGCCAGCACAGAGGCTGTGACAGAGTCATCAAATAAGGGGCTTCTTTTTCAGTGGGCTGGGCACCTACACCCTTACCCTTTTCCTGATTATAAGACACCGTTCATCAAGTACACACAGGAGCTAGGAGGAGACTGGGCACAAGATCTACCTGGCTTCATATTCCTCAGTCCCAATTAGCTGCTTACTTTGAACAAGTGATTGGATTCCAAGCCTCGGTTTCCTCATCTATAAAACGGGCCACCGTGATACCTCACTCATGGTGTTCTCAGTTCACACATGTGAATCATGAAAAAGAGGCTAACACCTAGCAAATACTCAAAGACTGAACTATTAGGATTAAGACAGAAGGCACCATCTTGTACACTGCTGGGACAAAGCCTAAAGCAGACATGTGCTGTGCCATGAGGTACCCATGGGCCAAGCTAGAAAGATATGGGGGCACACATCATTCTTCTTTTCATAATATGCCAGATGGGTGACACATTCTGCTAAGCTGGGGTAAGTAGAAACTTCCCCCTCTGACCGAAGAAGAACTTTATGCTTAAAATAACTGGCTTCACAGAGGAGGCCTACAAAGGGGCCATTCTACCTGTAGACAGAGGATCTGTGCCACATCCCTTTGGGCCTCAGATGAGCTGAACCTGGACCTGCCCTCCCCCCAGAGAAGGCAGACACTGTGGGAAAGGAGAGACAGATATGCACCTACCTTCCACAGCTTGTCTGGTGCAGCTGAACTCCCTCCCCACCTCCTCCTGTTCTACTCACCCTCCCGCAGCCCCAGTGCCATTGCAGTGAAAGGAATTTTCTGCTTGGAGTGCTGGATGCTTATAACCTGCTGGGATCACAGCCACCTTGGCTTTCTTAGGGCTATGACTATATAGATCCAGGGCAGCCATCCCTACCCCCTCGCAGTTAGCAGCAGCAGTAATAATTATGATGATGGCGCACCACACCTGTATTGTACTTTTTTAATAAGTAAGGCCTCTTTGTTTGGATCCTTAATATTTAATCTTGTTTTATATTTACCTTGGTGGCTTAAGATCAGCCTGGTATTAGTTGTTTATGTGGCAGAAGCTAAGCTGGGCTGGGCTGACAGGAAGTGATTGAGGAGGTTCTGGAAGTGCTGCTACCTTTTCCTGTGACCTTCCTACTCAGGCAGGCTGCTGTCACCTGGTACCCCTCTGCTGCTCACCACCCCCAGTCTCTTTCTCTGTCACCTTTTGGGGTCTTCCTATCCATACTTTCCTTAGAAAGCCTTTCATTAATTGTCTAGATGTATCCACCCACGTAAGAGATGAAGTGCTTATCATGAAATGCATGAGTGTTCTGGAGTTACCTAGTGTCCGAGGCCAGGAGTACCTTGATGTGTTCCAGACCCATGGCACTGGGGGTGGCAGATCCTAGATTTCCAGTTGGGCCTAAGCCTGCACAGCAAGAGATCCCTGGCTATGTGTTGGATATTTCAGTCATAGAAAAATGAACACAAGTATCTATTCTTCTGCAAGAGAAGCGACATGGAAAACACCACCACTCCTCCCAAGAGTCAGTGGGGTAACATCCGTGGCCAGGACATTCACTTCCTTCTTGACTGGGCTTTTAGTGCTACACCAAAGGGAGCCACCAGTTCTCTTTAATCCTTCACAGTGTGGACATAAGTAAACTGACTGGGCCTTATCTGCAGTGGCTATAAGCTCTGCACTCATGGCCATCCTTTCCCTGCCATGTACCAGCTTTCCCCTCAGGCACACTTCCACTGGAATGTCACTGGAGAGTAATGTCCTTCCATGGTGCCCCAGGAGCATATCTGTCAGGACCTCCCAGAGAGTGCTTTCAGACAGGTGGTTTACGATTTTGATAAACATGGAGTCAGTGTAAAGAAAGGTGGGCAGGGGACTCAGGACGTCAGAGCAGCACCCTAATCAGTTGGGAGGCTATTTCTATAGGCCTGCAGGTACAAAGGAGAGAGAAGCTGTGTAGAGAGGGCTATGTGGCCAGACCCATGGCCTTTGGGATCAAGATGCAAACAATGTGCCCTATATACCCAGAAGTAGCTGATGAGACCTGGGCCCCATCTCCTCTGACCTACCTACCCATAGATTCTTGCTCCTACTTCCCCACTGGGGAGCCTCAGAAGAAGACCCTTGGATGTGGTTTGTCAGCCTCCTGGGGTCCACAGTATGAGTGACATACAGACAGCATATAGGAGTAACCTGGAACCACGGTGGTCCAAAACATTGCTGCTACGGTTCCATAGAATCAGACTGAGTTCAGAGAATTCCAAGATGGATTCCAAGAATCCCTAGACTGGAGAAAGTTTGGACTTCCTCAAGAAGACAAATCTAATACTTAGGAAATAGCAAACTTTAAGAAAAACAGTTTAAAATTAGCTGGTAATTCTAGGGAATGTTTATGTCAGTTACCATATTACAAGGTTCTTTTTACAAATATTATTTTAGCTAACCCATACCAAAAGAACTTTGAGTAAATACTAGCACAGTCTTTGTATGGAGGAGGGAGGGTGAGTTCAGAAAAGTTGGATAATTTACCTGAAGCCGTGTGGTTGCCAGGGGGCAGAACAAAAATTGGCATCTGAATTTTTACTTAGTATTAGAAGCAATGCAATGCCCTAGGAGATGAAAAGGAAAGATTCCAAGCAGTGGATGGTTCTGGAAGCCACCAGAGGCTAGAACCGGGCTTCCAAGACTGAATGAGTGGATAGGGGAATGGCATTGTCAGTGATGGCTAACCAGAAAGTTCCCCTGGCTTTGCAGGTCCTGCAGAGTCCGTTACAGGCCTTCAGGTCTGCTCTCTAAAGCGGAGTGACCAATAAACACCATCAGGAGATGGCCAGTGCTGGGACCCAGGCAAACTTTACTCACAGAAATAAGTGGTAGGCTGAACTTGGCTTTAAAGCAGCAGTTTGTGGACCTGCAGGATATGTGGTAAAAGGACCAGACCCTCCCAGGAGAAGGGATGGATTCTATATGATGCCATGTGGACAGAAGCCCAGTGCAGCTGAGAGACAGTACGACAAGGGACATGAGGCAGCCCAGCTTGCCTGAGAATTTTTCAGGAAGGATGGAAGTGGGTGGCATCATAGCCTAGGCTATCTAATAAATACTGCTGACTTCTATGGTAAAAATGGATTGTTTCCTGATTTCTGGAGGCTAGAGTCTGGGGTCAAGGTGTAGGACCAGCTGGCTCCTCAGAGGCTGTGAGGAAGAAGGTCCACTGTAGGCCTCTCTCCTTGGCTTATAGGCATTAGGCATTATCTTCACCTTGTATCTTCCTGTGATCTCCCTCTGTCCATGTCCAAATGCCTTCACTTTATTAGGATGCAAGTTTGTTAGATTAGGAGCTGGCCCTCATGGTCTCATTTTAATTAAATTACATGCTTAAAGACCCTGTCTCCTAAAACAGTCCATTCTAGTTAAGAGGGTTTTAAAAACCAGCATGTGGGTTTCTAGGGGACATAACTCAGCCCATAACAGATGAGATGGCCAAGTCAAAGGGCGTAGAGTCTGTAAGGCAGGGCAGGCAGGGCACCAGGAATTCCTTTCTTTCTTTTTTTTTTTTTTTTTTTTTTTGCTAGCCATACTGTCATCAGTATTTTGAGGAAATAAGTGCTATCTATACCATTTTTAATATAAAAAATATAATAAAATGAATGGGCATCTGGCCAGGTCAATGGCAAGGCTCCATATAGGAGGAGATGGCCCTGAGCCATGCAGCCCAGCAGGCTGGATGCCAAGGGTCACCCCAGGACTCCTGCCAGCATTCAGCCTCAAGGGGAAATTCAGGGCGATGTCCAAACATTGCTAGTGATGCCTATGGTGTGGTAACCCTTTCCCTCCAGGGACGGTAAAGGGCCGCAGACAGCAGATAAGTCCTTGGATAACAGCCTAGTGGCCACATTGCAATTTTCTTTTCAAGCCTCATGAGAAGCTGGCCATCTCTGTTGATGCCACATGAAGATCTTAGAGAGCCTCCACACCCAGGACAAAGTCAGAGCTGTTTGGGGCCCTAAAGGTTTCAGAACTCAGCGTACTTCATCTTTCTCCCCAGATTCATGTCACATCTCTGGTGCTCCTTAGGTGGTGAGGATATAACAGAGACAGGGACAGCCTATGTATCTTATATGGGACTGTTTTCCCCTGTATCCCTCCCAAGGGAAAGAAGGAAGAAAAAGAAGGAAGGCCCCTAAAGGCCTTTCCATTTCCTTAGCTAAGAAACTACATTAACATTTTTCTTTACCAAAACATAAACTGTTTTTGGTTCTCGAACCTTTGTCAAAGCCCTTCAGAGTAATTTTGCTTTTACTCATGTGGATTCATTTGTCCATCCTTTGATGCACATATTACATTATGGTGTTGTGATGGCTGAACAAGATCTCATTTCCTTTTAAGGGAAACATAAGTTTTGATTCACAGGCCCAGTCTGGTTCAGCTCTGCCACTTGGGGATTTGTTTCATGAGGTAAGCTGTAGTTTTATGGGGAGTTGGCTTCCTGTAGGGTAGGCCATGAGCTGTAAGCCTCCCTGTTGACCATAGCTGCAGAAAGGCTGCCCAATGGGCTGTGCTATCATACATCGAAGACACCACACGGTGTCTCAGGGTGGAGTTCCAGAGCTGAATGGATGATTTCCAGGTGTTTGTGAACCCAAACATGCCAAACACCAGGCTGCACAACAGCTTAGATCTCATATACCTTCCATGACGTATATTATTGTGTGTCTCCACATTATCTCATGGAGAAATTGCATGTGGAGATTATTATAATTTATTACCATTTCCACATTTATCTGGTTGTAGATCTCCAAGCAAGCTGAGGAGAGACAATAACTGTACACCTCACCAGAGACAGAGAAGCAGAATACCAAGTGCCACTCAAGCAAGAGTGGCTACCAAGAGTGGATGCTTAGAGGAATGGAGGGTTAGAAAATGTTAATTCAAGGAAGAAATGAGCTGTTGACAAGATATTGCCTAAGTGAGCACGGTGGCCCCTAGCTAGCTGGGAGGCTGAAGAAGGATTCTTTAAGTTCTGAAGTGTAGGCATCCTGGCAGCATCGTTGAACCCCATGTGTTAAATAAAAGGGGAAGAGTAGAGTCTATAGAACTCATTTTTAGCCATTGCTTCTCTAACTAAGAAAAGAGCCATGCCACCCATTGCTTACAATGACAACTGCGGATTGTTTTCTGAAGAAATCCTTAATTTTTGTTTTGTTTTAGAATCTTCCTCCCAAAGTCTACATTTGGTGACAGTTCCTGTTAGCAATAAAATCAGAAAATGAGCTTCATCTCTAGGCTGTTTCTTCAGCATCTTTCTTCAAAACTGCCTCATGTTGGGCTATGGAGATGGCTCAGCCAGTGTTTGCCATGAGAGCATGGAGGCCTGCGCTTGATTCCCAGATCCTGTAACCAAAATCTGGACGTAGTGATGGGCACGTGTATTTCCAGTGCTGAGGAGACATGTAGACCACACAGGGAACTGAGCAGGTTCTGCCAGTCCCCACCATGAGCATCCAGCCCTGCTTACTCACATTTGCTTACATCTGAACACACATATATTTTATTGAGTTCTTCTTTTGGCTTTTAAAGCTATCCTCCAGTTGTTTCCAAAATCAAACAAGAGGTGACAGTCTTGTGTCAAGCCAAATGCTAGAGAATACTGCTGTTTAACAGGTCTGTGAGCTTTGAGCCACAGAACAGAGCCCTGGTATGCTCACACCAACTGTAGGAGTGTATGGAAGCATGGCAATAGGCAACCTTTCTGTTTCCATTTCACACCTTCACAGAAAGCACAGACCTCATGGGGCCCTTGTTCTCACGTTAGCTCTTGCTCTTCTTGTTCTTGCTTTTCTGCTCTTCTTCTTGTTCTTGCTTTTCTTGCTCTTCTGTCTTGCTCTTGCTCTTGCTCTTGCTCTTGCTCTTGCTCTTGCTCTTGCTCTTGCTCTTGCTCTTGCTCTTGCTCTTGCTCTTGCTCTTGCTCTTGCTCTTGCTCTTGCTCTTGCTCTTGCTCTTGCTCTTGCTCTTGCTCTTGCTCTTGCTCTTGCTAGTATGTACCTCTCTAGAAGGGAAATGGGAGCCAACTCACATCTAGTGCTTGATTCAAGTAGGACTTTTTAGAAGAAAAGCTTCTACACTGATTGGTGAACTGTTGTTTTGACAGTGAGCCTACTAGAGACATGGAACTCCTCATGGGTTGGCCACAAGTTCAGACCCTTTCTAAGAGGGAACCGACTTCTGAATCCCCACTAACAACAACAATTTGAGTTGCCTGAGACTGGGATGAAAGATGCTTTCTTCATAGGCTTCCCTAGAGCACATGGGGCCACTTCCGGTTCCTCATCAGAGTGCATGCTTTCTTGTAGGACTGTCTGGCATCTTCTCCTGTCTCCATCCACTGCTGCTCCCCATTAATAAGCTGTCATCAGTACATGCCCATCTCTTATTTCCAACAGCTGCTTCTGTGGCTTCACAGAGGCACTCGTGTGAGCGTTATCAAGAGAAACATCCTTTCTGGGTGTTAGCTAATGCATTGGCTCTCAGGACCTCAGGCCATGGTATAGTGCAGACTGTCCTGCACCCATGCAATAGGAAATCCTTCACTCATTCCCTTAGCCCTTCCTCTCCAGCTAAGCCCAGACTTGAGAAGAGCCCGAGGCTTTCTGTGCACAGGAAACTTAACTCTGAGGAAAAGTGGATTCCAAAGACAGCTTAGTTGTTTTATACCTGAATCAGTTATTCCTCTTCAAAAAACAACAGAATGTGAAGTATGCCATATAGGAATTGCATGCATATTTGCATACAAAGGAAAACAAAGAAAGAATCTGTGATATCGGAAGTAGAGCAGATGCATATACATGTGCCTTAGATGTGACCAAGACTGAGGCAAGAACGAGGCACAATGACTGAGCCAGACAAGGGGGCAAGCAGATCTATAGTCAAGTGACTTCATCCAGGGATAAGTGGGAAGGATGCCCTGGCACTCTTGCAGCTTTTATGGTCTCTGTAAGGGAGAAGCTGAGCTAGCGAGCCAGTGGGAGGCACTAACACTACTGATCTTAGCAGATGCTTACTTAAATCTATAAAAGGGAACACACACATGCACACTCAGGAGACACAGGGGCAAGGAACAGCCTCTGGGAAGCCTGCTCCCCAAGTCTCTACTTACATGTGCCGGTATCATTGAGACCCTCTGCTAGAGGTTGCCATCTGCTTTAACAAGGGTCCATCCTTTGTTTTATGTTAATTCATGTGATTTAAGGGGTTTGACCAAAGTTTGTTATGTTTTCTGATATGTCTTGGTTTATGCTTTTCATTGTTTTAGTTGATTTTTGGAGATAAACGTGTTCTATGTAAGAACAGGGTTGTTTTTCTTTTGCCTGTGCTGACTGCATGTTCTCTGTTGATGTCTTGTCCCTGATCTTGACACTGGCCATCTTGTCTGTGAAAGGAGGCGCTCCAGCGGGCTTGCATGATCAGAAGAAAGGGAAATTTGCTTGGTTTAGTCACTCTACAGAAACCCATGGTAATGTCTCCTATGCTTTCTGTGTGTAAATGTGTGTTGGTCCATACAGATTGCATGGGAGAATATTTCTCTTGATGTCTGGGAGGTGTGTGTGTGTGGTGTGTTTTGTGTGTGTGTGTGTGTGTGTGTGAGAGAGAGAGAGAGAGAGGAGAGAGAGAGAGAGAGAGAAAGAGAGAGAGAGAGACAGAGAAAGACAGAGAGAGAGAGAGAGAAAGACAGAGAGAGAGAGAGAGAGAGAGAGAGAGAGAGAGAGATCTGGGTATATGTTTTTTGTGAGGGGAAAACCACTGATCCTCATTCCTTTCACTGGGTAGACCAGCAAGCATTGACAGCCACCAGCAAGTGTTCCCTGATAGAAGAGAGAGTCATTCCTTTGGAGAGTGACAACCAAAAGTAAAGTCACTGTAGATGCAAAGTTAGTATCAGTATTGGAAGAGCCTGGACCTTAGAAGATGTGCTTACTGTTAAGGCCCAGGCCACTTCTTTCTAACTGTGGTCTTTTCGAGTCCAGCACCACCACTTTCACCCCACTCCACTCACATGCAAGGGGTTCTCTGAGAGCCAAGTATCACAAAGTCAGGCGGCTTTCTACACATGGCTCAGCCCTTCCAAGAATGAGACCTGGAGAGTTAAAAGGGCCCGAGTCAGAGGTGGCCCAAGATAAATGGACCAAGAGGCAGAGTGCTCCTCACTTTTAGAGCTTCTTATTTAATATGGATTGTTCACCACCCTTGGAAAACTCAGGGTTCCCAATTCCCAGTTCCGCTTGCTAAGCGCCTCAAATGACTAGTTCCACCCTCAGCCCTTAGGCTGCGGTGTGGATGTCAGTGCTATAAAACAAAACAACATTCTTGGGCTATACCATGCCATCCAGTGGTGTGCCCAGGGCCTGGCTCAGCTTCCCAGTCATTGATTTACCCTAGACATAGAGAAGAGATTTGTCAACACTGCAGCCATCAGGGTGAGCATGGGACAGGGACAGGGACCAATCACGAGTCCTTCCTTTATAGGCATACTGTGTGCCCTAGACCCATCATACCGGTTCTCTAAGCCTCACTTCCCTTTCCTGTGAACTAAAGGGATGCATTAGAGCTGAGTAACTTCTGTAGTCTCATCCAGCCCCTAATATCCACGAGATGATGTCTGGATTCTTTTTCCTCAATATATTTGGGGAAGAATTCTAAGCCAAAGTAAAGTGTTCTATGTGACAGCCAAGGCACAGAAAGTCATGGATGTTCTAATGTATCTTCTGTTCTTAAAATGAGTCTCTTCTTAGCCCCTTGACTTGTCTTAGAGAACTGGGAAAGTCCACATCTATCAACACTTCCATATAAGCAGGGAAAGGCCTCCCCTAGGCTGTGGTTGTCCATGGGGGCCTCCCATTACTGCCACAGTCCCACTAGTTGTGGATGCTGTGGACGCTGGAAGGTAGTGAAATTTTACCAGATGAGGTCTATTCTGGAAGAGTTCTGGTCCAGGTTGCTTTAAAGAGGTATTGGTAAAAGCAAGGAATTCCCTGAGAGTTGTGGTATACAGCACTAACTGCATCCCTCAGGAGGCTGAGGCAGAAGGACTGCAAGTTTAAGGCCAGCTTGGAGTATATCAAGACCCTATATTTTTTATAAAGGTAAAAATATAAGGAATTTATTTTACTTTAAAAGGATGACAGTAGTTCTGAAGAGTTTTTTGAGCTGAACTTTAATTTCATAGAATAAATAATACTAATAGAAATGATCTCCTCTAAGCCACCATGCTGAGTCTCAGCTAGAAAACTCCCTTCTGAAAGTCTAGCCTGCTGCTGCCTTGAAGTAAGGCAATGGGCATTGCTTGGGCAAATTGGCTCCCAGAGAATCAGGTAGCTTCTGTCTCTGTTTAGATGGGAGTGTTGGGGCTTTTGAGAAGAGAGATTGTATCCTACAGGCTCTCTTGGAGCCACATTTACTGTGGGGTGTGTGTGTGTGTGTCTGTGTCTGTGTGTGTGTGTGTGTGTGGTGTGTGTGTGTGTGTGGTGTTGGTGTCGTGTGTGTCTGTGTGTGTGTCTGTGTATGTGTCTGTGTGTGTGTCTATGTGTGTGTCTGTGTGTGTCTGTGTGTGTCTGTGTATCTGTGTGTATCTGTGTGTGTCTGTGTGTGTCTCCTGCAACTAGACACTGCCATTCTTAGTGTATGTTGTATGAGGCCCAACCCGTGAGTTTGGTGATGGCTAGTGACCTCAAGTCCATCACTTCAGGTATGATCCTAAGTGTCACTGCTTTATGACACTGTGTACTGCAAGAAATAAAATTGTCCTTAGCTTCTTCAAAAGATCTGAGTAGCAAAAGAGTCCTTTTTGCAAACAAGCTAGACTCCAGTCTTGGGTTAGAGCCAGTAGAGGAAAGAAAGAAGGAGGAAGCAGAGTCTAGTTATGAGAGCTTCTCTCCCTGTGGTCAGTGAGATAGATGCAAATGGAAAACCTCCATGGCCTTTCTATGGCTACTTAAGGGCAGAGGAAGGATGTGACTGCCAGTCTTACCCAGGTGTGTCTTGTAAAGTAAACAGCCTGACCACCAGAGTCCCTCCTGCATCCCACTCACATGCAGTGTCTTGGCAACTGATGTCTGCAGCCTGTTGAGGACAGTGCCAGGACCCAGCCCCCACAGACTGACCAGCAGATGGTACCCAGCCGGCCCTGAGCTAGGATGGTCTGTCATGCACTAATGTTCTCTCCTCTCCCCTCACAGTGAGCATGCCACGAGCGAGACTGAGTCTGTCAACACTGAAAATGTGGCTGGAGGTGACATCGAGGGCGAAAACTGTGGAGCCAGGCTTGCGTGAGTACCCATGGCAAACTTAGTGCTGAGTTCTTCCTGGGGCATGACCTGGGAAGCTGCTTCGTGGTGTTGAGTGGGATGGCTGTGCACTGCAGTATGCAGAGTCACAATGCTGGTTGCGATCTGTGCCCTGTGTGGAGAGAAAAGAGGCCTGGGGTTAGGTAATGGCCTCATATGTGGTCATGGGCTTTTCAAATTCAATTCTGTCTTCAGCACTTCTGTGGGGGCTGCGAGACTCAGATGCTGAGGCCCTCTCACCCCACCAGTGAAGCACAGAAAGTAGGGGTGCTCTGGTGTATGGTTTTACCCCATCCCCCTTTTTTTCATACAAGCCACTAGGTCAGGGTCCCTGGCATTACATGACTACCCTTTCCATTGTGACAAACATGGCCTCAAAGAAAATCACCAGCTAGAACTACACTGCCAGTCGATCCTGTTGGTCCTGGAGGCTCGACCTGCCCTTCTAATGCGGGGAGCAAGTGCCTGGTGTACCACAGCGGTTCTCAACTTTCCTAACGCTGTGACCCTTTCATACAATTCCTCATGTTGTGTGATTCCCCAGTCATGAAATTATCATTGCTACTTTATAACTTTACTACTGTCAGGGATAGCAATGTAAATATCTGATATACAGGACATCTGATGTGAGGCTCCTTAGGGGTCGCGACCCACAGGTTGAGAACCACTGCCTTAGCAGTAGCTGGTTTTACAGCTAAGCTTTCCTCATCTCCCTGGTTTCCAAGAGTTGGCTTTGACCTGAGACTTAGCTGGATATGAGTCGAGCAGGAGCTGGTATCCGTGGGAGCAGTTCACACATGGATTGTCACAGTCTTGAACCCAGAATCAAGCCATCCGTGTCAATGACCTAAGCAAAGGGGAAAAACTGATTCATTACTAAAATTTGCAAAACTGATTTGATTATAAATGTCACAGAGAACAGAGCCTGCTAGTTTTAAGCCTCACACAGGAAGGCGATGACTGCTTTTCCTATGGCCCTGGGCATGACAACTGTAACCATTTCTTGGCCACCAAAAGGAATTTCAAACAGAAAGCTCAGAGTAGGATTAGCACAAATAAAACGCGTCTCCAAATGCTCCATGGGGAGAGCAGCCCTTTCCCTGTATCATGACTCACTGCTGAGCTGACCCTACCTTCTCACAGCCATAGGTAGCTGCGGGCAAATCTGAGTGCACCTGTGAGCAAGCCGAGAGGGAAGTGAGCAAGGCTGGGGAGCAGAGAGAGCAGCACCACAGTCGGTTCCAGGGTACACAGTGCATGGGGCTGTGGCATCGCTCACTCTGACAGTGGCACCAGGGAGTCTGCACTGCAGATTTCTCAGCAGTATCAAGAAGCAATTATTGTCCAAGTGCTGTTAAAATATGGTGCTAATTACATTTGTAATGGCACCCCCTGCTTTCTTCTTCTTCTTCCTTTTGGAATTGTACAAAATAAACACTTGGGTTTCTAGAAGTGACCCCAGATAGCAATGATCAGGGCAGGTATATACGACTTTTCCAGTCAATAAGTTCTGGGCCTTTCTGTTTGTTAGACATTAGCGATGGAGAGGTCAGAGAAAAGCTCATCAAGGTTATTACAGCGCTTTGGGACATGGCCCAAGGTATAAACCAGGAGGGACTAGGGAGCTGGCATTTGGAACTCACTTAACTACATTTTAGGAGTACATGATGCTGTTGGAAAGCAAACATGATTCTCCCCTGTGGAGGGAAACTGGCGTCCGCTAGTCTATCTGTCACCTGCTAGGAGGACGTGTTCTACTGGCTTTGAGAGTTATCCAGAAATGGCTGCTCTTATTCCTATGCATAGCCAAGTTGATACACATCTACGCTGCATACAAAAGATACAGTGGCTGTTCCAGAATTATAATATACACTTCATCAACTGCTGTCTTTGCCCATCTCCCAACAAGACAGCAACAGCTAAGACTGCCACTATTCCAGTCAATCAACTGACTAAGAAGAGAGGCAGGCTGAGGGCAGGATGAGAGATCCTTGTTTTATAAGCTCTGAGTTAAGAGGCTTGAGGTCAGGATGAGGACTTGCATGTAAGGAGAAGGCCAGGGTAAAGAGGTTGCCTGGGTGGCAGACGAGTATAGCAAAAGGAGCTGCACTGTTATGCAGTGCAGTAACAAGGAAGGAGAGAAAGGAATGACCCACCAAGACTTGGTAAGAGAAACTGATAACAAGTCTGAAACAGATCTGAAGAGGGGTCCAGCCTAGAGCCTAGAGGCACAAGGTAGAGAGCGGGGTGAGGAGATCTGAGGTTTGGGTCTGAGTAGAGGTGGAAACTGGCATTTGAGTCCATTGTTAAGGTCGTAGGACAGTTTGCTCAGAGAGACAGGGATAGAAAGAAGGAGACCAGGACCAAACCTTGGGGAAACTGACACCCAAAATAGGAAGAAGCAAAAGAACAGACCATTATGCTGGGAGATGTAGAAGGAGGATGCCAGGAATGTTCTCTCTTGTGAACCTTCATGGCAGCACACAGCCTATGTTGAGTGGCAGAGATGGTAGCCATCCAATAAAGTAGCACTGACTCCATGAAAGCTAATCATCTAGTGTGAGAGAGGCCCTATAATGTGGGCTAGAGAGATGGCTTAGTGGTTAAGAGCATTGACTGCTCTTCCAGAAGGTCCTGAGTTCAAATCCCAGCAACCACATGGTGGCCTCACAACCATCTGCAATGGATCTGATGCCTCTTCTGGTGTGTCTGAAGATACAGTATACTCATATAAATAAAATAAATAAATCTTAAAAAAAAAATAAAAGAGGCCCTATAAGGTACCCTCCATAGCAGAGAGTCCTCGTTTGGATGCCAGGTTAGGAAAGTTATTTGAGGATCAAAATTTAAGCCATAAACTAAGAATGAGTATAGTAAAAGCCAGGTGCAGCATGAATGTGTGTGAGGGACGGCGGTGGTTCAGCTGGCAGGGCAAGGGCTGCTGGCATCTGCACAATGAGCTTGCTCTTTGTTTTAAGAGCATAAGAAGTTACTGAAGGGTTTTAAGAATGCAGAGTTGTGTGACAGGTGGCTTGGTCAGTCTTGTACTCATGAAGGATTTTGACATTAGGCACAATAGAAAAGAGATGATACAGTAATGAAGTAGCCTGTGGCTGCTCAGGGCTGGGCTGATGGTGCCTAGGGTTGAGTTGCAGTGTGGAGATGGGAACAGTGGGCTGATTGTCCAGTGTATCTTGGAGATCTCTACTCTAAGGGATTTGTGCATATACTGACTCTGGGAGCCAGGCTCAGCAAGGGAAGGGTGGAAATGTACCAATGCAGGGCATCCACCGAAGCACTGAGGCCATGCAAAGGGAAGAGGAAGAGGATAGGTAAAGGAGGGTTGCCATGGAAACAAAGAGAGGGCCTTTACTGCCATCAGGGTGTTCTTCAGGGAAGCCAGTGAAAACCAAGAGGCTAAAGAAGCTGCAGAGGAATTGGGCACAGGAAGTGGAGTTCCTCCGCCCCAGGAAGTGAAAGGGAGCTAACATCAGAAGCTCTGCCCAGGTCTGTGACCTCAGCCAAGCTCCTATCTCCCAAGAAAGGGACAGGGCGGACCACTGGTTCCAGCAGAAGCCAAGGCTGGACACCACCTTCCAAGGCTACTTCAGAGGGCACTACTGCTGACTCGTTGCCATATTAGCTCTGTGTTAGATCCCAAAGAATAAGGCGTTCTACAGCTTGAGAAATCATGTACCAGAAGTTCACATGACAGGAAGGGTTCCTTCCAACTCTGCAGGCCTGTGGTTCTGTAAAGAATGTGAAGTGAGAAGCACACCAGTCAGTGATGGGAATCGCTGTAAGGTACATCATCTTTGGCAGGGTGAGGACGGATATTGTAGAAATGTGAAGGATAGCCTGGAAGACATAGATAGGAAAAGTGGCATCACTGGGTATGAAGCCCTGGACATTCTGGAGACTGACACTGTCACTGTGGACTTGGCATCTTTAAAATATACTTTTGATACTTTTTTTTATAACCGAAAAATACTAAACATCAATTGTGTGAATCTGGGTAGCGAGGTTACCCACAGTGACCCAGCTTAAGGCTGAGGGGCCAATCTATCTTATGTCAAGGTCCACCTGGACATCACAGAGGATCAAGATGAGCACGGGAAGTCATGCTTGTCCTGTGTCTGGGGGGCTTGGAAGAGGCAGGGTAAATGAGAGGATCGAGTAGAGGCCAAGCCCGGGTTCAGGGAAGGAGGTTCAGGCTAGAAACGGAGAGCAACTGGGTTTAGTATCCAATAGCAGGAGTCTTGTTCGGCAGGGACAAGGTCCAGGGTTGTGACCAAGCTGAGGAGTTAGGGAAGCTGACTCAGCAATCTGTCTGACCGTGTTAAAGGCAAGATAGGAACAATTCAGGAAAATACCCTTTCCCACAGCAGGTGGTAAGTGAGCGGTATTTATTACTCAAGAAGGAGAAGCTGGAAGTATAAACAGCTCCCAAGGAGTTCAAATACCTGGCAAATAATGATAAATACAGAGCAAGGACTAAGGGGGAAGATGGGTTGGAAGTTGTCTTTACTTTTGAATGTCAAAATCAGGAAGGAAATCCTTGTTTTTCTGGGCTGGTCCTAAGGTCCAGGTGAGCACCTGGGAATAAGGAGACTCCAGTCCCTCCCAGAGGCTTATTCTGGAGTTCTAATGTTCTGGCTAGTTATTAACCTCCTCTGCTTCCTTACTCTTAACAAATCCATCTGAGATGGGGAGGTAGGGATGGCATTCCACATGACTCTAGTGCTGGATAAAAAACAAGAAACTTCCGAGCAAGCAGCTCATGCCCATTGAGCTTGGATACACTGGAGGCTTCCGCTGTTCTCGGGACTCTGCGGTCTGCACTGATTTCAGATGTCCATAGGAAGCAGACATGCTAAGGTGCTTGGTGCTCTCTGCCTCATTTCTCCACAGTGGAAACAGCTATGCAAACAGAGTCTATCTCTACGGCCAGGAGACAGAGGGCTGTGAACATGTCCTTCTATTTCATGATGTTAAGTCCTGTAGCTGACTGCTCCTGCATACAAGGAGTCAGAGGAATCAAAGCTTGTAATGTTACAGGAAGCTCTGAGGCCAACTCTTCTGGGACCCACTTGAGTGACAACGCTCCTTTGTTATGTGCGCTGCTGAGCTCTGCTGCTGGGCTAAGGGAGGATGCTTATATTAAAGACAGATGAATGTCTTTGGATACAGAGAACCTAAAGTCATGTTCACAGGCTCCTGATAGCAACAAAAAGCCTTCCTCATGTGAAGTATACAGGGTTAGACATCAAGACTTGGAGCCAAGTAGGCAGGAGGCTCATGAGCCATTTCCTTTGGTCTAGAGTGTGCAAGGACAGACACCAAGCAGTGGCCACGTGTGAACAAGGAAGACTATTTGGTCAGCTCTGATCTTTCCTTATCCCACATCCAAGATCCATTTCCTTAAGACAACTTCCCAGTTCCTTGGTTGGGGAAACGGGGTGTCTAAGATCTCACTTTTGCTTATAACTTAATGGGGCCACAAGTAAAGGTGAGACTTGCAGCAGGGAAAGGGTCTGGGAGACCATGAGACTCGCTGCAAGAAAGCCTGGAACCAACCAGGCATTATTAAGGATCCCTGAGCTCAGTATATCCTTGCTACAGAGAGTAACCTGTCTGCCTGTCTCCATTTAGCAGCTAACACACATTTCTTCCCCATTAAACAGTGGCTCTAGATGAAAGATGCTGCCCTGGGCTCAGGTCCCCCTCCCACATACTCAGTTAACTTGTGATTAAACCCTGCAGCCTAGCAGGCAGTCTTAGGGGTGGAAAAAGGTTGTTAGTTAACATTCAGAGCAAGTAGAGGCACTTGGCTCAGCTTCTCCTGGCCCCGGAGATATAATTATCTCATGCACAATGGCTTTGCCACCTGTCACATCTTCGTGGATTTTTTTTTTAATTAAAAAAAATAAAATAATGAGAAGGGTTAATGTTTTCTTGTTCTGACATGGCTTCTTTTTGCCTGACTGGGACAACTGGCTTCAAGCAGTCACCTTCCAACATCCTACAAGGGTCTCTGATCATTGTAATTTCTCATTTGCATTCCATTCTTTGTTTTGTTTTTGTTTTTTTTTTTTTTACTTAAACTTGCTGTGTTTGAGAATTTCATACCTGAGTCCTGTATTTAAATAATTCCCACTCCTTCCCTATCCCCCCCCACTCCTTGTAATTCATGACCTCTTGGTCTTTAGTTATTTATATAATTATAAATATATAACGCACTGAGTCCATCTAGTGTTGCTCATGTGTAATGTGTTTAGGGCTGACCACCTGGTGTCAGGTGATGGGGACCTCGTCCCTGGAGAATATGGATTTGCCCTCTCTTGGCTGCTGGTAGCGCATCACCTAGGAAGGTGGTCATTGGTGTGTCAGCTGCGCATTAGCAGGTCTTGGTCATGGCCATTTGAGAGTCTCATTTCAACATGCTATTCGACCTGTATTCACCTTTCTCCTAACTTCAAAGTTTAGCGGGCATGTGCCTTCAAATGTTTGGGTTCCTTTCTCAAAGTATTTTATCATAATTGCTTATATTCTCCTCTCCTTTCTCTTTCTTCTTTCTTCTCTATCTCCTTCCCTCCCTTTTCCATGCTTCTCATTAATAAGCCTCTCACTTGCCCTCTTCCCCCCACTACCCTGTGTAGCTCTCCCGGAATCTGTCCTAGATGAACTGGACAGTCTCAAAAGCTTCCCGAAGGTGCTACCTTTCAGGACCGTTACCGTGCAACAGTTCTTCAAGGCAGCTGTCATTGGGACACCCTTCCTGTGCTTCTGCCCAGAGTCACCCATAGACCCCCAGGGCTGCACCCAACTTCAGCATGCACCATGTCCCTTTAGAGGCTATTTTCCCATTCTGGTGAACAGCTCTGAGCCAGGGAAGCGATGGCCTTTCCATTTCCCACTGGCTCCTGTGGTTTGCATGTGCCTTGTAATCCAGCTCTAGGAAAGACCCTGGCAGACTGCAGTGAGGTCAGCACTTTGAGCTTCTGGTGGAGGGATCCCCCTGTCTGCAGGAGAGGTTGTCCATCTGCCATGGCTTTTCTCAAGGGCTATTATTCTTAGCTCTTTATAGAGTTTGTGGGCAGATACGAACCTCTCAGGATTTGTGTGCTCCCCTCTCCAGTGAGGATCACCCACACTTAGAAGGTACTAGATGTGTAGATGTCAGCCGGGCCACCCACATTTAAATGTGGCTAAATACACAGAGTGTTCTCAATACAGCATTATAACTTACCCCACAGATCCTTCCAGTGCCCACATGTAACCCTAGGGAACACCAAATTCCCCTGGGATAGCTGACCACTCATTGTGGGGAAGAAAATGAGTTCATTGTCTTTGCTAATATTTCCTTTTGCTCTTTCAGCCACCGGATCTCCAAATCCAAGTTCAGGTGAGTGAGATGCAAGCCACTCCTCTTCCCTTCTGCCCTCCCAGCTCACTCTCCAGCTACTATGTCAGATGACCAAGGTAACTCCTACTAGCTTGGGTCTTCCAGGGGATATAACTGCTTCATTTTGTATGGGGGTTCATGGTTTGGTCCAGGGAACTAATTCAAGGATTGAGACTTGGCTTCTCTTTGGTAGGCTCTGAGAGGTTACAATAAATGTGTCTCCCTCCTGTATAAGATAAAGTCAGTTAAAATAAATGTGAGACGGTTTGTTATTACTTGGCAAACTTCACAACTTTGAGGATTACAGACAGAATGTAGATTCTGTTGGTGCATTGAGCTGGTGTCAGAAGCTTCCAGAATACCCCACCCTGTGACCTGCCTTTGGCTTTACCTTCTGTACTTCTGCACAGACACTTTCTTCCCACTGCTTGCAGCTCCTTGCAGGTTCCCAAATGTTCTCTCCCCTCTTGCACAGTAAGACTTTTTGCAGAGATTTTCCACCACCTAAATCACCATCTATGTCTACCTGGAAAAGTCAGAGTAGTCAGCTAAAGGTTGCAGCATCTGTGGCTCCCTCAGCACACTCCCAGGGAGACTAAATGGTCCTCTCATCCTCCATTCCCACATGCTTTCTCATGCCCTTGTCCTAGCACTTAGCATACTCTAGCTATTGACTCAAAGGTCTGTTGCCCTGTTGAACTTTGTCTGCACACTAGTGTCTGCTCATTGCCTACCTAGCTACCCCACGGTTAAGTCCTCAAGGCTCCTGAGTGCTTAACCAGTTGTATCTGTAGGTTAGGAATGCAAATTTAATTCTACAAATCTTAGACACACCCAAAAATTTTGGTCATTTATTTTCCTTAACGTAGTCTTGCCTCCCTAGACTCATCTCATATGTAGTGGGAGTATAGGTAATACCAAACTACCTCAGTGAAATGTTTACCAATATTTTTAAAGCAATTCTTGGAGGTCACATGTGCAATCACTCAGAGTTCCATCTCCCATAGCTCCTGTCTAAGGTGGATCTGGATGCCCAGGGGGAGGAGGGCCACAATCCCAGAATCAGGGCTTAGTGAGCAAGGTCTTGGAGTTCTCAAAATCCTCTTGCCTCTTGCTATCTCTGATACATGGGCTAGTATGTCATATGGAAGGTCTATCTGGTTTAGACATTCCCTACTACGGGCTATGTCACGTGCCCAGCCCTGCACCCCTCCAGCCTTTGAAATCTCCACTTCTGTTATTTGACTTCCAAGCTCTGTGATCCACCCATTTCCCCACACTTGATGATGTTCATGTCTCTCATAGTCCATAAATGAGCTCTGGGAACCGGGAGCCCCAAAGCATATCCTTTCGCTAGCTGCATCCAGCTCTCTGTGAACCAGCCAGATAATGATGAATTACTGACATTCCTGGCAGGACCTTTCCACAAGCCCTAACTACTTTGGCCCCTTCCCTATGACATCCAGGTGTTTCTAAGCAAGTCCCTCTGACCTCATGACACTAAGTGAGGACTCCAGTATTTGACACTGCTCTAATTTGACACACATTTTTTTCTCCCATGTTCTACTGGGACTAGAAAGTGCAGGCTTCCTTCCCCCTATTATTCTTTCAAAGCAAGGTCTCCTTAGTGGAAAAATCCAGGGTCAGATCTACCAGTGCTGGCTTCATTATATGAAAGAGAACTCTCTAGAATCTTCTCTAGATGTTTCCTCATCATCTCCTGCATGTGGAGAAGTAGCTGGTGCATAATAAGGATTTAATGTTATAGATGTATAGATGGATGGGTGGATGGATGGGTAGATGGATGTATGGATGGATGGGTGGATGGATATGTGGATGGATGGGTGGATGGATGAGTGGATGGATGAGTGGATGAATGTGTGGATGGATGTGTAGATGGATATGTGGATGGATGGTGGATGGATAGGTGGATGGATGTGTGGATGGATGTGTGGATGGATGGGTGGATGGATGTGTAGATGAATGTGTGGATGGATGGGTGGATGGATGGGTGGATAGATGGGTGGATGGATGGGTGGATAGATGGGTGGATGGATGTGTAGATGGATGTGTGAATGGATGGGTGGATGGATAGGTGGATGGATGGGTGGATGAATAGGTGGATGGATGTGTGGATGGATGGGTGGATGGATGGGTGGATGGATAGGTGGATGGATGGGTGGATGGATGGGTGGATGGATGGGTGGATAGATGGGTGGATGGATGGGTGGATGGATGAGTGGATGGATGTGTGGATGAATGTGTGGATGGATGGGTGGATGAATAGGTGGATGGATGTGTGGATGGATGGGTGGATGGATGGGTGGATGGATAGGTGGATGGATGGGTGGATGGATGGATGGATAGATGGGTGGATGGATGGGTGGATGGATGGGTGGATGGATGAGTGGATGGATGTGTGGATGAATGTGTGGATGGATGGGTGGATGGATGGGTGGATTGGATATGTGGATGGATGTGTAGATGGATGGGTGGTAGATGGATCACCTGGTCTTGGTAAGACAATAGATTTGATAGACATTCAAACATAATGTCATATTTGACAGGTATATATTACTCTGAACAGTTCCACAGCCCCCACATAGTAATAGTAAAGAGATTAAAAATTGCAGTAAAAATATTTCCTAAATGCTATTCTTGCTACATGCAAATGAAGGAACCATAGATAAATGAATGGATAAACATAATCTGGAGAATTGTGGAGACGCTCTCCTACTTGGTGGACACTCCTGAGCTTTCAGGAGACTCTAAAACCTTCCATTTGAATTGGGTAAATCTATAGCGTCAGGTATGTCCTTGAAAATTATAAACTTTTGATCCTTGGGCGATCATCCACTCTGCATCTCTCAGCCATGGGGCTCTAATTGCTTACTTTGGCGAAGAGGGTGCCTCTCTCTTTCTGCTCTTCCAATTCAAGAGATGCACAGAAATGACCTTGTATTCACAAATGGCTTCTTTTCAGTTGGCTGGCACACTCATTAAAGATACCTATAGACAAGCCTGAGGTATAGACTCTGGGCTTAGAGAAGTGCAGAGTCACAGCTCATGAATAGCCTCAGCTCTCCTGCAGATCAGATCCTGGCTGGTGTACTGAACCTGTTTCTGTGCATGTTTGAAAATTATTCTAATGGCCATGTCAAAGAAGTACAAAGGAACAGCAGGAAATGAAACAGTGTAGTGAAAACACTGTAATTTCAACATGACTTAATGTAACATGTTTTAGTGAGATAGCTTGTGTTCTTTTTGCCTAGGACTTTGTAACTTCGATGTACGTTTACTGTATGTTGTGGTTTGGATTGGCCACATGTTGCTAGAAGCTGCCACTCAGACAAGGGGACCCCAGAAGTTCACAAGCAGCTGGCTAACCTCGATCATTCAGTGTACTGATGGAAACTGATTATAAAATAGCTAAGGCTGGTAATGGATTAAAAATGCCAGGAAAGTTATCAACATTTCCCAAGTAGTTCTCTCAGTTGGGGAAACAATTTAATAATGACAGTAATAGAATTTGAGCTTCAAATTGGCCTATTTTAGGTGCAAGACTGCATGATACAAAGCCATAGTTAACTTTGAAAGAATAGTTGAACAGAGCTTGCCAGGGACAGGGGGATATGAGAAAAAAAATAGATGATCCTTAGGTATTTTGATAATTCAAACTTTCATGTAAAGGAAAAATAAAGAACTGGCCACATTCAAGGCTCACTCTGCAGCAGTGATCAGAGACCTGTTGGGGTTTTTCTGAGCAAATGATGCAGAATTTGGAGCAAACATTACGGGGTTCTAAAATGTGAGGACTGTCAAACCTAGTCCCTCAGCAAGAGCTGCTTCACACCTCACTGCATCTCTACTCTGCCATAAACAACGAGGTGCAAACAAAGCCCAAGTGTCCCCCAATCTCTAAAGGCCCATTTTCAGGATACTTACTCATAAAAAAATAATTTGGTGACCTTTTTTTCCCTCTGCCATTTGTTCCTGGTTCTGTTGAAGATGGAAATTTAACTCCAGCTACTAGACAACCTGCTCTGTCCACTGTCTTCACAGCTCGGGCCTGTCAGCATTTGCATACTAAGGAAACCAGTTAAGGAACATTCTCCTTTCCCAGTGCCGCCCTTCTTCCTGAGACTGGAGGTTTTTAAACCTTGCCTTTTTCAGGGAGTTAGACCTGGGGCGTGTCTCTGTGGCTCACACACCTGTGTGTAATACTATGGGTCTGTAACAAAGACATGGGCCCTGCCTCTTGCGCGTCTCATTATTTTATTGAAGAGTCAGGAGCCATACATTAAAGGTTAACTGATGGTACCAGGCAATGGAAGCCCTCTGGATACCTCCATGGCTGTCTAAGATGTGATGTAGGGACACTATTGCAGAGTCCCCCAGCATGAAGCATGTGCACCTTCTGCTCTGTGCCCTGACTGGGCCTTGTGCTGACAAGGACTGTGTCTATTAACTGCTGACATATTACCTTGTCCACAGTAGATATTAACTAAGTGTTTCTTGACTGCATAAACAAAATGTGTAATGTAGACAGGCTCTGAAGGGATGCCAGGGCTAGAAGTCCACTGCAGAGAAGCTGGAGTTTGGGTTGAGCCCAGAAAATGGGCAGGAGCTAGGAAGATGGAAGCCTTTAGAGTTGGGAGGTATTCTGTTTTGCTAAAAAGGCTGCAAAGCCCCGTGCTAGGAGTAAGGGGTGAAGATAAAATGAGCCAAGGGAGAGGGAGCAGAGAACAGTGGTACAGACAATTAAATACAGTTGACACTTTCACTTCCATCCCCACCCCCTCCCCCTCCCCCGCCCCCTCTCCAGTTTCTGTATTTCTAGAGTAAATGACTTCCGGCTAATGCAAAGAGAACATGGATTGCAGGCAAATTCCTCCTCCCTGTTTTATCACGTAATTTCTATATCCTCTGTGCATATGTAAACATACAAAATAAATTTACACATTCTAATAAACTATTACATTTATTATATAGTAGGAAGTGTTGCCAGGGAACCAGCTGTCAAGCAAAACTATATTTGAAGAGTAGGAGATGTACAATTATCCTTAAATACTTTCCCTGGATAGTAATTACTCCCATCCCCGCCACAACCCAAATCCATGTGACTCTCCAGAATGGCTCTGTGCAGGAGCAGCCACGTTTTACAGAGCCGGCAGAAAGCAGTTCTAGACCGGTGTGATGGGCCGGACTTTACAACAACCATGTCCACAACTTCTAAATGGGAGAGAAATGGCCTTGGTCAGATTCTCGGCATTAAACTGTGTCCAAGTCAGTTTCTATCTATATAGGTAAAAGCAACCTTGATTGCTATGTAGTCTGCATGGCAATTATCAGTGGTCTCTACAGTATAGGATTGCGTCTATTTTAAAACATATCTTTGCAACTAACATGTTTTTATTCTCCTATAATATTAATAGTTATAACCATAGGAAGAAGTAGAGGTGTGTGCTGATAACACGGGACTATGTGGTCTCAAGTTCTGGCAAACACAAGAGATCACCTCTCACTATGGCTACCCAGGACTCTGTTCTAGCCTCTTGTCCCTCCATGTGTTCCCATATTCTCACACTTGCATGGGGCATGGTTAGATGTTTCAAGCACCCTGGAGGGCACTTGCAGACTAATGTCTGACTGCACAGTATCTCTTCTGTGCATAGGGAATTCTCTACAAAGCATCAGCTAAGCTAAGTGTCCCCTGCAAAGCTGGGGCATCCAGTGGAGGAGGTATTGGGCCAGAACAAGGAGATGAATCTATCTGACCTAAACCCAAGTCCCCTGGTAGTTCTCAGGAAAGGATTCAAGTTCCTAGATTTCCCCTGGCTCTTCCATCCTTACTATAGAATTCAGTTAAGTCTTGGTAACAGGGTTTTCCCATGGAACAACAGGGAGAAAAATGATAGTGTTAGAGTCATAGGTGAAACCAAGCTATCCCAAAAGGCAATGGGTACGTGGAGAGAACCATCCAGAGAGTTCTAGCTCTCTGAGACCACAAAATACAATCTACCCATGGCACAGAGCTGATGATGTAAAAAAGGACTCCCTTTAGGAGTAAGGAACTGAGTTTGGGGACCAAATATTTAACATATCCTAGCAGTCCTATGCCTCACATCTGGCATGCTTACACACGGAACTATATGACCTGAAGGCCAGTTTTGGTTTTTCAACTGCTGTACCTCCAATACAACTCTACAGAGAAATGACAATATGCTTCTATGATTATCTCTGGCCAGAAGACTGCGGATCTGGACTCATGACAGACTTACTCAGAATGACGGACTGTAGTTCAATTTTATTGCTCTAAAATAAGAGGTTGATCTTTGTATCCTGGCCCAGAACCACACACACACACACACACACACACACACACACACACATACACACACCTGAGAATTTTATTTGAGTATTTCTTATTATTTATATTGAATCATGCTCTGATATTTTCAATGTGATCCTTTTCTCAGTGCCAATCATGGTCTATCAGACAGTGTTCCACTTATGGACTGTGA
The DNA here is from genome assembly GCA_021653895.1 of Mastomys natalensis. Classification (NCBI taxonomy): domain Eukaryota; kingdom Metazoa; phylum Chordata; class Mammalia; order Rodentia; family Muridae; genus Mastomys; species Mastomys natalensis. The sequence continues at coordinate 838,442 of JAJTUV010000569.1, forward strand.
AATGAGGTTCACAGGTCTCTGCCGCTGCAAGGAGGTCTTACCTGCTTGCTTAGAGGCCTACATAGAAAGGGACAAATAAAAATGATCACATGTCAAGTGCAGATACCTGCAATTGTCTCACCAAGGTTCTGCCTCTCTTGCTCCGGCCTGCTTTCCCACCTGAGCAGGGACTCTGCATGCCTGGTGATCTTTCTGCATACATGCCCAGCCACCACCCTGAGCCATGTTCTAAGCCAAATACCCTGCCCTTCTTAACAGCTCTCCTCCTTTCCCAGAACACCCATCTCCAGCTTTTGGTTGGCAAAGGATACCTCCATTCCCAAACTAGAAGACAGCCATTTTGGTGCCCTGCCCCCTTTGTACTTTTCTCTGTTTTGAATTCCAGTCTTCCTTTGATTTTGCTGCCACACCTGCTGTGTCCTTGGTGTCCTTTGTACCACTGATAAAGTTTTCTTACATTATCCCTAATCCAGACAGCTAGAGCTGCCTTCTTTGTTCCTTCCTGATCTAGAAGCTCACCATGTGTATGCATCCGTTGCTGTCTGGCTTTCTGAAATCAAATCTGATTGTGGGGTTCTTCCTGTGGTGGGTCTTGGCCTGGTGCTCTGTGGTCCAACTCTCCACACTCCTCCACTGCATTCCAGGCAGCTGGTAAATATGTCATCCTCTGAGTCCCCAGCATAGAACAGTGAAGCCCTCTCTCCTAGAGTTATAAAATGGGAGTGTTTCCTTGAATCATCCAGCTCAATGGTTCTCAACCATAATTACACATTAGAACTAGCTGGGGAATTTAGAAAGTACCAGTGCTATCTTTTGGGTATTTGGATATACCCAGCACCCAGTTCATCAGTTGTAAATCAGATTGATCTGGCAATGAGATGAGGTACCAACTGAGAGGTGGCTGACTGGCGGTTAAAGCTTTCCTGGGTAGTGCTATGCATAGCCACACTTGAAAACCATTGACAGAGTCCTTGACCAAGAGTGCTGGAGAATGCTATGTGACTACAGCGGAGCTTTAGGAGTTCTGTGTACGCATGGGATGGAGGAGGGGGACTGTCGCCATTGTTCTAAACAGAAAATCTAACTGTTTGTTGAAATCTCAGAAGATACTACCACCACACGAGTGTAAAGAATCTCTGATGCAAATCAACCTCTTCTTCTGCTTGGTGTGGCCATAAGGATCCAGTGGGAGGGGCTGGGATAGGGAGGGCACCACCTTGTCTCTGCCTCTCTGGGATACTGGACAGGTTCCTCAACCCCAGTGGCCTTTAGTTTCCTCCTCAATATCAGGTAACACATGCTTGGCAGAGATACTTAAGGACTTTTGGAGAAGCCCTGAGATGTTCCTAAAATATCTACAAGGCCCACGGAAGACTTTATTCATAGTAACCACTTACTAGTTCTGTCGCTGCCGCTAGAACAGTGACTAATTCCTCCCGATACTTGCCACACTATCTCTGATAATGCATTTAAAATATGCTTAAGATCGTTGAAAACTCCTTTTTCTTTCAGTACTAGAGATTAAGACCAAGGTTTATACGTGCCTGGCTTTACTGCTGAATTGTATTCCCAGCTGAGAAAATAAAAGCCATCTCATTTGTTGGGCAACTTCAATGTCTTGCCAATGGCTTGTATGTCATGTTATCTATGTTCACAAGAATCTTGTGAAGTTAGCCTTACTCTGTTTCTGACTGAAGCTTAGAGCTGGAGGATGGATATACACAAGACCACATAGATAACTACACAGTGGAGCCCAATTAGCTTGGTAGAGATCTGATCACTCCACCATTGGGTTGTGGATATAGTAAGGCCAGGCCAGTAACAGGTGGGATGTCACCTGGTATGCTTTGGGATAGCAGAAGTTTCGATCTCCCTGCCAACCTGTCTTTCCCTCCTTGGCCTTTTCCAGCCGCTACTGGCGCAGGTGGAATAGATTCTGCAGAAGAAAGTGCCGCGCAGCTGTTAAATCCAACATCTTCTACTGGCTCGTGATCTTCCTGGTGTTCCTCAACACGCTCACCATTGCCTCCGAACATTACAACCAGCCTCACTGGCTCACAGAAGTGCAGGGTGAGCAGCCCCTGACTTTGTCCTAGTCACTCTTGCTAACTCTGCTCTGGGTCCTGGGAAGGGAGTAACAGCTGCTGGGAGGTTGACAGGAAAGCAGCCAACCGGGGCTTTTTGGCCAGTGCCATGCTGCAAAGTCCAAGGGCCTGGAAACTTGCAAGTCCCACATTAAAATTCAGGCCCTTCTTATCAACAGATGTGGCCCTTCAAGCACTTGATGTGCCTCTCACCATCCCCACCACAGTCATCACTGAGTCCCAATAGCAGGACAGGAGCGGTTGCTTATCTGGCTGTTTCAGACCCTCAACAGCCAACTTCCCTGAAGCAATTTTCAATTCCTCTGGCCCTTCTATAGCTCTAGGTAGCTCTACCCAGGTCATAGGAAGATAAAGACAAGAATCAAACAGAGCCTGGACAGTTACCCCAGGGGCCACCTAAGCCCCTTGTCCTGCCTGGACCCCTATGAAGATACACACAACCCATGTCTAAGCATCTCATCTGGGATTGAGGCAGATATAGCTCCAGTCATGGGGATCCTGGGAGGAGGCAGCCTTGTGGTAACAAGATACAGCGCAGATAGCCTGGTCCCAACTTTGGCTATTGGCTTGGATGGGTCACTGACCCCTCTGAATCTTCTGTCTCATCTCTAAAGGCTTGAGTTTAATAAAAAACAGTAGGAAGCCTCTTGAATTCCTACGGGGATTAAGGAGAGCAACATATGCTAAACATCTGATGTGCAGTAGATACTTAGCATATGCCTCTGAAGATGGAAATTGGACCTGATTGTTCTCCCAGAAGTAGCTGGGAGAGGTCTCATGGGAAGGAGGGGAAGGGGTGGGTAGAAAGAAGGGATTAAGGGAGGAAGAAATGGGTCTTTTTCTCAAGCTATGACAGTGACTGATTTTTTTTCTCCCCTTTCTCTTCGATCTTCATTCCTGGCTTGAATCTCACCCCTCTTCTACACCTGTCAGACACGGCCAATAAGGCCCTCCTGGCCCTTTTCACTGCAGAAATGCTCCTGAAGATGTACAGCCTGGGTCTTCAGGCCTATTTTGTATCTCTCTTCAACCGTTTTGACTGTTTCATTGTGTGTGGGGGCATCCTGGAGACCATCCTGGTGGAGACGAAGATCATGTCTCCCCTGGGCATCTCTGTGCTGAGATGCGTACGGTTGCTCAGGATCTTCAAGATCACCAGGTATGTGACTCCTCTTCTCCCTTCGGGTGTGAGACTCAGGAGAAGTCTTCTGGAAGGCCAGAGAGGGTGAGGCTGGATGAGGGAAGAGCTGCAATTTCTGGAATGGTCTAGCCTCTGTATACAACAAGCAGAGTTGTGGTTCATTTTGGAGGTGTGACACTCAGAAATGCCCTTGGCTGTGAATTGCTATCACTCAACTTGGTTGCATTTATTCTACTGGATTACTAGAGAGTCCGAAGAATAGCCAGCCCGGTGGTTTTAGGAAAGCATTGGAATTAAGTCTCCTCCTCTCCTTGGCTTGACCAGCATTGATGTTGATTCAAATGTAGTGTCATGAGATGGCTTTTGGACACTGTGGTATTATCGATTCTAGACCAGAAGAAAAGAGCTTAGTCGGCTTTATTGTTCCCCCAAATTGTAGACAGGCCCATTGTTAGAGATGCTATTCAAAACTAAATAGAGAAACAAAATATCAAGGACCAGGGAGGACACTAAAACTGGGACTCTGGCACTCTTGATGTGTCCTTGCTACTTTTCTCAATCCTGTGACCAAACATCTGGCAGGAGCAGCTTAGCAAAGGAAGGCTTTGTTTGGCTCAGAGTCCATCCAGGTGGAAGGACGTGGTGTCCAGAGTGCCGGTTAAAACAGTACATCTGCAGGACGCATAGGGAAATGAGCTGCCGTCCGCTCAGCTTCTCCTTTGTATTCCCTGTGTCACTGCAGTGTGTAAATGGTGCTGCTCACATTCCAGATCGGTCTTCCTGCTCATTTAAACCGCTCTGCAAAAAGCCTCAGAGATACGCCCAGAGGTTTGCACCCTATGTGATTCTACATTTCCCCAAGTTAACAGTCAAGATGAACCGCGTTGCTGTAGAAATGTGCGGTGAATGGGAACAGCAGCTGTGAAGAACAGCTACTGTTTGTCAGTTAACCAGGAACAGGAGCACCGAGTGACCCAGGAACTTTGCTTATGGGTATTTACACCCACAGCACTGCAAAATGATGCTTGTGCACTCACATTTATAATGACATTATTTATGAGCCAGAAAGCAGGAGCACCCCAAGTGAGTGGATGGAACAAAGGTAGTGTCTACATCCAACAGAACAGCACTAAGCTTTAAAAAGCAAGTTTTTATATGTGATACCACGTGGATAAACTTTAGGAACATTGGGTTGAGTAAAATAAGTCATTCACAAAAAACAAACAGACAAACAAACAAAATGCTGTTCGTTATACTTATTTGATGTTCTTAGTCATAGCATTGGAATCTGAGGCAGAAGGCATGATGGAGGCTTAAGAGGGGAGAAGAGGGAGGAATGGAGTTACTGTTAAAGATCAGGGCTTTAGGTTTATAGGATGTAAAGAAACATAGAAATAGATGCTACACACTACTAATATATTTAATGTTCTTGAACTGTAAGCTTAAAAGTGGGTGAGATGGAGAATTTGTATGTGTTTTCACACAATTAAAAAACTAGGGAAAACTGGGCTGCTGAGATGGCTAAGGGGCAAAGGAGCTTGCCACCAAGTCTGGTAACCTGAGTTCAATCCCCGAGACCCACGTGGCAGAAGGACAGACCTGAGGTCTCTCACTTCCCCTTCTCCACCCCTTGCTGGTAACTTCCGGTCTTGTTCTCTGTCTTTGAGGTGATCAGTATTTTAGCCTTCACATTCTTCTAGGCCTGGCTTAATGTAATATCCTCCAGCTCCCCCCACAACACTGCAAGACAGAATTCTATTCTTTCTTGCTACGACCATTGCTTATAATAAAAGAATGAAATTGACTGGGAAAATATCTGAGGGCCTCCCAACCCCATGAGCATCATTTATAAAAGTCTTTTAGACACCAGTCTGGTTTTCAGTGCAATACATGTTGTATAAAGTAGGCCGTGGTTGACTTACAGCACCGTGCTTAGGGCCTACTGGAGGGCGTCTTCCAGCCCTTCTCCAGATAGAAGTCCCAGATTCCGTAGGAGTCTGAACTCCAGGCAGCCTTCGGAAATAGGAACATTCAACCTGTCACTTGGATTGCGTTAGGAAACAAGGATGGAGACTGGTGCCTCTAGGTCAAGGACAAATGTGTCACAACTCATACAGGGTGTTCCTCTGCATGAGTCACCAGGCCCTAGGAGGCATCCTAGCTGTCACTGTTGTCGCAGTTCTCTGGACAGCCGTCTGAATGGACAATGCCATTGAGACTCCAGTGAGACCCACTTGCATATAAGTTCAGTGCTGGTGACCAGAGGTCTCGGTTTTCAGTCCAGTGTGTGTTAGCATTGTTGTTAGGAGAGGACAGTTGTGGTCGTGAGACTCCGACCATGCATCAGGGACTCTGGCCATTTTGAGAGGCAGAGCTCTTAGTGAGCACCCTGAGAATTCTAACAGTTCAAGAACCACGACCACTGCTCACACTGCACTGTTAAAAAGCGAAAACCAACAACAAAGCTTTCTTCAATGTATGACTAGTGGCAAGACATTGTTAGACATTCTCCAAGAGATCTGAGAAGTAATGTACTTGCTTGATGGGAGGACCACACACAGGTGCTCCATCTCCATGCCCACACCCTACCATACATTTCCAATGTAAGGTTGGATGGAGATGGGTGTACAGGAAGCAGGTATCTCTCCAGTAGTTGGTACTCTGCACAAATAGCCTGTCTTTCTTTAGCTTACCACTGTTCACTCTTTATTTGAATGTATACATTTCCAGATGGCTTGAGACTTGTAAACGTAACCTCCTGTTAGACAATGGAACTGTTCTGCTTGGGGGCTTTTTGAGGCCTGAAAGTACTCTTCGTTCTTCTTGCAACGGGGCCTATGGGATGCCCTCTGGTCAAGCCAAATTTTAAACAGTCGTTTCTTGTCGGTATGTTCACAATAAGAATACACAAAACAGTTAAAAGAGAATCAATAGACAATCACGCCAAGATGTTATAACAATATCTAGCAGTGATTCCTTTTCCAAACGAAGCTGTAAAGACAAAACCCAGATCTCAAATGTGGAATGTGTCAAATTTATTTAAGAGACAGTGAAAACTTGAAAGTTAAAAATAGTGTTTATCAGACCCAGGAAAAGCAAATAAACTCAGCAGTCATGTAACAAGAGAAAGCATAAAAACAATCCTTTAGGTCCTATCTCAGGACTCAGACAATAAGACAGCCTAGCCCATCAGCTCTGTAGCTCACTGTGGCCCAGAGGATCTTCTGAGAGATGTTCTGCCTTTTGCTGCCACCAGTGGGATGGTTTCTAAGCAGGCAAGCTAGCACCATGTTCCTAAGCAGTGCTACCTTGAGAAAATGACTTAACTCTCTTTACCTCAGTCATCTCATCTGTAAAATGGATCATCTTCTCATCCTCTCCAGTAATTGTGAGACTGAGTTGCTCTGAGGGTTAGCGTGGGGCTACCATATCTAACACACGGTGTATCTTAGGGCATGTTAGCATCTAATATTATTAGTGTTTCTACTGCGTTTGTTATGAACCGAAATACCCTTGTAGTATCCTGCTCCTCCCCTGCAGCTGCCTCCCACATTCTCAAATGCACCATTAGACTGACTTGGAAAGACATATTCACCCTAAATCATGACCACATATGACAGTGCTTCTCAACCTGAGGGTTGCAACCCCACTGGCAAACCTCTATCTCTAAAAAAAAAATATTTAAATTACAATCCATGGCAGTAGTAAAATTACCATTGAGAAGTAGCAATGAAAATCATTTTTGTTTGGGGTCACACAACATGAGGAACTGTATTAAAGGGTCGCAGCATTAGGAAGGTTGAGAACCACTAACATAAGGGCTGCCCAAAGCCCTATGTGAGTCCCACTTAGGAATCTTCCATGATATAAAGATCTCCAGGTCCATGCCCAGAGTCTGGCCCCACCTTCAACCTCCCGACTTTCTTTACTTCCTTCTAAAGGCCTCTGCTCAGAAGCCCATGGAGCCTCCCACCTCCTTCAAGGCCACTAGTAAACAGGAATATGGTATTTGTGAAGTTCCCAGGCAAGAGTCTATGGAGAAGATGCTCAGACCCAAGAGCTACATACTGTCTTTTGCAGGAAGGAAGTTACTCCCTGGAGTAGTAACTGTCACCTAGAGGAGCGTAAGAAGATGCATAAAGATTATTTGAATATGCCTCCACAAGTTCATGATTTAGGGGCGGCTAGGTAATGCTGAGCAATCTGCACAGAAGCTCCAGAGCACCTTCTAAAGCATCTCAGATCAGACCAGCAGCTTGGCATCTTGATTCCATGGAGAGGACAGAGGATGTACTGCAGGAATTGTGCTTCGCCAACTGTCGCCATGACCAAGACAATCTAGAATTTTCACTTTTCAATGACCAAATACACTTTATACTCTGTCATATAAGGACTTCTAGAATCTGCCACATCCTCAAGGAACAGGCTCACGATTACCGCAGTTTTGGTCCAAGGATTCCCACTGCTGGGGTCCTAGGACGCCCACTGCTGGGGTCCCAGTGGCAGATCCAGGGAGAGGAAAGAGAGCGGTTGTGTTTTATTCAGTGCGTGTATTCTGGCCCCCACAATGCCGTATTGGATTCTCATTCCTTCCTCTTCTGGTCTCCCTACCACAAGGCACAATCATACACAAATTTACTGTGTGAAATTCTACTTATAAACCCTCTCCTAGCAATAGGTAACTTTCCACCAAGACCAAGAGAATGTTTCCACATCTTAGAATGTTCTGGAAAGGTACTTGTAGCGGTGATACCCTCTGGAACAGAGGAGTAGGGTGGAGCACTGCAAAGCAACCTCAGCAGCTCGTCCTGTTGTTTCCAATATTGTTTATTCATAGCAAGCTCAGGGGCTGTTCAACACCACAGTGAAGGTAAAGGGCTGTCCTGAGCTCTTTGGAGCAAAAGATTTCTGAGCTGAAAGGTTCTGATCATTATAGAAGTCTCAGATCATTATAGAAGAGGAAAGAGAACTCTACAGAGCCCCAAATCTCAAAACAGATGTGCAGAGGGAAACAAGGGGGTGTCAGAGTGTCCCGGAACTGTGGGTTGTGATTCAACCCAGGAGGCCGAGGGAAAAGGTAATGGAAGGTCAAGGAGTGACAAAACTGAAGAAGGCTAGCAAGGCAGAAAGGCGAGATGAAGGGAGGGTTTAGGTAGAAGGGAACTCAACCAGGTCAGACAACCTCAGGTGTACCACAGTTGAGGAGCAAACAGTGAGCCAGGGTGGGGCGTTAGGAACAGGTAGGCCACACACATTGGAGAGAATGGTGTAGCAGGAGAGACACAGATGATGGCCGGTGATGGTGCAGAGCCTGGAGGTCCCAGCTGTGCTGTGTGTGGACTCTGTCTGGACCATTGTTCTGACCTCAGATGTTTAGGTCTCCCAGGTTTTTTATGAGGCCAGCAGCTGGAGACCTAAGGACTCTTCTCCAAAGCTCTCTTTGTTGGTGTGTGAGTCTGTAGTTCATGGTTTTGGTCAGTTAGAATAACAGCTGTGTGTCATTAAACCTTCTGGCTTGCCACCACCTAGCTTCCTGAAAGGGACAGTGGTTCTTGGGAGGAGGTTGGAGTCCTGTGCTCAGCAGTAATAGCCTCGAGACACTGATCAAGAGGAGTTGCAGGGCTGAGGCCAGTCACCCTGTATCGCCAAAGCTGCTGACTGAATATCCACAGATCTCACCATGGTGAACCCCCTACCCTGTGCCACACTGTCAGCCGTGGCCTGCTGGCCTCAGACAGCAGCATCCCTCACATCAGACCCACATTTTTTTTAAATCACATTTTAATGTTATTTTAATGTAACATTTTATTAATTCTTTGAGAATTTCTTACATAATCAAATGCATTTGGATTGTAATTACCTCATACCATCTTTGGGGAGAGAACTGGGTAGGCCATTGGTGGAAACCAGGACCTGCTCAGCAGAGCATCTGGGAACGGGAGGTGAAGCAAGACTCATATGACTGAAGTAAAAGAGGAGGGAAGAGACTAGGAGCCAGGCCAGAGGTCATGAGGGCTCAGGCTTTTCCACCAGGAAGGAGCCACCATGGGGGCTGGATGCATCTCCCACTGTAAGAGGACTCTTGGCTACTCCCATGTGGAGAATTGCCATGGGGAACCTGAGTTAAAGCAGAGCAAATAGGTAGGAGGCTGTCCCAGAAAACCTTGTGAGAGCCTGTGGCTAAGCCTAGGTGACGGAGGCAGTGGAAGGTGGCCAAAGTCAAGATTTGCTTTGAAGACAGAACCCTGGGATTTGCTACTGTGAGAAAAGGCATGCAGTTTGACCTGCTGTTCTTATTTGCTGACATGGAAATGAGGGTAGGCAGGAAACCTCACAAGTCATGATGTGGTACACCTTCCTCACTACCTGAAGCCTAGACTTCCTATGATAGCTCCTAGGGTCGGGGATGCAGGCTGGAGCGGGGATTCAGAAAAGGTTTTCACTCTAGCTAGTGCTTGACCCTGGCCAGCCACTGGCTCTGTCTGGCTCTCAGGTGAGCTCTGCTTTGCCCCATGCTCCAATCCTCTACCACAAGGCTCCATCTTCCCAGAGCTTCAGGCCTCAGGAGACCCTAGGGCAGGAACTGTTCTCTGTCCTGCCATGTTTCTTCTTCCTCTTCTCCTGATCTCTGTAGGATTCTCTGGAGTCCAGAACCTCCTTAGCTGACACCCCTGAGTATCCCATATTTCCCAGAGAGAGCTGAACCTCAGTTCAAGCCCCATTTGCCATTTCCCTCACTGCCCTGTACTTGATGGAGAGTAAGACTCTGACTTTCCATGACAGTCTAACTCCACCTACATGCAGACACTCTCCTCTCTGTGTAGACAGTTAATACACTCCAAAGTTGCTGGTTTCTAAATATCAGTTTACTGACAAGCACCTCATTGAGTGCTTGAGAATCACCCAATCCCCAGTGTCAGAGAGTGTGACCTCATGCTTCCTGTGGGACCTGAGAAGAAGCATTTAGGACATGGTGAACATCTGAGGAACCCTTGCACTCCAACAGGTTTAGAGAAGTTATTTCAAGTGTAATCGGGAAAAGTCTTCCAAACCCAAGTCTTTCTTGACTTCTTGCATTAAGCAAATCAATACTAACTCTGGCCTATAGGGAGCCCGGGAGCCTGTCACACACACACATCAGGAGTGTTCAGAGCAACCCAATCCTAGCATGTAAGGACTGACTCCAAAGTACTGTGAGACCAAGGAAAGTGATGGAATCATTATGGTTACATACTGCTCAGTTTGGGGAGGGGGTGATTTGCTAGTAAGAGGGTGGTCCAAAGGGTGAGCCAGGCCAATTGGATCCTGTAATTTGATTCAGAAAAAGGGATGAGTTTATGGGTTAGGATAAAAGTTACTTCATCCTTATCATAATGGAACTGGTATCTTAAGACAGTACCAAGGAGTCAGATACACTCTAGAGCCAGGGATTGAATGTGCAGCCCTGCATGCCATTCTAATGGTTTTACCTTACTCCCAAATTATGCAAGAAAAAAACAAGGGTTACTTTGTGACAGTTATCATGGATAAGACTCAACGTGGCCATGGTCATGTAAAGTTGAATAAAATATCTGGGTTATGGGGCTGAGCTCAGCTACCACAGATGTGACTCTGGTGGACCCTTGAGAAAGTCCTTACTCCCTATGATCATTGACCTAATCAACTATAAGCCTGAAGGATTCCCTAGAGGACTCTTGCCTGGAGCTATCACCAGAGAAGTGATGGATTAGTTGTAATCCAAAACTATCCGAATCCTGTGGGTTCTTATTAAAACTAACCATATCTAGGCCCAGATACAGGGCCAGAGTTTCCAAAGGAATGACTTTTGAATAACCAACCATAGTAACAGGGAAGTCGATGCCATCACTAAGCTCCGCCCACTCTCTTTACTGTGAGTAGTATTCTTCCTACCTACCCAGATGCCTGCTGCTGGAATCTGTTCAGACTGGCATTCTTGAGGAGGGGAATTTGTCTTCTCTGTTAAAAACCAGAAGTGTTTAGGGTAATTATAAACTTCAATTCTGTGTGCCAGACAGAATACTGAGCACTGCTTTAAGGAGAGGAACGGGGTATGAGGCTACCTAATGATGTTCGCACTCCTGTTACCTCTGTTTGCCTTGTTTTCAGACAGGAAGGCAGGAAATGGGGGAGAGCTAATGACTTGTCCAAGGGCATCAGCAGCTGGCAGAGTGGGTGGGAACATCTGGTCCCTGAGCCCTCTCTCCTTACTGTTGTAGCTTCTTACTGATGCTAAACTTACAGCTCCACACCCTAACTGTGAGTCCCATTCACACCACTACCCAACCCCTGACCTGGAGCTACAGAGACGGGAGCTGTGTGCTGGACCCACACGGCACACAGGCAAGGGGTGGCGGAGGGCAGCAGAGGAGAGGCAGCTGAGCTCCCTGTGTGTCCTCAGGTACTGGAACTCCCTGAGCAACCTGGTGGCATCCTTGCTGAACTCAGTGCGTTCCATCGCCTCCCTGCTGCTGCTCCTCTTCCTCTTCATCATCATCTTCTCCCTCCTGGGGATGCAGCTGTTCGGAGGGAAGTTCAACTTCGATGAGATGCAGACCCGGAGGAGCACATTCGATAACTTCCCGCAGTCTCTCCTCACTGTGTTTCAGGTATGGAGTCTACTGCTGTTTTCACTGGGAGGGTTATTCAGTGGTGAAGTCAGAAGTGGGCAAGAAGAAGCCTTGAAAAGGTGGGGCGGTGACAGCAGTACCTTTCACCAGGCATGACGCCAGCCTAGATCAGCCCTGGAGGGTTTTTCTGTCATGTCTGGTCTCTCAGCCCTCCATGGAGCTGTATAGGTGGGTAGGCTAATGATAAAACAATCTAATTGATCCATTTACAAATGTTGGTGTGGCCAAGGCACCCATTAGCCACATCCTTGCCACTGGAAGAGTTAAAGCTGGTCCAAAGCCATACTTTCATGAAAGCTTTGTCATATGACAAAGCTAGAATAGCATGTATTTGAGTTAAAAAGTAAATTTATTTATAGATCAGAGGGAATAATGTATATATATTGCTAAAACCTTAATGATGGTACCAAAAGATTCTGTTTAATAGACTGGCCGTGGCCTGTCAGTGTCCTCAAGATCACAGTCACCTGATACTGCCACCCAGGGAACTAATGACGGCCATCTCTTATACTCTATGTGACGAGCAGCATGCCATGTTGAGCACAGTGCCTTTTCATTTGCTAGTGGCCATGCGCTTTGTCTGTGGGTAGGGGTTAACTTTCCCAAGCTTGTAGCTCCTAAAAATAATCGGGAGCCAGAGAAATGAGATTCGGGACATTTCTGTTAATAAAGTGGGGCAGGGCAGACAGGGCAGGGCAGGGGAGTTTGGGGGTTTGCTGTTGGTCTAACGCTGTGTCCCTTATTGGTGGGAATGTGTCATTCAGATCCTGACCGGGGAGGACTGGAATTCGGTGATGTATGATGGGATCATGGCTTATGGCGGCCCCTCTTTTCCAGGGATGTTAGTCTGTATTTACTTCATCATCCTCTTCATCTGTGGAAATTGTATCCTTTGGTGCTGATGCTGCCCCCAACCCTGCTGCCCCAACTCGGCCTTTAGCACAGTGCCATGTGTGTGCTCCAAGGCCCTGGCTGGGGCTCTGTGCTGTGGTTGCCCATCTATAGGCTAGCTGGGCAAGACCACTCTTGAAAAGAAGTGTGGCCTGGCCTAGAACCACTTCAGCCATAGTGTGGGTCTGGGTGCAGGGTGCAGCTGGGACATGGGAGACAGTGCACCACACAGTTCTGAACTGGGTCACCCCTCTCTAGGAAGTGTGTTCTGCTTGTAGTCTAAGTGAATGGGGCCTCCAGGCACTGTGGTCTGTGCAGCCAAACTTACACAGACTAGAATGTAATACACCTGGAAGTGTGTGTCCTGCCCATTCTGGAGGGACCGAACCTACTCAGACCTCCACCCTGGGCGTTCATCAGTTTTCTCCCTGTGAAACTGTTCTTGGGGCTAAGGCCATAGGCAGAGCTGCACAAGTTACCAAGGGGACCTGCTAGCTTCTTACCTGTCTGAGTCAGGGACAGGACCCCAGGGTCTCTCTTGGATTTTCTTCTCTCCCACTGTTTGAGCCAGTGAGAATGGAGTCCAGAGCTGGGTGATAAAAACAGAAACACTCTAGCCCAAAATTTGAGTGAAATTCTTAGTTTATGTACTTCAGAAATCAAGAGCACTGTGCCACCTACACACAAAATTGGCATTCTATCATCTGGGGGACCTCTGGCACATCAAAGACCTTCCTCCTCAGCGTATCTGCCGTGTAAGACAGGCTGGAGCATCCCTATCCAACAATGCAATATCTGGACCCTTTTAAGTGCCTATAGGCTGCATTGGGTAGAAAACCACATGAGCATTTTATATACAAAATCATTAAAGGTTTTTAAAACGTAGATGTCAAAGAATGTGTAATAGATGTATTCTAGGCCCTGTCCTCAAGATAAATCCCATCGCGTATATTCTGAGCTTGCAACAGAAGGACAGGAAGTACTGCTTAAAGGGTCTCAGCGAGTTGGCTGGGAAAGTGCACAATAGACCCCTCCTATGTCCCAGGGTCCCAGGGTCAAGGGTCACAAGTCTTCTAGAACCAACCCCTCTTCTGTGGAGTTTTTTAGCTCTGTGTAGGAAGTAATGTGAATTTATGAATGCCCTGGGCTGGGTATGGGGTTTAACAGCTTAAGACTTTCCCAGCTATCCCCTCTTTGTGGTTCTCTAGCCCCAGTGTTTCTGTTGGTAGAAAAGCAGCGCTTGCCAGGGTGGGAGAGACAGACAGATGACTGCTTAAGTGAAGAAGTTTTAGGTCTGGCCAGCTCTAGTCAGACTCTCTAGGGGTGTCCGTATGCACAGGCTCACATTAAAAGCCAACAGAGGTTCTAAGCCATCTCTTTGGTGCCCTGTTATGATGAATGGGTCTTAAGAGCAATCTCCTAGAGATGGTGCTGCCTATGATGTCGGTCAGAGCCAGCTATTTCAGTGGTAAAAACAAATAACGAAATCTAGCAATGGAAGAGCAGGGCAGGACTGATGCTTCAGACCTGCCCTGCTCCCATCCACAAAGCCAGCCTTGTCTCAAGCACTTAGAAAACTCCAAATAATAAACAGGATGATCAGGAAAGATGGGAAATCAGTCTGTCCTGGGCAACTCTTACTTCTGCATGCATATACTCCCCCCGCCCCTGGTGGCCATCATGCTTCCCAAAACCAAGGGTCGTTTTCTTTAAGAGTGGACACAAACAGATATCCTACTGAATGTGTTCTTGGCCATTGCGGTGGACAACTTGGCTGATGCGGAGAGCCTGACCTCTGCCCAAAAGGAAGAAGAAGAAGAGAAGGAGAGAAAGAAGCTGGCCAGGTAACCCTCTAAGCTTAGAATGGCATCCGCACTGGTGGGAGAAAGGGTGGTGCTCCTCTGACGGCCGAAATGGGCTGGAGTGAGGCTTCTGCAGGGATGTGGCTTCTCCTACAGCACCTAGTCATTGCTCTGTAGTCTCTGCAAAGATGGTGCATTTTCCCCACGAGCCCCGGAAGTGAGGAGCCAGCCTTTGGGAAGAGAAGCTGTGGGAACACAAGGAGGAGAGAAGGGAAAATCACCTTCAGAAGAAAACCCAACTCCAGCTCAGAAAACAAACCTTTCTCACTATTTCTGTACCATTGGGGCCTTAGGAAAGCAATATAAGGTCCTACATTCCATCCCATAATTATCTAGCTAGGACGTCTTATGCCATGCCTCTGCTGAACACTGAGCAGAGGTCCTCTAGGAACCAATCATGAGACCCAGAATCCTCTGATTTAAAGGGGAAGAAGCTAAGGCTCGGGATGAGGTCAGATGTGTACCAGATATCCAGGGGTGTCCCAGCACTGTGCAGCTTACAGTGGAGCTGCAAGTGGGATGTGCCCTAGAGAAAAGAGCATGTAGACCCAGGGCCGATCATGCTGCCCCTGGAAGACCACAAAGCACTTCCTATCTACACTGTCCACTATCATTCCAGTAAACATCCCTTTCTGGGTTTTTTTCCTGCTGACCGGCCAGGACTGCCAGCCCAGAAAAGAAACAGGAGGTGATGGAGAAGCCAGCAGTGGAGGAGAGCAAAGAGGAGAAAATTGAGCTGAAGTCCATTACAGCAGATGGAGAATCCCCACCCACTACCAAGGTGAGGGGCTTCCTTAGGGCTCAGGGGCCATCACTACATCAGGGAGGGTCTTCCTGTCCTTTACCTGAAGGAAAGGAGAAGAAGGAATGGGTGAGGGGAGAAGAGAGGAAAGAAAATACACACTGGTGAACCCTCAGCCGTTGCTATTGTTCTGAGGGTCAATGCAAGGTACAGGGACAAAGATACATATTTTTTAGCTCACCCTTGAACTATGATGTAATTCCAAGTCTCCTCTCAGCCCAAGATCCCTGGCACACTTCTAACTGAATTCTTCTTCCTCCCTTGGTTGTCTAGATCAACATGGATGACCTCCAGCCCAGTGAGAATGAGGATAAGAGTCCCCACTCCAACCCAGACACTGCAGGTAGGTACCTTTGCACTTCTGACCCTGAGACCGGAAATATTGTGGGTGCAGACTCAGCTATGGGGAGTGGCCAATCACTGGGCACCGTGGGACTAGTTTCCTCCACAAGCCCCTTCACCGCTATGCATCTCACATCTGGACATCAGTATTACCTGCTGTCATCTGAGGGAAATGCTTTTCCTGGTTTCCTCATATTAATATGAAGAGAGACAATACCATATTTGAGGAAGTGTTTTTAATTTATAATTACTTTGACTTATTCTTTTTTAAACTACTATTTTATTGGTTTTCTTTAAGAGGGGTTTTAGCTCCCCCATCACTGATAATTCAGTGTGTGTACCATGTGGAATTAGCGTAGCTAACATTTCCATCATGGTTAACATATTTAAAATATTTATTAGCCTGTGATAATTGCACATCTTTTTGAAGCACAGACAAGTATGCTTATCCACATATAACATACACTGATTAAAGCAAGTAATTAACATTTCTATATACCTATTTTTGGAGACTTTGAGCATTTCTTTATCTACTTCTTCATAAAATAAATACCAGGCTACTGTGAGCTCCAGGCTCATCCCCTCCACCGTGGGCAATGGAATTCATTCCATCCGTGTGTGAGCATGTGAGTGTGAGTGTGATCTGCCCCTCAGCCTTCCTCCACCTTAAGAGGGTCATGACGTCATTTTAATATATTTATTTTTTATGTGTATTGGTGTTTTGCCTGAATGTATACCCGTGCACTGTGTGCATTCCTGGTGTCCAGAAAGGCCAAAAACGGCATTGGATCCCCTGGAACTGGAGTTGTAAATGTTGTGAGCTACCATGTGGATGTTGGGACTTGAACTTGGATGCTCTGGGACCTATTGCTCATAACCTCTGAGCCACAGCTAAGGAAATTTTATGTCACTTCAAGTATATGGGTATATAAAATAAGTATACAAATTAAATATTTTCTAATAGTAATAAATTTTATGAAGAACTATCATAAAATGATTCTCCCGTGTACATGTAATTTTACCTCCTATTAAAGACTAATACAAATTTTCATTACTATGAGATGGATGGACTTATTTTTTATATTAAGAAACAAATTTGGCTGAATACCTGATGCTTCAGGACACAGAACATCTTCAATATTTCTCATAATTGATCATTATTTTTATTTTATAATTGTCAGTGATAATGCTATTTCATATAAAACTGAGTATAAAACAATAGACCTTTGCTTAGAGCCAGACGTAGGAAGTGTTAGAAATGTCATCCTAATCCCAAACCAAAATTCTTTTCATAATTTTTTAATGACACTCAAGTCAGTGACTCGAACAGCAGTTTTTAAAATCTAGCGTTCTAACATCTGAGAATCCAAGGATAATTTGATTCTTACACTAGAGGAACAACGATAGTGAAATTTTACCTGTTTCCCACAACTAAACCATTATGATTCGGCAACCGCAGAAGATTCTGTATGTACCTTACGATTAGCAGTGGTTTTAAATCTGAACTGCAGTGTCTCAGGCAGGACTTGCTGGCCTAGTGTGGGGCGGTAGCGCACACAGTGAGAGTGCATGCTGGATGTTAGAACCTAGGCCACAGTGAGGCTGTGGGACACATGGGCAAGCACTCCCAGAGCATCTCCAATCCGTCTCATGTCTCATCTTTGCTTTTGAATTCTATTCTGGCAACTGCACATTCATAAACCGTTCACTATGGGCAAAGCTTTTGTAACCCCCACATTCATTTACAAGACCCCTTATGGGGTCATGACCCACAGTTTAAGAAGCCGTGCTCCTGTGCCACCGCTGTTTTAAGGTTTCATTACACCGTGTGTATTGCCATCACTGTCAACTTGCGTATTTTATTAGTATAGCATATGTCGCTGCATTATGCTCACCTAATAATAGTCAATCCAAAATCCATCTTGTCATTACCCAGGAGGCATTGCTCACTATGAGGACAGCTGCCATCACAGATGTCCCATTTGTGGCTCCATAAAATGCTTTCAGGTCTCTCGTTGCAAAAGGAACTCTTGCTGACTGCTTGCTGTGCCTCTGTCTGATGTGTGACTGACAAGGCTGTCTCCTTTCAGAGAGTTTTAAGGTCAGAGGTCCTGGCTCTCCCTCTGCCGCATACATTCACAGCTTCTGGAAGCCCCATCCTGGCATAAGCCTTAGGCTTGCTTCCTCAAGCTGCTAGTCTGTCACAAACTCCAAGCTCGAAGTCAACACGCAGCAAATGACTGTGGATTTGAATGACCTTTCTTCTCCAAACAGGTCAGGCTGCGGTGAGGTGGTAACCCAGGGAGGCAGAGGAGAGCCACATTTTTTTAAGCAAAGCTGTTTCCATGTTGCTCTGCCTCCGCTGGTTTTTTACTGGGCCTACTCAGGTGTGATAGGCCTCCTCCCTGGAAGCTCCCTTTCTCCTTCACCCACATTCCCTCCTCCCCGCAGGGGAAGTGGGATTTGGAGTCTGTGGCTCACCTATAATGAAGAACAGAGTGTGTCCAGGATTTGATGCCTTCAAACTCTCAAGGGTTTGTGTGGAAGGCTGCATAGAACATTGAAGACTTGCTAGAGACAATGACCCAATGGAATGGAAAGATTTCGTCTAGATCCCCAATAAACAATTTCAATTTTAAAATGAAGGGGATTTTTGTAAGATAATGAGGAGAAAATTGAATATGGACTAGGAGCTAAATTATTTTAAGTGGATTTGGTTAATCGTGTTAGTATAATAATGTGGTGATTCTGTTTCTAAAATACTACTGTGTTTATGTCTAGAGTCTGAAGTGTTTAGAAGTTGCTTTAAAAACATTTCAGCAATCTCCTAAAGTGAGAGAAGAAAGGATAAGTAAAACTAGATCAGGCAAATGGTAGGGGATGATGAGAGCAGACAAGCAGAAGAACAGACAGACAGACAGACAGAGCCACTCTACAAGTCTCTCTAACCCTGTGTAAGTTTTTTAAAGTTTAAATAAAATTATAGCAAAAGAACACAACACTCTTGGCCCCAAGAAAGGCCCATCCCAAGCTGCTCTGGCCTATCGGCTACAGCCCCATGTATACTGTGGGTAGGATCACTCTGGACTGGAATCTTTTCACAGACATCCCCAGCTGCAGCCAAGCTTGAAACCGCCACCACACACTTCTTCATGTCAGAGGGATGGCAGCGCTCCTATGTCTGTGACAGTGGTTTTGAGCTGTGTTGTTCTAAGTTGACTAGAATGTTGACATTTGCCTTCAGTTTTCTTGATCCTTGCACCCCTTTAATTTTTCTAATGGTCAGTTTTCTGTCACTTGAAGAAATACCAGAGATAGTGACTCTGTAAGGATGAAAGGCTGACTCATTCACAGAGCCAGAGGCTAAAGTCTGTGGTCATTTGAAGGGATAACATGGCCCTTTGGCAAGGCAACATAGGTCAAAGGTTGGGGTTTGTGGTTATACTGCTTACTAAAATCGTGGAAGTTTAATCATTATCAAAACAAAGAACTCCGGGCTGGAGGTGTGGCTCAGCTGGTAGCATGCTTGTTGGCAATCACAAAGCCCTGGAGTTCTACCCACAGACCACATGAGCACCACATAAACAGATGTGGTAACACAAGCATGTTGGGAGACAGGACAGAGAGATGGGTGGGGATGATCAGTGGCTGAAGCCCAAGCACTCAGGGCGAGGGGTAAAAGCTACTTTCTGAAGCATGTTTTCTGGGAAAATATGGTGGGTTTCTGTTTATTTGATTTGGGTGTTTGTTTGTTTAGTAGGCCAGAATTTTTATGAGATTTTTGTCTATTGCTTTCTGCTTTTTGTTTGTGAGACAAGGTCCAACTGCATAATTCTGGCTGACCTGAAACTTACATTGTAGACCAGGCTAGCCTCAAAGAGATCCACCTGCCTCTGCTTCTGCCTCCTGAATACTGGGAGGTCTTTTTGGTTATTTGATTGGTTGGTTGGTTGGTTGGTTGGTTGGTTGGGTTGGTTGGTTGGTTGGTTGGTTGGTTGGTTTGTTTTGGGGGGTTGTTTTTTAGTTTGTTTGTTTTGTGTTTTTTGTCTTTTTTTTTTTTTTAGTTTGAAATATAATTTGTTAATTTTATAAGGAATATTTTTATTAAATTTATTCCTTGACAATTTCATCCATATATGATGCATTCTGATTACTCTTACCTGCTCACCCTCTTCTGTTCTCTCCCACCCTTGTTATTCCCTTCCCCTTTCCCCTACAAGCCCCATTCTCATAGCCGTGTCTCTACACTGACATCCTTGTCAGCTCTGCAGAGAAGGCAGTGAAGGGATGCTCTGTGACAGAGCATTAGCCCAGCCCAAAGCACATGGTCTACAGCTTCCTGGGCCTAAGACATAAACACACATTGGATGCCTTAAAATCAAAGAAGTTCATTCTCTCTCACTTAAAGTCTGACATCAAGTTTTAATTGAGTCGTCCTCATTCTGCTGACGAATCCTTGCTTGCCTCTTCCTAATTCCTGTGGTAGCCAGAAGTACTCATCTTACAGACCAACTATGCTCATCTCTGTCTCTGTCACGTGGCCTTCTAACTTGTGTGTGCGTTTAAACCTTCTTATAGGAGCAACTATCATTAGATGGATGGCCCAGCGGACTCGATCATAATTCATTGCATCTGCAAAGACATTGTTTCTAAAATCATACTCTGGAATCCCGGGTGTGTGTGGAGAATACGAGTCACCCCACCGAAGTTGCTAGCCAGGAAGTGATTGGGCTTGAGTAGATAGTTTGATAGAAATTCAGACCAGGGAAGGAAGTAACTGAGAAGAAAGATACTGAGCCCTGATTTTGTATGCTCAGCATCTGTCCTGTGGGTAGAGATGCTACTGTGAGAGATGACACTTCCACAGCTTCAGCTGCATGCCAGACAGTGTTCTGAAATACCCATGCACTAGTACTATTATTCCATCCTAGGCGAGGCTGAGCACGGGGAGACCAAATGCAAGACCCATATTCAGAAAGAGACAGGGCCATGATTGAGACAAGGACATTCCTGAAGTAGCCACTTTACTGCTGCCTTTCCCAGTGCCTTCTCCCATGACTGCTGTGAGGCAAGCGAAATAGGAACTGTTTAACTCCAGTTTCCCAAAGCTGCACCAGTGTCCAGAAGAGCAAAGGAACCCTTTCCCTTGATATCAGTGTCCAACATCAGGATGAAAGGCCTCTTCTCATTGCCTGAGCGCTACTCTCCCTGCCCTGTTTTCTGAAAAATCCTAGGAAAATACAGGGGGTGTTGAAGTATAATTTGTTAAGGTTTTTTTTTAAGTGAATTTTAACTAAATTTGTGGCGTGACAATTTTATGCATGAATATAGTGTGCAGTGCATTCTGGTTACTCTTACCCCACCCCACCTCTTCTGCCACCCTTCCACCCCCCGTGTACACGCCCCCTTCCCTACATTCATGTCTTTTTGTCTGGTTCTGTGACTCACTGAGTTTAGTCAGAGCTGCCTATGTAGAGCTTAATCAGAGCTGCCTGCATGACCGTGGCATTAGAAGTGTCCATTGCAGCCTGGTGGGCTCTTCCGTTGGTATACAGCTGAAGACAATAACTGTCCCTACCTGGAATCCAATGAAGCCGGTAGTTCAACAGGGAGAGTAGGGCCTATGGGTCTCACTCCATTCATGAGTGACTAATGGCAGGCCCAGTCAAGCTCAGCTGCTGTGGGATCCTGCTTGCAGTGGCTGTCATACCCAGAAGATAACAGTCTGCAGCTCTTATGCCTATCTTCGGGCTCACAGATCCCTTCCATCCCTTCTTTTGTCGTGTTCCCTGAGTCTTAGATATGAATGTCCTATTTAGAGCTGAGCACCTACGGCAACCGCGGGCCTCTGCATCTACTACCATCCATTGCAATTGAAAGATTCTCTGATGATGCCTGAAAGTAACATTTGATTCTAGGCATAAAAATAAATATTTAGAAGGCAGTTTGTGGCCATGTCAACTTAGCTACAAGATAATAGTAAGTCTCCTTATTCAATCAACGGGTGTTTCAAAAAATAGAATTGTCCATAAGGTATTCCACAAGTAAACTAAGCCATCCCCTTTTCTCACCTACAGCTAAGATGAATGGATAACACCAGGCGACGCCTGGGCTTACCCAGCCTGTTCTCTAGCACCTTCCAACCAGGGTAACCAATCATCTGTTTTGGGATTTCCAAGCATATGGAACTTTCAGTTTTAAAACCAGAACAATGTGAACAACCATGAGCACATCGCTCATCCTGCTTATAGCCCCTAGTACTATATACTTCCAGCAACATCTGGCTCTAACAGAGGTGGCTTTGGATAACTCCATGGGGAGGGACATAGCATCTGCCTGGATTAGCATCCTACAGTTCAGAGGCACCAGCAATGATGTCTTGATCCTGCAGAGGGATGTGTCTGGAAGTGGGTGCAGAGGTGGGAGTGAGTGGCAGAGTTGCTGAGAATGGAGCTTTTCTCTTCCTTATAGGGGAAGAGGATGAGGAGGAGCCAGAGATGCCTGTGGGGCCACGCCCCCGGCCCCTGTCTGAGCTGCACCTTAAGGAAAAGGCAGTTCCCATGCCGGAAGCCAGTGCATTTTTCATCTTCAGCCCAAACAACAGGTGTGTAAGGATGGCGGGAGGAAAAGGAACTCTGTTTCTTCCTGGTCCCAAACCTAGCACATGCCTGTATCCAACCTACAGGAGAAGCCTGAGTGCTCCCAGCCCCCACAACACCATTAGAAGAGTCCTGGACTGGAAATCAGTCGGTCTACAGTTACTCCCCTCTTCCGGTTTGAATGGATGAAGTATTCCTACCTGGCCAGTGGTTGCCTTTCATACTTCACTATGTCTGTTTACACTAAGACACTGTAGACTAAGCAGTACTGAAATCGTCCTGCTTGTGTGTTAGGACTGAGGGGACAGGCTCCTGAGGCCCGAGTGCTACTCCTGACATGTCTTTCTCTCCCTCCTTCCCACGTAGGTTCCGCCTGCAATGTCACCGCATTGTCAATGACACGATCTTCACCAACCTCATCCTCTTCTTCATTCTGCTCAGCAGCATCTCTCTGGCTGCTGAGGACCCCGTCCAGCACACCTCCTTCAGGAACCATGTATGCACTCCCTGTTGTTCTATGCACCCTGTCCTTCTGAGAGTGGAGCAGGCCCACAGCTTCCGCTCTGCCTTCGTTGCTCAGTTAGGAAGCCCGTTGTAAACTTCATAATCCGTATACAGTGACGGTTCCTTTAAGAGATTAGGACTCTGATAGAAAAACCCAGCCTGGGATTTTTCCCTAAGCAAGTGAGCATGTACCTAAATGCATCTGGCTAGTTGATTAATGGACAGTGGTCAGGCATCTTGTTGCCTGTGGATGTTCCCCAGGAAGCTCAAGTTGCCTGTAAGTCAGCAGCGAGGCCACTGGTTTCATGCTCTGCTCCCGCTTCCTCTGACCAGGAAGGAGCGTTGGCAATTAGGTGCCAATGGTACAGCTGACATTCTAAGAAAACTGTGTTCATCTTTGATAGCGGAAATCTGATTGGAGCTACCCAAGGATCTGGTGATCAATATTAAATACTAAAATAAGAATTACTATACCTCAAAAGCCCAAAGCTTTGTTAAATCTCAGCCACATAGGCATGAGGAAAAGAGCCACTGCTCCAAAGCCATGTTCATAAACAAAGCTCTTAGCTCCGGGATCCTGCCTGGTCCAGGCTGTCTTGCTGAGGTCAACAGGAGTGGCCTCAGCCCTGGTCTGTCTCCCAAGATGAAATCAAGTATCAATCAGCTTGTCCTCAACCTAGGCTGACCTGGAGGACTTCCTTCCTAGGGCCCAAGGCCATGACAGCAATGGAAATGTCCTCCCATGTGAGCATTTGAGTAGCCCAGCAAAAACAAACCCATTCTCTGGTCTTTTGACCAACATCCCACGGTCCACTCTGGGTTTGTTAAGTAAATTGGGTTGATGAAAGAAGCATCCCAGCAGATGCTGCTTACACCCAGTTCCTGCTGAGGCCTGCCCTGGAAGCTCCCCATACCTGCCTGCAGACACCACACCGAGCCAGAGCTACCTGTGCTGGCCATGAGCGGGACCTAATGTTGAGAAGTCTTTCCTGCCTGTCTCCTCACCTGTCTCCATGTGCAAAGGCTCTGGTGGTGTGGTGGAGTGGGGATGCACCTTGTTTTGAAGTGCTTTTCCTTTTCTGGTGAACATCCACTGACCTCTCCCCCTGCCCTGCTTGTGCCCCGCCCCCTCCCTCCCCATCCTGTTTGTTTCTGTTTTGCAGATTCTGTTTTATTTTGACATTGTTTTTACCACCATTTTCACCATTGAAATTGCTCTAAAGGTAAAGCCCCGCCCCCCTCTCTTTCCTTCCTCTCTCTGCTAGTCCCAGCTCTCGGCTGCTGTCTGTCTTGTTGCTAACACATGCTCCTGTTGGTGTTGGGTGCACTCCCAGAGCCACTAATCCAATTCTGCTTATTTTTCAGATCCTAGGCAATGCAGA
Source organism: Mastomys natalensis (assembly GCA_021653895.1). NCBI lineage: Eukaryota > Metazoa > Chordata > Mammalia > Rodentia > Muridae > Mastomys > Mastomys natalensis. Next base: position 862,718 of record JAJTUV010000569.1, read on the forward strand.
CTATGTCTTCACTAGTATCTTTACATTAGAAATTATCCTTAAGGTAATGCTCCCCTGAGCCATGTGTCTCTGTCTCTCTGTGTCTCTGCTCTGTCTGGCTGACTCTTCTGTCCCCTTCACTCTCTGATTCTTGTGCTCCACTTCATGCCACCACTTCGTCCCAGCTCCGATGCCCGGAGAAACCTACCCTACCACACTGCTCCCTTCTGCTCACTTAGGAAAGTCACGTGCTGGCTGTGTCACTATGGCTGCCGTGCCATCACTGGCTGAGCATGGCAGCTGTCAGCGTGCTCAGTTCACATGTACCTTCTACAACAAGTCGGTGGCTGAGCCCTACTTGAAATTCTCTCTCCCTCCTCCTGCATAGAGAAATGCCACACAAGCTCTAGAAAGGCGAAACCTCTGGAGCATGAAGGAGTCACTCTGGCCCTCTCTTTTGTCATCAACACCTTCCTCCTAACCAAAGCAATCAGAAGGGTTAGGCAGAAATTGGGGCCGTGTAATAGTAATGGTGGACCTGAAGCAGGATTGGGAACCAGCATCCCAGCTGGATCCTATAGCTGACAACTAGAGATTGTCTTTAACCCTTTGGTAACCTGCTCTCTAATCCCCTGGTAACCTGCAGCTCTGATGAGAGGCCCTGTTATGTATGTGTCTGCACCTGTAAATCAATGCATGGCCTTGGCCATGGGCTGTGGAACCTTGGGTAATGTTGGCTTCTCTCTGAGCAAGGTGGAGATTCTTCACCCTTGCACAGAACAGAAGGGTCACAGTCTCTGAGCACATGATTCAGCTTACCTTCCCAGGACACTTACCTGGGTGCCCTCTCCCAAGAAGCTCAGGCCTCTCTTTAGCTCATCCTTGGGGTAGATACAAGCTGATGTCCACTCTGCACCAGTGCCAGCGACAGACCTCTCTTGCCCTGATGAAACCCTCATATCATGCCCAGCCTTTTAGTGGGCTTGACATTTCCGCCTCATCCAGATACCACTTGAGTTGGGAGTTTCTGCATGCCTCCCAGGATGTCCTTACACCTCAGAGGCTCAGTTAGCTGACCTTTAGCTTCCCTTGCTCGCCAGCTGTGTGGCTAAGATTTTTCTTTCCTGATCAGAGAGTGTAGACAGGGGACAGCGTCCCTTTCCATGATGAGCTGCTTTGCTGTCGCACCCTAGACTCAAGGTCACATGCAGGTACTAAGAGATCTTTCCCAGGACACAAAAATCTCTGAGGCCCAGTTCTCAGGAGTCCATGCTGAGCTTCGCTTGAGGATTTCAATGGTGCTTTCTCCTGAGGATTGCCATGCAAGCGGAAACTCTTCTCAAGCATTGCCATGGCAAGCCCTTCCCCCACTTCTTCCTTCTTCTGCTTCCGGTCTCTTTTATGCTCACTGTGCTTCTGAACACCCCTCCCGGCATCCCCTCTGCTTCCCATGCCTCCCACACCTGGGTGTGTCTGCCCAGCTGGGGGCCCTGTATCATGCCAAGGCACTGACTGTGATGGTGCCCAGAGCTTCATTTGCTCTAAGGGACTACTGAAGGGTCTGGGGCCATTTGTCTTTAAAAGGACAGGACAGGTAGGAGCACACTAGCTAGTCTAAATAATGGGAAGGACTGTTCCATAGAGGGGAAGCAGACTCAAGACCAGCTGTGGAAATGACAAAAGTGAGGGGAGGATTTCTCCCTAGAGGTATGCCTTGAGAAATGTAGTTGTCTAGAATTGGATGGTAAGAGACAGCTTCCCTTCCTGCTTAAAGAACTTGGAAGCTTGGGTCTCCTAGCATATCATACCTTTCTTGGTATATAGATGCTTAGTCTCAGGCCTTTCCCGAGAAAGGGCTTAAAGCTTTCAGGAAGCAGGGACCAGGTAGGTGACCATCAGTAGCACAGAGGTAGAAGGCCACTTGTACAGGTACCTGGACCTGGCATTTTCTGGCACCATGAATCCACATAGACTTGAAAAAAATGTTCTCTCTTTCAAATATCTCCTTGCCCTTTCTCATAACCATCCTTACTCTGCTCTTGACTGGGCACATGCCCATTGCTCTCACCCATCACTCTCACGCATTCTGAAGGGCTGGTCTACTTCTAGGGCCCAGGACAAAACAAGCCCAAACTCAGGAGACAGAAACTGTGCTATGTGCCGCACTATCCCCCTGTCCAGAACTTTCTGGTGAATATGAACTGTGGAAGCCACTTAATTCTGCTCTCTGGGATCCAGGTCTTCACAGAGACATAGGACAGTGAGCCCTCCAGATTGTAGCCTTCAGGAGAGATCTATAACCATATTACCCTAGAACCTTTTATGTAATCTCCCCACTTCTAAAACCTGCTGCAGAACACAGCTTCTCCGGTCCCCTGTGATCTCCTGCTGCAGGAGATAAATGGCAGGAATTAGGTCGCGAGAGCTATTTTTTGCCAATTTCCCCATGTTGGCTCTTGTGTTAGTCTTTGGGTGTCCCACCCTGGACATGCTCTGATTCCAAAGAGAAAATCTGGACTCCAGATGACCAGGAAACTTCTCTTGGTCTCTCAACCATCCAATCCCAAATTTTTTTCTTAGGCAGATGCTTCATGACCTGTAGCTTTACACAGGCTCATCTTGGGTAACATGAACCTTTACTTCAATCAGCAAAGTGTGAATACACAGAATGCACAGGTTTTTACAAGCAGTGTTAGCACAAGAGACAATGTTAGCCAGATCTTGTAACAATATCCTTACATGGTCTCGTTTGAACATTTTCAGAAAATGTTCCCTCTGCTTTGCTGTCTGATTCTTGAAAAAATACCATGTCAGTATCACTCACACTTTATAGATAAGGACACAATTTCCTTTGTACGGGAGGAATATAGATTTCAGGCCTGAGTTATTACAAAGGAGAACACATCTGTGGTGCATGCTATGTGCGGAAACATGTCTCAAGTATTTTACATATAATTACTCCACTGATACTCATAACCCATGGCACAAGTGTCACCATGATCTCAATGGACAGATGAGGAAAATGAGCGACAGAAAAGTTAATGTTTTCGCATGAAGTGCTTGAAATATACTAGAGTTGGGATTTGAGTCCAGGTCATCTGACTTCAGAGCTCGTGTTTTACACCTCTGATCATAGCTCCTCCTCTTTAAAGGACCCCAGATACAGTCTAGAAACCAGAATGTAGCTAGCACTAAGCTTACGCAGTTGTCAGAGATCCTAAGTACTACTGAGACCAGAGTGGAGAGAGACGCTAACGAGTTATTAGTAGAACTCACGAGACTCTAAGGAAAGCTGACTAGCTTGCAGAAGACAGACATTTTCTAAAGTGGTGAAGCCAACTAAGTCCTGGAGAAATCAGGATGGTTGGACACCCATCTGGTCATGTCTGATCCTTCCCTTGATGTCTACTGTCTCTGCTGACCCTGAGGGTAAAATATAGAAAGGAAGTTAGGAGGTGTGCACGTAATGGAAACATAACCTATAAAAAAACAGCCTAGGGCCCCAAGGGCTAGAGCCGTGTTGGCCTGGGTGTGAAGGACAGTGGAATGTTACAGAAGCATGATGGTGCCAATCTGAAAGGGCTTTGGGTTGAAGGACCTGACACTTGTCCAGAGCTGGGGAAGATCTTTGGTGGTTGAGTGAATGGCTGCAGGGGTTTCTTGGCAGTGTGTCTCCTTTAGTCCTTCCTGCTGTCCCTGTGCAGTGCTTGAGCCCTTCCCCTGGGATGATGATGCTGTAGGCAGGAAGCATGGCATCTGAATGTTGTCCTTGAAGTTTGGGCAGGTCACTCACTCATGTTCTCTGCCTCCCTGCAGATGACTGCTTACGGGGCTTTCCTGCACAAGGGCTCTTTCTGCCGAAATTACTTCAATATCCTGGACCTGCTGGTGGTTAGCGTGTCTCTCATCTCCTTTGGCATCCAGTGAGTCTCTTTACCCAAGATGAGAGCAAGCACCTAAAAATGGATGTCAGTGAAGTCAGCAAAGCTGGGGTTGGAGGATTCTTTCTGTGACTATGAATGGAATGGGGCAGGGCCTAAAATACCCCACGATGTTTGAGTCTTCCTTCTCCACCTCCCCTCCTCCCCATCTTCCTCCTCTTCCTCTCCTTCCTCCTCTTCCTCTTCTCATTTATCCTCCTCTTCCTCTTCCTCTTCCTCCTTTCCTTGTGGTACTTGGGATTGAACACAGGGTTTGACTTGCTAGGCAAGTAAGTGCTCTGCCATAAAACAACAGCCACAGATCTTTTTACTTTGATTTGGCATATGTCATACTAAGTTGCCAGGGCTGGCCTTGAACTTAGCCTCCCACATAGCTAGGCTTACAGGCCTGCACCACCAGGTCCTATTTAATTTCTTTTATCTGTCTCTTTCATGATCTGACACTTGAGGTATATTGACCCACCAGAATTTGTCTGAATGTCTAAATTTTTGTCATAGCAGGTACAGGTTTCATTTTAAAGAGACAAATATCTGTATTCCCTTTCTCTGTCTGAGTTTCTCTCGCTGTCTTAAGCTCTGAGGTTGCCCTACAGCTGCCCAAACCTGCCATTGCTATGACTACCCTGGCCTAGCTCAGCCTCTTTCCATGATTCCCTCCTCTGTCCTCGATCAAAGCATACACAACTGGGGAGTATACACACTTGTGATATAGAAAGAAAAGGGAGAAAAGAGAGATTGAGGAGGGGTGGGGATTACTGATTCTTAATCTTAGCTGCACAGAGGAACCTGCTGGGTGAGTTGAAAAGAGTCTACGGGGTGATTTTGATGAACTGGTACAAGGCATGAGCTCTAAAGCGCTCTAGCCTGATTCCCTCTAAGGTCAAGTATCAAACCTTGCTCAGGCTTGAAAGAAATTTGACTGAGTTTCTGTCTATTCCAGCAGCAGTGCTTATTAATTGTACACTTTGAGTTTTAAAACATTTTCACATATGTATTCATTCTTCCATGGTGTGTACACACACACCCCTACCTGTAAGGTAGTCAAGGAAAATGCTATTATAAAATGCTATTATAAAATACTATTATAAAATGCTATTATAAAATTTGGTGTTCAGATCATTGGGAGATTTATCCAAGACTATATATCAAACAAAGAAAGGCTTGTATCCCTAGCACCTTGGGTCTTCCTGCCCAGGGTTGGTTCACGGTTAGCCTTCATGGTAACATGAGGGACAGTGAAATTGAGGGACTATTCTTTGATCATCAACTATATTACCCAAAGTTTCTCTGGGACTAGACATCTAGATTCCCATCCCAGCACCACCACCAATTCCTGTGTCACTTTGAACCAAAACTTCCTCTTGGTTGTTTTGATTTTTGTTTTGTTTTTTCCATCTGTCTCTTATATTCCTTCTATTGTGATTCAGTGCAAACTGTCTGCCTCCTGGCGATGCTTTGGGAACAGTGATAGATAAGAATGTCCTTTGTGTCTGTTGAAATAAAGATCCATGAACCAGAGAAATTATATTTTGGCACTAGCTCCCTCTTAACACAAGAAGAATAAAATCAGCACTTGCTTGCCCATCAGACTCTCTTTTGGTCCCAGGCAAGTTTGAGTCCTCTTGTTAAGTGCTGGAGAAGATGCTTTAGTTAACACCCCAGGTCAGAGAACACTGCAGAGGCCGCTCAACCATTGGATATGGTGAGTTCCACTTGGGTGGGACCCAAAGAAACCATGGGCAGTCATCTAGCTGCCTCCCTGAAGGGTTTGTAGGAGTGTTTGTCTCCACTCCCCACCAGAAAGAAGCCGTAGACTAAGGCTCCCAGATGTTCTTCTCTGACCTTGGCATTCCATGTCTCTTGGAACACCACTGTTTCTCGGAAGCCTGAGCATGTCCTGAACCGTGGTAGAATGTGCACACTGTCGTGGGCAATGGCCTGGGTATTGTATATGGAAATAGTCCAGAATTCCTTGTACATGTCTACAAGCTCCGACCATAAAGCCTGGAGTTTCACTGTTGTTCATTTGGTATGTAGTGATGTTGGCAGGCAGAAGAGCAAACACACCATTTTACTTAGAACTCTCACAGTATATACCCAGACCCTCCTCTTTAATCTCCACAAATCCTCCTTCACCCCTGAAACAATCCTAATTACTGTCCCATTTTCCAGATGAAAAACTAGGGCACAGAATATTAAGAACTGTGTCCTGAGTGGTTCAGCTGATAGATAAGAGCAGTGGGGATGGAGTTCAGGTCTGACTTGTTTTCCTTGTCCTTTTTTGACAGTGTAGATCCCTGTTAAGTCACTATTATATTGCTAATGACATGGGTTTTGTGACTCATCCCTATCTACCCTGTGCTGGGAATCAAAAGAAGGCCTCGAGCATGCAGACTACCCAAGCTGGATCCCCACTTCTCCTTCTGTGTCTTTACTATCAGGACTGTCCCGGGGTCACAGAGACCCCAGACCTTAGCAGTAAGGGATAGTTCTCAGTCCCCGAGACAGAGTCTGCATTTTTTTAAGTCTGTCTAAGATATCTGGATAACATCTCCGCATGTCATTCTCTGCTCTAACCCAGGGATGGGAACTTACCACCCTGTTTCTCTCCCAGGTCCAGCGCAATCAACGTTGTGAAGATTTTACGAGTGCTGCGAGTCCTCCGGCCCCTGAGGGCCATCAACAGGGCCAAGGGGCTAAAGGTGAACTGGGAGGGTCTGGGTGGACAGTCATCAATGCAGTAAACATTAGCTATCCCTCTGCCTGGTGGAAGCTGAGGTGAAGGATGGGCTACAGGATGGAGAGATAAGTGTCTGCTACTTCAGAGTCACTCTCTTAAGCAAAGTATTTCAATGACTAATGACCTACAAATGCATAGTAACTTGGGTGACTAGTTAGTCTTTGTGTACCTGACTCTCAGTAAGATGGACACTGAGAGGGGGGTGTCTCAGTGATGTGTTCATAAAAAAGATAAAGAGATAAAGAATATATATGTTCTATGGGTGTGCGGTAAGGTATGGGGGAAGGGGATATCTCAGTGGGCACTTGCCGAGGCATGCCTTCCCCCTGAGAGACCAGCCACACAACAGTATAGTATAAAATAGAATTTATTCAGGGCATGGAGAGGGGAGTTAAGAGGGTAATAGAGACAGAGGGAGGCAGAGAGGGAGAGAGAGGGAGAGAGAGAGAGGGAGAGAGAGAGATAATGGAGAAGGGAAGGGAAGGGAAGGGAAGGGAAGGGAAGGGAAGGGAAGGGAAGGGAAGGGAAGGGAAGGGAAGGGAAGGGAAGGGAATAGAGGCCAGCCATGAGCATGCAGAGAGAAAGAGAAAGGAAAGGGAAGGAGTGAGGGGACAGGTTGGAAGCAAGAAGTCAAGAGAGCAGGAGATCAAGAGAGAGAGGAGGAGGCAAGCAGCCCCTTTTATAGGGAGCCAGGCCTGCCTGGCTATTGCAGGGTAACTGTGGGGAGAAGCATACCTGGCTGTTGCCAGACAACTGTGGGGTCGAGTTTAGACAGAATGCTAACACCCAGAAGCACTAATTTGCATCAAGATGACATAAGCAAAGAATTTTACTGACTTGATATAGACAGAAAGGGGCCAAGACACTAAGAAGTTATTGGCCCTATCTTGCCAGGATCTATAGTTTATATAGCATTGAGTGGTTCTCCCTGCTGGTTCCTAGGGGTCGTCTATAGCTCAGTTAAGGGGCTGACTCCAAGGAGTGGCCTTCTGGGCAATTGAATTTCCTTCATTTGTTCCTTAACTCAGGTCAGCAGACGGATACCACAGAGCACACACAGTACTCTTCCACTTAGGTGACACTCACATAGGTAGGACCAAGGCAAAGGAGGAGCTCTTTTTTGAGTTAACCAACATATTATTTGGTCTTCCAATCCCTTTTCAAGGAAATTAATTAATTAATTAATTAATTAATTAAAACAAAACAAACAAAACCCACAGATTTTCCCTGAAGGAGAATACAAGGTTGTTTATTTTGGAGTCAAATATGAGTGATCACAACCTGGGTATTCCAAAGACCATGTTTTTGTTGTTGTTTAACTTATTCATTCATTATTTTCATTGGCTCACAGCATAGCAGGTTTTCTCCTTGTGGAGTATGCATACTTCGTTCTGATGGATTATCTCCTGTTTCCTTCTTCCATCACACCCACCCACCTCCCTGTTATATCTTTTCACCTCTCAGTGTTCCCTCTTCCATTTTCCTACCTCATGTGCTCTGCTGTCCTCCACAGCTCCTTCCTTGAAGCCTCTGTCTTCCCATCTCGTTGTCTCCTCTCCTGTTTCCTGGAGATTAGCCACATTTGCTCCCACCTAAATATACACACTTAATTAAAAGCCAAGGCACAAATGAGAGAACTTGCAATTATTGTCCTTGTGTGCCTGGGTCACCTTGCATAATATAGTGTTCTCCAGTTCCATTCATTTTCCTACATATTTCATTAACTTTTCTTTATGACTGAAAAAAAAACTCCACTGTGTATATGTAGCACATTTTCCACTCATCTGCAAAGTCCATGTCTTCATGGGCTACCAGTTGTTTTCTTCTGAAAATTTTATATGTGTCTACAGTGTATCTCAGCCCTATCTTCACGTCTTCCTACCCCTACCCACCACCCATCAGCATCTCCTATCTCCCTCCCAACTTCTTGTCTTCTTAAATAACTCTCAAAATAAATCACATTACTGTTACTCGTATGTACATGGGGGGAGGGTATTTACTGAGGCATTGGCACTCTACCAATGGCCAGCCCCCACCCTTCAAAGAAACATGACTATCTCTCAGAAGCCATCAGCTGCCCTCAGCAAGGGTCAGGTATCAGGAGCCCCTCTCTCTCCATGATAGAATTCTTAACTCTTAATTAACTTAATTGATCAAACTAATGGGATTCATAAGACATCTTCATATATCCTTAATTTTGGTTAAAGCACTCACTATGCTTGATTTTCACAACCTCCATGCCCCCATCTCTCTGTAAACCTTTAGCTCTCAGTATCCTCCATGGCCCCACTCCTTCATATGTGTTCTTCTCCCCTATTTTATTATAATATTTGCTTTGATTGCAAGGTCAGAATTCTCACACAACTTCCTCATGACTTCATTTTGCTTAACCCTTTCCCCTCCCCTGTTTTCTCAGCCCCATCACTTCGATACCTGCTTAACCATTTCTGTCCCCAGGATCTCTGTCCTCTACTTTCATTGATCCTCCTATTCTCCATCTCCTCTTCCTAAGTGTGTTCCCCGTCCTCTAGCCCATTTGCTAGTTCCCAGATTTCCACATCTACTCCAGGATAAATACGCAAGACATGAGAGCTAACAATCAATGTATAAGAGAAAACATGCAATGTTTGTCCTTCTGGCGTTACCTCATTTAATATAATACTCTCCAGATCCATCCATTTCTCTACAGATTTTGTAATTTAATTTTCTTTACAGTATATGTCTCTCTTTAACAAAGATGTGTCTTAGTCAGGCTTCTGTTGCTGGGTTAAGCACCATGACCAAAGGCAACTTGAAGAAGAAATAATTTATTTCAGTTTTATTTAGCCCATCGTGAGGAGAAGTTGGGGTAGGAACCTAAGGTAAGAACTAAAGCAGAAACCATGGAGGAGCACTGCCTACTGGCTTATTCTCCATGGCTCGTTCAACCTGCTTTCTTATTCAACTGAGGAGTACCTGTTCAGAGGTGGGAGACCGTCCAGTGGGCTGTGCCCTTCCATATCAATCATTAATCAAAAAGATATTCCATACACTTGCCTACAAAAATCTGATGGAGGCATTTTCTCAATTGAGATTCCTCTTCCCACATAGCTCTAGTTTGGGTCAGGTTGACAAAGTACCAAAGACAGTGACCCCCTTGGTAAGTTGACACACAAACATATCACCATTAAACCATAAAGTTTCCCTTCTTGTTTGTCCCCAGGGTGTCATGTTAATATCATAATGCAAAACATAGTATACCTTTATAAGTCCCATGGTCTTTAAAAAAGTCCAAAGTCTCTTTAAAAATCCAGTGCTTCTTTATAAGTTCCACCTTTTAACTGTGGGCTCCACCACAAAGTTAAATACTTTCATACTCTAAAAGGGAAGAACCAAGGCACAGTCACAATCGAATAAAAACAAACCCAAAATTAATCAGTGTAAGGAGTTCCGTGTTGACATCTGGGCCTCACTCAGTATCTTCTGGGTTTCAAGAGGCCTGGACAGCTTCATTTCCCAGCCCATCTCACAGGCACAGGCTGGTCCTTGGTAGTCAATCCACGGCACTGCTATCTCCAAAACTCCGGAGTCTCCACTGCAACTGAAGCTACACTTTCACCAGTGGACTCTCCAAATCTCTCTTTAAGTACTCTAACCTGTCAACCCAGGGCCAAGCCTTAGCCACTCTCCATGACCCCTTTATGCTTTCAAAACTAGATCCACCTTTAGCTGCCAACCTGAGAAGTAGTGCCTGCCCTCTTTGGACCACAGCTTCTGTGTGGTGACCCTGAGAAAATACTCCAAGAAGATTCACTTCAGTGATACTGATCTCTTCTTAATCACTGCTAATTTCTCAACCCCAGATAATCAGCACTGACTGTCCCTCTAAAACAAAGGTTGCTCTTCAATAGTACTGGTCTCTTATTAATCACAGCTGAGTCTTCAGCTCTACCTGTCCAGACCACACATCCTTCATTCAAAATATTACTCCAACATCACTGGTAGTCAAGTCAGCCCTCCATTGTCTGCATCTCTTTTAGCATTCCAAGCTCTGCTAGCAGCCTAGTAAAGCTATGAGCACTCAGTGGTTTTTCCAGCCCAAAGGACATTTCAAAGTCCTTCTACAGTCCTCCCCAAAACAGCATGCTCAGGTCTGTAACAGTAATAGTCCATGAACCTGTTATAAATTTTTGTCCTTGGTTCCTACTGCTGTGATAAACACTATGACCCTGTGATAGCCAGGGACAGAAGTAGTAGAATTATATATATGGGATTTATTAGAGTGTTTTATAGTCCAACAATAGGGGTCTTACAATGGGAAGGCCAAGGATTCTTTAGTTGCTCAGTTCAGGAGATAGAGCGTCTCTGCAGTCCTTCTCTCATACTGGATTCCCAAAAAAGTTCAAGAGGGCTTCTGGTTTTTATTCGACATTGGAATCTCAAAAAAGTAAGCTCTCTCACCAGCAAAGGGATGCCACAGGTTGATAAACTTGCCAATAAAAGAGAGAGAGAGAGAGAGAGAGAGAGAGAGAGAGAGAGAAAACAGGCAAAAAAGTAAAAGCTTCCCTTTCCCTGTCCTTTTATGTAGGCTGCCCCCAGAAGATGTGGCCCAGATTTAGGGAGATCTTCTCAAATGATCCAATCAAGAAAATCCTTTTATAGGCATGTCCAGTTACTTTGGTTTTAATTGATTCCAGATATAGCCAAGTTGACAACCAAGATTAGCTATCACAATAACCAAAAACAACTTGGAGAGAAAAGGGTTCACTAGTACAGTTATAGTCCATCATCAGTGGAACTCAAGGCAGGAGCCAGAAGCAGGTACCATGGAGGAGTGCTGCTTATTGGCTTGTGGTTTGCTTAGCCTGCTTTCTTATACTCAGGACTATCCATCCACCTAAGGTGGCACTGCCCCTAGTGGGCCGAGCCATCCCACATAAATCATTAATCCAACATTATAGGCAATCTGATAGATGCTTCTTCTCAGTTGAGCTCCTCCTTTCCAGGTAAGTCTAAATTACGTCAAGCTGGAAAAAAAAAAAGGAAAACAGAACAGGACGGTTCATGAATTTACTTAATTTTAATGGGACACTCAATACTTTTAAAATAAAGAGATAATTAATAAATGCTTTCCAAGAGGTGTAAGTAGATTTTAGATTTCAAAGAGCCAACAAGAATGTCATAGACTAAGGAGGCAAAGGCTTTAGATTTTTGGCAGCTAGTGCAACTTGCTTGCTTACCCACCAATCTAGAAGACTGAAGATCACAGGCAGAGGGATGGAATTTTGTACAATGGGTCAAACTTTAAAAATAGATTTAAATATTGTCAGCTACAGTAAGTTTTGTAATTGTCATGCGATCTAACAGGTATGTCCCCGAGTATGAATAGTTTTTGCTTAAAGAGTTTCTCCTACTATTGAAGTGGTGGCCATCCAGCTAAAGAAGCTTTCCCCCATTGGTAAACACACACTCTCAGAATTTTAGCATTTGGATGAAATCTAATCACCAAGTCTTAAATGGTTTATTTGATAAAAGGATAAAATAGAATATCCTTGTTCTCTGGGCCTTTTCCTTTGTAATTCTCCTCAGGCATCAGTTTTATCTCAGGGCACTGAGTTTTGACCTTAAGAATTTGTAATAACCTTTCATTATAACCAATTTAGTCATACTGATGTCATCTCTTTTTCTTTAAGTTTTAAGCTTTACAGCCGTTTTATTGAAAATATTTTAATAATATTTTTATTAATTCTTCGAGAATCTCATGTACCTATTCATCCTGCTCCCATTATTCCTCCCAGGTCCACCCCCATCCCCATCCCCATCCCCAACTGCATGCCCTCTTTTTTTTTAACTTATTCAGTCTAATTTATGCTGCCCAAATATTTTTGGGTGTGGGGCCATCCCCTGGACTGTGGTTAATTGACAGGAGTCACATCCTTAAAGAAAATAGACTGTCTTTCCAACAGCTATCGCTTGACAATAGTTCCTCAGCTAGAGGTAGGACTGTGTGCCAGCCTCTCTCCTCTGTGCTGGAGATTTCATGGCTTGAGCTTGTGCAGGCCTTGGGCATGTTGTAACAACTGATGTGAGTCAACCTATGCAGCTGCCCGGATGTGTCCATACAACCTTCCGTCGCAGTCCCACACTGCACTGCCCTCACTCTGACACTCTGCCCCTCTTTTAGGATCATCTGAGCCTGGGAAGAAGGGGATGTATCATAGAAACAGGAAATAATGGGTAGAGGATATTTTGGTGGGGTAAGAACACATTGACAGAGTAGAAAAGGGATAACTAAAACTACCACCCTTTTGAAAAAGTCATACGGAAACCCATTACTGTAGAGGAGTCCTCAAATATATAATATACACATATAAAATAGTTTAAATGGAGTTACCCTAAAACCGGGGTAGGAACAATGTCCCTATTAGACACCACAGGATACCAACTACTGAGTCAAGTACCAGGAATGGGTTACCTCATATGGATTTGTTGGCCAGTGGGGTACCATGAACCTCAAAAACATTATAGACTATTGCCATTATTCTTGGCTATCTAGAACTTGATTGTAAGACCCTACTGTTAAAGGTACCACACACTTGAGTCATAGAATATGGAGAAATCAAGCTGACCTGAACCCTGTGAGGTAAAATGATGGCTGTCCTGGCAGGATCATCCCACTGCTGCAATTAATAGCATGAATGTCATTGAAATAACCGACCACCCAAACACAAAACAACCCTTCACCTTTGGCCTCTACACAAATAGAAACACTATTAGTCTTTTGATGTCAATGTGTTTAATCTGTCACCCTCTGATTATTAGGTAAATCCTTTTGGAAAACACCAAGAGATCCCAAACTTTCAGCAACTCATGGCTAAGAATGCCATCAGGTGACTTCAAAGACCTATGATAGAGATTTCCCTGATTTCCCAACCTACGTCTTGTTTTCCACAACTGTACTTGAAAACACAGAAAGTTGAAACAGAAAATGTGAACAGTTCTGGAGACATTTTCCTCAAAAATTTTAAATTATTTATTAAGGATTTTTATTATAACAATACTTACTATATAAGATATATAGTATATGTAGTAAGTCTTATAGATAATATATGTTATCTATAATATATAATATACTCACATATAAAATAAGTCTTATATAATGTTATATATAATAAGTCTGATTATAATAAGCATTTAGAAATTGTCTCTGTTTAAAAAGCAATGGCTTGCCTTTTAGGTCTACATGGCAACTGGAAGGCAGAATCATTTTGTTTCTAATCCTTTTGTATCACCTTTACTTGGGGGTCATCTGTTTACCTTTACAGGAAAGATTTTGATCATTTAACAGGTGTTTTATTTAAAATATTTTCTCATTTTTTTTATTTTCTGCTTCTTTAAACCAGAAGATGCAGTAAATGATTGCTCCAAGTACAATACCAAAGAAAAATTATATTTGTGTTTTAATGGAACATGTTAGGATCATCTGTAAGTCTTAAGGTGCCATTATCTGCCTTTATGTAGGGTAATCAGTTTCCAAAATGACAAGGATTTTTTTTTTTTTGCTTATTTCCTAGTTTTCATGTTTTATCTTATCTAGTCTTGGCTTGATACGGATCTTGAAAATGTGTTTTGTCAAGAATCAGTAACAGTAATCTTTAAAATGTTCCCATTTACATACATACATACATATATACATACATACATACACACACACATATAAATCTTAAAACTAAGCATATCCCAGGAATGGCACTTGATAACTTCTTGAAAGATATATAAATGAAGTGGCCACAGATTTTGTTGTTCAACTCTTTTTTAGGTTACAGAGTGACACATAAAGACAATTTCGTGAAAATAATTATCATGAACAGACACAACGCAACCAGAATGTGCTTTCTATTAGAATCCAGGTAGAAAATTTATATCTCAAAGATACAGAGTTTCACTTAAACATTGAGAAGGACACAGTGAAGGCAAAGGATAGCGAATTCTGTATTACTTCGGTTAATGGAAGTAGGCCAATTAATGTTCATAAGAAATGTTCAAATGAGAGGGGATAGTTTTGTTTATTGAATTTTTCATATGACATTCCCAGGGCAGTGATCCTGAGCGTTTAGAGAGAGCTCTGCTTCAGATCAGATGCAAAAGAAGCTAGATAGGAAGGTGAAAGGTCACAGGAAGAAGCCAGAGCAGGAGGTGAGACTGCAGCCATGACTGGTGGTTGCAAGTAAAGAAAAGCCATGTTGTACCATTAGTAGCCAAATATTTTGGTCTGGGAGTGTATATAAGGTCTCATATGTAAGTCGGAAAATGCAGGATTGGAGTATCAGATGTTAGGAGAAGGGAATGCATCATCCTGGGGAAACTGAAAGTCTGGCTTCCTGTAGGTCTCTCAGATAGAAATTCTGGCCAGGAAGGAAAACTGCAGGCAATGTCAACATTTTAGCCACATGCTCTGTATCCCCATGCTCTGAAGAAGGGCAGTCTTTAGGGGACTCAGTTAAGCATTTCCCATGGTAACCCCTATGGTGTCTTAGCTGCTTTTCCTGTAGCTCCAATAAAATAAATACTCTGACAAAAGTAGATCAAGGGAGAAATGATTTACTTCATGGTCCAAGGGCACAGAACATAATGGCAAAGTCAAGCAGCGGGAGCTTGAAGCAGCTGATCACATCACACAATAGGAATTCAGAGTTAGGAATGCTTATCTTCTGCCTGCCTTCTCTCTGTTATGTAGCCCAAGACCCAGGCCCAGGGAACAATGCTCCCCAAATTTTACTGTAGGCTTTCTCACCTCAATTAACCTAATCAACATAGCCTCTTGCAGGCATGCCAGAAGCTAAAAATAAGCCCTCATAAGTATGCCTGGAAGATGTCTCCTAGGTGGTTCCGATCCTGTCAAGTGATGACTAACATTAACCATCTCATAGAGGGAAGAAAAATTGGTTATGAGGATTGAAAAGGGGAGGCAAACATAGGAGATATCTTCACTAGTACTCCAAGGAGAGGGGTAAGCCTTTGCTGGTAAATGAAGACCAGAGATGGATGCCCCTACTCCATCACAGTCTTGAAAGATTGAAATCCCTGAAGAGATTCTCGGAGCTGTCTCTGACGAGCTGAAGGAGTGAGTAGACCCTGCACTAGGGCACACTAAGTGGAAGATGAAAAGGCACTCGCATTTTAAACACTGAACTCTTTCTGTCTCATCAACAGTCAAAGTCTTCTTCCCCTAGAATATCCCTTTATAACTTACAATATTCCTGAAGGAGAACACCAGCAGCCAGGCAGTCCACGGAGGTCTGGTAGCGTGCAGAGTACAAAGAAAGAGTAGTGAGGGGAAAGAGAAAAAATAAATACAGGGGATGGGGGGAATTCCTAGGAGATTCCAGAAAAAAAGAGAAATTAGATCCTAATTCATCCTGGCTTCAGTGGGCTGTTCTTTCTCTTACCGCCTTCGTGATTCACTGAAGAACAGCTTTCGTTACAGTCTGTCCATTGCAAATGCGAAATAAAGCTTCCACATGAAGCCAAAAGGACTGCTGCTGGACATCCAGAATCACACATCCTGTAGGCCTTTGGGTATCACTGAAGAGTAGCCCCAGACACAGATCTTCAATTCTCCATGGGATCAGCCAGCTACTATAAGCTCCAGAGTTAACGGGAACCAAGAAAATCAAAGCAGGGACCCTTATTTAGGCCACCACAAAATTAGATGAAAACCACAGCCTAGATCACAGACTGGGAAGATTTCCACCAAGATAACATAAGCAAAGAATTGTATTCATTCTCTATAGACTGAGAAAGGCCACTAAGGAAGGTGTTGGCGGTCCTTGCCAGGGGCTAGGATTTATGTAGGGAAAGGTAAAGTTGGTTCCAGAAGGTTTCTACATGGCAGTTACAGGGCTGACTCCAAGGAGTGGACTATAGAGCAATTAAATTTCCCTTTTTTGTTCCTTGCCTAGCTTAGCAGATGTCACAGAGCACACATAGTACTCTGGTACTTAGGTAAGACGCAAAGGTAGGGTTATGGCAAGGGAGAAGCTAGGTTTGAGTTAATACTGTGTTTACCACTTAGAGAAGAGTGTAGAAGGGCTTATATCTCTGTCCTCACTCAGAGGCCAAGGAACCCTTCGCATCCCGTGAGCTCCATCAGTGTGGCTCTGGAAAGGTTTCCAGGCCTCTGGGAGCCTGATTTCTCGACTTCTCCCACTTGGAGCGTAGGATCTGCCTGCCTTGGGTTTGGAAGGGCCCAGGGATTGGTTCACAGATGCTTAGGCTGAAACCTTATCCCCTTCCTGTTCCCTCTTCCCACTGCAGCACGTGGTTCAGTGTGTGTTTGTGGCCATCCGGACCATTGGGAACATCGTAATTGTCACCACTCTGCTGCAGTTCATGTTCGCCTGCATTGGGGTCCAGCTCTTCAAGGTAAAGTCCTGCCTCCTTCCCCTCCCCAGCATTCCCAAGGAAGAGAGCCATCAGATCCCAGAGGAGACGGTGGTCCAAGTCAGGTGTACAGAGTGGTGGGACCTATGACCACAACCTACTTGAACTTCCCAGACCAAGAAAGTAGAGGGAAGTTAGCTTTGCCTCTCTGTAGGGTAATGGGGCCCACTTCCGCTCCACCACAGGGCATGGCTGCTGGGGAGGCAGGATGCAGGAGTTGACCCGTGCTTACAGCACGCTGTTGCCAGGCGAGTGTTGGGCCTTAGGGAAGCCCTGGGCCACTGCTTCAGGGGTGGGGAAGCACAGTCTGAGGTGTGGGACAGCTGGAGCTGGTTTGAGGGTCTCCGGGCCTGCAAAGAGGCCACAGCCATGGAGTTCCGAGGCTCTTAGACACCCAGGCACCACTGGAAATCACGGAAGAGCTGAGAACGGAATCTGGGCCTGTGGGCTGGATCTAGACTGGAGGAGAGGGGGAAATAAGAGGGAAACTCCAGCTATTACCACGGGGAGAGTCCTTGGCTTGAAGGTGGCAGGCTTGAACTTAGTGGTGGTTGTGGCTAGGAGTGCAGAGAGACCTTCTACGGGAGACTAGACAGAAGCTCTATAGGAAAAGGCCTTCTCCATGGCTCCCCAAAGTGGATCCTAATGAAAAGAGGCAGTCCATGGTTTTAAGGCATTTATTGTCATGGGGGAAAGTAGATGTGTAAAACCATGCCTCACTTCTCAGCATGGGCCTGCGGTTAAAGACCTTTTGCAGGGAGGAGTGTCTGGGACGAAAAGCTTATTGGCTGAGCCCTCCAGGCTTTTAGATATCTCATTAAAATCGAGACCTGTCTTGAGCCTATGTAACCACAGGTCATGTCCTCTACTTGTAGAGGAGCTTGGGGCGTTGCCCTTACATGACTGATGGCCACAAATCTATGGGGGACTGTGGCTGGTGACAGGGGCATGGTACTTGGGAACAATCAAAGGTCCTACCGTCTCTTCAGGGTCTCCAGGACTTTTAGCATTAGCTCAACCGGGGACGAAGGTCCCACACCTCTCCTAACTAAACATCTGTGTGTTCTCTACTGTGCCACCTCCAATTGGCTACTCTTCTTTCCAGATGACTTTCATCCTCTGGTACCCATGTGTCAGTCCTTGGCTCAAAGTCCACAGCAGTTGCTAGCAACAGCACCATGTCCACACTATACCATCCAGCCTGAGGTCCAATTGGTGTTTTCTTTTCTGCCTCCATCTCCTTAGTTCTTCTGGTCTCTCCCATGAAGCACTCTTTCTTTGTCCCCTGCTCACCCCCACTGTATAAATTTCCACTAACTTCTTCCCTCTCTCCAAGTTCAGTTCCTCTTTCTTCTTCCTCTCAAGATCTTCCCAGAGAGCAGAGCCTTCCAGGGTTGGTGCTCCCTGCTTTTGAATCTGGCTACACTCTCGGTTCTGAATGTGAGTCATGTCCTCTGCATCTGGACGCTGTTCATCTTGCTCATGTTATCCTCAAAGCTCAAACTCAGGACGGTGCTACAGATGTGCGCACTGATCGTCTTCTGCTGGATCCGTCCCCTGAGGAGCATCTCTAATCACTTCATTCTTCTCTTCTAGGGAAAGCTCTACACCTGTTCCGACAGTTCTAAACAGACAGAGGCAGAATGCAAGTGAGTTTACACTAACAAGCTCCCAGATTCAGGGCTGTTAACTGGGTGGGGGTGGGGGAGGGGCAGTGACTTGGTTAGAGGAGATGAAGACTGTCCCCTGGCCTATCCCATTACCTGATCTCATTTTTGTGAGATGTGACTTCATCTATTCCTCAACATTCTATCCACTGACTCTTCTGATGGCTGAATAGTTTGGTTGCATCCCACTCAGCATGCTAGGAATCATTGGTGGTGGAGATTCAGGACACCTCATGAGTACCTCTTTCTCTTCCTTTCTCAGGGGTAACTATATCACATACAAAGATGGAGAGGTCGATCACCCCATTATCCAGCCTCGAAGCTGGGAGAACAGCAAGTTTGACTTTGACAACGTCCTGACAGCCATGATGGCCCTCTTCACTGTCTCCACCTTCGAGGGGTGGCCAGAGTGAGTATGAACACTAGGGATCACAAGGTTGAGACACTGGCTATCCAGTTATTGCCCAGGGTCTTATTAATTCCCTGAATTCTTCCCAGAGGTCAGACTTGTCCCCAGGCAATGAGGTTGTTTCAACTGTAAAATGTGATCACTGCAGAAACATAGACTTTTAGCTGGCTATAGTGGGGCACGCCTTTAATCTCAGCACTGGGGAGGCACAGGCCGGTAGATCCCTGAGACAGGTAGATCCCTGAGACAGGTGGATCTCTGTCAGTTTGAGGCTAGCCTAGCGGGTTCCATACCAGCCAAAGCTACATAGTAAGATTCTATCTCAAAAACAAAAACATACTCTTAGAAAAGATTTTATTGGAGGTGGAGGGTGCTGAATATTTCACTGAGGACCTTGTGTACGTTGTACAAGTGGTGTAACACCCCGTACACCTGTGGCATTTTAGGAATTCCCACCCAAAATGGATGCCTTTTGACTCCTTTTCCCAAGCTCAGTATGAGTCACAAGATTAGGAGTCTACCATTATATTTATGGGATTTCAGAGTCAAGTACAGAAAAAATTTCTCTGGTATAAACCTTTCATCATCACAGAGTTCCAGTTTACCCTCCCCATGTGTAGCTGACAAGGATAAAGGTAGATGAGAGGTCTCTGTCTGATTAGACTCTGTACCAGTCTCCACAGAGAGAGCCTTGTCTACATTAACAGTCTCAAGAAAGAAAGAGACAAAAGCCAGGGGTCCAGTCCCTATGCCAATGTGATACTTTCTCTACTGGACCAACTCAATGGTCTTTGTGCAGCATTGCTGGTAGCAGGCAGTTGTCCATGTGGTGCTCTTTGTATCTTTGTTTAAATACCTATATCCCCATCTAGCAGTGCATAGATAGGGTTTGCCATCATATGGCAAAATATAAGTGATACTCAGAGAATAGCCATACACTAGGGTGAATACAAAGGAAGAGAAGGAGATCATCCTGATCCACACAGAACAAGCTCAACTGATCCATAGGCCAGACTGAAATGGATGGCAGACACACACACACACACACACACACACACACACACTCACACACACATACATAAGCATATTCTAAACTACTGTGGATGATGTGAATAATCTGGAGAAATGTTCATTTTATTATATCTAAATAAATTTTTCTCAGATTTACTTTTTCTTTGGCCTCACCTTCTTTGATCTATGCCAGTTTACAAAGCTGTTTCAATATTTACCAGTATTTCTGTACTTGAAATTGGGGTCAGTGATGAATGTTACAGTTCAGTAGCTCTTGATGGTTTCAAAGCACTGTGTATATATTATATCAGCTGCCCTGTAAGTTAGGAAAGCAGGGAATTATCATTTCCACTTGACAGTTGTAAACTCAGTACCAAAGAGAATCAGTGGTTTGCCTGGATGGGACTTGAGCCCAGACACTCTGGCCCCAGCCTGGAGCTGTTTCCTTTGATTGCAGGGACCCTGGGAGCAGTGGTGCCATCATCTTATGGAGGTGACACTGCTTCTCCAGGTCACTCTGTGAGCCTATCTCCTCCTGTAGGCTGCTGTACCGCTCCATTGACTCCCACACAGAAGACAAGGGCCCCATCTACAACTACGTGTGGAGATCTCCATCTTCTTCATCATCTACATCATCATCATTGCCTTCTTCATGATGAACATCTTCGTGGGTTTCGTCATCGTCACCTTCCAGGAGCAGGGGGAACAAGAATACAAGAACTGTGAGCTGGACAAGAACCAGGTAGACTTCTGGGAAGGAGAGGAAGGAAGCAGACCCACATAAGGATGGGTGGGTTGCAGTTGCCCTGGACCCACTCAGAAGAGAGGCTAGGGTCTGTGGAGGGACATGTGCGGATACCAAGGTCCTTTGTCCCGCCATCCAACAGAACAGGGTGTTTGCTCCAAATTCCTACAGCAGAAATATTGAATCTTGCATTTCTCAGACCTTACAGACATTAAATCCTCAAAAATCCCATGTCTGGAAAATGTGTTTAACCATCAAATATTTTTTAAGGTTCCACTTAGCGACACTTTGTTTCAGGCAATGTGGAAGAAAGAAATTTGTGTCTTATCTAGAAATTGGAGCGTTACACTATGCCCAAGTGTGTACCATTAATGATGGAGAAAGAAACTAGGACAATGGGGGACAGAGAGCTAGCATTGGGCAGGAGAACAGTTTTAGAAAGCCACTTAGATGGCTTCTCAAGCAAAACATAGGTCTGAGCAAGGGACATAAAAAGAGAGTCTTAAATGAGAGTGACATGGTGACATTGAGGACTAAAATATGTTCTGTTAGCTTATGGGATGGGCTAGCAACTCCCCAGGTGAATGATTTGCTGTTAGAATTGCACACAGATGTGGAACCCAAGGTTAGCTCCCTTTGCACTCCCAGTGGAACCCATGTGGAAACATGCCCTGAGTAAAGCCAATTCATGAGGACACAGCCCAGTATGCTCAACCCTATGCATGCCGGGAAAGCTGGGCCCTATGTGTGCTTTGATGTCTGTTACTTGGGTTTAGATTCAATATTTGGACTACTGTGTAGACTTAGTGTTGAAACAAAGACAAAGAGGGAGGCCAATTGGAAAGTATAGATGAGGCATGCTGACAGCCTGACCTAACATCAGTTCATTGTAGTGAGGGTGTAAAAGCAGGAAGTCAGATTGGCAAGACTTGGGGATTAGGCATGGAGGCCGAGGGTCAAGCAGACTGGCGTTGCTTTCTGCTTTCTGATTTGGGGATTTGGGTGTTGTGCACAAAAATTGGCTGACATTTTCTGTTTTCCCAAGATTCTAGTTAGAACAAGAATTCCTCTCCTGACAGTTCTGGATCTTCTAATCTTGTAGGTACTAGTCAATAAGGAAGAAGGATGCAAGATAGAAAATGATAAATTAGGCAAGAGATACTCCATGGAGAATCTATGTGTGGGACATAACCAACAAGACTAGCTATGAGCCAATCAGTATTTATCAGGCACCAAACACTTGCTGAGCAATGCTCTGGTCATTACTGGTTAGAGGAAAGGAGCTGAGCTTCTTCCTTACAGTCTAGACAGGATTTGGTGGTAAGGGAAGCCAGAGAAATCAACAGCATGCTTCACATTAATGTCACAGCTATGAGCTAGAGCCCAAGAATGTGTGTGGTTTAACACACATCCGACTTTTGACTGTCACGCATCCTTCATCACCTTCACGCTCTATCCATGTATGTTTATTCTCCCTTGTTCCTTCCAGAGACAATGTGTGGAATATGCCCTCAAGGCCCGACCTTTGCGAAGGTACATCCCCAAGAACCAGCACCAGTACAAAGTGTGGTACGTGGTCAACTCTACCTACTTCGAGTATCTGATGTTCGTCCTCATCCTGCTCAACACCATCTGCCTGGCCATGCAGGTCAGTCGACAGCGGGGCTAGCCTAGGGAAAATGCTGAGGAAGGATGTGGTAAAAGGAGCTGCAAAGCCAGAACAACTGGTCACCTACCTGCAGCTGGGAAAGCAAGAGACAGAAGAATGAGGAGGGGAGAAGGTATTGCTTCTAGGGGATAAAGTTCCTCTGTAACCATAGGAAAGAATCCCTGAGGCCCTGGATTGATAACAGAGAATAGAGGAGTAGAGACCCAAGAGAGTACACTTAGAGTCGTCATCACAAGCATGTGGCACGGAGGTAGAGTCAACACCTACACCTACTCCAGGGAAGTCAGTGCGTACCAGAGCTCTCAAGCACCAGAAACCCCCAAAAGTCATCATGGAATCGTCAGAAACTCAGATATCTCCCACCCCTGATATCAGAAAGAGTAGGAAAGGCAAGAGCTTACAGAGTCTCCAGAGTCCACTTGGATGCCCTGAGGATGGCTCAGGGAAGATCTCTGTAGAAATGGGGGCATCTGAGAAGGTTGGACAGAAATGGTAACAAGCCCAAGAACGTCGGGTTCTTGTTGGCTCTTGTTCATGGGCTTCCCCTTCCCTCCACTTAGCACTATGGCCAGAGCTGCCTCTTCAAAATTGCCATGAATATACTCAACATGCTTTTCACTGGCCTCTTCACGGTGGAGATGATCCTGAAGCTCATTGCCTTCAAACCCAAGGTAGGCCTCTGAGAGAAAGCTGTTTGATAAGATGGGGTGGGCATGTGTCTACTGGACAAGGGAGGTAAAGGGAGACTCATTCCTTCTCTAAAGAGTGCTCTAAACACTACGGTGGCCAAGAGGAGAACCAGGCCAACTCCTTAAAACATAGGCTTACCTCATAATCTGGCCCATGATTGGGACACACAAGAAGCAGATTCCTCCATGAGCTGAACTGCTACCTTTCTATGAACTAAGTCTCAAACTTTCTCCTTCCATTTTCTACAACCGACAAGCCAAACTTCTAACCCAGCCCCCAGATCTAGGAAGGTCCCTGATTTACCCCCCTCCCATTTCATTTGCTAGGCAAAATGAATGCTTGTGAGAAGTCCAGTCCTCACTTTGTCTGCCCGGGGCCCAGGGCTCCATGCCATGGGCTCCTCCACAGACATATTGCCATTGCTTCCTCTGTCCTCCAGCACAGGAAGAGCAATTGCCTGCAGATTTTGTCTGTTTATCACTTTGTATGAGCAGTGCCTCTTCCAAGAGAGGAGGCTGGCACTGTCTGAATGAGGTGGAACTGACAAGGTTGACTACCTGTCACTCAGCCTCACCAACCCTACCCACTGTCCCAGGTGACATTGGAGCAGGCTAGTAGAAGTGATGTGTACTGTCCGTGACCTCCATAGACAGGCCAGAATCCTGGCATTCACTGGCTGGGACTGACGGCTACTTCAGAGGGCAGGTGTAATACCAACTATAGCTACCCTAACACTTCCTGGAGAGTAGTGAAAGGCTAGAAGATCACACACAGAGACTTGAAACATTAACCCATTTTCCAAGCTTCCTCTCCTCTTCCTTCACCAGCTTTACCAGATGCAACATAGAACAGCAAGGGACAAAAAGGTGGGTCTCCACCTATATCCTGTTTGTTTGACTTGGCCCAGGATTAACTGGTTGTAGGATTCCTCCTGGGCTGTTAGCATCCCTGCTGGAGGAAAGAAGGAAGTGACGTACCGTACCCACAATCTTAATACACAAGTATTAAGAGAGGGAGCTGTTATGTTCTCCATCACATGGCCCTGTTCACAAGGATGCTTCCATGGAAAAGACTCGTCTGGGTACTTTTCAGAAAGAGTGGAGACAACCTTTGAGGCACTTAAAGATAGTATATACAGACTCACAAATGCTGCATCTTCCTTGCAGCCACAGGACACCTTGGGATCTTTCATGCTTTTTGAAAACTTCTCATGAATCAGTCTCATTTGGTATGATGGTAATAATTGCATTTCCCTACCTCCAAGAAGGAAATATGCTCTATATCATATTTCTTTCCAAGTTCAGACCATTAGGGGATAAATTATGCCCTGGCCTGGAGAAGACCAAGTGTTGTGGCTGTCTTCTATGAGGCCCACAAGCATTGCCACCTACATATTGCCCTAGTCCAGGTTCTGTGCCTGAGAACATAGAAGCATCAGCCGTAGCATCCTGAGCCAGACCAGGAAAGTGGGACCGCTGGGCTTCAGCCTCAGTTCTCAACCTCTAGGGAGCTATCAACACTTTCAGTCATCCCACAGTGGAGTCAGGCATGTTCCTGATGGCTGAGGCAATCTCCAGAGCTTGCAGTGGACTTCCTGAATCATGTCTCTCTAGCATACACAGTGCCTCAAGTCACATGCTCTGGGAAGCCCATGTGATTGACATTTTCAGGGGCCTTAGCCTGAAGCACACATTTGGTATATCCCACAGATGAAGGAGCAAACCAGTTCCTAAGACATAACCAATTGGGTTTCCTATTGTCTTCAATACCAGTTTTTCTGTCCTGAGAAGACAGGGTAAAATATGAATGATTTTCTTTTCCTGGGTGCAGAAGAGAGCTGTCTCACACAGCCAGATAATGGCAAGGGGATCTCTTCTATGAATTCCTCAAAAGGAACCCCAACAGTAGAAGAGTGAAGACTATTAGTGTGGGTGACCAGAGACAGTTGACTAGTTAACTGAGGAGAAGATGAAGGGGAGTCTGGTCGCCTACACTTTCATTAGCTGTACTCCTCACTGGTAAACAGGCTAGAAAATGTGTCCTTGAGTTTTCAGGCAGCATACCAAACAGAAATCCTCATAACTCTGGTATAAATACCTACCTCATGTTTGCCCAAGAACCATGGAGTGAGTGGCTTCTAACAGACCTGAAAGACTAATGGCTTCCGGACTTTTACCTTCCCAAATTGTGTGGTATGAGTGAGTTCCCTGTGAAAGGACCGTCAACAAGAACAGAGAAGGCGGATGTGTTAGTCAGCCTGGCATTATAACTATAAAGTGCCTGGAGCAACTTGCTTACAACATAGTTTTGGAGGCTTGAGTGTAGGATGTTCCCATCAGTACATTCTGGGGAGAGTGGTAGATGCTGGCAGGGTTGTGTATAGGAGTAGTACAGTTGCATCTGTAACCAGGAATCAGAGCAACTCAGCAGGCTAGAATCCTACAATTCTCAAAGATCAGGCCTTCAGTGATCTATTTTAACATCCCTTCCCCTTCCCCTCCCCCTCCCCATCCCCCTCCCCCTTCCCCTCCCCTTTCCCCTTCCAGCCCTCTCTCCTTCCCTCCCATCCTACCTCCCTCCTTCCTTTCACAAGTCTCCATTTGCTGGAGATTCCACCCTCCTACAATAGCACTTCTCTGGGGACCAAGCTTTTAACACATGGTCCTTTGATGGACACTTAACATCCAAACCACAGGAATTGGCATTACTCATAGTTGGGACTGTGTCATCTGGAGGAGTTCCTGATTTGATTTTCCTTGCCATATCCTCTTCATGTCTGATTGGTTGATGGGTTGATCTATCGGCCCCGCTTCTTTCTTCCATTTTTGTCTACAGTGATTGACGATGGTGATCTTTTCTCTGTTTTACTCACTATTCTATGTAAATTGAATTTACTCAAGAAAAATCTCTGCCCTGAATCCAGCTGCCCAACTCCATAAATCCATGCTTTGTTCATACAAAAAACTATTTTAAAAAAGAAATGTTGATATACACAAATTTAAAGACCCTCTGCCTCCCAGAATCACTTGGAGAATGCATGGGTGATCCAAAGAAAAGGGTAGGTGACTTGAACACCTCACAGAGGAGTGCTGTCCTTAGATGTAGGGAAAATAGGCAAAAGAAACTTGCATGATATTTAATTCTGCGTGAGTATGCAGGTGCAAGTTGGGGGAAAAGGTTTGTTTGGAATAGTTAAAAGGTAATTAAATAGTTGTTTAATTAGATTATATTCCCATCATGACCTGGAGTATGTCAATAATTACAGAAAATTGAGACAATTTTATGAAAAATGTCCAGTGTCTAAAAATATAGCAAAAGAAAACTAAAATTTTATAGCAACGATTAAACAAAAATTAGTAACAGAAAAGACGCATTCCCACACTGGTAACCTCAATTGCCGAAACACTATTTCCCCTCACCTTTATATATAGATTCAAGACAATTCCAACTAAAACTCCAGAGGAACCCTACTCTAGCAAGAAAAGCAGAAGAAAGGGATCCACACAGCAGATCAGGGCTTATTAGGATGAGCCTTCAGGGTCAAGGTTTCTGCCTGTATGGGCAGCTCTGACCTGGCTGTGGAGGGCAGCACAGGGTCTGGTGAAGGACAGTATAGCCACAGATATTCCAGTCTTAGCAGCAGGACTGCGTGCCAGGAGATAATGTTGTCATGCCTAAAATTTGCTATTGACAGAGGTTCAGCAGGAACAACTCAAGACAAAAGTTGAGGCCACCAAGGCTGCAGCACAGTAGGTCTAGGATGGCGTCAGTGTCCCTAATGGAAGGCTTTTAACCTCTCTCCTTCCATAAGGTTCTCATCAGGACTCCTCTTCCTGAAACTCACCTACCCTCCATGGCTAGAGACATCCCTAGGGGAGGGGGCTGTTGTCTTCTAGGAAGTCCCTGGGGCACTAAGTGGGGGACTTAGGGATCAATGTGTTGGTTACTTAGTAAGGAATAGCCTGGTGTAGAAGAGGAGGCGTTGTCACCAGAGTCTCCTGGAAGCTTAGCAGAATCAGCTTTTAGGACAAAGAGAAAGAATGAAAGATAGCTCCAATCTCCCAGGCTTGCCCCTCAGAGACTGGGCTAGTACAACAATTTATTGAAATTAAAGAGAGTAGGGAGAGGCCAGCCTGGAGAGGCTTTGGAGATGTATTGGGTTTTAAAGGCTATTAAAATCTGGAACAGGCAGTCTGGACAGGAGATCTATTTTAGTAGTTAGTACTACATATGGCCCTCCTAAGTTGACACTCCCAAGAGAGCTGCTCTGGACCGTCCTCTTCCCAGAGAGAATGTGCATAATTGGCTAACAGGTGGGACACTAGAGAGAAGGAAATGGATTGAGGATATCTGGAGACTAAGAGCTAGGATAGCCAAAACAAGAGACCCAGACAAATCACTATGTCTCAGGCTGCAGGGCTGTGTGAGGGAAGCCAGCTACAGAGAAGAAAGGGAGAGTGAACAGAGACCGGGAGTATGCACTGCTTGTCCCAATAACAGGAGGGGACCCTAGATGTTCAGGTCCCCATACTAGTTTCCTCTGTGAGTGGTTCAGAGGACTGTGTTTCCTCATAGTCACCTTGACCTAGAAAATGTAATTTAAAAAACTTAAACCCTTTCTGGACTTACAATTTATATATCATGATAAATATTCTGTAAATTCCCAAATATTCAACATAAAATGTTGAAAATGCAGGATCTCTTAGCCATAATCTAAGTGGAAAGGGTTGTGTATAGTAAAAGATTCATTCCCCTCAGAAGTTGAAGACAACAGGAGAGCAAAAGTATGGGAACTCAGACTAAAAGCTGAAGTTGTAGCAGGCCAGTTTTATTTGTGCACGGTACCTACATATGTGTATTTCAGAAGACATGTGGCTACATCACATGTAAGGCACAGCTAGCTGCCCCCAACACAGGATATGTGGTATCCCTAAATCTGAAAAGCCAGCTTGGCCACCAGGACCTACTCTGTAGCTCTACCCAGTTTCACAGTGCCCCCTGGAGGCCGACCAGTGGAGCAAAGAGCAAGGTGGAACTTCCTAGAGCCTCTTAACTGAATTTAGTTGAAATCTGTTTACCTTAGCTACTAAGAATCACAGTGTCTTTTGCTGTCAGTGAAACCCGTGGGACCACAGACTCACCATACGTGTCACTTAAAGAAATAGAAACGAAAAAGAGGAGGGAAGAGGGCACTGGCTAGGACATGCCACAACCCCTTCTGCTACTTCTGGCTTCATTAGGAGAGCCCAGTGGCCTGTGGGTGTACAGCCAGCCCTGGCTTGCTTTTTGACAGCTGATTGGTAAGCAGGCATTCCCTGATTATTGTTTATTTATGGTGTGCCCACGGACACCTGATGTGCACAGTGCCCAGCAGACAGGCACAAATGGGCTCCGCAGGAGGGGCCTCCTCTCCACAGCTCTTGTACCCAGAGATTTGCATATTGTTGCAACATTGTGACAGGTTTCTTTCCTGCATGGTGCTTTTGCCATGAATGATAAAAAATAATTATATGACTTACATAAAGCCTTAGTGTGGGAAGGGAAGTATTAGCTATTACATTTAATTATTTAATGTGGAAACGTATTCACACTGTGTAAAAGCCCAGTGGGAAGGTACACTGTGGTTCCCTGTCTCTGATCCTGCCACTGGAAAAGAAACTGAAGGCATGAGAAAAGGGATTCCCGTGCCCAGAAGGTACTGGGGTATGAACTCAACCCACGCAAAACAGTGGCCCTGACTTTGTGCCCACCAAGTACCAGATCTCCCAGGCAGGAAGGGCCTGTAAAGCAGGAACTTTCAGGAACTGAGGCAGTCGTGGCAGCAACAGTGGGCATTGAGCACTGTCTCAGAGGCAGACCTTGTAGTACTTAGCCATACCTGACATTGCACAAACATCAGATACCCACAGGGGCATGCGCAGTCACTATTGCCGTGTTCTATGTAAGTGAGCCGAGGCACTGAGAGATTAGAAAGCTTGCTCTCAGCCCTCAAGACTCATGTGAAAGTGAAAGCAGCCCACCACTTCATTTGTGTCTTATTAGGAAGGTGGTGCTGGTGGCTGGATCTAATGATCTTCATAGCATCTTGCCTTTGAAGTCAGGTGGACATGGGGCCTAGGACCAGGAGATGGTAGGATGGGGGTGGCGAGAACTGATGAAGGGTGTAAAGCAGGAAGGAGTGTGTCTTGTCTGAATTTTGAAGGCTTCCCCAGAGTCTGTGCTATCACACTGTTTAGAGATCTGCAGCAGGACCAAGCTTTTTCCCACTCAGAAAGGGCAGCCTGCTCTTCCTCGTTGTACCCACGGCCATTGCTGCCAGAGCCTCTTACTCAGAGCCTGTAGTGCATTGTGTGCTTGAACCTGAAGTTCTTTGCCATGGCTGGCTCCAGGGATACAGCCTTCAGCACTCTAATCTGAAAGGAGTCTTGTGCATAAATCTGTCCATTTATTCTAGCATGGGTAGGGAGAGGCAGCTAGGAGATCCTCCAGTCTACCGAGGTTGGGGTGGGGGAGGCTCCTGAGTCCCCCGAGAGGAGCTTAGCCGATAGCCCCCAACTCCATTTGCTCCAGTGGGCAGACTTCCAGCTTTGGGGGTTAGTTTCAGGTCTATGGACTCTGTCTTTGCACAGTCCTAGGTTCTTGTAGCCCATATCATGTGTGATGAGATGAATGTGTCAATGCCTTCTGATTTTTCCAGTGGAACTCCAAAACAGGTGCCTATGAAAAGCACACATTCCGAGGTCTGTGTACTCCTCCGACCATCCTCGGAGTACCCCATCACTATCCCAGCCAGTGCCTCTTCAAAGCAAGGACCCAACCCTGGCCTGCTCTTGCCAACTGTCCTACAGTAACCAGCTCTCTGTGCAGGAAACTATCCAGAGCTTCTGAATTAGCACACCACAGGATGAGCCTGATGGGAACACAGAGGTCTTCACTGCCTCGCAGGCTGTAGGCCATGAGCAGCTGTGTGCTTGGTTATGCCTTCTCCATTAGACACCGCTAATCTCCATGATTAGTTATGTCTAAGTGGCACCCTGATGTAATGTGATTTATATTATCTCTGCTTGGTGTCAGTGAACCGTTGATTCCATGATATTCCATAAGATCAGCCCTTCACAGACACACTGAGGCTTTGCCACCACCACTGCTGTTTCTGGCTGGATTCAGCACCTCTCCCCAGTTTATCTAGTTTCCAGCCTCTCAGTTCCACAGCCCAAGACCCAGGAAAACCATTGGCTCTAGGAAGGCGGCTCATCCTGCTGTTATGCCTGTGCCCTCAGCACTACCTCACAACCTGCCCTGTCCAGCGGCGCTTCACAGCTTCCTTCAAACACTTGCTCCCCACAAGCCAGGAACCTCCACTCTCTTTGGGGATCCCAGGTTGGGTATAGGCCATGTTTTGTCCCCCTCATTTTAGACCCTGTTTTGCAAGGAGGGTTTCGCCATTCCCTCTGATCTCATGCTGATTGCTGTTTCTTTTCCCTGTCAAGGTTCTGTGGTCATCCCAGAGCCCTGGAACCCAACTTTGAGTACTTTGCATTCAGGCCCGCTCCCAGCTTCTCTCTCCTCCTCTTCCTCTTCCTTTTCTCTCTCTTTTTCTCCCTATCTGTTTTTTAAATTCTTTCCTTGTTCTCAGTATCCCTATCTCCTACCACCTATATGTTCTGTGACACCCCAATCCTGCCACCACTCATGTGCTCTATGTCTCCCCAGCCGGCACAGTCCCCCGTTTCCCACTGGCCTGAAGTGGCCTTTTTCACCACTGCCATGCTCAGCTCTTACCTTTCCCATTCCTGTGATTCCTGGATGTGTTTGTCATCCGCATCCCATAGCGCCGAGTCTTCCCTTGCCCCCATGTTTTGTTGTTAACTCATCTTCCTATCAGAAGTCTCATATCTAGCCTCAGCTCAGATCTCTCTCAGCTTTCCTGGGTGTGCTTTTGTGGCCTGGAACGGAACAGTCCTGGACAGTCGGTCCACATCAGGTACCAGGAAGGTCCTGGCTTCCTCCTTATTTCTTTGCTTGGCTTTGCTGGGCCCATATAAGATGATGAAGGTGGGCAGAAAGGAGCATAGATGAAAAAGCATAACAAACAGTAGGGAGGGCCTAATCTTAACCTTAAAATTTCTATGAATAAGTATCATAACCTTGGCATACCAATGAAAGTATGCACAGAGGGTTTTGTGGCTTCCTGCGTTACCACTATCAGTTGTGAGATTTGTGCTTGTTCTGATAGAGGAGGTATCTGGTCTGGGCAGAGGAGAAACAGAATCCAGAATTCTATAATGGTGTATATCTACAACCTCTCCTGCAGTAATCCTACTCTCTGTATCAGAGATGGCAGCCCCCCTGGAAGCCCAGCACTCTTCTCCACAAGCTTCTAGCCCAAGAATGACCACGTGTCCTCTGACTTGAACAGTTGTTTCCTAAGAGCTCGGCAATGTACTGTCTATATGAACTTGAGTGTAATAAGATTAAGCTATGACAACCTGCACACTGTCACAATGTCAACACTGCCTGCCTGACTACTCTCAAGAGCATCTCACGAATAGTAACCAGATAGATGGCGAGCCCAAGAACCTTCAGCTTCTTCCTGTTCCTTCTGCATGCATTGCTTCTAGATGCCTGGTTTTGATTTCCCTTTTGCTCAGCCCCACATGAAAGCTGAGCCTGTGGATGCTACTTAACAATGAGGCCAGCAGGTTGACTCTAGCTAATGATGACAAAACTAATAGAAATTTAGAGCTCCCTCCAGATTAGGTACTGGTCTGAGTGCTTTGTGTGTATGGTATCTTGTAAATGTCACCTTAACGCTATGGTCAGCCCCATTTTCTATATAGGAAAACAGACACAGAGTTTAAGCTATTTGCTCACTCTTAATGCTATAGTTTGGATCTTGACTCTATTGAGATGCAGTTGGATCTTTAGAAGTAGGGCCCTAGCGGGAGGCAGTTGGGTCCTTGGAAGAGTGGCTTTGAAGTATAGAGGCCCTTTCTGTTTCCTTTGCGTGACCACCATGAGATTAAACAGACCTTTTCTACCACTGTGAGCTGCCTCACCAGAGACCCAAAGCAGCAGAGACAATGCCACACACTAAATCCATGAGCTCAAATCACCTTCCTCTCTCACTGATTGCCACGTGTACTTTGTCATGGTGATAGGAATCTGACACACACACAGTTGCTCAGTCAGAAAGTG
Source organism: Mastomys natalensis (assembly GCA_021653895.1). Classification (NCBI taxonomy): domain Eukaryota; kingdom Metazoa; phylum Chordata; class Mammalia; order Rodentia; family Muridae; genus Mastomys; species Mastomys natalensis. The sequence goes on from JAJTUV010000569.1 coordinate 895,189, forward strand.
GCAGCACAGGATTTAAAATCATTGTGCTAGGAACACTGCCTGTGTCAACAAAGCAGGGCTCCCATGACATCACTGAATCGAGGTACAACTAATCCAAAAGAGAAGAAAATACAAAATCCTTGTGCATATAAAATGTGAAACTTTTGTAGTCATGTTTCCTTCCTGGAAATGATCTGATGAAGCAACTGCTAATTAGCCGTCCGTTACTCAGAAGCTCCACCCAGGGGAGGAGGCTAAAAAACAATGATCACACTTTGACAATGAGGGCCATCCCCAACTTTCCCTAGCTAGGCCAGAAGGGAGACCCCATATTCTGTTCCCATGCCAAGATACTGGTAATTTGAAAGGAGAGGTCACTCAGCAGGTAAGATGTTGTGGGAGGCAAGAGAAGGCTTCTAGCTTTACTCACACCGTCTTTTCTGCATGCATCTCTCTTCACTGGCTCTGAGGAGTTGGGAAGTCAGAGGTTTGGTTTGTCGCTTCTAAAAGAGCCAGCACAATGCTCTGTAGCCCTGATGTTCCAACTACAGGGAGCCCACTCACCGGAGAAAGATTGGTGGCAAATATAAGCTGGTCCTGGTTAAACTGATTTTATAAAAGAAAAGGTCTTTGACTCCCACTTTCCTTTTTTTTCTGCTCCCAAGCCCCAAATGCTCATAGAAAAATGAAGGGTGGGGGAAATGGGTGTGTACATGCATCTGTGTGCATGTATCTGTGTGCATACAAAAGAAGACACTTAACTCTTTCACACCAGAGCGTATAGAAGAAATATTCTTCCAGGTCCCTCATATAAGGATTTGGCCAGGTGTCTCCCTTGGACAACCTATTTATTACCAAACTGGTGGGTGTGGGCTTTGTTTCTGGAACTGGTGTGGGGCAAGTAGGAGGTAATGGTTCTTGTAATAGTGGAAAGAAGAAGAAAGCAACAAAAGGAAGAGTCCTTGAAGCTGGATCTGAAGCTATCCTCAAGGTCCATCTGAGAGGACCAAGGGATAGGCGGGTGAGAATGTGGGTCTATAGGTCAGGGTGAAAAGCTGCCTCTTAAAGGGACTCTCCACCCTCAGAGTTGCTCTGACTCCTCTGCATTCCCGCTGTGCGTGTGGGTGACAGGACTGAGTGTTCACCAGAGCCCTTGGCAACAAGGGAACTCGGTTTCCACACCCAGTGATTTCCACAAGGTAATTTGCTAGAAGACAGCGAAATCTATCAAAAGCCCCAACAGCACAGCCCGGGACAAGCAACCAGGAGGTGGGATTAATCCCAACAGGCCTAGTCAGTCCAGTGATGTGCAGCTTCGGCCAGGGGGAGGTGATGGCTGAGGGTCATTTCTTTCTCTCTGAACATTAAAAAAAAAAAAAAATCAATCCAAGAGAACAGGTAAACAGAAATGCACAGCTGGAGGTTGACGTCCCTTTAAGTGTCAGCCCCTTCCCCTGGTATGTACTAGCAAATTAATTGTGTGTATATGTGCTTTTCACCATGGAGCCCACTCTGCCTTCCTCCTTCTCTCTCCCCGCTCAGAGGTATTACAGACCATGGCCAGTTTACCCATTTGTTGCAGGTCTTCAGTGGATGGAAAGACTCCAACTTCTCTTCATTGTTTGAACAGAGACTCTCGCCCTCCTCTCTCCTCCTATTCCATACCCTAATAACATTTGCTTGCCACGTTTTCTAGGTTGGTGCTGAACATCCTATGGTTTACCTTTTGGTCCTGTTTCTCTCCCTTCTCTTCTTTGACCTCTCTTCCATTTTCCTTCTGAAGTAGCCCTATTCCCAAACAAATGACTCACATGTATAGATAGTCCTCAACGTTTTTCCAAGATCCAGTTTTAAAGCGTACACATATGTACGGTTCACTTGGGAGATTCACCCCTACCTGCCCTCTCCCAAATTAGTGCTCCTTTCTACCCTGAGCAGTGTGTAAGAACCCAGGAGTGCACTAGTTATTTCCTGCTTAGAGCATGTGACGTAACTGGAAGAGAGAAGTCCCTGACTCAGGCTGACCCTCGTCTGACCTGTAACCTGGACAGCCTCAGCCCGTCATGCTGCCTAAAGCCTCCTGGGGCAATGTAGGTTTTCTTTGGGCAGAAATGCCTGGGAACTTAGAGTCCCCTTTCCTTGTGGCCTGACCTCCTCTTCTAAGAATAATAGCCCTAGGACAGCCTATCTTGTAGTTTATTCTAGAAGGAGACAGCTGGGAAGCCAGACAACTTAGGAGCTGGATAAGGCCAGGAGGATGGAAGAACATAGGCTTACCTCTTACAAGTGAAAAGTACAAAAGGAGAGCTGGCGGCCTTTGGGAGCAAAGAACTGAGGCCCCATGAGCACTCTCCTGCTTCCGAAGTGCCAAACTCCAGATACCCATCTCCTAGAGCCCTGCTGAGCAAGCACTGATTTGCCCATTTGGAGAGCTTTCTATGGAAAACAAAGAGAGCAGATTTCATTGTTAAAAGAAGACAGGTCTCCTTGGTCCTAGGTCCTCTACATTCCACCAAGAGGACAGAGACTCTGTGCTCTGAGGCAAGGCCCTTTAAGCTGCCACACTTCCCACAGAGGCAATAATCAAGACGTGAGAAGGCCACTTGCTCTTTGTAAGGAGACTGCTTACCCAGCAGTCCCCAGCCCTCTGGGCATTCTAGACACCTGACCACACAGTTGTCCATGTACCTCAAAAAGTCTTCCATGGATTCTCCTCTGCTTCCTCTTCTGAGTAAGTGGAAAGTTGATGAAACCCAGGCAGGCAACAGTAGTAAAGTTGGAACCCTGGTCTTTCCCTCCATGCCTGACTCTCCTCTCCAGGGCTCTGTTGCCTTTATTCCCTTCCTAAGAAGGCAGTAGCCCACCCACCAGACATTCCCTCCTGCTCCAGCCTGTGTCCAGGGAAGTCTTTGATAGCTCCCATCACTTTGGGCAGCATTCTCATCCTGCTGAGCCTTTATGTCAAGTAGCCTGGGATGGTACAAGCCACCCCTGAGGGTACTGTCTAGAGAGGCTTCCTAGACCCAGAGATACTTCCATCTCATCAAAAAAGCCAAACTTGCCCTGAGGCATATGGACATGACCATTGCAGAGAAGAGACTAAACCTGATTGCTCCTACGCAAAGTCCAGCTTACCATGGACACTGCTGCAGTGATCTGGTTCTTTGGTTATCTCTGAGCTTTGATTCCAGACTTATCAACCACAAGATGGCTTCTCTCCCCCCGCCCCCGATAGATCCTTCTAGTAGAGAAAACCAAAGGTATAGGTCATATATAATATACAATAGACTATAGGTCCTTCTAGTAGACAGAACCAAAGGTATAGGTCATATATAATATACAACAGACTATAGGCCCTTCTAGTAGACAGAATCAAAGGTATAAGTCATATATGATATACAATAGACTTATGCTATATATGATATAGTATATATGATATATGATACACTATATACTAGACTATAGGAGATGACACATAATCAGCCACACCCTGCATCACGGTGTCTTACTTACACTCCCTATACCCATGGCTACTTGTGCCCTGAGGAAGTGGAAGGGTCTTCTGTGGAGGAGGTGGAGAGGATGTGGACCATGTGACCCATGAAAGGCAGGTCAGGAGGGTTGAACTGAATGCCTCCCTGCCGCTCCTAACCCAATAAGGCTCCTGGCCAGATGCTGGTGTTTGGAACTCTCAACAGCAACACTCAGGTGCCACGACAGTGATTCTAATGGTGATGTTGCTCTGTTCTTGTCTGTCTAATATTCCTTTTTAATCCCCGTCCTGCCTGCCCCTCCCTCATGTAGGGTTACTTTAGTGATCCCTGGAATGTTTTTGACTTCCTCATCGTCATTGGGAGCATAATTGATGTCATTCTCAGTGAAACTAATGTGAGTATCACTCTGCCCTCCCCAAGGGCCCTGGTCCTTCCACCTCTCCTGCCTCCTCCACTCCTCCCTCTCTCTCTTTCTCTCTCTCACTCACTCTCTTTGTTTAATTCTTTTTATGTTTTTGTTTTAATTTCTGATTTTACCCACCTCCAGTCATGCTTTTTATTGAACCTGCCGTCGTCTTGTGAGGGGGAAAAAAAGCAGAAATCTATTCTCCTTTTTTTCCCATGTGGCCTGGCTACACCGGGGCCCAAGGGCGCAGAGCTGAGCGAGGGAACAGGCTGCACAGTGGTTGGGCCAGCCCTGGCTGCCTTCCGGGTGGCTGTCTCCCACCCAACCTCGGAACTAACCTAGCTTTTGTCAGGCCTCTCCATCCTGCGAAAACCAGGTTGCCCAGGTTTGAGCCGCCAGCATGTAGAGTGGTAAGAGTATCTAATACACCGCGTAACCTCTTTCTTCTCTCATTTTTTCTCTTCTCTCCTTTCTTTCATACCTCTTTTGTTTTTTTTTTTTTCATTTTCCTCCTCTCTGTGTTTTTTTTTTCTTCTCTTTTGTTGGTTTGTCTCCTTCTCTCTTTCCCGGCTTTTCTGCCCCATGCAGCACTATTTCTGTGATGCATGGAATACATTTGACGCCTTGATTGTTGTGGGTAGCATTGTTGATATAGCAATCACCGAGGTACACGTAAGTACATGGCGTCTGTGACCCAGCCAACCCCGCCTGCTCTAACATCCATCCGTTTCCCCCTGCTTTATTTTTTGTCTTTCATTTTTATCTCCTGTGCCCACCTCCTTATTTCTATTTCATGTTTTAATTTGTTTAAATTGGCTCAAATCGGGTTTTTGTTTTGTTTTGTTTGCTTTTTTTGGAGATTTCTTTTTTTAAGTTATTTGGCTAATCTTTGGAACGCACTAAGACTTCCTTTTAAATGTTGGTTGCTGCATCTTTTTCTCTCAGCCTGGCATGACTCACACCGTATAGGAGGGTGCAGCTATGTGAATTATGGAGGGAGAAAAAAAATGAAGGATTCTTTACAAGTTCTGGGCAACCACTAGAGCTGGGACCCAAACCTATCCTAACCCCAGATTTCATCTCCAGACACCACCTCGCCTCCTCTTGATTGTCCATTCTCATAACATCCTAAAAAGATGTGCTCTCAAAACAGATCACCCAGAGCTGAGGCTAAGAATGTGCCTGCATTGTCAGCCATGACCTTCCCTCTCCAAGAACTAGCTGGTGGTCTTCACATTGAACAAACTCTGTCTGCTTTGACTAAACGCCATTAGCCCATGCTCGACACTTTGAGGGAGAAAAAGTACTGGTCATGTTTGAGATTTGCTTGCCCTCCCTATCCTGAAAAGAGTAAAGAGCCTGGTGGACAGGTGATTTACTGAAAGCTTTTTGAATGGGTTTTCTTTTCCCATTGCCATGGACACAGGATCCATGTAAGAGCTTCATGCCCATGTGAACTCACCATTGAGCATGAACTGTGCACCTGCCTGCTCTCCCTCCCCTTGCCCTTCATAACCTGCCCCTGGCTCTTGGGCCTCAGGCAGACCCCACACCCACAGCCTTGTTGCCCTCTCCTTCCCAGAGCTGCCTCCTTCTATACAGTTCTTGCACATGTCTTCTTGTTACCTGGCATGTTTAAGCATCCTCTCTTTATCTATAAGCAAGTCCTCTTGCAGTTATTCCCTAACATGTCTTGTTTAGTTTTTTGTCATTATTTTTCCATAAATAAGAGACTTGATGATGTTTGCATAAACCTTTGATGGACAGAACCATTGAATAAGAGCGCAGAGCACCTGATTCTGTAACTCAATCTTAGATGTTTGGAATTCCCTCACTGTCCCCCACACATCCCACCCCCTCCATGCAGCCTGGCACATTCCCGAGACTGACTGGACATATTCTCTCACTGATTTGGTTCTCTTCCATGAAGCCACTGTGCTTAGGAAGAACAATTTCACATTCTTCGTACAGTCCTTTCTTTGCCCCGTTGCCAATGCCCTTTACTTATCCTATAGCTCTAGCCTGAGACCTTGGGTTTGTGTGTGTGTGTGTGTGTGTGTGTGTGTGTGTGTGTGTGTGTCTGTCTGTCTGTCTGTCTGTGTCTGTGTCTGTGTCTGTCTGTGTCTGTCTGTGTCTGTCTGTGTCTGTGAAGTAAATTATAAGATGGGAAAATGAAGGGCTCTTTACAAGTTCTAGGCAACCATTGGAGCTGGGACCCAAACCTTTCCGAACCCCAGACTTCATCTCCAGACACTGCCTCTCCTCCTGTTGGTTTTCCATCCTCACAACATCCTACAAAGATGAACTCTCCAAACAGAACACCCAGCGTGTGCAGCTATGTGTGTGTACGAATGCGTGCACTCACACACCTATATGCATACATGTCAACCCTTAGGCTTGCCTCCTTCCAGCAAATTCCCAGATAAATTGTAACAAAATCAGTCTTTCACAACTGCTGCTAGTCTCCTTTCTGAGTAGACACCTAGCATGCAGTCTGTGTGAACACTAAGTTATATATTCCAGTTGTTATTTAAGTCTCAGAACTTAAAGGCTAGACTTTGTGCTTAGCACAGATGCCATGCACTGCACTGCCCTGAGGGCCCTGCAGGAAAAACAGCAAAAAGAAAGAGAAGCCATGGGCTCTGCCATCTGTATGCAGGCAGTACTGCAGATTGATACAGAAGTCAGAGCAAAGATATGCAGTAGGAAAACATGGGGAAGGACAGCTGGCTGTTTCCCATGATGGCAGGAGACCCATTGCACCCCAGGAATTCCTCTGGGGTTCTTTTAGTGCTGGCAAAGCCCATAGCTCTCATCCTGCCATGGCATCTCTATTTCTGCTTTCAATTTTAAAAAGACAAAGCAAATATACTGTTCCCTGTATAAAAATGTAGACATGGACATACATGTATGCTCACATAACAGCACCTATTCAAAAGCCTTATGTGAACTGTAAAGATCTATGGAGTAAAAACTACAGCATCTAAGCAAATCACATCCTCTCAAAATCCCTGATCTTACTAGACCATCTCCCTGGCATACCCATAACTTAGAGCCCACACACACCAAGGGTAGTCCTTTTTCCAGCTGCTATTAATTAGACTCATAGCGGTAACCAGCAGGTGTAGCCCATCAGAGAAAGTACAGGTCATCAACAGTCACAGGACCAGAGCCTTGACAGGCCAATGGCCACAAGTATTGCCATAAAAGCCTGCACTGGGCCAGCAGCCACTAGGACAGCAGCAAGATAAGAATACCCGACTCACATTTCTCTGCCTTTAGGTGAGCTGCTGCAAACCCGGTGCCAGGTTTTTCTTAGGATCCCATGGGAAAAATCTGGAAAATCCCACATCTCTAGCTCCTGCTCCAGGCCTTCCCAGACTTCTCTACACACATATTATCATCACAAGTACAGATTCTCAGACCTAGGTTCTATCCAAAAGCTAACCACGGTGGCTTTTCACCAGTAAGCTGTCACCTCATTCTCCAGGACATGGCTGTCGTCCTTTCACGGAATCTTGTATTCACCCTTCCTTCCTTCCTTCCTTCCAGTATTTTGCATGTTTAAATCCATCTACATTTTCCTGGTGAATGTCCCTCCCCCATAGGAAATGTACTTTTCATCAGTTCTGGGGTCAGCACACACTCATCTCTGTATGCTCAGTTTCCTTCTATGAGTAGACACCTCTTTATCCCCCTTGTATATATCTGTGTCAAAAAGAACCCAGTATCCATGGGTTTGCATTTCAGCAAGGAAGCAGTAAGTACAGAGAATAAAGACAAGAACATTCAAAGAGGGCTGGTCAGGGGCACCTAACGAACAAGTGGAACTTCTATATTCAGAGCAACTTTGGATTTACATTCCTTTTTATCCTAAATTTTGAACTCTGAAGATTCAGAATGGGATCCTCCTAACAGGTGCAGACTGTTTCCAAGACTCCACTCTGTCTTGTATGGCTGCCTCGAACCCAGGTCTCTGCCCTTTTCCCTAGCACTTCATCTTGTCTAAATCTGTCCCTTTCTTCTGATGTGAGCTCTGTAGAGTCTAAATGTGGTGTTGCTCCCCTTTGGTAGAGCCTTGCTTCTTCTCCAGTCCTGGAGTAGGAATCAAATCTTCTAGAAATGTTCCATGGTTATCCATAGAAGTTCTGGTAGCATCCCTACAGAGTGCTCCTTGATATCCAGATGGGAATCAGTTTGAGGATGTGACCAATAGCCTTTCTGAGCTTTTTCCTTGTGCCTCTGAAAGGATATTGAGTGATAGAAAGTTCTAGAAGACCTCATTTCCTACATTATGGGTGTGAAGAACCATTAATGGTACACTTTGAAGCCATGGTTAGGTTTCCAGCCTAAGCCCCAGGAACTCGGTGTCTTAAGTTAGTCCAGGTCCCTAGGCCTCAGTGTGTTTGAGTGTGGTTGGAGTTGGATGGAGAGGCCTAAGAGTCTCTTGCAGCTCCTGGCCTTCGTGATCCAGTATGATGAGATAAGCATTCCCTGCTACATTTCTAAGACTCTCAGGTCTACACTGTGCTCACCACCATCTGGACTCTCCTGTGGCTCATTTTGGGATTGTACAGACATAGGGACAAGAGAGGCCATTCCAAGAAAGCTGCTGGCACTGGGATAGTACCTGGAAAAGACTACCAACCCCTGGGGGCTTCTAGGCAAGTTTAAGGGAAGAAACATGGAAGAATGGCTAGATGCAAGGTGTTGGGCCACAGAAAAGACCAGAGCATGAAAATAAACTAAGAATCTATGGCATTGGCTGTGACCTTGGCTGGTTAGGAGGAAGAGAAAATAGGGGACAACATGAGACCTAGTCCTTGACTGTGCCTGTCTTCAAGACAACAACTACATGACTCATGTGATCGAATCAAGACCAAGGACCCCTGCACATATGCAATCTAGGCCTAAGCAAGGCGGGCAACCTGTCCAGAGTCTTATAGCTAACTGATGACACGCCTATGATTCAAGCCATTCCTATCAGTCAACTCTTACATTGCCCACAGAGCAACAGCCATGCACGGAGACGCAGTCAGCACAGCATCACTGAAAGTAGGGATTGGTGGCTTCTACCACTCACAGACCCTCAACTGGTGCCTTCCTGCAACTGACCTCCACAACACTGCTTACCAACCTTCCTGTGTTGTTACTCAGCCAAAGGATGCTTGCTATCCTTAGGATACTCACACAACGCATTGTGTAGAGACTTTAGTGCCAGGAGAGAGACTCCAGAGAGATCGGGCATGGGGATGGTATGCACACCACATCCATTGGCCAAATCAACAGAGGCAAGAAATAAGGAGAGAGAACAACAGGATACAGGGCTACCAAACTGGCAAGAGGACTGATGTCAGCTTCAGGAAAGGATGGGTTATAGTGTTAGCTCCAGCTCCCCCTCACCATTATCTCTGGTGCTGCCTTTTTCCCACAGCATCTTTCCACCACAAATCCACAGGCATGACTTCCAGTTACTAACTATTCTTTACTGGCTTCCTGATAATGAAGCCTGTTGGCTCTTTCCCTGACTCCAATTCCTGCCTACATTGGAGAACAGCCTGGGCATGGAGATTGTGGCCTGCTATGGATCCACCCCTACAGATATGAGGAACTCACAAAGTAGCAAACAAGACAGACATGACCATAGGCTTAAACTGCTTAGCGTGGGGCACTATGAACATCCAATGTCAATGGCTCCAGTCCCCCTAGATAGCACACCAAGGTGTTTTCTCTTGCAGCTAGGAAGGTACTAAAGACCAGGATGATCACATGAGGTTGTCTAAGGGACACCATCTGGCCTGCCTAGGGCTTCTTCCCACACAGAATTCACTCAGTGATTACATCCTGACTCTGTCGTGAAGGGTGTTTCTGAGACAGTGTAAGCACGTTGCGGGGGTTGGGGGGGGATGCTAAGGAGATGCTACTCCAGCCAAGCAAAACTTTCTGGGTAATATGGCTTTCAGGCTCAAAAAAAAAAAAAAAAAAAAGTTACTCCAGACTTTCTCAGCTGTCTTTGCAAAGTTGTCATTACCTGGGCTGGGGAGCATAGGACACAGTCTCAGAGAACCCTCATCCCAAGCTGCTCTGAAACCTTGTGTCCTGCTGTGAAGACATGATCTAAGGACTAACAAGCTAGGGCATGGCACTAAAAGAATAAAATACCAGAGAGGTAATCAGACCTAAGCCTGAATTTTGAAGTAAAATATAACTTAAGTAGATGATATTTTAATCCAGGCAACAAAAGACTAAGAAAGAAAGTATCAGGAGGGATGATAGCCATGGTGAATGAAGGATTCCCCAGTGTTTGAGTGGTTAAAAATAAACTACTTTATTTCTTTGTGATGGATAGAAGCTGGTTTAGTGGGGCCAGCTGAGCTGGTGAATTTTCTGAATTGCCTCCATCTTATTTAAGATAAGATGGACCCAGAAGTCCTTTAAGGGCTTACCCAAAGTCCTTGGAAGTGATAGGTACATGAGAGGACATGAGGGCGTTCCTAGGAGCAAAGCAACAACCCAGAACAACTGCACAGCAGAACCCTGGCATGTCTACTGAGCAGGTGGCCTCTGTGCAGCTCTCCCATTCCACTGCTGAATCCCCAGAAGCACAGAACCCTTTATCTAGCAATCCATGAGCAAAAGCCCTGGACCAGCCAGGGGTTGGAGGGATGGAGGGATGACCAAAAACTACACTTGGGGACAAAGGCTTTACCATCGTGACAGCTGACTCATGCCAATGGAAGAGGGGCTTGGGTGCTTGGAAGAAATGTCCTGTGCATGTGAGTGTGTGTGCGTGTGAGTGTGTGCGTTCGTGCATTCGTGTGTGTGTGTGTGTGTGTGTGTGTGTGTGTGTGTGTGTGTGTTCATCTGTTTCTGTGTTTTCTATCCACCCAGTAGCTATATCCCACTGACCCATTGCTTCTAGACATGCAGCCTGGCCAGATGGCTGCCAATCTGAACAGCACTGACATAGACTGTGTGCCATCATGCCTAGAGAAGACCCTTCTGTCCCCTTCCTCACTCTCTCTACCATCCCAAAACAATCAAAACCAACTCTCTATGGGAAAACTAGTTTTTTAATCAATTGCTAAGAAATGTGTTACCAAGAAGTATTTTCAGATTGCAAGGAAAATATCTAACTATGAACCGTTCTTTCCTTCAAAAATCCCATTATGTGTTTCCTTGTGTGTATCTTAAAAACAAACGCAGGGGTAACATCTGAAAGTAGAAGGCACAGGCCTAGGCTACAGCACCAGTGGGTAAGATCAGTCAGGGATGATTGCTTTGTGCCAGGGCCCAGTGCTGGGGTATCTCCCCAGGAAGATTACCAGGGACGCTGTGACATGAGAGTCCTTGAGGTGCTCCTATGAAATACTGCCACCAAGCAAGCTCAGCCATCTAGCCCAGGAAAACAACTTCTTTGGGCACTATTGACATTATTCTAAATTGTGTACAAAGCCTTGGAGACTAAAAAGCAGTTCAGCACCCTCCATGTCGATGGCCAAGGGTCTCCATCTCTGAGTTGAGCTCTAGGCAAGGCCATGTCCAGCCTGAGCCTGATCTTTTAGAAAAAGTTCCTTCTGGAGAGGATTGAGGACTGCCTCCTTAGATCGTCTCTTAGACGTACTTGGAATTCAGCTTTCTCTAACCTGGGGAGCTGTCACTATAAAACTCCCTTGCTTAGCTGTGTGTGACAACGGTGGGCACACATAAACCAAGGCTTGTCCTTCTGCCAGTACTTCATAGAGCAGTCCAAAGTGTAGAAAGCGGGAGTCCTAAAAGGTTAGCCTGAAACAGACTAACTGAGAACAAATAAATAAACAAACAAACAAATAAAACTTGAGCTCCCTGCACAAATCTGGAAGACTTCAGATTCCTCCTCTGTATTGGGGCTGAGTTGTTTCACACACAGCCAGAGGTGGTCACTGAATAGAGCAGGAGAATCTTGGGGGTCCTTGATGGCCATGTGGCCCAGTGACACCCAGCCCACATTCTCATTGGAGTTCCTCACCCTGCCAGGCCCACGCTTGTATATTTCTTTCACCTGTTTCCTTATGCCCTGTCCTACCACTGTGTTGTTCCTCTGTTAGCCAAGACCTAGAATACCAGGCTCTTCGTTGGGGACTCATTACAGCTTATCTCTGTCTGCCTTCTTTAAAGCCAGCTGAACATACCCAATGCTCTCCCTCTATGGTAAGAACAACCCTCCAGACCATATTTTCCAGCTTCTGTGGCCCCCCTCTAGCCACCCACGTCTTATCCACCCCAATTTCCAGAGCCCTGGGAACCCAGCCCAGCTCCCATTGCATGTGGCCACCATGTCCATTGTGTGCCTTACCTGCCTGTGCTCACGTGAGCTGTGCAAGGGTGTGTGTACAGTGGTATTCCTCTACTTTCCCAAGCTTCCTTTGGGTGGTGAGTCACCGTGATCCACTGGGAGAGAACCGGACCCATGCTATTTCCTGTTAAATATCCCAAGGACAGTGTGTTTCACCTAATGTAGGAATTTGTGACTGATGCTTTTGAGAACTGTGACAGAGCAGGGGGTGGAGTCCAGCTAGAAGAAAAGGCAGTTCTGATTGGTTGTATAATGACCAGCCTACCCCAAGCTTTTAGCATCGTGTGGAAAGCCATGAAAGGCACACGCTGGGATTTGCTCTGGCATAAGAGTTGGCCCTCTAGTCTCTCTACTGTCACCCTGAGCCTTAGTCTTACATCTTTCTAAGTTCCTCAAGTTCGTTTCATTTGCACTGGTCATTTTCCTGTAACATGGGAAGCAGGAAAACAAACCATCCAAACCACCCCATAGAGGAATGTCCATTTCTTTTGGCCGAGTGGTAGCCATGCCTCGACACACGACCTTGAAGTCTACTTGGAATGGCTTCCCCTAAAACGCCATCACACCTTTCAAAGCTGAATGATGATTCCCCAAGCCCCTGTCAGCTAGATTGAGAGATGTAGTGTGGTCCCCATAGTGGCCCACCCTGGCCAAAAAACTGCCTAGGAAATTTGGGGTTTGGTTTTTTAACTCATCAGACCTAGATATTCCAGTGGCACCAGCTTTACAAAGAGTTTGCACCCACAGTTGAGTCCCCCATTTAAGCTTGTTTTCTTGTTTGTTTGTTTTCTTGTGGGTGTTTTTTTTTTTCTTTCTTTCCTTTCTTGAACATGGTAGAACTGACAGATAGCCAAATCTCTGAGCTCCCTGTATGCTGCTCTGAGGAGCAAGCTTCCTTCTAAGGACAGAAAATAGACCTTAAAGGAGCCAAACAGATTCAATAGTTAAGGGAGCCAAAGACTTCCTGGGTAGGACAAGCAGCCCACATGCTGGGTCTTAGGAGTTCTTAATACCCGTGAGTCTGTCCACTGCCTAATAGGGCTAGAGCCTTAATGGCAATTGGGGTGATTCCAATTTTAAAATATAAGAAATGTCTGACCCTTGTCCTATCTAGAGGGTCTGAAAACCAGGACCCTCTGGCTTGGTTTCTTCAGAGCCCTCCCAGTATGAAGTGTGGGGCTGATTTGGAAAATCTGTCCCAAATATCCTCCCTCCTTTGCAGGTGGGGGTAATTAACATAGAGGTTGAATATGTCATCACTCCAGCCTATTGCCCCTTGCATATTCCTAAAGTTCATTACATATACCCCTCCAGATAGACTTGAGATGAAGCTATCCAAACCTCAGGGATGGACTGGAAGGTCGTAGAAGAACTGAAAGGGCTTTTGAAGCCTCGGACTTTAGCACTAAGGAATATTCCAGAGTACCGATAGGCATAGCGCTATGAGGGAAGGCCTGATCTAGAGTGCTACACTGCCAAGCACAGCAAGAGGACAAGTTAAAGGGACGAAACAGGACAGGAGAACAAAAATCTTAAGACCCCTCCTTCCAGGGGTACTTGGGATGGGAGCCATAACAGGAAGTTCTAGGGTCCTTTCTCTCCTGGTATTGCTGCCAGCAGGGCTGGGTAGGCTGCACTAGCTTCAGGGAAGGCGGAAGGGCTCCCAGCAGCTCCCGGACCTTTGGAACACAGCTGCTCACAGGATCAGGAGGGTATAATCAGTTCTTGTTCTCAGGTGTGGGAGCAATGACACTTGTGCCCCAGAGACCTGGCTAGGCCTGTGTTTGTACCCACAACTCCTTCATACTAAGACACCAGTCACCAACCTTTGGCCATAAATTCCAAGCAGCCCAGAAATTCTAACCCTCCTCAGCTCCCCTTACCTCATTGCTTCCTCCATCTCGTTTTCTTTGTCCATGACCACACAGCAGATGCCCTGCGTGTCTCTCCACAGTAGTCATGTGCCAGGCTCAGACTTTTCTGGGACTCAGTGCACAGATCCCTTTCCTGCCCTGTCCTGTTGGCATCGCCTGTCCTTCCAGTGTGTGGACCTCTAGGGAAGGTCAGAGACTATGAAAGGGCAGGAACTCCAGGGCTGTAATGAGATCTGGGACTGTGGCCCTCCCCTTACAATACTGCAGCCTAAGACCACCATTTACCAGCAGCCATCGAGGCAGGACCCTGGAAAGTAGAAAGTGGAGGCAGGAGAAGTGAGACTTGAGTGGCCAGGCCGTGCTCAGAGGCAATTTCAGAGAGCTGTGTGGGAAGCCACCACCATTGAGCCTCCTGACAGAGCCAAGTTCCACCCCCAGGGCAGAACTGAGAAGATAAGAACTTCTGGGTTGCTTTCTCCCAACACAAGAGCCTCTAGGGCAGTAGCTCTGGGCTCAGACTCCAAAGCTTATAATATTTGAAGAACTTGGAATTATGGGAAAGAGGAGGATAAGGAAAACAAAGTCATGAACTCAGGGCTGTGACTTAGCATAGACCTTAGAGATGGACTGCTGACCTAGAAAGAAAGGTGCTGGCCTCCCACCTCACAAACAGAGAGTTGGGGCCTAAGGAAAGTGTCTAGTGCAGCTGGCCCCACCCTGGCCTGCCTCCTCTCAACCAATGGCTGTTTCTCAGAGGCTCCCTTCCTGCCCTGCTTTCTTGCTGTGTTAACTACACCCCCTATTGCCAACGGGTTCTAGAGTGCAGAGGAGAATTCCCGCATCTCCATCACCTTCTTCCGCCTCTTCCGGGTCATGCGCCTGGTGAAGCTGCTGAGCCGTGGGGAAGGCATCCGGACCCTGCTCTGGACCTTCATCAAGTCCTTCCAGGTAACCATGCCCCTCACCCTTGTAAAGCTAGTAGTGAGACAGCCTCCGCTGCTCCAGCAAATAGAGCGACCCGGTGTTCCAATGTCACTTTCCCTAAGGCTCTCCAATGGGGCAGATCAGGAAAGAAACAGCACCCGCTCAGTCTACAGGTCCCAGGGCTGGCTCTCCCTCTGTTCTAAATGGCTGTGTGAGTGTGTGAGAGCCCCTGGCTGTCCTTGTTTGGAAGAGTGAGGGGGCTGAGCGAAACCTGAGACACCAAAACCCAGGGCTCGACATAGTCCACAGAACTTACTGGAAAAGGGGGATCGTAAGGCCAGTTCCGAGGAGTGCTTTGTAAGTGGAAAGCTCATGAAAAGCAAAGCAGTTAGGGCACTTGGGCTCTTGGGAAAGGACTGTAGAAATTACCAACTGTGCTTCCCGGATACCACAAAAGCCAGCTTCTCCCCCTCATATCCACTCTCATACTGCCGGAGATCCTGAATCTAGAGCTTTGTTCCCCACTCCCTGGACAGCACAAGCTCAAATAGAACACGGAGCCTACCACCATCCACATGGGCTCAAGGTTGGGACTGCACCCAGAAGACTGCGGTGTCTTGTGGTCCCTTGCCTGCTCTGCTTGTCTCCCCTTCCAAACTCTTTGCTCTGAGGACGGCGCCATCCACAGCACTCGGATGGATGGCCTCGAGGTCCAGCCCAGCTGTACAAAGAGCCACTGTTCTTCTAGCCATGACCCACCCTGCTAGCCCCTCGACCTCTAATGAGAACCTGGGGCTCCCCACCCAAGGCCCTTCTCATGTCAAGGTGAAGGGAGTCCTTGGCCCTAATGGGATTAAGATAGGAGGCCCCTGAGACACCCCAACATTTTCTTTTAATGGGAAGTGGCTGGGGTGACCTTGAAGGATGGGACTTGATCAGGGAGCCAGAGCCCACCTTACACTAGAAAATTTTGTAATCTCTCAGTGCCATCTAGTGGTGTACGGAGAACATAGCGCCTAAGCCAGAAGGCCAGGTTTCCAGGATCCCACAAGCCACAGTGCCTCCTCCCCCAAAGTGGGTATACTGGGTGACTAAAATATGTCGAGTCAAATCATGTGTAGGCTATTGTGTTATGTGTTTCACAAGCCTCAAACCATTTAAATGCCACACCCTTGCCAAGTAGGCATTACCATTTCTCACATTCAGATCGAGGAAACAGTTCCAGAGAAGTTAAGTAATACATCCGAGCTCCAGAGCTAGACAGTAAGGGAAACGAGATGAATTTCTTCTCATTAGATGTTTTCATGGCAATAGTGCTGACTGCTCATTTCTGTGGAAGTAATTGGATAAAGAAGGAATGTAAGCTGCCTCCTCTCCACTTTTCCCTGGTGACTACGGTCATCCTGTTGTGTAACTTCCATCACCCCCACCTTCTGTGTGCAAATATCTAACTAACTAAAGACTGAGGAGGGCTGCTCCTTGACTGTTCTCAATAAACAGTACAGGGGCCGCCTCCATTACTCTGAAGCCTACTTTTAAAACAAACAAACAAACAAACAAACAAACAAAAACTGTATACTGGGACCAGGGCTCAGTGGTAGAGGCCCTTAGCTCCATTCCCAGAAGATGGATGAATTGATGATTGATTGATAGATGGATACATACATACATACATACTAGACAGACAGACAGACTCCTGAACTGAAAAGCCAGAGCCCACCTCTCAGGGTTTCTCCTTGGTGCTCAGTCCTTCTTAGCCAAACAGCAGCTGATTGCTGTGGACCTGGGAATGCAGTGCTTTCTGAGAGAGGATCCTGCCAGCTATCCTAACCTCTCTTTGCTTCCTTCTAGGCCCTGCCCTATGTGGCCCTTTTGATCGTGATGCTGTTCTTTATCTATGCAGTGATTGGGATGCAGGTATGAGAAACTCTGCCTCCTTGGTCCACCCCCCTCCAAACCCCAGGACCATAGCCTTCCTCTTTTCCTCTCTCTCTCCTAACTTGTGTCCCTGCCTGTCAATCAATGACCACAGAACTGCAACTTACCCCAATAGGATGTGGTATAAGCCATGGGCAAGAAACAGCACAGGAATCCCTCCTGTCTTACAGAATCAGGCTTGGGTTCTGCAATGGGAAAACACTCATGAATTAAGCAGTGGGCTTCAAGAGAGAACAGCCTCATCTGAGAGGCAGCAGGAAGTGGGTGTGTCCCACCAGTGTCCTCTGCCTTGTCCACATCTGGTGGATTTGAGGTGGGGAGAGAAGAGAAGGTACTGTCTATCAAACATGCAGTCCTTTTCAGGAGCCCCCTTCCCAGGGGCTGCTGCACTTTCTCTATTCCCTCAGCCAGAGTCCCCCACCCCTTCAGGTCTCCAGCTGAGTCTTTCCAGGCCCTTTAAGGCAGCACCTCCACAGCCATGCTCATAACATAGCCAAGATCTTCCCCTAGCAGCCCTCTATATAAAATCTCTAAAAGTTCCCGAGGGTGAGGAGCGTTTATGCTTTAAAAGACAAAAAGAGCTACCTTGACATCACAAAGCAGGGAAAAACACGAACCGGCCCCTGATGTCGACAACGAATCAAACTTGTCCAAGCTCTGGACCACCCATTCCGTATCACTACAAAATCTAAGAATCAACTGTGCATTTGAGTACCTGGAGATGGAAAGGCTAGAAGGCAGTGGGCCCTGGTCCTACATGTATCCTGATCTCAGCATCCACTTACCACCCCAGCCCAGCTTTCCCTGGGCCACGGGACCTTTCCCGAATGACAGCTGAGGGCACATTTCCTCCTAAAGTTGCCCATGCTGGAGCTGGGGTCCAGGAATCATGGGACAGCAGATGTCTACTAGGTCACATCAGGACTGATTGGCCATCTAGTCCCAGAGTTACTAGGACCAGATAGACTATTAGGCAGTTCTGGAGGTATACATGCTGTTCTTCTCGGTTCCCTCAATTCCTCTTTCTTCAGGTGTTTGGGAAGATTGCCCTGAATGACACCACAGAGATCAATCGGAACAACAATTTCCAGACGTTCCCCCAGGCTGTGCTACTGTTGTTCAGGTAGGTCTCAGATGACATAGGTGCACACGCACTCACGGGGCTACTGATGTTCAGGTGGGTCTCAGATGACATAGGTTCACACGCACTCACGGGGCTAGTGATGTTCAGGTGGGTCTCAGATGACATAGGTTCACACAGGCACACTAACAGGATGGTTGCCCATTCCTGGGAGAACCAAGGGAGCAGGAAAAGAATGGCCTCTTCTTCCCTCCTGGCCAGGAAACCTCATTACCATTTACCCCAACTTTCCATGTGCAGCCACAAGGTGCCACACACGTCTTCTGGGAGTCCTCTGCCCCAGCCATTAGGGAGCCAAAGACAAACACCAAGAGCCCTGAGGCTTGGCATCTCACCTGGCACATAGGCCAGCCTCGGCACACTGGCCTTGAGCAATATAGCCACCTTCTCTGATAATCTGTTTACCAAACCATTCTGTGGACACCGTACTTTTTGGAAATGTGCCACCAATGGATGTGGCTGAGAAGGTGGCATTCTTACACTGCCCTGAGTCCCTCTCTCATACTGCCATCTTTCTCTCTTGGCTCACCGTGATCTACTTATTTGCTTCATCTTCTTCCCTCCTCCTTGCTTTGCATGGTGTCACTCTCTAGCTGTCATGCTCCATCTAGGCCCAGGCTGGTAGGTGAAACAATTTCTCTTCTCTCCAAAAGAAAGGCTTGCCAGGTCCTTGAGCCCCTTTTCCAGAGCACATGGGAAAAAAGGCTGCCAGGTGATGCCACCTCCCACCATCTCCTACAGGACCTGGTCCCACGTCCAAGTTTATTACCGCCCAAAATGCACTGATCAAGGTGATGGGTGTCCTAAATATCAGCCTGGCATCACCACCTCTCAGATCACATGACCTCAGAACACAAAGCTATCTAGTATAAGCTGGCATTTCATAATGACAAGCTCACACCACACTTAAATGCAGGAGATGGTCACAGACCTCAGACTGACCACTAGGCTGGTCTTTTCTTCTTTCCTGAAGTTTCTAATAGCAGAAAGTGTCTTTTCTTTTTTTAAAAGATTTATTTTATTTATTTTATGTATGTGAGTACACTGTCTCTCTCTTCAAATACACTGGAAGAGGACATTGGATCCCAATACAAATGGTTGTGAGCCACCATATGGTTGCTGGGAATTGAAATCAGGACCTCTGGAAGAGCAGTCAGTGCTCTTAACACCTGAGCCATCTCTCCATCCCCCAGAAAGTGTCTTTTCAAAGAGCAAACCTCTAACCCTGCTGAGGATGGAAAAGAAAATGGTGAGAGAGGGCTCCAGGCGAACCAGAAGTGCTGAGGAACTTCTAGATGGAAGAAAGTAGATGTGGTTCAGATGCAAACGGATGAGGCTTGAGATGAGCACAGTTTCAGACAGTGTGAGACCAGGGAGGGTGAGGCAGCAGCCAGGAGCATCTCCAGCCTGAGTGCCAACAGATACGAGGCACAGGGGAGACCTAGCACCAGGTGAACTGATCCTCCAGGAGTCGCACTCTGAGGAAGCTCTGCTGTGCTCAACAGCACTTGCCATCGCACCCTAGGACTTTGGAGTAGGAAAGATCCAGCAGAGCGTCCCCTCAGAGAGAAGCTCCCCACCAGACCCCTCATCCCTTGCCTTTGGTCTGTGATCCCCAGAGAGCTCTTGTAATAAAAACTTTGTTCAAAGAGCTGGGTTCTCAGTCACAAAGAACAACTGACAATAATCTCAAAACTATGAGGAACATCAGAGAGGAGAGGTGTCCGTGTCACGCTCAAGTTACAAATAAATGAACACACAGGGAGAAGAAAGGAGGAAAGCAGACCCAAAAGATTTGAAATTAAATGCAAGTCACATTGTTAGGGTGACTGCAGACTGTAACACTTCTGTTAAATTGCTAAGCAGAGCAAAGAAGGAAAATACAACGGTTAAATATTTTTATTTCCTTTCTAAAATATTTTTTAAATAGATGAAACATATAGCAGAAAAGAGACACGTAAAAATGAATTGATGTAAGAGCAAACAGGGGTTCATTAACTACATAACTGAAGTACAATGAGATATAAATTATGAAATAAAGATAAAGACGAAGAGAACAGAGATAGAAAAATCCTACTGTGTGATAGATATTCCAGACAAGAACAGAAGAAATGAAGAGAGTAAAACAACAAGCTAATCAAATAAAATTAAAAAAATAAAAAAACGACATAAGCCCTCAAATTGAAATAGCCTCCTGAGTGCAGAATAGGTTAACAGGAAAATCTTTAACCCACCAGGGGTGGAGGCTCATGCCAATACCCTTAAACTCAGAATGCCAGTGCAGGACGAATGTGAGTTCAAAACTAGTTTGGGTTATAAGACAAGACCTTTTTCCAGTCTTATCTTCAAATGCCTTAACTGTTTATGACTTTTTAGAATGCTAACAATAAAAAAAAATATCTTCAAGATTTCCAAAGTGCAAAAACTGTAACACACTGAAGAAGCGAACCCTTCAAAGCTGATTTTATTGTTGTTTTATTTTGTTTGTAGGGTTTTTTTCGAGACTAGCTGTACAAAGACACTACAGAAAACAGAACTATAGACCAATATCCCAAATTAACATAAATACAAAAATCCTAACAGAATACGACCAGACGTAATTGAACAGTACGTTAAAAACATCATACAACACATGCAGAGGGGATTTGAACCTGGAATGCAAGTTGGTCCCCCATTGCAAACCAGGAAATGCAATGTAGTACATTAACAGAAAGAACATAAACCATGTGGCATGTCAGTAGCGGAGAGTTACTGTGTGACCACTAAGGAGTAAAGGGCATGTAAGCGTGTATGTTAAATACTGAAAGTCAACAATTAGATACATAGCAATTGAATGTGTACATTTCAAGGCATGGAAGGAGAGTGTGTATATAGCTTCAGGGCACAGTGCCTCTCTGACAAACCCAAGGTTGGAATCTGAGCACTGCCCAAAGCAAATCACTAGATCAAAAAACTGGACAAGGGAAACTACAACAGTTTATCAAAAGGAAGGGTAAGAGTGGCACTTAAATGCAATAAAAAAAAAAAGGAGAATGAAGTAAAAGGGAAGAAGAAAGATAATACAAATAAAGATACTAAAAATTAAGCTTATTAAATTTTTCCATTAAAAATCAAGCATTCTGACCAGCAACATGACTCAGTGGGTAAAGGGGCTTGCTTGCTAAGACTGACAAGCTGAGGACTCAGATGCTAGAAGGGAGAACCGACTCCTGAAGTTGTCCTTTGACCACCACACGTGCTGTGACACCACACACAAAATTAGTTTCCAGGTACTTGATTCCAATAAAAAGTTTAATAAACCAAAAATATATAATATGTGATACATAATGTGTAATGTGTGATATGTAATAATATATAATATCATTTTAATATAATTCATTATAATGAACATATTAATTATATAATATACAATATAATGTGTTGTATAGTATATAATTAATATGTTCACTATAATTGTATTAATATATGACTATATTATATATTAATTACTATACTATATAATCTATAATACATATTTTATATAATAATTGCAAACAATATAAGCTTAACAATATATTGATTGGAAATGCATATAGTAATAGATCATAAGGAGAAAATAAACACATAACAGTGACTGGACATATAGTGCATAAAAAGTCATAGTTTGACACAGGTGAAAGACCATCTAAATAACACACTTAAGAAGTATCATTCAAAGACCAAAAAAAAATTAAAATTAAAAAGTATCATTCATAGATCTGCCCTCAATAAATGGCAAAAAGACATATTCTTATTTAGCACGCAGGAACATCCACAAAAGTACTCAAAATTTAGGTCATGAGGAATTCAACAAGCTCTAAAACTTCCTCAGCATTAATACAGCAAAGCTAGAAATTACGCATGGAAATAACCCCTTTAAAATCTATCCACTTAAAATATTAAGTCACTCTACTAATCAGCAGTAAGTTGAAAGTACAGCTTCTCACCAAGGGGAGCAGGAGCCAGGGTGGGCAATGCTGAAAGAGCCGAAGCATCCTTATTCAGGAGATTGTATTAAATAACCAGAGGCACAGACGAACATCACAATAATCCCCCAAGTTACAAAGGCTCATGAAAGTGAAAGTTGACAAATAAAACAATAAAAAAAATTAGCAATAGTCCTTAGAAGTTGACTTTGAAAATACTAATAAATAAGTATGCATTTATGAAGTATAACTGCTAATAAGACAAAGGGACAACAGCAAGTGTGGGAACATGGCGTTATTATGGATGTGGAAGTGATCGTTAGATTGGCAAGTGAATGCCTCCCTCACTTTTACCTCATCTCTGAGATGATCAGCTACCTCAGAGTGAAGCTATATGACTTTCTGGCCACTGGCTGCCAGAAACTCTTTAAAGCAGACAATGAACACAAGCGTTGTAACTCCTGCAAGAAGCATGTGGCACTGAAGTGTCCCGTGGCACTGAGGTGACGGCCGGGAGAGTTAGTGGTCTGGAGCAGGGCTGCTCTCCTGCACTGAGGAGTGGCCCTTCCTGTCGTTATGGACCAAGGTGCCCTGGAGAAAGGCTATGCATATCCTACACCAGGTTGCCTTATGTCTTTGCATTTGGTGATTTGGGGGTTGTGCGTGGAGGTAGAACGATATTCCTGATTGTCTAGGGCCAGTGTGTCTCATTACCTGGACCGCACCAAAGCTGGCAAGACCCACAGACATTTCAATCTCTTACAGAGAGATTAATATTCAGCAGTATTTTGTGAAAAGGCCGACAGGCGAAGAATATAAAATACACAGAACCAGAGCACGCCTCCAAATCCCACTTCCTTGAGGTGTCCTGTAACACGAACACTGGCAGGTTGCTCTGGGGGAAATAATGTACTTAAAAAAAAAAAAAGTAAGAGACCAAAGTACCCGAGGAAATGAATGAGGTCCAGGAAGCCAGAATCAGCTGCCAGGTGGTGCAGCTCTTCTCTCCACGGTCACCCACCTCTCTCCTGCTGACCAAAGGGTTTTCAAAATAAGAACAGACCTTTTAAAAGACACAAACAAATAAAATACAAGTTCAACAATAGAAGCAGAAAGAAAGTACTATGAACAAATTTATTTATGCCCGTCTGTTTAGGGAATCTAAATGAAGTAGGTGCTTCATTATTATTGTTGCTATTATTATCATTATTATTACTTTTAAGGCAGAGTATCTACCTGGCTAGACTGGTAGCCTATATAAATTAGGCTGGCCTCAGATTCACAGAGATCCCCCTGCCTCTGCCTCTGTCTCCAGAGTGCTGAGATTAAAGGTGTGTCCCACCACATCTGGCTGAAGTACATGCTTTTATCTAGGAAAATATGAATTACACAAATTTTTATTAAGAAGAAAAGCTTTGCTCCAGGGTAAGACCACGCATCCAAGAATATTTGGACAGCAATATATTGATCTTGATAGGCCATTTTTAAGAAGAAAAAAAAAGATTAACTAGAAAAGCATTGATAAATCAAGAAACTACAAATGGAGAGAACAAATTATTCATTGAAAGTTTTTCCATGAGCGTAGATTTCTGGACTGCCACTAATCACATAAATCAAAGTGAGTAGAGCCATTTAGTCCAACCTTATCAGAGGGAGCAGCCTTCCCTGCAAAGTGCAGATTAGTGCTAATTTTAACACCGAAATGCTCTCAATAAATGAGTAGTATTAGCTACAATAGATACTGAAAAGGTTGTGAAAATCCCAGCCTTTTACAAGGCCCACATGATGCGTTTTCATCTGTGACAGAGGAATAAATCATTCGTAGTCATGCAAACTCAGTATAGAAAGAGGCAGGAATCTCCCCACTCAGCCTAGAAAATGAACTAGTACTGATGTTTAGAAAACAGAAGCAAGGAGTTATAAACACTAAAATGGCACTGCCATTCGAAGACAAAGGACAAAGGCAAGTGTAGAAAACACAAGCAAATCAGCTTTATAAAGAGTGGGCAGGATCTGTGAGCTGGAGAGAAACACCAAGAAAATTGCCAGCTTGGGCCAAGGAGTTAGTAACTACATTAGACAAGAGTGTGTGCTCTCACTTTTTCTGAATGATATTTTTGAAAGTTCTATCCAGTGTGATAATGTAAGAAAGATGGGCTGGGACGATGGCTCAGTGGGTGAAGTCCCTGTCCTGTGAGCACAAGGACCTGAGTTTAGAGCCTCAGTTGCTGTGGTGGCCCTCCAAAGAGAGCATGTGTGCGTGTGTGCATTCGTATGTGTGTGTAATTTGAATATATTACAATTAAAATAAATAAAGCTGGAGACAAGCCATATAGTGGAGTGACACACTTTTAGTGCATGTGATTATCAAAGGAATTATTGTGAAAATACCAAGGACCCTTTAAATGAACAAGGAGATACGTAGCCCATGACTCTAATGAGCAAAACAATGAACACGCAGTCAAGAAGAGGCAAAAACCAAAACTCTCAACTTGATAATCATTTTAAAGGCAATTTTTTAGAAAGGTTTTTTTTTTTTTTTTTAAAGACAAGGCCTCATGTAGACCAGAGTGGCCTAGAAAGGCCAAATTTAATAGCAGTGAAATATTCCACACACCATCACCTAAAGAGCGTCCTTTAAAATTCACTAGCACCAAGAACTGATGTGTCAACAGTGACACTGATGACGCTGGTCTGAACCGGACAAGTGCCACCTGGTCAAAATGAAGGAAGACAAGAAGCATCTCCACTTGGTAGATCCATTCCTACGCAGATACCCAAGACACGGACTTGCAGTGTCAACTTGTGACAGCAAGAATAACCTTTCTGAGAAACCCACTCCCATAACAAGGGTAGATTTTTTTAATATATTAATAAAGAGAGTACTCCTGTATAGCAGTAAAAATAAACTACATCTATGTCTATATAGCTGCATTTTAAAACGCCATACAGATAAAAGACCAAGTTTTCAGAAACTTACTGTGTGTCTAAAGTTTGAAATATTCAAAATAAGGCTTCATATTTCCATATTTAATGAACATGATCGGCGTTTGATGGAAGCCAGATGCTCAATTCCTTTTAGTAATGCGTCCTGGAAGGTGAGGCTGAGCTTTGCCTATGTGGCTGAGAGTGGTCAGCTCAAGTTGGACTCTCTTACCTCTCTTTGTAGGTGTGCCACTGGGGAGGCCTGGCAGGATATCATGCTGGCCTGTATGCCAGGCAAGAAGTGTGCTCCAGAGTCTGAGCCCAGCAACAGCACGGAAGGGGAGACCCTCTGTGGCAGCAGCTTTGCTGTCTTCTACTTCATCAGCTTCTACATGCTCTGTGCCTTCCTGGTAAGCTGACTCGATCACACAGAGATGGGGACACTTTCGGGGCAGTGTGGGATCAGGGCAATCCCATTAAAAGAGTAGCGAAGACTGAATTAGTAAAGATGCCTCACCCCTGAAAAGAGCTAGAAGCCTTGGCCCAAAGCAACTCAGCTAGACTCCTCATCCATTCATGGCTCTTGTTATGGTAGCATTGTTGTAGAAGACAAAGATGTGTGGAAGCTCGCATGAACTTGTATGCCTCTGGTGCCTTGCTCAGGAGTAAGGAAAGATGACCAGACAGACAGAGCCCCTCTCTGTCACTGGCTTCTTGGTAGAAAGGGAGCTGTTCTGTCTACAAGAAAGGTTCATCCCTCACAGTGCTCAAGGGAACAGTGTTGAATTTATGTCCAAGGAACCCAGATTCTAGCAGTTGGCATCCTAGATGCCAGCATATTGCTGATACTTGGAAACATTGCCTTCTGTCTTCCTGGACACTAGCTGGTGAAATGGGCTTAGGCAGCAAATGCGTGAGAGTCTTGACAAGCACCTCAGTGTGCCAACTGTTCCCTGCAGATCATCAACCTCTTTGTAGCTGTTATCATGGACAACTTTGACTACCTGACTAGGGATTGGTCTATCCTTGGTCCTCATCACCTGGATGAATTCAAGAGAATCTGGGCCGAGTATGACCCTGAAGCCAAGTAAGTTTCTAGAGGGAACCATGGCTCCCCACACTGAGAGAGGGGGTTGAATGGTCTGTAGAAGAGATCTGAGAGGGATCAGCACTGGTATGCTGAGATAATCAGAAAGCCATCAAGATGAGGCCAAGTGCCATTCGCTGTGCTGGGGAACATATCAGTTGAATGGAAGAGTAAAAGACTCTAGTGTCAGAAGAAACTAGAAAAACTTACATTTCAGCGAGGGACAGGTAGACTTTAGCTCCATCTCGACCCCATACGAAAGCTCTTATCTACCCATAACTGTTGATTGGCCATCCCTAAATCCTTTCCAGCCAAATGGTTAGTTGACTGAGCAACAAAACAGACTGGGATTTAATTGCACTACTAACATCCAGTCTACCTGGAATACAGTGCTAACAGACATCTGTGATGAACTATAACGTGCAATGGGTCCGTAGTTCCATCAAATGTCTCTGTACTGCAGGACCTGCAGGCAGCCCTGCAAGGAGCGCCCCTGTATGCTGACCTTCTGATCACCCTTCCTCTGTCCTTCCTTCTCTAGGGGTCGAATCAAACACTTGGATGTGGTGACCCTCCTCCGTCGAATTCAGCCACCACTGGGTTTTGGGAAGTTGTGTCCTCACCGTGTGGCCTGCAAAGTAAGAAATGACTGTCCCTGAGGCAAAGGACAAATATGGGAGGCTAGCTTCCTGTTTGCCTTTGTGGTTATTAAGGGAGTAAAGATACTTTAGGTATTTAAAGAAACCAATGCGAGAAGATTTAAGGACCCTTCCATAGCTACATTCCCAAGGCTGTAAGAGAACAACAGTCACGGTGAATATCCTGTGCCTCGTGGGGGAAATAGACATCCTATCTGAGTAAAGGGTTGATTCAGCCGGTCAGACTGTGTACCACCCAGGCATCCAGGTGACCTAGGGTGACGGAAAGGATTGATTCAGCCCGTCAGACTGTGTACCACCCAGGCATCCAGGTGACCTAGGGTGACGGAAAGGATTGATTCAGCCGTCAGACTGTGTACCACCCAGGCATCCAGGTGACCTAGGGTGACGGAAAGGATTGATTCAGCGGCAGACTGTGTACCACCCAGGCATCCAGGTGACCTAGGGTGACGGAAAGGATTGATTCAGCCTCAGACTGTGTACCACCCAGGCATCCAGTGACCTAGGTATGGTTAGGAATTTGTTTACCTGAAATCAGAGAAACATTAGAGAGGCCACAAATGTTCTATCACCTCACTAAAATGCAAACTTTACCCAGACAGGTATCTGTCAGCTTTTTATCAAGTTCCTAAGTGAGTCTGTGATCCAAAGCCAATTGGGACAAACACACTGGGCTCTGATAAGCACAGCCTCTGATTGAACTTGAGAGTAAATACCCTTAAATCTGCTCTAGATCCTACCACGTGGCCCAGTAACTGCTGAGGGCCGTTCCCTCATTCCATTACCATTCCTCCCCCTTCTCCAGACTCTTCGTTTTCTGTGAAAATTCTGATGAGCTCAGAAAGAGTTGGGGGAAAAGATAGCAGAGAGCCGAGCTGTAGACAGGAAGAAAGACAATCGGCCAAGTAATTGATCTGCCTGGATAATCATTCATGGATAACAGAGTTGAGGAAGCATAGAAAATAGACTTATGCTCCGTGGTAGTCATAGTTTCCTTTTTTTTTTTTTGGGGGGGGGGGGGAGAGGGTTCGAGACAGGGTTTCTCTTGTAGCCCTGGCTGTCCTGGAACTCACTCTGTAGACCAGGCTGGCCTCAAACTCAGAAATCCACCTGCCTCGCCTCCCAAGGGCTGGGATTAAAGGCGTGCGCCACCACTACCAGGCTAGTCATAGTTTCCTAACCAGTATCCCCACTGCATTCCATAAAAGCTTCTGGAAGTTTCCAAGGGTCCAGAACATATGAGAAACAAGAGCCTTAAAAAAATAAATAAAAAAAATAAAAAAAAAAGACATAAAGAAAACAAAACAAAAAAAAAACAGAAAAAGAGTTCCTTTTGTAGGCCTCGGTCTGCAATCACTCAGGCCTATAACTTGGGTCTGTGGCAGCACCTAGGACATTACAGTTGAGTGTTTGGAAGAGACCCACTCAAACAAAGCCTCTTTACCTCTGGAGCACAGAGGGAGAAAGAGAAAGAGACATAAATTCTAA
The DNA here is from genome assembly GCA_021653895.1 of Mastomys natalensis. Classification (NCBI taxonomy): domain Eukaryota; kingdom Metazoa; phylum Chordata; class Mammalia; order Rodentia; family Muridae; genus Mastomys; species Mastomys natalensis. Next base: position 923,383 of record JAJTUV010000569.1, read on the forward strand.
TACCCTTCTCAAGAACATGGCTCCCAGTAACTTCTTTCCACTAGACCCCACCTCCTGAAGGTTCCACCACTTCCCAAGAGTACTGAGACTGGGAACTGAGCCTTTAGGACATGACCTTCAGATGACATTTAGGATTCAAGCTGTAAGAAGTCCAAATCAAATGTAAGATCAAGCAGCCTAGAGGGAACTGAAGTATGCAGGTCATGACCTCCAGATGGCCTGAGAGAGTTGAGAGCTGGGACTGAAACTTCCTAACTTGGTACCTGAGAGACTCAAAATGATGTGTTCATTCAACCCTTAGCAAAATATGCACGGGAAGACCCCATGTGGTGTAAGAAGTGGCGTCACTGCCATTCACACTGGGCATTCTGCTCTTTCTCCTAATGGGCCTCTGTGTGTGCTGCTGCCTCACCAAGGGAGCAGGACACCAAGGGAGTATGTTTTGAGGGTGGAGAGCAACATAATCCTGTTTGGGTGAGTGAATTTGAGATAAGGTTTGAAGTAGAGGTAAACGTTCCATATTCAGAGCCTTCTCATATTCCCACTTGACGGGATATGGATATTTCTGTCTGGCAGGCAAGTGATGCCTAGAAAATGCCTGGCACACAGCTTTTTGCTGCTAGTAGATAGCACAACTGTATCTGTAGGTCTGAGCACAGAACAGGAAAGAACCCTTTGAGGTTGCAAGGGTCTAAGGAATGTGGAGGTACAAGAGTGTTTAACTACAAAGCCCAGTTTCTCCCTGGAAAAGCTTTGAAAACACTGCAGTGAGCTCATGCATACCCCTCCCACTCCCAGCAGCACCCATCCACGTTCTAGGAGCCTCCCAACCTTCCTTTCACATGGTTGTACAGAGCCTTTAAGAACTGCCTGCAGTGGTCACTGACTCAGCCTCCTTTCCCCTCCAGCGCCTGGTGTCCATGAACATGCCTCTGAACAGTGATGGGACAGTCATGTTCAATGCTACCCTGTTTGCCCTCGTCAGGACAGCCCTGAGGATCAAAACAGAAGGTAATAGCTCTTGTGTACCACTGACAGGAGGATGCCCAGGAAGGTCTAGCATCCCTACCAGAAAGATGCTCTTCCCTGCACAGCATAGGTGCAGAATAACACTGACATTCTGCACTACTGACTCTGAGAGCTGCTGCATGCTTACATTTTCCTTAGTTCCTAAATATCCCTTGCCACAGCTAATTTACTCTAAACTTTTCTTTTCCATCAAACCCTAGAAACTGCCCAGTAACCTTCTGAAGACTGAGGGTTTAGTGCAAAATGCAGAAGAGGCAGCTGTTATGCAGAGCAGAACCAAACCCCATCTGATAGACTTGTATTAACAGCAGGCTCGTCACCCAAACACTCAACTCTCTTTTAAAATTAAAAGACCTATTTTGTCCTTGGTCAATGTCAGATTCTTGCCAAGCAGCCCAAAAGCTCTCCACCTCTCCCTTTTTTTGTTTCCTTAAACAAGACTGAGCTGTCTTAGGTCATTCTGACAAGAATGCCTTCCTTACCCATCATGGAATATGACATTATCAAAAGCAATGCACTTCTGTCTTAGGTTGGTAAGGCTCTGTGCAGACTCTTACCTCCCTTGGCTTGCCAGCCTGTTAAATTAATAACTCCATATGGGGGTCCATTTTCAGTTTCAAGCCATGTACTTTGGATGCCAACATGTTGATGTTGTTAAAGACAAGCTTTAACACGATGGGCAGGAATAAAAGTATTCCAAGGACAAAAAGGGCTAGCATGATCAAGCTATATTTGCCAGTCTTGAAGCTTGACCAAAATGGAAATAGTGATCTCAGGCCATGGATAATTTTATCAGCAGTATCTGCCACATCAACGCTCAGCAGAGCAGCATTCTTTAATTCATAAGTTCACTATACAAAGTTAAAACATCCAGCAGGTGTTAGAATTATGCCAAATACACTGCTGTTGGCAGGAATCTGACATTGGCCAAGGACAAGGAAGTGGGCTTCAGGTGGGAATCTGACATTAGGCTAGAACAAAGAAGTAATTTCAGGCAGGAATCTAATCTTACACTAGAACAAAGAAGTAGGCTTCAGACATGAAAATGACTTTGGGCTAGGACAGGGAAGTAGACTCAGATATTTTGGTCATCCTGAGAAGCCCTTACAAACAGTGATCATGGGAGTGTCATGGAATTTGTTTATTGTCTTGCTTGTTCTCTGACTATTTGTGTTTATTGTCTTGCTTGTTCCTTGACTATTTGTATCTATGTACTGCTAGTTCCTCAACCTAGAACTGACCTTAATACTTGCATATAATTAAAATGGTTATAAAAGCAGATTGGAAAAAAAAAGGACCTATATTGGAAAGGTGACCATGACAAGTAGTGACTGTGGTAAATAGAAGTCACTACATGCAATTGCTAAGGGTTAGGATGCCACGTGTGCTGTGCTACTCGGACTGTTCTCTCCAGCTGCTTACAATACAGGGCCCTTCTAGTTTGCCCTGTAGGTTAACAGCACCCCTGGTGAAGGCATCTGTTGTCCATCTCACTGGTAAGTACTCTGAACTGCTCTAGGATAGACTGCGTGGACACACCCCCAAAAGATGCTGCTGCTTCCCAAGACGCCCAACTTAAGTGCCTCTTAAGAGTGTGGTCAAAGAACAAAGGCCATGAGCCGCTCCAAAGGCTACCTGCCTCTGAACATCATCTGAATCTGTGAACCCCCCTGTCTGAGGGGGAGCCTGTGAACCTGCATTTACAGCTAGCTGCACAGACACCTCATGGATGAACTAGAGTTTGACATCACTGTTGCAACCTGAGAGGCCCAGGCTTCCAGCCAGTGTCCTCGGTGCAGCAGAAAGGCACTGGACATCACATACAACAGGGCACAGAGTGTGTGTAACTACTTCCTGTCTTACTTCAGTTTCCATATTGTAAAATAATGAAAAGTGGTGGCATCCGGCATTTACTTCCCTAGAGTCACCCAGAGAAATGCCCTTCTTACTTGCGCTCTTCCAGAGAGTAACAGACATAAGGGAAACCGAAAACCAATCCTGCAAGACACAGGTCAGGATAATGAGCCAACCTTTGAAAACTAAAAATGGGTCAAATTCTCCTGGTAAACAAAAAGAAAGCAAAAACAAACCAAAAAATGGCATTATTAGTTAGTGCAAAACTTCAGTCTGAGATAGGTATAAAGAGGCCTGTTGCTGATGAGAGAATTCAATGCACAATTAATCCGTGTGTGTATGTAACAGACAGAACAGGAAGGATGCCTGCTGGTATATTAATATTGAACACCACTGAGTGATGTGTATCCACATGTCGGAGAGCGGATCAGTGCTGATCTTTCCAAAGTTTCTACAGTGAATATCATTTCCTTGCAGTTCCAAGGGAAGAGTCACCTTTTCCAGGGAGAAAAGACAGACTGGTTGCTCAAAGGAACGTGTTGTAATCCTTAAAGCTTGGTGCAGATTAATATTGTAGGTTTTGGCTCCAGGAAGGAGTAAAAAAGCATTTGTGCACAGAAGCCAAGATTTAGCCATGCTGAAGATGCACTGCATAGGCAAACCAGATCTCAGTGAACTGATGCCAGTACCCAAGGGCCACACTGAGCGCTGCCAAATTCCCAATCACAGATAGCCACTGCTAGAAGGCAGGAGTTCCTGAGGAGAGAAGCCAGCCAGTGGGACATACAGTTAATTAAAGGTTAAAAAAAAACCCACTTAACCATAAAGGCTTTTGGGAATGCCACCAAGGGCATATAATACCCCAGGACTCAAGATGAGCGTTATCCAAAACAGCCTTCTATGAACTTGCTACATAAGTCTGGGAGCCAACATCATGCTCAGAAAAGAAATGGATGGAAACACCAACATTTGTAAGGCTAAGACATATCTGTCTTCACTTCCCCTTAAGGCGTTTTAATTGGAAGTAATTAGAAAGAAATTAACACATAGCTTGAAACCAGAACCCTTATCCCAAGTCAAGTATCAAGATGAACAAGATTTTTTTTTTTTTTTTTTTATTGGAACACTGAAGGAGAAGAAGCTATTTAAAGATATTTAAATTAGGGCTTGGAGGATGGTGGAATGGTGACTAGTGTGCACAAGGCCCAAGGTTCAGAACCCAGCACTGGAAACTGAACCATAAAAATAATAAGCATACAACTATGAAATAGTAATTGGTGAAGCTCCACGTTATGTGGGTTGTTATGGAAACAAATAAAGATCTAAAAGAAGTGGAGGATCCTTTGGGAGATGCATCTGTTCCTTAGGTCTGACCAAATGATCTCAAACGTGGTTCTCCTCACAATTAAGAGAGCAGACACCCAAAGTGAGGTGTTGGCAAGCTGGGTCTTTCTGGAGGCCTTGGGGAAAATGAGCTCTATGTCTCTGGCTTCAGGTGGTCTCAGGTACCTGGCTCCATCCCTAGGTCTCCGCAGCTCTCTTCACAGTGTGTGACTCACCTGTGCACTCTGGCCTTTTCCTCTTGCTCTCTTGGCACCAGTCACATTGGATGTGTGGTCTACCTAACACATTACTACTTCACTATTAGCTCTGTGAAGACCCTGTTTCTAGGTAAATTCACATTCTGAGGTTTCATGGAGACATGAGTTTAGGGTATTTTTTTTAACCCAGTGCAAAAGCTAAGTTCATTTGCACACTGGTTTGCTCAGGATTCTTTCACTGCGTGTATCAGAAACCACCAAGTCAGACGGGTTGTACATACCTGTCATCCCAGCATTTGAAAGCCAAAAGCAGGAGGATCATGAGTTTGAGGCAAATCATAGATATAGAATAAACTCTTGTTTGAAAAAACAAACAAAAAAATCCTGAACCACCTTTAGTGAAGGGAACTGATGAAACCCGTTGAGATGCCCAGGAGATGCTCTGGCATCAAAGTATGAATTTGATGCTCAAGGCACTCAGAAGCCATTGCTCACTCCTCATGACTGCCTCTGGTTGCCTCCCATATACCAATCCAGAGCTGTGTCTGAACTCAGGCAGTCTGACCCCAGAGCTCACACCGTTTGCCATCCCCTTCCGTATAATAACTGTAACTATCAGCCATATCCTCTTCCCACCGCTCTGCAGCAAACCCCATAAACTTCACAGCTTCAAACCACACCCAGTTATTAGCTCACAGGTCTATCAGAAGTCCAACCACAGAGAAGTGTGGACTCTGCTCAGGGCCTCCCAAGACCAAACTCGGTACACTAATTAGGCCATGCTCCCTCCTGGAGGGCTCAAGGGAGGATGCTACCTCCAAGCTCATTCGGAGTTGTGACTGGAATTTTTCTCTCACTACTTTGTGGATCCACTGCTATGTGGTCCCTGCTTCCCCACTAACTGCCTGTCAGCTGGGGGTGTCTTAACACCGAGAGACTACTTTCCTCAGTACACAGTATTCATTCACCCAGGCCTCTCAGGGTCTGTGTGTCCTACCTGTCTGTTCCCTGCCAGAGAAGGCACTAGTCTTCTTTCAAAATAAAATAATCGTTTTTAGTAAATATACAATGAACAAAGTACACATACATGTACATCTATGAATTCTGGACATTTACTTGGCTCCCATGATTAGATCAGAGGCATCATTTCCCTTGGGTCAGGTAACAGGACTGTGTGACATAATCTAATCACAGGAATACCATATATCATATCCTCACTCCAAGGGATTACACAGTGAGTGCGTGCACGCTTATGGCGAGGGAAGGTATCCTTGGGAGGAGCGTAGACTCCTGTCTAGCATAGCCCCTCTTAAAACCATCTTTTAGCTTTGGTTCTCTACCAGTAGAAGGCTAGTGTCTCAGGCAGCGTACATCTATGAAGCCTGTTTTACCAGTGGAGAGAGGATGTCTGAACTACCAGAACATGGGCCTTCTGGTTTCTTTCTCCACTGTTAAGATTTCTTCACTCCTTCCCTGGGGGTCCCAGCAGAGAGCCTATGGATATATATATGTGGCCTCTGTGTTGTATATGTATGTGGGAGGAGTGGACCATCCTTCCCTCAAAAGGTCTCCATTTCCTGCAGCAGCACGAGGAGCTCACTATGAGGTGTCGCCATTGTGATCAGCCTTGATGCTGTCCTGCAGGACCTGAGTGTCTGCAGGCACCACAGGCTCTTCAGTGCTAACCAGGAGGGAAAGCAGCTTGAGGTTGGGGAAGGACTTTGGGCTGGCTTGCATGTAAGGAGGGAAGGAGAAAGCCTTGGACAGGGCAAAAGAGGAAAGAAAACAAAATAGAGGGAGAGGGGAGGAGAAGGAACTAGAAACTAGGAAGGCGAGGGAGACAACTGTGATGGATCAGGGCCGATTTGTGGGGCTAAGGCCACCATTCATGGCTTTCCCAGTGCATCCAGGGGAGGTTTTCAGTGTGCACTTCCTTCTATCAGGGAACCTAGAGCAAGCCAATGAGGAGCTGCGGGCCATCATCAAGAAAATCTGGAAGAGGACCAGCATGAAGCTGTTGGACCAGGTGGTGCCTCCAGCAGGTGGTAAGTGTTCCCTGCATTTCCAGACCAGGGCTATTTGCCTAGCCTGTGGGGTTTCTCCACCTTCCTGTCCTCCAGCAGGGCCATCATTAGCAGGGCAGACACAGCCCTTGAGACTTCCATGCTTGAGTTTCCCGTGCTTCTGGATCCTTCTATTCTGTACCCTTCTGGGGGGCTCAGAGGTCCTACCAGGTTGCAATGTCCTACACAGACTTGGATGTAAACTGTCCGGTTAGAAATCTGCTGTAACCCCACATTCATCCATGGAAACAGGCGAGCCCTTCCATGCTATAGGTTCGGCAGAACTTTCGTGGGAACTCTATAATATATGGATGTATGTTTACCCATAGGCCACTAGGGTGACTGCTCTAGAGTTGCTCTAGAGCTCTGGAAGGAAAGTTACCTGAGATTCATCGTGTCTTCTCTGAAAACTCATTTTTTCTTAGTGTCTCTCATGCCTACCAAGCCACAAGCCCCTTTTCCTAGCAGGTACTTCATACCATCCCCGCTAGAATCTCAAGTTGAAATCATAGGTAACGTGCCCGCGCTTGTAATTTCCACGGCACTAGTAGAATGCTTAAAGTAGGGTGTGTTAAAAAAGCAACTGCATACAATAATACAAAGGCTTGGTACACCTATACAAAAAGCTACAATGACCGATGAAGCCCACACACGCAGACACTTAGAATGAGTAACTGTTGAATGGAAACAAGACAATGTGAATATTGTCAGCACTTTCATTTGTCACGTATATTTTATTAACATGTTCATTGAACCCACACATTCTGGAAACATCTTTAGGAGGTTCTTCCTATTTGCGACCCACTTCCGGAAGGGAAAGCAAGGTAGGCTGGGAGTCACCATGTGCCATCTCATGTTCTGCTACATCATGTTCTGCTGCCCGAAGCATCTCTGTGATGTCCACGCCAGGCACTGGTGTTCTTAGCAGTGATGCAGGTTTTCCAGTGAGTTTACTGTAGACTTGGGCATCCGGCTCAGGCCAAAGGAACCTAGTACTCCAAAGCCATTCCCAATGTCCCTCATCAGGGATCTCCAGGGCTTTCTCTTCCATGTAGAAATGAGTCCCTGTCCCATGGCAAGCCCAGAACTTCGGTAGAGTTAGCTACTCCAGTTGGCTACTCTAGCCATGTACAAACAGGAGCACAGACTTCTGGTCCCAGCTACTCAGAAGGGAGTCAGTCCTTCATCCAGGACTTGGAGGCCACCTGGACAAAATATGGAGACCCTGTCTCAATTTAAAAAGGTGGATAATAACATGCTTGCTTGTTTCTGGAAAGATACTTAAGAAACTAATGTGATGAGCGGCCAAGAGGTTGAGTAAGCAGACAGGGATGGGTGACTCTTCATCATATGCCTTTTTACATGCTTTCTTCTGAACTTAAAAAAAAATAAAGCTAATATGTTTTTAAAAATGGGAAAAAAATCAAGATGATCTGGTGGAATCCCTCATCTTTTTCTCCTCTCTGTGTACCTTAGATGACGAGGTCACGGTGGGCAAGTTCTATGCCACCTTCCTGATCCAAGAGTACTTCAGGAAATTCAAGAAGCGAAAAGAGCAGGGTCTGGTGGGCAAGCCCTCGCAGAGGAACGCGCTGTCCCTGCAGGTGAGGGGCTGGTGGGGCTGCCCACACTCAAAGGTCCTGGTCACCTCCCCCGATCCTATTGAGGGTCCAAGCCCCACTAGCTACCTAGAGGCTAAGTCCCATCACAAGAACACTTGTGAGCACTGTAAACCTTCCTGAAGGCCTATGGGACAGCAGTGTGCTCTCCTTCCCCCCTCTCCCCCTTGCAGCAGCCCTGCTGGCTTTCTCGGCCCTGGTTCTTGCTGATCCTGTAGTATACCTTCATTCCTCCTAGATAGATGAGTAGATTCTCCTGCTCCTGGATGATGGAGGCAGGAATGTCCAGGGAAGCTCGTCACCTGATGTGGGGTCCCAGCTACCTGGCAGAGCAGAGTGGCAGGGACTTGGGGAACAGCAAGAAGGTCCTGGCCAACTAAAGGTCAGTAGAAAGGACTTGGGTCTTCACGTGTCCTTCTGGGTTCCAGGCTGGCTTACGCACCTTGCATGACATTGGGCCTGAGATCCGGCGGGCCATCTCTGGGGATCTGACTGCTGAGGAGGAGTTGGACAAGGCTATGAAGGAGGCAGTGTCTGCTGCCTCCGAAGATGACATCTTCAGGGTAAGTGACATGACTGGTGCACTTTACCACGTTCAATCTGGGCCACCAGAGCTCTGAGTCAGTGTTTTGCCTGATCTCTCTGAGGAGTGCCCACTCTCCCTAATCAACTCGCTCTGATTCCCTGCCTCCTTCCCGAGCCCACCCCATGTCATGCCATCCTCCTAGGACACAGCAACTCAAAATATAGCCAGCTCTCAGAGTACAGGAGGAACCTGTTTTTAGAAAGACATTTTCCTAGAGAAGTTTCTCATCAGAAGGTGTGGAAGAGGAACTCCTGAGCCACATCTAATCTGAAAACCTGTTTTATTCACCAAAATTTGAATATCTGGCATATCTAAGTAAAAATATAAACGGTTTATCTGGCTTTTCTTGAAGGAAAAACAGGTTAAGTGGCCACATTGGTTGTGGGTTCTCATATGGCAGATAGACAAACAGCAGCTGCCCTGTAAAGATGGCGCATGTGATGTCCGGGTCACAGTGATACCCTCCAGCCTCCTCTTTTCCTGGAGTAATATTAATGCAGTGGAAAAGCTCACATGCTGCTGTGCTGTACGATGACAGTCTCCGTCTTGATCCCTCCCTTGTTCTTTCTGCCAATCCCAGTCCCCAGATCCGTTTCCCAGACTATAAGCACACAGGGAACCAAGCCCAGCCCACCCTGCTATGGCCAGCCTTGCAACCTTACTGGCATCATTCAGATGTCCATCCGTGAATGGCCTCAGAGATACAGAACACCACTCTCATAAGACCATAGAAGCCGAGACAGGCCACCAGAACCCAAGGACTTTCAGATATCAAAGATTAGACAAACCTTGCAAACCATCAATCACTTCCCCCACCCCTTGCTCTGGGAAAAGTAGGAATATTAGAGAAAGTCACTTATCCCTGACTTCAAGTCTCAGAGGATCCCTACAGGAAAAGGAGCCATGATATAATTGACACAGCAGACTCTTCACTCTTAGTTTCAATCTGCCCAATGCAGCTTCTAGCTTCACGGACCAGTTTTATTTTCACTCAGACAATCTGGTTTGCACCTTCCATGCCATCTCCCTGTCCCCCAGTACTCCCAACAAGCTCCCCAAAGCCAACTCGCTGGCTTCTGGGGGGACACCATCTCAGACTTGTCTTTGAAACCCAACCTCAGTCTCCAGTACTCTTTTGGGAACAAACTTCCAGGGAGACTTCTAGACCAGCGACCAGGCACATGAAGGATTCCTATCTCAGTGCTGTAGGTTACTGGGACCTTGAGCATCTAAGTCCCTCCCTTTATCATGTGTCCAGGTGCGGTAGAGATTAAGCTGGATGTCAAGCTTGCTCCCTGTGGCCTGTGCCTCTCAACCACTGCCGTACAAGGGGGTGGGGGGAAGTGAGCAGAGAGAGATGATGGAGAAGCCTTCTCCACCTACACCTCTGTCTTGTCTACAGAGGGCTGGAGGCCTGTTCGGCAACCACGTCAGCTACTATCAGAGTGACAGCAGGAGCAACTTTCCTCAGACATTCGCCACCCAGCGCCCACTGCACATCAACAAGACAGGGAACAACCAAGCTGACACTGAGTCACCGTCCCATGAAAAGCTGGTGGACTCCACTTTCACCCCCAGCAGCTACTCATCCACGGGCTCCAATGCCAACATCAACAATGCCAACAACACTGCCCTGGGCCGCTTCCCCCATCCTGCTGGCTACTCCAGCACGGTCAGCACTGTGGAGGGCCATGGGCCTCCCTTGTCCCCTGCTGTCCGGGTACAGGAGGCAGCATGGAAGCTCAGCTCTAAGAGGTAAGCAGAATGGTAGGCCTGGGCATGGGGGCTCACACATCATACCCAGATGACACAAGGAAAGATCGACTTAGGCCCCTCAGCCTTCGAGATCCAGTGGCAACCACTACCCTGAGGTAGAGGTTGAAGCCAGCTTGCTACCCACAGCTGCTCCTGCTCACACATGGAGATCTCAGTGAAGGCAGCACTGTTCTGTTTCCAGATGTCTTCTAAGATACCACATCTCTGACAGTCCTCTCTCCTCTCATCCTTCAGCAAGTTGACCTGTGACCCTCCAAGATGTGTGACTTGGACTTGTATAGCAAAACGTCTGCCCTTTCCCAAATCCCTAAGTTTAGCCTTTCATGCATTTGAGATTGGGCAGTGTATCCACTTCTATAGCAGTAGTGCACTGTGCTTCCTGGGATCTTCCATGTCTCCCACCTCCAGGCTCACCCTTTTCCCCCTTGTCCTGGGCAGTAGGACACAACACCAGGAAATGCAGGTGTAGTGGGCTCCATAATTGCTCTAGGCCTTAAGGAAGATAGCCTGAGCCTCTGCAGGTCTCCTCTTCATCAGCATTATCAGATGCAAGCTTCCTGAGCCAGGGTGGGAGAGCCCTCTGCGTCTTATCACATCACCCTTAACTAGCTGCCCTTTCAGCCAGCAGGTGGCACAGATCCTCAGCCCATGGGTTCTTGGTGACACTGCCCTTTCTCTTGCCCTCTGGCCCAGAATACAATCAAGAATCTCAAGCATCTTTCCTGAATCCCAAATGGCCTGATCTGCCATTCACGGAGCAACATACTTGCTCACTGGTTTTTCACATGATCCCGTTCCCAAATGGCTACAAGCAAGTCTCCATGCCTACGTGTTTGAATGCCTGAGTCCAGAAATGTTGCTATGGCATCCATCCTACCTTCTAGTTCCTCAGGGACATAGCTGCTTTAACCACTCAACAGCAGCACTAGCTATGCCTTTGGCCCCAGGACTCCACGCACGGGGCACCAGACCGTGTGCTGCTCTGACAGCTTGCTCTCTAGGAGATTATTAAGGTGAAGCAGTTATTCCATGCCTGGTCTGGTGACCCCGCCTTTTTCTGCGAACACGACACCTGCCCCACTACCTTTGAAGATTCGGTCCTAGTAGTAGCTATTATTCTATGCCTTATGAAAGCCTCTCACTTTCTTTTTAAAACTCTTATTTAATTTTTCCTATTCATATTTCCTATTTTCATACTCATCCCCCCATCACAGTCTCTTATCACCGCCACGCCCCCCCCCCCCCCCCCCCGCCCAGCCCTCTTTTAAGTGGCTTGGATAAGAATGGGAGGAAGCTCACACCACTGAAGACCCTCATTCTCCTCCCTGAGCCAATAGCTCCTCATGGAGGGGTGGAGCCTCCTGAGCCACGCCCCCTCCGTGAGGCCCAGCGTTATGTGCTACTGCTCCAACCCTCCAGCTTCCTGCCCGCCTCTCCTCAAATGTGCCCCGAGCCTTAGAAGAGCAGATGCAGGTGTCTTGTTTAGGACTGAGCACCCAAGAGCAAATTATTCTCAACACTTTGACCACATGAGTCTCTGCTGCTTTCAGCTAAAAGAAGCTTCTCTGACCAAGGCTGAGAGGAGCATTAATCCGTGGGTAAAAATGTAAATAATTAGGAGACATTTGACAGCATAACCATGTAGTAGTAGGTTCCTGTAGGCCTAGGGCCCTGACATTCTGGGTCCCTGAGAACAGAGCTGCAGAGAGGCACTGAGCCACACACAGGCAGGAAGAGGAAGAACATCTGGGAAGAGCTTGGGAAGGAATGGTTAGGGGGCCCTGTCTCAGAAAAGGACAGCACTCTCCTCAAAGGCACAGCCAGGTGTGAGGGATTCTTTAGCTCAGGAGGTACTGGGACTCAGAACAGACGTGGGCTTATTCAATCTGCTCAGACAAGCCATCTGTGTAGAGTCCCTGCTGTGCCTTCACTTCAGGGTTAGAACAGAGAAGTATTGACTATGATCAAGGGCCTTGTCAGTTGGGTTGAGCCACCTCCTAAAGGCTCCGCTGCCCACACTAGCCTGTGGTTTCTTGTATTGACTGCCCAGTTCAGGATGCTGCTTCAAAACCAAGCCTCCACTTGTATCTTCATATGTTCAAGCTTGTGTAGGGGTACATGTGCTTGTGTGTGCATGTGTGCAGTGGCCAGGGATTGACATCCAATGTCAAGCCATGATTGACATCCAGTGTCTTCCTCAATTACTTTCCACTGAGCTAGGATTCCTCAATGAACCTGAGGCTCACCAACTCAGCTAGTTGTTCCCAGCTTCTCCTCAGGAATACTAGAGATCGAGCTTGGATCTGCATGCTTGTATGACAGTCGCATTACAACTAAGCCCCTGAGTCAGGCATCTTACTCTATCTAGTGTTATAGAGGAGAAAACTGAGGCATGGGGTGAGCTAAAGGTCTTGGGCCACAGAGTAAGAGTTGGGAGCAGAATTCAGTCATACTTGCATCTCCCACACAGAGCCTTGACACAGCTAGTGGCATCTCTAGCTCTGTGGCTTCATCAGAAGCTATGGACTGTGTCTCTGTGTATGCTCAAGGTCATCTTACTTTCTGTGGAGGAAGCAGGAGGCCTGATAGATTCTGATACTTTCCCCACCCTCGGATGCTGCAGGTGCCACTCTCGAGAGAGCCCAGGAGCCACGGTGAGTCAGGAGATGTTTCCGGATGAGACCCAAAGCGTGAGGATGAGTGAAGAAGCAGAGTACTGCAGTGAGCCCAGCCTGCTCTCCACAGATATGTAAGCCTCCTGCCCCAGGCGATCCTAAGTGTAGAATAGGATGGGGACTGAGCAGTGCCTGTAAGACCTACCCAGGATTCCCTCTGCAGCGCGGATTGCCTCACTGCAGAACACTTCCAGGAAACCTTTTCAATCGTGCTTTTTAAACTTTGGGACTGTGATCAAGGTGTATTTCCTAGTGTGGGTCAGCATACAGATATACTGATGCTTAAAGAAGCTTGTTATGAAACAGCTTTTTTTTTTTAAGGCTGTCCTGAAGAGGCACAGCTGGCACATCCAGAGATGCTAGCTCAGTCCTTTTGGGAATATTTAGCTTCCGTCTAGATCCACTGAGTGTCTATAATGCCCATCTGGTGAGTAGTGGTGTTGTGAAGAGTTGAATCAGCATACAGCTTATAAATAACTAGACAAGAGGACCTCAAACATGCCTAACACAAAGTAAAATTAAAAGATGGAGACATTACATACAGTGCATGTCTGTTTAGCTATCTCAGTGCACCAGATAAATACTGTGCTATTACAGGGTGCTAAACAGTCAGTGAACTTTACTGCTTAAGGAAATGTAACTTACTAGACATCGTCATTACACATTATCTACCGTGCCTCATAAGTATATGGTTAAATTAATAATAATTGATACAAATAAATAGTACAGAATAACAACAAAAGGTGCTAGGTATCCTACAAAAATAAATATTGTTTAAGAAGTATGTACCGAAGTATGTGCCTCTCTGGGCTCCTTGTAAAACGTTTATAACTACTGCAGATGCCTCACTTGTCTGAAAGAGCTTTAGTGTATATCTGCCTTTTGGATCCTTGAAGTTAGAAAAAAAAAACAAAGGCCAAGAATGAAGAGATTCTTGTTCTTATTAAATACTTGCCTGACTCCAAATAAGCCAGCTTTGAATCCAGGCGATTTTTACTAACCAGTTAGGGAGCTAAGAGATCACAGAAGAGGGGGAAATGTGGACCAGCTACCCACAGAATGCTATCAGTGCCAAGGGGCCAGACATGCAGAACAAGTCCATCAGCGGGGTAGCTGGAGTTGTGTACCAGAAGCACAGACAGAAGCCAGGTCTGTGGGAATGGGCACAACTGAAGAAGAAAATGTACTGGAGAGGACTTATCTAGCAGGGGATGGAAGCAAGATTGGGCAGTATCAGAATATGAGATCCTCGTGTCCCAAACTCCCCCTGCAGATATATACATTCTTGGAATCAGTGTGCTTGATTGCAGGGTTGGATTCAAAGCCAGCAGGCTGTACAGTGTCAGCCTTCGAGATGTAAAGAGTTGTGTGAGCATAGCTCAGTGGTAGAGTGTTTGCTTGGCATGCTTGTGGTCCTGGGTTCCATCGTAAGTACTGCAAGAAAACAAAAAATAAACTCAACAAAAGCACATTAGTGGTAGCAATCTATGATCTAATCTACACTGGGGGCTGGGATACAGCTGGGCTGCTCAAACTGAAGACTGGTCAGTGGAGGATCGTGCAGGAACTTCAGTGGGCGATAGCCAACAGTCTTTGAAAAAACTATCAACTAAAGTAGTCCAGAAACAGAGAATGGGGTACATGCAACTAAGGGAGTGTCTCCTATGGCTAGGGATGTCTATGGTAGTGGGAATATGTATAATATATTTCTCATTATGATAGAGCATCAAAACGTTTGGAAGTCATCAACTAGACACCCTACAGTCTGCCGGTGCTCTGCTCAGGCAGTGGCTTGTGTGCTTTCGGTGGTGAAGGGTAGCCAGGCAGGGGAGAGTTGGAGGGGTACGGGATGTGGTGGTAACATTGAGAAGGGCCATAGTGAACAGAATAGACCTATGTAAAGACAGTCATGTAAGGTCTTTCTAAGAGAATGTTATATGGGCCTAGAAATCTTTTTCCAACTTTCTCTATAACCAAGAAAGCCTCGACTGGCTGAAATCAGAACCACAAGGAAGGCCAGGGTCTAGGATAGGAGCTCAGTGGTAGGGTCGCCTAGTGGTAGGCTCATGCTTACTTAGCATGCATGAGGCTTTGAATTCCAATCCTCAGCCCAGGGGTGAAAAACAAAAAATCAACTACAAGGCTCCTGCACTGGATATATATCAAGAGCTGGGACCCCAACAAGCAGAAAACTGCTTTCTGGGGATAGCAGCTGTCCTGACGGGCGGCACCTCTGGGCCAGCCTTCAGGAACAAGCGCTAATGCTTCTCCATTCCAGACTCTCCTACCAAGAGGATGAAAACCGACAACTGACCTGTCCAGAGGAGGACAAGAGGGAGATCCATCCATCTCCAAAGAGGAGTTTCCTTCGCTCTGCCTCTCTAGGTAAACTCACACCTTGCTCTGCAGATATGGCCAAGAGTCACCTCTAAGATGGCAATGGGCAGACAGCAAATGACAACCTAGAAACTTTTTGGGCCTCACTCAGACAACCTCTAGAGATGGCCTGGTAGACATGCAAGTGACAAGATAGCTCTCCAGAGACAAAGTCTATTGGAATGGGACATAGACATCATCTACTCAGATGCCTCAGACATAAAAAGAGCTTTGGCCCTACAGCACTGTACCTCAGCAGAAAGTGTGCCTCTATCAGTCAGTTGTCACTGTAATGAAACACTTTAAGACGGTCAACTTAAAAATGAGAAAGATTAATTTGAGCTCACAGATTTGGAAGCTTGGCTTATTACTTTGGGGCCTGTGGCACATCATGGCCGGAAATGTGTCCTTTGCCTCCTGGCCTGGAATATAAATAAAGGAGAGAAAGAGACCAGTGTCCTGTTCATGTTCAAAGACACATCCCCCGGTAGAAAGTCTCCTTTCCACCACCTTGTAAATATTCCACCAGCCTTTCAACTCTACCAAACTGGGGACCGAGCCTTTAACACATGGCCCCTGGTAGACATTGTGATCCAAACTATAGCAGAGCTGTCACGGGTCGTTTCCATCACCTGTGTCCTGATTCCAGTTCTCTGGCTACTTTTGCAGGTCGAAGGGCCTCCTTCCATCTAGAATGTCTAAAGCGACAAAAGGATCAAGGAGGCGACATGTCTCAGAAGACAGCCTTGCCCTTACGTCTGGTTCATCATCAGGTATTAACATCTGTGAACAGGCCACTGTCACACCCCCTAGGATGACAGGAGTTCCCCAGATACCCCTCTGTCTTCCCTTCTCAGACCTCTGTGCATCAGCCCCTAATAAGGGCCATCCACTTCTCTACACATAGACAGGTCCCTATGAAACTCTAGTGAGAATTCCTCTTCTGATTCTAACTGGAAGTTTCAAGGCTCGTGAGCTTTCTCCTTACAGTGCACAGATATGCCGGCCCCCACGCTGCCTTACGCTGCACACACCCAAGTGGATACAGTATACCTAGGGAATGATGGGACCTGGAACTTGAACTTACAGAGCACTCTGTCCACTGCAATGCAGAAGTGATGGCAGCACTGTCAGCAACATAGCTGAGAGGAGGAAATGCTAGGCACGGTGGCTGGTGGTCATGTTTGTAATCACAGCATTCAAGAGACACGAGAATAATAGAGAGTTTTAGACTAGGCTAGACTGGCAAAGAGAGAGGAGGGGAAGGAGAGAGGGAGGGAGGCAGGGAAGGAAGGGAGGGAGGGAGGAAGGAAGGAAGGAAGGAAGGAAGGAAGGAAGGAAGGAAGGAAAATTAGAAAAAATAGGAATTGTTTCTAAGGAGAAAAGCCCTGGAGAGATTCATTATATAAAATCCATCCTGGCATGGTACAGCTGAGAGTGGAAACACCTACATAATACTCAGAGAACGAGGAGAAACTTCAGGCAGTATATTACCTGTAGCAAATGGGCTCTTACCTGAGCACCCCAGGTTACCTTTTTAATTACAAACTCCCTTTGGGGTCTGTGCTTTCAATGTGTGTGTGTGTGTGTTTGCGCGGACGTGTGCCCACACGCACGCGCTTGTGCGTGTACAAGTGTATGCATGTGTGTGTGCACATATGCACACATGGGTTTTCTAAACTGCTATCACTTCAGCTCAAAGCCAAAGCACTGTCTAAATAAGGATTATAGTCATAAACTTTCCAACATAACGCACATAGCATTATGCTTCCCTTAGATTCCCAAGTACCCAGGAGGTGGGGACCCTCATGAGCTGGGAAAGAGGAAGAAAAGCAGGCTGTAGAGACACTGTGCGTGCTATTTTAAAAGGTTTCTCCATGTTGGTTTGCTCATCTGTCCACATGCCCACAGGAAAGAAACTAGTTTCCCCTGTGTATCTTTCTGCCACCTCCAACCCATCCTCTCTGTTTCCCAGAGATCATTCCCACCGTAGGGTGGCATTCTTTTCAACAAACATCACATCTGAGCAGTGGACAGTGCCAAGAGTCAAAATGACGGTGGGAATTCAGACCTACCCTAGGATTCTCAGGAACATTCAGGGTCAGAAGGCAGGCGTGGCAATCCTTTAACCAAGATGCAGTCTAATAAGAATAAAAGGAGTTCAAAACACTCTGTTGAGAATAGCAGTGTTATCAACGGGCCTATTTCACTGTAAGTTAAAATAATGGCTACCAGTGTTCCTAGGTCTCCATGATGGACACCATCCCTCAAAAGCCTTGACATCACACAAACCTGTAGGTCAGTTCATTGCCTTCTCTGTTCTGGTAGGAAAGCCAGAGTGACCAAATGCAGATGATATCAATGGTAGAGCCAATCTAAACGTGGGATGATTTACGCTGTACTCAATTTTAAGGTCCTGAAGCTAAAGGGAACTGCCGTTATATCAGAAAGAAATGCTCATTAAAATATATCTGGATATTATTAAATATTATACTAGGTCTCAGTGAGGTAGACTTGAAACTTGACTTCCAGAATTCTAAGCAGAACTCACTGGAAAAATATTAGCTTCAAAGTCACTCATCCGGCATTGGGGTGAAGCCTCCTAGTAACTCCTGTTTCTTCTGTCCACAGGCGTTGGCAGTGGCAGGCTTGAGCCCCCTCCTGCAGAGAAGCCATTCTCCTACCACTTTCCCCAGGCCATGCCCCACACCCCCTGTCACTCCAGGCAGCCGGAGCAGGCCCCTACAGCCCATCCCTACCCTACGGCTGGAGGGGGCAGAGTCCAGCGAGAAACTCAACAGCAGCTTCCCGTCCATCCACTGCAGCTCCTGGTCTGAGGAGACTACAGCCTGTAGTGGGGGCAGCAGCATGGCCCGGAGAGCCCGGCCGGTCTCCCTCACCGTGCCCAGCCAGGCTGGGGCTCCAGGGAGACAGTTCCATGGCAGCGCCAGCAGCCTGGTGGAAGCGGTATGTGAATTCAAGCTCCCTGTGGGGGGAGAGAGGGCCCAGAAAGCAAGAAGCCTGGCTCCTTCCCAAGTAGATCGGGCCATACTTCACGATGCTCAGCTCAGAGGAATACCCCAGAGCTTTGGAAGCTTGCCAAGAGAAACTGGCGTTTTCAGGGCTGCCATGTTCAAGGTGGCCTTTTTCCCCCTCCTGAGCATCTGTTCCTCCATTAGAGATATCTTAGCGCCACAGTCTTCTGCCCTTGAGGAGCATCTGCTGTAGCCCTAGCACCACATTTTAGACTCCGTTGACAAACTGTAGCAAGCCCTAGGGAGCATAGTCCTTAGAAACCATCTCCTAGGAGAACTGGAGGAGGGAGGACTTGGCAACAGAGCTCCTGTAACCCAGTCAGCCTCCATCCCTGGACATGTCAAGCAGAAGCTGCATTTGTCCTGTGGTCAGACGGACCTAAGAGTGAAGTTCACTGCAGTAACCTCTGGTGCTTTCCAGCTCTGAAATCCTAATTCTTCATTTGAGCTTGGATATCCTTTCTTTGTCTCAGAAATCTGAGACTCTTTCTAGGTACAAGGATTGTAGTGGAGGAAGACATTGGGGAAAATGGGTTTCAGCTCTCGTGAGCTCCCATTGTGGTGCTGAGGACAAACAGAGAACAGAACAGATAGGGCGTCTGTAGAATGACCAAGCAAGGTAAGGAGAGAGAGAGGCAGGCAGAGGAGGAGGAGGAACAGAAGGGGGGGAGGGTTAGAGACCACTGGGACTCGGCCATGTTCTTCAACCCCTCCGCTCAGAGACTTATTAATCTTCCCTCTAACTAGTCACTAAAGCAGCTGGCAGGAAAGGTGGACACATGATGGTCATCTGCAAACCTCCCAAACAAAAGCAAAGAGTGCATCTTGCCCTGAGGCACACAGCTGGCCAGGGGTGGGAGGCAGGGCTCAACATCACCAAACCAAAGTGAACAGATGGAGCAACATGAAAGATGTCTGGGGGGGAGGGGCAAAGAGGAGAAAGAAAAGAACGGGCATACTAAGATCTGCCTGTGAAGAAGCAGAGCAAAGAGCCCAAGCTCCTCTGCAAGGTTCTCCTTATTTGGTGATAGTGGCTGAATCCTCTGACCTGTGCATGCCCACTTCCTTCAGTTCCATCTCAACTTTCCTGTGAGTGTCTCTCCTAGCACACAAATACAGACACACAAACATACATACACTCCCCCTACACACATGCACTCTTATGTGCACATGCGCACGTGTGCACATATACACATCATGCACACATGCACACATGCCCACATGCACAGATGTGCTGCCTGAACACCAGCCTGCAGCTTCCTCCCCCTGGAGCTGGGAACTCCAGTGACCATGCCCCTCTCCTGTCTTCTTGTCTCTCCTGTTCAGGTCTTGATTTCAGAAGGACTGGGACAGTTTGCTCAAGATCCCAAGTTCATCGAGGTCACCACCCAGGAGCTGGCTGACGCCTGCGACATGACAATAGAGGAGATGGAGAACGCCGCAGACAACATCCTCAGTGGGGGCGCCCAACAGAGCCCCAACGGCACCCTCTTACCTTTTGTGAACTGCAGGGACCCGGGGCAGGACAGGGCTGTGGTCCCAGAGGACGAGAGCTGCGCATACGCCCTGGGGCGAGGCCGGAGCGAGGAGGCGCTCCCGGACAGCAGGTCCTATGTCAGCAACCTGTAGTCCACAGGGCTGGCAAGACGCGGGTGTTTTTTATTCGTTTCAATGTTCCTAATGGGTTCGTTTCAGAAGTGCCTCACTGTTCTCGTGACCTGGAGGTAACCGGAACAGCGTCTTCATTCACTGCTGTCGGGATAAGCCTCAGAGCTGGGCGGTGTACGGAGTCGGCTTTTCAGGGGAGAAGGCCAAGGCCGTGGTGCGGGGCTCCAGCACCTATCCGCGGCAGCACCGCCCAAAGGACCCCACCCAACCCCTAAGCAAAAGGGTGTTTTCCCCTTGCTTGTATAAACAGTCATTTGCACACGTTCTGTCTGAGCCTGGCCGTCTCTATGGAGCAGGGCCCCAGGGATCTATGGCAGGAAAGGGCCAGTGTCCTCAGTAGGAGCTGGGAGGTGGCTGCAAGGTTCCCAGCAGGGCAGGTCTGGTCCCTATGGTCCCTTCAGAGATCCTTCCCCTGCAGGAGCTGAGATGCAGGTGGCAGGAGCCAGTGTGGACCACACCCCCTGCCCTCAGCTAGCCAGGCGGGGGGCGCAGGCTGCTGCCTGGTGCTTTAGGTTTCATGAGTTGATGGTTCTTGTCAGCATGTCGCGGTTTTCTGGGTTTTGATTTCTTTATTGCTATTTGTTGTGTTTCCCCGCGGGGGTGAGGGGAAGAGCGTTTACAACTGCTCGGCCTCGCCTCTCTGTTTCCACATTTGCGTAATTAAGTCGGATTGGTTTTATTGTATTCTTTAAATGGTGCGGTCCACTCCCACCCCCACCCATCCCCAAAGGAGCAAGGGTTCAATATCACCACAGGGAGGTTTTATTTCCTCTGTGTATGCCCAGTAACTTATTACAATTTCCTTAAGTAAAAGCAACTTTTTTTTTCTTTCGGGTTTGGTTGAGCATCATAATCTGCAGGTTAACAGGCAGTTAATTAAATAAGGCGGTGTGCGCCTGGGCGGTTGAGCCGAGCTCCGTTCTATGCTGGGCATATGGATTGGTTCAGGAGATAAGAAGTATGGGCATCTTTGTGTCATACGTGTGTCCATAGTGGGTCGTCTGTGTGTATGTGCATCCACACGATATGTGCGCACCCCACCCCACCCTGCACAGAAGTCTGTAGATCCCCGTTAGGGTTTGACTGCAGGGAGTTCTAAATCTGGGGCTATTTGAAAGCAAGAACAAATCACTGTCTCTGCTTCTGCTTCTGAAACGAGAATCGGTAACTGCATTTTTCTGTCCCACGAGATATGCAAAAGCAATGCAATAATATCCATTTTAAAATACGATTGTGAGTTGTGTCAGCATTAAAATTCTATTTTAAAAAAACACGAAATTTAAGGGAAAAACTCAAGAAGACATTTTGCTTCGATATATTCTGTGTAATGTTTTATTGCATTGATAATGTTTCTGTTGAAGAAACTGTTATACTTGAATTCAGGTCAGTTTCAGTATTTTTCAAATATTTTTTTAAAACTGAATTGCAATTGTGCCAAGCAAATATAATGACTTAAGTTTGTTTTAAAATTCACTTCTTGTATATTTTGCTGCATGTAAAGTAAATCATTTTGTATTTGGAGTGTGACAAGCTTTACCTTCGAGCTCTTAAGTGCTTTTTCTATATGTGTTTGGGAGAAAGATGGTTTTTCTTTCATTTGCAAAGTGAACAAAGGTGTCCCAGTGTAAGTCCTCCTGAGATCTCCACAGGCAGGTCTGGGAGGTGCCATTTCGCATATCTTGTGTTTTGTTTCCATATCCCTCAGTATTTCCAAACCCAGTGGTAAGATTGCCCATGACACATCTTTGCGAGGTCAGGACATGTCCCACCCAGGTTTTCTGCTACCTTCTGCTGTTCTCTGTGGACACTTGTCCTAGATGCTCCAGCTTCACTCCCACAGCACATGTCTCAACTGAGAGGATGAGGTGACCATCAGACTGGGGCAGTGGTGGGATAGACTCACCTTTGACCCATGATTTACCCAAACACAGACAGCCATAGTTGGGGCTGGCGAACAGAGACTGGATGGAACTGTGGTCCTTACAGAAACTATTCATCCGTTCCTTCTTCTTCTGAAGCAGGGAGGCAGAGACGCAGGGGATCTTGACCAGAGTGGGAGCATCAGGATCTCACGGGATGAAAGAAACAGATATATGAGGCTTTCAATTTAGGATCCTTTGTGTCTGCCTTCAACAGCCCTTACAATTAGTGCTGGGTCCTTCTGTTGTGTCTTAATAAGAATGGCTGAAAGGGAAGGGCTTTGAGGAAAATAAGACTCAACTATTCGCTCAGAATTTACCTACAGAGTATCTTTCCAGTCCCCAAGTCCTTCCAGCCTTTTGTGGAGATTACGTGAGAATCTGCTAGAAATCCCAGCAAGGATGTTCCTCAGTGGCAACGAGTCTGCTCTTGTGCACTGCTCCATGAAAATGCAGAGAGAGGTGCCCAGTGTTCACAGGTTAGCGGGAGTCTAGAAACAGCCTTTCTCCTTGGATTCCCATGTGCGGTTGACCGAGCATTTATGCATCCTTTATAGTACCCATAAGGGCTTCTAGAGATAATAATTAGATGGTGTCCTTTGACTTGTTTCCGCTAAGTTCTGCAACTGTGTTGATGAGACTTTAGTGGTAGAAAGGGAGCTCTACTGCCTGGCTGTCTGGCTCTTGTTTGCATCTGACCCCCCAGGGAAATATGGTATTCTGGTTGATCCTACACACAGACATGCACATTCTGCATACTCAGTCTCCTCATGAGGCCTTTGTTTTCCTTTGGATGCTTTGATCTGCATTGCCAGGTTCTATTGACCAATGACATAAGCTACAGGCTGAGTTCCTGCAGCCCCCGCCAGAACTCTGCCCCGTGTCGTTCCCAACCCAACCCACCCCCTCCTTCGCCAGCCATACCCACAGGCCGCTTTCTCCTTGTGGCCAAGGAAACTGGAGTAGCCTTTCACTCATACAGGGACATTACTAGAAGGAAAGAAGGTTCAATGGACAGTGGGTCTTTCATACTTGGCTTCATGACTACCTAAATAAGACTGACACATGATGCCTGTCACCAGGACAGTGGGGAACAGTGTCTAGGAAAGCTAGTTGAACACGGACACCAGACTACTCTCCATCCAACATGGAATTTTCCCAAGGACTATTTTAAACATAAGTGATCAAACCTTCTGCAATCTTGACAGTTCCTGGATGGCAGGAGAATTAGCCTACAGCTGGGAACCAAAGGAACACAAAGGAGTTTAGGTCATGTGTTTTTCTCTGTCCTATGACTAGCTCTGTCTCTTTTGTTTTCGATCTTGTCATGTGTGTGGCCATGACACAGTCCAAGTAACAGACAAGTCCAGTTAAGTTCCTTTCTGCCTGGTCCTAGGTTCTTCGTATCTTCTGATGAAAAGGAGAGATTTTCCTAGGCCTTGTTTGATTTGTAAATGTTTTTTATATTAGTTGGGGTTCCCATCTTCTTAATCTAACTAGGAACCCAAGGCCCAACTGTGTCTTTTACCCTCCTCTGGTGCCTTGGTTCCAAATTCTGGAACTTGTATGAAGAGAAGGTCTATGTTGCTTTCTCACAGATCTCAACCATCCAGAGCTCTGGAGAAACCCAACTGAACACAGTAGACAGCATTTCCTTTGCCAAAGTCAGCACATTCCTGGAACACTCTGGAAGTCATTAGAAGGAACATGGCTGGTGTGTAGAGGCCAGGTGACATATCCCTACTGCTCCTAAATGCAGGCCGAGAGAGCAAGGATCTAAGTCAAGTACGGAGCAAACTCTGGTAATCGGGGTCTTTAGCCTTATCATATCGCTTTTCGGAAGTCTCCAAGGAGAAGGATGACTCCCTTCATCCATGAGTGACTGAAATGTCCTTAATCATGAGGTAGAAAAAAAATTGAGCAAGGAGCAGAGGAAGGAGTGTCTGGATTTTAGACGAGCTATTCAGAACCCAGGGAAGCTAATGTTAAGTATCCTGACTGAATCTTCTTCAACAAGCCCTGGCTCTGAAGCAGGTGTCTCTGAAGCAGAGAGAGAACTAGAGGGGGGGGTGCGGAAAGGTCATGTCTTGACCCCCCTCTGGGTCATCTCACTGTTTGGAAAACTCTTCTGTGTGGTCACCCTGATGCCAGCCTTGGCAAAGGCTGATGGCTCCATAATCTGCTTTGGAAGATATATGAAAAAAAAAAATCCTACCCTAGGTGTTTTCCAGCTAAATCAACCTAGAAATGTGGAGAAATGTGGTCCTTGCCTGGCCCTGTAAAATCCCTCCTCTGCATCTGCCAAAGAATTTGTCAGTGGGGCAGCAGTTGGGGGAGCTTGATTCTCACTCACCAAAGTTCATACTCTACAGCAGCTGCCATGAGGAAAGGCATCCTGGAAGCTGCCAGGGGAAAAGCACCCGACCTACGTCAGTATCAAGCACCTTCCCCTCCTTGAGCATTTCACCATTCCTATCCCTCTTCTTCCCCTTTTTCTCCCTTCCCCTCCCCCTCCTCCTCTTCTTCCTCTTCCTCCCTTTCTCCTCTCTTCTACCTCCTCCCTTCTTTTAGCTGTCCTCCTCCTCTTCCTCTTCTGCAAACCCAATGAAGGGAACAGAGGTGAAGGGAACCCATTGGAGATTCTTACAATGTCTTTTGGGTGTTGTTTGTTTGTTTGTTTGTTTGTTTGTTTTCATATGCTAGGGAGAGTCAATTGAATGCCACACACACACACACCCTAAGGTACAAGTGCTGGAGGTGATGGCTACTTAAGATTTTTTTTTTTTCTACAGAAGGAGAGGGCTGTGGTCAGCATGTTCAACCTGTTTATTCTGTGAATGTGTATCCCAGAACACCTGTGAATGTGACCCAACACATTTATAGATGATGTCCTTTTATAACAGAAAAGCACTGGGCACCTTTGACGAGTGACACATGGAAGAAACTAGAACAGTTTCCATGGGTAGAAATGGCACCCGTGTTCTTCATCTACAGTGAGGAAATGCTGCCACTCTTAAGCTCACCCTTCTCCAAGCATCTTAAGAAGTTTGATCCATACATATAGTATGTGAGAAAGACCCTGGTCTTCCTGGTGTGTTAGGAAACTGTTAAGTCATCTCTGAATGAGAGTTGGAGAATGGAGCTGAACATAGCAAGCATTGCAAATCAACTCAATGCCGTGAGTAAAGTCTGAACTGAGATCTTTCTATCACGTTTTTTGTAGGTCTCCACTAGCAATAAGGAAGACAAGGCCAGGTAAAACTCGGTGCAAGTGTGAAATGTCATATCACCAGAACCAAACTGTCCCAGATGCTCACCTCCCCACCCCACCCCCCATCCTGTCCCCATGGGAAATCCCAGGCACTGCAATTCCCCAGAATCGAGATGACTTGATGGGGTCAAGCTTAGAGAATAGGTAGCATGCCACTTGCCCCAGCAATAAATGAGGCAACTATTGCAAATTTGTCACCTAAAATTCCCTCATTCACCAATCAGCAGGCTCATGACAAAGACAGTTTGGGAATGCAAAAGCCACAGGGAATTGAGGGTTTCTTTTCTTTTATCCTTTTTTAGGGAACAATGTGAAGGTATTGGGGGTTGGACCAAGGGCTTTATGCATGCTAACCAAGTGCTTTAGCTTTTATTTGAGATAGTTTTGCCTCCTAGGATTTCCAAGCATGGAGAAATACACCAAAGTTAAAAGCAGGGAGAAGCCATTGGTAACTAAGGACATGATTTATTAGCAAGTAGTCCCTGCAGAGGGCCCCTAAGAAGGTGTCACAGTGACCCATGAGTATGGGCTCCTTTCTGTTCGGCACACAGCACATATCCACATCTGTACCCAGTCCTTCGGACTTGAAATCTTCATCTTCGCCTTCCTGCCAGACCATGTACCCATCTGGCCTGCCCTGCTTGGACATGTGCTTTTTTTTTTTTTTTTTTTTTTTTAATTTGTCCAGTGCCCTGAACAAAGCTCGGATGGCAGAGAAACAGTAGGGTTTACACATCTCTGTGATGACAGCAGTTAAGAACAACCTGTGGGAAGAGGGAGTCATTGAGAAATAAGGTGGCAGAGCCCCGGAGTGAGTGCTGCAAAGTCTGCTGCTCTCAGAAATACTGCAGTTCAGCTTCAGCCTGCCAGTGTTACTAAGGAAAACTTCCCTCCGTGAAAAGGGTCCGCATAAAGCCCCTTCCTCCCTCCACTCCGCGTGTGTGTGCTCAGTCCACTTTTATGTCCCCAAGAAATCCTGTCATGTGCCATGCCAGATCCCGGAGAGGCATGGAAAGATGAACAGGCTTCTAGACCACTCATATACACCTACCCATCCCACACCTGCCCCTCCAGGCTCCACGACACCACAGTCTGACTGTTGTAAATATTGTTGTACAGTTTGTAATCCAATACCCCTGTCGTCAAAGGCCCTGCCTGCTGCGCCTTCTCCCCCTCGAGCAAGGCCAGGGAATCTAGAAGGAAAACCTTCAAGGAGAGCTTCAGGGTCCATCTCTGTGTGAGACGCTACTGTATATTCCTGTAAGATTGCATTTTTATCTAAGGAATGATGTTATTTAAAAAACAAACAAAAACGCAAAAAAGAATTGCAAATAAATTTCTTAACAATGTTGATCTTGGTTTAATCGGTATCTCCCCACTTCCATGACTTCCTTCTCCTGTTCCTTACAGGTCACAGAAGTAAATTTAACCCTCAATGTTTCACTTGTATTGGATCCTTCAAAGGTGCAGGGGAGGAGGCGGGGCGGGGTATAGGGGATGTGACTGTAGCATAGTCCCTAACTTCATGACCACAGTTGATCTCACTGTTTACTTCTTCCATCTATAACAGGGTCAACAAAAATGACCAAAG
This sequence comes from Mastomys natalensis, assembly GCA_021653895.1. NCBI lineage: Eukaryota > Metazoa > Chordata > Mammalia > Rodentia > Muridae > Mastomys > Mastomys natalensis. Next base: position 950,386 of record JAJTUV010000569.1, read on the forward strand.
GCGAATAAGGAGGCAGAACAGGATAAATGAAATGGTTAGCCCAGAAATTAGAAGCACTCTCCCCTAAATAACTGATTTTGGATAAAGTTTAGGGGTGGATATAATAGGGAAATCACTGGGGAGATAAAGCTGGGTGTGCAGGACTTTGCAAGCTGTCAGATGCAAGGCTCAGTGGTTACTAGGTCTAGAACTGGCACAGACAAAGCTTCCAGAATAATCCCTATTAAAAAAAAAAAAACTGTTGGGGGGATTCCAGGAGAGCAGGGGAAGAGGCTCAGGAAGCTGTCTCCTGCTTAAAGAATGACTCTTCTACTGGACTCTGGCTCCTTGTAATTCCGCTGGAGCTCTGGAGTCTGTTGACACTTTGAAATCCCCAAAGAGGAATGCCTCAACAGTCTCTTTATCTTAACTTTGCCTAGTTTAACTTTTAGCCCAGCCACCAGCCCAGCCCAGCCCAGCCCAGCCAGCCAGCCCAGCCCAGCCCAGCCCAGCTCAGCCCAGCCCAGCCCAGGAACTGAACCCTCATCAGGAACAGCTGGCATGAAGCCCATGGGGCCCAGAATACAAAAGCAAATCTTCCCAAATATCAAAGATCTGTAACCAGCAGATTGCTGTGTCTAGTCACAGGCATGCAAACACAGAAGCAGGAAGCCCCTATTGTACACAGCCCAATTACTGAAAGCCACCCAGCTGAAGTGACTCCCTAAATTTAAAGGGCCAGTACCCATTTCCATCCTCTTTTTCTTTTTCCTCCATTCGGAAACTAGACATTAAAGAGGAATGCATTGGGGCTGGAGAGATGGCTCAGTGGTTAAGAGCACAGACTGCTCTTCCAGAGGTCCTCAGTTCAATTCCAAGTAACCACATGGTGGCTCACAACCATCTATAATGGGATCTGAATGCCCTCTTCTGGTGTGTCTGAAGACAGCAACAGTGTACATAACATAAATAAATCTTAAAAAAAAAAAAAAAAAAAAAGACTAACGCCTCCAAAAGCAACTTATAGCTGAAAAACATCAGAAAGTGATTGCCCATAACAAGGAAAGATTGGTCTCAGAAAAGATGCAAGAAAGTCTAAATTTATCCATCATATCCATCAAACCTGATCCTGAGTATGGAGCTTACACTTTTTCCTTATAGGCTTACAATAGACTCCCAGTACTCTGGGAGCCTGAGGCAATAGGGTGACTATGAGTTTGAGGCTAGCCTGGCCTACATAGTGAATTTCAGGTCAGCCTGAGCTACAGAGATACCTTGTCTCAAAACAAAAACAAACAACAGGGAAAAAAAAAATCCACCAAGCAAACCAGACCCCACAAAGGAAGAGCAAATAAGAAATGTCAGGGAAGCCGGCCAGCGATGGCACACCGCAGCAGTTGCTGTGCTCTGGAGTCCGAGAAGGCCATCTGTCTCTCTCTCCTGAGTTCGAATCCCAGCCTGTGCCTGTCAATCAATCCCAGAAAAAAAAAAAAAAACCTTTCTAAGAAATGTCGGGGAGGGGACATCTGATTGACCCACAAATAAAAACATGATAAAAAGAGTTATCATGTTTTTACATTCAACTGTTCATTTTGCAATAAGGTATCACAAAACAAACCAGAAATAGGTAATTATGACTCATTTGAAAGGGAAAAAATATCAACAGGCAATATCTGAATAAGACCTGGAAAAAGTATTAAACAAAGATTACTCTAAGTTACATTTATTTTGGGGGTGGGGGGGGGAGAACAGAGCATGCAGCCTCCCGGCACATGTGGTAGTCAGAGAATGACTTTCAGGAACCAGTTCTCTCCATCCAGAGATCCAAGTTGCTTGATGGTCTCAAGAAAAATGTAGAGGAAATCAATAAAATGACGTTCATATGTAATCCTAGCGCATGAACTAGAGACAAGAAGGCTTGCTGATTAGCTATTCTAACCAGTGAGTCAGCTTCCTGGTCAGTGAGAACCTGTTTCAAAAATGAGAGTGCTAAAGAGAGGAGGGAGTGGGGTGAAAAGATTAGAAAAGAAAAGAAAGGAAAACCTGGGTGGTAGTGACTCACTTTAATCCCAAAGCTTAGGAGGCAGAGACAGGCAGATTTCTTGAGTTCGAGGACAGCCTGGTCTCTACTGAGTGAGTTCCAGAACAGTAACCAAGGCTATTCAGAGAGACCTTGTCTCAAAACCCTACTCCCCAAAAAAGAATTGAAGTGAAGAATGATAGATGAAGACATCTAACTTGGGAATTAGATGATGTAGAAAATGAACCGCAGATCAACAGTAGTCTGACCCAAAGAATAATTCTTTTAGAAGTGAATGAATTAAAATGTCCAATTCAAAGATAAGGATTGCAGAACAATTTGGATTTCTGTTTTGTTTTAGAAACAAACCAACTGTATACTGTCTCACAGACATCTCTTAAAAAGAAAGCTTAAAGATCCAGTCTTAAGGAAGAAAATTATACGATCATCTCAATAAATACAGACTTCTAACTGTTCAATGTGTCTGCATGATAAAGGTCGTGGAGAAATTAAAAATAGGCAGCATATCCAAAAACAGCAAAGGCTGCATCTGACAAGCCTACCAACATTATAGGAAGAGAGGACAGCAGAGAGCATGTCCTCTAAGATCTGGAGAGAGACAAGGGTGCCCGCTCTTTCCACACATATTTAGTACAGTTCATGTAGTCTTAGGCCAAGCAAGAAGACAAAAGATATACAAGGGATAAAATTGGGAGAGGAAGGAGTTGAATTCTCATTTGCAAATGATTATATACTTAAAAGACCTACAGACTCCACCAGAAATCATCTTGATTGAATAGTTTCAGTAAATTTGAAGAATTACAAAATGAACACAAAACTCAGCAGCATTCACACATAGCAAAAACAAGTCAAAAACCTTCTGACCACTAGGTATGGTGGTGCAGGCCTTTGATCCTAGCACCAGAAGGCAGAGGCAAGCCTCATCTACAAAGTGAGTTCTAGGACAGCCAGGGCTATTCAGAGAACCACCACTCCCCACCCCACCAAAAAAAAAGAAAAAAAAGAAAAAAATTTCTATTCAAAATAGCCCCTGGTAAAATAAAATACCAAGGAATAATCCTGATGGCTGACACTTAAATCCCTAGAAGACATTAAAAATTAAAGAAGGTACTAGATAATAAAAAGAGACCTTATGTGCACCCAAACTGGCAGACTTTATACTGTGAAAATGGCTATACTACCAAAAGTAATCTGTACACTTGTAGGCAGCCGCCATTCCAAGATGGCACCGGCTCAGCACTGTGCATAAACAAGTGCCGCCATTCCAAGATGGCGCTGGCCTCCGGCATGGCCAGCTCAGCTAAACTGGTAAAAACAAGTCCTTTGCACATGTGTCGGCCTTGAGCCCCTCCTGAGAGGGTTTATGCTAATGAGGTATTGGCAGCTTAACCTATCCTGAGATAACAGGTCACCCAGCCCGCCTTGGGCAGATATATAAGCAGCTCGTCTCCGCTGGTGCCCCCCCCCCCCCTCCAGAAGTCAAGATTCATTCCTGCAATAAAGCTGACTGAGAAGGATCCGACCGTGTCGTGTCTTAATTGCTAGTCAAGGCGGACGCGACATACACTCAGTGAAATTGTCATTAAAATTACACTGATAATCCTCACAGAAATTGGGAAAATAATCCAAAATTTCATATGAAAACATAAAAGACCACAAATAGCCAAAGCAATTCTTTGAGGAAAGAACACAGCTGGGCAGTGGTGGCACACATCTTTAATCCCAGAACTCAGGAAGCAAAAGCAGGCAGGTCTCTGAGTTCAAGGTCAGCCTGGTCTACAGAGTGAGTCCCAGGACAGCCAGGGCTACACAGAGAGACTCCGTCTCAAAAAAAGTAAATAAATTAAAAAATAAAAGCCATTCAGGAAATGGAGCCAGCAAAACTGGGTATCCACTTGCAGAAAAAGGAAGTTAGAATCTTTCACAAAATCTGAAACTGCTAAGGAAAACATAGATAACACACTCCAAAAAAATGAATATAGACAGTAACTTTATAAACAGGAAATAGTCCCAAGAACTGACAACTGGGATCCCATGAAAGAAAAGGATTCTGCAAGGAAACTATCAGTAGACTGAGTAGATGGCCCACAGAGTGAAAGAAAAATCTGTTTCAGACAGGGAGTTAATATTTTAAATATACAAAAATTAAACACCCCAGAGACCAAAGCTACCAATCAATAAATATACTAATGAAATGAACAGACAGTTCCCTAATGAAGAAACACAAATGGCAAATAAGATTTTCCTTTAAAAAAAGATTTTGGTTGGGTAGTTTGTGTAAGTGGTTTTGTATGTGTGTTATTTTGTTTTCTTGTTTGGTTTTGAGACTGGATCTATGTAGCCCTGGCTGGCACGGAACTGATCAGCCTGGCTTTGCCTCCTGTGCACTGGGAGGAAAGGCACAAGCCACCACACCTGGCTCAGATAGTTATTTTTTGAAGGTGTACAACATCATTAGGCACCCATCTCTGCTGGTGGGAGGGCAAGGTCATATAGCTATGGTGGAGGTTTCTCAAAGAATTAAAGACAGACTTCCATCTGCTAAAGCACTCCTGGGCATAGACTGAAATGAGTCTATCCTAGCATACAAATACACACACAACCATGTTTATTGCTGCACTATTCACAGCAGAAGAGGGAATAAAATTAATCCAAATGTATCTCAACAGATGACTAGATAATGACTAGATATAATTTTATTCATCCATAAAAAAAATAAAATAAAATTTTAGATTTCAATAAAATGGGTGGATCTGGAAAGTCTTATATTAATTACTTGAAAAGACAAAAAGACCAAAACAACAAAAAACCTCCATATGTTCTCTCTATGCAGGTCATAGCCTATAATGTGTGTGTATAAGGGGTGTGAGTGCAGTATAGGCTATGAGCTAGTAAGAAAAACATGCAAGAGGAAAAAGAGGGCTTGAAGAGAGTGTGGAACAGGAAATGTGTGACACAAAAGTAGAAAGGAGGTTCTTGGCAATGTTCAATCAAAGGAGGCTGAAGGAAGCTGGGAAGACTGTGGAATGGGAAAATCAACAGAAGTGAATTTTGTTTAAAATATTATAATGAAGCCTACAATCATGTATACTAATTTAAAATTTTTAAGCTGGGCACACCTTTAATCCCAGCACTTGAGAAGCAGAAGCAGATATCTATAAGTTCAAAGCCAGCCTGGTCTACATAGCAAGTTCCAGGACAGCCAGAGATATGAAGGAGGAGGAGGAGGAGGAGGAGAAAGAGAAATAGAAAGAAAGAAGCAAGCAAGCAAGAAAGGGAGCAAAAATATAATATGAAGAAATGAAGCCAAACTGTTTCTCAGGGGCGTCAGTGAAATTTAAAATCCTTTAAATGAACTGGAAAGAATTACAAGGAGGAATGGGAATAAGTCTGATCAGGATGCATTTGTGCATGTATAAAAATTTTAAATAATTAATTAAAAATACTACATTATTAAAATAAAGAGACCACCTTGATATAATAAAAGCCTTGCACAAGAAGCCCACAGTGAACATCACACACTCATTGTGAAGGACAAACACTTCCCTCTGAATCGGGATCAAGTCAAGGATACCCACTTCTGCCAAGTCTCTTCCAAACAGTGCTATAAGCTCTAGGCTAAAACGAACTCAAGGCATCAAGCAGGAAAGTATAAAGTAAAGCCATTTGTTTTCACTGGCAGATAGCCAGCAGGAACCCTGAGCGATTACACACAGGTGGAAAACTAGCCTAAGCCGAGAGTTTAGCAAAGTAGCAGAAAACAGAAAACACACGAAACTCGGTTGCATTTCTTTGCTTTCTTGGTGTTGAGAGAAGAAAGTCCTCACTTTACATGTAGCAGGCAAGGGCTGAACTGCTGTGCTACGTCCATGCATTGGATACATTCCTACGCACTAACAATACACTTAACAGAAATAAGAGTATGAAAACAGTCCCATCTATGATAGTAATAGCGAAAAGAATGAAATGCGTAGGAAGTCATTTAACCAAGGAGGGTTAAAAAAAAAAAAATAAAACTTGCACAAGAGAAACTACTAAGTATTTCCAAATGAAAAGGCATAATAAGAGGAAACACATTTCACATTCACAGATAGGATGTCAAAACTACTCAAAGCAATCATAAAACTCCACACGGTTCCTATCAAACACTCAATCATACTTTCTGCCAACAAAGAAAATCCATTCTAAGACTCATAGAAAACCACAGAGGAATCCAAATATTCAAAATCATCCTGAAAGATAAGAGCAAAGCTGGAGCCTTATGCTTGCTTATTTCAAAACCCAGAAAGCAGTTAAGGTTGTAGAATAATAGAATAAACACAGACATATGGATTGCCTTCAACTGATAGGTCTCAGGAATTCCGATGTCCGTGTAGGGGAAAAAATAAAGTTATATCTTTATCTAACACACCATATGAAAACTGAATCAAGGGTGTGTATGTAAGAGCTAAAATTAGAAAATATTTTAGAAATAAATATAAAGAAACAGAGTTGTAACACTGGATTGGACAGTGTTTCTTTTTGATGTGATACCAAAGGAATAGATAGGAAAATAGGCTAATGACTGGACTTCAAGAAATCTTCAAACAAATGTGCCTTGCTAAGTCTCAAGGCTCTTGTCTGTAATTCCAGCATTGAGAAGCCTGGAGTAGCAGGATTCCAAGCTTGAAGCCAGGTAGGGTTACATGTGAGACCTTGCTTTAAAATGTTTTAAAAGGAAGCCTAGAGAGTGGAAGGGAATATTTGTAAATCATATATTTGATACTTGGGGCGCACACCTTTAATCCCAGTATTCAGGAGGCAGAGGCAGGCAGAGCTCTGTGAATTTGAGCCCAGCCTGGTCTACAGAGTGAGTTTCAGGGCAGCCAAGAAACCCTGTCTCCCAAAACCAAAGAAAGAAAAAAAAATAAAGATAAGACATTAATATTCATCATATGGAGAGGGCTAACATTCAATAGCCAAAAACCAAATAACTGATAAAATTATAAAAGTTAGCAAATGTGTGTTTGTTTCCAATAAGCGCAAAAGAAAATAATCAAAATTACTAATCATTTTTGAAAAGACAACCTAAAGCCACCAACTATTATGGCCAGAAGGAGGTAGTGGAGAGGGAGTAAAAGGAACAAGAGGAAAGCATTGACTGCGATGGAGAGAAATTGCCAAGAAGAATGTGAAATGGTACAACTGCTGTGAAGAAAGCCGGTGTCTTGGGTAGTCAAACACAGAATTCCTGTGTGACTCACTGATGCTATTTCTGGGTACATCCAAATAATTGAAAGTAGATTCTTAGTTGTTAATAACTGCTAGAACAGGGAAGAAACCTAAGTGCCCATCAGCAGTCGAATGGAAGCATAAAATCCAGTGCCTGCATGAAGCATTGCATTATCTGGACCTAGAAAGAAAGGGCATTTTGACACATGCTGCAGGATAGAAGGACCTGTAGGATAGGGGACGAAAGGCAACTAGGCCTCATCAGACATACTATATGGTTCCATGCATATGCTATATTGCATGTAGCTAAAAATCAGACACAGAAGACAATGGTTAAAGAAGTTGAAGGGAAAGCAAAGGGGGTGGGGAGGTGTTCTGTTTGACAAGTATAAAGGTTTGGTTTTGTGAGGTAAAGGATTTCTAGACCAGACTGTGGTGATGATTGTATGGGAGTATTAATACTATTGAACTAACTATCTATATGCTGGGAAATTTTTCTCACAGTCCAAGAAGTATATGTGAAATAATTTGAATATAATTACAAAAGTGGAAGAAGCAATCTACTCTGCCTATTGATGATGAAAACAATTTTTGGAATTACAGGTATCAGCCAATGACCCTCTCCTCCAGAGCCTTCTCAGCCTAGACCTGCCAGGACCTGATCTCAGTATATGGAGTTCCAGGGCTGAAGAAAGGAGCAGAGGACTGACTCTATCTAAACTTGCTGCTTGCTTCTACAACAGACACAGTAGACGTCAGCTTGCCAGGACCCAGCCTATAGGACCACCACGTATTGGTGGAGAAGCATCAGTTGTAAGTAGCATCATTCAAATGCTAACGTTTTCAAGTTGTATTTTAACGACTAGACTAGAGTCAATGGGATTGCTCTGTTGTAGCTGGGCATGTGTGCTCTCCTGAGTAAGAGTAAGAAGAGAAGTATAACTCATGGCAGAAGTTGTGTCACTGTGGACAAGCATCACCAAAGTGAAGGTCATGCACCTTGTGGGTAGGGTTACTCCTCTGCTGTATAACATGTTATACATGTTATACATGCATGTCTAGACATACATGTTAGACATACATGTTAGACATGCATGTCTAGTCTGGCCTTTAGCCACCTGTTCCTGACCTCTGTTTCTGCCCATTTCTCTTCATATTCCCCCAACAAGATACGGTTAATGATCTGACTGACCTCAGTGTTCCCTACTAGGTAGGCCACTGTTGCCAGTGAGCTGAACTGCTGTGTAGCAAACAGTCAGGGTGTGAATACAGCATATGAAATTCTTTTAAACGGTTTCTCCCCTCCATATAGTGAGCTGAAACAAGCATACTCTCCATATACGTATTGCTAGCCTGCATTTTGTTCCCCCTATTATTAGCATATGGCATGCCTACTGTGGTCCTATGGTGAATTAGCTCAGCATGTCCCCATGCTGTTCTCATCACAGGCATATGAAGACCTGAAGCTGTGAGGAGTGGCAAAGCAGAAGAGTATGAGCCACTGGCAGGCTCCAATCCAGCCTTTACAAAACTCTATGCTGTGTGTTATTAGACAACAACTCATAATAAAATGATACTTATATTCATAATTGGCTACAATTGCATGTATATAATTTCCCATCAAATCCCACAGAAAGGGAAGGAAGGCAAGACTTGACTCTTTTGAGAAACCTCAATATTGTCACTATTCTATATAATTTCATCAGCTATGTTGGGCTAGCTATGCCTGCTAAGCCCAGTTTCTTCAGTGATATCCACTGACAAATGATATAACATGATCTTGGAGTCAGAAAACATTGCTAACACAGTTATATGAGATTATCTGTGTGGCGTAGCTCTGGATACCCACTAAAAGAGCTCCTCCTACAACAGACACAGGCAAGTGTAGCACGTGTGTTTCCTTCATTTAGCATAAGGTATTCTCAAAACGTGGCTCCTGAAGCACCTAACCAAACAACCTGTGATTCTTGATTAAAACACAGATTCCAAACTGTTGTGTGACAGACTTTTCCTGAGGAGATACAACAACAAATACACACACATGCGCACACGTGCACGCACACACCACAGACACACATCTACTTATCCTTGATAGGGTGCCCATGGTTACCATCAAAGTCCACCTTGGTGAGCCAATGAGTTTATTGGGATTCCTTACAGGAATATGAGTGAAGTGCTGATCACCAGAGCAGAAATGACTCTAAGACAACTGTATCGCCAAAGCCCATACCAGCATGGATGACAACTCAAAAAAGCTGGGAGCCTATATCATACTACACAGCCTGCAGGTTACTCAAAAGGTTTAGAGAGCATCTGTTCCAGGTGTTTCCATTGGTCTGTGCCTCTTCCAGGCAGCTTGGACGTCTAGGTAGCCCAGCTGAGCTCTGCTTCTTTTGGGCTGCTTGGTTGGTCTCTATTTCTTGCAGATGTCTGGGCTTGGCTAAGAATCTTTGCAGCTTAGCTTAACTGAGTCTTCCTCCAATCTTGGTTTATATGAGAGTGTTTCTGAACAGTATTTTTTGTTTTATACACTGGGGAGGGAATGGCCTAGTGAATCTTATCAGTTTCAGGAACTTCCTGAAGCTATTTTGAGATTTTTTTTTTTTTAACTTTCAGTTTTATTGAGCTTCCCTGCAAGATAGAACATCTCAATCTGCTAGCAAACAGCTACATAACTGGAACCAAGTATGGTGGTAAATGCCTGAAATTCTAATACTAATAAACTGAGACAGAAGAATTACCCCCAGACATTCAATGGTAGTTTGGGCAACAGAGTAAGACTCTATTAAAAAACAAACAACAACAAACTCACAACACTCCTGGTTTCTCCTTACTTAGGTACCCAGGTCTATTGAATCTAATTCTGAGGAGTTGGGGCCCATGAACATGCATTTCAGACAAATTCCTCAGCCAGTACTTTTATAGGAAATGTTAGCAAACACAAGCATTGGACTTCAATTCCTGACAAAATGCGAAGGTCAATAGACAGAAAACAAAGTTTCTGTCATTTCATGGAATAAAATAGGGTCTGTGGGACAGTGGACCTTGCCAGGAAACTTGGTAAGGTACAGCGGGTCTGAGTCCCTGGAAACTCAGGTATACATCTGAGATGGTAGGCACCTCCCTGCCCCTCCCCCTCCTTTCCCATTCCCATCCCTCTCAATTCCCCTCCCCATACCCTAAATAAACTCTATTCTATACTATACCATCTGTGGCTGGTCCCTCAGGGCAAAGGGATACCCCAGCATGGGCCCGCAGAGGTACCCTCTTCCCCCATACCATACCACACATCCACCAAAACATGTTCCTTCTCTATCTTTTTATAAACAGCAGTCAGGAAACTCCAACTTTGGACCCCCACAGACTGTGTCTTCTCATCCCCGAGCGGCGTTTTCTCGGGGCTTCTCTAAAGCCCAATTCCTGACAGCAGCGGCTTAAGATAAGCACAGCCAAGCTTCCAGTGGTTCACCTCCCCAACATCCTTGCCAAGCGGCAGAGCAGAACGTGGCACCACAAGGGTCTGAGAGTATAATAAAAATAATTTTGAGGGAAAAATCCAAAGTACAATGGGACAAAGGTTACCAACATCTGTTGCAGGGTCCTGGGGAAGATGGCCACAGGCATCATGGGACATACTTGTGTTTCACCTATCTAGAAATTGTCACTTGGCTATGCAATCAGTGAAGAAAGTCAGCAAACACAGGTGATCTGGCCCCTTAAGAGAATTTAAAGATGGACGGTGTGACTTTTTGCATGTGACTGCCATCTTGAGCATCTTGTTGGGAAAATGAAGGAACTCCTTGAAAGGCTTCATGGTCTTCGGGATGGGGAGTTGTCAGTGTGACCCCTACCTTGTCCTCCAGGGCACCTATCGCAAGGGTTTCTCCAGCACAGGAGCATCTTGGCAGTCAGAAGTCACATTATGCAACAAACCTAACACAAGAGATTTATTAGGGAGAGACACAGAATGGCTCTGCCTGTGACCTAGAACAGAGACAGCGGTGTTGGGTGGAGGGGAGGGCTTTGATAGATTTTTGGAGCATGCGCAGTGGACTAGTGGAAAAGCACATGGCAGGAAGTCTTGTCTGGCCGTTAATTCTGAGTTACAGGGACAGGGATTTTGTAGTCTCGGGAGCTCCATGGAAAGCCAGGGGTAAAGTATTTTCCCATGCTTGAGGTCAAGTCAGAGGCAGGGGATTCTTTCCCTGGCCCTTTTTTCCTAAACCTATTTCAAAGGAGTGCCACCTCCACTGAAGAAATTAGGGGACTTGACAATATGAAGTAGAAGAAAAAGATTGGCAGGTATTATGGGTTCAGAGAAGGTTTTAATACATTCCTTGTACTTACCACTATTCAAGCATGGTTATGACATGCTATGACATGGTGTCACCTGCAGGCATTCTGCCTAGCACTCTTGAAGTTCTAAGAATTTTTTCAAGAAAAAGAAGTCATGCTATATGCAGGGTGAATGTTATACCCGAAGTGACTATATAATATGTCCATATATAATACAACCACAAAGAAATCCAAATATTCAAAATCACCCTGAAAGATAAGAGCAAAGCTGGAGCCTTATGCTTGCTTATTTCAAAACCCAGAAGGCAGTAAGAATAATAGAATTGTAGAATAATAGATTAAACACAGACATATGGACTGATGGGTGCTACAGAGATCCCAGAAATTATCCCCCGTGCACACAGAAGTCATCTTTGAGAAGGCCTACCTCCCAAGTTCTGGGTTTAAAGGCCTACCACTACCATACTCTATGCAGAACTCCTGAGAGGAAAGAATTCATAGCCCCTTGGTGGTCCCAGACTACTGAAACTTTTGGAGCCTAAGATGGAGTGTAGGTGACCTAGCATTTGTCAGTTAGACGCTGCTGGACTCCCCTTAATCCTGGGGAGTCACGTATTCACGTGACTTACAGACTGGCCTTTTAAAATATCTCAGACCTTATCACACCTCTCCCTTTACTGTGCAAAGCTTTCCTTCATACTTGGATTACAGTCGAGTCCGTGCTACATGCGCACTGCTCGTGTAAGCTGATGCTGCCTCTTTGACTTTCAGACTCATTTCTCACCTTCCCTGCCCCACCTACCTCCAGCTACAAACCAAATTTATTCAACCATGCCATTATCCATGAATTTTTCTCTTGGCTCCAAGTGTACTGTTGTACCTTGCTTCATGCTGCGGAGTTTGACCCCATAAGAATGACTTCACTGTCAGTCAGCCAGCGGGTTGCCAGTAGCAGAGTTGTCAGTAGAAACCAAGGAAAGGACACTGCAGTGCTGTGTCCTCCCTTCCAACTTGAGAGGACCTTCATGGCATGACCTGAAGCAGCAGGACTCAGAGTCCTTAATGGCAAGGTATTGAGTGGGAAGACCGGATAAATAATAAAGAAGACAAAAGCAATAGCTGGGACCGGTAGGTCTTGCTTAAGCTGATGAGTTATGCCAAGCAAGTTTATTAAAAAGTTCAGCACCAGCTGGGCGGTGCTGGTACACACCTTTATTCCCAGCATTTGGGAGGCAAAGGTAGGTGGATCTGTGAGTTCAAGGCTAGCCTGGTCTACAAAGTGAGTTCCAGGTCAGCCAGGGCTACACAGAGAAATCCTGTCTTGACAAACAAAACATAAGGACAGCATCATATCTACTATTTGCAGGGAAAACAGTCAAGATCAGCAAAGAGCTAAATCAGACAACATCAGCAAAGAGAACACAGAATATTTCAGTCACAGCTGCCTGAGGACTGATAACCACAGCCCAGGGGGAAGAGTTGGGTCCCCAGAAACTACAACCTTGACTCCTTAGAGGAGGAACTGGCTGGCTCCTGTGTCAGACAGACCTTAAGTGTGTTTCTGGAGGAAGACACAGAACTAAACTCCCCTTTGTCCCTTGAGATGGCCTCGGGTTGTTCTGGTCCCCTACAGTCAGGGCACCAGTGATGCTCATCTCAGTGGTTCCAGAAAGTTACAGCCTGCAGTGTTTTCATGTCTCTCTTCCACCCAGTGCTGGGCCGTGCCCCCAGGCAGGAGGACTCTTTAACCCTGCAGACTGTGTGAAGCGCCCTTCACAGTTCCAATTTCCATCTCAAATCGCTCTGCCTCAGAGGCAAGAGCTGAATTTTGCATTTACTATTTCTGATTTGATAATTAAGACCTTTTCGAGTTATAATTCTTTACATTTAAAAAAAAATTCCTGTTCAAATTTCTAGTGTACTTTCTGTTTCCAGATTGGTTCCTGACCCAGAGTTGGCAGCAGGAGTGGTCTATAGAGACAGACTCTCAGTGACAAGAGCAATAGGCATGTTCACGTGGCATGTATTCAGGTTTGAGGGCACTGCTGAGGTTCTGGCCATGGGAAACCACATGTCAGCACGCCATACATTTCACTTTAAGTGATTAAATCACCGCCTGTACCTGGTTTTGATAACCTGCTAACTGAAGCAATTCCTTGGGGAGCCCAAGAGCTGCTTGGTTGCTATGGTAACGGTGCTGCAACAAGCCTGCAGCATGTAATTGAATTTCCTGAGTGCAGTGTAGCACTTCAAGAAATAAAAAGAAGTACAGTAGGAGAATCAGAGGGTTCCACGGTGGCCCTGACAGAGTCTCATCCTGGTGACTACAAGGCCACTGTTGATGAAACTGAAACACAGAATCAACTGCTCAAGTGGCTGGATTAAGTGGCAGTTGAATTTATGACCTTTGCAAGGCTTTTATATGGATGAAAGATTAGGGTCTTGATTGAGAAATAATGAGACCCGGATACTTTGGAAAAGTTCCACAAATTAAAATTGAACTATGATGCAAGTTCAGCCAACTGCTGGGATTAAGGTGTTATAAATATCCACATAAATTACCTCATGGAGCATATAATGTATTTTTCTTTTACTTGAAAACTTACTGTCAGAAAATGCTGATGACTGTTTACTGAAAGATTAAAAAAAAAAAAAACTATAGCAAGAACTGTATAATCTGCATGTACATAGCTAATTATAAAGTCCTCTATAAAATTCATTTTTACAAATTGGGTAGAAGCAGTTTGACTATTACTTGAAAAGAAAATTTTTACTAAAGTTGTCATCATGTTCTATTCCCTTTTGCACTAATGTAAGTTCTTACCTTATTCCCAGAGCTTTAATATTTAAAATTTGCCAAACTAAAAAACCAAATGTGTGTTTGTTTTGTTTTGTTTTGGGGAAGGGGGAGGGAGGCTGGAGAGATGGCTCAGCGATTAAGAGTACTGGTTACTCTTCCAGAGGTCCTGAGTTCAATTCCCAGAAAGTGGCTCACAACCATGTGTAATGGAATCTAATGCCCTCTTCTGGTGTGTCTGAAGACAGCTACAGTGTACTCATATACAAAAACAAAAAAAACATTAAAAAAAACTCTACTCCTATAATATTAGCAAATGTTCACTTTAAAAAATGTGGTTTTCAGGCTGGAGAGATGGCTCAGGGGCTAAGAGCACTGACTGTTCTTCCAGAGGTCCTGAGTTCAATTAGATCTGATGCCCTCTTCTGGTGTGCCTGAAGACAGTGACAGTGTACTCACATATATGAAATAAATAAGTAATTTTTTTTTTTTTAAAAAAATGTGGTTTTCAAAGAGAAGCAGATAAGTCTTCAGCTTTTCAACTAAGGAAATCCCTCATTGGAGTACACGGATCAGGGATAGAATTTTGTCTTTTGTCTGCATAAATTCTTGGAGCCACGCAGTACTGGAAATAGCAAGAAACTGAGCTTCTGAAAAACAGACACAGTTCTTAACTGGAAAGTTATAAGCATAAGTCTAAAGATGCAACCCCAGTAAATTTAGCCCCTCCCCTCCCAAAGTACCCAGCTGTGCATGCAAGACAACACCAAAACTTAAATCTGAGCCACGAGAAACCACCTAAAATAACATTTATGTCAAAGCAGAAGAGGAACAGAGGAATGCACCTCCACCACAGGACTAAATAACCAATCACAGTATTTAGGAAATAGGCAAAACATTACAAAGAACCCAACTCCTAAAAATATCATTAACGGGTGTGGGGAGATGGCTCAGTGGTTAAGAGCACTGGTTGCTTTTCCAGAGGCTCCGGTTTGATTCCTAGCACACACATGTCAACTCACAATCATCTGTAACTCCAGGGGATCCAACATCCTCTTTTGGTCTCCATGGGCGCCACACAAAAACATGGTGCAGAGACATTCATGCAGGCAAAACATCCATACACATAAAACGTTTTTAAAAAATTAAATCATTAACACTGAAAAATTACATAGGAAAATTTATGAGAAAAAATATGAAAAACTGATTGAAAATAATGAAATAAATTGCTGTGAATATTAATAAAGGAAAAGGTGTCAAGTGAAATTATGGTATCAGCCAGGAGAAAGAAAGTAACTACAAATCAGAAAGGGATTTAATGAAAATAATTATAATTGTGGCAAACGATTTAAGGTCTAAGAGAAAGGACTGCATTTCAACGAAATTTAATGCAAATGAAAATAACTCATGTCAAATTTGAATAGACAAATTATATTTAAAAGATAGCTATGGACATAGGAGGAGACACTTTCATAGCTGATACTCATTTGCTTTCTGTTGCCGGGATGATTTTATTGAAACTGTGTCCTTGTTCTTCCCTCTCAAGATAAGTACCAAACTTTAGGTTTTTTGTTATTTTGTTGTTGTTGTTTGTTGTTTGTTTTTTGGGTGTTTTTTTGGGGGGTTGTGTTTTTGTTTTATTTTTTATTTTATTTATTTTCTTTATTTTCTTTATTTTATTTATTTGCATTCCAGCTGTTGGCCTCCCTTCCCCCACCCCATGGTTCCTGAGACATCTTCATGGAGAAGATGGATGGACTGGAGTAACTAATGAGAAGCCCCTCCCTTGCCAAAGATTAGAGGGGCCTCTGCCTCAGTTTCCCCATCTGGACACAGAGAGCTCTGCTTGTCCCCCCACTGATGTCATGGAACCCCAGCTGGGGTCCCCTATTCAGTGCTCACCTCCCTCTCCTCCACCCAGTAGCTGCTCTCCTAGCCATACCCCTCCTCCTGTTCCCCCCATCCCCAGCCCTTGACCCTGGCTGGCCTCCCCCTCACATAGGCCACCAGATGGGCTCCTAAGACTCCAGGCTGCCTACAACTCATTCTGCTGGGGTAGAGAATGAAAGGAAGTAGCCTAACCTTAGAGGCAGAGGGAGTGGGGCCTCAACACATATTACTCCAGGCTCCCTGAAACAAGCAGGATTTGGGTGTACAGTCCCTAGTAGACAGAAGGCTGTGTTCCCCACCCCACTCACCCACTCACCCACTCACCCACCCACCCACCCACCCACCCACTCACCCTCACCCACTCACCCACTCACCCACTCACCCTCACCCACTCACCCATCACCCACCCACCACCCACCCACCACCACCCACTCACCCACTCACCCACTCACCCACTCACCCACTCACCCACTCACCCACTCACCCACGTTTCCTCCACCCCTTCTGGAACTTTGGAGACTTCATGCCTGCAACAGCTGGCCTTAGACAAATAAAAAGACTAAGTTGTTTACAAAAAAAAAAGAAAGGTCATTAAGTAAATAGTATATAGGTGAAGAGTTTGTAAAACTGCTATTCTTTTTTTTCTTATATGTTTATTATGTTCTCTGTGAACATATTTAACAGATTCAAGTACATTAAATCCTAACTTTGCGATAATTTTTCTCAAAGTAACCTTTCTTCTTATTAACTTGCTAATTGGTTTGGTACACTTGTTTAATTATTCAAATTTACAATTACTTTACTTCTAAGTGGTTGACTTTACGAATCTAAAATAAGAGCAGTGGTAATGTTATTTTACAAGCTATCATTTTTTACTGCAAAAAACCCTACTATTCTTAATTACACAACTGTTCACTTAGAAAATTCAAGACTACTATAAAAATTATCACTAAAATTCTTAATTTACAATAGGATATAGATACAAGATAAAATTGGCAAAATTAATAGCTTTATTTACATTAGGAAAATTTACCAGAAAAGACAATCAAGGGCTGGGGAGATTTCCCGGCGGGTAAAGACTCTTGCTGCTAAGCCTCGTGATCTGAGTCCATCAAATAATTAAATTTAATAAAAATGAGGAGCTCCATAAACAATGGTAAAAACTACATCATCTAGAAGAAATGTAAGTATAAAAACACAAAGCAAGGTCTCAACATCGAGAAAAATACTGCCGTTCAAGGCCATTCTCAGTTACATAACTGGGGTAGGAGACGCTATCTAATAACAGCAAAAGTGATGATTGCACTTTAATACAAAATTAATGAATAGCAAACTAGTCTATTATTTTAAATCAGCTTTTGGTAATTTCATATGGAACTGTATTACACCATTTCTACCTAGTCCCCCCTCCCTCCAATTACTCCCGCGTCCCCTTCACTCCCTTTCAAATTCATGATCTTGTCTTTGTTATACACACACTCACATTCACACACATACATAGATACTTATATTCGGCTGAGTTCCTTTAGTGTTGCTTGGTTTTAGGCCTAACCACTTGAGATTAAATAAACTATCATGATTTGTTCCTGAAAAAGTGATTCTCCCTTCTCAGCAGCCCTTACTTGCCTATAGCTGTTCATCTAGGGGTAGGCCCTTATGGAATTTCCCCTACCACACTGGGATGTCAATTGGGGGTGTCATCATGTAGTTCTTGTCTGGACGTCCTTGATGAGATTTTATAGGTGCACTTTCTCTCATATCCAGAAGACACTAGCAGTTGTTTACTGGTCCTCTTGTTCCAAAAATCATTCTACCCCGTCACCTTCCATGGAGTCTCTGAGGCTTAGGTCTGTAGAGGATTTGTTGTAGATGTATCAGTTGGGGTTAGGGACCCTATGGTCTAGTACTGCCAGTTTCCTAAGCCACTATTATATCTAACTTAAGTATAATATTACATTCAAAGTTTATATTTTATGGGTATGAGTGTCACATTTGCACGTCTATGTACCACATATATGCAGAGCTCATGAAAGGTAGAAGAGGGCATCAGATTCCCTGGAACTCGTATTACCAACCAATGCTAGTCATCACCACATGGGTGTGGAGCAGTCAGCGCTCTATTGGCTGAGCCAGATCTCCATCCCCCTGTACCTACATCCTGCTTACCCTTATATACCCATCGATGAGTGTAATTCTCACTCCTTCTCAAAGAAGCTTCTTTGTGCAACAGGTGGAGGTTATTAAAGCCATCCGCAGCTGGTCAAAATGCAGAGAATTACCAGCTGATGGTAAAAGACTCAGAGCAAAGCCCGGTGGAGTGTGCTAAGAAGCAGGAGCAGCGGTCTACACCCAAAACACCAGCTTTCCAAGGCAGAGGCAGGAGAATCACTAAGGTTCAAGGCTAGCTCAGGCTAGAGTGAGATTCTGTTATACACACACATACACACACACACACACACACACACACACAAGATAAAAGTAGTAATAGAACGTATTTCGATTTTTATTACAAAAATATAGTGAAATCGTTAAATAGTCAAATCATTAAGTAGTAAAAAATCATTACAAATAGAGCACAGCATGTAAAACGGATCCACACTGGGCAGTAGTAGGACTCCTGGAAAGAAGCTGTACCACAGGGACTGACTGGTCTGAACCACAGCCATAGCAAGTTTTGAACACTGTAAGTCCAGAACCAAACTATATTGAGCCATCTTGTTCTCCTGTGCATGTGACTTAGCTTCTTAATGACTATTAGGTAAGACCTTTGGAATGTTCACTAGGACTCCTCGCTTCCATCAGCCAAAAGGGGTAAGAAATTCATCAAATGCCATCTGAAGAGTGTTAACAACCCCTGCCCCCCACCCCTTACCTGATGTACCCACCAATGTATTTGAAAAGTGTGTTGATTTGTTGTCATTTCTATTAAAACTGGAACATGAAACAGAATTTGGGATAGCCTGAATCTGTGCTCCTGGGGCCACTGGAGGTCATATTAGGCTCCAGAATGAACGATATTTTATTCCCTTTGAGGTGAATACTTACACTGGAAAACTGTTTACTACTTTTTCCAAGTCCACAACCAAAAATTTACACACATCACATCGTTTCACTCAGGTGCCAAATGCAGACAACCTATTCTTCTTACCTTCCATTAGTTTGTCTAACTCATACACTGACTTTTTTTTTTTTTTTGGTTTTTCGAGACAGGGTTTCTCTGTGTATCTCTGGCTGTCCTAGAACTCACTCTGTAGACCAGGCTGGCCTCGAACTCAGAAATCCGCCCGCCTCTGCCTCTCAAGTGCTGGGATTAAGGCGTGCGCCACCATTGCCTGACAATACAATGATTCTTTGGCTATGGAACACAAACATTTATTGCACTAATTCCCAAACTACTTAACGGATTAGCTTGACAAAATCTCTTCCTTTAGTCTTCCACACCAGAATTCCATCCATGCTGTTTGTAGTTTACTTTTTGATTATCGTCTGCCTAGGTCCAATAGGCTTGCTCCCCATGACCACTGAAATACAAGGCCAAAGCTAAGCGGGGAAGCGGGGCTCCAGCGGCTCTATAAGCGCCCATCTGCCAGGCGCCTCGAAACCCTCAGTCCTGGAGTACTGGGTCTGGGCTCCGCGGTGGTGAGCGTTCACGTTCCATTTGAAACCTTGCGGCGATCACGCCAAACCGAGGCTAGCCCGCGGCGCCGGGAAGACACGGTCCACGTACTTCTAAAGACCGGGGCTAGCGAACCCGCTGTGTTGCAATGTCCTGAACACCCGAACAGCAGAGAGGCGGAGCCTGGCCGTACACATGCGTGCTGGGCACCGGTAGCTGCCCGGCCTGTGTGAGCATGCGCGCGGGCTTGGAAGGCGCGCGTTGCTAGTTTGCAGCTTTGCTCAGCGATTATTGTGCTTTAAAAACCTGCGGGGCCATGCAGCGTCTTTCCCTGCGTTGGGATCCTCTGAGTCTAGGCTGGCTTTTTAGTAAGTTTAGTGCTGCGTTGTGGAGGCAGCCGACGCCACGCTGGGGAGAAGGTGCCTGTGAGGGGCGTACCCTCTGCCATGAAGAAGATTTTTGGCTTCAGGAGTAAGGGCCCATCGCCCTTAGGCCCCTCTGCCCGCCCGCGGAGCAACTGCGTGGGCTTCGGACGTGAGAGTGCTAGTGGCTCCCACGTGCCCAGGTACCACATTCATGACAAGGATATGGGCAAGATCCACAAGGCTGCAAGCGTGGGTGATGTGGCCAAAGTGCAGCATATCCTTATCCTTGGGAAAAGTGGCGTGAACGATAGAGACAAGAAGGACAGGTAATATATGGCCCGCGAGCTAGGGGCCGGGACGAGGCTGGTGGGGGAGCGTGCACCTTGTCTGGCTTTGGGTCTGGAAGACGGAGCCAGAGTCTGGCTTTCACTAAGGAAGCTCTTCCACCTTGCCCTGAATGCCTCAATCTTGGTGGGTCTACGCCCCGCCCTGTATGAACAGCGTGGACAGCAACAAAAACACTACAGCTAGTTTCTGATCCATTTACATACAGTTCCCTTCACTGGCTATGTAAAACGAGTTAACTAACAATTTAATTTTCTGAATACATATAAGAATGTTTTATACTGTAGAAATACATAGTAGGAGAAATGTTTCTGTTCAAGATTAAAAATTCTTTCACTAATATGCAGTATCCACCTTATATCACCATATACCTGTGTGAATGTGGTTTTTCTTTTTTCTTTCTTTCTCTTTCTTTCTTTTCTTTTTTTTTTTTTTTTACTGCATTTTGAAGTGGGAAAATAGTGGCATGTTCCCTAATCGAAGATTGATAATTCCCAGAACGTGAACTCTGAGTATCCTGATCAGTTTTACATAAACCAAATACGTCTGTCAGCGTTTTAACAATCTTAAGTTTCTTATGCTGCTTTTGATTTGGGATGACACTAGGGAAACAAACAAACAAACAAAACAGTTTTCACAGATCAGTCATTTACTAGTAGCCAAAGAGACACAGCAGTGAGTAGAGCGGAATAGAAAACCCAGAAGTACCCAATCAAGTATATGTGAGAATTTAGAAACTGATTTTGGTAACACCCCAATTAGTAGGGGACATAACACTGATGAATGAAATGGTTGTTTACTTGTTTGGAGGAAACTAGCTACATTTCTATGTCACTAAAATAAATCCCTAATAGAATATAATTTAAGCATTAAAAGAAAGCACAATGAGAAAAGTACCAAAAACAAAGCAACGAGACTAAGAATGACTGCAGAATCACTATGTGTGTGTGTCTGTGTCGCTGTTGGTGTAATTGGTGATTGAATGCAGGTTTGTGGTGTATCCTCAGGATACATTCTAACATTGAGCTTTTTAAAATAAAGCATTCTCAGGACCTGATTAAACAAAATCTGAAGATAAAGCAATTGTATACTTGCAAAGTATTTTACAGTACATATATATGAATATCACATGAAAAAAAATCTTCGTTTTATAGAAAATTCTTTTAAGTCAATGAGGAAAAAACTTAAAAACCCGAACTCTTAATTTTTTAATTGGTCACTTACATATTGTTGCTGGGCATCAAACACAGAGTGTGAATACACTAGGCAAGTTCTCTAGGACTGAGCTGGATTCCTAGTCCCTGAACTCTTGACTTCTGCAACACTTTTTAGTAGATTCACAAGTCACCTATGGACATTAGAAAACTATTTTGTGTCCGTGGTAAGAGCAGGAAAGTAAGTTAAGAGAGAAGTGAAATGTCACTCTCAGGCATAGCGTGTGAAGACAGGACCGTGTTCCTGCTGACGCTGTGTTGCTTAGGGCTTTCCAGTCCGTACACTGTGAGTCATGTGGGCTACCACGTATGTGTTTCTGTCTCTAGAATAGGTTAGTAACTAACGGGCAAACCTTTGTCTTGACACTGCTTAAATATATTCTATAAATAAATTGCAGTGCATCCATAAAATGTGTATATGACCACTGAAGTAGTGGATTGACATGGAAAGAAGCTATATCGAGTAAGGAAAAGTCAGTTTGATTGTACGTATGCACAAATAAAATATGGTCTGTCTTAGCCATAATATAATAAAGTGTGATAAAATAAAGAGTAAAGAAAAGTTTCTGAATTTTTTTTTAGATTATAACATAATTATGTCAAGGAGGAGGAAAGGTAGTCATCTGGGAGGAGGTATTCAGGTCAGTTCCAGTTCAGGGGCCCTTGGCCCAGTCCCTGAAGTACATAGTATCTTCAGAAATAGGGCTTACCTTCCACCTCTGGACAACCAAGTGTTACTGATATTTATGTAGATTTGTATCATGTGTAGGTGGGGAAGTATGTCTGCTTCCATCCTTTAGTTTGTGTGGCTTTATCATGAGATGTGTTTCCCTTAGACGAACAGTAGTGTTATTCTGGATTTGCTGATATCTGTGATCTCCCCCACCCACCCCATTGGTTCAAATAGGCTTATTCTTTTGTATTCATAGCATAGGGTTGGCTGGTGTACTGTCAGTTCTTTCCATTTCTAATTCTCATATGTTTATCTGTTCCTGTCATACTTGCCCCTCACCCACACACACATATACAAGAACTGTGGGGGCTTGCCCTGTGACCAGGGCTGTCTCTCTATTTTCTTTCCTTTTAAATATTCTTAGAGAGATTGATGATAGATAGATAGATAGATAGATAGATAGATAGATAGATAGATAAGATAGTGTGTGTGTGTTAGTGAAGCCATGCAGTGCTTGTGGAGGTCAGACAACTTTCAGGAGTCAGTTCTCCATTTAACATGGGCTTTAGGGAGTGAATTCAGGTTGTCAGCTTTTGTGGCCAATGCCTTTGTCCAGAGAAAGGCTAAGTGATGACTAATAAGCATCAGACCTTAAAGCAAGTTACAAAGTTAAGTCAAGTTACAAAGGCTATATATATTTCTTTGCAATTTGGCTGCTCTGGGCTAGGAATGTAGCTTAGTAATTGTTTGCTTAGCACAAGTCTCAGGGCTTCATCTGCTGTAACACAGACACACAGACACAGACACACACACACACAGACACACACACACACAGGGTTGTATTTTCAAGAATGCATCGTTGTCGGAAGAAAAGTACTTGACTTGAAAGGAGACATTACATACTGTTGTACATTGCATGAAATGTATTTTTAGATGCTACTTTGTAGTTTACTAAGACGTGTTCCGGTTTTCACAGGACTGCTCTACATCTTGCCTGCGCTTACGGCCACCCAGAAGTGGTGACTCTCTTGGTAGAGAGAAAATGCGAGGTAGACGCCTGTGACGGCGACAACTGCACCGCTCTCATTAAGGTACCAGCACCCAGCACTTCCAACTGAGACGTGTCTCATTTAAACACCTGGGGCACAACGACATCGATTTGATTTAAATATAGTAATAAGTAAAGCCTACAATGTGTTTATTTTGAATTCCTAAGCTGGTTATCTCTTTCTTGATGCAATAACAACAGGCCGTACAATGCCAGGAAGAAGGATGTGCAGCCATCCTGCTGGACCACGGTGCCGATCCAAATGTGATGGACAGCAGCGGCAACACTGCCCTCCACTATGCGGTCTACAGTGAGAACACGTCCATGGCAGCCAAACTGCTCGCACACAATGCAAATATAGAAGCCAAAAACAAGGTATAACGACAGCTTTAGTTCCAAAATAGCCAGAGACCTAGAGGCGCATTGTGAAGGTCGTTCTTGTTACCGCGACTAGATTGAGAAAACACACTTATAGGGATATTTTCAGAAGTGATCAGATCATGAGGACTCTGGATCTAAGTAATGTTTGGGTGGAATCTAAGACTGAATAGCATTGCCCCTTAAAGATACTTTCATTGTGGTAAAAGTAATCCAGGAACTCACTGATTAAGCCAGTGTCTTATTTTCTTCTTATTGTAGTCATTTATTGTGGTAGGAGGTGTGTGCACCACAGTGGACATGCGGAGATCAGAGGACAGCTTTAGGGAGGCAGGCTCTTGTAACGGTATTTTACAGTGGTGGCTTGCTTTCTGTGAATTGCCTTAGTGTGTGTGCGCGTGCGCATGTGTGCATGTTGTGAAGTGTTCTTATATCTCAGGCAGTTATAAATGATAACTTTGCTGGAGATAGCACAAGAGTTGGCAGTTACTTACTTTTGAGCTTGAAATAATATTGTTCCCTATATGCAGACAGCTCTCCTGATGAGAGATCTGATGTGTTTGCCTTTGAAGTCAGTTGGTGTTTTGACATCTTGACTATTATCTGTCATGAGGCAGGCCTTCTCTCATCATGTCATTGATCCCTTTTGTTTTGGGATGCTTTTTATTTAAAAAAAAAAAAAAAAAGATTTGTGAGTTTTGTTATATTGTGATTTCATTGAACAGATTCCCCGGCCGTTAGTGTTCATCTCAGTATCTTTGTCTAGCCTACTGGCTCGTAAATGTTACATTTGTGTTGGTGATTTATATTTTGCCTGAGATTAAATAATAGGGTATCCAGGTTCTTCATGAGCAAGAGTGTCCCTGCTCCTGAGCCTTGCAGTGGAAACAGCATCCCTTCACCTATAAGAGTAACCCGTAGACCTTTCAGTAATACGCAGTGGATGTCCATCTGCATCTAGGTCTTTTAATTGACTGCCCATTTCCTTAGTGACCCACTTGAAGCAGGAGTGTCTGATACTGGATCCTGGAATCCTGGCATAAACAGAGGAGAAGCAGCAAGCTTGCATAGCCTAGAGGGAACTTCCACACTCTTATAAAGTGTTTCAACCTATTTCCTCAAAACTTAATCCTTCTGTTTTAATGTTTGCCACAAAAAGATAATTTTCGATTAAGCTTGAGTAGAGTTGGAGATTCACTTTACTCGTCATGTCAGCTTACTAATGGATATGAACATAGAATCTTCTGGGAATGCTACTTCTAGACAAGTCAGTGCCATTTGGTGTTTGCTTTAAGAAGCCTTCCCTGAAGATGCTAATTTTGCTCATTAACTCAATAAGACATTTAAAATTTTTAGTTCTATTAGAGCTACTGACACAAAAGTTAGCATCACAGCCTTCAAGATGCTTGACTGGGTGGGTCGCAGTCACGTAATTCCAAAGTACAGTTCAGTGGAGAAGTCGGTCATTTGTGATGTCTTACAGGATGACCTAACACCTGTGTTACTTGCTGTAAAGGAAAATAAACAGCATATCGTGGAATTTTTAGTAAAGAAGAAAGCGAGTATGCATGCAGTTGATCAGCTTGGAAGGTATAGTAGTTTATTTTTTCAAACATCGTGGGTAAGAGCGCTTGCTGTGAGTTTCAATCCCTAACACTCAGGCAAAAGCCAGGTGTGGCTGTGCGTGCTTGTGACCCACGTGATGGTGGTGGAGGGAGGCCGGTCCCAAGAGCTTGCCTGCTAACTGAGGTGGATTGGGGAATTTCAGATTCAGTACGAGACCTTGTCTCAAAACAGAAAGTGGAGCCTGATCAAGGAAGACACCTACTGTTCTCTGGCCTCTGCATATGTGTACACCTACACGTGTTCATGTACACTACGCACTACAACACTAAAAGTAAAACCTGGTGTTATAAGGTGATAACAACCACTCAGATATAAATGAAGAAGAAGGAAGAGGAAGAAGAGGAGAAGATGATTAACTTAATTTTTGAGATGTGTTAGAAAGGCATCAGCACCTACATTAGTTGGGTGGACAAGCAGTTATTCAGACTAGGCAAGACAATCTGTAGTTGGATTCACCTTCCCTTTCACTATGAGTGACGTTTGTAACCTGATCTGTGATCTTACATTAGCTGTACCAATTTCACATTAGTAACATTGAATTCTCAGTTTTGTTTGGAACATTTTAAACCTCCCGTATATACTTTTCCTTTTACCAGACTGTACTAAGCGGAAATGAAATTGCAAATCATTCTTGTCTTTTCACTTTTTGTTTTAAATTACTTTGGTGAAGAATGTTGATATTGTCAACATTATAGCTCTTCTTAATTTTTTTTCCCGGATTTGTTTCTAATATTCTAATTCATTTCTAATTTTTTTTTAAGTAGCTTGAGCAGAGGAAAGGAATAATCTTTAATGATAATCTTTTTCTTTAATGAAAATAAGCCATTGGTAGATAATAACGGGGGAAAAAGATATTTTTAGATTCCCATATTACAAGATTAACACCTGACTTCCTCATATAAAAAGGAGGATAATCTATGCTTTGGATTATACTGCGGTTGAGGAGACAGCCCAGTGGGTGAGTGGAAGAACTCAGTTAGACACTCCAGTCATGTAAATAGCCAGGCCAGGCTGTATGCCTGTAGTCCTCACATTGAGGGGCAGAGACAGGCAGATCTGGGCACATCTGATTTAGTGAAAGAGCCCATTTTAAGGAGTACGATGGAGAGTGATAAACCAGTAGCTCACCTTTTAGACTAGCAGGCTGGCCAGCAAGCTCCTAGGATCGGCTTTTGCTTTTCAAAGTATTTAAAATTTGGATTAACAAGGAAGCTTTTCAGCAGCCATCTCTAAGTCAAAGTCCCTTACACGCCTACAAGACTTAGGTCCTCATGTATAAAAGAACGATTTATCTTCCACTGCCATGAGCGAGAAATGTAGGAATTGAGCATTAAAGAGAGAAGTGCTGGTTTGATTAGAAAGGATAGTGCCCAGGTCAGTCTTAGTGTCATGTTTTCTGCCCTTGGTGATTAAATAGTTCACTCATAGTAGACAGTTAGCTGCTTTAGTGAGGTATTTACCAACACATTTAGTTTCTAATTACTGTGTAACTGATTTGCCTCAAATGGCCACAAAGAATTGAAGCGTTACTATCTAGGTGTGCCTCAGTATTTTGTAACTACTGCAACATTATTAGAAACTGTGAACGCACGCTCATGTCGATTCTGCTTGGAATGCCATGATAACTTAGCATGTATTTATATTCAACCGACTGCCTTCAGTTTATCACCGACATTTGCACATTTGAATCATGTGGGTTATGATCTTGATATTAGCTCTGTTTTTGTCTATAATGCTGTTATGAATTTAATTAATATGTTTAGTAATTTTTTTTTACTTACCAGAATTAAAATAATAATTTTTGTGTCATTTTTTAATATAGCAACAGGCAATTATTTGAATATGATGGGAAGAGACTAAAAAATTCTGAAAACAGCAATCCAGGTAAGATTCCTCATGAAGAAGCGCTCTGTGGGCCTTCCCTGGGTAGCCGTGGAGATGAGGAATGTTTTGATCACAGAAGAGCAATATAAAACACAAATCAGTATGGGAGTGTCACTTGTGTGCTTTTCTTTATTTCTCAGTCTAAAGTGGAAGATTATCTAAGAATTAGTTAAAGGACGTTTACAGTCTGAAACAGCATTCCTGGGAATGGAAATCTTTTCATTTTGGCCCTGAAATCCGTTAGAAAATTGATTTTCAGTTATTACATAGTAGCAGGAAATTATCCTTTTACATTGTATGCTTCCTCCATCCACATTGTGACAAATTGAGTTTAGCATAAGAATGGATTTCACAATATTAAGAGAATATTATTAAGAGAATGGCATTTTAGTTGTTTAAATTACTAATAAAGTATTTTATCTGTTTCTTCCCTAGATAAAGAATTAGAATTGTTCTGTGTATTTTCACAGTCTTCAATTTAGGAGAGAATACCATATTGTCCCTTTGAATGTTTTTGTTTGTTTTTTAGTAGTAGTCTTACTAAATTTTTTTTTAATCAATAACTTTTTTCTCCTTTTTTTTTTCTCTCTGTTTGTGTGTTGTGTGTGTGTGTTTGTGTGTGTTGTGTGTGTGTGTTTGTGTGTGTATGTAGTGGAACCTGGGGCCTCATGTATGCTAGGCAAATATTCTATTGTGGGTTTAAATCCTACCCCCTAATAACTTAGTTTTTAGGGAAGTTTTAGGTTCACAGCAAAATTAACAGGAAGAAACAGAATTTCCCATACACCCTGAGACTCCCAAACATGCATAGCTTCTTACTTTGTCATACCATCTACCTGAGTACTGAGTACTGAGTAGTGGGTACATCTGTTAATCATAACCCAGCCGAGCAGTGATGGTGCATCCATCACCACAGCACTTGGGAGGCAGAGGCAGGTGGATCTCTGAGTTTGAAGCTAGTCTAGTCAACTAGCCGGGTCCTAGGACAGCCAGGGCTGTTACACAGAGAAACCCTGTATCTAAAAGCAAAAAAAGGGAAATAATTAACCCTACATTGACACACATTATTACCTCAACATGTCTAGCTTACATGGTACCTCACTCTCAGCCTTGTACATTCTGTGGACTTAGGCCAGTCTGTGATTTGTATTTGCCACTGTAGTATTGTAATCAGAATCATTTCACTGTCCTAACGCTTCCATAGGCTCACCTGTTTCTCTCTCCCTGACCCCACCTCCTGGCAGCCACTGCTCTTTTCACTGTCTTCCAAGTTTTACTTTTTCCTGCCTTGTCATGTGTTTCCCCATGTTTGAAACATTCAGTACCAAGGTAATTGAATATAGTCACTTAAGGTATTATTTCACACACCACACACACACACACACACACACACACACACACACACAGAGGCCATCACCACCTCATCAGGCCATCACCACTGCCAGCCTGTTTTGCTCTGTGCTGTTTGTAGGGCAGGGGCTCTGCCACTGAGCAAAGCCTCACACTTGCCGTGAGTAGCATCATGGGAATGCCGAGACACTGATTAATTTGTTTAATTCATACCTTGCATGAAATGAGGAAGATTTTTTTTTCTTTTACTGGGGAAAGCCAATTGTTGTCACATTCCGAAAGCTTGAGTTAATAGTCTTATTTTATTCATACACACACACACACACACACACACACACACACACACACAAGAGAGAGATCGGATGCTTACTAAAAGTCACACAGTGTTTGTAGACTGTGCTTGTTTGTGATAGGGTTTTTATCCTCAACTATAGTGCTGACTAACAACCTAGGAGAGCCGGTCCCACCATAACAAAGTAATTGTGCTGCTCTGACTGTTGGGGCAAACCGTATGGATTCTGCTAATGATGGCAGCTGCCGTCAGTCTGACAGTGTTCAGTCAGCCGTGGTCATTGTACTGGCAGGCTTTCTTTAGGGATCATAGTTTTATAAATTCTCTTCCTTCTTGGATTTGATAAACATGAAGGGGAGACAAAGCATTGTTAATGGATTAGTTACCTATCAGTAGTGTTAGCATTCATTCTAGGATAGCCTCTAGGTATAGTACCAAAGAGAAAGGATTAATAATAACATCTTATTGTTTTACATTGTTCTGTTGTTTGTTTAAAAATGTACTTTCTATGTTTCTTTAATAGTGGATAATGGTTCTGAAGATGGCTCTTTAACCAGGTAGGTAGGAATGTATAATGTTGTTAAAATTAAATGTTAATGGGTTAGAGAATACAGAGGAAAGAGACTAGGATTTGTTAAAGTGTTCTGCTTTGAGCTATATAACTATATTGTATGGTATGGCTAACATTTATTACAGTGGTCACAAGAGCTTTGAAATGGGTCTCATATAATCCAGGATGGCCTCAAACTTGTTATGTAGTCAAGGATGTCCTTCAACTTCTAATCTTCTGCCTCCCTCTCCCTAGTGCTGGGATTACAGTCATGAACCACCATGCCCAGTTTTATACTGAGAACTGAACCTGGGCTCTTGCATGCCAGAAGAGTGCTCTATCACTCACTGTCCTAGACGATGTTTTAAATTGATTTGTTAACTTACAAATTTCCCAGTGAGAGAGATGGGGGGGGTGGAATATGAGTGATTTTGGGTGTGTGACATACTGAGAAAGTTTGAGGTTGATAGTGGGAACCATCCTTGATTGCTCTTCGGCTGTATACATTAAGGGCAGGGGCCCTGAGTTAAACCCAGAACTTGCCCACATGTCTGATTCTGCAAGCCAGCTCACTGTGGGAATCCTGTTTCCACTTTCTGAGGCTGGAATTGCAGAAGGGTTGCCACGTCACTCTGCCGTTTATGTGGGTTCATGGGGACCCCACTTTGGTTGCTACACTTGTATAGTGAGCGCCTCTGATTGCTGCAGCATCTCCCAGTTCACTTATTTCCTTAACCATTTTTAACTTGTATTTAGTTTTCATAACTATCTTTTCTCAAATAAAATAAAATCTTCTTTCCGATTTTCTTTGTCAGCTAAGTATTCCTGATAATCTTTAGACAAAGTGAAAACCAATAGAATTTCAGAATTTTAAGGAAACTTAGGAGGTTTCTGCTGTAAACTATTAAAATAGTTTGAGCTGCTGGGTAGACTTTCAGCAGACAGGAATGTAGGTCCACATCTGCTGTCACCCCATTTCACAGAAGGTAGTATAGAGCCCCCAAGAACCCACAGACTGGAGGTGCATGTGTCTGTGTCTCTTCCCAGCTCACTGTTGTCCTTGTATGGGCAACAGAAGGGGTAGCAGAAGCCTGGTAAGCATCTTGCAGGTGGGTGTCAGGTGATAGAGAGGTCATTCAGAGGATGGAGAGTCGTTGCTTCCTGTCATTGGAGCCTATCCTTGTCTCAGGAGCTGTGCCTTTGTAAGGTGAAAGTTTAAAGGTTGAAAAGTTGCCATTGAGCCCCACAGGAAAGAGACTAGGAGTGGAGTCTATAGGGATGAAGATATTTAGGTGGTTATAGGGAAGTAAAAGGTACAGTGTCTGGGTACCTAGGATTGGTTTCTGACAGAAGCCATCTAGGAATGGCTACAGCAAGTGAGTTTCCTGGAGGTGGCCCACCGTTTTGCACTCTAGAGAGGCATGACCCCAGAGACCTTGTCCCAGGATTGCTTCTCACTGCTGATATTCCTTTCCTGCCAAGATTACATGGCCTAATGAGTCTCGGGCATCACCCCACCCTATTGGACAAGTTTCCTGCAGATCAACATGAAGATGAACTTTCGTGAATTAATGCTGCTTAGATGGATTAATGACTTCATAGCATTACTGATTTGATTCAAATTTTAGAAAGAAAGGTTAAAGAGATGGTTTTAGTTGTTTTACCAGAAAGATATAATAAAGTTAGAATCAAGAATAGACTCTGTCCCCTCCTTATAGAATAGTAAGTAAAGGCTGCATAATAAGGTATATGAGCTTTCATAAATTTCACTAAGATGAGAAATAGGCTTGGAGCGGATTTGTGATCAAGAAAAAACATTCTAGGTCAGGTCTAAGGATGAAATCACAGGTGTGCACTGTGATAAAGCAAGGCCATGTGAAACTATAGCTTTGAACTTATAATGAGCTTATAGAATGAAATGCTGCTTTGAGTTTACTATTGACATCCTTCTGTAACTCCCTTTATCTGTGAGGTAATTTTATAAAGAACTTTAAGGCTGAGAATGAGAATAAAAATAAAGAGTGGCTGTTGAGGCTCTGCTCCATCCACCAATGTATATAGACACTTTGTCTACATGTATGCACAAACATATGTAGGTAGGTAGGTATATGTGTATGTATATAAGTATGCACATGCATTTGTGAAACTGATGAAACAGGCGGTCAGGCCCGACCAGAGAGAGACAGAGAGACTTTTCTTTTCTCTTTGGCTCACGAACTGTTAATGAACTCTGAGTCTCTCGCCTGGCCAGCCAGCGGACCCTGAGCCAATGAGAAAAGAGCCCAAGTAACTAAGCTTTTTATCTTACTCCCCTTCTGCTATCAGCAGGAGTCAGATTGCCAGAAGCCACCAGCTTCTGGCCCCAGAATAGCAAGAAAGTAAAATTGCCAAAAGTCAGCAGCTTTTGGCCCCAGTTGCTGATGCCATATGCCTTTCCCTGCCTTCCTTGGGTACTTGGATGCAGGGTGGGCCATGGCAGGTTTCAAGGGACTGGTAGTTTATGTGTACTTAAGTTGTTCTGCCATTGTGTATGCCTACACACCAGAGGAGGGCACCAGAGATTACCAGCCACCAACCATGTGGTTGCCGGGAATTGAACTCATGACCTTTGGAAGAGCAGCCCCGCTATTAACTTCTGCTCTGAGCCATTTCTCCAGCCCCAGTTTTCAGTGTTTTAATCTGTAGAAAATGTATTGCCAACCCAATAGTTTGTACTTAAGTTTACTTAAATTTAATTTTTAAACTCTTTAAATATCTCATGGGATTCCCTATACTGTTTTAAGGTATCTGGAAGCTATAGAGTGATAAGTCTTACTATAGAGCCCTCCCTGGCCTGGCCTGGCCTGCAACACTGTAAACCAGACTGACCTTCAACTTGTGGCAGTCTTAGCCACTTTGTGATTGTAGGCGTGTACCATCAGACCTGGCTTATAGGGTCTTAACTGGTCCTTTCCAGGCTGAGTACCAAGGCTGCCGTTCCTTAGTTCCTGCTAAGGCAGGGCAGACAGTTTGTCCCATGCTTTAGATATCAGATTCTCTTCGGAAGACAAAAGTGATGTCAGACACCGATGAGATTTCAGCACAGCCATTAGCACAGGCAGGTTTTGAAAACAAATCATTCGTAGGTTCGCCAGTATATTAACTTTCACAGTTTAATATGGAATGAAGAGTGAGTCCTGAGTATTTCAGAGTCAGAGAAGTGGAGGCAGAAAGAGGCAACTGAAAGCTTTTTGAAAAGAGGCGAATTTGAATCATATCCACCGAGAGATGTTTATTATACTGATTACTGATACATTCCTAGAATTCATCTGGAGAGATGGCTCAGCAGTTAAGAGCACTGGCTGCTCTTCCAGAGGTCCTGAGTTCAATTCCCAGCACCCACATGGTGGCTCACAACCATCTGTAATGGATCCGATGCCCTCTTCTGTCATGCAGGCGTACATGAAAGTAGAGCGCTCATATAAACAAACAAACAAAACTAAATAAATGAAAGAGTTTGTCTTACAGTTTTTGTTGGCCTTGTTCTAAGGTCTTCTAACACACCTGATCCTGCTGACTCCTGGCCTACATCAGATGAGGATGACTATAACTTTGATACCAAGGTAAAATGCAGTTTTGTGAAACTAATTGTTTTGTTTTAAATTTGTTTTGCTGAGTGTTCACTCTTAAAGTTTAATAATGGTCTATCATTGTTTTTTGTGGAATATTGATTGGAGAAACATTTTGTAAAACAATGACTTGTTAAATTATTATTTAGTTTTGGTGAATATTAAAGACTTATCGTTCCTTCAGGAGGTAGAGGCTGGGAAAGTGAATGAGCTGGAAAATCCATAAAGACGGCAGGAAATTTCCATCAAGAAAAACTTCCTACAGTACACAAAACAGGAGATTGGATTAATAAATATACCTTATTATGACTTGTAAATTATATGAGTCTGACTGTTATACCCAGATTAAATCTCTGGTCCCAGTTAGTACAGTGAATCATGGACTCTCCATGGTGACTTTAGTTTCAAGAGTGTAAACACACAGCATGCAGTTTCTGTTTCTCTTTTTCCTCGGACACCTCTTAGTATGAAATAGTTTTTAGGTGAACTTTTTCTCTTATTTCTATCCTTGGTCTGAATGTAAATTACCATACCATCAGAAACTGTAAAGATATGCAAATTTAAATTAGTTTATTACAGTCTATGCCCCATGTCCTTCCTCAGGACTGTTACATGTCTTCTTCTGTAGACCTGAAGAGTGGACGTTCTGTCCCTAACAAAGTCTCTTGAATTTCTAGAGCCACGGCTCACCTTCATATTCCTCTTACTGTAAACTCGGGTACATTCTATTGAGGAAATGTCACATATTAAAACATAAGATCTATTGAATTCTTCAAAACATGCTCACCTTGTGATGTTTAGATATGAACTTGCATGACACTGAGGAAATGTCATGTTAAAAAGACAAAAAACCAAAAAATAAAACTATATTAGAGCAGTGTCAGGAAAAGGAGGGAGACACAGTGCATACCCACTGTCTGAAACTGTGGACTTGGATCATGAATGAGAGTAAAATATCTTTGCCTTATTGGATTAATTAATGTATTTTTGAATCTATATATTACCCATAGAGTTCTAATTAGCAAATCTTCTCCAAGTAGGAAATAAATAGAGCATTGCTTTCCCCAATGTCTTCTTTATCTAGTAATGATGTTACATCTCTCAGGTAATGGTAGCTAAACATGATTAAGCATTCTGTACTTATAGTACAGAATTAACTTTATATTAATGTCTTCAGAACATAACTACAAATCATTATTAGGGATGTACTACGAATCAAGGTTCTCATGTTATGCTGGCTAGTTTTATTTCAATGTGACACAAGTTAGAGTTACCTGAAAGGAGGGAACCTCAATTGAGAATGTGCCTCCATATGATCTGGCCCTAGGGCATTTTCTTAATTGATGGGGGTGTGTCTAGCTCATTGTGGGTGGTGCTATCTCTGGGCTGGTGGTCCTGAGTTCTATAAGAAAGCAGGCTGAGCAAGTCATGGGTGAAAGCCAGTAAGCAGCACCCTTCATGGCCTCTGCATCAGCTCCTGCCTCCAGGTTCCTGTCCTAACTAACTGCAATGATAAACAGTGTGGAAGTGTAAGCCAAATAGACCCTTTCCTCCCAAGTCTCTTTGGTCATGGTGTTTTATTGCAGCAGTAGTAACCCTAACTTGGACAGGCTTTTCTCCTTCTTCATTTAAACTCGTTCATACGTTCCCTCCCTCCTCCTTCCGTCCTTCCCTATTTTGTGGTGTGACTTCTATGTAGTGTGCACCTTCCTTCAGGACACATGCATGACACTTGTCTGCAATATCTTCTATCAGTGCCCTTTTCTCCACGGTTGACATGTTTAGTTACACTTCTGTTCAGTCCCTACATGCAGTTTTGCCCCACAAGATTTATTCTTTTTCCCTCCTCTTAGTTAGAAAGAGCTGAATATGTATAATAATTTGCATGTTATTTTTGGCACACAGAGTAGAATCACTTACACTGTTTGCAGTTTCAACCCATGAACTACAGAAAGTAAGCCCTCATAGCTTCTCCTTTAGAAGCAGTCATGCAAATACAGGTCATAGTGGTATGTTCAAGGTATTTTAAGTTTCTTTAAATGCTAATGTTTTCAGAAGTACTCTAAATTGTGAATACATTTTTGTTCTAGGTTATTTCATTTAAATCATATACTCAAGGGTATCATAAAGTTTGTGAGGAGAGTGAAATTTTGACGATATTCCTATCCCACAATCCTAGTGCAGTTGAAGTATGTAGACTAGTAAATGGCACAATTAATATTTGAATCTACCCTAAGGATTCAGAAACATACGCTTGCTGTTAGACCTGACAGTAAGAGCGAATATTATATTTACTTTATTATCACGTTATTCTCAAAATTATTTTTGTTTTTCTAGAATGTCCCCAAAATTAATTTAACGGAGTTGTGGACCGCTGCTCAGCAGTCTAAGAAAAACAGTAAGTCATTTAAAGATGGCCTATTCCTGTGCTGTTCGTTGATGTAAAAGTAAGAATTTTCATGTATTCTTTTTTTTTTTTTTCATAATAGAAACAAAATGTGGCTTTGAGGAACTAGACAATAGAGCCCTGTTTGACGATAGTAATTCCACTAGTGAAAATGACGACGCCATTGAGATTGAGCCTGCGTCATCAGCCAGAGTCCAGACCCTCTCTCCGTCCTGTCAGTCACCCGACCCTGTGGTACGTACATTTGCTTATGTTGAAAACTCAAGCTTTCTTTTGATTGTTTGGGGGTTGCGGGGAGCTCCTTTCTCTTTCCATGTAAATACTGGGTCCTAATTCTCTTTTTGTTGTGTTTGATTATGCATGGTGCCCAGAGGCATCAGATGCCCTGGACTGGAATTGCATATGGTTCTGAGCTGTGCGGGTGCTGAAGATAGCAAGTGCCCTAACTGCTGAGCTGTCTGCCAGCCCACGTCCTCCTCTGAGTGCACTCTTCCAGTCTGCCTTCCAGGTCCTTTGTCCACCTCAGACCGAGGGCACAGACCTTTCCCTTACTGACTGCATCCTGTGTCGCCCATTCTCACCAAACAGTGACTAGCAAGCACCCTGAGAGCTACAGGGTGAGTGAAGTTGCAGTTTTCTCCCCCATAGGAAGGAGCAACTGAGCCAGCAATTGAAGAAGAAAACGGTACCGATATTATTGAGAGCGCGTCACAGGAACAGCCAAATCATGGCAATTTAACCCGTGCTGATGGGTGGCACAGAAGTAATAAAAGTGGTGAGTTGTGAATACTTCAAACATTTCCATGCTTACATACTGTCATAAAGCACTGAAGCGTCTAGAGCCAAAACCAGTATCTGTCTGTTCTAAATGCTCTTTCTTTCGCTCTTTCTTGCTACTACCAATTCTGTCTGAAGCTGCTTCAACCCACCAAACTCCCTTCTGCTCTCATCTTTATTGTAATTCTGTGGCTATAGATAAACACGCATGCATTTAAAATTCAGCGATACGTGTTCTCATTAATGTGTATATGTCTGCGTTTTACAGAAATGATGTCTGCGTTAGGATTAGGAGAAGATGAAGGTGAAGACTCACCTTGGGATTCTGAGGTACGACAACACATACACGGAGCTGCTCACTTTCTCGCCTGCATGTGCCTTTGAGGGCCGTTTCCTCTCATCCTCAGTCCATAAATAATACTTCTATCCAAGTACTGCTCGCAACACCATTCTGCGCATCTGTATCCTTCAATTAAAGATGTAGAAGCCAGAGAAACCACGTGGGACTAAGTTTAAGTACAAATTAAAAAGTAATGTCAACCTGTGACCTGAAAGGTTCTGTGATGGATGTGGGTGTGTGCAAGTCCTATGGGATTCCGAGGGAAAGTGAGTTTTTACCCCTGAGACCTGAAAAGATAACTAATGGGACATGGAGTGCCATTCAACCTGGAATGTAAAGTATAAATCCTCAAGGGAAATATCAGGAGAAAGAAAAGAATCAATGTAACTTTGTGGCTGTGGCAATTTTCTTTAAATTTGTTTTAACTTAATTTATACTGTAATAGATTGAAATCATCTTCAGATGTGAAATGCATTCAGTACTGGTGTAGGATCCATCCATTCATAACAATCCATTTTAATGACACCACCATAGAAAGAGTTGGGGGTGGCTTGGAAGTGTAGCAGCCGTGCATACTGGAACCACCACAGTCAAAAGACATGGTCATACTTGGTTCTGGTGTCTACTATTTATAGAAGTTGGGGGGAGTTAAACTATTTGACATCAGAGCTTTGCTGTGCCATAAAGACATGAGACCGCTCAGGTGAGGTGAGAACATGGACACATCCTGGGAGGAAGTGAATGCATCCACTCGTGTGACAGCTGCACATCCTAGTGTCCTCAGAACAAAAGAGTAGTAGAGATGTAGTGTCAAGGAAAGGATGGGAAGGTGCAGGGACACTCAGGTCTTCATTTTGGAAAAGTCTCAAATCACCGATTGAGGTAACCTGGAAGAACAGTGATTCCATGCATACGGTCTCTCTGATGAGGACTTACGTGCTTTGCCCTGAGTGTGACCGAGTTACCGTTATAGCTGAGGCAGCGAGACACTGAGTATTTCAAGTGAAGGCTCAGTATCAGTGTGTCCATAGAACAGAAGACCCAACAGCTCCCTGTCAGTCAGTCTCTCTGCTTCATATAAAGCAAACAGGAGGGAGTGTGGGTTTCAGATGGAGTGGAGGTGGCATCAGGGCGCTGTCTGAGGATGACATTCAGACTCCCAACTAAAGGGTGAGAGCAGCAGCCAACCCATGGGAGTCGAGAACATTCCAAGGGACAGTGAACCGCGTTTGTTCATCACTTTGCTCTAAATGTCCAGAGACGAAGCATGAAGTTGTCAGAAGCATGCAGTTGAATATCATATACACACATATATGTACACAGAATAATTGCTTAGTAATTTTAAACACTTGGGCATTTTTATTTTTACGTCCTTTCTTGCCCAAGCTCACTGCGTATTTTAGAAGTTCTTTTTTGATTGGAAGGGATCACATTCTGCCTTTGATGTTTGTGGACTTTTATTTATACAAACAAAAAGAGATTATCATTTTTTTTTAAGATTTGTTTATTTATTTTATTTAGTTTCACTGTTGCTGTTTCAGACACACCAGAAGAGGGCATCATTACAGATACTTGTGAGCCACCATGTGGTTGCTGGGAATTGAACTCAGGACCTCTGGAACAGCAGTCAGTGCTCTTAACTGCTGAGCCTCTCTCCAGCCCAGTTCTTTATCATTTTACTCAACCAATTTTTGCTGATTGTAAAAATTTCACACAAAATTACTTAGATTTTTCCAAGCTGTGGTTTACCTAAATACAGCAACTCTACCATGCCCTCTGTGTACTCATTGTGAAAACTCTGAAGTTTCTTACCATACAGGCCAGGTTTCTTATTCTGACTTTCATACATTTCTGTCACTGGTCATATTTTAAATGTTTCATGCTATATTAAGGCAGGTGATCTTATAAGAATTTCTTAAGATATCTTTTTCTTAGTTGTCTTCTTACACTACACGAAGAGTGAGGAGCAGTGCTAAGTGTTCTAAGCTTAATTGCTTGCTGAAGCATGAAAGCAAATTAATTTTTTATGAATACACTCCTCTGACCTTCCATGCTTGCCTTCATAGTTAGTAACCAGACAAAGAGCAAAGGTGGGTTTGATCTAGACATGCAGTCTTCTTTATTGACATGGTTCTTTTCAGTGCATGCTTCTTATTTTCCTAACAGTGTTTAAACAAGAAACTGAAGCGTCATCTTAGAAAACGATTAAGAAACCTCTGTGTAACTCATTTTGATATCTGCTCCAACAGAGTATCTCTGAGAGTGTCTCACTGAGAGACATAGGCCACTTATCTGGGACTGCAGATCAAAATGGAAAAGGGAGAGGACATGGACAGATAGAAGGTAAGACGGGATTATGTCTAAAACGTCAATTGTCAGATGTCTATTTAGA
Organism: Mastomys natalensis; assembly: GCA_021653895.1. Classification (NCBI taxonomy): domain Eukaryota; kingdom Metazoa; phylum Chordata; class Mammalia; order Rodentia; family Muridae; genus Mastomys; species Mastomys natalensis. Next base: position 989,465 of record JAJTUV010000569.1, read on the forward strand.
ATATATGACAGATGTCTATTTAGAATATAATATGTTTTCAGCTGAGGACAAATATGCATACTTAGAAGTAAGCAGTGGAAAGTTGTGAATGAATTTCCAAGGTTCAGCAACCGAGTAAACTGTTCCTGACAGCTAGGCTGCACTGCTTGTTCATCTGAAGCTATTCTGAAGCTTGGAGGAAAGGGCAGGAACGATAAGAACGGCAGAGCACAGAGGGCAGGTGAAGGGCAAGAAGAGGGTGTATGTCTTGGTGGGTGGGAAAGTGCAGTAATTTTGTAGCTAAGAATGCAGCAGAGATAGGCAGGAGGGTCAGGTGAGCCCCGCGCCTTTCTGGCTGTTGAGAAGAGCTGGGTCAGAGTGCCTGCCCATGCAGAGCTACTGCTGTTTCCCACACACACAAATGCACCCTTGAGTTACCTACTCTTCTCGTCACCTGACGAAGTGACTGCCGTGAAACAGCATAGGGATTATTTAGATTTGCAGCTTACTAAGGGGTCCAGTCTTTCCTCAGGGAAGCATGGTGGAAGGGTGCAGACAGCTGTCCTCACAGTGTCTGAAGTTAAGAGGTAGAGAAAGGCCAGGAAGAAGGCATTAAAACCTCTGGACCCACTCAGACCCTCCTCCTCCAGCAAAGCTCCAAAACTTTCAGAAACAGCGCCACCATCTGGGCGCCAAGAGTAACACGAGCTGTGTGGACGGTTCACTGTAGCCAGTTGCCTGTGCGTGATGGATAACTTAGCCTCTAAATTGCTGCTGCTTCATGGAGAAATCCTCCAAAGACCAAAAACCATAGAGAGAAGAAAACGGTGAGATTGGTTTTAAGGAGCTCAGGGAAGCCACGTCCTGACAAAAGTCCATTAGAAGGATGAGCCCTGCTCTTTCCCTGGGATGATAGAAACTTGAGGTTAGTGTCTAAGAGTACGTTGAGCAGTAGGAATTTAGAATTAGACTCATCGTAGAGCAGTTTCCTGGACTTTAATGAGTCAGTTGCTGGTATCGACACAGAATACCATCCTCACTGCCAAAGAAATGAACTGTTATTCTGGAGCCAGACAGGATTGTTGGTGACTTCCAGTGTGATAACAGCTTCATGGAGTTTTTATGCCAACAAAACAAACCAAGCATAAGTCAACATGCTTTCAAAATACATGATGGAAGCTGCCTCTGTTTTCCTATTTGCTGTGCAAGTATGAGGACCCCATTCAATTACCTAGAATGCAGGTCCTCATTAATAAAATTACCTGCCCCCTAAAAGGGAAAAAACAAAACCTTAGGTGTAGTGGGAGATATTTAAATCTCCAACCCAAATATGACTGGTCAATGAAACACAACTCAGTAATTATGAATATATTCTGTAAACCTAGGTTGGGCAGATACCCCTACACTACTCTGTTCCCCAGCTATGAGACCCTTATAACTTGAGGTTTTCCAGACCCTGCATCTGTCCTTCTACCTCCTGCTTCCCAGTCATCCACTCCTTCGTCGTCTTCCTCCTCCTTTGTCTTCCTCCAGTCCTCTTCCAGTCATTCTTCAGTCGTCCTCCCTCCTGCTCTCTTCCCACCAACCTTTATTTATACCTCCCCTTCCTCTGCCCAATCACTGGCTCCAGCCTTTATTTTACAAATTAAGATGGGCAGAAGATTCACTAGAATTCACCTGTGTAATGACTCACACTTCCTCTGCAACTCTTCACAGGAAAGGGGAATTAGTATCAAAATACAAGGGCTATCCACAACACTTAGGTGGCATTTACTTGTAATCCAGAACTGGGGAGAGAAAGACAAGCAGATTACCAGGGTTTGCCGGCTAGGGTTAGCCTGCTTGGTGAGTACCAAGCCAGTGAGAGATTCTGTCTTAAAATACACTAAGAATTTCTCTCTCTCTCTCTCTCTCTCTCTCTCTCTCTCACCACACACACACACACACACACACACACATACACACCATAATAACTGGGTAGAGAGACCTTTAGAGGAAAGGGTTACAGACAAGCAGTGAAGTGTCTACTCTAGGCTTTGGATGATATCTAATAACGTTCTGAGCCTTTGAGTTAGTGGAAGCCAAGGGGTCTGTACATTCCAAAAGGGATTATCCTTGTTAATCACAAAGATGATGGGCTAAATTCAGAGATGGAATAAGCTGCTGGCTGTTTGGGGCTAGAGGTAGCTCAAAATTCTTTGGCTCTGGACCTACATAATTCCAATTCTCTATAATATACATTGATACTTTAGTCAGCCTTGTGGAATGTTTAGCATAGTGTGGTTTTATTTCTGTAAATGTCAATTCCTATGTTACCAGCGACTTATGTCAGATCCTGAGGTCAGAATTGAATGGCCGTTAAGAGTGTTAAGACAAGTCAAGGTGATTTGGTCCTGGCCCGGTAACTTTCCTTATGTCTACAGTCACAGTTCCGTGTTAGCCACTGGAAGTCTTTAACACACATGTGGGGTTTGTTTTTTGTTTGCTTGTTTGTTCCTGAGAATATTAGTCCACAGTTCTCCCAGTTGGCCAAGCATCTAATTTTCTGCAGTCAAAGGTCAATTATGCTTTTATGTCCTGTGGTCCTGGGAAGATTCACTCATAGAATCTGACAAAGATGAGGACGCATAGCAGAAAAGCATCTTCAGGAGAATGGTGGGTAGAGCCGTAGAGAAACCTTAGATCCTAGCAGGTCTGTCAACCATTATGATCTGAGTTTGATTTATTTATAATTTTCCCTCTTACCTTACAAAACACATCCATGTGACACACATGTATAATAGGAATATTATACCTATAGTTAAAGAAATCAAAAACAGTATGGCCTTAAAAAGTAAAGGCTGGAGTGAAGGAAATGGGCATTTTTAAATATTTATTTTATGTCAGAGTGCTCTATCTGCATGTACACCTGCACACCAGAAGAGGGCATCAGATACCAGTAAAGATGGCTGTGAACCACCATGTGGTTGATGGGAATTGAACTCAGGACCACTGGAAGAGCAGCCAGTGTTCTTAACCACTGAGCCTGGAAATAGCATTTTTAACTATATTACTATTTTTATTATATAGTATCTATTATAAATATATATATATATATCTCACTCTTTGAACAGCTACACTGTATTCTCCTCTTGTACCCATAGTCTCGTTTGTATTCTGTAAACTGTTTTGTTTGAAGTTCATAGTATTTAAATGATTTATTATTTGGTCTTTTTTTCTGACCAGTTTGAATCCAGAGACCTAATAACCTCATGTGGATTGGCTAGTTCCAAATTTTAAAAAAGATTGGCCAGAATCTGATTACCGTGATTCTTTCTACATAAAGATTTATTTATGTGTATTATGTTTACCTGTGAGAGTTTATGTGCACCACATGTGTTCTGGAGTTCACATCGAAGCCCAAAGGTGGCATTGGATCCCCTAGAACTGTACCAAGTGGTTGTGAGCTGCCATGTGTGTGCTGAAGCCCAAAACAGGGCTTCTGAAAGAGGAGTAAGTGTGCTTGACTGCTAGGTCATCTCTTCAGCCTCATATAATTATTTCAGGTTAGTTATTTCATCCATCGTATTATCTTGGTATTAGAGCACATTTTAGTTTTGAGTAATCAAATGGACTAGTCACATTACAGAAGAAAGCAAAAACAATATACTTTGAGTTTTAATTTCCTTTTATGAAATTGTCTATTTTTGTGTACCAGATCATTAGTGACAGAAGAGATCATACATTAAAATTTCATAGGTTTTATAGGTATAGCCAAGTCATACTTTTAAGTAGAAAGAGAAATAAATGGTCTATCAACGAGAGTCTTTGTAATACCCATCTTTCTGTCATTGGCGAAATAAGAATTTTAATTTTAAAAATACAAATTATAGTAAATAACGCAAGAGTTCTTGTTTACAGGTAGTGACAAAGGCGGACTCTTTAAACATGTAGACTGTGTTCAGGTAGTTTAGAATGCCTAAGTAATTAGATATAACAAAACCATGATTGATAGAAGACATGATGTCTTCATTGGTGATTTATTAAAACCATGCTTAACATCTTGTCACTTAGGAATATATTAACGAAAAACTTAATACCTGAATATTAAATTATTTAAGGAACATAAAAAGTAAGAGAATTTTTGTTACAAGAGTTTTGAGTTCAGTTACTTGAGGTGGTCATTAGTCAGTGAGTTGAAGATAAGTGTCCCCAGCTTTTCCAAAGTCCATGTGGAGGAGCTCTTAGAGGCTGGCACACGCCAGAGGTGAGAAAGATAAGGTTAAAAGTCTCCCTCATGGGGCTTGCTGTACAGGAGGTAGGTAGAGGTCCCGTGCGAGTCCTTTCTTTCTACGCTGGATGAAGTCTTTGAGCTGATCATGTCTTTTCCCAACTGATGGAGCCACCTGGTTTTAGCTCTCATTCTGCCAGTTTTCATCCCCTGGAAGCTCACTTTGGAAAGATCAGTTCTGGGTTTTTAATTGCCTCATTTAAAAGTCCCTTGTAATTGTGTCTACCTCCTTCGGTTTTATTTTTAAATATTTTTAATTCTTTGAAAAATGTTTATGTATGTGGTAACTCCTAGTGTAATTTAGAAATATTTATCTTATTTACTGGCTTAATTTTTTTTATATATATACTATATTTTAAAAGACAAAAAGTAATAGCAAAATGGAAATATAAACAACCATGGACTCCATCTTTGTGTTGACAACTATTCCCGAGCATGGGACCTGCTCTGGAGTGTGGTTGACATACCTGATTTACCACATTGGAGAACACTGGTTTTCCCTTGTCCAGCAGGTATAAGTTGCAAACAGTTTCTTTGTTAGGAGTAGAATTTGTGTCCTCTTCTTCTTTGTGGCAGGATTGGTCTGGCTTGACCATATGCATGTCCTGTGTGTGTTTTCAAAGTCTCTGAGTTCCTATTTTGCCTGTTGTGTCTGGAAGACGTTATTTTCCTGCAGCCCTCCACCTCCTCTGGCTCCTAGAGTCTTCCTGCCTCCTATTCTGCATAGATCTCTGAGCCTTGAGAATATGGCTTTGATGAAGAACACTGATTGCATTTACAGCTAAGTGCTCCAAAATCTCTTCACTGTCTGCACAGCGTCCAGTTCTAGGTATCTGTGTTAATTTCCATCTTCTGGACAAAGAAGCTTCTCCTCCCATGAGGGTTCAGCCACTAATCTCCTAACGAGTTCTTGATAATAGCTATACTGATAGGGTGAAATGGTATCTCAAAGTAGTTTCCCTGATGTCCAGGGATATTCAAGACTTTTAAAAATAGTTATTGACCATTTGTGTTTCTTCTTTTGAAAACTGCCCATTTTATTAGCCTATTTTGTTTAGTCTTGGTTCTTTGGTATGTATCTTCTGCAGGTCTTTGTAAATTCTCAATATTAGCCCCCATTTGGATAGTTAGTAAATACCCTTCATATATAGCAACAGTATGCTCTCAGAGAAGGAAATTAAAAAAAAAAAAAAAAAAAACCCACTTATACTAGTCAGAGGAGTTAAGTGTACATGTAATATACCTAACCAAAGAATGAAAGACCTTTCCCCTGAGAACGTCAGGACCCTGAAAAGGGGAATCCAAGCAGATGCTAGATGATGAAAGAGCTCCCATGCCCCTGGACTGGTGAATGGCTATTGTGACAATGACTCCATGTTGGATCGACATACTGAATTTTGACCTTGGAAATCTTTAATTTTATGTGCATTGGTGTTTTGATGGCATGTATGTCCATGTGAGGATGTGAGATCCCCTGGAACTAGAGTTAGAGACAGTTGTAAGCGCCATGTGGGTGCTGGGAATTGAACCCAGGTCCTCTGGAAGAACAGCCAGTAGTACTTTTAACTGCTGACCACCTCTCCAGCTCTGACACTGGGAATTTTTAATAACCTTTAATTAGAGTTAATTTGTTATATCCACTACATTTTTTTAATCAAAGGCTTATATATTTGGTAATGATCAGTAACAAGATACCCATACAATCAGAAGTGTAACTCAATACCCAACCTAGATATACCAACTACCTTTGACTGCTACAGACACGTGAAATCCGCCTCTCTATCTCTCCCTCCTCTCTCTTTTTCTTCTCTCTTTCTCCCCACTACATGTTTTTAAGTTTTAACTTTTCAAAACTCTTAAGGATAATCTTTAGCCTTCCAGTTGTTTATCATCTATTTTCCTTTTCAAAAAAATCCTTTACTTTAGGCCTCTTATATTACCACATAAAACCATTTTCACATTTAAAAGATTCCCTTTCCTTTAATAGTTAACCCAAAACAAATTTTATAACTTTACATCCCTTTTCTTACTGACTGTTTCCTTCAGTCTTTTTGTTTTCATATAATTAGAAAATATTTCTAGTTATATTCTAAGTAAAACCCAAGGAGTTGTATATGAAACACAGGAAATGTGGATACTGTGTTTTGAATATGTGGGAGTTATGAATACAGACTGAGCATGCTTCCTGTTAGGAAGTTCAAAAGGAAGGAGAAGTGGAGATTGTAATTCGGAGCTATTGCTGAATACAAAGGAAAGAAGGTACTGGAGTAATCTATAGAAGCATGGGAAATGAAGTCATGCATGTAAAGACCTAGAGATCACTTGAGAGGAAGAGTGACTTGTGGAAAGGAGTAAGAAGCCGGCACTGTTGGAGCTGACACACGGATGCTAGGGAGCTCACGCTGGACTCTTGCTGCCTCAGCGTAACTTCACTCAGTGTAACTGGAATTCTGAAGTGGTGTTAGAGTTTGGTTACCATAGATAGCCTCACAGATGTCATCTGAACAACTAACAGACACCAGAGACCTGAGTCTCATTAATATGTTACTTAGATTAGATTACTTAAATATGGAAACCTTTCTTGAGTTTTGAGATAGCTAATTTTCTGAAGAAGTAATTTTTTCATGAAGATGTATTAAAGACTAGCATAATTAACAGCTAAACCAAACTGATTTTTAAAGCAAAACATTATGGTTTGTTTCTTAATTATTCTACTGAATAGATTTTGAAATAAAAGTTTATTCCCTGGTTCTAGTATCTGATGACTCAGTTTACTTTTCCTTCTTGATAATCATTTAATATTAAAAACATGTACATTATTTCTTAGATGTGACTTATATACCTTCTTGCATGAGTGGATCAAGAAACTTTAAGATGGCTAAACTAGAGGAGTCAAGAAATGTAGGCATTCCAGTAGCCCACATGGGTATGGAAAAAAATGGTATTTTTATTAACTATTATTCTACAAGTATATATCTAAATCTAATGGATTTAAATAATCTTCTCTGGTAAGAAATGAATTGTATGATCAACTGAACTATTATTCTCTTTGTACTTTCTAAATTATAAGGCAAACTGAAAACCATGCTAAATGCTTGTAGTATAATGTAATAAACCATTCTGGTGTTGCATTAAAGACGCTTCTACCATCACCTCTGAAATGTATCTTCACAGTCATGACTTGTTTCTCTAACTAACGATCATGTTTCTGTCTGTTCATCAGCATGCTCACATTGGCAGAAACACACGTCTCTATTTTAGTCACAGTCACTGGACACATGTCACTTTGAGTTCTAACTGCATGTTTTGTCAAACTTACCTTCTTGTTCTTTATTGAATATATTTCTGATACATGGGCAGAGGGGGATGGATAGCAGAGATGACATTTTCAAATCTATCATGAGGGTTCAGCACCATAGCAACTGCATAAATGATGGTTGGCTCACCATATATATATATAATAAATTATACATTTCCCCTTTGCTTTTCAGAGGCCCCAGAAAATATCCAGCAATGGAGGTATAGTAATGTTTCATTGTGAGTTTTCACAACATGTTTTATGGAATATACATTGTTAAATACTATTTTCTAACCCGTCCAGCCTACCATCGAAAGGAGGGCTCCTGTTCTGAACAAAACAGAGACAGTGGGAATGAAGGATGTACAAACTTTCAAGTCAGGTAAATTGTGGAATACTCTAGGGGAAGGTGCATTACACACTGGAAATGCTCAGTCTTCTGATTCCTAAACATTTTTTTCTCCCAGTTTTATTAGAAAGACTTGAAGTAAATGAAACAGCATTGTTATTGGTACCTGTCTTTGGTAGGTATCACACTGTCGCCTTTGGAAGCCAGGAGTTACCTTAATTGCTTGGGGGCTTCAACTAAGTCAAACTCAGGATTCGTGGCTTGAATAGAAAAGAGTGTTCAGACTAGCCAGGATGAAACAGAATTGAGGTTTTGTTTTTTACTAAAAGTAGAGAGAAAGACACTCAAGAAATGAATAAAAGCACACCTGAGCATGAATATGCACGTTTCATTGAGCTGTGGGTAAAAGACATTTTCAGTGTGGCTCCTAAGCAGAGGAGTTAAAAGAGACACGCAGGAAAGAGGAGGCATGCCCACGTGTGGGTGCGGGCTCATCTGGAGGATCCCAGGGTGGAATCTTTAGCCATATCACTTTGGTGCTCTCAAGTTACATCTCAAAGAGTTGTTTGCAAACCTTGTTTTTTTCTTATATTTCTTCTTGTTTTGACAAATGAGATTATAAAGTGGCTCTAGGGGTCCCTTGAATGGGATTATGATCTGATAAGTAAAACCAGGGCCATGTAAGGGGACTATATCTTTTAGTGTAAATAGGATTTCTGGTGAGACCTCCAGAAATCTGTAGGTTTACAGCTGAGAAGACAGAATAACCTTCCTAATGCTTTAATACAGTTCCTTAATACTTTAATACAGTTTTTTATGTTGTAGTGACCCCCAGCCATACAATTATTTCATTGCTACTGTATGGATCATACTGTAAATATCTGACATGCAGATGTCTGATACGCAACCCCCATGAAAGAATCATTCAGTCCCCAAAGGGGTTGTGACCCACAGGTTGAGAAACAGCTCTAAAGCAAGTGGTAATTGCCTCGCCCCTGCTGTCTCAGCTGACTAGCCTTGTAACCACATGCTGTGCTGGTGGCTTCTTTCTTTTCCCATGTCCCCGTAATTGTCAGTGTCTATCACTCTTCTGCACAGGGTGGAGCTACAAAGCCCACCCCCACAGTGACACTTCCTCCAACAAGGCCACACCTCCTAACAGAACCACTCCCTAAGGGCCAAGCATGTGTAAACCACCACAATGTGAAATGACTAGAGGACTTTAGTGGTGAAATGGTTCTTACAGTTTCATTATGTTTTCCCTTTTGTCTTAGAATGCTTAAGGCTGGCCACTCTGCTTAGAAAGGGAAAAGAAACAAATACTTTTGTTGTGTTTGTATTTCCTGTCTCCTGTTTATCCATTCTTTGATTTTATGTGGAACAAGATTCATTCTGTTTTACATGGGAGACAGGAAATCTCCTCGGATATCATTTATTCTTGTAAATTGATGACGTTTATCCATGTCTTAAAAAGGGAACTCTGAAAATACTTGGTATGCATCAAATAAATAGTACTGATAGACAAAAAGAGACTAGATAATTGAGCACCTATGAGTAAATAGGAGACGGGACGTGTGACCTATAGTAATCCATGATGAGTGTCGCATTTGTAAGGTAAAGGAGGATATGGCAGTACTTCAAGAAAAACTGTGCAAATTATATTTGTATCATTTATGTCCTAAGAAGTGAAAACTTTATGCTCAGATTTATCAGACTGTAATCCTGATTTGACCTTGCCTAAGACTCATCAAAGATTTTGTTGAACTGATAATAAAAGTGCATTTGTAGCATAGTCAGGTCAGAAACTCAGGCGCCATGTGCAGAACTTGCAAAGCTGTCCTGAGGAGGAAATGGAATGACGAATAGTGGATGTATCTTCTCCATTAGGAAATTATATTCTGCATGGCTTGTGTGACTGTAGCAGACAGAAAACAGAATAAAGAACTTTCAACTCTAGAGTACTTCTGCATATCTTTGTAATGCGGTAGATATCATTTTCACATATTTTGTTAGCATTGTAAATGAATGAATTCCCTTAACATAGGAAGATGTGAGGCCAAACTACAAAACAAACACATGCTAACATTTCGGGTAGTTTCTTTTCACATGATATTTGATACTTTTTGCAATGAAAAGAATCTAATATTTAAGAACTAAAATTTGTACATTTCTTTGTTAAACTAAATTTTGTTCTATTCTAGGCCTGGATAATGTCATGTCCTAAATATTTCTGGAAATGTGCCCTCAGTCCAGCTCCTGTCCCTTTATTCTGCTGCTGGCTTCTCCTGATTATTGACTTCTGTTCCTCTGGCCTCACACTCAGCCCCCGCTGCGCCCCACCCCATGAATGCTCTGTCCATGAGACAGGCCATGAAGCACTCTTCCGTTTTAGGGCCACACATCCACAGTTACCTGTAAAACTCACACGCTGACTTCTGCCAGCTTCCAGTCTTTGGCCCTTCCTTCTGTTTCTGACATTACTACATTGCTGGTAATGTCCTCTCTTGCCATCCCGCTTGGCCCGATCTCACTCCGCTGCCTTTCTGACCTGATGATCCTTTTCTGCCCTTTATCTGGCTAACCTAGTGGTTTATCTTAGGAAAGCCATCCTTCACACCTCTCATTAAGTGCTTTCTACCCCAAAGCCTAGCACTTAGTAAGAACTCAAGAACTGGTTCTTGAGGAAAATAAAAATCTTTATATGCAGATGGTTTTTAAAAATTGACCTGTCTAGTACAGGAGCAAAAAGAATGTACGTGGGGGCAGGGTGCAGAATACAGCTCAAGTGGTAAAGATGTGGTAGGGGAATTACTAGGATAGCCCCAAGGAAAGCAACACCTGTTAGCCAAGAGAAAGACAACACCACTCAAAGCTTCAGAGAGTAGACTTGAGGCTTGAAGAAATCCGTCAGAACAGTGGGTGTCGGGGGAGCATTTCAGATGGAATACAGTGTTCAGCTGTAAAAGGCATAAGAAGTAACAGTAATTTTGGAAGCCAAAGTCACTATTAGCAGACAGAATTGTGTGCACTCTGACTGTATGGTTTTGTTTATGTTATGTGAGTCTCTGGTATTTTTAATGCTCCTCCTTGGGTGTATTTTATGTTGAGTGAATTTTTGCATTGAAATTTTTATATGTAATGAATTTGGCTCCAGATAACGTCTGAATGATTTGTTGAAGTTTTGGATAATTAGTAGTATTTCCCTAAAGTATAAATATTTAGCTTTATAGCTAAGGATTAAGTGTAACTTAAACTCTTAGAAGAAAATCAAATTGAAACTCTTGAGAAGAAAAACAAATTATTTATTTTTCTAGGTTTATAAAGACTTTGTCTAGTAAAGAAGTTTATATTAACTCAGTGTGCACATTGATTGCAGGGCCAGAAACAGTATCAAGAGAGGAACGGACGCGGCTCAGTAGCCCTGAGGACAGCCAGCCACAGGTACGTGAGAGCTGGATTGCTGGGTGGCTGTGCTCTTCAGTGAGAGAGCGTGTGGGATGAGTATCGTTCAGACTAGCCAGTCGATAATAATTTAATATTTAATTTTAAACAGGTTTTATTTTTAATTATACATTGTATATGTATGTAGGCAAGTGCTTATGTGTGCAGAGGCCAGAAGAGGGTGTAGGACCCCTTGGAGCTGGAGTTAGAAGCAATTATGAGCTCAACAGGGTACTGAGAACCGAACTCAGGTCTTATGTGCTCTTAACCACTGAACCATCTCTCCAGCCCCTAATACTTCATTTTAAAAACATTTAACTAGTTATAAAATTTGAAATAGGGCTCGGAGATTCATCCTTGGGTAAGATTGCTTGCCCTGTGAGAATCTATAGACCTGAGTTTAAATCCCCAACATGGAAAAAGCCAAGATGGACATGCATGTTGGAAACTGCAGCCCTGAGGGGCAGAAGTAGCAGAGTGTGTGAGCTCAGTAACCCCACACCACACCCTTTAAACTATCCTCTGAACCAGCACATAAAAAACTCCTTCGCCTGGTAGAGAATCACAGCTCTGGAGTCAGGCCTCAGCACTGGGGTACTGGGCAATACACTTTAACTTTCTAATTTGATTTATCATCAGAAACTGCCACATACCCTAAATGACTTCATCCACCATCTTTATTGAATAGGAGACTATTAGAACAGGACTTAATCCAAATGACTACACTGTCATAGCTTATAATTGGAACTAATGTTGCTCTTCTTTGGTATTTATTGACCTTGGCACTTAATAAAGTTTGCCTCCTTTCCATTTGGTGGTCTTTAGAAAAAGGACTTAATCTCCTCTTTAATGTGTGATAAAATAAGCCTTTTTAACACAAAAAAATCCCAACACAACACAACCCTTCTAATCTGTGTTTAGTAAGTGTAGCCCAGAAGAGTGTAGCGCAGACAAACCACAGACACGTTAAGTCTGCTGGTTCACACTGTCCTGTTGTAGACTGAGGCGAGTTAGTTTTTACTTCTTAGTTATAGTCCAGTGATTTAAAATTAGCTAAAAACATTTTACTGGTAAGATTTTAATTGTTTTCTTTGTATATACTCTTTGATTATTTAAAAATAAAGTTCTTTTAAAAATATACAGCCTTACAGAAAGAACTCTTTTTTTAAAGATTTATTTATTTATGTTTATGGATAGTTTGCCTGCATGTACATTTGCACAGCAGAGGAAGGCATTGGACCCATTACAGATGATTGTGAGCCACCATGTGGTTGCTGGGAATTGAACTCAGGACCTCTGGAAGAGAAGTCAGTGCTCTTAACCATTGAGTCATTTCTCCAGCCACAGAAAGAGCTTTTGAGAATAAAATTCTACATATCATTCTTCTTTCTCAATATGCAAAACATGGGACTCAAATATCAAATTCTGGCTTAACTGTCATGTGATTAAAAAAGAGCTTCTAAGAAAAACAGGAATTCCTTTGCTATTGAATAATGACATTTTTTAAGATTTATTCTTCTTTTACCTGAGGACATGTCTGGCCTGCATGTACGTATGTTCACTAAGTGTGTGCCAGGTGCCTAGGTCAGAGAGTGCACTGGGTCCCTGGAGCCAGAGGTGCAGATGATTGCGGTCCACACGTGAGTGCTGGGACCACACCAGTGCTCTTGACCATGGAGCCATCTCGTCAGCCCTTCCTACAAAAAGTCTTTCTTTTTTGAAAATCAAGTTATCATTCTGTCCACTTTTCATTAAAGGTTGAAGAAAAGAGAAAGTACAAAAATAGTGACGCAGAACTGTCAGGAAATCCATACAGCAGTTCTGCTGACAGTGGTTCTGCTGCTGAGTAAAGCCCCAGAGTGGAGACACTGATAACCAGCAGTTTCCCAGGAAGGGGAGTGAGGGACATGGCAGGTAAGATTGGCCCATATTTAACATGGATAGGTGTTACTATGAAACAATTCTAATCTGGGTTACTATTCATTTTTAAACAAATATTGCACATATATGTTAGACATATTCAGCCTTACATGATTGTCAGAAAAACATTAAAGGACAGATTTTTTCCAATTATATTAATTAATATTTTGTTTAAAAATATACATAAAGCATATATAACATATCCTTAACATACATTATGTTATTTACCTATAATGTGTGACACAATATACAAACATGCTTAATATATATATGCAAACATTTGTAAGTCATGGCTTTTTATTCCAGAATGATTTGATCCCAGGAATGAAGCTATTAACTGTCAGATTAGGGTATATTTCAGATTATGATACATGCTATTAAACTATTTGCAAAAAGTATTTACCATTTTCTGTAGTAAGAATTTTGGCTTCTTTAAAATTCAGTTATGTGAATGTTTCTGTTTTTTTTAATTTATTTTAAAAATTTATTTCAAGAATGGCATACTATTTTAATATATCATTTTAACAAGTCTGGGAAATTAATCCTTTTAATTTCTATTAGAGATTAATAATACATTCTAAGTACTAATATATACATACCAAATTAATTCCAGTTCAATACATTATAAATATAATAAATATACAAACAAACTTCTCAGGTAACTAAATATAATGTATATACATATTTTTTTTTCATTTGGGTTTGAATGAGAATGGCCAGCATTAGATTTGCAAATGTCGTTTTCTTGTTAGAGGTCTGTCACTGGGAGTGACTTTTGAGGTTTCAAAAGCCCACACCAGGTCCAGTCTCACTCTCTTCGTCTGCCGCCTGCTCACCAGGATGTAGCCCTCAGCTGCTTCTCCAGCACCCTGCCTGCCAACCTGTCATCACACTTTCTGCCATGATGATAATGGTCTAAGCCTCTGAAACAATAAGGAAGCTCCAATTAAATATTTTCTTTTATAAGAGTTGCCTAGATCATGGGATCTTTGCTCAGAGATAGAAACACTAAGATAATATATAAATATATCTATTTGTATACACATACATAAATGCACAGGCAAACTATACAGAACAACGTTTTCCTCAGTGATAGACATGTTAGTAATGCCACTGCCGTCTGAGGCTGTGTAAATACACTTGGTCAGTTTCTCACATGGCAGAATTGCCTATGTTGCATGTCTTAGGAAGGATCATCCTGGATAAACATGAGGAAGAAGGGGGGAAGCATGAGAATGTCAGCAAGAAGAAAACTATATTAAAACACATCTTACTTTCCTGAATGTAAATTAGACTAAATACACTATTAATTTTGACAGTTTAGATGAATAGGCCAAATTCTACTTTTACAGTGTCTTCAGATTTTATTTCATTGTAATTTAACCTCACATTTAATGATGTTTAAAGTTAATCATGTAAATAATATATAACTATCATAAGTACAGTTTTCCTTTAATGGCAACTTAGAAGACACAGCTTACTGGAACCAGCATCTCTGAGGCTGGATGTCTGTGCAGTCCCAGTCTGGCAGTAGAATTCTGGTGATTTCTGAGTTGTCTGAGCACAGTTATAACCATTCTTTTGAACATATTGTCTAAATGATCTTCTGGGTCCTTCTCAGTGGTGTTCATTGCTATGGAGCTAGTGCTCTGGGGAGCACAAAACTGGGTTTCTTATGTTTATTTCTGTGCAGGAACCTTCACACCTAAGAAATTTGTGTTTGTCTTTCCTTTGGCTCAACTCATCTTTCTTCTTTTAGTGTAGCATATGCAGTGACTCCAAGTATGCTTGCTCTACCTTGAATAAACTTTGGCTAGTGAGCACTGGTGGGAGGAGATCTCAGGGAGCTGGGTGTGTAGTCAGGTGGGGGGAGGGGCATGTGGGAACACTTATAGGGTGAGAAGGAACAGGCTTAGTTTAAGGGATGGGGTTGAAAATCCTGGAGGAGCCAGAGGGCCTGGCAGCACTTAGCCATGGGTCTCTGAAGAACCTGAATCCTGACTCCTTTAGGATGCAATGGAGTGATGCCTACCTATGTCTCCTGGAGGGGGAGTCAGAGAACTAAATTGGAAAGAGCAGAGTCTAATGGGCAGGGAGGGAGGTCATGAAAGAGAGAGGTGGGGCTGCTGTGGAGTAGGATGAGCAGGGCCTCCTAGCAGTGTATCAAAGGGAAGTCCTGGAGGATCCCAGTGGGTCTGTGCAGTACAAGGAGCAGGCCTACTGTGGGGTGCATTGCTGGGGAGGCTATTCCTGGATAGACTGGTCAGGCCCATGGGGTAGGAATGAACACACCTCGCTAGAGGCAAGGTGAGGGGTATCCATATGTGTTTGTTCTGTAAAAAGTAATCTCAGTTCCCGTTAGCAAATCCAGCTTCAGACATTTTTATTTATTCATTTGTTTGTTTACTTATGTTTCTGCACATGCACTACATTTAAAAATAAAACTAAAAACATAGCCCAGAGCTTTGTGTTACTCTTGTCTAACAGTCATTGTAGGCAGAGAGCTCCACCCTTTGGGTGTAGTGTTCAGGTCAGTTTACTCACCTCTTGATGTTTGCTTGAGTTTCACTCTCTTGTGTTCCTACAAAGCACCCAGTCTTTGTCCTTACGGTCTCGTCTGTTCTGTAAAATGGTTTCTGCTGCTTTCATTTCCCAATGAGCTCTTGTGATTTTACCTCTTCTGAAAAACTTTCCTTGTGCTCAGATAAAACGTCTCACAGATCAACTCCGACACGTCACACGTGCACTGTTGTGGATTTGTTCACTTGCTGAGTGTGTGCTCAGCTAGTGCACAGAGAGTCAGAATTGTACCAAGATTACTTTTCTTTTATTCTTTGTCAGTAGAATTCTTTTTAAAAGAATTTAAAAAAAAATCATTTGTTTTTAAATAGTGGTCCTGCCTTGCTTATGAAGGAAGCAAAGAAAAAGGAAAGTGAAAAATGGGTATCCAAAGAGTCTGTTGTGATGGCAGTGACTGAACGCTCTGGCTTACCAGCTGGTGGCTCGCTACAAATGCAGGATGGCTCCCGCTGGAGTGACACAGACCAAAGTGAATCCAGGTAAAACATGAGTTCTTTATTCTTTCTGGAGGAATGTTAGCCATGGCTACTTAGCTTTGGAAACAAAACAATGTTGTCTCTAGGCAAGATGTTGCTGAAAGGGTGAGCGATTCAGCAAGTGCAGTTTCAGTAAAGAGTCACCATGGAAGTCTGACTGCAATAAGTAAATATATACATTTTCAAAAATGTTTCCAGTCCAGGTGTGGTAGTTTATGCTTGTAATTCAAGGCTGAGGCAGGAGGATCGTCATGAGTTCAAAGCCAGCCTAGAGCACATAATGAATTCTAGGCTTACCTAGTCTACAGAGTTATCTGTAGGTAGACATTTACCTTATCTCAAAAACAAAATGGTTTCCTATGTAAGGACTTCTGAAGCACATTCCAGAGAGATTGTAGAGCTCACAAATGACAGTAACAACGACAAATGGGGCCAGCAATAGGGCTTAGAGGATGAAAGTACTTGCCACCAAGCCTGAGGCCCTGAGTCTGATATCCCAGAACACACATGGCTGCAGGAGAGCGCGGCTCATACACATTATTCTCTGACCTCCTCACTTGCTATAACATACATTTATGCACGCACACACACACACACATAAAAACACACAAAACACACACACACACACAAGAAGAAAGGTAAAAAGCTTTATTGGTGTCTTTTTTCTATCAAATAAAGCAAGTAACATGTTTTTCCTTTTTCTGTGATCATCAGAACTTTGACCTAAGTTTATTCTCTCTGGCCTGGGGATATGGCTCAGGTAGTAGCAAACTTGCCTAGAATACACAGAACCATGTAGTGGTGGCACACAGTTCAGACCCCAGCTCTAGGGTCAAGGTTAGAGGCTCAAGGTCATCCTCAACTGAATAAAAGAAATATGTGTGTTTCCAATTTTGTCTTACAATAGTAATAGCTATTTTTATCTCTTACTCTCTGTTTATAACTAAACACCCTATAGAAAATTATTAAATTTTAAATAATCTGTAAACTTTATTAGTGAAAGAAATGTTTCAAATGTAAAGGTTTTACATAAAAGTCAATAATCTTATATATTCTTTATATTTTACATAATATTAGTCTTAAAGGATTTTTATGGTCTTTTTTTTATTTTAGGCCCACAAAGAAATCATCTAATAAAAATAACAAGGTAATGTAAAGAGGATAGCAAAACAATATTTTGTTTTAAAATATGAAGTAATGTTTAAAATGTAATTTAAAAGACATGAAAGACAAAGTGAAAACAGGACATTGTTACCAGGTAAGAAACAGTGGTGGTTGGTATCAGTGTCCTTTTGACCATACTTGAGTTCTTTTAGAAAGTGTCTCTTTCTGCTTGTATAAAACAGAAAACTTGTATCAAGCTTGGATATTTCATGTACAGTGTAAACATCAGGGAACAGTTTAAAATAGTGTTTATTTCACAGGACGGCAAGCAGACAGCTGCTGTGGGCAACCTTGATGACTTCACTGAGTCATCTGAAACAACCTCTGAGGACCATGAGCTCCAGGGCCCCGATTACGAGAGCATTTTGTGTGAAATCGAGCATCTCCGACTGGAGTGTAAAGGTATCGTCATTGTGTATGTATGGTGATATATGCCATTTAGATTTGCCTCTCGAACCCTGATGTGTGACAGTTCTGTTCCTGTCAGAATTACGAGTTGGATTAACATAGTCTGTGAGCTGCTCATTATACATACTGTCAGCCAGAGCACTGCAGTCCCTCTCGTGGGACCAACACATCCAATCTCTTTGTTCATCTTGCATTTCTTCTGTGTCTTACTGTCACCAGGTGACGTTACCTGCTGTGTTGGCTAGTTTTATGTCAACTTGACACAAGCTAGAGTCATCAGAGAGGAAGGAGCCTTAACCGAGCATATGCCTCCAAAAGTTCTGGCTGTAGGCAGACCTGCAGGACATTTACTTAACTAGTGACTGATGAGAGGTCCATCCCGTTAAGTAGTGTTAGCCTGGGCTAGTAGTCCTGTGTTGAGCAAGTCATGATGAGCGAGCCACTGAGAGCACCCCTCCATGGACTCCTCATCAGCTCTTTCCTCCAGGTTTCTCCCTTTTTGTGTTCCTGTCCTAATTTCCTTCAGTGATGAACAGTCATGTGGAAGCCTAAACCAAATAAACCCTTTCCTCCCCAAGTTGCTTTGGTTGTCGTGTTTCATCAGAATCGTAACCCTATGATACCTAGTCTCTGCCTAGAAAGCTGTAAACTTAGAAAGCTGTTTGTTCTTGCTAACCCTCCTGTAAACCTGGTCTCTTTTTTAACTGTAATTATGTAATTGTAAAGATTCAGATCTGAGCATATGAATCCTTTGCTACAAGGTTGAATTGCTCAGTCCTTGAAGTTTCTCCTGTCTTTTCTGTGCTTTGGTTGTCTTAGAAGTTGCAGTAGAATGGTTTGTTTTGTACAGTTTCAGCAAGGCATATTGATATATAAAGGGTAATTTGGTTAGTTTCAACATTTGTATTAAACACATATTTAATTACCATAATCAGCATAGTTAACAAATCTATCAAAGAAGCCTCCATTTCCCCCATGCTTCTTGTTAAGAAGCTGGCAGATTGTTCTCCAGCATGTCCCCGTTCTGTCTTCCCATCCCTGAGACAGGAGCGATCCAGTGTGCGTCCTCAGAGACACTGATTATCGGTATTTTAAATCTTAGCTGTTCTAATGGCTGCATCGTATGCATATCATTCTGCTCTTAATGCACATTACACTACTAATTAATGTCAACCACTTTCCATGTATTTCTTTTCCTTTACTGTCTTTGATGAACTCCTTTCTGATTTGTATCCAGTATCTTGTAAAATGTATTGTCCAGCCTGACTAAGCAGAATAGATATTCTTCTTATAGGAGCAGTGGATGAGATTTCATCTAATCTTTTCAGATAGTTTATCCTTGGTTGATGTAGTTTCTTGCTATCTGTGCATTGTTCAGTACTTGGCTAAGCATTCCGGGTCCTGTACAGTCCTGCAGGGTCTTTATCTGTGTTGCTGTCTCCTCTCTGGTCTGTCCTGTGATCTCAAGCAGTCTTTGATTATCAGACTCTGAACTTAATCACCTCAACTCAGCAAGTGGAGGGAGCTCTACTTCAGTTCTTTCTCTGTGAGTGGTAAGAGTCAGGCCTGGGATGTTCATAAGTTTCATTTGTCTATTAAGGATCAAGTCGTGAGATTATTATTTAAGATATTTTATCTGTCTTCATTTGTGTTGTTTCAAGTGGGATTGTGGCTCCATAACTGTTACCTCGTCTTGGCTAAAAGCAGATTGAAATAGAGGCTCATCAAATGCTTTTTGTTTTTCTGTTTTAAATCTAACATGGAATGTTCGACTAAGTTTAGCTTAACATGAAGATCTCCAGTTCTATCCAGTTTTATAAGAACAAGCCCATTGTGTATAAACCGCACATGTTCTTGTCAGCTGTGTTACTTGCAGAGCCCAGTGTAAGGTGTTCCACGTTGTAGGCACTTAGTGTAAGTGAATGAGCGTAAGCATGCAGGCGTCTTCTAATATGCACGCTCATTTCATCTGTCTCTCATTTTCTCCTCATTCAGATACTGTTAGTCTATTGAAAATCCGGGATGCCGTTTATTCATATAAAAGATTAATAGAACTTAAAAGAAGCCACTGTGAACTACTTACAGGAAAACTGAAAAGAATGGAAAACAAATATAAGGGATTACAGCAGGAAGTGTCAGAGACAGAAGAAGTGAAGTCACGGTTGGAGCATGAGAAGGTCGGATGGGAGCAGGAGCTCTGCAGGCTGAGGTGTGCGCGCTCTGGCATATTATTAATTATTATTTATTAATGTTTAATGTTCTGTTACATCACTCAATCATACGAGCGTATACAGCTTGCAAGTGTGTGGAAGTCGGCTGCTAACTTGGGAGGGCCAGTCTCCTTCCACTGTGTGGGTCCTAGAGATCCAACTCAAGTAGTCTGGCTTAGAGCAAGTGCCTTTACCCTCGGACCTAGATTCCCAGCCGTGATAGCTCAGCTTTGAAGGCACGTTAGAGCCTTCCAACAGCCTGCTCTGTAGATAATGAGATGATCATGTGGTGAGCTACGCTTCCTGATTTACTTATGTTGAACCATCCTTAAATCTCTGGGGTGAAGCCAACTTAATCGTGGTGGATGATCTTTTTGAGGTGTTTTTTGTATCTTAATAGGAGTTTTTGCATCTGTGTTCATCAGGTAGATTGGCGAATACGTTTCCTTTGTTGTTGATTTTTTTATCTGATTTAGGTTATCAGTACAATGCCAGCTTCATAAAGAGAATTTCCTTTTAAAAATTACTTAATTTATTTTCCTTTTCTATGTAATAGAGTTGGTTTTAGTTCTTTAAAGCTGTGGTAGAGTTCTGCAGTAGATTCATCTGGAAAACCCACATCATAAAGTGGGTTTTATTGTCGTTTTGGTCTTATTACTTGTGGAGGATCTGTTTACATTTTTAAATCTCTTTTTGGCTTAATGTTGGTATGTCACATACATTATGAAATTCATCAGTTTCTTTCAGATTTTCCAGCTGATAGAATAAAGATTTTGAAAGTATATCCTTATTACCCTTTGGATAGGAAAAGAATATCCATTTTTTTCTAATTTTATTAATTTGGAATTTTTTTAATTTGGCTAAAGCTTTGGCGTATGTGTTATATGGAACATTAGAAGGTGCTATCTTAAGATGCAGTGCTTTAGGAAGGCCTGAAATACTTCATAAAGTTAAAAATTGTACTTCTGATCACAGTGTAATCTTTATAACTAATACCTTTTAAACAATTAAGTTTAAATTGTCTGTTTTGATTAAGAAGTAAATACAACTGTGTAAAAAGATAATTTACTTTGTGAGTTTGGAAGTCTGTGCACTGCATGTGTGCAGTGTCTGCGGAGGCCAGAGGCATTGGCTCCTCTAGAACTGTCGCTATAGATGGTTGTGAACTACCGTGTGGATGCTCTGAACTGAACCGCAGTTCTGGAAGAAGAGCAGCCAGTGCTCTAACCACTGGTCCATCTCTCTCCCTACAAAAGATCATTTTCAACTCGTAACTTTACTGGATGAGTTCAAAATTCCTTTTCAATAATACTTACCAGACTTCTAGAAACTTGCTAATTAAAGTTTTTATTCATCCTTATCATCAAGAGCAAATGGGCTTTAGAAGAGATTAAAGTAAGAAATTAAACTAATGAATCATAAAGTGGGAAAAATTATTTAATAACAGAGAAGTCTTATTAGGACAGTACATTATGCCATGTTTAGGTCCAGGTCACAAAGTGATCTTTGTTTTGTAAAAACAAGTTAATTTTAACTTCAGGTTTGCACTGAAACAAGAGGAAGAGAAGAGGAGAAGTGCAGATCAGCTTTCTGAGAAAACCGTGGAGCAGCTTAGAAGGAGAGGCGAGCAGTATCAGAGCGAGGTGGAAGCCAGGCAGCAGCTTGAAGTCTCTCTCAGGACCCTGGAGATGGAGCTGAAGACAGTGAGAGGTCATCTCAACCAGGTAAGCTAAGCCCCGGTAAAATGTCTTACTCTTACCTTTATTTGTTGTATTTTAATGTCACTTTAGTTATATAAGTGTATTTACACTCATACATCCGAGTATATATCTCCATGAGCCACGTAAGATCTGTGTTTCCTTATTATGCAAATGTTATGAACATGACAGACATCAACACCATCACTAGCTGATGTAATTGGTATATACAGCCCAATGTTGACCAATGGCACCTCGTGCTGAGAATAATCTTAACATAGTAGCTGAAATTACTTATTGTGACTCTTGGAAACACATGGGTATCACATATATCTTTT
Source organism: Mastomys natalensis (assembly GCA_021653895.1). Lineage (NCBI taxonomy): Eukaryota > Metazoa > Chordata > Mammalia > Rodentia > Muridae > Mastomys > Mastomys natalensis. The sequence continues at coordinate 1,011,595 of JAJTUV010000569.1, forward strand.
TGAATTGAAGTAATGGAAAGTAAGTTTAATCTGGAAAGTAAAGTTAGTTTCGCACTCTTAAAAATAAAAGCCGACTTTGAAACTGTTAAAACTAGTTAAATGGTTATAATAAACTATAGTTAACAATATACTTTCCACCTGTAGGAAGTAGTTTAGTTTTTTAACCAATTTAACTATAATATGCAGTACAAATTGAGTGTTTTTTCCTCATGTTTTCATTGGCTGTCTCTAGTATGTTTTTAATGTTTTAGCCCCTAAGTAAGCTTTTAGATACCATGTCCACAACAGGCACAGAGATATGAGACTGAGAACTTCATCCCTGTATCTCTAGGTTTTAGAGGAACGAAATGAGATCCAGCGGCAGCTTTCCCGAGAACAGAATGCCAGAATGTTACAAGATGGGATTCTTGCAAATCACCTCTGCAAGCAAAAGGAGATAGAAATGACGCAGAAGAAAATGACTTCTGAGGTATTTTCTTTAGTTTTCAAAAGATGCGTTTGTGCATTTATATATTTACATGTTTTCAGAACCAGCCTTATGGACCACAGACAACAGAGGATTTCTGAACCATATGTGTGCATACATATAAACCTGTTTCAGGAGGCTTCCTGCTGTCTGAAGTAACGTAAAGGAGTAAGTGCTCTGGTGACAGAGCGCTAGCCACAGCGTAGGGGACTGGGGAATTCTGCAGCTTGTTACATTTTTATCTCTCTTTCTCACAATGGTGGTGACGAGTTCATGCACCTGTGTGGAACACTTATTTGTATAGTGCTTATTTTTAGCATTTATCAATAAATATTGTTTCAATGACAGACTAAACATAATGTTAGAAAAGTCTTTCTGGATAAAAAGAACCAAAAGAGCTTTGGGAAATTTCTTCTTTGTAAGTGAAGGGTCTTATTACAGACTGATTATTTACACTAAAGTGTAAACCTGATTTTTTTTTTTTTTGGCATGTGTGTGTGGTATGTTTGTGTGTTCACATTTGCTTGTGAACACGTGTGCATGCACGTAGAGGTTGATGGTAGCTGACTTTGGTTTCTCTGCACTTCACATGTTGATGCAGGGCCTCTCTCTGAACCTGCTTGGCTAGCCCACCAAGCCGGCTTGCCGGGGATCCCCCATCTTGCTTCCCATGCGCTGGGGTTGCAGGTGGGCTGCCACTCACCCCAGGACTTACACGAGTGCTGGGGACTGTGCTGTGGTCCTCACTTGTGTGAAGCCAGTCCTGATGTGAAATGTCAACAATTTAGTAATCTTGGACTTGGTGCCTGAAGCCTTTGTAATTCAGAGAAATGCTTTTCAGTGCTAAGTTCTTAAAAAGTATTCTTTCTTAATTTCATAAAGTCATGTCTTCGATTGCATTTATGAACTTTTAGGAATTATACTTCTATAAGCTCAGAATTAGTTTATTTTTCTAGTTGCTCTATGAGTCTCAGCACTTAGGTTGAAGAACTTTACATGCTATTCTTGAATTCTATAGGAGATTGAGACATTTCATAGACTGCTAGCTAAATGTCTCTTTTCTTACCTAGGTTTCTGTTAGTCATGAAAAAGAAAAAGATCTATTGGATAAAAACCAGAGGCTACAGGATGAAGTTGCCATGTTAAGACTAGAAATGGACACAATAAAAAACCATAACCAGGAGAAGGAAAAGAAGTATCTTGAGGATATTCAGATTGCAAATGAGAAGAATGATAATCTTCAAAGGATGATAAAGCTGAATGAAGAAACATTTACAAAGACAATATTCCAGTATAGTGGACAGCTTAATAGTCTTAAAACTGAGAACACAATGCTGAGTTCTAAGCTGGACAACGAAAAACAAAGTAAGGAGAGATTGGAAACAGATGTTGAGTCCTTCCGAACTCGACTGGCTTCCGCTCTGCATGAGCATGCTGAAATTCAGACAGCAAAGAGAGACCTGGAAACGGCTTTCCAGAGAGCAAGAGATGAGTGGTTCCGTTTGAAAGACAAGATGAATTTTGACATGTCTAACCTCAGAGATAGCAATGAGGCTCTCTCCCAGCAACTTTCTAAAACCGAAAGAAAATTGAATAGCCTAGAAATCGAGTTTCATCACACAAAAGATGAGCTGAGAGAGAAGACGCTGGCTTTGAAGCATGTGCAGAGAGACCTGAGCCAGACACAGTGCCAGATGAAGGAGGTGGAGCACATGTTTCAGGATGAGCAAGGGAAAGTGAATAAATACATGGGAAAGCAGGAGTCCATAGAGGAGAGGCTGGCTCAGCTGCAGAGTGAGAACACGCTGCTCCGACAGCAACTAGACGATGCCGCCAACAAGGCCGAGAGCAAAGACAAGACAATAGTGAACATCCAAGACCAGTTCCAGGATATGCTAAACAGATTCCAAGCTGAGAGTCAGAAGCACAGCCTGAGGCTAGAAGACAGAAACCAGGAGTTAATCATTGAGTGCAGTCATCTAAAAGAAAGAATGTGTCAGTACGAGAATGAGAAAGCAGAAAGAGAAGTAAGTATCAGAAAAGAGAAGTATAGTTTAAACTTTTGTTATTTCTGTCTGGGAGTGGGATTGGGTGTGTGCCTGCGTGTATGTCTGTGCACCATATGCATGCCGAGTGTTTACAGAGGCCAGGCAGTGCCATCAGCTCCCTTGGAGTGGGAGTTACACATGGTCATGAACCTCCATGTGGGTGCTAGGAATCGAACCCAGGTTCTCTGGAAAAGCAGTCATTGCTCTTAACCACTGAGCCATCTCTGCAACCCCAAGAAAGATAAATATTTTTAAAAACATCCCAAAGAGAAATTCAAAATACTGTTTTTTAATACTAAGTGTTAAGTCTAGCCAAATATAAAAATCTAGTGGCTCTGCCCAAAGCTGGGCAAAGGACGGTAACTGAAGACCAGGCACAGAAACACAAGAACCACATGATCTTCCTTATCATAAATAATCTTAATAAGCTAATTTCTTAAAAGCTCCAAAGTACAGAAGTGGGTTTTGGAGCTGGGGGTGAGACAAGGAGGGAGGTGTGGGTCAGTGGGTCACTGGGTCAGTTACAGTGAAGAGCAGGAAACGTGGAGCTAGTGAACAATAACATACCCTAATTTCAAACATCTAGAAGAAGTGATTTCACCATAAAGAAATGATCAATGTTTGAAGGCATAACTGTGTCTAACTTGATTTAAGCGCTAGATAATGTATGCAAGTATCAAAGCAGTATGTACACTATACAATTTTATATTTTTACATGTCAGTTCAAAGATGAAATTTTAAAATATGAGTAAATTAAAAATAAAGTATATAAAAAGTTTCACAATGTAGAATTCATTCCTGCCAACCCCATGTACACACACTACTATATGCAGTGATATTCCTCAGAGCATGTGGAAGATAAATGGTATTAATGTTGTAATATGTTTTATAAAATTCATAACAAATGTCTTATCAGGTAGTTGTGAGGCAACTTCAACAAGAACTGGCAGATACCCTGAAAAAGCAGTCAATGTCAGAGGCTTCGCTAGAAGTCTCCTCCCGTTACCGCAACAATTTAGAAGAGGAGGCACGAGACTTGAAGAAGAAATTAGGTCAGGTCAGAAGTCAGGTACGTATGCCAGCTGCTTAGCATGACTTCAGCAGACAGCTTTTTTTAAGATCTTCATTGTAGTCTGCCATTACCTTCATAATGAACTTATTTCTTAAACTCCATTTTTATTCTACCATTTTTTTCTTTGACTTAAAAAAAAATGCATTTATTTCTTATGAGGGAACAGGCCAAGCATGCTAGCTTATTCCAGCGGAGTGTGGAGGACAGCTTGTGGGGTCTGTCCCCGTCTTCCATCACATGGTTCTAGAGGTCTGATTTACATCATCATTGGCCACAGACACCTTCAACCTCTAGAGCCAGCTCACTGGCCCATTTTTTTTCTTTCTTTCTATCTTTCTTTTTTCTTTCTTTCTTTCTTTCTTTCTTTTTTTTTTAATGGTTGGGATAGCATCTGCTTCTTCTTCTTCTTTTTTTTTCTTTTAAATTCATTTACTTTATGTATATGAGTACACTGTAGCTTCTTCAGACACACCAGAAAAGGGCATCAGATCCCATTACAGATGGTTGTGAGCCACCTTGTGGTTCCTGGGAATTGAACTCAGGACCTCTGGAAGAACAGTCAGTGCTCTTAACCACTGAGCCTCTCTCCAGCACTCCCCTCCCCCATTTTTTTCTTAAAATTTCTTGTCTTTCTTTAAAGTATACTTGTGGAAATTGAGAACTATATATTGTTCCTCAGAGATGTTTCTATTCCAGTTGAGATAAAGTAGGTTAAACTTAGAGATGCTGTTTATGGAAAGTTCCAGAAAATCTGCCTACTTTTTACCCCCATTTTGTGAGTAGATACAGTATCTTTGAAACTTATTTAATGAATTTCAAGACAACTTGTATAGAAAGGCCATATATGTTGTCAGAAATGCAGATGCCAGCCAGGTATGGCAGCACACCTGTAATGTCAGCTATTTGGAGGACTGAGTTTGAGGCTGGCCTGAAAAAGTTTTAAAGGGACTAAGGAGTGTGTTCAGGTGCAGTGTTCACCTTGAACATTTGAGGCTTTATGTTCAGTCCCTTGTGACAGAAATAAACCAAAAGCAAATGTTTTAGGATAATTTAAAACCTGTCTCCAAAGCTAGGCATTACTTTGATTTAGAAGTATGACCTTATGGAAATATTCGGATCATATATAGTATTCGTATCTAAAACAAAACGAAGTGTCTGGATTCTACCATCTGTTTTGTGTGTTTGGTGTAGAATCTCTGTAGCTCCAAACTGGTCTAGAAGTACCTGCATGAAACAGGGTGTCCTACAGTTTGTAGCCATCCTCCGCCTCCTCCTCTCAAGTGCTGGGGTTATAAGTAGGTCCCAGTATACCTGGCTTGCAAAATGAACAACAGCGTTGAGTTGTCACGAACATATAGTACACAGCTCACCATTTAAAGTAAAAAATCTACATCACAGTGTGTTTACAGATACATAGTCGTCATCACCGTCATGAGAACCTTATCGTAGTGAGTAAGCCTCGCGCCTCTCAGTTGTCACCCCTCATCCTTTGTCTTTCCCAGGCCTACCAATCTCTTTATGTCTATATATAATTTCTCTTTTCTGAGCATTTTATATCATACAGTATTCACCCCTTCTGAACAGCTGTGTTCTCTCAGCACAGCTGTCAGTCCTTGGTATCTTTCTTGTATCTTCCTGTTGCCGTAACAGGCTGTTGCTATTTTCCCTTCATCAGTTGGCAGGTGTTGGGCTGCTTTACTTTTTGGCTGTTGTTAATGGTGAACTCTGGTTTACAGGGCACTTTACCATTCACTGTGCTGCGTTTCCCTGTTGTGGGGTTTTATCACCTTAGTTACCTAGGCCCACTATGCTACCTGCACGTTTTGCTCATACCCTTCAATAAGTTGAAAATGGTTATGCTTAATAGTCATTAGAATAGAGTTAGGTACTTTGTACCTTACCAGTAATTACTTCTTTGGAGACCTTCAGGTGATAAAACTTTTATTTTATTTTATTTTATTTTTTGAGACATGGTCTCATGTATCCTAGGATGGCTTCAAACTGTAATATAGCTGAGGATGGCTTTGAACTTCTGACCCTCCTGCCTCTACTTCCCAAATCCTACAGTTATAGACAAATGCCATCATGCCTGGTTTATGTCTTGCTGAGGCTAAAACCAGGGCTTCATGTGTACCAGACAAGTACTTCACCAACTGAATTTTATACCTACCCCCTGTAATAAGGCTCTTACTCTAGATATATTTTAAGGAATTGCACATGAATGGAAAGCATATAATTTAATAGAGGAGAAATGTTCTGTCAAACATTTTTTTTTCTCATCATGAGAAAAAAGTAACTGCATTTGCCTTCTTTCATTATGTGGCCAGAGTCGGGATCTGAAAGTCTAGAAGGAGGTGCAGCTGTGAGCTCTGTCTGTAGCTTTTCTGATATTCCTACTGCAAAACCTTCATGGACCATGAGAGGACTGGGGAAGCAGCCCAACACACTTTGGGGAGTGTATTGCTTTAAGGACCTCAGTTTATCCACAGGGCCTCTGGTTGTCATGCATTTCCTGCTTACACCAGGAAACAGTTTTCTGCACTGTGTGATCCACACCAGCTCAGTAGTATGGAGGAAAAGGAGACACTAAAATCTGAACGTGTGGTCAAAGCTTCAGGTGCCTGAGAGATTTCCAGAAGCTGCAGGAATCCTGGGGATATAGTATGGGCCTCAGTCTCCCCGTTTCCTGCCATGTTCAGCTTCATAAACCAGTGCAGTTTGTGTAGAGGACCTCGTCTATGGTTGCCATAGCACCCACCCAAAATCTCTCTCACTGCCATGTATGCTTCAGGTACTTTATATTCCCTAATTGGTCTGCTCAGTAGTCCATTTCACAGATGAAGACACTAAGATACAGAAAGTTTATTTGCTTAGAATCTATACATCTAGCAACTGGAGGAGATGGGGTTTGGCCCCAGGAATTCTGGCTTCCTTGTAGATATACCTCCACTGAAACTATTTCATAAGGCAACCAGCTATCATTAAAATGTTATATTCATAAACTGGCAGAGCTATGACAATTTATAGATATATAGGTAGATAGCACATATACATAAGAATTTTTAGAATCACAAATGACAAGATGGTGTTGGAAATTCCTGCCAGGCTGTGGTGGCACATGCTTTTAATCCCAGCACTGGGGAGGCAAAGACAGACATATCTCTTAAGTTCGAGGCCAGACAAACTACAGAGCAAGTTCTAGGAGAGTCAGGGCCCTGTCTCAAAAAGAAAGAAAAAAGAAATTCTCTTTTCTTAGTTTCACCAGTGTTGTTGGTTTGCACACCTGGTTAGATACAGTTAAGACTTCCCTGCTTTTCCCCCTGAGCTAGCCAAGCACTGTAGACTATGATTCACAAATGGGGCTGCAGTCACAGCAGACACCAGTAAATTTTCTGTAAAGGGCTAGGTAATATTTTAGGTTTTGAGAGCATAAGATTCCTGTTACAACAACTCAGTTAAATTTGCCTTCACTCCAGAGACGTGCACATGAACAGCGGAGATCATGGGTATCCCTGTGTCCTGGCAAATTGTAGCACAAGATTAAAGTGTGCAGAATTAGAATAGCTTATTAGTAAAGGTTTTTTTATTCTTTATTCCAGTTGCAAGAGCACAGGTTCAACACAGAGAGGCTGTACAACGTGCTGAGAAGATGGAAGACCACCGACAAAAGTACGGTTTAAGCAGTGTGACTCTGGCGTTTCTGAAGCAGATAAGCAGTATCTTGTGGCCTCTGCCAGTTATGACAGCAGCACCTCTGAAGCCAGGGCACAGTTTCACCTCTAAGTTTCTTGAAGTGCATACCTTTAAAAAAGATGCAGTAGGGGTTAGCCTATGCATGAAGATGTGGGTTTGATTCCTAACCCACAAAACATAGCTAGAGAAATTATGGTTACCAAATCATCTGCTTTTCAGACCTTTCAGAATTTAAGAGTTTATTAAGTGACTCTTGATTTTCAAAATTATGTGATATTTTAAAAATTGCTTTATAAATATAATTCTTTTAAAATATAATTTTAGGCTTGAACTTGAGAATTCCAAGTTCGAAATTACAATAAAAAAGCAATCAGAGGAAATCGCACAACTTCAGGAAAAGCCTGTCAAATGTGAATTTGGTAAGTGGTCCTCTTCTGGATTCTTCCTGCTGAGAGGGAGGGTCTCTGCTCTGAGATCACAGTGTAGTTTATAGCTATAATCCCAGCATTTGGGTGACTGAAGGCAGAGAATGGCCAAAAGTTAGGGCCAGCTTGGGCTGCACAGTCAGTTCCAAGCAAAGCTGAGTAGCAGTTGATCTTTGAAAAACTAAGAAGCAAAACTAAACCAAACAAACAAAGCCCAAGTGCTGACATGATGGATCAGGCAGATAAAAGCTCTTGCCACCAAGCCTGACCTAAACTTGATCCCAGGAACCTGTGTGCTAAAAGGAGAGCACTGACTCCTGAAAGCAGTCCTCTGACACGTGGACATGTGCACACATGGTGTGTGTGTGTGCGCATGAGTGTGTGTGTGTGTGTGTGCGCGTAGTGTGTGCATGCATGCTCACAAGACAGATCACGCACACATGCGTGCACACACAAAGGAGAGTACTGTCTCCTGAAAGCAGTCCTCTGATGCACGTGCACACACACACACACATGCACACATGATACACACGTGCACACTTGCATACACATATCATCCATAAGCACACACATGCATGCACACACACACACAGACACACTCACAGGCACACATGCAAAACACCCTCAATAGACACACAAGAGAAATATTTTTTTTAATTGGGTAAAAATAAAAATTATTTTCTTGAAAAATTCTTTTCAAAGTCTGAAGAGGATAAGGAAAAACTGAAGAAGCTTATCGGAGTTGAAAGAGTCTCTGGAATATACTTTGGATCAAGAACAGAAGAGAAGTGGTGGTTAGAAAAGGAACTGACAGAGTAAGGTTTTAGTGTTTCGTCTTCTCAGCCCTTCTTAACTGAGTTAACTAATTGTACTAATGCCTACATACAAGTCCATTTCTATCTGCATTTTCATAAGTAAATTACCTTTACTTCAGAAACTGACACGACTGAACATTTTTCTCCATAAGGTACTGCGTTTACACTGAGGTTTTCTGAGAAGTGCAGTGCCTTCAGTGTAGAGTGTCAGCTGCACTGTCATCAGCTTCGACGCCTCACTGTAGCTCATTCTTTGTCTCTTTCCTTCCTTTGCAGCGTCTTTCTTCTCACCATCTAGGCATTTGATATCTTAAAAACCTATTGGGGGTTTTCTTTAACTATATCATAAATTACCTTTATATAACTTATATTTCTTTGTCTCTTTAGTTACAAAATTTTATCATGCAGAGAAACTTGTTCCGTTGGCATCTCTCATGTGTATATGAGGTTTCCATGATATTGAACTTCTGTTTTAATTTTTTAAATATATACACATACATAGTATATTGTCATGTCATCCCTGGGTACTGGTACCAGAATGTAGACAGAGGCCTGACTCTGAGGGTCCCTCACTCCAGTTGACCGAGGGGTAACAGGACCAGGGAACAGAGGGCAGGGAATTGCTCAGTGTACTCACACTGGGAAGAAGTTGTGGTGCCCTGCAGTCTGGGTACTGACAAGAGCATCAGGACTACTTAGAGAAGGATTGGGGGATGGAAGGGACATACGCATGTGGTCAGACTGGGATCCAATTGACCATTGTCTTAGGTGCTTGGAGACTCTTACCAGTAAAGTGGATGCTGTCTAGGAAGAGCTTCAACTGTTGTCACAGTGTGTTTATAGATTGTGTGTACTGCCCCTAGAATCAGAGGAAGTCGACAGGGAAGATGAATTCAGTTCCCTCGGACTTAGAGTGATGACTGGAGAGTTCCAGGCACCACACCAGGGGCCTGGAACATGGCATTGTAAAAGGTGGCATTGGACAGTCTTTTGATTATCTTGTCCCTGAACATCTTAAAAATATCCTGTTACTCATGACACTGTGTCTTTAGTCTTAAAGGAGGATTGCCCACTAGCTGTGGATAAACTCCTTAAATGACTAACATGGCTTCAGACTTGAACAAGGATGTGATCCAGAGTTGAGAGTCACAGAAGGGATTAAGAATGACGCCCAAACTTTATCTGCTTTGAGTTTGCTACTGGACATCCAGGGGCCTAAACGAGGAGGCGGGGCTTTCAGTAAACTTAAACTCTGAGTCTCTGCTATGGCATCTTTAGGAAATTGTATCTAGGACACTCTATAGATAGCAAAATCTGTGAATTCTCGGATCCTTTAAATAAAATAGTATACTATTTGCAGTTAACCTCTCCCCAGCTTCCAATATACTGTCTCTCCTCTCTAAATTACATAAAATACCAAATCTAGCGTAAAAGTTAATTAAGTATTTGTTGTCCTCTGTTGCTTAGGAAATAATGACAAGGAAAAGGATTTGCACGTGTTCAGTGTAAACCCAGTTTTTCCTTCTTCTCTATTATTGATGCAAAGTCAATTGAATTCTTAGATATGGAGCCTGTAAGTACACAGGGCTGACCGGTTACCTCATGCTTACAAACGGATATGACTTAAGTACAGTGAATTGAGCATTTGTGTTTGCCACCAGCCCCACCCCAGCATTGAAAATAGATTCTTTTCTCATTCAGTACATACTGAGCACAGTCTCTCCTCCCTCTGCTCCTCCCCGTTCCTTCCCACCTCCCCTCCATTCTGGGCTCACTCCCTTTTTCTCTCATTAGAAAAGAACAGTTCTAAGAGATAACAACAAAACATAACAAAATAAAATATAGCAAGATAAACTTGAGAGTGTCGCATCGTTGGACAAGAGCCCAAGAGAAGGCACAGGAGTTAGAGACCCACTCATTCGCACACTCAGGAGTCCCATAAACACACGAAACGAAAGCTGATATTCACGCAGGGGACCTTGTGCAGACCTGTCTCCTCGGTCCCTGTGTCACTGTCTCTTAAACTGGAATCTTTCCCAGTGTTTGCAGCTTTTTTGTTTGTTCCTGAGATTTTGGGTTTTCTGTCTGATTCTAATCAATACTTTTTTTAAAAAAAAAAATGTAATTTAACTGTCTTGTGTGCATCACTTAGTGATATGTGCAGCACCCCTGGGCTCTGTGTGCAGTTGTACATCTTTTGGGTTTTTGTAGCTATCCCTATAAAGACTTTTAGATTTCTTCTTTTCTCTGTAAATCTTCTACACTGCTTTCCTCTTTTATTTCTTTTGAAATTCCATTTAGTTTCCCTCCACCACCTACAAAGACGTTACCCCTTTCCCCCCCTTTTTTGCTTTATTTTTTATCTCTCTTTTATCTAACCATTTATCACCCCTTCCATTTTTTCCTTAAACCCAACTTTCCCTTTAACTTCCCTTAAAAAATTTTATTTACAAACCCCCAAATTTTAATAAATAATATTAAATTTTAACAATTTCACCCCCAAATGTTTTTTTAAATTTTAAGTTTTAATTATTTTTCTTAAACAAAAAATTAAACTTAAATTTTTAAAAATTTCTTTATAAGATTACCTTTAGGGCTATCTTCTAAGTAGATTTAAAATTTTTTTTAAATTTTATAAATTTTTTTTTTTTAATGGTTTTTTTATCTAAAGGGTTTTTAATACAATCTTATTTTTTTGCTTTTTAAAAATTTTTGAAGTTTTATTTACCAAAAGATAAAAACCCAGGCTTAACCCTTTTAAGTTTAAACCTCCAACAAATGATATCTTTAAATAAAAAGGAATTTTTAAATAATTTGTTGAAAAATTTAAAATTTTTTTTTATCTTTTTCCTTGGAATTTTAAATTGCCAAAAAGGGAAATTGTAAAAAAAAAGAAATTTTAAATTCTCCCAAATTTTTAAAAAATTTTAATTAAAGTTTCAGTATCAAATAAAAAATTTTTTAAAAATTTTAGTAATAACTAATTTTTTTTTTTGTTTTTTTTTTTTTGGTTTTAAAAATTTTTTTTGGTTTGTTGCTTTCCTAAAACCATTGTGACCCCCTCACTCAGAAACCCTCTTCTGTACCCCAAAAAAGGGTTTAAATGGTCCCCCCGCCACTTATCCAAAAAAACTTTTTTTGGGTTGGTTGCAAACCCGGGGACTTTTCATAGGGAACATTTTTTCCCTGGACAATTTCCAGTTTAGGCCCCCTTTCCTTTTCATGAAAGGAAATTCTTGGAATTATTCTTGTTGGTTAAAATTTTTTGGAAATTTTTTTTTTTTTCGGAACTTTTTTTGGTTCCTTTATGGGATTTCTTAGGTTTTTGAAAAACCCCTTTTTTCCAAATTTTTTAAATCAACAGTTTAATCCCCCTTGGTTTGTCCTTTTTCTGTTTCCGGGTCAAGTATAAGTTTTCTTCTTTTTTTTCCTTTTTTCAGGTATGTTGGAAACATCCAAACCTTGTGTCTTCTTTTTTCTGGCCCGGGGGAAAAACCCCCCCCCTTTTTTTTTTTTTTCCCCCCCCCCCCCAGGCCCCCCCGGGGCCCCCGCCCCCCCCCCCCCCCCCCCCCGGGGAAAAAGGGGGGGCCCCCCCCCCCGCCCTTTGTAACCGCACTTGGGGTTTACGGTTTTCCCATAGCCAAAGGAAAACTTTTTTCCATCATGTTTACAGTTTTTAGTTATGGTTTCTTTCTTGGGAAGGTGTTTCTTTGTGACTTTGCCATTTCTTGTTCCTCTCTGGGGAAAATGTCTGTTTTGTGGCTTCCCTCATGGGTTATCTTCTTGAGGTGGGTTTTTTGTAAGAATCCTTTTTGTCCTTATATATAAAATAACAATACAGGATTTCAAAATACTGCTGTTATCTTGGTTTTTAATTTTTCTGATTCCCCTGAGGTGTCAAACAAATGTTGATAAAGTTTCCTTTAAAACTTTTCTTTTCCTTTAATTCATATTAAAAAACTTGGAAATCCCGTCACAAAGGACCTTGGTTTTTTTTTGTAAGAATCTTTTGGGTTTCTTTTATGTTTATGTTTTGCTTCTGGGTTTCTGTTTTCCATGGGAGTCTTCTAAAACCAAGCCAAAGTCTTTGTTGGAAAACTGTGTTCGCTCATTCTTTATCACCTTTCTGAAATCAGCCTCCCCACATAACCTGAGTTGACTTTTAGTCCCTGCTTTCCAGGCATGGTCTACGGGTCTCCGAGGGCCGGTTTTCAAATCAAGTGGGTTCTCAAGGGAGGGAAATTTCCTCATTTTGCATATTGCTAGAAACCGTAGGAATAACAATGGGAGCATGTAGAAGAATTAATTTCTTCTCCTTGGAAACCTGGTTTTAATCTAGAAGCTTGTGCCATTTTCTGCTTTTCTGACCATGAAAAGTGTTCAAGGCGCCTTGTAAGACAGGTCCATTTTATTTTTTAGTTTTAAACTTTGGTTTCTTGCCAAATGCTTCTCTCTTCACCCATTTGTCTTAATCCTGGGACAGGATTCCTGGTCGCATATTTTGCCATTGTATTTCATTCATCATTACAATTTCTTTAAAATATCTGTGAACTTTGCACTAGAAAAAAAATATTAGTTGCCCAGCTTTCTCACTGGAAAATTTAGCGATTCCGAGTTCAGATTTGAATTTTTGGTTTCCTCCCTTCCTTTCTTTCCTTCTTTCTTTCTGTTTTTCCTTTAGGATCTTGCCATGTAGCCCAGGCTAGCCTTAAACTCATGGTCCTCCTTCCTCAGTCTCCTGACCCTGGGCTGCAGGTGAGTTCCACCAGTTCCAGTTCATCCTCCCTCAGCCTGGTTATCTGATTTTTAGGAAAAGCCCCCAGAAGCATTTATTTTCTTGGCACAGAAAACAAACTAAAGTTTCATAGCTCATTACAGAATGCAGGATCTGGAACTGTGGTACACCTCTGGACCCAGAAACTGAGGCAGAAGAATAGCAGTTGAAAGCCAGCCTGAACTACCTAAAAAAGCCATAGTCCCCTAAAAAATAGAAACACTAGGATTCGTGAATTCCATTTAAAAAAAAATGGTTTTCAGGAGCATAGGGACTTAAAAATCAGGTGATATTTAGGCAGTTCACCAAGGACAGATTTCAGAGTAGCCATTTAAGTTCCATGCCAGGCTGGTGAAGTGGCTTGTGGTAAAAGGTTTTTTTTTTTTTCTAAAAGGTATTTATATACATAATGAGTCCTAATAACGATAACATGTAAAAAAAAAAAGTATTTAATAAAAAAGTAAGCATTCCTTTAAACATCCTAACTACTGGATTTTTTTTCATTAATTAATTTATTTATTTACTTTACATCCCAATTGGAACTTCCCCTCCTTTTACTTCCAGTCCCTCCCTCTCACCTCACCTCTCCCTATGCCCCTCCCTTTCTCCTCAGAGAAGGAAGACGTTCTGGGAACTGAGCTGATTCCAGAGTTAAGATTTGAGTTCTGATATCAACCCGCCTTCCTTGCCATATCAAGTTGTCCTAGGACGCATCTTTTCCTATTGCAGCTAGACAAGACAGCCCAGTTAGGGGAAAGGGACCCAAAGGCAGGCAACACAGTCAGAGACTGCCCCTGCTCCTGCTGTTAGAGGTCCAACATGAGGGCCAAGCAGTACGTCTGTTACACTGTGTGTAGGGAGACTAGGTCTGTCCTCTGTGTGCTCTCTGGTTGGTGGTTCATTCTCTGTGACCCCCTTTGTATCCAGGTTAGGTAGTTCTGTAGGTCTTCTTGTGATGTCCTTGACCTCTTTGGCTCCTTCAATCCTTCCTCCCCTTTTCTACAAGATTCCCCGAGTTTGCATAATGTTTGCCTGTGGGTCTCTATATCTGTTTTCATCATCTGCTGTGGGAAGCCACTCAGATGACAGTTATGCTAACCTCCTATCTACAAGTATAGTAGAATATTATTAATAGTGTCAGGTGTGGGCTCTCTGGAGAAACACTGTTGCTTAGTTAAAGCACTTATCTGGTAAAAGGTACTTGCTATCAAACTTGAGGACCCAATGAGATCTTAGAATCCATGGGTGAAAAGAGAGAGGCTACTCCTAAGTTGTACTTTGACCTGCACACACACTAAATAATATAGTAAACAATGTTTAAATTGATTTCAAAGCCAGTGTGGAGAAGCATTGTGGTGCAATTAGTAAAGAAGTGGACTGGTCAGAGAACGCTGTGTTTGTTTGCACTACTGAGGAGATGAAGAAGGATTCCATAAAGTTCTCTCTGTCACTACAAATGAAGAAAATGAAGATTTAATAGTAGATGGATCAGAAACATCAAGAGCTTCCTCTTAGAATCAACTAATTGAAAGCAGGGGAAACTTGTGGTTTGATTGTTAAAGCAAGCCATTCTACTGCAGATCATTCCTCGTTGCTGCCAAGTCTCCATGTTCCTGAAATTGAAGGGAGATTCCGAGGAAGTACTACATTGTATGAGAATTCACTCTAAGAAAACGAAACAACCAAATGCAGACTTTGTCTCAACAGTTGCTTCTTCCTGCTGGCTGGCTGCTTCTGCTTTCTCAGTAGCCTTGCCATGAATCAGCCTCCACATTGTTGGGTCCTAGTTGACAGGAGAATTCCTACCAGAGGTTATATCTCCTCCTTTTAGGATCAGTTTGTTTGTCTGTTTGTCCAGGGTCCTGAGCCCACCTTTCAGTTTTATGTCCTGGTCTTTGTCTGCACTTGCAAACTGGGTTTCTCCTGAATGCTTTGAGCTCCTAGGTATTCTGTTGGGTATCCTGTCCTTAGAAGAAGCACTTTCACAGACCTTTGAGATGGGCTTCTCTGAGACAGTGCCCTTAGAACACGTAAAGGAATTTGAGGCTCTGCCCTACAGTGTTCCAAAGTCTTGACAAATGGTTTTATACACATGGTCTTAGCTTCAGTCTTAGACCATTCGTTCCACTCACATGTCTGGATTTCTTATCTCAGAAGTTTCTTTTAACATCAGTTGGCAGTTTGGGATGTGGAAAGGCTACAGTTGAGAGAAAGGCATTCGAACCCAGTGAATCTTCATTTCCCTTGGTTACATCCCTCCATGTGTACATTTGTAATCTCTTATTGGTTCTGTCACTTGCTATAAAGGAGTAGTTCTCCAAGTTACAGTGTCTTTCTTCACGGGCCTGAAAGCCCTACCACAAGGTTCTCCAAAGATCCCCATAGTTCTTTGAGTTTCTGTTTCTAGGTCCTTTCTGCTTTCTATCTGATCTAAAGGTAGAAAGGTACTACACTTTTAAGGGTTTAAAAAGATATTTAGTATTATTATCTATTCCACTTAGTGATATGTAATATGCCACTTCAAGATTTAGTGTCTCAAAGCAGCATATATTTGATTGACAGTCTGGTCTGGATAAGGCTCATTGAGTCAGTTCATTTCTCCAGCACGTGGCATCATCTGGATGACTTGAAGTTGGGGACCAGTACTAAGAGTACCTCACTCTCAGGCCTTCCAGCTGAAGCTGACCTTTGGAGCTTTGGGAGGCTTGGTTAGCCGGACCACCTACAGAAGGGTTCCCTAAGTAATTGTTGTAACTTAAGTAAATAATTCTATTAAAATCCTAGTTACTGTTTAGTATGTATTATATTTTCGTTCCAAAAAACAGTGACCTTGTCAGTAAGTTTGTACTGCAAGATGTCACCAATCCTCACCAGAGTCACTGAAGTTGTTGGTGCCTGAACAACAGTATTTCCCTAAAGCTTCTCTAGAAGTTGTGGGGCATGAAGATAGGGAAACAGTTACAGTTTTTTGTTTGGGTGATTTTTTTTTTTTGAGACAGGGATTCTCTGCCTAGGCCTGGTTGTCCTAGGTTGACCTTGATCTCATAGATCTGCCTGCCTCAGCCTGCCTCTGCTTCTCTGTCTCTCGGCCTCTGCCCTCTGCCCTCTGCCCTCTGCCCTCTGCCCTCTGCCCCGCCCCCGCCCCCGCCCCCGCTCCTGCCCCTGCCTCCCAAATGAGTGCTGGATTAAAGGAGTGTGCCACTATGCAGATTTTCCAAGATGACTAAGAGTCATTTTGAGAAAGAAAAATAGGAGACATTCACATCAAACGAATCTAACATGAGTGCTCTGGTGTGTGAAAGATAATGATCACAGCGAGTGTGCTTTGTGACAGCTGCTACTTTTGACTAGAAACCTCATTATGAGCCTGGGCATGGAAGCACACGCCTTTAATCCCAGCACTCAGGAGGCAGAGGCAAGCAGAGCTCTGAGTTCGAGGCCAGCCTGGTCTACAGAGTGAGTTCTAGGACAGCCAGGGCTACACAGAGAAACCCTGTCTCAAAAAAAAAAAAAAAAGAAAAGAAAAACTGAAAAAAGAAAAAGAAACCTGATTATAAGAGTTACTGCCGGCTATATTTAATCACAACTGAATTTAGGTAGGATTTGTGATTTTTGCTTTATGCTGCTCTGTTCTCTGCTGCCTGTTCATCACCAAACTGTAGCGTTTTATTCCTGCAGATTGATGATCTTACAGCAAAACTGGAAACTGCATCTTCAAAATGTCTACATCTGGGTAAAAAAAATCAGCTGCTTCAGCAGGAATTACTCTTGATGAGAAGTATACAAAAGAAGTGTGGGAAGCTAGAGAAGAATAAAAAGCAGTTGGAGCAGGAGGTGGTGAACCTCCGAAGTCACATGGAGAAGAACATGATGGAGCACAGTCACGTGCAGCAGTATGCGCGGGAGGTGGAGGAGCGGGCGAGGCAGGACCTGGTGGAAAAGTTAAAACAGGTCAACCTCTTCTTGCAGGTCAGCTTGTGTCGGTGGTGCACTGTGGTTCTCACACTGCCGATGCTCCGGGTGCATGCATAGCGTGTGTCTCCTCGAATTTTAGAAGAGGGCACATGCTTATTGCTGTATGTGGTATTATAACTCAGTGGGCCTTTCTTAGAGACTCATTTGACTTTCAAAGCTAAAAATGTGGTTACTAGAAGGGGAACAAATTGACTCATGAAGTACACCAAACTCTCGAGTTACTCCTAAGTCATCTTGTCAAGTCTTGAGCTGATTGAGTTCTTTAAGTTATTAGGTCACGTATGTGCCATTCAGAGCTGGGCATACCCCACAGTGGTAAAGTGCTCAGTTAGTACATACCAGTCCCTGGATTTGAGTCCCAGGACTAAATAAACAAAAGAAAATGAAGAAGATTCGATTTTTTTATAATTTCCCATCAATGAATTCTAGCATCAGCATCTGTCTTCACATGTTTCATTCAAAACAAATGAACAATAATGATTCTGGATATAATTGCATCTAAAGTGTCTTCTTTCCATCTGCTGTAGGCTCAGGCAGCATCCCAGGAGAACTGGAGCAGTTAAGAGAGAGCAGTAACGCTTCAGTCAGAAGTCAGATGGAGCTCAGGATCAAAGACCTGGAATCCCAGCTCTACAAAATGAAAGCCCAGGAAGACTTCGATAAAATAGAACTAGAAAAGTATAAGCAACTCTACCAGGAGGAGTTCAGAGTTAGAAAGTCGCTATCAAGTAAACTAAACAAGTAAGTCCTGACACTGAGTCTCAGAAGATAAGCTCATGGCTTTATCTCTGCAGCATCATTTTCCATGAGTCTAGGAGGCTCTGAAAGCGAACTAGACAACACAAGTCTGGAAATAATGTTGTAAGTGACGCTCAAAATATTAATTTGGGATAGCTTGTATTCTTTTCTTATCCTTCTATCTTATTTAATATGGTCAACTTTAGATAGATATTTTTGAAGCTTTATTTAAAAAGTTACTTATTATAAAATTACTTATTCATATTACCTTAAATAGAACTACTAATAGATTTGATTGTGTTTTGTTTTGGGAAGAGGATAACTTAGTCCCAAGAATCCGGTGCTATAATATTCTCCTTTGAGCAACTTCAGCATTTGATATTTTAATTTTCTTTGATTGCTGCCTGTACTATTTCCATTAGAGGGCCCTATAAGCTATAATTGACAGGTTTTCTAACCTGTGTCTTTACATCACGTGTCATGCTGGGAAACATTAATGTGAGATGGAAGCATCAGCACGGTGCCTCCTCTCAGCTGTGGCTCTGGTCTCAGTTATTCCTAGAGTCAGATGCTTAATTTATCCTGGAGTAAATGCTTACATGTCTCCACTTATATGTCTTCAGGAAGTGAGATGTGCTAATTATACACGGTGACATGTCTGGTGCAGTGAAGCAAACTGATACATCAATCATCTCCCAGTTAACCACACCTAGTACAAGTGTCTCTGATGAGGTCCTCAGGAAGCCGAGAAGCAGGGCCCTTCCAGAGGCAGCATGGTTACTGGTAAAGCTGCCCATCGCAACAGTCATGTCTCTCCCTCCTACTTTGCTGAAATTTCTTATTAGTTAAGATTCCCTCTACAATACCTGTACTTTTTAGAATAACTTTAAACCTATAATACTCAGGAGTTACATTGTGACAGATTTCATAGACTGAGTCACTGTTGAGTTGCAAATTCCTTGTATTCACATGGCAGCTTCTTAGAGAGCCTTGACTCAGGGTTCACTTGGGACCCTGGAGACACTAAGTGTTTGCCTTCTGTGGTCTTCACAGGACTAGTGAGAAGCTGGAGGAGGCCAGCACCAAGCTGCTCCTGGAGGAGCAGCATAACAGGTCATTGCTGAACACTCTAAGTACAAGGCCTGTTGTAGAGTGTCCTTGTGTTGGAAGTCTTCATAATAGTTTGGTATTCAACAGAACTCTTATTCCAAGAGAAAACATAGTGGTTCCTGCCTCAGGCCTACAGCCATCAAATAAAAGAGTGGAGATCTACCTAACCAAGGTTAGTGTATTTCTTTTTTCCTTTGGGTGTGAAGTTTCTGATAACATTCTCACTTTTACTCTAATACATGATGCTGAGTTGCTTTGTTTGGCCAATGCATACTGTCATAGTAACTTATATTAAAGGAGAAAAAATTATTAAAGTTTCTAGAGTTCTCGTTTCAGTAGGTACTCACTGTTGCTTGGTTCAGCGACAGTAGCTAAACCAGTCCATTTCTTTAAAAGCTGTGCTTAAGTTGCATTTTGGAAAATAAATACGGGACTAAAGGTATAGCTTGGGACATCATAGCACACCTTCTAAAGATAATTCTCCTGCAGTGTCTCGAGTTTTCCATTCTAGCGACAAGAGAATGACTGGTATCCAGACACCTACATGTAGATATGTATCATTTAGAGGGATCTGACACAGATACTATTATTAAGTAAGTAAATGGTTGGGTTTAGACATTTAGCTCATTGGTAGAAAGCATTGCATAAGATTCACTTCTGAGTTAAAAACTTTCCACTTTGTTAACCATTATAAATATTCATCTCATTTCAGATGCATCAAGAGTTGGAAAAAAGTATAAACAGAGAACTTAAAGAAGGTATGTGTCAAAATTTATGAATTAAAGTTAGATTGACTAATTTTTAAAATAAATTATAAAATTAAAGATGTGAAGATATTTCCTCTAGGGTTTAATTCAGCAAATGTTTTTTCCATTTAAGAACTTTATATCTAAGTACACTACATTAGTGTCTCCCCACCTCTACCCTGCCTCCAACTCCACCCGTGCTCTCCATCTGTTTCCCTCAATGCATGGCCTCCTCTTCTTATATATGCAACTCGTAGGCCCAGTTAGCATTGCCCTTACTTGCCTGTGCTCACTTAGGAACGAGGTCGCATCCTTGAAAGACTGTTCTCAGTCTCCCAGCGGCCATCGCCTGCCTCTGGCTCTTCATCTCAGGGTAGGGCTGCCTCAGGTAGGGTTTCTCTTGCTGTGATAAAGAACATGACCAGAAGCAGCTTGGGGAGGAAAGGGGTTATTTCATCTTACAGTTCTGTCGCTGAAGGAAGTCAAGTCAGGAACCAGGAGTGAGGAACTGCACAGGCCATGGATGAAGGCCATCTACTGACTTGATCCTTGTGGCAGTTCATCCTTCTTTCTTATACAACTCAGAGGCACTTGCTGAGGGTGGCACCACCGCAGTGAGCGGCCCCCCACATCAGTCAGTAATCAAGAAGACGCCCGTGCACTTGCCTACAGGCAATCTGACGGAGGCTTGTTTTTTTCCAGTCACATTCCTCTTTTAGATAAATTGTGTTATTTTGATACCACCCGACACACACACCCATAAAAGTGTACAGGCTTTGGATTTTACCTCCATCCTTGTAGGTATGAGATTGATGGGGTCTTAGGAGATAACATGGAAGAAGCCATGCTGTTGGGAGTGGACGGTTCTGTTCCGGAGCGTGTCCCGGGCACTGCAGGCTTGTGGTAGGGGTGTGCTGTTTGCTGATAGGCACCACACAGTCACTGATTCTTTGATTCTGACCAGTGCGGGTCTCTGTAATGGTCTCCATGTGCTGACAGATGAGAGCTACACATATCTAAGGCTATGAAGAACTAGAAATTTAGAGGCACATGAAAACTCTCACCTTAATAACATGATAGTAGCGGGTTCTCCTCTAAGGTCTGAGACCGATCCAGCCACAACTTCTTGGCTAGGTTTACAATACCAGGTATGAATTCCCTCCAGTTGAGTGGGCTTTAGGTTCAGTTAGACACTGTTGGTTTCCCCCAAGGTACAAGGGCCACTGTTGCACTGTTGGGGTATCTTGCCTGTCCGGTTGTGGTTCCCAGGCTCAGGTAGGGTTAACTTCCTCCCTTGGCAGCTTATCCCATACCTTCTGACACTGCGTGCTGGCCCCTGGGAGGAGCTCTCTGGTCAGATCCAGCTCGAGTCTTTGTAGTCCTTGTCCAAAGTTCAGTGTCTTTGGCAATAGGGGTTTACCTTCAACCTCCAACAGGTAACCAAGGCTCCGTCAGTGGTCTGTATTGTTGTGGGAGTCAGCTGGTACCCTGACCAACCATTCCAAAAGATTCTCATGATTGTTACTGAAGTTTTTGTTAATTCATGGTTCTTGTCAGGAGCGTGATAGCGATAAGTGGCATAACTTCCTTTAAGATTTCATTCACAAATCTTTATAACACACACACACACTTAGTAAATTATAGAATAATAATACGGTTCCCTGAGACAATAGCACACAACCTGGTGTTTGTCCCTCTTCCTTCCCTCTCCTTCTGAATTGCCTTCTTTCTTCTCAGAGTGGAGCCCCTCCTCCAGTGTTCCACTCCCACTTCCTGGGGCCTGCATCCTGCTGTTCTCCCAGCAGTCCCCTCCAACCTGTGCTCCCTTTGCACTTCTCTGGTTTTTGGTTCTTTGTTGAAAACTGTTTAGATCCATAGTTCATTTTTAATTGGGTTATTGGTTTTCTTGATTCTTTGGTATTTATATATTCTGAATATTAATCCTCTATCAGCTATATACTAGGATTCTTTTCCATTCCAGAGGTTTCCTCTTCACTTGATTTTTTTCCATTCCTGTATGGAAGCCTTTTGGGTCTGTGAGGCCCACTCTGTCATTGTGCTGAGCAAACTGAATCCTATGCAGAAAGTTCTTTCTCAGGTTTCTCACTGACATTTTACCCATTTGGAGCTGGTGGTGTGCAGGGCATACCAAGAGTCTAGTTTCATTCCACATGGGGACATCAGCTTTCCCCGCACCATTTGTTAAAGAGCTTTTCTTTCCTCCAGTGTGTATTTTTGGAATCTTGTCAAATATCAGGCAGCTATGAATACATGGTCTTACACATGGTTCCCATGACGTTCTGCTGCACTGCAGTGCCTGTTTGTGTGCCGGGGCTATGCGTTTTCAGTACCATAGCTCTGTGATGTAACCGTTCCATGATTGTCAGGAGTGCATCCTATTGTCTCATCTTGTCCTCCTGTGCTTGTTACTGTACCTTTGCACGATTGTTGAATAAATGAGTCAACACAGACACTGTGGTATTCACAATGATAATTAGGTATGACCCAGAAACAGTTGAATTTAGTCACGATTATGCACTGCAGTGACATGTGCATATTACCAGTTCAGCTTCAGCTCTTCTGACGTGCGCTTCGTTAACTGTGAACTAGACTCTTTTATATATGTATATATCTCCCTTTCTTTCCAGCTACTGCTGAACTTGAGTCTGAGTTCTACAGAGTTTCTCCCCTTGGATCTGCTACTAAACCAAGCCAAGATCTACTCTCAGAAGCATCGCAAGAATATATAGACATTTTAAAGAAAAAATACATGATCTGCTGAATTTAAAAGAGAAAAAAGAAGGAAAGTCATGAAGTTTACTGGAATTGTCAAGGAAAAGGACCAAAGGAAAGGGATGACAGGAGCAGATAAGGGGCGTATGCCTTGGTGTGTGTCTGAATGTCAACAGCCTGGTGTGTGGCACGTGTCTTGATCCAGCACCTGGGAAGCAGAGGCTGGTAGATCTCTGAATTCAAGGACAGTCAGAGCTACGTGTCTCACACAGAAAAATAAAGTCATAATGAAACCTGCTATTTTATACAAATAATACACATTAATATATATGATCTAAAGTATGACATTGTGGGCTAGGCAGTAGGATGGCTCTTCAATAGGTCCTAAATTGAATTCCCAGCAACCACATGGTGGCTCACAACCATCTGTAATGGGATCTGGTGCCCTCTTCTGGCTACAGGTTCGTGCAGATAGAGCTCATATACATAAATAAATCTTTAAAAAAAAACAAAGATATAAACATTTATGAAAAAACACTGTATCTATTAGACTGTCTATATATTTTAATTGTATTAACTGTATGACTTGAAAACACAAGTGAGAAAAACTTTTTTGTCATATGTATTAGAAATTAATATATTTAACTGGGGTTTTTTGATGGTCCTAAGCAGATTTTGCAAGTATTATTAGAACAGTATTACAAACTTTTACATATGAAAACACCCTAAAGCAGGTTGTTTAAACAACCAAGTTATTATGAATATCGCTGGTGGGATGAAATACCATCTTCCTATTTATATTTTTCTATTTTTATTACTATGCATGTGCCAAAAGATTTAGCCAGACATCAGTTCAGTATGCTGCTGCCTTAGCCATTGCTAATGTTTTAACTTATCACAGCCATAGTATCACCATCAAACTTGAATTTAATTTTAAGCACTGATCATGCTTGATCCTCTGGAAAAACGTGGTTACCTAAGGCTTTTCACCTCGTGTGTTTATTCATTTGCTTGTTCATCCTTGATAGTTTTTTTAAGTCATAAAATTAGAGGGTTCAAATAATTCTACCGCTCTCTTCTGAGCCATTTGAGAGAGCTTGCCATTGCCACCGTCCATCGTCATCCTTGGCTATTTTAGTATCTCTTGGAATTAACAACACTCTAAGTAACTGATAGTGTCGCCTTTGTATTAAGAAGGCTAACACTAATAGATCCTGAAGTTTAATCCTCAGATTCCTTTCCAGTTTGGCTTCTTATCTGCAGTTCCTTTAAAGACTGGTCCCATTCAGACTAGTGGGCCCACTTATTTGCAGTTCTTAAACTCCTTTAGTCTGGAACATCATTCAGTCTTTCCTTGACTGTCACAACCTTAAATCTTCAAGGAACAATTCAATGTCTTTGAATTGAATTTTCTGTTTCATTATGATTAAATCATGCATCCTTGGCATAAGTATTACAGAAGTAATTTTTCTCATTTAATCCTATTATGTGATCTATAATATAGATTTTTCTCTGTTATTATGATGTTGATATTGATCACTAGAGCGATTACCTACTTTTTTCCTGTATTTATTTACTTTTGTGATAATTGTTTTGTGGAGAGACAATTTGTGACTGTAAATATGTTTCTTATCAAACTGACAATATGTTCATTTACTAGTATTCATATAGATTAATGGTTCTTCATTTTATTTAATGACATACAAGTTGTTGATAACAAATTATTTTTATATTTAAATAAATTAAATTTTTGAGAATTTCATATATGAATCCTTTGTTTACACCATTTCCACCCTTCTCTCTCCCCTTCAGCTCGTCCTGTGTCCCTCCCAACTCCCTCTCAACTTCATGGCCTCTTTATATATATGTGTACCTGTGTGTGTGTACACACACCTTATTGAATCTATTTAGTATTATTTCTATGTCTATGTGTTCAGGAGCTTATAAATGACCTATTTTGATAATTGGACCACTATAGAAACATTTTATGAATAGTACAAAGAAATCTTGGTTATCACCATGTTCCCTAAATTAAACATTTGTTTTTATCCTTCCTCTTCTCTCCCTCCTTCAAAATAAATGCAAATAAATGGATATAAAAGAACAGTGTCCCTTGTGAGTTGCAGACATGACACATTTATTCCTAAATACGTATCTCCTAAAAACAAGAGGCTATCATTATGTACTTGTAGCGGAATAATCTGAGTTAGGAAGATCAATATCTAACCTACAAACCGTTTTTAACAGTTATCTCAAAATGTTCTTTTTATAGAGAGAAAATTCAAAGTGACACTTTGTGCCCACCTTCTCTGTTCCAGGATGTTTTCTGAGCTTGCAAAGGTCTTGTAGCATGCTGGCACAGTTGCCCTGTTGTGTAGGGTAAAACACTTCTTTGTGTGGGTCCACCACTCTGGGCCATTACATCTTTCTGCCCTTCCCTGGCATCATGCCCCTGTTGTGTGCTAGCAATCCAGGATCAAATTTACCAGTTTGAGGGTTCTCTGGTGTTTGCCCTGTGTGTAGGAAAACAGCTTCTTTGGTGGTTGGTTCTTCCACCTAGGCCTTACACTTTCCCCTACTATAAAAAGCCTAGGTTAGCTTGCCACCATAAATTTCCAGGTAGGGTTTCTGTTCTGTGGCTGTCTATGCAAAGGATTCTCTCGGTAAGGTGTGAGTTTTCCTAGTGGCTATGTACCTTTCCAGCTTAGAGCAGGTTCTGGCTTTAATGTTCAGTTGGTTGTCTCGTGAAGTGGTTGTTAAGCAGAAAGTGATCATGATCAAGAACATCTGTGCAGATGCACAGTGGCATGTCACCAGCTAGCTGTGTAGTTAGTTTGTCCTCGTAGCATACATAGCATTGGCACATTGAAAGATGGTTCAGCATGAATGCAGATGTGTCAACTTGATTTCCTCAATTCCAGTACTTCAAATAAGTGATGTCTTCAGCAGCAGGGTCTAACTGTCAAGTTCTGGAGGACAGACAAGAGCGGTGACAGTAGCCTGTTGTGGTTGAGGGTCTATATGACCCATTGGCCAACAGCTCAAAAAGAGATAACCCTCCTGGTCTTGGACGTATTATTTTCTAGCGTGTTTCTTAGGTAGCTCATATAGTAGTAGTGGGCTTCCATGTGGCTCTTTCAAAAGGCCTTAGTGTTAGTTATCCCTCCACATAGTCCAGCCTCTACCCTGCTCTCCTGCTCCCACCTGGAATTTAACTTCCTATTCCATTATTCCCCTTTCTACCTCTTATCCTTGAAGACTGCTCTCCATAAATGGCCCCTTACTAAATCCTTAAGCTATGGGTATTACTAATAGAATACACATATCAGAAGATTAAAAGCTAATATCAGAGAGTCAGTCTATCACCTCAAGCCCACAGACGGAAGATAGGAACACCAGAGGTTTGAGGCCGAGTGTCCAAACCGCACTACCATCGTGACCACCTACAAGTCTCATTTCTTTGCTTTTTGTTGACTTACTCTTGAGGTGAGTCAGGGACAGCTGCTTTCACTGTCAACCTGGAAAACAGAGCTTGCTTGTGTAGCGCCCAGCGGGGCAAGGTGGCACTTTTTCGTATAAGGCTGCTTCTCTTGAAAGCAGTCTGGCTTCTAAGACTGACATCCAAATAATTCTGGAAGAAGAACTGACAATTCATGCACCCTAACATGAAACCAGCATGTCTCAGGCCAGTAAGAGGAAGCATGTGGTGCAGGAGGTGTTGGGATGGCACATGGTGCCTTCTGACCAACAGCAGATATTGAAAGTCCTCAGGACTCCTGGGAACAATCTGCATGAGGTAGAGATAGCACAAGGGCAGCACTTCCTGGTGAGCATGCCCTCCAAATACAGCAAGAACATCTGGATCAAGAGAGGGAACTTCCTCATTGTTGATCCTATTGAAAAAAAAAGGAGAAAAAGTGAAGGCTGAGATCTCTTTTGTGCTTGAGAGAACCACATCCATCCATCTCTACAGAAGGAGGTCACTGGCCTGAAGCCTCTCTGGGGTAGCTGAGAGACGATATGAACAAAAGAGAGCAGTCCCGCTGAGCCACAGCTGTCAGGAGAAGGTCAGGTTCTGAAGATAATTCTGATCTCTTTGTCAACACCATCACAGACGGTATCATGAGAGTGAGGAGGAGAGTGAAGAAAAGGAGGCGGCGGCGGCCTGAGCCCAGGACCCACTTCTCTTACCTGCTCAGGGACTACCCCTTGGCTTTTCTGGACTTGGACATTCCCAGGGTATCCTGCAGATCTTTTCCTTTGGATGGGGACAAAGCATGGCCCCTTTCTGAACTGACCTAAAAGAATTAAGCCCCTGGTGGGTAATGACTTTAAAATAAATAGCTAATATCCATGAATGAGAAAGAACACAACTTTTGTCTGTGTCTGGTTTCCTCACTCAAAATATCATTCCTTACTTCACCCTTTAATTTGCAGATTTCATAATTCCACTTTTAACAATACCATTCTATTTGTAAGTGTACCACATTTTTTTTTAATCCATTGATGGACATCTAGGCTGTTCTGTCTCCTGGCTACTGTTCAGGATGTAGCAATGAACAAGGATGAGGAAGTATCTCTGCAGTAAGATACAGAGGCCTTTGAGTATATGTCGAGGTGTAGCTGGGTTGTGTGGATCTGTTTCCAGCTTTTTGAGGAACCTCCACATTTACTGATATTCCATCGTGGCTGTTAGCAGTTTGTGCTCCCAACAAGAGTGAGAATAAGTGCCCCTTTTCCCTAAATACACACCAGCATTTAGCGATCTTATTTTTTTTTCTGTCTTAGCCATTCTAACTATAAGAAAAATTCCAAGAATTTTAAATTTGCATTTCCCTGGTGGCTAAGGATTTGAACACTTTAAAAATACTTCTCAATGAGCAGTGTTCTTCCTTGGCATGCTTCAGCTCCTGCCTTTAGGCTCTGCCTTGAGTTCCTGCCCTGACTTCCCTTTATGAAGGACTAAACTGTAAGGTGAAATACACCCTCCCATGATTTGTCTCTGTTGTTTTATCTCAGCAACAGGAACATCAAGCAGAAGTGCTGAGGTTAGAGTTATGTACTGTGCATGGCTTTTTACATGGGTGCTGTAGCCCAAACTTAGCTACACATGTTTATGTGGCAGTCACTTCATAACTGAGCCATCTCCTTGGCCTAGTTCTTCTATACTTCTAAATAGAATAGCACTTAAGAGACAGTGATTAGCTTCAACTATATCAGAAAGGGCATGTTTGAAAAGTCACAGCATGTAGATGACTTGGGGGATCCAATTTGGTCAGGGAGCCTCCTCTGGAAGCAGACCATGCTAAGTGGGCCCAGGAACTCCTTTGAACTTAACGCCTTCTCAGGTTTATTGGAATCTAATCTAGTGTAAGATAAATCGTCTTCACTATGGGGGACTTTAATAGCCACATGGACCTGAGTCAGGCCATTTACTGCTTGGCATGGAGTATGGAACTGGGGACTAAAATTCCAGCTTATCCTATTGGGGAGTTTTATTTAGAGAGTATTCATTTAGTTTGCCTTTTAAACTTTTTAATTAAGAGATCTATTTTTGAAAGACAGATGTACTCATGTTCCATCAGGACAGGTTCCCCACTCTTCTCCTTGTGGTGCCCCACTGAGTAGTAAGTAACCAGGTCTGAAGGGCTGACACAAATCCCACTAGACTGTAGTCTAACACTGGGAAACTCAGGCAGGGGGCAGGGTAGCAGAATTACACACTCAGCAGGAGAAGGCGTTTCTGCAGTGTGATAGTTCACGTTTACCTAAGAGGCAGCAGAAGGGCCTCAGGCGGCTATCACCCACTCTGGACTGTCCTCTGAACAATATATAACAAACTGGTGACAAACTCAGCTTGAGGAGAAGCGCTCTTTCCTTCCAGAACTTGAAAAAAAAAAAGTAGAAACATGTCAGGAGCATCACCATGATCAGCTCCTGGACAAGATGGGCTTTATGATGGGAGCCCTCATCTTTAAGCAGTTTTTAGAATAGTTACCTTCTGGCCTCAATACTTTGCCTCTCAACTGAATTTTCCTATTGTGGGATGAGGAGCTGGGCTGCTGGGAAGAATCCTCCAAATTTTCAAAACCGTTGGATCTATTAAAGATTACACGTTTTACTGCACTCACTGAGGCTCTGAGAAAGCTGCTAGAAGCAGTGGTGAAAGGGCATCCTTGCATTTTCCCTGATTTCAGCAAGGACACATCTATATTTGAGCCACTGAGTGTGATGTTCAGGGGCTGGAGAGATGACTCAGTTAACAATGCTTGTTGCTCTTTCAAAGGAGAGAGTTTGGTTCTCAGCACCCACACTGGGCAACTCACAGTTGTCTGTAACTCGAGCTCCTGGGTCCTCCTCCCCTTTCCACCATTTGTATCTCTGTAGTGTTTTACACACACACACAGAGAGAGAGAGAGAGAGAGAGAGAGAGACAGAGAGACAGAGAGAGACAGAGAGACAGATACAGAGAGAGACAAAGAGACAGAGACAGAGAGAGAGAGAGAGAGAAGAGAGAGACAAGACAGAGGGAGAGGAGGAGAGAACAAATCTGTTTTAAAACATGATTCTAGTTGTAGTGTAATGATTCTTTCCTATACTGAAGTTCCTTTCCCATGATATTCTGTTGGTGAGAGGTTTTCTCATGAGTGGGTATTGAATATCATCAAAAGCCTGTTTGGCATCTATTGATATGATCACTATCAATATGATCACAGTTGGCTACCAGCCAATTGATGTGATAGGTTTCACAGATTATTCAATGTTGAACCAGCCTCGTGAAAAGATGGCTATGTAATCAATCCCCCATGATGACACTGAATGAGTTATTTTTATGCACAGTTGATTTGATGATTTGTTGAGGATTTCTTCATCATTTTCATGACAATTACCAGTAGTGACAGGAGGCATAATAGGACAAGCTAATAACTAGCAGATGATTTTCCTGAGATGATCTGCTTCAGGTTAATCCATGACAGATTCTCTCTATAGGCAAGGCCCAAGAGAATTCATTTTAGGAAAGATTCCTGCTATCAATATGCTTTTCCTGTTATTATTAAACATATATAACAATCGCCCATCCTTTTTGAGCAGATCTCTGCAGATCAACGAAGATGTACTGTCTTGTAGTGATGCTATATAGACAAACTGAGGACTTCTTAAGTCTTAATGATGATCCTATAAGAATTCCTAAAATTATATCAGTGATTATTAAGCTCTTTTTAGTGGGACTGCTATTAAATCCTTTTCTGATAAAGCTGCAATGAGAACTGTCGGTCTCCCGTGTGTCACCAATTAATTGCTTCTAGATAGAACCAGACTTTCTCCTACTCAAAGCACATTCCAAGAGGTTATAAAACAATTAACCAAAGGTCATAAAAAGGGAACTAATGATTTATTATAGGTGCTAGGAGAAAGATAAAATATTGACTGGGTTTATCTATACAAAACTTCACTAATAACTTAGTTATGGTTTTCAACTTTCTATGAACCTGTGGAAGCTGTGACAGGTGATGGATTTTAGCCAGATAATTACTCCTAATGGATATGCCTGTAAACATTCTCTGTTGTAAATTTCTATTTCAATTTATGATTTGAATTTTATGTGTGAACCTGTGATGAACTTTTTAACATGTGCTCACATATTCTGAAAGATGTATAAGTACTGAGAACAAAGAGATGCGATGAAGAAATTTTTCCCTTTCCCTGCTTAGGATCTTTTGACTTTTCCCTTAGATAGCTTTCATCGGAAACTTTTTACAACTTAGTAATAAACGTATAATCACTTTTCAAAGTGTCCCCTTTTCTTCCTGCGACTTCCTACTAGCAGGCTGAAAGTTAGAGCCACTCAGTTCCTGCTGAGATAGTACAAAGCTATTTACTTAATCCCTTGCTGTTTTAGGATGAGGCGCTAAATGCCAGAGACTGAAGTTTCTGACCTCAGAGGAACACAGAAGGCAGGCCAGCTACGTAACAAGGAACTTAGACTTAGATAAGTAAACTTTTTATTATTATACAGCAACCCTAAATATCTCATAAGACAAAGTTTACCCTCTGCCGACACTCTTCCCCTTCCACTGCCTCAAGAAGAACCAACAAGATGACGGCGCAGTAGTTCTCATTTTTGAAATGTCTGAGTAGGGTCTGCGTGCTACTGAACACATGGAACAGTAAGGCAGGGAGTATGACTTTTTGTTGTTGTTACATTCTGAAAAAAAATAGAACTGCTGGGATTTCTACCCAAGATGTCTGGTAGAGTTCACCAGTGGTCTCATCTAGTTCTAGAATTTTATGTTTGGAAGATTATTAAATACTAATTAAATTCTAAAAATATGGCCATATACACATTATACACATTCAGAGTTTATCCTTGCATGAGTTTTGATAGAATCCATCTTAGTAGAATGCATCCATTTAAGCTAGGTTATCAATTACTCTAAGTTCCATTGTACACAGGGAACACGTATATACCCCATCCCTTGGTGCTGGGGAATTAACAAAGGATCTTACACATGCTAGGCAAGTATTCTATAGACAGAATGAGCTGTACACCCCCAAATCAAAACACATTTTCTATGTTTTAGCACTTGGACATAAGAAAGGCCTACACATATTAAGGACTCTTCCCGTAGACGTGAAGTGGAAACTTATAGTTTCTTTGGAAAGTTAGTTATGTCAAATGATATTTTGCTGGGGCACACAGGTGAAAGGATGCCTTACTAAAGCAAACACGTGAAAGACTGTTTTCCTGAAGCAGACACCAGTGAAAGGATGTTTTGATATAGCAAACACAAGAAAGGACCCGTGATGAAGGAGTATAAATATGACCCACAGACAGTTGGGAGATGAGCACTGAGGATTGGTTTGGTTTGTTCCGTCTCACTATTCTTTGCTAAAAGACACTTATGTATTGGTTTGCCTTGCACTCATGTATTGATTTACGTTGTTGATCTCAACTTGTGATAATGCTGCCATTGAGAGAAACTCACCCAAGAACTTCTCATGAGGCTCCTGCAGGAGCTTGCCACATCCACAGCCTTGCTTTACGCTGTTTGGCAAGACTGGTGGTTTCTTCAGGATTGAACTACAGCTGCCTGTGTCTGCCTGTCTAGAAGACTGGTCTGGGGCTGCTGAATTGAATTTTGGTGTTTGCTACGGGCCTGAACTGCTGAAAAAGAAGATTGAGCTTGCCCCCAGAGAACTATTGCTGAACAGGCCCACAAACCCCATATCCTAATAACTTTTCCACTACCTCTGCTGAGTGGTGGGCTAGAGGAGATAGTGAACTCTTGTTAAAAGTAGGTTGTAATAAATGTATGCCTACATAGATTTTTAGGGCTATTGTATTATTTAATTATCTGTCTTTAAAGCTCATCGAATTCAAATGATTTCCAGGCTTAAGGAAGTAGAAACAGGTATTTTTCCAGTGTGTGGACTCTGAAGTGTACAGATACTGGTGTGTAGATATACATTCATATATTCATTCTGTTCATATGACTTTTTTCTTGTGTGTGACTTCTGGCGTACAGTGCGATTTGATTTTTTTGACAAAAGGTTTCCCCACACATTTCACATTCATTTGGTTTCTCTCCTGTGTGGGAATTCTTTAGCAAGGTCTGATATACTGTAAAAGATTTTTTCACTAACAGAACACCAACAGATTTGTCCTGCATGAGTCCCGTGGTGTGCTGGATGTGGAGGGTTTGTGACTACAGGGTTTCCCACCTTCACATGTTTGCGTGTGTTTGCTCTGATGTAAATCAAGCCCTGGCTGCACATGGAAACGTTTCCCGTGCTCATTACGTTTGTAGTATGTAATGTAATGTAATGGATTCTCTGTGTGGATTCTCTGCTGTACAATTGGAGCTGACTTCTGCAGAGTGTTTTCTTACATTGAGTGCGTTCATTGGGTTCCTCCCCTATGTGAGTTCTCTGGTTCTGTGCTCTGGAGCTGGGACTTGTGGCAGAAGTGTTTCCAACATTAACTACGTTCATATGGTTTTCTCCGTGTGTGTCCTGCTATGTTTAGGTGGGTATGGTTCATTGTAAAATACTTTTCTACATATGTGTCCCTCACATGGTTTCTCCCCTGTGTGTGTTCTCACACTGACTTATGGGTACAGAATTTCCTAAATCCTGGACACATAAAGGGGACCCCTCGTGTGTGAGTCCCCCCATGTGCTGTGAGGTCTGACTGGAAGCAGAAGTTCTTCCTACATTCCCAGCATTCAGGTTTCAGTCCTGTATGAATTATCTGATGCCTGGTGAGTGGTGTTTCGTGGTAGAAACTTTCCCCACACAATTTACAA
Source organism: Mastomys natalensis (assembly GCA_021653895.1). Lineage (NCBI taxonomy): Eukaryota > Metazoa > Chordata > Mammalia > Rodentia > Muridae > Mastomys > Mastomys natalensis. The sequence goes on from JAJTUV010000569.1 coordinate 1,044,497, forward strand.
ACACAGGGTTTGTTCCCTTTATGAATTTTCTGGTGCTGTGTTAGATGTGGGTTTTGACCAAAAGATTCCCCACACACAATCTGGACATAGAAAGGGTTTCTCACGCATGTGTGCCCTTTCATGTATTCTCTAAGTGTGAACTCATACAAAACGATGTTTCGTGTGTGTGACATTCATAGGGTTTCAGCCCCGTGTGTGCTCTAATGTTTGGGAGGTCTGACTTCTGGTAAAGTGCTTTCTCATGTGTAGCATGTGTAGGGTTTCTCACCTATGTATGTTCCCTAGTGTGATGTGAGATCTGACTTGTATCTAAAGGCTCTCCCACACTGACTGAATTCATGGGGTTTGTGTGTGGATCTCCGATGTTTCATAGGTTTGACTTCTCCCAGGTTTTCCCACAATTGTTTCACTGGAAAACTTCCTTTCCAGTGTGTACCCTCAGATGTCATGTGACATGTGATTTCTCCAAGAAAGCATTGCCACATTCATTACACACAAAGCACTTCTCTCCTTTATGAGTATTCTAAAATTGGGAGAGATATAAATCACTCCTAACTTTTTTTTTTTCAATTTTATTATGGATACAGTGTTTTTATATTCATACCATCATGTTTGGAAGCAGTGGACTTCATATACAGTTTATCACAGTCACTGAATTCACTGTGATTATCTTCAGAGAAAGATGTCTGAGGAGACAAAAGGGACAAGCCATTGAAGAACAATCTCCCGTAAACATTTCACTCACAGCCACTGTGTCCTACACTCTCGTCATCTTGTAAGATGATCATCTTCTTTTCCAGGATGGCATCCTGCATACAGAGTATTCAAAACTCTGTTCTAGGGCTGGAGAGATGGCTCAGTGGTTAAGAACACTAACTGCTCTTCCAGATGTCCTGAGTTCAATTCCCAGCAACCACATGGTGGCTCACAACCATCTGTAATGGGATCTGTTGCCCTCTTCTGGTGTGTCTGAAGACAGCAACAGTGTACTCACATAAAATAAACAAATAAATCTGAAAAAGAGAAAGATTTTAAAAAAAACTCTGTCCTATAGCTTGGACCTTTTCACACTGAGCAGGAGTTGCATGACCGCTGGCTGTAGCCTTATGTTTTAAAACTTCACTTTGATCGCTAATAATTTTTTTTTCACATTTAATGTTCAGTGATAATTTTCCATAGGCATTAAATTTATCAGGATTTTTTTTCTTGAGTATGGTTTCCTCATAACAAATTCTGAAATACAGCTAGAATGTATTCCTTCTGAGTCACATCACAGTGATTTTGTGGACGGAAAAGCATTAACATCCGGCTGAATCCCTCTCCTTTTACATTACCTCATTCTTCAGTCAGCATTCGTTACTGGTGAATATAAATATTTAGGTGGTCTTTCATGGCTCCTGCCCTTCAGCTTCCCAAAGTTCTACAAATAAGACCAAATAACCTTTCAACATAAACACGATTCCACCTCTTATGAAATGATACTGTGCTACAAAAATCCTGACCTAGTCCACTGTGTTTTCTCTTGTCCAGTTTTCAGGAATAAAAATGATCACATGTGAACATTTTCCCCTATTTTGTGGGTTTGTGATAAAAATAAAAATTACAGAAAGAAGGTCTGGGGCAGCGGCAAAAGGGAAAGAATGCAATTATGATACAACAAAAGTAACGTAATTATGCTAAGACATATTTTTGATTTCCAATATATGGAAATTATAAAGATTGACATAAGGAAGAAGCAAATGCCATTACCCATAGCAACTGATGACTTCAGCACAACTGAAGACAGAATACTATGATATCTTTGTGTGTTTGAGACAGGGTTTCTTTCTGTATAGCCCTGACTGTCCTGGAACTCCCTCTGTAGACCAGGCTGGTCTTGAACTCACAGAAATCCAGCTGCCTCTGCCTCCTGAGTACTGGAGTCAAAAGTGTGTGCCACCACAGCCCAGCATACTATATCTTAATTGCTACTAAAGAGATAAAAGTTTAAATATAGAGATACTGTCTGCCCTCATCTATAAAGTTTGTTGGAAATGGTGATAACAAAGAGAAAACAGTCTACATGTGACAAGTTATTTCTGGGAGTTATTAAACCCTCAAAAGTTTCTCTCCAAGTTGGAAAATACTGATATAATTTCTTAGTCCAGAGGTACTCACATTCTTTTGTGGAGCTCCAAGTCTTGTGATACGTGTACTTGGCTTAACCTTCTCTATCTTAAAAGGTGTATTTGCTAGTTACACTTTTCTCTCACGTATCTTTGAATACCTTTAATTCCCTTTATTTCATGAATACTTTTCCAGAAGAGTAATGGGTCAACTCCTCTAAAAAGCTTTTCTCCATTACTCACAGACTATGAGAAGCCATGGCAGGAGGAGGATGAGTTCCAGGCAAGCTTAAGCCTACATCATGCAACAGCCTTCTTTTTAATCACTTTAATTTAAAATGTAATTTTAGGCTGGTGAGGTTGTGTGTGCCTATAAATAAAGCATTTAGGAGGTAAAGTTAAGAGGAGCGGGAATTCCTGATACCTTATCCTGAATCTTACAGACTGTTTGCTCCCATTGTCTCTTAAGTTGGCCTTTTGAGGACCAATCGGTGAGCCTGGCTTCTTAGGGCTGCCCGGCCTCAGTTGTTAATCTTAAAAGCTGTGGCACCATATATGTTATTATGTATAACATTTATGTGTATTAATTGTAAATTTCTTATGAAGACTTTAATATTTCCGTAGTTCTAAGGGTAGTACAATGGGATCTGAAGTTGGCCAGGGACATATACAAGTTTACATATTCAGGATATCATTCTTAGTGAGTCGATAAGAAACAATGACATTCTGTATCAGTAGAATAAAACTTTAAAGTTTTTTTTTTTTTTGGAGGGGGAAAATATGTAGGGCACTTAGTATCTGCTCTTTTGGTTTATATATACTACACATTATTATTTTATTTTTATTTTTTTTTAGTTTCTCACGTTTTGTGTTATAGTTTACATGGTTTTGAAAGGTAGCAATTCTAAGACAAAATTGTAAGCTCTTTGGATGTAGAATTGCACTGTTTCAAGTATCTAAGCTGCTCCTGGCTACACACTGCGTGCCCTCAGATGTGCCCTCCCCCCAGCCTTGAGCAGGCCTGAAAGACCTTGTTTACCACAATAGACCAATAATAGGACCTAGATGGAGTTACCCACCTTGGCTGCACGTACAGCCTGCTACAGGAACTTAGAAGTAATAACTGCCCACTGAGCTTGCCTTGAGATATCTCCGGCAGTGGCAAAGGATGGGTTCCCCTACCCATCTCTGGCTGAAACCTGAAGGGGTTTGGTGGGGCTTTCCCTTTAAATTGAAAGCTGAACATTAAACTTCGATCAGAGAACTTTGTCTTAGCTTCATCTTTTCTCGCCCTCCGTCCCTTTTTCATTTCCAGCCCCCCTTTCAGGAGAACCCGGTTGGTCCGTGGCCGCAGGCGGCTACACTCAGACAGCCTTCTGTCTTCCTCCCCAGGGTGTCCATTCCTAGCTCAATAATCCCCTTAAAGACCAGGCCTGTGGGAAAGCGGGGCGCAGCGCTCATCAGTGAGGTACTCAGCGCCAAACTTCATAACATGATCACAAATGGAGTTGTCGCAGAGGCTTCTGGAAAGCGTAGTCCAGAAAGGAGGGTTGTTAGGCGCATGGGCAGAGCCCTCATCTGTCAGCTGAGGAACTTCTGTCTTTTGTCTGAGGGGGACATCGAGCCCCACGCCATCCCCTGGCCTGGGGGGGGGGGTCTCCGATTGCGGCGGGAGAGCGAGCGCGGGATCCTGTGGGGCGGCGGCGGGGAGGAGCGCGCTGGGCGAGCTGTAGAGGGGGAGGAGAGAGAAGGGGGGAGAGAGGAGGGGAGAGGAGGGGAGAGGAGGGGGCTAAGAGGAGGGGAGGGGAGAGGAGGAAAGAGAGGGGAGATCAGCCGGAGGGAGGCCGGTCTGAGCCACCGCCCAGGTGACGTGGCACCCGCTCGCCTTGTCCGCCCGCCACGTCGGCCCGCTTCTCAGTCATCCCCGGCATCTGCAGCGCAGGCCGCGGGACTCCCTAAAACCGCTGTCACCAAGGTAAGAATCGCTCCGGAAGCACGGAGCAGGGCAGTGGTGCTGAGTGCTCTGTAACTAGCAGGGCGGGCTGTTTCTTTTCTAGCAGAGCCAGGTCCTTTCATCTGGGGCCCTCAATGATGTTCACAGAGACTATTTGGTTTACTCAGTACCTGCGGGTGGCCTTAATCCTCTATTGTTTAACTCTGTGGTTGATGTCTCTTCCTTGCTGTCCTGTCTGTGGCTGCTTTCTGCAAAGCGGCTTGATCGTACCTGGAGTCTTCTATTTCTAAAAATTCTCGAGCCTCCTCTGGATTCATTAGTGTGAAAGATTAAGTAAGGGTCTCCTCATATCCCTCATAGCCAGCCTTTGTTAGACTGTTGAATAGTTATTTGGAAGTACAGTATTACTTTTTAAAAATACCTTTCAGTATTAAATTTTACCAAGAAGCTGACAATTGTATGCACCCTGTAAGAGAATAGAAATGAGACAGACTCCTGGGGTGGGGGCGATCTGGCCTTGGAGCTCCAGACTAGTTTGGAGCTGTTGAACCTCGTGCCTCAGTCTCCAGAACACTGGGTCTACAGGTGTGTGCCACCACATCTAGCAGAGGCACATCTAAAAGATGAGAACTGCTGTTCATTAATGTTCTCTGTTATGAAGATTTCCTAAGGCTGACGATTGGTTCGTTTGTGTCTGGCCTTACACATTAGGCCTTTGGTAAGTACCCAGCTGGCTGGAATTGAGCATTTGGGTTTTTTTTTTTTTTTTAACTGTATACATGTATATGGTACTAAAAATGTTGTCTAATTAATTAATGACTTTATTTATTTATTTATTTATTTATTTATTTATTGAAATAAGGTCTCATTATGTAGTTAGTACAAGATAGTCTAGCTCTCTATCTATAGCTTAAACCAGCCTCAATCTTGCTGTCCTCCTGCCTCAGCCTTTACAATGCTGGGGCTAAAAGTATGCCTTACTTCATGTGATTTCAAATTGCTATATTTGAAGGTAAATTTGTTTCAAAGCTTCATGTGGCTTCAAATTGCTATATTTGAAGGTAAATTTGTTTCAAAGCTTCATTTGTTTCAAAGCTAGATTTGGCAGCCATGCAAAAGTTCATTAAGATGTAATTAAATTTCACCCCACCCCCATTTCAGCGGGTTTTGAGAGGCCAGTCAATTACAGGGATCTAAACCTGTTGTGTGTCTGTCAAGACTTCACTGGAGGCTGCATAGAGGGTTATTCACCGTGATCTAATTCCTTTCATTTTAAGAATAATAGCACTAAAACTAAGTCCCGATGCACAGCAGACACAGCAACAGAACTAAAGACAAAATGTACCATATGTAAGAGAAAATGAATCCTATGTAAAGTTCTTGAAGAAGTGCTTCGTTTTCTTTTTGCTTTGAGAAATTGTAATTTAGGGAGAAGAAATGCCTCGTGTTTGAAAGTTTTGAAATGACTTTCTAACTTTGGGGAATTGTAATTTTGACAACAACAACAAAAAAAAAAAAAAGGTTGCCTCCAACATAAACACCTAAGGTTCCCTGTTTGCATTATGTTGCACTCCCTTTAAAACTAATCTATTATTTGGTGTTTATGTGTTGCATTCTTTTATGTTAGTGCGAAAACAGACACATGCTTTTCAAACAGACAGGAGAAATGTTTGGATTTAGTAAAAGAAAAAATGTCTTAGGCTCATCAAGATTATGTGAAAACTCTCAATTGAGAGGCCAGTAGTACTTCATCATGGTTCTGATTGGGTCAAAAGGACAGCTTCTCAATATATAGTACTAAAATGTATGGAAATTTCTTACAGGAGACCTGGAGCTGTGACATATGGTTTCCTAGGACTTCACTCTCCCACCTTTAAAGTGTAAAACCCTGCTCTAAAAACACAGCAGAAAATGACCAAGTTCAAGGTGAGTACCTTAATTTGTCTAACTCTGTGAGTGCACACATCTGCTCAATGAGGGTTTTGAAAGAGGATCTATGGGTTTGGAGAGTTGACTCTGTAGTTGAGAACCCACGTATGATTTCCCAGCATCCACATGGTGTCTCAAAACCATCTGTTACTCCAGTCCCAGGAGAGTCAATGCCCTCCTCTGACCCCCGCAGGTACCCAGCATTTACATACACATACATACAATGCAGGCAAAACATACATACACACAAATAATAAAATGAATCAATCTTTAAAAAGAAAGAATGACTCGTTCCAAAGTTTCTTGAGGGTTGAATAAAACAGTAGCTCTCAAAGTATGGTCTGAAGAGACCCAGGTGCCTGCCAGAGCCTTTCAAGGGATTCTGCACCACCAAAGGTCATGTTATGAAAGAGTAAATTGCATTTGTGCTAATGGTGTGGAAGCAATGATACAGACCGATGATCCAGACGGTCCCGCATCACTTAAAACAATGAGGATGACGGTGGAGAGCAGCTGAGGAGAGATCTCACACGTTGAGCAGCAGAAGTTGGGAGTTAGGTTTACATACAGAATGTTGTACATTTTTGGTATGTACTGTATAGTATTTACATATTAGTTGTATTGAGGAGGAACTAAAGTTCTTTCCTATTTCTTGCTGAAATTTAATCTCAGCTATACTGTTCATAAAATATTTGTGTCACAGTAAGTAAGTCAGCCTTCTGCTCTGAACTAAGAACAATTCTTTAAAGCAGACGTTCCCAACCTTCCTAACGCTGCCGCCTTTAATACAGTTCCTTATGGTGGTGACCCCCGACCACACAATTATTCTCGTCTACTTTATAACTGTAATTTTGATAGTTATGAATCGTAATGTAAATATCTGTGTTATCTGATGGTGTTAGGCAACCCCTGTGAAAAGGTCATTTGACAGCCTCAAAGGGGTCACGGCACACAGGTGGAGAATCACTGCTTTAAAGACATAAGGTGACTTTGATTCATATTTAACTCTCAAGATAGCATGAAAGTGAAGAGCTTGCAAAAATTATGACAGTGACGTATTACTGCCATTGGATTTTTGCAAAAAGCTAAGCAAAAGACTTCTCATTTCCTTAAGAATATCCTCAGTGAGACAGTAAAAGCTATTACTTTGGGGTGATTAAAAGATAATGAGAATACACTTGTAATAATAATAATAATAGTAGTAGTACTAATGGCTCACCTTTCCTGATTCCTTATCCTACTTTACATTCACATTCATCCTTAATGCTACAGTACAAATTATTAGTTTAACCCTTGACCAATAAGTGCCCATCTTTTGAACACTTTGTGTGAGAAAATGATATGTTCCCATAAGGCCCTTCTAAGCTACTCCTGGACAGTGACGATTGGTACCCTAGGGCAAGCACTTGTGTAATTTTTATGCAAATATCTTGACAGTTTTTCATGGGATACCTTTTATATTTGAAAGAACTGAACTGGCAGAAAAATAACGGTTATTCAGAATTCACAAAGTCTTACTGTGAAGCCCCAGCTGGCCTAGAACTCACAGAGATCCTCCTGCCTCTGCCTCCAAAGTGCAGGGATTAAAGGCATGTGCCACCACATGCCCAGAAACTTTAAAAAAAAAATTTGTGAAGTAAGTCTGTTATTTTCAGGAAGAAAACTGTTAGTATTCCCTCCTCCTTATTATTAACGTTAAAATTTGATTAACGTAAAAATTAGAACTTGGGAAATCTTTTTTTCTTTTTTTGGTTTTTGGTTTTTCGAGACAGGGTTTCTCTGTGTAGCCCTGGCTGTCCTGGAACTCACTCTGTAGACCAGGCTGGCCTCGAACTCAGAAATCCACCTGCCTCTGCCTCCCAAGTGCCGGGATTAAAGGCGTGCGCCACCACCGCCCGGCGGAACTTGGGAAATCTTATGACCTCCATGATGAATATGCAACTTCTTATATAAGAATTTTCTGACTAAGTCACTGCTGATGGTAACAAATATGATTTTAAAATAACTATAAAATTCACCAATATTTGATTTGTGTTTCTGGTTATGTTCAGAGCAATTTGAAAACAAAGAAGTGAAAAACAGGTCATGTGGTAGGGAACTGTTTTCGAAGGTAATAATTGAGGAGATTCCTGAATTTGGTAAGAGGGAGCTAACTGGAAATCAAGAATGCTATTGCAAAACCAAAGCACCCAAGGAAAAAGGAAGAAGAGATACTTCATTGGAGCAAAATATGGGTGACTGTGGCTTAGGAACACAGACTCAAGATATCTCAAATACCATGTTCCAACTTGGTAACAGAAGAGAGTCATAAGTCATGGTACATTAAAAAGACTTCAGTAAAAGCATCAGGTGGGCAGGGCACAGTGCAGCAGGGAAGTCTCTCACGGGCCTCAGATACTATCTGATGACACTGATGGTCTCTGCACTGGTGAAAGCTGGGATCTGTTTGTACATTCTAGAGGAGTTAACAAGGAGGAATGTTAGGTCAGATGCAAAGGTGGGAAATGAATGTGTATTAAGAAGGCTGAAGATAGACAAAGGTAATTTGCTTCGGGCTTGTAATGTCCTAGGGCTTGATAATTACAGTTGCACTCAGTCAGTAGACTCTTTAACACAGGCGCAGTCCTTTCCTGGGCTCTTTGAGTTCATAGTTCTCCCTGTGGATTTAGCATCACCATCTGCATGTGGAGAGGCAGATATTGTTTGATTCCCATGATGGTAGAAGGATATAGGTCCCCTCAGTAGGCAGGGATGCAGGTCCCCTCAGTAGGCAGGGATGCAGGTCCCCTCAGTAGGCAGGGATGCAGGTCGTCTCAGTAAGCAGGGATGCAGGTCCTCTCAGTAAGCAGCGATGCAGGTCGTCTCAGTAGGCAGGCATGCAGGTCCTCTCAGTAGGCAGGGATGCAGGTCCTTTCAGTAGGCAGGGATGCAGGTCTCTCAGTAGGCAGAGATGCAGGTCTTCTCAGTAGGCAAGGATGCAGGTTCCCTCAGTAGGCAAGGATGCAGTCTTCAGGAGAGAGAAATAGTGGTTAAAGGCATCAAGGAAGCAATCCCTGGATCAAATACACTGGCCATTATGATCTGGATCTGACTTTTTTCTCTCCTCTCTGCCTCTCATAACATTTACTAGTGACATAAAATAGGAATATTATACCTAAACTTAAAATGATGGCAAATACAATATGGCCAGTTGGGTCACACACCCTTGAGCTGTTCCTTTCTCCCAGAAACCAGGCCATGCCATCCTATAGCTCCCTCTCTGGGACACAGAGTTTATGTATAAACTCACAAAGACTGTGACTGCACTGCTAAAGTTCAAACCAGAAAAAAAAATCCCAGCACAGAGATGAGGAAATGGACTCAAAGTCCCACCCCAGACCAAGAAGCTATCTGCAATCGATACCTGCTTGGGGAGGCACAATCAGTTTTCTCCAGTAGAGTGTCACTGGATGTGTCACCCATCGTCTCCGGCAGGCTCCATGCTCAGCAGTAGTTGGCGAACACGAAACTGACTCCAAGCCAAGGTTTTTGAATGAAAAATTTTTTGGTTTGTTTTAATATTTTTTGCCATTTGATTTTGTTTTGATTTTCATTTTCATTTGTTGGGGAGGAGGAGGAAGAAGAAGAGGGAGAGGGAGAAGGAGCTAGGAGAAGATACAAGACGAGAAATAATATGATTGAAACACACTGTGAATTTTTAAAATTTGTTAAAAGCCAATAAAAAGGATAAGCATTCTTAAATCGTATTGGGAGACACTGAGAGCATTATTGAATTTTGAGGTGTCATAAATTATATAGTGTACGTGGAATGTATTTCGAGTCACATCTCCACCGACCCTTCCGCTTCCTTACAGTGCTCACCTTTGTCCCCAGTGCAGATTCACTTTTATTCTTGTGTCATAGACACATGTCTGATTTTATGTATGTGTATAGTCTAGGAGCCTCAGATGAGTAAAAACATACTATCTGTTATTCTGAGGATGGCTTGACTCAGTTTATCTGCTTGACTCAGTTTATCACCTGCATCTATTTACCTGCAAAGCGCCCTGACTTCTCTATGACTATCTCTATGTGAGTCTCTGCCACCTTTTCTTTACCCATTTTTCCATTGTTGAACACCTAGGTTTGTTTTTATAACTTAGCTATTATGAATAGTGCTTCAATAAACATTCATGTGCAAATATCTTCCCAATAGGTTGATTTAAGTCTTCATTTTTATTTTATAATCAAAAAGGAAAATGAGATTCCAATGGGAATTGTACCATTATCAACTTTTGATTGGTAAAATATGTCTATTTCATATTTTTTTCAATCTTTGCTAGCTATACAATAGGATACCTTAAATGCCCAATTAATCAAGAAGCACAGGCTCTTAAGATGTAGGCATCATGAACATTGTGCTTTTGGTGCTGATTGTTCTTGTATAATTTGGTTAAGAAGAGCGAACCTGAATCTTTGGATAACCTTACACGGGTGAATGGAGTTGCAGATGCTTTGAGATAGAAGTCTGAGTATATCAGAGAGCTTTTCCAAGCCTTTAGTTGGTTGTGTATTAACATTTCAAAACTTTTTTAAAGATTATTTAAGACTTTAACACGTTGCTTTCTTATATCGGTTGGCATATCTTACCAGGATAGTCATTATTGAAGATGGCTGGTGGTTTTTCATTGTACATAGGTCCTCTATGAAAGCTAGCCAGTAAAGGATGCAGTTTCCAGGCTGGTACAAGCTTGATTTCTCCATGTCTTAAGTCTCAAGTATATCTGCTATCTTTGGCAATAGGGTCTCACCATCAAGTTCTATGGGTAGCTAAGAATCGTGGCAATAGCCTGTAATATTTGAGTTGTGTATGAGAATCCACTGATCAACAGCTCAAAAGGCCTAGCACTGGGGTTTTTATTTGATAGCTCAGTGTATCTAGGAGAGGCATTGGACCCCTGTTACAGAATGACACCATTTAAACTCCGTTTATACATGACTTATATGTATGTATGTTAGGAAGCTTCTGTAGTAGTTTTTACATTGTTTCTCAAAAACATACAGTGTAGGTTATCCCTCTCCATACGGCCTCCTCTGCCCTGCCTTCCTGTTCCCACTCAGTTCTTACTGTTCCATTATTATTCTTTCTTCCTTCTTACCACTTGTGTTCTATTCCCTTCTCTTGAACCACTTCCATAGCCTCTTACAAGTTTCCTGCTTTCTATAGGAATTTAAGCATATATCTAAAGAATCATAGGTAGCGTGGGCATATAAGAGAAAAGATGTGACATTTGTCTTTTCTTGGTGTGGGTTACCTTACTCTGAATGATTATTTTCATCTCTATTTATTTACCATAAAATTTCTTTTTTTTTACAGTTGAATAATATCCCCTTGTGTATATATATCACATTTTCATTTTCCACTCAACATTTGATGGACATTGAGGCTGTTTCTCTTTGCTGGCTATTGTGAATGCAACAGCAGTGAGCACAGATAAGCAAGTATCTATGTAGAAAGATATAGAAGCCTTGGATATAGGCCTCAGAATGGCATAGCTGGAACACATGAGAGATATATTGCTAGCTTTCTGATGCATCATATCTTAGTTAGGGTTTTACTGCTGTGAACAGACACCATGACCAAGGCAACTCTTATAAAAAACAACGTTTAGTTGAGGCTGGCTTACAGGTTCAGAGATTCCATCCAGTATCATCATGATGGGAGCATGACAGTGTCCAGGCAGGCATGGTGCAGGCTGATCTGAGAGTTCTACATCTTCATCTGAAGGCTGCTAGCAAAATACTGACTTCCAGGCAGCTAGGATGAGGGTCTTAAAGCCCACACTCACAATGACACACCTACTCCAACAAGGCCACACCTTCTAATAGTGCCACTCCTTGAGCTGAGCATATACTAGTCACACACCACCACAGTGGTCCCCACAGTGTCTGCATCGTCTCACTCCCACTCCCAGTGAATAAGTGTTCCCCTTTCCACATACCCATACCAATACCAATATTTATTGTCATTGGTTTCTTTAATCTCAGCCATTCTGACTGGGGCATTATGAAATCTCAAAGTCTTTTAAATTTGCATTTCCTTGATGGCTAAGGATGATGAACATTTTTTAAGCATATTTCTGGGCTGGAGAGATGGCTCAGTGGTAAGAACTGGCTACTCTTCGAGAGGTCCTGAGGTCAGTTTCCAGCACCCACATGGTGCCTCTCAACCATCTGATGTCCTCTTCTGTCATGCAAGCACATATGCAAATAGAGCACTCATCTGCTTAAATTACATACATAAATAAATAAGTATTTAAAAGAAGTATTTGTCAGCCATTTGTATTTCATCTTTTGAGAATTCTTTGTTCTGTGTCACAAGTAAAAAATATTGGGTAGTTTTCTTGGTATTTAGGGTGGTTTGCTGTTGTTGTTTGTATAGTCTATTCACTAACCCTCTGTCAGCTGTATAACTAGTAAAGACCTCTTCTCATTCTGTGGGCTGTCTCTTTACTTGGATTGTATTGTGTTCCACTCTACAAAAGCTTTTTAGTTTCTTGTGGCTCCATTTGTCATTTGCTAGTCTTAACACTGTGCTATCAGAGTCCCGTTGAGAAAGTATTTTCCTGTGCCCATACGTTGAATCATAGTCCATACTTTCTCTTTAATGAGATTTGGGTCTTACATTAGGTTCTTGGTCCATTGGAGTTGAGTTTTGTGCAGGGTGAGGGATAAGATCTATTTTCATTGTTCTACATGTAGCCATCCAGTTTGATTAGCACCTGTTGAAGATGCTGTCTTTTCTCTAGTATATAAAAAGGTGCCCCTAGGTGTGTGGACTTGTATCTGAGTCATCTGTTCTTTCCCATTGATCAACATGTCTTTTTATGATGGTACCATGCTGTTTTTGTATCACTATAGCTCTGTAAAATCAGGAATGGTGATTCTTTCCAGCAGTTCTTTTACTATTCAGGATAGTTTTGGCATCCTGGGGCTTTTGTGTTTCCAAATGATACATGAGATCATCCATTCGTTTTGGTGAATAATTTTGTTGAAATTTTGGTGGCGACTGCATTGACTCTGCTAATGGCTTTTGTGAGAATGAGCATTTTCACAGTGATGACCCTGCCAACCCTGAGTGTAGAAGGTCTTTCCTTCCCCTGGTGTCTTCTTCAAGTTCCTTCTTCGAAGTGCTTGTGTTTTTGTTACACAAGTCTTTCTACCTGACTGAGAAGTGCTTGTGTTTTTGTTACACAAGTCTTTCTACCTTACTGAGAAGTGCTTGTGTTTTGTTACACAAGTCTTTCTACCTGACTGAGACTTAATCTGAGATAACTTTGCGGGACTATCAGGAATGGGAGACGAGTCCCATCTATTTCTTAATATGTTCATCATTTGTACCTAAGAAGGTTGCTGATTTTTACGTCTTAATTTTGTATCCTGATACTTTGTTGAATGCCTTGATCAGCTGTGGAACTGTTTTGGTGATGTCTTAGGGATTTTACATATAGACTCCTATGATTTTGTTGTATGACATGACATGAGAGACCTTACACATAGAATCGTATGGTTTTGCTGTGTGACGTGACATGAGAGACTTTACACATAGAATCGTATGGTTTTGCTGTGTGATGTGACATGAGAGACTTTACACATAGAATCCTATGATTTTGTTGTGTGATGTGACATGAGAGACTTTACACATAGAATCGTATGGTTTTGCTGTGTGACATGACATGAGAGACTTTACACATAGAATCCTATGATTTTGTTGTGTGATGTGACATGAGAGACTTTACACATAGAATCGTATCATTTTGCTGTGTGACGTGACATGCGAGTACATGAATACATGTCTACTCATCCCAGGTAGGGAACTGAAGACACGCCAAAATAAGGATACCACCAAAGTTTTAGTTGGTAATTGAGTTTATTGTTAAATTAATCTTCTGAGGAACTCTGCCCAACAGTTTTCCACAGTGGCCATACCACTTTATAGTCCAGTTAGCAATGACTAGGATCCAGTTTTCCACATCTTCAAGCTCACGGTCATTTTCTTGTTTTTCTGAGTTAATAGTTATAGGAGAGCATAGAGAGTGGTTTTTATTTTGTGTTGTGTAAAAGGTTTTTGGTTTTTTTGGTTTGTTTTTTATTTTTGTTTTGTTTTGTATTGTATTTTCAAGACAGTCTCATTATGTAGTGTAGACCATGATCTGCCTGCCTCTTCGTGGAGACTTACTTGAGTCTAATACTGAGGCAAGGAATACATTAAGCTGGGGTAATTCCATATTGTCAGGAAGTATGGAAAAGATGTAACCAAGCAACTGGACCGTGTTAAAAGGATATGGGGGTTGGAGGAGGGCAAACCTGAAACAATTCCTCACTAAAAAAGCTGGAACAGTTTAGACACCAAAAATGTCCATAATGCTTGCTTCTAATTCAAAGCATAAAATAAGTATATGAGGCCACTTCAAGATAAATTATTGAATAAGCAAATGAGAAGAGCTGGTTCTTCTTCATAAAACAATCCAAATATGTATAGATACTGTCTCCTCTCGGAAGTGGAACATATTCCCTCCCTTCTTGAAAAGACTAAACTAGACTTTGGTTTGTTTTCAAGTAATAGTGTATGATAAAGAAAAAATGCTCCAATGGAAAAAAAAATTGGCAAGCAGTACTGAATGAGTAACGTAAACATCACCAGTGATACCAGGTATCTCCTGTAATACTGGGATGAGTGGCTCCTTCTCTAAACCCATGAAGCTGGGCAGATGAACCCTAAGTTGTCATGGAGACCCAGGATGTTGGAGATGCCAGGACTGTAGGATGGCTGATGAGAAAAACTATAAGCACACAATGGAGCCAACTCAAGACTTTATATGTGCTGCAGGTATCCTAGATCCTAGACATGGAGCTGAAGGGTCTGGTCTTTTCACTGCTAGCCTTCTGGTTTGCTTCCGTCTGTTTCCCTGCTTACACCTCATAGCCTCCTCCTTATATTTTGGAATAGAAATGTTTACCCCATACCATTGTAGGTTGGAAGTATGTACTATTTTTTGAGACAGGGTTTATTTGTGTAGCCCTGACTGTCCTGGAACTCTCTCTGTAGATCAGGCTGGCCTCCAGAGATCCACCTGCCTCTGCCTCCGAGTGCTGGGAGGTCCGTGCCACCACTGCCTGGCTATGTACTTGTTTTTGATGTTATAAGGACTCGAAGTAAAGATTAGCTTGAGTCTCAGAGGAGACCTTGAACTTTTGAATATTGTCCAGACTGTTAAAGACTATGGGGACTTTTAAAATGGGACTGGATGCAGTTTGCATTCTAAGATTAGAATTACTTTAAATATACTGATTGGTCTAAGATTAATACAGTAGTCTCCAAGCTTGAGTCTTTGAGTTCTTTCTTCATTATTATATAGAAGTTTTCTTCATGTAGGCCATGGACATACTTGGTTGAACTAATACTTAATATTTAATTGTATTATATATAGAAATACATATTTCAATAACACTGACTTTAGTTAACTCAAATAACAGTCATGGAAAGTGTTTTAAAGATTCTTTGAAATGGTCCACATGAATAAATACTATCCACAAAGAGAAATGGTTTTATTTCTCCTCCTATAGTCTTTCTAGTTTGTTATTTATATCACTGGCTATGATGTCTGTCCAGGAGGATGCCTGAATAGAAATGCTGAGTGTAGACATCGTTGTTTTCCCCCTTTACCCAAGGGGAAGGAAGTTAGTCATTCACTGAGTGTTACAGAGGGTGCAGATTATAGAGAAGCGTCTTAAATCACATTAAGGCAGTCCCTTCCGGTTCCATCTGCTGTCACGTATACCCTGTCAGCTCGTAAGGAGAAATAGGCTGTTTGGGTCTCATGGTTTCTGAGGGTCTAGTCTATGATCGGCTGGCTCAGCTGCATTTATGTCTGTGACAAACCATCTCATCATGGTGGGGAACTCCTCATACTGTGACTAAAAGGGGACCAGGGTTCCACAGTGCTCTTGAGGGGCACACACTCAGTGACATGAATATGTCTAACTAGGTCCTCTAAGGATTCTGTCAGCTCCTGACAAGACTTGAACCCATGGACTTTTGACAGGCACTTATAAACCAAACCATGGTGCTGCCTTGCCCTAGTTTGGACGGTTTGCATTTTTCATTATGAGCATACCTTTTGAGATGATGGTGTCACTTTTCTTTTTGAGTTTGTAGTAACAGGTAATGAGTCACACCAACACTAGAAAGCTGAGCCAGTGTTCCTCTGCTGGGACATTGTCAATTTTACAGATTCTGTATTCTGCCTGCTCAAACCATATGTTGATCTTCTCTAGTGAATTCTGTGCTGCTTATTTTTAAATTTTAAGAAAGTATATACAGTATCTGGTTTCACCTTGTTATTTTCATACAAAAATTGTTAGGTTGATTCCTCCACTCCCTGTTCTCTCCCTTCCCCATGACCTCCCCACCCTTCC
Source organism: Mastomys natalensis (assembly GCA_021653895.1). Taxonomy (NCBI): domain Eukaryota; kingdom Metazoa; phylum Chordata; class Mammalia; order Rodentia; family Muridae; genus Mastomys; species Mastomys natalensis. The sequence goes on from JAJTUV010000569.1 coordinate 1,060,943, forward strand.
CCCTCCCAACCTCCCCCATAGCTTCCTTTCTGCATTCAGGTTGTGTGTGTCCTAATCTCTCCCTCCCCTAGTCTCTTCTAGCTTCTGGCCCTACACCCACACACATCTCACATACAAATGAATAAACATTGTGAGCTAATGTGTTGGTTTGTTTTCCATTGCTGAAGTAAAAACACTGGTCAAAACAAACTGAAGGAAGAAAGGGTTTATTTGACTTACACTTCCATGCCATAGCCCAGCACTGACGGAAGCCATCACAGGAGCTCACACAAGAACCTGAAGGCAGGAACTGAAGCAGAAGCCACGGAAGAACTCAGCTTACTGGCCCGCTCTTCCTTGTTTGCTCAGTTTGCTTTCTAATACACCCCAGGACCACCTTCCCAGGGATTTTTTAGGAGCATATAACTTGCTTTGTTAACAAAAGAACATAATTTTAAACCTACACTTGAGCAATATTCTCATTCTGCATCATAATAAAATCCACTTTTATTGTTACTTGATCATGAATAAAATTAATTACTAGAGCACAGGGAGATAGTTTAGTTGGTAAAGCACTTGCCAGGCAAGTACAAGGATTTGAATTTGACCCCCAGAATGGTTTAATAAATTGGGTGCATTAGTAACTTTTCTGTTGCTGTGATAAAATACCACGACTAAAAGAAACTATGGAAGAAAGAGTTTGACTTATGGTTCCAGAGGAATAAAGGTCTGTCATGGTGGGAGGCATGTCAGCAAGCGGCATGCATAGAGGCAGAGGCTGGAAGCTGAGAGTTTGCATCATCAAGCACAGATATGAAGCAGAGAGTGAAGTAAACGAAACTACATAATCTCAAAGGTGTGCGGCTTTCAGGAATACTACACCAGCTAAACCTCCCCAAACAGCGCCACCAACTGGGAGCGAAGTTCGGTGAACTTCAGGCCCAAGTGACAGACCCTGTCTCAAAAACAAAACAAAATAACCCAAAACCGAAGCAAACAAATCCCCCAAACCCTAAACAAAACAAAAAACAAGATGGATACACGAACCTCCAAGAACATGCAACCATAGACCTGCAGCACACAGTCTCTCTCAAAAGAGATTGCTAACAGTCATGTACTACTTATGTAAGGATAAGTCAGAGAGCATGAGTGCTTACTTGTTCAATTGATGTGAATACTCTCAAAACAAAAACTGAGGAGCACTGGATCTTCCCAGCCAGTCAGCTGACTCTGTGAGCCTCATTAGTTAGACACCTTGTCTCAAAAATTAAGATGGAGTGGATTCGTTACTTTTTTAAATTGCTGTGATCAACACCATGACAAAGGCAACTTATAAATAAACGAGTTTATCCGAGCTTGTGTTTCCAGGCGGGTACATCACATGTACACACTTGTCCTCATATACCTCTACACACCAACACGCACATGAATAGATCACCTGTATACATATATCACACGCACATACATGTGCACATGGACCTCTACACACAAACACCTGCACATTCATGCATCACACACACATGAACACAAACGCTGTATTATCCTTTGTTTCTCTGAATCTGCGATGGTGTGTGCTTTGCTTCCGTCTCAGAGATGTGCCACATGCTCTGTCTGTTTGAGTTCTTTCTCTAGAGAACTGATGTGTTCCTGTAACTCTACCACACTTCTGTCTCATAAGCGGCTCCTGCTGTCTGCATTTGCACCTGCAGTGGGGGGTGCGTCATCAAAATGTCTAAGGCAGTCCACGTGGTGTAAAACTGAGGAATAGGTACTCACAATTTTTTTCCTATTTAAATGTGAAAAGTGGTTTAAACTCTTTGATTCACCAAGTTAGAATTTTCTAGAATTGGCTTCCTCTCTGTAGACATTTCTCTGAGTAGACATTTGTTCATGTCTCCCTCCGAAAAGTTCATGTACCATATGTAAATATGTATGACATGAGGTCTGTTACATGTATGTGAAAAATGCCTTTTATTGAACCAAAGGACAAGCATCAGAAATTATTTGCATTCTGACTTCATAAATAACTCAGTTATACACACCATTTTCATTCCATATCATTTACATTTCCCTGAAGGTGCTGTCCCTCAAAGGTCCATATCACTGTCCATTATGAGCTTTATTTCTAATATGAGCTTATATTAGACGGTTTGACCATCTACTCTAATGTAATAAAATCTAACAGCTTTCCACAATGCAGAATACCTCATGTCTTGAACATACTTCGGCCATAGCATCTGCTACACATATTGACATTAGGATTTACATCTTTATCTCCTTCTTAAAAGCTAAGTTCCTTGACCAAATGTGTAATTGCTTTATTGTCACTGTCCAGAGTGAATATAAGGAGGGGACTCAGAGCTGATTTAATGTGCTAGCTTTTTCTCTTTTTTTTTGTCCCTTTTGTCCTGTGGTTGAACTCAGGGCCTTGTAAATGCTAAGCAAGCGATCTACAGTTGATCTACCTCCCAACCTTTGCACCTTCCTGAAGTCACCTCAAACTGAGTTCGAATTTGTTTTTTCAGGGACCCGTGACATTAAGGGATGTTACTGTGGAATTCTCCAAGGCAGAATGGAAGCTACTGACCCCTGAGCAGAAGTCCCTTTACAAAAATGTAATGCTGGAGACCTACAGTAACCTGTTCTCTGTGGGTGAGAAGATCTTTCTTATATGTAACTTCCAGTAGTTTCCATTCCTTCTCTTATTTGCTGGAACATGTCAGGTTTCTATAAAGTCAAGTGATCTGTTTGGGAATACCAGAAAAAGCATGGGTGTGTTTCTAACCGCTTCATTCTAAGGAATACATTTGTCAAACAGAAGTGGGAGCTTCTCTGTTTTCCTGAAACTACACCTCTTGTCCAACGAATTTATGACCTTTCCCTTATCTTTACCATTAACAGGTTATCGTGTGGCTAAGCCAAGCGTGATCTCCAAGTTGAAGAAAGGAAAAGAGCCATGGCCATTGAAAGAATTTTTACGTCAGAGCGTGGTGGTGAGTTAGAAAAAATGTTACACCTGACCGTTTGAAATATCTGTCAAGAATGCCTTTTGAAATAGTTAGGGAATCTTCCTAAATTCACTCAATTCTAGAAATGGTTGAAGATACTGTCTGCAAATATTTAAATCCTAAATCACACCACTTTTCTTCTCTCCATGTAAATCTCTCTTATTAGATATTTTTATTTTTTTAATAATGTATTTTTATTTCACGTGCATTGGCATTTTGCCTGCGTGTATGTCTGTATGAGGGTCTCAGTCCCTGGAACGAGAGTTACATACAGTTGTGAGCTGCCATATAGGTACTGTGTGTGTGTGTGTGTGTGTGTGTGTGTGTCTCTGTGTGTATGTGTGTGTGTTATGTGTATGTATGTGTGTGTCTCAGAAGGGTGGGGAGTGAGTGCTGCATGCCTATGGTTCGTCTAGATTTCTCTATTCTTATGCAATTTAGGACCAGAACCCAGTGAGCAGTGCCTGTCACTTTTAGATTACTTCTTCCACATCCATTAACATAATCAAGACATTGTCCTCAGGTCACCAGATCTAGCTGACCCCTCTTTGAGACTCTCTAGATTGTAGTAGACAATGGTATAGAGGACAATTTCATTTAAGAGTGCTTCTGTCTTGACACCCTTTCCTGAAGCCTAAGAATCCACCTTTAGCCACCATGGTGTGTTAAACTCTTGATTCGTTTGTAGTTAAGCGGCGGACCACTCACGACTCCAGAGCCAAACAGCAGGAGCAACAGGCTGGAAATGCAAGGCAAGTTTAAGAATTAATATGTAGGATAGAGGCTTTTGAGGAAGAATAGTCCTGTTTGCAATGCTGGAAGTGGGAGAATAATTATTAATTACTATGAAATGTGGTAACACTAGCACAGGAGTGAACCCCAAAGAGTGTGACCCAAACAGGAATGCCTTCCTGAGGGGCGTGATGTAGGATCAAGAGAGGCAAACTTTGTAGCTGCATTTTTTTTTAATTTTATTTATTTATTTATTTATTTTGTTTTTTTCGAGACAGGGTTTCTCTGTGTAGCCCTGGCTGTCCTGGAACTCACTCTGTAGACCAGGCTGGCCTTGAACTCAGATATCTGCCTGCCTCTGCCTCCCAAGTGCTGGGATCAAAGGCGTGCGCCACCACTGCCCGGCTTGTAGCTGCATTTTAATCCTTCTGAACTACACACTAGGGGAGGCCACATTATAGAAAGAGCAGTCTGGCCATTAAGAATCCTGAGACTAGAATTTAGGGGGAGTCTCATTCTGTACAGGGCTTGGTCACAGTGTCACCTGTGTCACAGGGGAGAAGCCCTATGGACTTGACAAACAGGATTAGGAAATCATCACTAAAGGTGTTCAGAAAAAACACTGCATTGTAAGAGCTTTGAAAAGTCCTATTAATAATGCTTTGGGAACTTTCTCTCTAGGAAAGGAGCACTCACAAAGCGTCAGAAAACTCCAACCCGGCATGAAAGCTACGACTGTAGTCAATGTGGAAAGTCCTTCTGCCAGAAGTCTTCCCTCCTGGCGCACCAGGAAACACACACCAAGAAGTCCTATAAATGTGAGAAATGCGGACAAGCTTTCTATAAAGACGAAGACCTCACAATCCATCAGAAAGTTCATACCAGAGACAAAACCTACCCATGTAAAGAATGTAACAAAATTTTCTATCACCTGTCATCACTCACTAGACATCTGAGAATCCATGCTGGGGAGAAACCGTACGAATGTAGCCAGTGTGAGAAATCGTTCTACCAGAACACACTCACAGAACACCAGAAAACCACACAGGGGAGAAACCTTTTGAGTGTAAGGAATGTGGGAATTCTTCTATGTGAAGGCAACCTCCTGGTGCATCAAAAGACACACACAGGAGAAACCTTTTCAGTGTAAGAATGTGGGAATTTCTTTTCTCAAAATCACACCTCACAGTCCATCAGAGAACACACACAGGGAGAAACCCTATAAGTGTAGGAGTGCGGGAAACTCTTCTCTAGGAATTCACACCTCAAAACCCATCAGAGAACGCACACAGGGGAGAAACCCTACAAATGTAAGGAGTGCGGGAACTGCTTCTACCAGAAGTCAGCCCTCACTGTGCACCAGCGAACTCACACTGGGGAGAAACCTTTTGAATGCAGTAAGTGCGGGAAACACTTTTACTATAAATCAGATCTCACCAAACACGAGAGAAAGCACACAGGGGAGAGACCTATGAGTGTGCCGAGTGTGGCAAATCTTTCTCTGTGAACTCAGTCCTCAGATTACACGAAAGGACTCATACGGGGGAGAAGCCATATGAGTGTGAGATCTGTGGGAAGTCCTTCTCTCAGAAATCACATTTTGTCATCCATCAGAGAAAGCACACAGGGGAGAAGCCCTACGAGTGCCAGGAGTGTGGGGAAAGCTTTATCCAGAAGTCACATCTCACGTCACATCAGAAGACACACTCTAAGAAGGGAAAAGCTAACAATAGTGTTCAGAACCCTTGCAGGAATTCACCCTTTGGCTGTAATCCACACAGAAGGAGAACCTTCTAACTATGGAGAAAAAAAAAAAAAAAGTCAGCCATGTTGGCTTGTTTTTTCCCTCATCAAATAATCAGCAAATGTGCAGAAAGAAATTCTTCAACGTTATTAGGTAGACCTTTACAATAGGGTCAACTTTCAGAAATATCAGGTGGCAGAAACTGTGCAAATGACAAAATGTGAAAGAAACTTTTCTTTTAGAAGTCACACTGATGCCATATAGAAATAACACAGGGCAGAAATCCAGTAAATGAATTTCCAGAAGTTTCTATCATAGCATCTAGCACTACGCATGCAGAGTCCACAGTGAGGAACTCCCCTGGGTATCAGGCACTCACAAGTCTCCTCACACAGTTACACTCATCTTAAAAAGACAAGGGGAATTCGTGCATAGATTGCAACAAATAAAGCGCCTTATCGAGAACACACCCATCCCGGAATGTTAATTGCATGAATTCTTTACTTGTATTTATATAGGTATTTTAAATATTTGAAATATCTTCAACAAAATTTTAAAAGAGTTTACCCTGAAGGCGCAGCGGTCACACTCCAAGTCCCACTGCCAGTTCCAAAGTTATTTTTACTTCCAAAAAAAAAAACCACTATAAATGGAAACCAACTAATATCGTATATATCAAAGGTATTTAAAGAGCAAAACACAGGGTCTGGAGAGGTGCCTCAGAGGTTATGAGCACTGATTACTCTTTGGAGGTCCTGAGTTCAATTTCCAGTAACCACATGGTGGCACACAACCATCTGTAATGGGATCTGATGTCCTCTTCTGGTGTGTCTGAAAGACAACAGTGTACTCACATAATAAAATAAGTAAATCTTTTTTTTTTTAAAGAGCAAAAAACAGAAAACTTCATTAACAAGTCTGTTGATATGTAAGATGTAGGGTGTGTGTGTGGCTATCTATAAAAAAATTCTAAATGTGTGACTTGCTCGTAGAACCCATCTGTGGTTTGTTCCTGCGCTCAGTAGCTCTGTAAGGACACATTGTATCAACAGTGATTCCCACCAGTGGCATTGTTCCTGTAACATATGTTGGTGTATACTTTGAATGCATATTGTGTCTTTTTGTCAATCTCTGGGCACTTACAAATGGCTTCAGACATTGTTTACTAAATGGACCCTTCAAAAGAAACACTGTTTCTGTAACACTCTTTTTAGGCTATGTTGTGATGGGCTGAACTTCGGGTTGGACGTGCATTTGAGCAGTCTGAGCTGTTTCGAAAGCATCAGTATTTACTTACCTTATTGTAGATGTATAGCAGTGGCATCTGTGTTTGTATTGTGTATGGAAAATACCTCATGGCTTTTCCTTCCTCTTCTGGGTAGCAGAGGCAACATGGCCAGTGGCTGAAAGTGAGATTCTAGGCTCCTACTACCTTCTTAGACCCAGACTCCAGCACGTGGTGTAACTTCACTGTGCCTCACCTTCTTCTTCTGTAAAAGGAATGATAGTGACATCTTAGGATAGACTTGAGGTTGAAATATGTTGCTATTTTGATGCACTCAGAACAGTGTCTGAAAAACACAAGAACTCGACATTAGATAGTATTCTCATGAATTTGGATTTTCCCGAATCACACAGTGAAAAGATTGGCAACCCAGAATTTATCTCCCACCTCATTCCTGTTAGTGCCTTGATTTGATTTGGCTGTGTATCTCCCCACCATAGCTCAGGAGCAGATCCTGAGTAGGCAAGGTCAGGGATTGGTGAACCACAGCCCATCGGCCAGGTCCAGAGCCCATTTTTTGTAGCATGTAAGCTGAGATTAGTTTTATATTGCTCAATGATTGCAAAAATTAAGTATTTTGTGACACATGAAAGTTGTATGAAACAGAAGTTCCTTGTCTATAACTAAAGCACTTTGAGAACACTAACACAAACCCGTTTGCTTACTTTCTGCCTATGCTGCCTTCAAACTGTGTTAGCAAGGCAGACCACATGGCCAGGAGAGCCTAAGACACTGCTGACTCAGCACTTTACCGAATAAGTTTCTGTTACTCAGGGCTGCACACGCTGCAGCCGGTCCTGAGCCCATTCTTTTAATGTTCTGTTTACCAAATGTGATGCCTCAGTATATGGGTAGGTGATTTCTGTGCAGTATATTTATTTTGTGCATTGTATTTATATGTAGAAAAAGCCTAGGCTTTGAAGTATTTTTTTTTCCCAAAAGAAATGTGGTTTGGTTTTTTGTTTGTTTGTTTGTTTTTTACTTACTGAATTGTTATGTTAAAACATATCTCCTGATGAAATGTAACACATATATGAAATAATCATTGTTTCAAATGAATGGAATTAAATTTCAATTAATCTTTCCCCATGATATTAATTTATTTTCTTCCAAGTCAGTGACTGATTTTTCTTACACAATTTATAATTTTCTTACTATCTCATAATAACATGCCATCCGTATTATTATTTCTGTGTGTGTGTTTGTGTGTGTGTGTGTGTGTGTGTATGAGAGAGAGAGAGAGAGAGAGAGAGAGAGAGAGAGAGAGAGACAGAGAGAGACACAGGAGAGAGAGAGAACAGGGACACAGGCGTGTGCCCAGCTCACATGTGGGGAGGACCACTTCCAGATGTCTGTTCTATCCTTCCACTGTGGGTTTTGGGGAACAGAGATCAGAGGTCAGGTCATCCAACTTGTGCAGCAAGTGCTTTTATCTGCTGAGCCTTCTTACCATCCCCCCCCCCATCTATGTAACATTCAACTAATGTAATGGGACAAAACGTAATGCCTAACTCCAGTTACATTAACTGGTCACCTATAAAACTGTTCCTGTATTTCACACAGATGAGCCTTGACTTATGGTGTTTTAAACTGGCTTTATAACAAGATAAACACAGTGCCCAGCGGGCAGAAGCCATTCTTCAAATTGAAAAGCTCCAACTCTTCCCAGGTAACTGGTGAGAACACGATACTCTTATCTCCAGATTCAAACCTGACACCACTGCATAGTCATTGTCTCAAGCCATTAATCAGTAACCATGAAACCTGATCAAAGTCAACTATGAGATGTTGACAGTGACTGACTGATCAGGTATCTCTTCCTGGAGCCACTTGGACCAGTGATAGCTCCTTGTTTCTAAAAGCCCAACCTAGCTTTCAGTTTGACTGTTCTTTGGAAGTTAACTGACTGGCTAACACCTTGGTCTAGTGTTATGTGGTTTTTTTACAGGAAAACTCAACCATTCTCACAACACTGTTGTTTTAAAATAGACCGCTATTCCCACCCACTTTGTATCATCTTTGCTTTGTCAGCAATTTATAAATATACCCCTCCACTGGTTAGTGTGATGGTCAAAGACTTACTGTGGGTTCCTTCCCTATGCCCTCTGTTTATAAGAGAGGAGTCCTATCCTTCAGTCGGATCTGGCCTGTGAACGCTCTGGCTTAGAAGAATGAGGTCTATGTGCTAGGGCTACCCTTTCAGCAATTTCCACTATCCTTGATAAAGCTAACCATCATGCAAAACACTGGGCTTGTCTGGGACCAGGCCATGAAGAAACATGAGCTGTCTACAGTGAATCCACAGGTCCTTAGTGAGCGCAGATTTCTTAACCCATCCAACCCAACCCACTGCTAGCTGGACAAACCTAGCTGAATGACAGACTCTGGCCAGTGCCAAGTCCCATGCCAGGTAGTGTGCAAAGAAGTAATACGTTAATTTAAATGATTAAATTTTGAGTGTGTGGTACTGAGACACGAAGAAAATAGTAAGTCAAATTTTTGTTGTTGAAGACTAGATGGCTAGTTCCTTACTTTGCAGGGATGGTCTTGAGTGTCCGTGGCTGTCAGGAGTGTGCTAATATTTACGCCAATGGTTGATTCTGATTCATAAGAAGAGCCAAGTGTAACCATGGGGATGAAAATCAATAGATTATCACCCCTGCCTATGTCTAGAACTTAAAGTTGTGTAGCAGAAATAAACCCAAAAAGAAAAACCTGTCCAGAGTTTCTAAGTAATATCGGAGAGGCAGAGTCATTTATTCGGGGAGAGGGTATGGCCATTGGAAGATTGCCTGAGTCCCAGTAGATGTTCTCACACCTATCTGCACATGGGCAGCACTAATTAGAGTCAATGGGTTATTCTCTAAAGTAATTAAAAAGTTGGGAGGGAGATGTATTGAAAGAATCGAGGAAGGAAGTAGGGGTGTATATAATAAAGATATGTGTATACATGTGTCAATTTTTCAAACAACAAAAATGAAACCTTGGAGGGTAGATTTTATCTAAAAGATTCAATAGTTGTCTAGATCTTGCTGAAGAAAAATATGTTACCAGGGGTTGGTTTTGGGGTTTCAAAAGACTGGTGTTGTTCCTAGCGTGTCTCTCTGTCTCGTACTTGAGGATCAGCTGTTCCTGACACCATGCCTTTGTTCTGCCATTATGGGCACTAACACTCTGAAACTGTACACCCAATTAAACACTTCCTTTTACAAAGGAAAAAAAAAAGGTTTGGTCATGGTATTTTGTCACAGCAATAAAAAACTAAGACAGCTTGCCTCTTAAAATGTTTCAAATGAGGGGCTGGAGAGATGGCTTAGTGTTTAAGAGCACTTGCTGCTCTTCCAGAATAAACAGGGTGGATCAGAGCTGTCTGTAACTCCAGTGTGAGGAGATCTAATATCCTCTTCTAAACTCCACAGACACCAGGAGCATACATGGTACACATGCATACATGTAGGGAAAATACATACATATAAAGTGAATCTAATTTTAAAAAAATCAAACAAGCAGGGTGTGGTATCTACATAGCAAATTCCAGGCCAGCCAGATCTACATAATGAAACATAGTTTTAAAAAAACTATTAGGCCTCTATGGACCTTAAAGTCCCCTGCCTCATCTGACCTTCTATTCATATCATTCTCCAATATGCCCTCAACAACCAAACTGATGGCCCTAATTTGGCATATTCAACTCTATCATCTTGTGGGACCTGAACAACTTCCTTCAGTGAGATGACAGGTGGCTGAAGCTTCTCTGCTCCAAGACTTCTTTGATCTCCGCTCTGGTTCCTCCCCTTCCTTCATTTCTGTATAGCAGGTGCTACAGGCTCAAACTTCTAAACCTAGTCTCCTGAACTCTCTCTCAGAAACTGATCTGCAGCTTCTCCTCTCTCTGCACTGCATCCCCTTTCTTTTAGTCCACCTAACCACTCATCCATGGCCCCAGAACACCGTTCTGAAACATATCTCCTTTTCTCATTTTCCTCATATCCCTGACCTTCAAAACTCTTACCGCTGCCTTCTTTCTCTCCCTCAACCTCTCTCTGATCCTTCTTCCTCAGCTCCAGAACCCATCTCTGATCCCCATCCTTCCCTATACTCTCCTCTTGTGCAGGGTGCCTTGTCCCACTGACAAGCACATCTGTGACCTCCATTTTGTGTGTGCACTATAGGAACCATTCCAAAGTTTTGTTCTTTACCGACCACTTGCATCCTAGTGACCACATGTACTTTGCTTATTTATATTATCCTAGCAAGCCTAGCTCCGCCTCCCAATCAACTTATCAGAATGACATACCCTACCTACATCCACCCTTCCAAAAGTCACATTTAGTGAGCAGTCCATACTCCTACCTTAATTACCTTAATATATCTCTCTGGTCCAAATAAAGCTTTAGGTTCCGGATCTTAATCTCATCACAGGTATAAGAATTAGGGGAGCGAGAGAGAGGCAGATGTTCACGTGTCTGTAGCAGTCAAAGGTAGTTGGTATATCTAGGTTGGGTATTGGGTTACACTTCTGATTGTATGGATATCTTGTTACTGATCATTATCAAATATATAAGCCTTTGATTAATCTTTAAGCATTAGAGTCTCATCTTTCTACTGAGCCCGCATGGATGGCGGGATGGCCTGGGCAATGCCCAGCCTTGCAGAGACAGCGTGGGAGATTGAGCCATCTCCCATGCTGACGTCTCGTGGGTGGCAGGGCTGGTGTTTCTAGTTGGCCATTTCTAGCTGCAGCACGCACGTGGCCTCCGGCCGAGAAACATGGTGGCTGGGCTAGGCAGAGCCGCTGCAGCTTATATAGTCGGTCTGAGCCAGAGGCCGATTTAAATAATTACTTCAACACCAACCTACAGACTTTTGATAATACAGGGAACATAAAATTGTCAGGAAATAGTTATAGTCTAGAAGTGTTGGACTTTAGATTTACTGCCTACTGCTCCAGTGGTAGGTATGCTAAAGGAAAAACATGTTGTCTTTCATCTTGGTTAGGGTCTTATTGCTCTGAAGCGACACCATGACCAAGGCAACTCTTGTAAAGGAAACTTTTAATTGGGAATGGTTTACAGTTTCAGAGGTTTAGTCCATTATCATTATTGTGGGAAGCATAGCAGTGTCCAAGTAGACATGGTGCTGGAAAAGGAGCCAAGAATTGTACATCTTGATCCAAAGACAGCCATGAGGAGACTGTGTTCCACATTGGGTGGAGATTGAGCATAGGAGATCTCAAAGCCCGCCCCTACTCTGACATACTTTCTTCAATAAGGTCACACTTCCTAATAGTGGCACTCCCCGTGGGCCAAGCATTCAAACAGATGAGTCTATGGGGGCCAGATCTATTCAAACCAGCACACCTTATATCAACAAATCTTCACAAGTCCAACAAAATCTCTAGAACATCAAGCATGTCAGTGAATTTTGAGAATGAGGAACTGAAGGAGGATTTAGGTCATGGGGTTTGAAGCTGTTCATACTGCCCAGGTTACTTTCCTCTCAGGGAGCATTCATACGCATCTTTCTGTTTCTTCCACATGGTTCATGTATTTTAAACCTACATGTCAAGTTTATTTCTTCTAGTATTCAACAGCTCTGTCCACAAATGATGCTTTGCAAGTCTTTCAATCACCAAAAGCTCCAATTCCCTTAAAACTTCTTGGACCAGGCAATGTAGATCTTCTATAAATCCCACTTGTAAGTATGGTTCTACCTTCATGGCACTCCATGAAGTACTTGCCATAGCAAACAAACAACAAAAAAGACATTGGTAGGATCTGATCAGCAACCATGCTAATCTAACAGACTCTAATCAACTCTCTGAGAGTAGGCTGTTGCTGCCAGGGGGCCAATGTGAGTAGAAGTTTACAACTGAGAGACTAGAAAGAGAATGGGTCCTTATCTGGGAATCTCCACAATGGTTCAGAGATTGCCTCTCAGAAGAAACCAGGGGGTCCTCTCTGGATGAACCACAAAAGTGAAATTATATAAATATGTGTGGCTAGTCAAAGTTAACCTCAGCCCAGCAAGGCGGTTTTAAACCAGCACCAGCTACTTAGTTATGTTGAACTGGACTGCTTTCCTGCTTCCCATGTATCAGTACTGTTCTGATCATGGTGGATGCACCTGCAGCCAACCACCAAGGGCATGTGTGAGGTTTTATTGACACATCATGGGCAAGTGTATCCAGAAAAGCCTTGGAATAGCTATTATTTGTCATGCACATTCAGAAACATTTTACCGTTGCCAAATATTTTATGATTTCCCAATATTCTATGTAACCACATAAGAGATTTCTAACTTGGATAGGTAAATACACATTTTGTACCTCTATCTGCCGAGATATTTAAATATCCTTATGCCCCAAAGCACGGAGTACAGTTAGAGAGCTAAGACATCAAAGTCTCTAATAATAGGTTCTTGAGAAATGACTGGTTCTAGGGCTATGTAGTGAAAATTCAGACTGAATCTGTACTATCTTGTGATATCAGAAAAGTCAGGAAATGCTTTTCAAAAGTAATAGGAATATATTAAAAGATCCAACAGCTCCCAATATCCAATGTTTGGATACTGAGGGTCAGAATAGAGTACTATTGTTAGATCGTATCATGAAATAGAAAGTGTAAGAGGAAAGGCCCTGACCTAAAACATCAAATAATAACATGAGTGGATCTGAAATGATTTTGGTATATAAAAGAAGCCAAATTCAGAAGCCATGTTAAAACCTACTTGCATTTCTTTGGAATTCTTGGGAAGGTAAAACTATAGTACAGAGAACAAATAAGCCTAAAGGGAGGAAGGGTAGGGAGAAAAGTGGACAGAATGATAGTCATCGAGAACAAACTAAATACACAAGTCCATACTAATGTAGGCAACATTGGATAAACCAACAAGAGCAATGAAAGGCTTCATCTCAAATACCTCAAAGCAATGGAAGGCTGGGTAGAGAAAGTATTATGAACTGGGAAAGAGGGCTTGATGCCTTCAGGGACTTCTGGTATTTTGGATTTGTTCTTGGAGCAAAAATAGAAAATCACTGGAATTGCCGGGCGGTGGTGGCGCACGCCTTTAATCCCAGCACTTGGGAGGCAGAGGCAGGCGGATTTCTGAGTTCGAGGCCAGCCTGGTCTACAGAGTGAGTTCCAGGACAGCCCGGGCTACACAGAGAAACCCTGTCTCAAAAAAAAAAAAAAAGAAAATCACTGGAAAGAGGGGAAATTTGGATAAATCCTATAGTTTATTTCTTTTCATATTAAATGTTCCTCAGAGACATCATCTACTAACATGAGTTAAATATGGGTGAATGCTATGTTAATCTGTTTTTTTTCCTCTAAGATTTGAGGTTCATGAAGCTCAGGTAGTCCTTGAACTGGCTACGTAGCAGAAGATCTACGTCTTCCTGGGGATTGTAAGCCTGACTCAGCAGAAACTGCTATCCTTTTAATGCTTTTCAGCACTAGGTGTGTGGCTTCTCTCTCTTTTATCTAGTGAATATTCATGATGACGATCGTGATAATGATATTCATGATGATCTTTCAGTTTAGATTACTTTCCAGGATTTTATATAAATTTATTTCACATTCATAAATTAATTTATTTAGTTAAAATATTGCATAATTCCCCCTTCCCTGCCCTCCCTTCCCTATATCTAACACCCCCTCCTCCACAGTCTTTTCTTCTTTAACCACTGTTTTTACCTATACATATAAATAAACTGATAAATACAACCGGCCGCATCCCTCCAGGGTTGCCTGCACGTGTACACTTTGGAGGCTGACCACCTGGTATTGGACAACTCACGGAGCTCATCCCTGGGGAAGATTAACTCTCTCTCTCTCAGTAGTTGTTGATTGTCTGAAACTCTTCATCTTGGGATGCCAGGAGAAAAACTAGGCCTATAGCACATGGCTAGTGAGGTCACAAATCTTATAGGAAACTCTACTACTGCCGGTGTCCTAAATTATACCATTCCTAACTACATTCCTAATACTTATTATACCCACAGGTAAGCGGAGATCTCCTCCCTTAACAAAGACGCTTCTTTTTACAACAGCTGGAGACCATTACTGAAGGCCACAACTTGTCAAAATACAGAGAGCAACTGAGGGTAGAGTTCTCAGCCCAACAGATATAACACAACTCCTTCATCTAAGGCTCAGGCAACATTGCGGAAGACCTGGTGGAGATTTTAAGAGCCAGAGGACTAGGAAGTCTGATGTGAGATTGTGTCCTGTAGCTAAGACAGGGAAGCTACGCCCATGAAATCTCAACAACGTGATCAAGTCCTGAACTATTCCAACACCAGCTGACATTCCAACACAAATTTAAGCACATCTTTCCTTCTTTTTGAGTGTAAAGAATATATTGATTTGATCTCTAGCTTCCAGGATACTGACAGAAGGCTGGCTCTAGATAGAAGTAATAAAGAAACAGAAACTGTCATGGTGTACCAGAAAGCCCCATCCTGAGAAATGAGTCTGACAAGGTCGTGTTTACACTACAAACGCCTTTACTTCTTACATAATGCAACCCTGGTTTCTAGACGCTTTCAACAGCATCATCTTACAATATAGACTGAGACAGGAGCCGACTCTGTTTTCCAGGCAACACTCTTTCCAACACTGGACCTGGAGACCCCACTCTGAGCACCGCTGGGCGCACCGCCCCTTCCTCTGCGCATGCGCAAGCTGCAGTCCTGCTCCTGGTCCATCCCTGGCCTCGCGTCCCTCCTGGGAAACATTTCCTGGCCTTCGGCTCCGCGCACTGCGGGAGCGGCGGGTGAGCCCTAGAAGCATCAAGGGCGGAGGGTTCTGGGAGCTCGGGCAGCTGTTGGCAGCAACCAGGGATCAGCGGGGGGCCTGTCTGGGGAAGTGCTGGGGTGCGTTAGGATGCCGGGGCTCGGTTTGCGGGGTCCGGATAGTCCCGCACCTCTGCAGAGCTAATCCAGGGCCGCTAGCTCGTCCTGCGCGTGCTCATTTTGCGCACTAGGCGGGGAAGATGCGGGGTTGTAGGGCGGGACCGTGAGGGATTGACGCACGCGTGGTGCGAGCGTGACGCGGTGACGCATGCGTTCTCTGGCTGCTGGGGCCAGATGCTGGGATGGTGGGGGCGGAGCGGGCAAGCCAGGTCCCGAGTGAATGAATTACTGGGACAGAATAACCCACGCGAGACTCGGTTTCCTTTTGTGCACAGTGTGACTATTACGAATACTTGCAGCAATTTTCTTTCCTTTTTTTTTTTAAGCTGCTACTACTTCTTGTGCAGGGAGTACCCTGCGGTGGTCGCAGGGAGCCCACCCTCGCTGGAGCCTTTTGGATTGGTCCCTAGGGCTCAGTGTTTGGAGTGGAAGGGGAAAAGTGGTTAGCTACCACCAAGCCTCCTGCCCCTCACACACCCGGATCCCAGTTCTGAATTTGGTACTCGCCCATGTGTTTTGTGTAATGACACAGTATCCTGAAACCATGGAAGACTGTGTGCTCGCCGAAAGTCTGGGACAAGTTTAAGGAGAGAGGTGAGCTGGAGTTAAGAGGCAACCAGGCTGTTCATGGAATGCCATTTCTTGGAAAACGATTGGGGGTGAAAGGCTCACGAGCCACAGGTCCGGAATTGCTATCACCCGCCCCTACCTACACATCTTATGCATCCCTCCTACCTTGTTGACTGTGGAGGGGCGGTCCCTTAGACTTTGACTCAACTAAAGGTGGCACGTAGGGTCATGCTTTTCTGGTCATATGTGCCCATAGGACATAGATGGGTCCTGAGAATCTTAACATCTTGCAGGTTTATAGTGACACAACCGAGGCCTGCAGATGGTTGTATATTTTGTCTCTGAGCGATCATTTTGAGAATTGTAAGCAATCAACTTGGAATGTAAGCAAGTACATTTTGAAAATTTTATCTTGCCTTAAAACCCCATTCGTTTTCTCAAGTTTTCTTGACTTACCTGACTTTAGGGGATTAATGGTGTTAGATTAACAATATCTCCTAATTCCCACCCCACCCCCGACCTCGCACCCCTCATCCTCCTGGATTATCAGTCCGGACAAGTCCATAGCCGGTCCTCCTTTAGATTATCATTTGTTGAATTAAAAAGATTGTCTCATCTTTTTAATTCTCCTATAAGTGTGGTGCTAATGAGAAACAAGCGTTTGCATTCATTCAGTGCAGAGTATCTAAACTCAACTTATGTTAGAGCCACACTTGAAGTTAACACCTTGCTTGGAGCTGCATGCAGGGCAGGCCAGGTCTTTCCTGACGTATTCTTCCTTCTCCCTCAGCTTTCCCTCCACCACTCAGAGCAGAAAATGAACAAATCCCAGGTGAGTTTTTGACTTATTTATTCCCATTTTATTGTTTTGTTTTTCAATGAAAAAGTAAATCAGGCAAAAGTTTACGGCCACAGTAAAAATTTGAATCAGGCCAGTTGACTGAATTAGGTGGAAGCATTTAAAGTCACAGGAGTCTCAGCCGACAAAAATTTCTCTGTGTTTTCTGGCAGTCGCACTGAGGTGAATGTGATCTGTTGTCTACATCATTTCTTGTTAAAAACAGATACTAGTGCATGTCAGGGGTTGGTCCCAACTCCAACAGCTCTGGCTCTCCCTCCTTGTCCAGGAACAGACTCCAAATGAGATGCCAGCCCTATGTGTTCTCAAAATAGCTCTCCTAAATGTTTAACCAGCTCATTTGCATTAGGTAAATTTGCATGTGGGCAGCTTATGTTTATGCATTTCTTATTTATATTCAACCTGAATTATAAGGCCATATTCCCTCTCCGCCATTCACCCAAATCAGTTCTAGAAAAGGCCACCAAGTCACCTTCCAGGCCAGCCAGGGAATGTTATTGATATTGCCTTTCTTGGCTGTCAGCAGCATTTGGTAGTTTTAACAGTGGACTGTTTTAAAGATTTGTTTTAATTTCTAAATAAATTGTTTTTCATACAATATATTTTATCATATTCTTTCCTCCCTCAACTCCTTCCATATTCTCTTCACTGAACTTCATGTTCCTTTTCCTCTGCCAAAAAAATCAAAAGAAACAACATCAACAAAATCCAAAAATAGAAAATAAGACAAAAGATAACAAAACAAACAGTACGAATACATATGTGCACACACACATGCACAAGTCTGCATACACATGTATACACACGTGTACACACCACACACACACACACTCACACACGCCTGACTGATTTCTCACCACCCTGTGTGAAGGCATCTTTTCTTTTTGCCCCAGACATTTCTTTCACCCTTGACCCTCCGTTCTTTGTTTTACTGACAGGTATCATGTGTATTCTTTTTTTCTTAATGGTTTCCAATTACTAATATACTAACATTTAGAATAGTATGTTCTAATAAAATTATAAAAATCTGAGCCAGGGGAAAAAGCTAATGCAAAAGATACAGAAGTATGGACTCCTTCCTCCTCTACCCTTTCTGTGTCCTGTAGGTGTGGTGACATCAATTACAGTGGCACAGTTTGGAACAATTGCAAATATAAATGTGTGGTCATTCTACCATACTTACTCAGTTTTGTAATAGCTACTTAAATAAAAATAAATAATTATTTATTCAATTGAAAATGCATGACTTTTCTTATATATCCCTTCCCTTTATATTTACAAACCTGATCTCAGGGCTTCTCAAGCTCTGATGCCCTGGGAACCTGCCACATCACTCTAACATGGGTTCCTATATAGTAGATGTAGACAGAGCCTGGAACCTACCGATTTTCCTCCTTCCCTTTCTCTCCTATTCCTTCTTCCCCTCTTCCCTTCTCCCCCACTTCTTCTTTTCCTTAGAGATTAAACCTGAGACCTTGAATACATCCAACAAGTGCTCTGGTACTGAGATATATCCCAGCTCCTGAGTTTTTAAGGCAAAGCCTTGCTGTGTAGCACAAGCTGGCCATTAACTCATGACTTGCCTCTGCTGTCCTAATGCTGGGATGTCATGGACCACAAGCCCAACTGGATTCTGAATTTCGGAAGTCAGATGCTTCCTACTGAGCTGTGCCCTCTGAATTCTGATTTTCTAATAAGTTCACAGCAGAATCTTGTTCTGCCGTTCTGGGACCACCTTTGGAGGGCAAGCCTATACACTATATTTTCTATACTTCTTATTTCAGTTTACAGCGTGTGCCAGAAGTTTCTCTGACAATGCATAGATTACTTCTGCTGTGCGTGTTCTCTCTCTGTTTCTCTCTGTCTCTCTATCTCTGTCTCTCTTTCTCTCTGTCTGTCTGTCTCTCTCTCTCTCCTTTCATCTTTTTGTCACAGTCCCATGACAGTTGGATATCCAACTGTCTGCACATTCCAAGTTTATTAAACTCCTGTTGTTCTAGCTGGGTGGTGGTAGCACAAGCCTCAGGAGACAGAGACAGGTGGATTCCTCTGAGTTCAAGGCCAGTCTGGTCTACAGAGCAAGTTCCAGAATAGTCAGGGCTACACAGAGAAACCCTGTCTCAGAAAAACCAATAAAATAAAACTGCTGCTGTTCTTTCACAGCTGTGTGTGTGTGCGCGCGCACGCGCGCACACATTCATATAATTATGTTCATGAATTCCCAGAACTTGATCAGCTCTGTGGGCCTGCCTGTCTTGGAGTGACCATTTATAATCTCATTGGCTGTGCATGAGAATGCTTGTTTTTCTGGTAGACTTTGTGGTGAATTTTTTGGATTTGGAGGAACTGTGAGCAAAAGGTGGTATTTCAATACAGTTTTCTGTCCTCTGAGTGAAGTTCCTTATCTTTTCATGTGTCTAATGGTGTTATCTTAGGGTTACCAGTGCTGTGATAAAACACCATGACCAAAGCAAGTTGAAGAAGAGGTTTATTTGGCTTACACTTCCCCATCATAGTCCATCTCTGGAGGAAGTCAGGACAGGTACCCAAGCAGGGCAGGGACCTGGAGGCAGGAGCTGATACAGAGGCCATGGAGTGTGTTCCTTACAGGCTTGCTCCCCATGGCTTGCTCAGGTCCACCAGCCCAGGGGTGGCCCCACCCACAGTAGACTGCCTTACAGACTTCCTTACAGCACCATCACGTGGAAGCATTTTCTCTGTTAGGGTTGTTCCCTCCTCTCAGATAATTCCACCCTGTGTCAAGGTGACATAAAATGAGCCAACACAGGTGTCTGTTTACTTTTCTGTGAGCTGTCTGTTACTACCTTTTGACCATTTTTCTCTTAGGTTCCTGGTCTTCCTCTACCTACTGTGTAGAACAGTGGTTCTCAACCTTCCTAATGTGTAACTCTTTAATATAGTTCCTCATGTTGTGATGACTCCCCAACCAGAAAACTATTTCATTTCTACTTCATAACTGTAATTGTGCTATTGTTAGGAATCGTAATATAAATATCTGATATGCAGCCTCCCCGAGGAGTCGTGACCCACAGGTTGAGAACCGTTGGTTTAGACAGGCACAGGCTTGATTATGTGAGTTGTAAGTCATTTTCTGCTATTTCAGTGTTTTCTAAACAACAAAGGTTTTTTTTTGTGCCTATATTTTCATACATTCTCATACTTTTATGCATCTTATGTTTAAATATTTAATTGACTTGGAGTTTACATTATAGGCAGAAACTTCCCCATTTAATTTAGCAGCATCCTTCCAGTCCCCTCTTTGTACTGTGTGTACAGTTACCATCATGTCTCTTCCCGTCTTCTAAACCTACAATGCATCTTTGGTATTAGGATGTTAGAGTCACCGAGCTTTTTGTTTAATGGAATATTTGTTCTTTGCTGAATTTTTGTGCTTTCTACCAGTTTTATGCTTCAGCTGTGATAGTTTGCCTTCATCTCTTAAATTTTAAATTAAAATCATACAGTGGTTGCTATTTGATACAACTTAGTTGGTTTTGGCTTAGGTCTTTCTCTAGGGGATTTTGATTTTGAGGTGTAATGTCTCTCATTTTGGGGAAATTTACAGCCATTCTTTTCTTTTAGTACTCTTTACTTGTAGGATTCCAGTCTAACTCATCAGCTCCTTCAGATCCGACAGTATAATCCTGATTGCCATCTCCCTCCCTCTCCTCCTCTAGTCCTTCCCCATCTGGCCTCCCATCTGGATCCACTGTCTTTCTGTCTCTCATCAGAAAATAACAGGCTTCTAAAAGATAACAACAAAATACAGCAAAATAAAATACCTTAAGATAAAACAATAGCCATTACTTAGAAAGTGGACAAGGCAAACCAACAAAAGGACAAGAGCCCAAGAGAAGGCACAAGAATCTGAGACCCACTCATTGACACATATGGGTGTCCCATAAACACACTGAACTGAAAGCTGTAATAGACACACAGGACCTCGTGCAGACCGGTGAGGCCTTGTGATTGCTGCTTCAGTCTCTGAGTTCTTGTGAGCTTTCTTTGCTCAGTTGATTTAGGACCTTGTTCTCCTGGTGTCCTCCATCTGCTCTGGCTCTCACACTCTTCTTGCCTCCCCTTTCTTGGGGGTTCTCTGAGCTCTGAGGGAGAAGAGGGATGGAGCTATCCTATTTACAGCTGTATGTTCCAAGGTCTCTCTCTGCATAATGTCTGGCTGTGGTTTTATGTATTTGTTCCCATCTGCTGCAGGAGGAAGCTTCTCTGATGATGGTTGAGCAAGGTACTGATCTATGAGCACAGCAGAATATCATTAGGATTCATTTTATCACTACTTTATTTTTATTTTTTATAACAGTAGTATTTGGTTTTCCCCTAGATATCTGGCTAATCTCTGGTTCTTGGTCACCCAAACATCGTTAGGTATGGGTTTCATCTCAAGGAGTGGGCCTTAAGTCAGATCAAACATTGGTTGGTTAATCCCACAAGCTTTGTGCCACCATTACCCTAACATATTTTGAAGGCAGGACAGATTGTAGGTCAAAGGGTTTGTGGCTGGCTTGGTGTTTACATTTCTCTTTTTGTAGCCCATGGAGTACTTTCCTGTACTAAAGACCCTATAGTGAAAGTAGGGATAGGTTCTATGTAGGCACCAGCTCAGCCTCTCTGTGTTCAGTGAGTTGTGTGTATGTATGTTGTCCTTAGTAATGAGGCCTTCCTGTCCGTTTTCAGAGAGCAACCTATTGTCTTGGCAACAGCCTAGATTCTTTGGCGATTTCTATGGGACCCTTTTGGCCAACAACTCAAGTGACATAACCCAGTCCCAGTAGTGGAAGTGCCGTTTGATGACAAGAGATGACCAACTGGTACTCCATCTCCCCCATTACGTGGAGACTTCACTGGGATCCTCTTTACGTATTTTAGGAAGTTGCTGCTGCATTAGGTTTCCATCCCACCTCTCAAATGCCCCTCAGTTCTAGCCGTCTTTCCTTGACCTCTCTCCTTCAACTTCCCCCTCCCTACCTGATCCTCTCATTCCCACCTGCCCATCCACCATAACATTTATTCTATTTCTCTCTCCCATAGAGATCCATTTGTTTCCCCTCCACTCTTCCAAGTTCCTTCCTCTATACCTAACCTTCAGGGTCTATGGATTATAGTTTGGATATCATTTACTTAATGGCTAATATCCACATGTAGGCAAATACATACCATATTTATCTTTCTGGGTTACCTCACTCAGGATGATTTTTTTCCCATCTAGTTCCATCTATTTGCTTGCAAATTTCATGATGTCATTTTTATTAACAGCTGAATAATAATACACCTTGTGTAAATGTACCACATTTTCTTTATCCATTCTTTTTTTGATGGACATCTAGGTTGTTTCCAGTTTCTGACTGTTATGAGTAAAGCAGCAGTGGACATGGTTGAGCAAGTGTCCCTGTGGTAGGATGAAGTCCTTTGATATGTCCAAGAGTGGTATGTTGGTCAGGGTTCTCTAGAGTAACAACTTACAGAATAAATTTTTCTATATATATAAAACAGGGATTTATTAGAATGACTTACAAGCTGCAGAAATGGCTGTGAATGAAAAGTCTAAGAATCCAGTAGTTGTTCAGTCTACAAGGCTGGATATCTCAGTTGGTCTTTCTCGTACCCTGGAATCCCAAAGAAGTCGGCTCCAGTGCTAGTGAAGGAATGGACTTGATAGTAAGGCAAGGGCAAGCAGGCAAAGAGCAAGGGCTTCCTTCTTCCATGTCATTATATAGACTTCTGCAGAAGGTGTGTGCCCAGATTAAAAGCTTCTTTAAATCTTTCTCAGCCACTGGAGTTTCCTCTTGTCTTAGTCAGTGTTCTATTGCTATGAAGAGACATGGGGACCAAAACAACTCTTATAAAGGAAAGCACTTAACTGGGATTTGCTTACAGTTTAAGAGATTTAGTCCATTATCTCCATGGCAGAGAGCATGGCAGCACAGAGGCAGTCATGGAGCTGAAAAAGTAGCAGGGAGTTCTACATCTGAGTCAGCAGGCAGCAGGAACAGCAGGACACTGGGACTGCCCTGGGCTTTTGAAACCTCAAAACCCACCCTTTACACACTTCCTCCAACAAGCCCACACCTACTCCAAGACCACACTTCCTAATCCCTCTCAAGGTGTGCCACTCCCTGATGACCAAACATTCAGATATATGAGTGTATGGGGGTTGTTATTCAAACCACCACACCTCTATTGGGAATTCTCTGTTCAGGTTTGTGCCCTCGTTTTTAATTGGGTTATTTGGAATCTACTTTTAAGCATTCAGTTCCACATTTTTCCGTTTCTTACATACATTAAATGTTACACAACTCCATTAATTAGATCCCTTGTTACCTCTCTTATATGTAGTTCCTCTTTATTTTCATAATATTGATGCCTGGTTAAGTTTGATTTTGGGCAGAACCCACTTATCATCAAATAAATATTTATTTATTTGTTTGTTTGTTTATTTATTTATTTATTTATTTTTGGCCACCCAGCTAAGGGTGCCAGGCATCCCAAGTGATTTCTGCACAATCACTAGGGGCAGGAGCATAGGTACCTCCTCACCCTTCCACTCTCACGAGTCTCAAACCAAACCCACTAGGGTCTCACACATCAGTTCTTCTGTCTTCAGTCACAGGAGTCTGTTAACAACTCGCAGCATCTCAACCACTTAGTGTTACTTGATTCCTTAGGTCTTTTTCTTCTTGGTTCTGGGGACAGAAGCCAAGGCCTTACTCATGCATGAGAGTCACCAACACCACCACCAGCCCTTTTAAATATCCTCTTTTATTGTTTAACTTGTTTGTTGCTGTATACTTCCTGTATACTGTGTTGAATTTTATAAGGTCATTCCTTTGACACTGATGGTGCACTCTGAATATGTTCACCCCATCGCTTCCTCTCCATTCTCTTTCCACCCCCCAGGCTCTCTTCTGCTTTCAAGGCACATATGTAAAAGTAGCAGTATCCAGTGGACTGTGTGTACTGAGCTGAGTACATCTAATTAAAGTCACTCTCAAAGGAACAAAAGACATTAGCTAAAGAAAATCTAAGATCCATTAATGAGACAAAATGCGATATTTATCTTCTGAGTCTGGATTATTATGGTGATAAGATGCTGCATCCATTTTTCAGCAAACAACATAATCTCATACTCTTTAAGGATGAAGGAAGTCTCATTGTGCATGTGCCATTTTCGTCATGTATTCATCTGTTGATGGACACCTAGATTGTAAACTCTAACTTGGCCGTTTTGGATAGGGCTGCAGTAAACATAAATGTGGAATATTTCTGTGGTTTCTTGACTTAGAGCATGAATTAATTGTTATCATAAAGACCATGACCAAAAGCAGTATGGGGCAGAGAGGGTTTGTTTGTTTGCATGTTCCATAGCTTGCTCAGCATGCTTTTTTTTTTACATCCACGTGCCCAAGGGTGGCACAGCCCACAGCAGACTGTCCCCTCCGACATCAATCACTAATCAGGCCGATCTGCTGGGGTCATTTTCTCAGTTGAGGTTCCCTTTTTCTAAATGACCTTGGCTTGTGTCAAGTTGAAAAAAAAAAAAAAAACTAACAACACAGAGCTCCTTCAGTATATACTCAGATACTCAGAAGTGGTATAGCTGGGAAATTATTAGGTCTCTTTTTAGTTGTATATTTAAAATTAATTTATTTTCGTGTTTGTTGATTGGGTTGTTTGGGGTTTTTTGTTTGTTTTTGAGTTCTTTTATTTTCTGTCATATGTATATCTAGTAAAGATTTTTTCCTTATTCTGTATGCCATCTCTTTCCTTGTTTTTCCCCTTTGCTATAGATGAGCTTTTTAATTTTGGGAAATTCTTTGTTTTAGTTCTTGGTATTAAGGTTTTTGGTCTATTTTGAATTGATTTTCATAGAGTAAAATGTAGGAAACGACGTTCTTTTACCTGTGAACGTTCAGTTTTCCAAGTGGTGTTTGTTAAAGAGGCTGGCTTTTGCTAAGGGTATGTTTTTGGCATCATTGTGAAAAATCTCATGAGTATAAATAGCCATGTGGTTTTATTTTTCTCCTCATTCTATGAAAGCAGAAACTTTTTATCTGCTTTTTTTTTTTTTTTCAATTCTTGGTCTGCTGTTCTGTTCCATTACGTCAATACTATGGTGTTTTTGTTGCTATGGCTCTGGAGAGGACTTGGAATCAGAAATTGTAATAGCTCCAGCATTGTCCCTTTGTTCACGATTTCTTTGACTGTTGTGGCTCTTTGGAGCTTCTATATGAGTTTAGATTCTTTTTTCTGTTTCTACAAAGAATATGATTTGAATTTTTATGGGCATTTCACTCACTCTCTAGATTAGTTTTAGTAGTATAGTCACTTTTGCTATGGTGACTGTGTTTATCCAGAGGCATGGGAGGTCTTCCCGTCTTCTGCTGCCTTACATTTCTCTTGCGTTTTCAGGGTTCTCTTGTGTAGATCTCTCACTTCCTGGTTTGAGTCCCTGTGGTGGTTTGAATAAGTATGGCCCCCAAAACTCACGTGTTTGAATGCTTGCCCAATAGGTAGCACTATTAGGGGTGTGGCCTTATTGGAGGAAGTGTGTCACTGTGGAGCCAAGCTTTGAGGTCTCATACTCCTAGTATGTATGACTTTCCTGGGCATGAAGCTTTGGCCAGGTCCACAGTGCTGATCCACTGCCTGCTACAAGGTTGGCACCCCTATAACATTGTGTCAGTATTGTACCAGTAGGCAGTGCTAGGAGCCATCTAAGAGAAGCTAAGGCTAGCAGGTGACTTTCCTGGAGGTGGCCCACCTTTTTGCATATTCTAAGATGGGTGAGCTCTGAGAGGCAAGGTCCCAAGAGACTTTGTCTCAGGATTGCTTCTTGCAGCTGATCTGCCTTGCCTGGCACTATTACATAGCCAAGGAACCCTGGGCATCAGCCCACCCTATTGAGAAAATTTCCTGCAGAGCAACATAAAGATAGACTTTCATGAATTAATACTATTTAGATGAATTGGTGATTTTATAGAATTCCTGATTCAATTTAAATAATTTTAGGAAGAAAGTTTTAAGAAATGATTTTTAGTTGTTTTGTGAGAAAGAAAACCCATTCTAAAATGATACTGGAAATGACAAACTCAGTAAACCAAATAAAGACACAAGCAGAAAGCTCACCAGCAGAGTGGATCCTGTAGAAAATAGAATAAAGGATAGACAGCAGGTAAAGAATGTGGGTCATTCAGTCATGGACAGTGATAAATTTTAAAATAAATGTGAACAGAAAATGGGAGAGTATTGGGACACTATGAAAAGATCTAACATTCAGATTATATGCATAAAAAAATAACACCACAGATAGGACATAAAATATTTCTAATAAAATTATAGAAAAATTCCCAAAACTAGAGAAAAAGATGGCATCTATACACAAGAGACAGAACTCCAGTAGACAGAACCAGAAAAGAAGCTCCCTGTAACATATTAAAACCACAGAACAATGGCAGGATACTAAAAGTTACAAGAGAGAAAAGTCACTTATAAAGCAGGCCCATCAATATAACACTTGATTATTCAGAAGAAAGATTTAAAGCGAGAAGGGCCTGGAAAGGTGTATTCAAGTTTTGAAAGGCCAATAACTATTGACCAGGAAAACTATTAAAATGGAAGAAAACATAACTCCTCACAGTAACAGATTAAGAGGTTATGTGTCTGCTAAGCCAACTCTACAGAGGATGCTGGGAGAATGCTTCAGTCTGAAGGCAAGGGTAAATGCACTCAAGAGTTCACCTGGAACAGTTTCAGAACAGGTAATCAAAAGAGAGGAAAAGAGGTCTAAAAAAAAACTCCAACAAAATGGCAGACACGAATACACATTGTTCAGGAATAACTCTTAGGGTCTCAATTCTCCAAACAAGAGACACAGACTTGCAGTTTGATTTAGAAAACAGTACTGATATTTTTGCTACCTCCAAGAAACACACCTCACCATCAACAATAAATTTTACCCTAGAGTGAAAGGATGATGATGGTGTTCCTAGCAAGCAGAACCAAGCAGTAGGTAGCATGGGTTTCCGATATCTATCAATGAGACTTCATACCCATCGGAGGAACAATCCACTAATAAGACCGTAATTCTAAACACACACACCAACACAAGTGAACCCAACTTCATAAATGAAGTATTATTAGGTCTGGCACCACAGATGACCCCTAATACAGAAATTGTGGGCGACTTCAAAACTCTACCAGTAGATGAATGAGCTGAACAAAAACTAAACAAACTTAGAGTTAAATAGTCTATCAAATGCTTCTATCAGGGATCTATAAAACAGTTCTACCAAAACACTAAATACACTTTCTTCTCAGCAGAACATATAATTCTTTCCAAAGTCAACTACATATTAAAACACAAAGCAAGATTTAACAAATATAGGAAAATTAAAAAAAAAAAAAACCTGCATTGTGTGTGAGTACAGTGAAATGGACTAGATGTCAACAGCAATAGAAGGTGCTGTCCAGTTTTATGTTGACTTGAAACAATTTAGAGTCTTCTGAAGGGAGGGACCCTCGGATGAGAAAATGCTTCCACAAGCTATGGCTGTATGCAGTTTCCTTAATTAATAATTGATGGGGTGGGCCCAGCCCATCATGGATTGTGCCATCCATGGTGGTCCTGGGTTCTATACGAAAGCAGGGTGAGCATGCTATGGAGAGGAAACCCAGTAAGCAGCACTCCTCCATGGCCTCTGCATTGGCTCCTGCCTCTAGGTTTCAGCCATGCTAGAGTTTCTGTCTTGACTTCCTTCCCTCAGTGGTGGATTGTGGTTTGGAAGTGTATGCCAACTTGCTTTTATCATGATGTTTTATCATAGCAATAGTAACTAATTGGGACAGAAATTAAGGAAAATACACAAACTCACAGAGACTGAACATACTATTTTATGATAATATAGTCAAGGAAGAAATTAAAAAAAAAAAAAAAAGAAAATCCCAGAATTGAATGAAAATGAAGACAACATAGCAAAGCCTGCGGAGCACGGCAGAGGGAATCCTGAGAAGAAAGTGTACAGCTCCTCAGACCTGTATCACAATGTTTGAGAGATCTAAACAACTCGATGATGCACATACAAACCTTGGGAAAATATGAATAAATAGAATCCCAAAACAGTAGAAGAGAAGGGATAATAAAAAACAGGGCTGGAATTAATAAAATAGAAACAAAGGTACAGAGAATAAAGAGTTGATTCTTTGAAACAAATTGATGATTGACAAGCCATTAAACAAATTAAACTATATCCCCAAAGAGAAGACCCATTAGTAAAATAACAGATGAAAAGGAGGACATTAAAACAGATACTGAGGAAATGGAGAGATTCATTAAGGATATACTTTAAAAATTTATAAACCCCAGTAACTTGAAAGTCTAAAAGCAGTAGATGAATTTCTAAGTGTGTGTGATCTATCAGAGTTAAATCTGGATGAGATAAATAGTTATAGACTAACAACAGCCAGTGAGGTGGAATTAATAATTTAAAATCTCCCAACTGAAAATGTGGCCAGATAAGTTCAGAGCAGAATTCTGACAGATTTTTCAAAGAAGAATTAATACTAGCGTGTGTCAAATTATTTCATAAAGTTAAAGAATAAAATGGGTGGAGCCCTTCCAATTAATTTTTTTGAGACAAGTTTTCATTGTCATCTTGCTGTCCTGAAATTCACTCTGTAGACCATGATGACTGCAAACTCACAGAGACCCACCTGCCCTGCCTTCAAGTTCTGGGATTAAATGTGTGCACTACCATGCCTTGCCCAAATTCTTTCTGTGATTCAGTATTGCCGTGATACCAAAACCAGGCAAAGACCCAACAAAGAGAATTATAGGGCCAATCTGATGAACATAGACACAAAACATTTTTTTCAATAAAGAGCTTGCAAATCAAATTCAAGACATATCAAAAAGATCATCTACCATGATCAAGTCAGCTTCATCTCAATGACAGAGGGATGATTCCACGTGCATAAGCCAATAAATATTATTTATCTACCACATTACTAGTTTCAAGTACAGAAACCATGTGCTCATCTCATTAGGTGCAGAAAAGGCCTTTGACAAAATCTAACATCCTTTCATGATGAAAGTCCTGGATAAGAAAATCCATGAATACAAGGGACATATTCTAATCTATAGACAATATACAGGAAGCCACAGGCGTCATCATGCTAAATGGAGAAAAGCTAGAAGCATTTCTGCTTATGTCAGGATCAAGACAACATCCACTTTATCCACTCCAACATAGTGCTTTAAAGTCTTACCTCAAGCAGTAAGAAAGCAGGAGGAGTCAAAAGGAAAGAACAAACTCAAAATTACCAATGTTTGCAGATAATACAATTCTATACATAAAAGACCTAAAGAGTCCACCAGAAATGTCTTAAATCTGACAAAATCAGCAAAGTAGCAGGACACAAACACAAAAAAAAATCAATTGCCTTATGTGCAGCTGATGACTCCATGAAGAAGGAAAGCATGGAAGTGATCCCATTCACAGTAGCTTCAAAAAACTTTCAAAAGGATGAATCTAAGTCATTGAAAAACCTGTACAGTGAAAACTTAAAAAAAAAAAAAAAAGAAATTAATGAAGACACAGGAAGGCAGAACAAAAACCTCCCATCTTTTCTGTACTGATAGGATTAATGTTGTGAAACTGACCATCCTATCAAAGCAATCTACAGATTGAATGCAGTCCCTTAAACATTTCAATGCGCTGGGCATGGTGACACATGCATTTAATCTCAGCACAGGTCAGAGGTAGGCAGATCTGTATGCATTGAGGCCAGCCTAGTCTACAAAGTGAGTTTCAGGACAGTCAGCGATGTTCCATAGAGAAACCCTTAAAAAAAAAAAAAAAAAAAAAACTAAATTAATAAATCGATACAAGTCACAGAAATTGAAAAAAAATGATTTCAAAATTCATTTGGAAGAACAAAAGACCCAGGAAACCCACATTCCCCTAAAGAATAAAATGTACAGCTGGAGTAATCACTATCCCAGGTTTTAAGTTATAATATAGAGTTGTAGTAGTACAAGCCATATAATGATATGATGTGTTAAAAATAGACACATTGGCTGGGCGGTGGTGGCGCACGCCTTTAATCCCAGCACTTGGAATGCAGAGGCAGGCGGATTTCTGAGTTCGAGGCCAGCCTGGTCTACAGAGTGGGTTCCAGGACAGCCAGGGCTATACAGAAAAACCCTGTCTCGAAAAACCAAAAAAAAAAAAAAAATAGACACATTGATCAATGGAATGGAATTAATGACCCAGAAAACTTCATAAACTTTACAACCATGTGGATTATGAAAAAGAGACTAAAATGCGCATTGGAGATGACAGTATCTTCCACAAATGGAACTGGCCTACCTGAATAGCTACATGTTAAAGAATGAAACGTCATCCTTCTTTCTCATACCTAATACAATGGAAGACTTGATGCCCAGAACATATTAGAGGAAATGGATAATACTCTTCAACTAACAGGTGCTTATGAGGGTGTTCTGTCAAGCAGTCACTGATAAATGGGACCTCATGGAACGAAAATGTTTCTGTACAGCAAAAGACAACATGGTCCAAGTGGCAGCCTGTGGGATCGCTTGTGGGGATTGTTTGCAGTGTGCTCACTATTCAGAGGTGAATACTCTATGAAAATAGAGTTTCGTGTCATCTTTGAAATCATCATCTCTTAAGTACCAGCTTTAGAGAATATAGGGGCACAAATCATAGTGCTTTGTGTACTGATGTGTAGTCATTTGTGTGAGTGGGAAAAGAGACCCAGAAAAAGAAGTAGGAAACCATTAGAGGAGAGGAGGCTTTGGTCTGCTAGCCTAACTTTTTCTGTGCCCACGTACCATACTTCTCTGTTGAATTCTCTCATCCTTTTGTTATTTTTTTTCTGAATTTCCTGTTTTGTTGAACTTCAGTTTATTTTGGCTATTATTTGCTACAATTTACTTGGAAGTTCATACCTAATGATTTCAATAACCGGGTCAT
Organism: Mastomys natalensis; assembly: GCA_021653895.1. Classification (NCBI taxonomy): domain Eukaryota; kingdom Metazoa; phylum Chordata; class Mammalia; order Rodentia; family Muridae; genus Mastomys; species Mastomys natalensis. Next base: position 1,092,067 of record JAJTUV010000569.1, read on the forward strand.
CCATGGGTCTGCTTATATTGCTTATTTCTTTTCTTGTTCATTATCTGTTCCCATACCATGAAACCATTTCCTCTGTTTAATAAAACCACTGTGCTTCCCAAATCCATTTTACAAGACTCCAGACAATAATCTCCAGCAGAAAGGGCTCATCCTGTTCTGCAGATGTCAGACACAGGGCAGGCACGTCAATCAGCCATGGGCTTTTCTAGTGGGAGCCTGTCTCTTGTTTATCAGTATCAGCATTTATTTAACCATTTCAAGTACACTTCTTAATAAAAAATAAAGTCTACTGCCAGGCCTGACACATGCACTTATTAAATGCACATGTAACTGTCCTGACCAGGTCATAAGCACTTTTGAGAATAGGAACTGTGTTTTTGCCTACCACAGCAGTATTCATAGCAACTAAAACATTCCCAGACCTTTAGCAGAATCTCAATTTGTACAAGATATTTTATTTTATTCTATACAGTGGAGCAAAAAAGGGGGTTGCCCTTTCATTATTTTTCAGTAACTCTGAAGAAACTCATTCTGCTAAGTCTTCTCTATATTGCTCAATCTAATGACTTTATACAGAAAAAGAATCTTTTGTTACAGGAGCGAGTGTCTTTCAAGGATGTGTGTGTGGATTTCACCAAGGAAGAGTGGTATTTGCTGGACCCTGCCCAGAAGGTGCTTTACAGAGATGTGATCCTGGAGAATTATAGCAACTTTGTCTCAGTAGGTAAGGTTTGTTTTCTCAGTCAGCTGCCAGTCACATGCTTCCAAGGTTGGGAGGAAATGCTTATAATTTCCAATTTGAGGCTTCAGATTCAAGGGTCTGAGAGGACTGATCACTTTTTGATCTGACAGTGGTGTATTCTCACCTCTCTGCAGAATGTTGAGGACCGATCTTCCTTCCTTCCTTCCATTCTTCCTTCCTTCCTGTACCTTTTTTCTTTTTGGTATCTTTCTATTCATTCACAGAGCTAAGCTGTCCTGTGTTATTTTGTCTTAACAGGGCATTGGTGTTACTAAGCCAGATGTAATCTTCAAGATAGAGCAAGGAGAAGATCCCTGGGTACCAGAGGACGGATTCCAGTGCCACCGAGGTACGGTAGTGAGTTCACGGCAAGGGAAAGTAATCTGTGTCATGGGATAAGATATGTTACTGTCTTAGTCAGTGTTCTATTACTCTGAAGAGACACCATGACCACAGCCACTCTTATAAAGGAAAACACTTAATTGAGTCTGGCTTACAGTTCAGACGTTTAGTCCATTATCATCAGGGTTGAGAGCATAGTGACACACAGGCAGACGTGGTGCTGGAGAGATAGCTGAGAGGTCCACACTTGGATCAGCAGACAGAAGGAAGAGAAGAGCTACTGGGGCTGGCTTGAGCTTCTAAAACCCAACCAGGCCACACCTCTTCATCCCTCTCAAGTAGTACCTCTCCTTGGTGATCAAGCATTCAAGTCTGTAAGCCTGTGGGGGCCATTCCTATTCAACCACAACATTTCCCTTCGGAATATCTTTCAGAAAGTCCTGTTTTATATCAGGACTTATATAATACTTCAATACTTTGGAAATATCCAAGAACAGCATCCCACAGCTTGTCTCAGTGGCTCCTCCATCTGTCTCTCATCCAGAGACACCTTTGCTTTTGTTTTGACATTTTGGAGTGATTTATTTTTACCTATAAATCCAAAGTCAGTTGGCTTCATTTTAGATACTTTTTCTTGGCAAGTTTCTCTTTATCTTTAAGACTGATACACCTTCTCTCTGTCTTCTTTGAGCACCTTTCATTAGCTAGCATATCCCCATGTACTTCTGTTATTTCACTTACCAGATGTGTAATGGTGAACATTTACTGTGATACAGTCATTTTCTGGGTAATTAAGAGAGTAATTATTACAGATATTATAGAATATATACTACAGTGAACAGCAGCAGCATGTAGGTGCAGCTATTTATTTTCATATATGCTCAAGTACATACATACCTGTGCACACACACAGAGTTAGGTAATGGTAAGACGATGAAGACAACTTACACAGAGGAAGGGAGACTAAAGCAGAATGTGTACTATTTAGCAAAGAGGTCAGAGAGAACTTAGATGCAGCCTATGCTATATATAATACTTCAGTGGATCAAGTGTAAACTGTGGACTGAAAGTATTCTAGACAGAGAACTTGAGGTGCCAGACCTCTAGGACAGGTTTGTTCTGCTTGAACAATAGCAGAGAGACCAGTGTAGTCAGGAAGCAAGGAGGATGGGCAAGACTCATGACAGTGATGTGAGTAGTATCCCTGTGCTTCATGGAATATAGACTAATTCCATCTCGAGAGATGTAAGAAGCTCTGTTTTGAGTTAATTAGACCAGACTGAATCATCAGACTTACTTTTATCTTCAAAGGATTTATCTGGCCTGTGATGTAGTTGTGGTGTGTTTAGTGGGTGGGCACGAGGTAGGAGGAAGCACCAGCTAAGAGACTACTGTGTACTCCAGAAGAAAGGGTAGTAGCTAAGACTTTCCCAGAGATACTGAGAAGCACAGGGTTTGTACAGACATCTAATAGAGCCACAGAGATTGCTGTTGGATGAAGGGAAAAGGAGTAGTCAAACATGACTGGAATTCTTTTTCTCAAGCAACTAGACAAGATAGGAAGCTACTTACTAAGAGAAAATACAGAACAAACATTAAAAAGGATTATTACAGATTCGGTTTTAGACAGGAGAAGTTGGAGGTAACTGTTTGCTGAGGTTGGAACTTAAATGTGTCTACTTGAAGTCCTCATTTTAGATGGTGTCATGGTCTGGGGATAGATGAAATCCAGGGCTGAGGTAGATTTCTTTGTAAAAATCCAGACAGTAAATATTTTCAGTGCAGTGTCATGTAGAGCCCGGGTTGCTGCTGCTTTTCCATCTTTTTCCACCTGGTCCTCATGCCCCCTTGTCCTTCCCACATCTCTGTTACTTTTTCTACTGTTTCCCTTAAAAAAATAAAAATAAAATGATTTTTCCAATTATAAGGAACTGCCCTGTGCCATAGTTTTCCAGCCACCTTTCTAGGCTGTGGTTTTATGGCAGAGCAATCACAGACTGATACATCTTCATAAAGTTACTAAATACATCCATTAGAGGAGGTATAGAAGGAACAACCTGAACTATACAGAACCCCAAATCCCATTTCTGAGGAACCAAGTACAGTCCAACTAGTAAGATGGAAATCTTACTAGTTCCTCCTGTTGGTGGCTGGGGTGGCCAGGCAGCTGTGGGTCCCCTGCACTACAGTGTTCACTCCTACTGGCTTCACCTCACTCTTGCTGGTTTCCTGTCAACCCCTGCACCTGTCATAAGGTGCACTGCCCACTGACCTCACTCACAAGCAGACTTACATCTGTGCTCGCTTCATTCCTGTGGTTGCTGTTTGCCTTCCTTTCCTTCCTTCTTCACATGAAGCATCCACTTTTTCTTTCACTGACACATAGAAATACATTAAAGTCTTCTGCCACTGACTTTTACATGAATCTGTTCTACCTGGTTTATATTTCTTTTTGTTCTCTAGAATTTATACTAAACATCATAATTTCTGTCTTACTTAGGGATTCTTTAGCTGGGATGAAACCCCAAGTAAAAGCAACTCGGGGAGGAAAGGGTTTGTTTGGCTTACACATCCAATGAAGAAAGCCAAGGCAGGAACTCAAACCAGGTGGGACCTGAAGGCAGGAGCTGATGCAGAGGCCATGAAGGGGTGCTGCTTCCTGGCTTGCTCTCCCCTGGCTTGTTCAGCTTGCTTTCTTATGGTTCCTAGGATGACCAGTCCAAGGGTGGCATTACCCATGATGTGCTGGGCCCTTCCATGTCATTAATTAGAAAATGCCCTACATGGCCGGCCCTGCCTCTGGGATCTTATGGAAGCAATTTCCCAGTTGAGTTTCCCTCCCCTCAGATGACTATAGCTGTGTCAAATTGATTTAAAACAGCAGACTTCTCGGAGCTTGAACTATGTTTCTAGTCTCTCCTTTGTCTAAACTTTCAGAGTCTTTTCATCTTTTTTTTTTTTCAAATAATTAACACTGGATCTGTGAAGTGTTGAGATGATTGCTTGCTTGCTCCATCCTATTGGTGTTCTGAGTTGCATGGGTCAGTCACAGAAAGAGGGTCACTGCAGAATGTAATCAGGCTCTGAGGCAGCAGGGAGGTCCAGCCTTGATGAACGGAACCTTGAACAGCCACACAGAAGCGCATTTATTGATTATTACATTAACATTGGTTTTTGAGTAAAACAAGTTCCTCATACCAAAGCCCCTGGTCTAATCTGTATGTTTCCTGAAGGAAAACCTCATGGCCCTGCAACTTTAGTCCTTGCTGTGCACTGTCTATAGCACTCAGTAATGGAAGACACTCCCGGTATGTGCCAGGACTGTCCTGTGACCAAAGTCATCAAAGACTGGAAAGCTCCTTTAGAAACACTACTCTTTAGATAACAGAAAACATCAGAGAGATTCTTTCTTTCTTTCTTTCTTTCTTTTTTCTTTCTTTTTTTTAATCCCTCCATGTACATGTTTTTAATGAGAATGTTGAGTATTGACTTAAATGTTTAATGTAAGTCAATTGATATAAAGTATTTGTTTGCTTATTTTGTTTTGAATCATCTCTGCTAGGATCATAACTTTAATTGTTGGTCTCTGGGATAGTAGAGTGCTATAGAATTTTTAAATTAAGCATATGAGCACCAATAGTTAAGAATAGCCAGGATTTTTATGATAAGTATATTGAAAGTCTCAGTAACAGATACAGATATGATGTTTAGGGGTCCTACATTTGAATAAAAGACACAGCTACATGTTAAAGCAGAAAACCTATATGTAAAGGAAAAGCCTAGAAATAAAGACAGACTTAAATACCCAGTATAGGACAATGTGTACACTGAGGGTTTAGGAGTAACTAGGATAGGGAAGGTGCATACGAAACAGAATAGAAGGTGAGCTGGGAATAAACCCAATGTACTTCTTCCTTTGTCACATTTCTCAGATATTCTGTGTATTCAAAACTATTCTACTGCTCCTTTGTGGGTTTTTTTTTTTCCTTGGATAACAGCTCTGTTAACCTCCATTTACTAGTTTGGAGTTTATTTCACCTTTTCTAGAATGCTTTCCCACAGCATTTCAGGAAACTCCTCCTATAGATAAAGGTAAAGAAAAGAACCCCAGGAGCTGGAAAAATGGCTCAGCAGTTAATAGCACTGGCTGATCTTCCAGAGCACCCAGGTTCAATTCCCGGCAGCTCACAACTTATCTATAACTCCAGTTCCAGGGAATCTGACACCCTCACACAGACATACGTGCAGACAGAACACCAGTGCACATAAAATAAATACAAATAAATACATCTTTAAAAAGAAAAGAAAAAGCAGAAATCCTCTAGATCCCAGGTTTCCAGACTGTCCTTTCAAACCTGAAGAAATGGGTGTTTCCAGAACTCTAAGTAGTTTATCATATGCAGTGTAGAAAAGCCAGGCGTGTGATGGGGACCTCTTCCAGTGCTGTGTGCAAGGTGTCAGGCTCTTCCCCTGTCTTGTTCCCACCCAATGCAGTTCACCCTCTGAAACCTCTTGCCTCCTGATCTTCGCTGCCACTTTGCTGGTTTTCATTGTTTGCTGGACTCACTCATCATTTTGAATATTGTGACTTATGGATCAGTTAATGAATTCCCTATGAATTGAATTTCATTTTGTATTTTGTGCTGAGTTTTGAAGTTTATAATGTTTTAAATATTATAACCAGTTCCCTATGAGCAGCTGCTTCCACTGTAAATCCACGTCTGTGGATTCTCTTCCAACCAGGATGGTAAAGGAAACATACTGGTTTCAGTTTGTATCAGGAAATGGAATCTAAAACAAAAGAACTATAAAAAAGTTCACATCCATTAGATATGTGCTAAGGCATTTTAGCTTCCCAACTCCCTCCTCTGCTTTCTCTGTGTGCCTGCTGTATGCTTCCTCACTCTTAATAAAAGCCTTTCTTAAAAAAGAAAGAACAAGTATTAAGATTCATAAGGTGTGGCAATTTTTTTTTGTCATTTATAGAAAGGAAATGGAAAGTGGACGACCTATTAGAGAGCAGCCGGGAAAATCAAGATGGACTGTTTTGGCCACTTGTGCTCACCAACAAGACCGCAACTCTAGAGAGAAGAGGTAGCACAAGAAAAACTTCCAGTCCAGACATTGACTCTGTTTCTTCAAGAAGTTTTCTGTTCAAAGTATGTGACTCATGTGAGATGAATTTAAAGAATATTTCAGCTGTAATTATTAGCAAAAAGAACTATTCCAAAAAGAAGCTTGATGAGTTTAATATATATAAGAAACCACTCCCCGACAGTAGGCATGAGAGAATTCCCATAGGAACAAAACCATGTGACTATGATGGGAAAAGGGCTGTCCTCAGCCTTTGTCGGGATCTCACTTGGCCCGTGTCTGATCAGCCTTTTGAGTACAATGAAGCAGGACGAGGCTTCCATGAGGAAGTGGCCCTTTGTGCAAGTCAGAACTCCCAGCGAGGCGAGACTCTCTATACGCACACTGAGTGTGGAAGGACTTTCGTTGACAGTTTGAAGCTCAGTGTATCTCAGAAGACTCATTTGCATATGGAGCCCCATGAATGCAGTATTTGTAGAAAGTCCTTCTATGTGGATTTACAGTTTGGACCTCAGAGAGCTCTCTCAGGAAACAGTCCTTATGAGCATAATGAATATGAGAAACTCTTCTGTGACCGGTCAGCTTTTGTCGTTCACCAGGAAGCTTACACAAGAAAGATCACCCAAGAGTATAGAGTAAATGACAGAACCTGGGGAAAGCCAGCTCTCTTTAAACATCAGATAATACAGGTAGGGGGCAAACCCTATGAATACCATGAAAATAGGAAAATTTTCAGCAAAAAATCACATCCCACCCAGTCTCGAAGAGCTCATGTGGGAGAAAAAACGTTTGAATGTGGTGAATGTGGTAAAATGTTTTGGGAGAAATCAAACCTTACCCAACATCAGAGAACACACACAGGAGAGAAACCGTATGAATGTACTGAATGTGGGAAAGCCTTCTGCCAGAAGCCACACCTTACCAACCATCAGCGGACACATACGGGAGAGAAACCCTATGAGTGCAAGCAGTGCGGGAAAACCTTCTGTGTCAAGTCAAACCTTACTGAACACCAAAGAACACACACTGGGGAGAAACCCTATGAATGCAACGCATGTCGGAAATCCTTCTGCCACGCGTCAGCCCTAACAGTCCATCAGAGAAACACATACAGGAGAGAAACCATTTATATGCAATGAATGTGGGAAGTCATTTTGTGTCAAGTCAAACCTGATTGTACACCAGAGAACTCACACAGGGGAGAAACCCTATAAGTGCAATGAGTGTGGGAAGACCTTCTGTGAGAAATCAGCTCTTACCAAACACCAGAGAACTCACACAGGGGAGAAACCCTACGAGTGTAACGTGTGTGGGAAGACCTTCAGCCAGAGATCAGTCCTCACCAAGCATCAGCGAATCCACACGAGGGTGAAAGCTCTTTTAGCATCCTGAACAGTTAGCTTTTGCATGCCTGTCAAGTCTGTTGTACAGTTTTAAAAATGAGCTTAGAGCCTGCCAAAGAATACCACAGAGTACTAGAAAACTCCATTTTGTTGGAATGCATGAAAGCTTTCAAGAAAATAAAAACTTTCATTTGAAAGATTGTATTGAAGGGAAATTATTCTTATCAATAATATGGTTAAAAAAACCTTAGAAATTAAATTGTGTAATGTCTTCCAAATGTGTTTCAAAATTGTACTTTAAATATGATGGCTAATATTAATTTTACTTGTATTCATAGGAAAGTATGAAACTTAAAAATGAGTGTCTCCTGCATTAACCATACATGTAAAGAACATCTGGTGTTTATAGACCATGTATGAGTATGTTAATGTAACAGAAGTCTAGGAAAACCCTGATTTATGGATTGGAACCCAGAAAGGATATGAGGAAGAATCTGAACCTTTAGTTTAATAAACCATTATGTTATACTTTCCACACTAAATACCACCAGTGATCTTTATAGGTTGATAGGATTATGTATGTTTCTGGACATATTTATGAATGTAGATCTAGATGTATGTATATATAAATATACTTGTATGCATGTACTTTACACAAATGGTGTTGTCATAAAGGCAGCTCATACCACTTAAAAATGCTGATGATTGTTAAAATGTCAGGAATTTTGTAGATTAATTGTTTAATATTACATGAAATTGCAGTTAAATTATACTGGGAGCAAAGGAAATAAATAGTACTCGTCATTCCTAACACTTCGCTGTATTTCACTGTTGTCTTTGCTGTGTACCATTGGTCTACATGCTGAGAGTGCTGTAGTGTACTACTGCATATTTCCTTCAGAGCCCCCACATGCCATCTCTACTCTCATGTTGATAACTTAGCCTTAGAATATTTATACTATGGAAACTGATAAGCATGCGTCAGAGTGTGATTGTCCCAGAGAAGCTGTGTGTATATAAAGTATGTGGTAGATTTAAAATTTAAACTGCCCTCTTTGTATTTCCTAAAATAAATAAATGGCTCTGGCCATCATTATCAAATTGCCTCTATAGTAAAGAAGCCAAAGATGGTTTATTGAGCCTTTTAATTACCTCAGAACTATCCAGTTCTAAATACTAGCAGTCTCTTGATAGCTTGTCAGTTTGCTTCAAGTACATATTACATTCCTTTTCTCTCTCCTCTCTCTCTCTCTCTCTCTCTCTCTCTCCTCTGCAGTATATGCTTCAAGTGATTATCTCCTCTCCATCTCACTCTCCACTTCCCTTCTTCTCTTCTCTTCTTCTTTCTTCTTCCTTCTTCTCTCTTCTTTCTCTCTTCTTCTCTCTCTCTCCTTCTCTCTCTCTCTCTCCTCCTCTCTCTCTCTCTCTCTCTCTCCCTCCCTCCTCTCCCCTCCCTCCCTCCCTCCTCTCTCTCTCATACACACACACATTATCACAGACTTTTCACTATTCTGGACTATGAATAAGTATGGCCATTATTACCAAATTACCCATTTGATGAGGAAATCAAACAGTATAATTCTGAGAGTTTTTCTTAGCTACCTCTGTGTCAATCATATAAATGCTGTTAATAAAAATGGTATTTACATGACTTGAGTTGTAAATGTAATACTACACTCTACAAATTTAAAAATGGTAGTGTATAATAAAATATTCATATTATACCCTTGGAATTTCATTGTGTATCTATTTAGGCATGATTACATAGTAAGTGTAGTCCTGTGTAACTCAGTAATTATATACTTGATTTAGAATTAAATGACTGTATAGTCTCTCCCTCCTTTGTTCTATTCCCAGTATCCTCTGGAAACACTGATCAGTAGCTTAAGAGATGCTGGTCACCTTTCCTGACCTGAGTTTTGTCTCATTGTCTTCCTCCCCAGGTGGTTTGGAGAATAAATCCAGATTAATCAAAGCTAACCATGGAGCCTCCGTTCTGGCAGTTTTGCTTAGGTTAGAGAATGCTGTGCAATACTGGAATTGTTCTCAGTGGTAAAGCTGTCGTAACAGGAAAAGATGAGAAGTCAAAAGAGACATGAAAAGAAATCAGACCTTTTGGTATGCATTTATAGACACCTGTACACGATCTGGCATATAGTTTGAGGTCTGGATGGGCAGTGGTGACAGTGCAGACAGTTAAGCCAGATATGATGTCATGGAGTTGTTTAGCCCTTTACAAATACTTTATGTAGACTTCTGGGACTTTGTATTATTTTCAACAATACCATTTCTTGTTTATTAATGAGGACTGTGTGGTACCTGGAGATAAAGGCATTCCAGCTGATACCAGAAATAACTTTTCCAAGTGCTAATATTCTGTATGTGGTTTCTGGGAAGAATTTTGTTTAACTGTTTGATGCAGGGGAGGATGCTTTTTAAAACCATAGTTCTTTCTGGCAGAAAACAGAATCCCTCAAAAAGATTTTAATGATGACTTCTTTAGTAATGTGGTCCAGAAACAAGGGATGTTGAAACACACAGACAAGGATGTAAGCTGTATTACCATTTCCCAGTTTAAGTTGCTGTCATTTAGGAGATACTGACACTACCAAAATCATGCCTCCGAATTGCTTGTACCTTACTTTGAAGGGTTACATTGTAAGACCCTATTTTTATTAATGCAGAAATTAATTAAGTAGAAACAAGAAAACAATCCTAAGAGCTGGGTTTCTTTAAGAAGATAAGCAAAATCAACAGAACTTTGCCTCAACTAACCAAAAGAAAGAGATGACCCAATTAATAATCAGAAATGAATAGAGAAACATTATACCAGACTCCAAAGAAATTTATTGTATTAAAAGAAAATACTATAAAACCTTTTACTCCATTAAGTTGGAACATCTAAAAGAAATGGATAAATTTCTAGGTTCATCCAAAACCCCAAAGTTAAACCAAGAAATGATCAAGAACCTCAGCAGACCCATAGTACTAGGAGTCTGAAACAATAATGAAAGGCCTCTGACTAAAAGAATTGCAGGCCTAGATGGTTCACAGTAGAATTCTACTGGATTTCTGGGAAGATCTATAGCTACTACATAACTACATTATTCAAAAGAGCAGAAATAGAAGAACACCACCCCCAAATCCCTTCTGTGAAGCAGCATTACTCTAATACCCAAACTAGGAAAAGACACAACCAAAGGAAAACCTAAGACAAATGTCCCTGAAGAACAGGAACTCAGAAACCTTCAGTAAAATATTTTCAAACAGAATGCAGGTATAGAACAAGAAGATCAACTTGGTTTTATGCCAGAATGCAGGAATGGTCTTCATCCATGTTAATAAATGTAATAAATGAACTTACAAAATCACATGGTCATCTCAGTAGATACAGAAAAGGCCTTTGATAAAATCCAGCATGTCTTCATGATAAGCATCCTAGAGAGTGGTGCTAGAGTGAGCATACCTCAACATAATAAAGGCTATGGATGAAAAATCCACAGTCAAAATCATCCTAAGTGGGGGAAATGGAAAGCAATCTCCTTAAAAATCAGCAACATAAGAGAAGGAAACTAAAGACATCCAGATAGGAAAAGGGAATTCAACTGCTCCCTATGCACAGATGATATGATATATGGAAGAGTTCTCCAAAATTCCACGAGAAACCTTTACAAATTTCAGCAAATTGTTGGATTGCAATAAATGTACAAAAATCAATAGCCTTACTATATACCAACAGATGCAGAGAGAGATGGGGAGGGAGGGAGGGAGGGAGGGAGGGAGGTGTCATGGCCATACTCCTATTCACAACATCTTCAAAGAAAATAAAGTATCTAGGTATAAACCTGTTGGGGTTGGTTCTAGTGCTTTGTCTTACTTTGGCTCCCAAATCATGTCCGGAGCTGAGGGTCCCTGTCCCCAGTAGTTTTTGATTGATCAATGAAGAGCCAACAGCCAATGGCTGGGCAGGGTGAAAGAGGCAAGACTTTTAGGATTCACAGGCAAGAAAGAGAGAGGGAGAAGAAGGGATTCCACCATGAGAGGGGCATAGGTTGGACCATGCGCCATGAAGAATCCGGGAAAGTGGCCCCAGGGACCACTCCCCCGATTGGGTCAGGGGTAGCAGAGAAAAAATATATAGATTTGGCAAGTATTAATTCAAGAATACCAGAGGGGAGCGTATGCTAGTCACGGAGAGGTTTGGAAGTACGCAGCCCTTGAGCTAGTCAAGGCATATTAAAATATAAATGTGTGACATGTGTCGGCGCGCGCGCGCGCGCCGTGCGCGTGCGCGTGCGCGTGCGCGTGTGCGTGTGCGTGTGGTGTGTGTGTGTGTATGTTGTGCGCTTTCATTCATGAATCTAAACTCTTTGGTGGAGGCAGAGCACATTCAACCCATCGAGAACTCAGAATAACTATTCATCACTACATAAACCTAACCAAGGAGGTAAAGGACCTTTGTAATGAAAAGTTTAAATCTCTGAAGAAAGAGACTGAGAAAGACACCAGAAAATGAAGAACTACCCATGTCCATGAGTTGGTGGAATTAATATTGTGAAGATGACCATTCTACTGAAAGCAATTTACAGATTCAGTAGAATCTCAATCAAATTCCCCACAGCATTCTTCAAAATTTTGAGGAAAAGAAATCCTGAAACTTCTACAGAAGCACAAAAGATCCTAAATAGCCAAAGGAACCCTGAGCAGAAGAACAATGCCGGAAGGATTACCACCCCAGATTTCAAGACACAGAACAAAACTATAGTAATAAAAAGTATAGTAATGGCATAAAACAAACACATAAGCCCACAGAACAAAACACAGACACGAGTACACATAATTACAGACTTGACAAAGTTGATAAAAACATACACTGGAGATAAAACAGCATCTTCAAAAAACCTGATATCCACAGACTGAAAATTGAAATTAGATCCATACATATCATTTTCCATAAAGTTTCACTACGAATGAATCAGACCTTGGTATAAAACCTGACATGTGAAACTACTAGAAGAAAACTTAGGTAGATGATGTCGTGTAGGTGTAGGGAAGGACTTTCTGAGTAGGACTCCATTTGCCTAGGAATTGTGGAACCTTTATGATGTGGAGCTTGCCGGAGGAAGCATCTCACTGGGAGTGGCATTTGATAATTTATAGTCACAAACCACTTCTGGGTCTCTGCTTCCTGTGTGCAGAAGATGTGATCTTTCAGTTTATCATTTCTACCAGCATAATTTCCCAGTTGTTATGGATACTAGTCTCCCTGAAGTGTAAACCAATCTACACTCCTTTTAAGTTGCCTCTGGTCCTGTTATTTTAGCACACCAATAGAAAATTAACTAATACATCAATTACCCCTCTACACTGAGGATGTAGCCCTTACAATGGCTCATTAGTACCTGGCTTCCACATGTACCCCAAATTAAATACATATAATAGAAGAGTTGAAATTATAACCCTGTCTTAGGGTTTTATGGCTGTAAACAGACACCATGAATAAAGTAACTCTTATAAAGAAACATTTAATTGGGGCTGGCTTACAGGTTTGGAGGTTTAGTCCATTATCACCAAGGCAGAAGCATGGCAGCGTCTGGGCACGCAGGTTACGGGAGGAGCTGAGAGTTCTACATCTTTATCTGAAGGCTGCTATAGTGGCTTCCAGGCGGCTAGGACTAGGGTATTAAAACCCACACCCACAGTGACATACCTACTCTAACAAGGCCACATGTCCAAATAGTGCCACTCCCTGAGCCATGCATATACAAACCATCAAATTCTACTCCCTGGCCCCCATATGCTTGTTCAAACACATGGGGCCAATACCTAAACATAGCAAAATACAAAATACATTTAGTTCAACTTCCAAAGCCCCATAGTCTATAGCAGTCTCAACAGTGTTAAAATCCAATGTTCAAAATCTCTTCTGACATTCATCCAATTACTTAACTGTAATCCACAAAGCAAGACAGGAAACCAGCTGGGCAAACTCCAAACATCTTCATGTCTGATGTCAAAGTGGTCTTCAGATCTCCACTCATTTTTCATCTTTGTAGAATGCAACAAACTTCTTTCTCCTGGGCTGGGCTCGTTCCACTCCCTGCTAGCAGCTTTCCTTGGCAGGTATCACACAGCTCTTGCATCTTGAACATCTTTGGGTCTCCAGGGTAACTTCAACTTCAGAGCTTCTTGTTCCAGTGTCTGGTTTCTACATATGATCTTCTGGGCTTGACCCAAAGGGCTTGGGTCAAATCTCCAGCTCTGCCATTGAGATGCCAAATCTTTTAAGTTCAGATCCCATTTTAGAGAACCTGACCTAAGTTTGAACCCAGGTAAACTAACAGCCTGGCATCTAGACATTAGTTTCCAAGTTGCCCCCCACAAAACCCGACCTAACTCCAGTCTCTAGGCTAATCCTCAACAAGACCAGCATTTCCAGGTAACACCCTCAACAAGACCAGTGTCTCCAGGTTATTTCCCAACAAACCTGCACCCCCAGGTTACAAGCCTACTCCCTGCCTAATGACCACGAATGCAGAGGAGAACAGAAATTAAGTTTATGATATAACTCTCAGCACCAGCCAATTATGTTAAAGACCAGAGTAGCTTTCCAATTAGATGCTTGCTCATGTACTCCTTGTTTGCTGCTTATTATAAAGCCTTGCCCCAATAGACATTTCGGGGCTCCCCCACCACCAAAACAATCCTGCACGGACAGTGGTGCATTGGGGAGGCCCAAGCTAGCTTGAATAGAATGAAGACTCTGCTGTGAGTTACATCAGATCGGCTCCTGTCTGTTTTTTGGGGGATCACTAATATTTCCCTGGCACAACACCCTCTGTAGCATTCTAGGCTCTGGTTGACTCCACTCCATTGCTGCTGTTATTCTTGGTGATCATCCCATGGTACTGGCATCTCTAATACTCTGGGGTCTTCTGCTGCAACTAGGCTTCACCAATAGCCTCTCAAAAGCTCTCTTCATGGTGCCAAGCTCAAATCCTTTACATGACGTCTTCATTGTTGGGCCATCAACTACAACTGAGGCTGCACCTTCACCAATGGCCTTCCATGGCCTCTCACAGTGCCAAGCCCAGCTGCTCTCCTTGACCTCTTCATACCTTCAAACCAGTACCACTAGGGTGACTCTTACATATTACCAAGTTCAGCTGCAGCACAAGCTATAACCTTGGTTATCTCTGGAACACAGTTTCTTTGTGCTCTCAGAAAACACTTCCCAGATTTCACCTCAGTGATGGTGGTCTCTTCTTAGTCACCACTAACTCCTTAGTTCCAGCTAACCAGCATCAATTGTCCCAATAGTCCCTTCTATTCTGGACTCTAAAGCCAGAGCCACATGGCCAAAGCTGCCAAGTTCTGCCGCTTGCTGGGGCTCAAACATGGCCCCCTTTTCTATTACATTATCATCAGCTTTCTGTTTTTGAACTCCTTCACTGCCTAAGCTTGGCTGTCCTGGAATTGCTCTGTAGACTACTATTTTTGAACTCATAAGATCTGCATGGCTGTCTCCTAAGCACTGGGATTAAAGGCATTAAGCTTTTTCTTCACCTAGAACTTCCTGTGTTCTTACTGGCCTTGAACTCAGAGATCTGCTTGTCTTTGCCTCCTGGGATTAAAGCTTCTACTACTATGCTTGATTTAAATTTAGCAGACTGGGATCTTGCCCCAAGGTCACTACTCCCTTAATTCAAGTTAATGTCCTTGAAACAGGATTCAACTCCATTTCATTTTCTGGTCCGTCAGGAGGCAGAGGTAGACAAATCTCTAGTTTGAAGCCAGTCTGGTCCACAGAGCAAATTTCAAGACAGCCAGGGCTATACAGAGAAACTCTGGCTTGAGTCCCCTCCATACACACACACAATAATATCAATGACCAAAAATGGCCTCATCTAGTGTCATAAATGTGACTTGTCTATTTAACTAGAGATACAAACTGTTCACTCAAAAAAAATTTTTTTTGAGGATTACATAGAACACATTATCCAATATCTTGGGACTCAAGAGAGTTTACTCCCAAAGCCCCAGCATGTCCAAATGTCAACATTCATACCACACGCCCTGACACCTTAACTCCAGTGTCTCAGAATTAAAGTGGATCCCATCCCCTTGTTAAAGGCCATGTCTCTCACCCAAGCCCCTTTCCCTAACTCTCAGCATCTTTGGGCATCTACCTTGTAACAGAATATTCTGCAGCTCCATGTCTTAGCCATTGGGTTCTAAAGAACCATTTAGGGTAACAAAACAAACATGCTAAGATCTCTTTAGTATGCCTAACTATAAAATGTCCTTACTGTTTTAGTGCCCTAAGAAAAGTCCTAACTGATTCTTGTCTAGTTACCTTTCAATGTCCACTTGACACAGTCTAGAATCATATGATCATCCAAGAAGAGAGTCCCAGTTAAGGAATTGCATAGATCTGATTGGCCTATAGGTATGACTGGAGGGCCGGGATCTTGATTATTGATTTAGGACAGCCAGGCTCACTATGGGTACCACCATTCTCTGGGCAAGTGGTCCTGTGCTGTATAAGAAAATAAGGCAAGCATAAGCCTAATGATCGAGCCAGCAAGCACCACATCTCTATGGTGTCTGCCCAGTGTTGGACTGTGAGAAATTTCTCATAGGCCACATTTGGTAGTTCAGCTAGGGGGATAGTTGCCAGTTAGGATGCCCTGTTACAGGTTGGGACGGAGGGAGGTTTGATTTGTTCAATAGGCACCTCCGTTAGCCATTTGTCCTCAGTTTGAGATCTGACATCCCAACACTTCTGCTGATGGTAGAGGCAATGTAGTCTTTTCTGTAACTACTTCCTGCAGAAATTTGGGGCATTGCTCTGGAATGGGCAGAAAGGCTAGATGATGGTCGCTGGAATGACAGTCAAAGGACGGGGAGAGAGAAATAGGACAGCCAACCTCACAGACTGTAATTTGCTAAACTTTTGATTTTGTTTCATAATTTCCATATGAACCTTTACATCTATTTTGTGTTGGTGTGCTATTAAACGGTACAAAACGGGGAGTTTGAGGCAACTGAACCCGTGTGAGAGCTGTTTTGCATGACCATGTTATTTTGTGGAAACCTGAGTCCATATTCCCTTTGGCGCAAGAAAAAAAACCTACTTGTTATTCTCCTTGAGATGAGAGCTCAGTTTTGAGTCCAGCATAGCTGTAGCAAATAACTGGGCTTGGAGTTTGAGGGCTTTTCCTCAGGCAGGACTGGACTGAGTCCTGGAATTCAAGGCTCAACACACAGAGACACAAGACAGACATAGACACACACGCACACAAAATGGCAAGCTAAGACGTTTTCTTGAGAGCCCGCCGGTCCTGGCACAAGAGGGCAGTAGAGAACTGAAAAAAACACGAGGACAGCTCTGGCAGCCGTGACAGTGAGCTGTAGCTGTGGGACCTAGCGGTGGGGCGGCGAGATTCAGAGCTTTCAAGTTGGGACTGGCGTTGACTCAAGCGCCCTTCCAGCGTTCCTCTGGTACTCAAATAAGCCGGCCAGGGCACAGCGCCGCGCGGACCCTCCGAAGCCAGGTCGCGCTAGCTGAAAGCCGGCAGGTTTGCCGGAGGGACCCGAAGGGATTGCGGTTCGTGCGAAACCTGAAAGTGCGCTTGCGCAACCCTCCTCCAACCAAGGGCTTACTTCCGGTTTTCCCCTGAAAGTCGTCCGTCCACGTTTTTGTTTTTTTTGTTTTTGTTTTTCTCTCTCTCCTGTTTCTCGTTTCCTTCCGACGGGTACAAGCGAAGGACAATTTCCGTTTCCGGTGTCGTGCTTGCGGTCTTGAGCGGTTGCTGCAGTGAGCTAAGTGCTTTCGCGAGCCCCGTGGTCGCCGTCAGTCGGATTCCCGGTGAGTTGGTCCTCGGCCTCCCGACAGGCTGTCCCAATCTGCGTTTGGCCTGGAAGGCAAGTTTCCCAACCGCCGGAGAGGTGCTCCCGGGAGTGCGGAGGGAGTCGGTTCGTGCAGTGCGGGACTCTGAGGAGATGTGATGGGGGAGCGGGTCACTTTAACAGGGAGGGGTCTACCCAGCTGTGCTGCGTGTGCTTTTCCCAGCAGAAATAGAGCGCTGGGAGGGGGAAAATGTGCTTCCTCCAGTTGCTGGGAGGCGGGTCTGTCCAGCACTGTTCTGATGTTTTAAACTTTTATGTTTGTTTTCGTTTAAATTAAAAAGCCACTTCAACCTAAACTGTCTAGTATAGTAGGCACTAGCCACATCCGACTGTTGAAGTTTAAAATTAATTAAAACTTAAGATTGTTTTCAGTTTCCCAAGGTACGCTTGAAATTCTCTGTAACCACGTGTAGTTAACAAGCTACTGTATTGAGAACCGCAGATAGAATATATTTCTGTCATCACAAAACTGAATACTGTCGATGGCTTCAACATAAAACAATAAAAGGATAATGTTGGTGCTGGTAACTCTTATACGTTATGGTGTAAGAAAGAGAAGTGAATTTGAAGATACTAGCTAAACATTTTCTACCTCTATTCAGAGAACAAATATATCAGCACTTGAACAAGTAAATTAAATTACTGCCTTCCCATGTTGCCCTGATTATAATATATTACCACCACTATGCACTCTGTTCCAGGTAGGTAAGACATTTGTAGTTGATAAGTAGCCACCATGGAGGCCACTGATCACAAGAAACACAGAAAGAAGCACAGTGGGCCTAAAGCTGAGAAGAAAAAGAGACGGCACCTGCAAGATCTCCAGCTCGGAGATGAAGAGGATGCCCGGAAGAGAAACCCCAAAGCGTTTGCAGTGCAGTCTGCTGTGCGGATGGCTCGGTCCTTTCACAGGTATGTTTACTTGGGGTTACTAGGAGCCTCTCTCAGTTGACATTTGCCATATGAGTCTAATTCAGGTCGGGAGGACGTAGGTGCCATAGCAGGCATGCCATTTGGCTTTTCCTAAACTGTCAGAGCTCTGCCAACGAAGCATTTTCCCTCTAACACCTGCCCTTTGCCTTTCCCCCTTTTTTTTCTGTTTTCTTTCTTTCTGTCCTCCTTTCTTTCTTTTTTTGTCCAAGAAGAAAAAGAATTTATAAAATTTAGGTCACAGAAAAATCTCCTAAACTTTAAATATCTCCATGACAATAAAAGTGGTGGTGGTTCCCCCCACCCATATCTTTCACTTAATGTAAAATACTAAAGTAGTTGTATTTAGGGAGATATTGATATATAGCCCGCAGTTTCCTTTAAACATTACGTAATTGAATTCTTTCAACAGCATTAAGAAGTTAGGAATTATTCTCATCTGTGGATAAGAAAACAGATTCAGGGCACAAGTTAAATAGCCAGTTGACAGAACATTTACCCTATCTCCTACACCTCCACTTGTGTTATAACATATTGTCACTGTAGTTGCCTTTTATTTCTCTAAACAGTAAAGCCGAATCAGTCTCATTTATGATGTGTTTGATTATTAACTTTATTTTTTAGTCATATGTTTGTATCTTTACTAAAGAATAATTTTTGGGTGGGGTGGGGATAGAAGTTAACCAGTTAAAATAAAGTTAATTGTATCCATGTATTATGTGTTCTCTATACCATCTGTACTTTAAAAAGATCTTTTGTGTTTTGGAAGTAAACTTTCTGTTTTGTTTTATTTTGGTAAACAAATAGGACTCAGGACTTAAAGACGAAAAAGCATCACATTCCAGTGGTTGACAGAACGCCACTCGAGCCCCCCCACCAATAGTGGTGGTGGTGATGGGGCCTCCAAAAGTTGGAAAGAGCACTTTGATACGATGCCTGATTCGGAATTTTACCAGACAGAAGTTGAGTGAGATCAGAGGCCCTGTGACAATTGTGTCAGGTAGGGAGTGCTGCCATAGACAGCTGTGACAAGTATTGTTGCTCAAACAGAATATATAACATGGATATTGTTACATCTGATTACCAGATGTTTGCTTTTATTGAATTGCCTATAACTTCAAAGGTAACTTCTTAGACATACGGCATTGATGTGTGTCTCCTTAGTGTGACTGGTTGGTTGGCTTTGCTAAGTTTGCTTCTTGGAAAGGCTTAGGACTGGGTCTAAGTTGTTGTGAGCACATTCATTTCTCAATAAGTGAGCTCCCATAGACTGCACACATCTGCTTTCCTTCTCAAAACTACCCTTATGAGAATGTGTGTGCTTTTGTTTTTTGTATTTGAAGCAGGGTCTCTCTATATAGCTGTGGTTCTCCTGGAACTTGGTATATAGACCAGGCTGACCTTGAACTCACAGAGATGAGAATATTTCCTAACATCTATATCCACAGATGAGAATAATTCCTAACTTCTTAATGCTGTTGAAAGAATTCAATTTGGGATTAGAATTTGGGTGCTTCAGTGAGAAACAATGAAGTAAATTCTCTAAATGATAATGGTAGAAACTGGATGGAGTAGGACAGTCTTTGTTTTTGGGATATCTGTGATCACTGTGTTTATAGTAATAGTACAGGAACATACATATACATGGGAATAGGACTGTCCCATGAACATACTGTTATGTAGGGTTTGATGTTGTTTTTAGCTGTATTGAGAGTATAGGAAAATGTGATGGAGACAGAGTGGCCTATAGCGCAGCAGGATCATGGTCATTACTTAGAAACTCTGTCTAGAGTTGTACCGTAAAGGTGTATGGTGTTTCACTGGATACAGTTAAAAATGTGAGCATTGTAGAGTTAATAGATAGGGCATTTTCAAGTTTTTTAAAAAGTAAAAGTTTCATCCTTGTACTTACAGGTAAAAAGCGCAGACTTACCATTATTGAATGTGGGTGTGACATCAATGTAATGATTGATCTAGCTAAAGTAGCAGATCTGGTAAGTCAATAAGGGTGGTGAGATGTGACAATGTGATAGGTTATTTATACCATTTGCAGGGAAATACTTGTAATTACTAAGGAAAGATAAATAGAAGTGGTTGAAATTATGGCAACCTTGATATATCAAAAAAATGGAGTGCACATGATGAACACATTCTAAAACCTAAAGAAAAGCATAGGGTGAGAAAATAATGGACAAGATTAGTATATGATACACACACATACACACACACACGTATGTGTGTGTATCATATACTAATGATGTATGTGTGCTGGCCTAGAACCTGTTAATATACCGACTAACCTCACCTCAGAATACTCCATGTTACTGTCTCCCGTTAAATATAACTACTTAGAGGGCAGTCTGACACTGTGTCCTTTTAACAAAGCACCAATAGTAGATTCTCTTCAAGAGCCTATGATCTCTCATGCCACAGGCTCTTGACCAAGTTTACAGAGCTAGCCATGAGTTCTGTAAAACAGGCCTCAAATTCAATCAAAAGGCAGTTGATCACCAGCACAGTGGTCATCTGAGGGCTGAACATAACTTGCCTGGCAGGTCATCATTGTAGCTCATGGGCTTCACAGCTGGGTAAGACGGTTGATAATTTCCTCACTTCCCCTCAGCAACTTATACATTCCATAGGATTTCCATTTTAATGATTATGGTGGGTGAAGTGGTCAGGGTTTATCAGTAGAAAACCTATATAGTACTAATTACAAGAAAAGCATAGCGCCTGAGGTGGACTTTTGAACTGGTGGGTTTTCATTCCTTTTTTTTTTTTTTAAAGCTGTCTCTTAACCTAGCATGACAGGATAACAGAACTGACTGACTGTCCTGTCTGCTTCTGTCTCTCTATCTGTCTGTCTCTGTGTGTGTGTGTTTAAGATTTATTTATTTTATGTATATGCACTTTGTGCATGTCTGGTGCCTGCAGAGGTGAGAAGAGGGTGTCGCATCCCCCAAACTGGAGTTATAGATGTTTGTAAGCTGCCATGTGGGTGCTGGAAATTGAACCTGGGTCCTTTGCAAGAACAAAAAACAAATGCTCTAACTGTTGAGCCATTTCTCTCTGGCCACATCAACCTTTATTTATTTATATATGTATATAAATAAATATTTATATTTATATAAATAAATTTGGGAGTTATTTAAGTGTTACTCTTAATACAATGTAGAATAAGCTTTTAAGCCTTGTGTTTTTAAAATGACTGAAATACTAATAATTTTGTAATTTTGAGGACATGAGTATTAATGGAGATAACCTTTTGTAACATTCTTTTGAATGTTTAAGAAAACAAGTGAATGGCTTGATGTGACAATGGGCTATTATTTGCTGACTCTTGGTCTGGGTGGAGTATTTTCATGGCTTCAGTGAGAAATTGTGTTCTGATTTTAGGTGCTAATGCTTATAGATGCCAGCTTCGGGTTTGAAATGGAGACATTTGAGTTTCTAAACATCTGTCAAGTACATGGCTTTCCTAAGATTATGGGAGTTCTCACCCATTTAGACTCCTTCAAGCATAACAAGCAACTCAAGAAGACAAAGAAGCGGTTAAAGCATAGATTCTGGACAGAAGTCTACCCGGTAAGAAGAAAATCATCATTGGGTCCTATCACTTTTAATCCTTTAAAGTCGCCAGAATGAAAAGCTATTCATAACATCTCTAGGGGTTTCCTATATGCATGTGTTTCTAGTCCTTGGCCTGTTTCCTCCACATGGTCTTTGTCAGAGCCTCTCGGTGTATCTTGTTTGCTTCTGTGCATACGCATAAGACAATGCACTCACTCTGTTGGACATGGTTTGATGTAGGTGTATCTCGTTTGTTTTTGTCACATACAGTGTACACCATTGGTTATGGTTTGATGCAGTGCTTCAGAAGTTTCTCCTGGCACTTCTCCTTTTTGTACTGCTGTGGCCTGTTGGTCACAAAAGCCTTTCTCTTGCTCAGGAACCTCAATGCCTTCTTCATATGTGCCATTGTTTAACTGAGAAGTTTGCTTTGTGAGGCCCTCACATGACAAGTCCTGAAGAAGGCAGCCAGTTTTGAAAACACCAAGACAGTAGCCTCTAATGGCCTTGCTTTGTATGGTATTGACATAGGTTTATTGGCATTCGTTCTTACTTTTTTTATGTTTAGGGTGCCAAGCTATTCTACCTTTCTGGAATGGTGCATGGAGAGTATCAGAACCAAGAGATTCACAACCTGGGCAGATTCATTACAGTTATGAAGTTTAGGCCTCTCACGTGGCAGACTTCTCACCCTTACATCTTGGCAGACAGGTAAAATACAAGTGCGAATTTCCTTTCTTCCTGATCTGTGTATTTCTTTTTAACTCTTTCAGGTTTAAGAAAGATCAGTGGTAGTACTATTGCATATGGTCACTGGAAAATGCAGTGCTTTATAGAGTGAGTGATTATGGAATGTTTACAGTGCTGGGGTGCAGCTCAGTGCATAGAGGGCTGAGTCCCAGCATTGTTCTTTTGTTTTGTTTTCCCTTTTCTTTATTGTTTTGTTTGTTTCAGACAGGGTTTCCCTGTGTGACCCTGGCTGTCCTGGAACTCACTCTGTAGACCAGGCTGACCTTGAACTCAGGGATCCACCTGCCTCTGCCTCCTGAGTGCTGAGCTTTAAGGTATTGTCACTTTTTTAAAAAAACAAAACAAAAAACCAGATAATAGAAAAAAGGGGAAATTTTGGGGCATCCGTGATGGTGTCCTTGTGCCCAGGGCTCCAGTCACTCTATACCTGTTCTGTGTTTTTCTTCATACTTTCTCACCCTGGGGTACCCTTCCTTAGAGGAATCCAAGCTAACAAAGGCTCAGCCAGCAGACTAATCTTAACTCCTTCATAAAGAATTTTTCTAAACAAGTTCTCTGCTTTTCCCTGACCCAGTGAGGGTGTCATCTGCCTTAGAAGTGCCATGTAAGTGCATCACACACAGAGCCAGGTGGAAGCAGCCATGTGTCTGCTGCTTGTTTTCTAGTGTGGACCGTGCTTTCTTGTTTCTGTGTTTTGTAGTTTTCTGAATGATGTGTTTAAGGAGCAAGACTTGGTTTTGTGGCGCTTGAGATTAAACTCCGGGCCTCATGTGCTGCCCAGTGTTAAACCACTGAGCTATGCTCTCAGTCTGTGAACAGGACTTGTCAACACATGAAGAGAAGTATACATACTTTTATGTTCCTTCCTGCCACGTGATCATATTTTATTTTTTTAGGATGGAAGATTTGACAAACCCTGAGGATATCCGCACAAATATCAAGTGTGACCGAAAGGTCTCTCTTTATGGTTATTTACGAGGAGCCTACATGAAAAATAACAGCCAGATCCACATGCCAGGTATTGTCGTCTACTGCAAAGCACTCGATATTTGTCACCCTCTTGGAACACTGAAACATTACCAAACAAGACAGAGCCATATTCTAGAATTTTAAAAGATAACCCAGCTATGCATCTGTCTGCCAAAAGCGTTGATTGAGTGCAGTATTGTCTAGCTAGCAAGGCCTTCTACTTAGGGGTGCCTTTTCTGTGTCCTGCCTCAAGCCTTCAAACGCAGGGATGTTGTTTCCAATAGTTGACATTTACTTGTTTTTTGAATGCTTGACTTCTTGCCAAGTTGCTTCCTGGGTTCTGTCTTCCAGGTGTAGGAGATTTTGTCGCCAGCGATGTCAGTTTTCTCCCAGACCCCTGTGCTCTTCCGGAGCAGCAAAAAAAGCGCTGTTTGAATGAGAAGGAGAAGCTGGTCTATGCACCTCTCTCTGGAGTTGGGGGTGTGTCTGTATGACAAAGATGCTGTCTATGTCGACCTGGGTGGCAGCCATGGCTTCCAGCCAGCGGTAAGAAATGCTCTCTTCTGAATTATCTCTATGAATCTTTTCTTACCAAATACCGTGTTCATATTCTCCTTACTGAAGCTTTTTCCTTTTAATCCAAGTTTATGATAAAACAACTGATTATAAAGGTGTTTTCTTTCCATTGTACCAAGAGAAAATAAAAATACTATCCTTCATACTTTTCAGATTTGAAGTTTGAAGTTGTTGCACTACTCCCAGCACGATGCCTGTCAGTGCAGTGTTTTCTAGGTCTACAGTGCTCCTTTAGTCAGTCAGCCTGCCTGCTGCTGGCCTTTCTTTTCTTTCTTTTCTTTTTTTTGTTAAGACAGGTTCTCTCTTTTTTTTTTTTTTTATTGGAAATTTTATTTACATTTCAGATGTTCTCTCCTTACCCCATTTCCCCCCCTCCCTCCCAGGAACTCACTATCCCTTCCCCCCTAAGACAGTTTCTCTATATAGCCCTGATTGTGTGTGTGTGTGTGTGTGTGTGGTGTGTGTAATTGGTGGTATTTTTATTCTTAATTTATAACTTATAAAAATCAAAATTAATTAAATCACATTCCCTCTTCTCCTTTCCTCCAACTCCTTCCATTCCCCCTTCCCTAAATATGTGGCCTCTTTTTCTTTAATTATCATTGTTGCTTATAAATATATTCTTGTGTGTAAATATACATGCATAAATATAACTGAGTCCATTTGATGGTGGTTGTGTGTATTTGAGTTTAGGGCTGACCACTTTGTATGGATAATTAATTAGGGGACTCCTCTCTAGGTAAGACTAACTCTTTCTCCCTCAGCAATCATTAGTTGCCTGTAGTTCTTTGTCTACTGGTGGGATGTGAGGTTTCCCCCCACCACAGTAGCGTGCCTGTTGGTGGTATCATTGTTCCAGTCTGATTAGGCAGCCATATTGTTGAGGTTTCAGGGCTGTAGCTTCCCTGTCATTTCTAGGAAACAAAATCTTATCCACAGAACTCCTGGTACTCAGGTTCTTAAAGA
This sequence comes from Mastomys natalensis, assembly GCA_021653895.1. Taxonomy (NCBI): domain Eukaryota; kingdom Metazoa; phylum Chordata; class Mammalia; order Rodentia; family Muridae; genus Mastomys; species Mastomys natalensis. The sequence goes on from JAJTUV010000569.1 coordinate 1,117,261, forward strand.
TCTTTCTGTACCCTCTTCTTTGATGTTCTTTGAACCTTAGGTCAGTAGTTGTATTGTAGTTATCTTTGGGACTGGGCTCCCCACCATCTGTTGATCTGTTGAACTGACATTGTGGGTAGTTTATAGCTTTCTATAATGGTCTTTTTGGTATGACGAGAGGCCCCTTTGATAAGGTGTAATAGCTACCCTTATCTTGGGGATAAGGATATGTTTTAGAATGCAGTTGATAATCATGCTGGTCTAGTGAAGTGGTAGTAGTTTGTCCTCTAAGATCCATGACTTACTAGCCCCTAATTGGTTAGCTTGCCAGTACCAGGCATAACCGGTTTCCCTCCAGTTGATCAGGCCTTAAGTCCACTTTGGCAGCTTTCGGTTATTGCCCAGATATGAGTGCCAGTATTACACCTTTAGGAACATCTTGCCACATTGGTCATTGTTGTGGTTTGCTGGCATCACAGCTGGCTTCCTTCCCTTGGCTTGCTTAGTATTTTCTGGTGCTATGAAAGCTAGACCTCAGAAGAAGCTTTCAGGTTGGGTCCAGTTTGAATCCTCTGGATTCTGTGTCCTAAGTATGCAGTATCTTTGGCAATAGGGACCTTCAACCTCTGAGAAGCAACCAAGGGCAACAGCAGTGGCCTGTATTGTTTTAGGAGTCACTTGGACTCCCCTGACTCATATGAAAATTTCTTATCCTGGGTATTGGGGTTTTGTTAGATAGTCTGTGACTCTTGTGAAGAACAGTGTCAGACTTCATTTAAGATCTTTAATCCTGTGTATGTCTGTATTTATGATATGTATACATGTATTTGTATGTATTATGAGTAAGTTTAGTAGATATAAAATTGTGACTTCTTGAGGCTTTACTAAACATCCTTTGTTATTTATTCTCCTTTTTCTGTTGAACTTCCTTAGGTTAGAGCCAGGTGTGTGTGTGTGTGTGTGTGTGTGTGTGTGTGTGTGTGTGTATAAGATCCTTGAGATACTCTTCTTGTTTTGAAATACTTATTTGATATTTTTATACATGTATATGTTATATTTTGATCTGTTACCCAATTACCTTCTCTTCCCTCACCCCTAGTGGATCCTTTTCAGTAAGTCCTCTTCCTTTGCTGACGTTTTTTACCCGACTCTGTGACTGTCCTGGCATGTGTATGTGATGGATTTTAGCAGTTCTCACACTGTCTTCCCTCATGGCCACTCTCCTTTCCTGCTGAAACTCTTCTCACAGGCCATTTTTTATAATCACCCACTGAGTTTAATTAGGGTTGTTTGCATGAGAATAGGTTTGGAGTTATTTACTGGACTTAGACTACAGAGGTTAAGAGCACTACCTCCTCTACCAGAGGAAGTGGGACCTTTCCAGTACCCACATGGTGGATCACAGCTGACTGTTACTCTAGTTCCAGGGAAACTGACACCCTCTTCTGGCTTTTGCAAGCCTAAAATCATGCAAGTGGTATAGGGATGAAAATGTACAGGCAAGACACCCTTCCTCATAAAACCCAAAGATTCCCCCCTCAGCAGCCATTACCTGCCATTTGCTCCTCCAGGAGGGATGGGGCCCATGAACCCTGCCCTGTCCCTAGTGAGAGCATTGACAGGCTCCACCTTATGCAGAAGAGCACAGCTGTCAGTTCATGACAACAGTGGCCGTACCATGTGCAGAGGAGTGTTATACAGCATTATTCCTGTCCTCCCGCTCTTCCGTTCTTTCTACCCTGTATTCCACAGTGTTCCCTGAGTCTTGGGAGTGATAGTGACTTTAAATTTTTATTAGTTTGTTGAAATGTAATCTTACTGAGTTAAAATAGTTTTTGCCTACAATGTTGAGACCTGGTGTTTTCCTAGCCAAGTGTTTAGGTTAGATTGATGTACTGCATGAACTTGAGAAGCACTTACGTTGTTGGAGATCACCTTTAGGCTTTGCTGCGAGTAACATCTGGTGTGGGTGCTGTGCTGGAGGCTGAATTCTCAGGTCTTCTGCATAAGCGGTATGCAGTTGCAACTGCTGAGCTGTCTTTAGCCTGTAATGAGAAATCATGAAACTAGTGTGTTTGCAGAATCCTTTTGCTTTCCTCACTTGCACATTTTTCCTGGCTGTGACAGGAGGAAACAGGCCCTACACATGAACTGGTCCAGAGCCTCATCTCCACCCACTCGAGTATTGATGCTAAGATGGCTTCAAGCAGAGTGACGCTTTTCTCCAATTCCCAGCCTCTGGGGTCAGAGACATAGATAATCACGGGCAAGTCTACCATTTTCCTAAGTTGTTTTACTTTTTTTTAACATTTATTTTGTGTGTGTGTATGTGTGCATGCAGATTGTCAGAGTTGCCTCTCTGTTTACCATGTCAGTTCCAGGAATCAAATTCAGAAAGTCAGGCGTGGCAGCAGGTGCTTTTACCCAGTGACCCACGCTACTGGCTCTTTTTCTAATTTTTAATTTTAAAAAGTTAAAGTAAAAATTATATTACCTACCATTCTACCGTAACAGTTTTTATGTTGATGGGATTTACTCCAAAATTTTGGTTTACTGTGAATATTCATGTGTTTCTTGACAGTTTTTTTTTTTTTACTTATATAACATTACATAACATTTTTTTTAAAAGACAAGACTTGTTTTCAACAGAAGCGTTCAGAATAATGTTCAAATATTATACAAACATTTCTATTGATTGCTTTTAATTTTCTTGGAGACCACTTGGATATCTTTTAGTGACTGAAATTCTAGAGTAGTATCTAGATGTTTATTTGGGTTCTGTCCAAAGGCACATGCCTTGTCTCTGAACGTCTTCCATACGTTTTTTGTTTTTGTTACCATGGTAGGTGTCTCCTACATGGCTGACTTTTCAGCCTGGGCATGTCCCTATGTACCTATGTGTATCCTGTGTATATCCCTATGTGCCGTTATACTCAGTGGGTGCTCGCTGAGCACTGACTCTGGTTCCTCATAACCAGTCTGAGAATGATAAACTGTGCACAGCAGAGTTTGTTATACTATGCATGATTGCTTACCATGGAATATGAAAGGGTAAAGAGTACATTTAATGGTCACGATTCCCAGGGCTTGAGAGATAGCTCAGTGGTTAAGAGCACTTCTTACTTCTGCAGAGGACTGGGTTCAGTGCTCACTACCCATCTGTTGCCTCACAAATGCCTGTAACCGTAGGTCTAGGGACTCATGACACCCTCTGACCGCCTTGACCACGTACATGGTCATGGTATACATAAACTCAATAGGCACACACATACATATACATAACAAATAACCTGTAATTTAAATATTGTGGGCATTTTCTTTGTCTATGAATTTTTTATATAGTCATTGTTATTTCTGACTTAGGAGCTGTCTTATAGTATACTTTAGATTCTTATAGTTGATGGTTTCAGTTTTATATGTAAGATGACATTGGATAGCTTTGTTCTGTTTTCATTTTAACCCATAGCTTTACCATCTCATTGACTCTGTACCGATTAACAGAACTGAGGTCTTCAGTAAGACCACTGAGTGCTCTGAACTGCTGAGGCATCTCCTCAGCCCGTATCATCATACTCTGCAAACTCAACAACACCGTAGAAGTCGAGTCAGCCGACCCACAGAGCACGGCTCTGAGCTCTGGCCAGCTGCCATCCTTAACAAAGGGCTTCCCTCCCTGCTTGATTTTTGTATCCCAGCTGACTCTGGACTTTGGTTTTGTTTTATGTGTTACCATCCCATTGTTTATTTCTAACAAGTCTCCATGTTCTCTCTATTAGTGCTTTGCAGGTGTGTCATTAGGGAGCTGTGAGTTTGCTTATTAATTATTTAAGTGCTTGTCATCAATTTTCTGTGCTGTCTGTGGGACTGTGATGATAAATGCTAAGGAATAAACACAGGGCTCTGCACAGGCCGGCCAGAAGTCTACCAGCAAACTGTGACTCCAGTCCTTCCCAGTCCTTTTTTTCTTTAAATTTCTATTCAGGGACAGGGTCTCACTAAGTTACTGAGTGTCACATGAAGTCTTAACTTATTCTGAGCCCAGGCAGGACTGGAACCTTGAACCCTCCTGTCTTAGCCTCCCATTTCTTTGCATAGTAGATTGACATTAGCTACTTACTGCACAGTTTGAATTGGTTTTTATTTATTTGAAATATAGGCTGTGGATGCCGAAAGAGGAAAAGCAGGTGGATGTGGAAACAGGCCGAGTGCGTCGGAAAGCCATTTTTGGAGACACAGAAGATGAATCTGGAGATGAAGAGAGTGAAGATGAAGAAGAAATGTCTGAAGATGATGGGATGGAACATGGCTCTAGCGATGACGAGGCAGAAGAGGAAGAGGAAGAAGGTGCTGAAAGCAGCAGCTGTAAATACATGACGGTTAGGGGACGCAAACGACCAAAGCTTGAGGAGCAGGAAGAAGACAGTGAGGCAGACTTGCCAGCGTTTGCTGATAGCGACGACGATCTTGAGAGGAGCTCTGGGGAAGAGGAGGAGGCAGAGGAAGCGGATGAAAGCAGTGCTGACGGTGCCTCCACAGGAGAGGGGGACACTGGGGAGTCCGGCTCTGTTGGAGGAGCTAGTGGGGCAAGACCGTCAGCAGCCCACCAGTGGAGGCACCGTCCGGATGCACAGAATCCTTCCCCAGTGAGAAAAGCAGCCCTCACCACTTCTGATTCTGGTCACTGTACAGCTGAAGAGGCATTTCCATCTGAAGATGAGTCTGAAGAATCTGAGCTCACTTCAGAGGAAGAAGACTCAGACGAAGAGGTTAGAGGAAAGCTTGTGAATCCTCAGGACAGTGGACAGAAACTTGAGTCGAGAACCTGGTTGATGAGACCAGCGACATTGAAAATCTACTCAAAGAGGAAGAAGATCACAAGGAGGAAAATAACAGCTCTGCAGAAACGTCAGGTAACTACTCCACAGAAGTGCCAGGCATCCTTAAATGGAGTTAGCTCCTTGTGTAAATTTGGGACTCAAACATTTGTTATTAACAGGATGCTTACACTTTTGAGTCGCTTCTTGGATTTGTTAACTACTGAAATGTGTCATGAACATGTTTTAGAATTAGTGAACTTTGGAGTTTGAGGCAGGGGCCAGTGAGAATATGTAATCGGGTGTTGGTTTTTTAGGTGCCCTCAAGTGGAAGGAAGACCTTTCCAGAAAAGCAGCAGAGGCCTTTCTGAGGCAGCAACAAGCAGCTCCAAATCTTCGAAAGCTGATTTATGGGACAGGTAAAGAACTCTGGTTTAGAGCTCAGAATGGTTTAGGTAGAGTATTTTCTGAAAAGGAAAAGAGGCCATTGACGTGAAAACTGGGAGTAGACTTTAACCTGTGTTATTTTTGGCTCTCAGCTTTAATGTATTTACCAGACATTTTACAACATATTTTAAACTTTTTATTTACTTGCAGTGTGAGGGTGTGTGTGTTTCATGTGTATGTGTACATTTATGATGTGGGAGAGCATTGGTGCCAAGTGAATGCGTGGAGGCTAGAGGGCCGATGCGTGGAGCTGGTTCTCTGTCCACCTTTTTGTGGGTTTTCAGGATCCAGCTCAGATCCCAGGCTTGTGTGATAAGCCCTTACCTGCTGAGCCTTTGTTGGCCTTGGCAAGTGTTTATAATCATGTCACAAGGACTGTAGATTGGTCTTATGACATATATTGCTCAGATGCTTTTGCAGTTTTAATGAGGCTATCATTCATTATGTCATTTTATAAAGTCCTTCATGAGATTTGTCTGTTAAATTTAGTGTTAGAACTATGATAGGTGCCCCCCTTGTGAGAACGAGAGCCCTGTGTTCTCTTTGCCTATGTTCACTTATTTTTATAATTTATTAAACTTGATTATAAGTTCTTTTTGAAAAGAATGCAGAAATAAGTTGCCCTTTGATAAGAAAATTGGCAAGTAACCTGTACTGATTTTCATGTAGATTTTGCTGTAGACACTTAGGGACGGGAAGCTCTCAGGGAGCCGTGCTAGAGACCTTCTGTGAGAGCTTTCCTTTGCATAGCCTCCCTCCCCAGCTCCAGTCTTATCACTCCGTGGTCTCTGCTGCTGCTTTGCAAGAGGATAAGTCTTCCAGACACATTAGGTAGTAGTCTCTTGGCTTTTTGGCCTTTTGGCTCTTAGTGGGTGAGTGGCCCAGGGATACTACATGTCTATAATGAACAGGGACCCATAGTCCCGTGAATTCTAAGAAGCGTGGTTTAACTAGCTCAGGGTGGTGAGTCCTCTAGGACTGAGGTTTTTATTCTCATCTTTCTCTTTAGTGACAGAGGATAATGAAGATGAAGATGGAGATACCTCAGAAGAGCTTGGAGGGCTGTTCCGTGTCAGCCAGCCAGACAGGGGGTGTAAGCACAAGGCTGACTCTCTGGACTGCTCCAGATTCCTTGTGGAGGCGCCTCATGATTGGGATTTAGAGGAGGTAATGCTGAATGGTCTGTTGACTTTGGAAAGAGTTGGCTGGAAGTGTATCCGTGGCAGAGTGCTTACCTAGCATTCTACGCACTGATAAGTCAAAATTATTCCTAGCATCCCGACCTCTCACATACACATTCAACGCAATGTAATACGTCAAGAAATTATTTTAAAGATACATTCTAACTTCAGTAGTGCATTATTTGTCACTGCTACTTGTTTTAGTAGGAGAAATTTCCTGTAACCCGTGTGCTTCTTGAACACAAGGAGTAAACTGCTTCTGAATATTTAGACTCTGACACTTGTGTTGTAGTGAGAGGAAGGGAAATTGGCAGCTACTGGTGTGAGACCACTGCTGTGGGAATACTGCTGTGGGAACACTGGTGTGAGAGCACTGGTGTGAGAGCACTGCTGTGGGAGCACTGGTGTCAGAACACTGCTGTGGGACAGTGTGGTGTGAGAGCACTGCTGTGGGAACACTGCTGTGGGAATACTGCTGTGGGAGACTGCTGTGAGAGCACTGCTGTGGGAGCACTGCTGTGAGAGCACTGCTGTGAGAGCACTGCTGCCTTTTGTTTTTTAGCTCAGTGTTGCTTTGTCTCTCTGGATCTTTTTGGTTCCATAAGAATCTTAAAATTTTACTTCTATTTCTGTGAAGAGTGTAGTGGTTATTTTGTTGGGATTGCATTGAATTTGTAAATAACTTTTGGTCAGATGGTCTTTTTCATAGTATTAACTCTACCAATTCATGAATACCTGATGTCTTTTCACTTTCTAGTCTGGTTCTTCAAAGATTTGAAGTTTTCATTATAGAGGTCTTTTGCCTCCTTGGCTAGGTTTATTCCAAGATATTTTATTGATTCTGATGCTGTGGTTAATGGAATGTAACCATGTCTTTTTCGGTGGTATGTTTTTGGTGTATAGGAAGACTACTGATTTTTTTTTGTTCAGTTGATTTTTACTCTGCCATTTTGCTGAAATTGGTGCTTGTTTTAGAAGTTTTCTGGTGGATGTTTTGGGATCTCATATATAATATATCATTTGCAAATAAGAATTGTTTCACTTCCTTTTCTATTTGTATCCCTTTAATTTCCAGCTTTCCCTTACTGCTCTGCCCAGTCCTCAGGTGCCGTATTGAAAAAGAGTAGGGATAGTGGGTAGCTCTGTCTCAGTTCTGACTTTAATGGAACCGCTTCCAGTTTTCTCTGTTTAGGATAGTGTTGGCTGTGGGTTTGTCTCATACAGCAGAGTTGGCTGTGATCTTTTCCTGTTATTGATCCTTTGATTAGAATGAAATGCCCTTCTTTGTCTCTTCTGCTTAGTTTTAGTTTGGAGTCTGTTTTCGCAGATAATATGATGGCAATGCCTAATTGCTTCTTGATCCCGTTTTCTTGGGATACTTGTTTCTATCCTTTCACTTCAAGGTGGTGACTATCCTTAAAGCTAAAATGAGCTTCTTATAGATAACAGATGAATGGATTTTGTTTCTTAATCCAGTCAGCTAGCCTGCATCTTTTGGTTGGAGGGTTCAGACTATGAGTGGAGCTATTATTTAAAAGGTGTAAGTAGCTTGTGTCAATTTGTTGCTTTTTTCTGCTACTCTGTTCTTAACCCTGGGTCGTGTTTCATTAAAGCAGCTTTGCTTCCTTCCTAGAGTCTCCTGGCTGTTTATCTCCTTCTTCAGGTTAAAGTATTGCTTCTAGTAATCTATTGCCTTTTTTTTTTTTTTTTCTGTTTTTGGAAATGAAATTTTCAGGCTGTTTGGGTCATAGGGAGTTTTTTCTTCTCAGCTATGGATGACAGTTAGCTGAGTACAGTAGTCTAGGTTGGTAGTTGTGGTCTTTAGGGGTGCATTGCTCCAGGATCAGAGCATCTTTTGAGAAATCAGGTATTATTCTGATGGGTTTTCCTTTATAGGAGACTTGTATTTTCCTCTCTTGCAGCTTCCAGTGTTTTTCGTTTGTTCTATAGCCTTAGTGTTTTGTCTATGACATGCTGTGGGGTGTTTCTCTTCTGCCTTGTTTGGTGTTCTGTGTGTTTTCTGTATCTGCTTGGGTGTGTCTTTCCTTAATTGAGGGAAATTTCCTTCTGTAATCTTTTGGGAGATGGTCTCTGTCATTGATATGGGATTCTGTCCCCTCATTTATGTCTGTAATTAGAAGATGTGGTCTTTTGATAGTGTCCCACATTTCCTGAATGTTCCTTTCCTGTGCTTTAGTAATATTTCATATTCTTGGCTTCTTCCCCGAGCTCTTGTGCTTTATCTTGGTGTCCCGGTGTTCATCTTCTGATTCATTTGACCTGCCAGCCTTTCCCTCACTTTCCAATCAGGATATTGAGGGTTTTTTTTAATTCCATCTTCATTTCGGCTTGTGTTCACCTCAGTGTTTCTCTTTATTGAATTCTGCTTTCAAATGTGATTTATCTTTATCCTTTCATCCATGTATTTGTATTCTCTTGGATATCACTCAGGTGTTTATTGTTATCCTTATGGAGTTTAATGAAGTTTTTGTTCATATCTTCTTTAAATTTTTTGATAAAGTTTGTGATTGTGCTTTAAATTCTGTGTCCTGGCGTCCATCTAAGTGGTTCTCATTAGCGAAGACTTCTGTAGGACGGCTGGGTTAGGTGGGAGACATGCTGCCATGGCCATTCATGTTATTTTTTGTTTGGGTGATTTTGCCTGGGCATGTGGACTTCTCTCCTTGGTTATATGTCTGAAAGTGATAATCTGGTCTTCCTTAGATTGGGCCAGTGCAGATGTATGACCAAAGTTAGATCAGATAAAATTAGTGGATGAGTTGTATACTTGGACCAGGGAAAAATGGCTTCCAACGCATGGTCTAGAAAATAAAACAGAAAGCAGAATTCAATAAAGAGAAACACTGAGGTGAACACAAGCTGAAATGAAGATGGAATTAAAAAAACCCTCAATATCCTGATTAGAAAGTGAGGGAAAGGCTGGCAGGTCAAATGAATCAGAAGATGGAACACAGTATCCCAGTTTCTTGGTATATGGCCCTTCTGTACATGATTTGCAGTTATTTTTCTTCTATTTTCTAGAAATTATCTCACACACTCATAGAATGAATGTATCCACAAAAGTATACCTTTACTTGCTAATGTTTTGAGACAGTCTCTGTAGTGTGAACTGGCCTAGGGCTCACTGTGTCGTCTAGGCTGAGCTTGAGTGTTCTGCCCCAACAGCCCAGATGTGGGATTACAGGTGTGTGCCACCAGGGCCAGCTCGAAATGGCCTGAGGAGTAGTTAGAGACAAATTGTTGTCTGCTGTCATTTCTCAAAAATAGTTGTTTAGTGTAAATTAACTCTATGCTGATTTTTCTGTGTAAGGTTATGAACAGTATCAGAGATTGCTTTGTCACTGGGAAATGGGAAGATGATAAAGATGCAGCCAAGATCTTAGCAGAAGAAGGTAAGTAAGGGATGCATATTTCTTTGTATGCTTGAGTGTGCACATGCCTCTGGAGGCAGGGGACAGAGAGAATTAGTTGTCATTTTTCAGGTGGCGTTCCTTAGACACTGCCTTTCTATTTGTTTTTTATTTATTTTTAGACCTGATCTCTTTATTTTCCTGAATTTACTAAGTATTGTAGGCTGGCTGCCCAGTAATACCCAGGGATCTGTCTCCCTAACTGGAATTGTAGGTCACCAGGCGTTTGTTTACATGGATTCTTAGGGTACACAGTAAAGTTCCTACAGGGCTTGCATGTGTGTGGAGGACAGAGACAGCCTCTTGGAGTTTGGTGGGACCTGGGATCGAGCCCAGGCCCTCAGGCATGGCAGCAAGCACCTCTGCTCTCTGAGCTATGCCAGCAGCCCTGTTTTATTTTTTTAGTGTGTAAGTTTCCAACATGGTTCTGGTTTTATGCTTATATTTTATAGTTTTTATTATAAATAAGAGCTTCCTGTTTGTTATGTGAATATCTTAATAACAGTAAATGTTGCCTCCCAAAAGCATTTTTAACTTGTCTGTTTTAAAGAGGACAGCTTGTAACTAAACGCAGAACTTAAAAATCAACAAATAGATGAAATAATGAACTCTTGCTATGAGCTCAGCATTGTTTTGAACCCTAATCTTGTTCCAGGTTGTATACTCCCCAAGGCACAGTACACGATGTGTTGTGTTGGCTTCTCTCACTCTTCACATGGGCTGTGTATTTCACTTATTCTTTGAAATGGTGGTTTGGAGTTGTACCTTCAAGGCTGCACTTGTTTTCACAGTGTTTATTATTTAGACTTGGAAGCTACGTGGGCTAAGTGACAGCTCTTAGCTAAGTGACGTTTCCAGTCTTGGATCCATTTACTTTTCCTAAGCAAATAATGAAATACTTTTTTTTTTTTTAAAGCAGTGTAAGTTTAAGACTCTTGGCATGTATGGTGATGGGAACAACAGAGATGAGGTTTGGAATGCAGAGTACAGAGTCGGTCAGGCCAGGCTGGGCAGTGCTAGTGTCACAGAACAGACTTTTAAATGTTCTTTTTCAGAGGAGCTCTATGGTGACTTTGAAGACCTAGAAACGGGGGACGTGCACAAGGGAAGACCAGGCCCGGATACTCAGGTATGGCTGTGATGTAGCCTGTGCTAGCTTGGTTTGGTCAGTATGTACTGAAGAGATCTGCTTTGGGAAGTGGAGGTCCTGACTAGCCTGTTACCCACTATCACTTCATGCTGTAGTCATTTACAGGTTCATGCTTTTTATTTGTGTTTCTTTTGCCATCATCCAGTAATGAAATCTGAAAGCATCATTAAAAAATTCCTTATTCTTCCTGACAGTACTTTGAACAGTGTCTTGCAGCATCTAGCTGGAAGACACTTGGTATCTCACACGTGACAGCAGAGCTGTTGGCTGTTTCCTGGAGCAGCCCCAAGTCTGTGATGATAGAACAGAGAATCTTGTAGCTCAAACGTTGTTTACAAATCTGCTTTGTTTATCTAAAGAAAGGTCTTCATAAGCTTCCTGGTGCTTGTGTCTGGAAATTCTAGAATGAAGACATAGAAGAAGAAGAAGAAGTGAAGGAAGAAGCTGACCCAAGTGAGGAGGAAAGTGCTAAGACAAAGCATCTGAATAAGAAGAGGAAGCTGAAGGAGCTGTTTGATGCAGAGTATGATGAAGGAGAAAGCACATACTTTGATGATCTTAAGGGTGAAATGCATAGACAAGCACAAGTAAGTAAGCAGAACTGCCTGCCTGCCAAGGCAGCCCCACCTGCTCACCTCCTCCCTGTTTGCCTTTGAGTGTCCAGGTTGAAATTATGCGATGGATTCTTCAGTACTTAATTGCTTTTTCTGTCTCACCAGAAAGTATCAGCAATACTTTTGTACCACGAACTGCCTGCTCAGGAAGCAGTTAGGACTGAGACATGGTCTCTACTTCTGAGGAGCTCAGGCACTTGAGACAGGCTAGAAAGACAGAGAAGTTAGGGGATGTTGGAAGGGCTGTTACTATACTGGGATCATCTTGTAGTGAAAATCAAGAAACACCACAGCTGATAAAATGAAGCTGCCTACAAAGACAACCCTCAAGAATGTGAAAACCTCCAACTGTGTTTATTTCAGGCAAGTGTTTGTGACTTTGAGCTTAAATGCGTTAGCACTCCTCTCTGAACTCATTTCTAAATCTAAATAGAACATTACATAAGAGCCATTTTAAGATTTCACTTACAAAGGAAAATGTGTTTGTGTGTGCACCTGGATGAGTGCATCTGTGTGCACAGCTGAAAGAGAACATGTGTCGCACACACTCTATCATCTCTGCCATAGCCCTTCTGAAGCTCTGCTGGTATCCCCCAAACCCCAGCAATCCTCCTGTGTCACCCTCCCAGAGCTGGGTTGTAAGCATGCATGGCTATGCTGACTTTTTATGTGTGCTCTGGGCTCCAAACTAAGGTCCTCCTCGTGCCTGTACAGCAAGCACTCCCTGAGCCATCTCCCAAAACCACAGAAGAAGGTGCTTCAGATGAGTAAGTGAGCCAGCCGCATATATTTTCACTTAAATAAACTTCAAGTTTTAAGCTTGATCCTTTGGAAAGAAATGTAACTTACAAAGATGCAGAGAGTTATCTACCATTAAAAAGACAGCTAAATATGACTCACTTTCAAGACATCACACCCCCAACTTGTGGCTGTAGACTGTCCATCTCTCTTAATCTAAATAGCTAATAAACTCAGTGACTTAACCTCTTTCTGATTGCTCTGAAGTTCTTTTCTGTGGCCTAGTTAAGGATCTGGCTTACCTATGTGGAAAGTCTTTCAAAGGCCTTTCAGGTGCTGGACCCATCTCTTGCACTGACACATTGATCTGAGACAGGACAAGTATAGGTTCTGATTCTAATCACTTCTTACTGCCTTCAGTGAGTAGCTGTGTGGCTTACATGCACAAAGTTCTTTCCAGGAGAGTTTTTGACACATCTTGGTTGGTGTTCAGAAGGGTAGTGCATATGAAGTCAGATGCAGATTGGAGAGGAAAGCATGTAAAAGGAATGTAGTGGGGTACTCCTGCCTAAGGCTGCTTGAGGTAGTAAGTTCACCCAGAAGCAGATACAGAGCTGTACCCAGGCTTCATGGAGAGTGAGTTGCACTTTGTTGGTGGAAGCACTAAGAATTCCTTCAAACTTGAAGATGTGGTTGGCAAGCTTTGCTCAGTCTAGAGCTTCATCTAGTCAGAGAAGTGTCTCCTCTGCTGGCTTAGCACATACTAAGATTGGAAGGATAGAGGTTCGCGTTGCTCCAGTGTGAAGAAGTGTCTCCGGAATAGTCATAAATGAGGGGTTACTAGTCTCTATTAACTTCTGACAGGAGTGACTAAAAAAAGACAGAGATAATCTTTGTAGCCTGTATTTTAAGCCGTTTACAGTTTAACATCTTGTGGACCATTGTACAGAACGTTGTGCTTTCCTCTGCGTTCTATGGGGCCTATGGAAGGTTTTGGGCAGAAGGAGACAGACAGATGTACAACAGTCAGGAGAGTTAGGGGATTGCTCAAGGCACCGTTTGCTGAGCAGCATTCAGGGGTCTTTCTGGAGTTAGTGGCTGTGACCTGAAGCTACAGAAAATAGTTGGTACATGTCTTACAGTGTAGAAGCCAAGTGGATATAACTATTACAACAAAACCTAAATTGTTGTGCCCATAGTTTCTTTGTATTTTTCAAAAGTTAATGTTGATTAAGAATACTGGTGTTGTGGGTTTATTGTGCTTCTGGTTTTGTCTCCTTGTCTCATTTGTAGCTTAACCAGGCTGAATTTGAAGATCAAGAAGATGAAACCAGAGTTCAATATGAGGGATTTCGACCTGGAATGTATGTCCGAATTGAGATTGAAAACATCCCCTGTGAATTTGTGCAGAACTTTGACCCACACTACCCAATTATTCTGGGTGGTTTGGGCAATAGTGAGGGCACTGTGGGATATGTGCAGGTAGGTGCCCTTTGCTGCAAGCGTGGAGATGGGTCATATGGATGTACACTCTATTTTACTGAATGTTTATGTTTCCAGATGCGCCTCAAGAAACATCGTTGGTATAAGAAAATCCTCAAGTCTCGAGACCCAATTATTTTTTCTGTAGGATGGAGGAGGTTTCAGACGATTCCACTGTATTACATTGAAGACCACAATGGAAGACAAAGGCTTCTCAAATACACCCCGCAGCACATGCATTGTGGAGCAACTTTTTGGGGTAAAATGATTATAATAATGATAAGAACAGTTTATGCTATTCAGGGTATACCTATAGTTTTGTTCTTTTCCTGTCTTGAAACCCAACATAAAAGATTTGTTTCTTTGAGAAAAAGGGTTGGAGTAAAATATGTGGTTTACAGTTTTTCCTTTTCTGTTTTCTTTAAGGTCCTATCACCCCACAAGGAACTGGATTTTTGGCCATACAGTCTGTCAGTGGTGTAATGGTAAATATCAGAGATGGATTCTTTATCAATTATACAGATGAACTAGAGAATATAAACTTTATTCATGAAGCTAAGTTGAAAGCCAGCTATTTTTAATATGTAATACTTAGTAAGTTTCTCCTTGCTTTGTATCTTCTTGAATCCTTCACCTACCCATCTGCCCGACCTCCCCCAACCCCTCTCTTTTTTTCTTTCTTTCTCTTTCTGACAAGGTCTTGATAAGTAGCCCAGGCTGGCCGAGACTTACAATCTTCCTGCCTCAGCCATCTGAATGTTAGTTAGCATTCCTGCTGTGCATTGCCCTCCTGGCTTTCCTGAGTATAGGAGTCAGGAGAGAGGTAGGATTGTACGGCACCCATGGCATTGTATAGTTTTGTGCCTTGTTGGGACTTATTTAAAAATTTTTTAAGTAATGTTCACTGGATACTCAATATTATATTACATTTTGTGGATTCTTCATAACCCTATAAATATGATGCTGTCCCTTAGTAGCACTGTATGGTCAAAGTATCTTCAGAGTTGTTTCCGCCTGAGCAGAACAAGCTTCATTTATTGTCTGTCCCTAACCTATGAGAAAAAAGAGTGCTAAACAGACAATCCACCTGGAGGTCCAAAATCTCATTTTAAATGTTGCACCTGAATTTGCCTTTTCCTTTGGTTCTGAATTGATGATGTTCTGGAACTGTTACCATGAAATCCATCTTGGGAGAAAGTTCAAGTTAGCAGCATACTTAAAATCCTGGTTCAAGCCAGGCGGTGGTGGTGCACGCCTTTAATCCCAGCACTTGGGAGGTAGAGGCAGGCAGATTTCTGAGTTCAAGTCTAGCCTGCTCTACAGAGTGAGTTCCAGGACAGCCAGGGATACACAGAGAAACCCTGTCTCAAAAAAAAAAAAAATCCTGGTTCACAGCCAGGGTGGTGGAGGCAGGGAGACGAGAGTTCTAGGCCCTCCTCTGCCTCAAGCAAACAGAAGTACTAGTAAGTACCTAGTAAGAAAATAAAGGAAATTCTGTCTTTTATAACTAACTGTAATAAAAGGATTTTAGGCATTATTATAACTTCACATAGAAATGTAATTTTCCTTCTCCTAGTCATATTTCTCAATTTTGGGTTCCTTTTAGCCTGAGTTTCGGATCGCTGCCACTGGAGTTGTCCTTGACCTGGATAAATCCATAAAAATTGTGAAGAAATTAAAGCTAACTGGTTTTCCTTTTAAAATATTCAAGAATACTTCATTTATTAAGGTCTGTCTGTGCATATATTCATGTTATAAATGTATATATTGTTAAAGAGTAGAAGACCCTTTACCTGAAATGCTTGCAGCCAGCAGTTCTGCCACTGTGGATCTTCTTTTTAGGTTTTGAAATGCTTTTGTTTGTAATGGGCTATCTTCAGGATAGGGACTAAAGTCTAACTATAAGTTCATCTGTGTGGCAATTACACACTGTCCACAGGATTCCAGTTATGCCTGGAATGGGGTTAGGTAGCAGATTTTCCTGTATTGTCATAGTATAGATTTAAAGTTTTTAGAAGAATATTCGGAATCTTAACATTTGATATTTTTGCTTTCTTTAAATGATTTGTCCTGTACTTAAAGGCAGAGATTCTTAGTAACTGCAGCTGTGACTTCTCCATGAGACTGTCCCAGAGCCAACACAGACTCATCCACTGGGTTTTCTTATTACTTCAAAGCTGTGTTAGTAAGGAAAAAAAATCCTAATTTGTCTAAATGTTCAATAGAAAGTAGACAAAACAGTTTGCAGCAATCAGCAAGATTTCAGTAGGCTTCACACTCAACTTCACAGTGTTTAGAGAGGATAGTTTGAAAACTTATTTTGGGAAGAAGTCTCCATTAAGATAGAGATGGCTGAGTGATAGAGTGCTTGTATAAGGAGGGGAGGTACTTAGTGATAGAGTGCTTGTAAAGCCTAGAGTTTTGGTTCTCAGCTCTGCACAAAAGAAGATACCAAGATTGTCCAGGCCAGTTCACACCTGTAAATCCCTCTTTCCTCTTGTAATGAGCTACCAGGAATGAGCATGCCAATGAGCTCATAGGACAGTTCCGAATGTTGTTAAAGTTGAACAGTATTTTTGGATGTAATTTCACTGTTAGTGAGTTGGTTTTGGTTTTTTAAGCAGCCTGTAAGTGATAATGCATGTATGAGTGTTTTTATTTTGTTGCCTGTAGGGAATGTTTAATTCTGCATTGGAAGTAGCCAAATTTGAAGGTGCTGTCATTCGAACTGTCAGTGGAATAAGGGGACAGATCAAGAAAGCACTCCGGCTCCAGAAGGAGCCTTCCGCGCTAGCTTTGAGGACAAGTTGCTAATGAGTGGTAAGGATCCTTTGTGCTTTCAGGACACTGTGTTTCCATTCATGATTGAGTCTAGCTGCTGCTGAGTAGAGTGGTTTTCATAGTCAGAAGGCCAGGCAGCTCCAGCTCTGTCCAGTTAGATTGTCCTATACTTAGCTGGCTCACATTCAGATCTTTGTGATATTTATCATAGTCAATATCACAGTTTAACTGTTAGTTTTGATACTGTTTAACCAGGTAGAGGTGTTGGGATGATTCGGGATGTGCACATGTGTGTATTGCTTGAGATACAAATCTTGTGACACTTTTCTTCTAGATATTGTTTTCATGCGAACTTGGTACCCTGTCTCCATTCCGGCCTTCTATAATCCAGTAACATCTTTGTTGAAACCAGTGGGCGAGAAAGATACCTGGTCAGGAATGCGGACAACACATCAACTGAGGCTTGCCCATGGAATCAAATTAAAGCCAAACAAGGATTCGTTGTATAAGGTAAAGCTCATGTGTGTCCGTGTTTCTAGACAGCATCATACAGGTGCTTTACTTGTGATGGTTTTAGTTTTTTACAGTGTTAGAGATTGAACCCTGTGCTTTGCCAAGGTTAAGCAAGTGCTCTACTCTGAACCAGCCCACCACCATGTAATGATTCAGTTTTATGACTTGAGTTTTCAAGTATAAAGTCTAGTGCTAAATTCAGTTTGAACAGTTGTATATTTATTTGCTGTTTGAGGGAAGGAACATAGAAAAACAGTAGCAGTGGTTTTTTTCAGAATTAGAAATGAAATTAGAACTTGTTATGTTTGAGGATTTTTTTTTTTTTTTTTGAGACAGGGTTTCTCTGTGTATCCCTGGCTGTCCTGGAACTCACTCTGTAGACCAGGCTGGCCTCGAACTCAGAAATCCGCCTGCCTCTGCCTCCCAAGTGCTGGGATTAAAGGCGTGCGCCACCACTGCCCGGCATGCTTGAGGATTATTGATGCCATTGGGCAATACATATGGTGGTTGCATACAGAGGGTGCAGCCGGTGAACATTTCTGCCATTTCACCCCTCACGCTCATAATCTACTCCACAAAAATCCTAACCACAAAAGAGTGATGTAAACTGTGGTTTTTGTCTCTTCTCTGGGTGATGTCACACTCACCTGTATTTCTGCTGTTCTGTGTCCTTTGACCTCCATCGCCCTCTTCCCCACTTTGTTTCTTTTGCAGAAGTGCTTGCTCAGGGCTTTGCCCATTGTCCTGACAGGCTGTTTTGGAGAGGGCTTATGGGGACTGGGTCCGGGCTTCACACATTGATACAGCGTTGTCAGGATGAACTGGTTCCCTGTCCCAGTTACTTGTTTTTTGTGTGATTTACTTGAGAGTTCTTTTTAAATTTTCGTTACTAACCCCTTTTACAGGCAGGCAGCTCACAAATATTTTTTCCTATTTAATGCTTGCCTTTGCCTTTTGCTGATTGTTTGGTTTGTAGTACAGAAGCTTTTTACTTAATGTGATTTCTCTTAGGGTTTTTGTTTTTTTGGTGTGATATCCAAAAAAATGTAGGTACTTTTCTCTTGGAAAACATTTAGTGTTTGGGTCTAACCTTTAGCCACTGTGAGTTCCTTTAGCTGTCTGTCTAAGAGTTTACTTTTTTACTTTAATGAGCTACTGTTACTGCATGTTTATGGACAAGACTGCCCTGTGTCCTCTTGCTTGCCCTTTCTAGTGAGTTGACCGTGTGTGTCTAGAGTCATTTCTGAGCTCTCCCTTCGATACTGATGATCTGTGTTTCTATTTTCATCCAAATACCAAACTGTCTCCATTACAATAGCCTAGTAGCACAAGTTTCTAAAGAATATTTCATTTATTCTTGGCAATGCGTATACATGTATGTACATTTATATTATAAAAGTGATATAATACATACATAGAATTACATATATGAGTATATAGGCATATATGTATATTGTGTATCTTGATTCCCCAGACCATCTCCAACAGATGTCACTCACACCTTCGTGTCCTCTTCTTTATTTTAAAGAAGAGCCTATTGAATCCATGTGGTCTAGGCAATAGTCTGTCTCTTACCATTGGCTAGACCTTCAGAACAGTCACTTTTTATCCCCAGAAGCTGTCAGATGCCAGGAGCTCCTCAGTTAGAGGCTTTCTTATTAAGAAAGGTTGCTGACCTTAGGTTTGTTTTTATTAGTTGACACGACCATGTGGGTTTTTATCTTATATTCTGCTAATGCTATCTGCCACTGTGGTAGTTAGTTTAATTGTCAGCTAGACACAATCTCAGAACCACCTGGGAAGAGAGTCTGTGGAGACTTGTTTAGGTCAGGTTGGCTTGCCTTGGTTATGCTGAAAGAGGCTGCCCACTGTGGGTGCCACCATTCCAGGGCACATTGTTGAACTGTGTAAGAGCAGTGTTCAGTAGCCGGCTGAACACTGCATCCTTTGCTCTCCGCTTTTGACTGGGTAGTCGCTCTTTGAAGTTCCTACCACCTTGTCATCTTCGCAGTAATGGTGAGCCAAATAAACTTTGTTCCATAAGTGGCTCTTTTTTTTTTTTTTTTTTTTAAAGCCAATAACAGTAAACAAAACCATCTGTTTGGTTTTCCCTGCATTCTAGGGATTAATCCTACATGTAGTCACAGAAATTCTTTTTAGTTTTGAATTCCATTTCATGTGATATTTTTGGGAATTGACATCAGTGTACGTCATAGGTGTTGTCCTAGGTTTTCATCATACACGTTGTCCTTGGGACGTGCAGTAAACATGAAGACAGCACCTCTGTAGCTTGATGGAGAGCTCGCAGAGTATATGTCCATGAGTAGCTGGGTCACAGATATGGAAGACCTTTCTAGAAAATGCCACCCTGGTTTCCATAATGGCTGAACAGTTTAGTCTTCCTCTTTGTAACATGCTCCGTCATTTGTGGTCGTTTGTCATCTTGATAATAACGTGCTGAGAGGTGATATGGAATCTCAGAGTAATTTTAATGTGCATTTCCCCAATGATTAAGGATGTTGAACAGTTTTAAGAATAATTTACTAGCCATTGTATTCTTTTAGGAAGTCTCTATTCAGCTTTTCATATGGAAGGAGTCGTTCCTTTTTTCCTTTTTTTCATCTGCCAGATGTATAGCTGGCAAAGATTTTCTTCCATGATAGCCTGTCTTTTCACTTGGTTAATAGTTTTCTTTAAATTTCATAAGGTCCCATTTGTCAGTTACTGGTCATGTTACTTGCCTGTGCCACATGTTGAAGATCCACCTGCTGCTTCCCTGTAGCTGCTTCAGAGTTTCAGGTTTTAGGTTAAGAACTTTGCCCGTGCTTCTTGTTTGTGGTACATGCCTATATTTAAGGTGCATATATGTGAGGTGCATGTGTATGTTTACAGTTGTGTTGGCAGTCAGTTACACTTTTATCATTCATATCATTTGCCTTGTAACAGTTTTTTTCTTAAACATTATTTTATTATTTTAATAAGAATGATGTTTTCCTTACCATCTGTGTGCCTGGTGCCTGCAGAGGCCAGAAGAGGGCATTGGCTATCCTGGAATTGGAGTTATGGATGCTTGTAGTGTTGGAAACTGAACCTGAGTCTTTGGGAAGAGCGGCAAGTGCTCTTATCAGACAAACCATCTCGCCAGCCCCTTTTGTAACAGTTTTGACTTATCTGCTTTCTCTGATGTAAGCAGATGAAAGATAATTTGGGAGCTGGAGACAGCTGTTAGGATGCAACAATTAGTACAGTTGGAATGACTCAGGTGTGGGCTTCACTAATCAGGTCTTTGAGTGGACTTGGACTCCCGTAAGGAATGGTATTCAATAGTGTGAGGCTGTCAGTAATCAGGGAGGATGATGTAAATGGGACCGTTTTTATTGTTTCCTATTTTTCAGATAGCTTGTTTGTTGAGTAGGCTGTGATAGTAGATCCAGAGCATGTAAAGAATGCACGCATGAAATGGGTTTCATTAGTTCCGTGTTACCGTGGCATTAGATGTCTTCTATCCCTCACCTCTCACGTAGGCTTATTTAGGTGGACTTAACTCCAAACTCTCTCTGCTAGGCAGCATGTAATATGATCTGATTTTTAAAAAACTCACTTAGCTAGTCCGTGTGCATTAGGTAAAAAGTTATTCCTGCCATTTTGAAAATTGCCTTTTAATTTCCCCCTTTTTAAAAAAAATCCGCATTCCTTTCCTTTTCTGGGTACCTGGAATGTTCCAAAGTCAGACAGGTATAGAGTACACTCCAGGTTCCGCATGTGCTCAGTTTCGGTGTGGTGTACTGAACAGCGTGCTCTGAAGTTATCAGCAGGGTCCGTTATTGACTTAACTCGTTGCTGTGACCAAATGCTTGAGAAGAACAGCTTAGGGAGGAAGGCTTGGGTTTTGCTCACAGTTTAAGAAGAGATGGAGTCCATCATGGTAGCAAGACCACGAGATGGCTGGTCACATTGCAGACATAGTTGGGAAGCAGAGGGATGGAAAGTGGGACCAGGCTGCCGACCTTTAAGAGCTCTCTCCAGGGACCTGCCTTTCTTCTTCAGTAAGGCTCTACCTCCTTTTTGGAGAAGTGGTTTTCTTCTGAGTTCTTGTAACCAAAATTTTGAAAAGACACTGGGTGACCTCTTTAGAGAGAAAATAGAAGCACAAGAGAGTTGTTCTCCACATACTTGGTTCTGACCTCTAGCTTGTCTCCTGCTGAACTGCTGTGTATCAGTAGTTTCTGGAGTGGTTATATATCAAGGTAATAATATTTCGTTTAACCGTAGAATTCAGTGTATAGACTGTGCCTTATGTGCTGATTAAATCTTATGCTGCCTTCCTCCCGTCAGAGTCAGAGCTGACCTGTGGCTGCTGAGGAAGAGAGAGTGACAGAATGAACAGCTAGTTTGTCCCTGTTCCCCTAGAAGTGAACCACCCCGGGTTCCCACAGACAGGCTAAGTTCTCTGCTGAGATGACTTTGAATCTGTTCTGTGTTCTGTTGGAGACCCATAGGTTCACTGTTTCAAGTAGGCTCAATTCATTTTTCAGAAGACTTGTAATGTGTGACATTGGATGGTGATCGAATCCCCATTTCTAGTCAGTAGATACTAGTGTGACAGAGTTTGTAGAAAACAATCTGTGAAAAGGCTTTTTATAGTTTTAAGTTCATATAGGTTATACTTTAAATATGTTATAATCTGTTTTATTTTTTCCTTTTCAGCCAATCCTGAGACAAAAGAAACATTTTAATTCACTGCACATTCCCAAAGCCTTGCAGAAGGCTCTGCCATTTAAGAACAAACCCAAGACCCAAGCGAAGGCAGGCAAAGTGCCAAGGGACAGGCAGAGACCGGCCGTCATTCGTGAACCTCATGAGAGGAAGGTACTGTCCATAGAGACTTACTTGTCTTTGCACTTAGTTATAGAGAGAGTGCTCTCAGCAGCGTACTTGTCATTTCCACTGTCTTCTGCGTCTTCATGGGGCATTGAGCTGGGAAGTTGGGGGAAGAACCAGAGGCTGTATGGCATCTTTAGTCATATTTCACCTTTATTTGAGTAGGGAGTAACAACCCTGTCTGGTGGACCACTTAGCTAGTTATATATGGCTCCATACAGAAGGAATGTAGGTGGTTTTCTCATAAAGGTAAACGCATAAATACCCACATGCAAATTGTGATGAATTTTCACTAAATTAATTCCACTTGAGATTGAATCCATTTGATACCATCAAGCCAGTGTAATGAAGTCCTGACTAGGTGACAGGCAGGCTCAGACTGGCTTGTGCTCACCATTTTTGTCTTGTCAGGTCTTGGCTCTGCTAGATGCTCTGAGCACAATACACAATCAGAAAATGAAGAAGGCCAAAGAGCAGAGACGCCTGCACAACAAGGAGCATGTGAAGATGAAGCAGAAGGAGGAAGAGGAGAAGCTGAGGCGGCAGAAGGACCTGAGGAAGAAGCTCTTCCGGATCCAGGGTCAGAAGGAAAAACGAAGTCAGAAGTCTAGTCTTCGAGGAGCTGGGGACACCTGAAGTGTCTCCAGAATGGAGGGTGTCTTTCAGAGCTGCAGCTGTGATGGCTTCAGTGCCTGTGACAAGTCATAATGAGAGCCTGTGGAGACTCTGGGATGTGTGGTCCAGCCGTGCCTGGAGGAACTGTAGAAAGACTGCTGGTGGCATCTGCGCTCGTTCACGGCATCCCATGAAATGGGGTTCACGGCTGGGAAACTTGGGGCTTTGTGACTCAGCTCATTGTTTCTTCCTGTCTTGGTTTATTTTGTGCTATAAAAATATTAAACTATTTTCCCATTAATTTTGGCCTAGTGATTTATTTGGGGATGAATACATGACAGTTTGCTTATAAATAACTGCTAACTATTATCTTTATGAGGTTCCTAGGAGGAAAAATATTAAATGAAGCTTTTGGATTGTATTGGTATTGACTGAGTAGAGAGGCCAAGGTGGCAAAAGTTACAGACTTGGGTAGGAGGGGCTACCCAGTCAGTTTGGAACCCAGTATGACGGAGATGGAACTATAGGGTTGTTGGCCTTCAGAGTGTTTGGTCTTTCTTTGACCTAATCTTTCTATGCAGTCTTCCATTTTGGAGCTGGAAAATCTACTCTGTGTCATCATTGACTCAGTAAGCGCAAGTTTGCCCCTAGTACAAGGAATTAATTATTCAGTCTATTCATTAGCATGGTTTAAGGTGAGCCTGCCTTCCTCAGGGGTGGTCCATGGTCCAGGAGATTGATCTGATGTTGTTGGAATGTTAGGTTTCCACCCAGGGAGATTTATAGTGTTGGTCATGGTATCTCGTCCTAATATGTGACATTGGTAAGAAGCCTACCAAATTATTACTCCATCAAAGAAGATTTTTAATGCAAGTTCTGTTGAACAAGTGAAAATCCAACCTAATATTAAAACCAGAGTTCCCAAACCAGAGCAACTTTGTACATTGAGAATACTTCAAATGAGGAATCCCAGTCTGTCCTTTGTATGTTATGGTAAATGACTTGAAACTGGGTAACATAAGTACTGGAAGTGTCCTTCTCTGGGTAAGTAGACAGATTCTAAGCACATTTGGTCTGAAGAAAGCTTGCCCTTGGCTTAACAGATGACATCATTTGTTGCACCCTCCCATTCTGAAGGAGGAAAGCACCATCCGGGCCTTAATAACTTCATTACTCACTTAGAGTACTGCTCATGTAATTACAATGAGGCTAGGGTTCTATCTCCTATCTATCTACCTACCTACTCTACCTATCTACCTACCTACCTACCTACCTACCTACCTATATCATGTATGAATTCTAAGGGGGCACCAACATTCAGATCAGAGAAGGCAAGTTCCCAGAGGGGCCTATGGCCTTTTATCAGGAACAGTGTACCCTGGAAAAAGAAACAATGGGACATTTTGTGAACTACTGCACACTGACTCTGAGCTAGCACTCATTCAAAAGACCCACAACGTCTCTGTAGCCTGTCAGTCAAAGTCAGGGTTCACAAAGGTTAAGTAATCGATGGACTTGAGTTTAGATTTGACTCTCAGCGAGGAAGCCTGTGTGCTGGTTATTTTCTTAGATCCAAACATGAAATTAGAATAGACAATAGCTGGGAACCCTCAGAGTTACACATCGGCTTGTGTTGTTTTTCTTGTAACAGCTCTGACATTAAGTAGCTTGAAGGATTCCACTCATGACTGGAGGGTACGGTCCATCACCACAGGGAAGATGGTGGCAGAGCTTAAGACAAGGAATTAAATTATTTCCCTACCTTCTAAGACTTCCATGCAAATGTATAACACTCCACACACACACTAAGACTTCTATACAACGACTGCTACATTCTCAGGTTAAATAGTGGACCCCCTGCCCCCTTTGTTTCTGTGTACCTATTCTTAGATTGGCCACCTGAATTGGAGGTCAGATTCCAATGGGGAAAAGACAGTTACCACCTGTCTTAGATTTTCTGTTGCTATGAAGAGACACCATGACCATGCAACTCTTACAAAGGAAAACATTTAATTGGGGCTGGCCTATAATTTCAAAGGCTTAGTCCATTATCATCATTGCAGGAAACATGGCGGTGTGCTGGAGAAAGATGTGCTGGAGAAAGAGCAGAAAATTCTAATCTGGGACTGCAGGCAACAGGAAAGAACTGTCCCACTGGGTGTGACTTGAGCATCTGAGACCTCAAAGCCCCCCCCCACCCCAGTAACACACTTCCTCAATAAGGCCACACCTACTCCAACAAGGTCACATCTCCCAATAGTGACACTCCTAAATTGACATGAAACTAGTCAGCACAGTTAGACTTCCTGTAGGAAGTGAGTCTTTTGTCCCCAGAACTCAATCTAAGCTCTTACCATCTTCCAGGAGCATCTGAACAGCTGCCCCTCAGTTCCTCTACACCCCTAGCCCTGTCTCTGTTCTGTGCTGCCACTTGCCCAGCAACAGTTTAAGAGTCACCCTTACTTGGGAATTCTGTGCCCTGGAGCTGGCTTCTGAGTCTGTTCGTCCCCAGGGGTACTAATTTCATCTCTTCTAACGTTATTTACATCTGTTAGCTGAAAGATCACAAAACCGGAAGGCTGACCTATGTAGGGTACTTTCTGAGGCTCTTCTGCAGTGACTGAGAGCCAAGCTGGTGGCTGTTCCCTTGGGTTGTCTTTCTAGGCCTGGAGCTGGCCCAGGGCCCTCTATGCAGACCATGTAGGGCAGCGGATGCTAGGCGTGCACACAGAGGAGCCTCGGTTTCCTATCTATATAATAAGCAGAACCAGGGATATGCCGTGGCTCTGAGGTCTGCCTTTGGGACTGGAGGCAGCATTAGTTCCCCGTGTGAGCCACTATACCTCCACCGGGTGACGGTGGGAGGGAAGAAGTGAAGTGTGTGTACCTGCATGTGAGCACCTGTAAGCATGCATATCAGAATGCACTCAGGGAGTGTACACATTGTATAAATACAGCTGTAACCAAACACACACGAGCTCATACCTGGTTAGTACATTCAGAGGACTTTCTTCTCTCTAGGAAATTCCTAGGGATTAAGGGATATGAATCCCTTTCCCTGCACCTTCGTGAGAGATTATCAGCAGCTGCAGTGGTCAGAGAGAGAGGCTACCTGATGCTCTGTGGCATAGTGTAAGGAACTCCCATCAGGGTCTTTTCATTAGGAGTTACAGCAGCGGCCACGAGATGGCGCCATAGGGCAAGCGCTGCAATAGGAAGGCCAGCCTAATGGGGGCTTCAGCACCAGACGCCCCCTCAAACTGAAGGCTGATGGTTGCGGCCGGCCCCGGATGCTGACCCAGGCATACAATGAGCACT
Source organism: Mastomys natalensis (assembly GCA_021653895.1). Lineage (NCBI taxonomy): Eukaryota > Metazoa > Chordata > Mammalia > Rodentia > Muridae > Mastomys > Mastomys natalensis. The sequence continues at coordinate 1,143,205 of JAJTUV010000569.1, forward strand.
GACCACAAGAATAATCGCTAGACAGAACACTTACGATTGTTTTGTGCTTATATTCCCAAGGCTGACTACAGAACGTGAGTTCACTCATTTTATCTGGAACTTTGCATGTTTGTTGTTTAAGAAAGAACAAAAAATGTATTCTTTAAAACATCCAGTGTTGAGCTGAAAGTACAAAAGAGTTTTATTTTGCCAGTCAGTAGCTATGTGACTTTGGATATATCTTTGAAAAAAAAAATGTGTGTGTGTGTGTGTGTGTTGTGTGTGTGTGTGTTTATGTGATATAATCAATTTTTAGAACACGTGTGGATGAGGATGCATGGGTGTGATGTGCACCTACACCTATGGGAATGCATGTGTGTTTGTATCTCTCTGCACATGTGTGCATCTGAGTGTGACTGTCCTGGTTAGTTATACCAACCTTACATAAGCTAGAGGCATTTGGGAAGAGGGACACTCAATTGAGAAAATGCCCCCCTAAGATCTGCCTATAGACAAAACTGTGGGCATTTTCTTGATTAACAGTTGATGTGGGTTGGTCAGCTCTGCCCCTTAGGTTGATCCTGTGTGACTTGAGAAAGCCACGAGGAGGAAACCGGTAAGCAGTGTCTCTCCATGGCTTCTGCTTCAGCTCCTTCCCTGGCTTCTAGGACGAACGAAGATGTGGAAGTATGAAAAAATAAACACTTTCTTCCCCAAGTTGCTTTTGGTCATGGAGTTTCACCACAGCAATAGAAAGTTGTGTGTTTGCAGTGTAGGTTAATGCTGTAAAGGGGGAGAAAGAGGGAGGAAGGCAGGGAGGGGGGAGGGAAGGTTGAAGAGTTGAGAAGAAATATGCTGAAGTTGATAGAAAACATACATTTGTTGCCAAGGTCAGAAACCACTGCCTAGATAAATCTTAAGGGCCATTTTTGTTGGTGTAAGGTGGGGAAATCCATTTATAGTAAGGAGAGAGGGCTATCTGCCGGGGGCTGGACACGCCACCCAGTTTCATCCCACGATTTTCGGGACAGAGAGGAAAGCACAGCTAAGATGAAGAAAGTGGGCAAAACAGGAACCAGAGGCACAGACAAAGGCTCAGGCACCGAGAGGGCAGCTGGGTATCTGGATGGAGGTCCTTCCTTTGGGAAGAGGTCATTGCAGGATTTTGCCCTGGAATGAGGGCAGGATGGATGGGGACAGCACGGACACATGGCCATGTTCTGACCTAAGGTATCCTTCAGACAGGGAACATTAGTGTTCAGCAACCACTGAAGAGACGTAAAGTCACTTCTCTGTGCTATGCCTTAAAAGAAACTCCAGGGGGATTAAAATTTTAAGTAAGATAAATAAATACATAAATAAATAATGATCATAGCTCAGCGGCACAGCACTTGCTTGGCCTATGTCAGGGCCTGGATTCAATCCTTACTGCATTTTTTAAAGGTGGCTAATTTGGATCAGTCACAGGAAGCTGGGGAAGGCAGGGTACACAGAAGGTCACCCTGCTGCTGACGTAGGGTCTGCAGACCCAGGAGAACATGCCGAGCTGGGGGAGGGCATCCGAATCCCTGTTCCAGGGAGGCTGAGGTGAGTTCCTGAACCAGGAAAGGGAATTGCTCAGGTGAGACAGCACCTGGAACCCAGCCCCAGACACTCACCACATTGGTTTATTTCACCACAAGGCAAATATGCCCAGACCTTCAAGGCAACAAGGAGCTGCCATCTGGTGAAGGATTCCAGAGATCCTAGGAGGCAGAAAAACCCCGTGGAGCATGGCATGAAACAGCAGAGATAGAGGGGTCCCAGCTTAGGCCCAGCTGAGGAAGTCTGCCCCGCCCACAGCAAGCTGAACTCCTGAGCAGTAGAGAGAAACTAATCTGCTGCTGTGTAATCTGCGTTCATCCTTGTATTGGCTTCTTTGAACAGTCGGAACCGAGGAATATACATAGGTTCCTGGGAACTTTCAGGAAAAATAAAAGTGTTCTTAGAGAAGAAACAGAAACATTAGCACAGGATATACCTTGGATTTATCATGTGGACTTTTGTGGAATGAGTGAATAGCAGCTGTGTCTCAAATATTCAGGGACCACAAAAGGAAAATGTAGATTGGAGACTCCTTCCTGTGCTAAGAAAGCTTAGTCATCTGTTGCAGCTCCTTCCTCCCTCCCTCCTCTCTTCCTCCCTCCCTCCCCTACCTTTTCTCTCTCTCTCTCTCTCTCTCTCTCTCTCTCTCTCTCTCTCTCTCTCTCTCTCTCTCTCTCTCTCTTTCTTTCACCAGGCGAGGTATGATTTACTTGCCCTGTGTTTTGAACTCCAGCACATCCCTCTTGTTTCACAGAAAAGGGAACTGAGGCAGAGAAAAGCTAAGTGGATGCCCCACGGTTCTCACAGCCTTTCTTCTGTTGGGTGGGGGCACAGATGGACTGAGACTTAGACAAGATACTAGATCAGCACTTCTCAACCTTCCTAATGTGGCAACTGTTTAAATATAGTTTCTCATGTTGTGGTGACCCCCGAACCATAAAATAATTTTCATTGCTACTCCATAACTGTAGTTTTGCTACTGCTATGAATTGTAATGTAAATATCTGATATGTGGCTCCTATGGGGGTTACGACCCACAGGTTGAGAACCCCTGTGCTAGAGGGTGTTCTTTCTAAATATGGCAACTATGGCTGTGTAGAGGCTGCTGCGGGTAGACCCAGATCCTGCTATCTGCAGCCATGTGGCTTCTCAAGGTACACCCTGAACTGGACAGGAGGACCTATGACATGGTCACTGGGGATCTGGCTTATCAGGTCTCTTCACAAGCCCCCTGGGAATGGAAGGTCCTGAGTCATCAAACCAGTGCTGCCTCCTGGCTTGTACACCCCTTCAGCCCGGGTGAGGCATAAGACTTCTGCTTTTCTGCCTTGGGTCCCTGGACATATTGTCCCTCCTGCTGCATCTGGGCCTGGTGGCCCCAGTTTTGCCATGTGTGAGCAGCAGCTTTTCCAGAAGCCACCGTCTCCAGGGCGATTTGATTAGGTCCTGGTGGTGTGACCTTGTTAATGCAATCAGGAAGTTTTCTCAAGACTTCAGCTGCCTTGCTGGCAGCCTGGCCGGCTCCCAGGGCGTGCATGCTTCTCTATGCTCACAGCTTTTCTCTAGACAGGAAGGGCTCAGTGCCTCCAGGGACCAGCTGGATACAAGCCTGGAAGAGTCCAGGTTGCCTCCACCAGCCGTGCTTGCCCATCCACCTCTCTTCTTTGGCTCTGGTTTTATTCAGAATGATGGAGTTTCATTAGTTTAGGAAAGAACACTGAACAACGAGAATCAGTACTTTGGAGAATTCTCCAGAAAACGGTCCTTTTCTATTAAGGTTAGGTCCTTAATGGAACATTTTAAGAGAAGAAACTTGGGAAGTGTCCAGAAAAATCTCTCCATTAGGGTAATGAGTTGTAATCAGACTCTGAGGGTTGTGTTAATTCCCAGGATTTCTTCCTAAGACTGTCCAGGCATCCTGGATAGGCATCTAAAGCAGGTGGGAGCTGATGGAGGAGGCAGGATCATTCCAGGGGATGAATGAAGGGTACCTGCTTCTCAAATTTCCTGACCCGGACAGTCAGCTCCAGATTGACATTGGAAATGACAGCTTCATTTGCAGCAACAGGCAGAGGGACAGATGGACAGACAGTACAGCAGGGCAAAGGGGTAGTGCTGGCAGCTGCCAGGGAGTGAATCTAAGTTTTCCCAGCAAGGATGATGGAAGTTGGACCATAAAGGAGCAGAAGCATTTCCTTCAGGCAGGGCATGAGAGGGCAGAACAGAGAGGCACTGGTGGTACCATAGAACACACACAGCCCTCTTGGAGACAGAAGATGGTCCTTCATCTACATCCTAGTGGCTAGTGTGGACATGATATCATCTGGCCACAGTGTTCCTCTCTCTAGTGGGGCTGGTCAGTAAATCCTGGTCTCTTTATTCCCTGTACCAATTGGATGTTTCCCTCTGGGTTCCTATGAGCACAGCAAAGACAAAGGGGTTGCCCATTGATGCCTCCTGGTCCCTGCAGGTCTTCTTGGGACCTGTGCCCACTGCCTTATGCAGAATTTCATCTTATGGTCCTGGACTCTGACCATACAGAATGGCTACTGCTCACACGATGGACAACTTGGCAGAGGACTTTAGAAACCCCCAAAGCACTTAGGTAATGGTAAACAGTGTGTGTGTGTGTGTGTGTGTGTGTGTGTGTGTGTGTGTGTGTGTGTGTGCAGGGTTATAAAATGTAGTCCATAGTGCCACTAGATTCTATCAACATAACCTCCTAACAGTCTCTCTGAAGTCTCAATTCTTGGGCTTTTCTGTAGAATATTTTGGGGACACCAGGCCTGAGAGAAAGAACAGCACACTCACTTTCCCCAGGGTTAAGATGGAACCCAGGCAATTAAATATCCTCCTCTGTGCCCTTCATATCCAGGTCTTACCTAGCACTGGGCCCCTAGGTTGATCTTGTCTCTTAAGTTCAGTCACCCCTGGGAAACTGGAGGATAATTTAGCTCCAGGAGTCAGTTACCCACCCTAGGTGACCTGTCCCGGATGATTTGTCCCAGGAGACACAGAAGGCATGGATCCTGCCCGTGTAGCTATGCTCTAAGGAGAAAGGGGTGTTGGTGAAGGACAGCATGGTCACCTTTGAGATCTGTATTCCAGCCATGCCTCTGGCTGATGGCTCACAAGGGAGTGTTCAAGATTGGTGACACTCTTCCTTCTTGTCACCTGCCAGTTGTGTCTCGGTGCAGAACTGGGACTTTTGAGCAGGCAGCAGACATCAGCACCCCTCTTAGCCGGGGAAGGGGAGCTGCTAACTGTTAGTTTCTTGCCCCATTCCTTTCTCCTGTCTGTGCCCCACCATGGGATGAAAGCTAACTGTAGACTGGGGAGCCAACAGTCGAGACTGTGATATTGATACATTTCTGACTGAAACTCAAGCTCGAGTTAGCTACTAAGTGATAAAATGTGTCAGGGAAGCAGAATCTATCATGGTATTTTGATGAGGTCAGGACGGAACTAAGTCACATAAAGAATGTATCTTTAGGGTCTTTCTAAGGCCAACCATGGCACTACTCCTTGGTAGGGCTAGGTAACATCAGCTTTTGCAACAAATAATGATGGCTCTGGTTGTGGATTTCCTTTGGCCTCCAGGAAATCCAGCATCATTTTAGGCTGACACCAGATTTGTTTCATTTGGCTGTTGCTCTGTAGAGCCCCTGCTTTCTCTTGGCTTTTCACCGAAGGGGACTTTTGTTCAGATTCTGTACATCATGATTGGCAATTGCAGGCCATCCTTTCTGGAAGAAGGTTGGACATAAAGAATGAGCAAACATGGCTGTTGAGATGTCTCAGTGGTAATGCCCTTTAGCACCAAGCCTGGTCGTCAGACCCCTGGCATTCACAGAGGAGTTGGAAATAACCAACTTCTATAAGGTGTCCTTTGACTTTCATGTGTGCAGCATGGCATATGCATACACATGCGTGTGCATGTGTGCCTGTACACACACAAAGCAACATAAATAAAGCAGAAAATAGATTTTAACACTCTGAGGAAGCAATGGTAGGTGGTGGTGTTTCTACAGAGATGTGGGTCATAATAATTCTGAATGAAGGGGGCAGCCATGTTTCTCATGCACAGGTGACCAGGGAGCCATGCCAAGAAGGGCATACTTACAATGTCATCTTGCTACCCCCTACTCAGAATGGGAGGCCACCTTTGGTACTGTCAGGCCAGGATGGGATTGGTCTTTGGGGATGCCCCAGGCATCTGTGGCAGTATCTGGATGTTGCACTGTGCTTAGTTTTCATATAGACACAGAGCTTGGGGCACCAGGATCATGCAGTGCTGAGCCTGTACCTCCTTGTCGAACCAAATGACCATCTCAACCATGGATGGAGGAGCAGGAGAACTTTGTCCAGCAGGGGGCGTTGTGCAGCTGCAGAATCCACAAAGGGGTGGGATTGAATGCATGGCCAGAAGACTTCAGCCACCACTGAAGACCCCCTTGACTCCCTAAAACATCTCCCCTACAGTGTCCTTCACCCTCTATGCTGTCCCCATTGGCTTATTTGCCTCTGTCACAGTCCCTCTGACGTCGTACTTGTCCTGTCATCTATACCAATCTCCTGCCAGCTATTGCAGGTAGTCATTTGGTTCCTACCACACAGCAGTATCTGCCGAGTGTCCCGGATGTCCTAAGCAGGAGTCTGGCAGGTGTAGGATTGCTGTGTGCCTGGTCCACAGATCCACCATAGGTAGTTGTGACTCATTGGCACATGGTTGACTCTCACCCAGATTTCTGCAAAGCTGTCTGGAATTCCCTAGATATCCCTTTAGGAGTGTCTTGGGTAGGGAGAGACTATAGGTACCCTGTGTAGCCCTGGCACTGAAGAGCCTGGCATACCTGAGAAGGTAACCAGCTCTCTCTCCTTGTCTGCAGCCCAATGTGTGCACAAGTCACCATCTGGAGTGTACCTGCATTTGTTTCATTTAAATGTCCCTCCCACTCAGCCCCAGATCACTGCCACCAGCCTGTCTTCCTTCCTTCCCCGTAGCTAAGCGTGGGGGTGGGTGCGAAGTGCTTTGCAATAAAGCACTTCCACTTCATCATCTTGAAAAAAAATCCTTAGTAGAAGCAATTGGAAAAATTTACTGGCTTGTCAGAAGAGCCATTGCTCATCCAACAAGAGAGAGGAAAAGCAAAGGTCATCAATTCATGGGCAGTGTCTCAGGAAGAGATTAAATCATTTAGAGACATGTCCTTAAGAAATCATTGAGGCCTGGAGCTGCCGTCTTCCTCGGCCATGCCATGGACTCCGGGCTCCAAATGAAAAGTGAAATGGACACAGATGGCCATTGCCTAAGACTCTCGTTTTTGCTTAGCAGTCTGGATGCGGGGTGTGTGTGTGTGTGTATGTCTATGTATGTGTGTGTGGTATGAGTGTGTATGTGTGTGTGTGATAGACACCCATGTGCCTTCATGTAAGTACCGGTGTGATTGGTTATGTAAACTAACCCTCACTGACTAGCTGTGAGGGCATTCAGCTTAGTTACGATCCTGTTATGTTGTAGATCAGTACAACTCATCCAGATAAAGAAGAGTACACACACATACACACCCTCCACTTCAGGTTTCCAGCAGACATGCGAGAGTCCCCAGGGATATGTCGTCTGTCTCAGGACTGAGTACACCCAGCATGGTGCTGTCCTCGTTCATGTCAGAAGGCGATGGAGCTATACAGTGTGCTGCTGAGCCTGACTGTCCCCAGAGAGTCAGTGGCCGGGGGCTGGCAACCTGAAGCTACTAAGCCTGGGTTAAACATCCCATTTTCTCTCTTGATAGTTATGAGTCTTATCTTCCTCTGCCTGTCCACTCAGGGTCCTGTGAGCCAGGAATATGTGGTACTGTGCCTGGTGGCCAGGTCCAAGGATAAAGCCCCCTTGGTCTTTAATGGACTGGATATGGAGGTGGCCAGTCTCAGCAGCTAACCTGGTCAGTGCAGGCGAGACCAAGCATGAAGTCTAATAACAAGGTGACTGACTGCGCCATCTGTACTGGGTCGAGTGACACTTGGGTTCACTAGTATTCTGAATGTGTCTGTGAGGGGTTCCAGCAAGGCCCCCACAATCTATTCGGGGACCTCCCTAGAAAAGAAAGGCAGAGGAAAGGGAATTCTCTCTCATCCTGCCTATTTGGGCCCCAGCATGGTTCTTCTGCAAAGAGACTGAGATTTATGACATCAGCTGTCCTGGTGCTGAACCCATACTGCCCACTGTCATAGGTCTACAGCTTTCAGACTATCAGCTGTGGGGCTTTTCTGCCTCTACCACCACGTGAGAAATTCCCATAATACAAATTGTAATACCTGCCTACATCTTCTATTGGTTCTGTTTCCCCGGGCAGCTCTGACTAGTACAGCTGTGCCTATGGGAAACGCTGTCTAGCTGGCGAGAAAGCAAAACAGAAGAAGGTCTTGATGTCTTTGGACTGGTGTAAGAAATCTGTGGGTGCACTCATCCTTCTTCTTTGTCCCACAAATGCTGATCACCAGGTTTAGTGCGGGCCAGCCTATGTTGGCCTTCCTGGGTGCATGTTCTTGGGAGAGGTAGGTAGTCGTAGCAGGCAGATGAGAACATAAAGAGAAGTTAACAGGGCTAAGGCTTGGGGGCTGAGGATGGCCACCTCTGATCTGGGTTGCCTGGGCAAGATCCTAACCATATTGACTCCAACAACCTCTTCTCTCTTTGCTCAGCAAGTCCACAGAACAAAAGAGGTCTGTCTATAGAGGTACAGTCCCTGCTGGAAGGGGACTGCGTCTGGATAAGACTGAAATACACAGGCCCCAGGCTTATAGGCACAAGGATCAATATGTTCCAGTGAACTGGACAGACACTGCATCTCAGGTTTGTTTTTATCTTCTATGAGGCCATGAAAGCCAGGGTGGCTGCCCCTGCTCATTGCAGGGTCTGGGCTCTTGCCCAGGGACTCTAAGGTCCACAGCATAACCTGCTCCTGGCTGCTCTACGTGAGCGCCTCCCCCTCTTCTCCATATGAGAACACCAGCTTCTCTCTGATGGGTCTGTCTTCTCTTTCTACATCCTGTATGTGTAACATCTTGGTGGAGGCTGGCCTGGCCTGGTGAGCCAATCATGGCCTCAGCCGGTGAGTCTGACCGTACCCTGCAGTCACCTGGGTGGCATTGTGTGGGCTTCTTGCCCAAAGAACTCATGGTCAGCTCTGAGTTCCCATTAGGCTCACTGGCCACCCAAGCCTTCCTTTGTTCTCCAAACTGACACTGGTTGTCGAAGGCAGTCCCTTCCAATGGAGTCTGCATGTGGGCTGTTGGTAGCTGGTGCTGAAGGGCTGGCTGCAGGGTCTACAGTTATGGTATGTACTTATGTCCTGCGGAAGTGACGGGCTCTTGTTCTGACTGTAACTTCCATTCAAACTTGTCATCAGCATGGCTAAGGGAAGGTCAGAGGACAAGTTCCCTTGGATGGATGCATTGGATTGATCATGTACCTACAGTGGCCTTAGCTCCCTTCCTGGAGCGAGTCACCAAGTGCTATGTGTTCCCTAGAGAAGCAGTGGCCTGTCATCTTCCATGTGTGCATCATATATGATTCATACAGGCTGCCTGGACCCCTCTGAGTCAGACACCCATCATGCTCAGGGACTCAGCACATCACGGCTTCTCTCCTGTCTGTACTGCTCCCTTGGGTCTTTGTGTGGGTAGACATTGGTTTCTCTCTGGGCTTCCTTTTCATGATTCCCCTGGACCAAGAGAGAAATCGTATGTGGTTAGAAACACAGCAAGCCCACCTTTCATGCTTACTAGAAATCTGAGTGCAGGTTTTCTGGAATATAAGAACCAACTTGGCAAGAGACACAGCGATCAGCTAGACAGGAGACACAACCATCGACTCCATAGTCCCTCCTACAGTATGAGCCAAGCTTACTGCAGTGGTGAGCAGGTGGTGACAGTAAGCATAGAAAGTACAGAGACCATGTTGGGAAGGCTCAACAGGCTCTTTAAGTGATATTTGGAATGAGTGGATCATCTCTGAGGGCAAAACAGACTACTCATGCTGGGAAGGCAACAACATACATTGACCAAGGACACAGGGATACAACTTGTCCCTCTATTGGGACTACTCTTGTTTTAGTATTGAAAGTCCCATGGTTAAGCCTGGACTTCATGGATGGTTGGTTCCCTGTGTGGACAATGGGATATAGCATAAAAGAGAGGCCATGAGTACAGGCAGTGCTCAGATGGTTACACGCATGCTCATACACCTGATGGTTTGGACCAACATGTAGAAACTGGGTGCTTTGGGAAAAATCATGCTTCAAGAAAATTCTTGGAAGCGGGGGAAGGGAGGACGATCCTTATTGGCTGAGGGATGTAGGGCCCGTCCAAGAACATCTGTGCTATGCAAGCTGGACCTGAAGACAAGTTGGGTTTTAGGGAATGGATAGGTGGAGCCCCCTTAATCCCAGGGAGCTGACCAGCTGTGTCTGAGATTTTGATGCATGAAGGGGACTGTAAGATTGAAATACACAGGCCCCAGGCTTGCAGGCACAAGGATCAATATGTCCCAGTGAGTTGGTCAGCAATATTATGAGTCAGCTGGGAGTGCTTAGAGCAAGAAGGGCTACAGCTACTACAGAGAGGGGTTGGCAGGGGAACCAGAGGCTCCCTAGGGAATTGGAGCAGGGACACAGTCACTGTGGGGACTGAGGTGGCAGCAGCCTATAATCTAAGCACTCAAGGGACAGAGATAGATGATCCCCAGAGCAAGCCGCTTAGCTAGACCAGCGAAGAATCGATGAGCTCTGCATTCAGCTAGGGATCTTGCCTCAGTAAATAAAATGGAGGGCAACTGAGAAAAACACCAGAATCAACTTCAGACCTCTACATGTGCACACATATGCCAGGCACCTTATACACATGTACCCTCACTCATGGACAGACATACACACTGGCACAGCTCACACATACACCCAAAAGGAAATAAAAAACACACCTGAGAGCAAGTTTGGAAAAAACGAACACACGAGCCCCAAAGGTGCTCTGGTCACTGAGTCAGCACTGGGCAGGCTTGTCCCAGGGCAGGGATATGAGGTGTGATGTCAATCTCAGGCTCTGTGCAGAGGCTGGCTGCTGCAATGGAAGGACAGGAGGCTAGACCAGGAAGGAAGTTGAGTCTAAGAGAAACTTCTCTTGACTTTCCTTCTCCTCCTGTTCTTTCTCCTCTTCCCCATTGTTTTCAGAAAGGAGACATGTTGTCCAGAGAGGGAAGGAGAGAGGAAAAAGAATTGAGGGGGTCAGGTGGGAGGGTCTTTTATCTCATGGGAGAGTGGGCCTTACTTCCTCCCTCGTCATGCCAGAAACTGTATGTGTAATCATGTGTATGGTGTAAGCTCTGCAAATGCATGTGAGTTTGTGGTGTATCAATTCATGAGTGTGGATATGTGTGAACACCTCTGTGTGTTTCATTTAAGTATGGCTATGTGAATAAATGTAAGTATGTATGTATGTAGTTGTGTTGTTGTGTGTGTGTGTGGTGTGTGTGTGTGTGTGTTTGTGCAGCATGTAGATGGGCAAGGCTTCAGTGGGAAGGGCAAGAACAAGGTGCCAGGAGTGCCCCTAGAGAGTGGATATTGAGCAGAGGTTAGGGATCCTGTGGGGTCGGAAGAAGAGTGAGAGGTGCCAAGAGGCACAGGGCATGGTGCAAGCTACGGGGAGGGATGCTCCATTCTGGGAAGCTGCAACTTCTGTGGCTAGAGGCAACAATGAGCTAGTAGGGTGGCTAACAACCTCCCCCTGACATAGTGCATGAAATACTGGAGAGAAGGGAAGCCCAGAAACAATGGAAAACCATAAGGATAATTCAGGAGAAAGGAAAGAAGGTTCTAGGTTACTGGGGCCACAAAGGGCACGGAAGGAAGATCAGAGGAGTTTCCGAGGGTCCTCCACCCTGCCAGTGTTGAACCCACCCAAGACACTGGCCTCTGAGAACAGAGAGGTCTGTTCTTTACCAGACACAGAATGCTTTGTAGCAAGAAGCTCAGACACAACATAAGGTCCAAAGACATGTACATGAGTCACTACCAGCTGCCTTCAGTCTGGCCATCAGCCTACGCTATGGTCTACAGGTGGGGCCCTGGAGGTAGGTCAGTTTAGTGACATGATTTCCTGGGGCCAGTTTTGGCACAAGCTGCTGCTGGTGAGCACGGAGCCACCTGGTGTGTGAATATTTCCCATCCATCTCTCCTGGAGAGGAAGAGCAAGCCATAACACTGGGGTTTGCACAACTAAAGTGGCTGATGTCCCCAAGGGTGGAAGCAGAGGTCACGGTGGCAAATAAGCCAGAGCCTTATGTGACAGGAGAGTCTCAGAGAAATTCATCTATGCCACAGGAGATAGCTGTATCAGGACCTTAAAACAAATGACCAAAGTCCTCAGAGAACGTCCCAGAGGGAGGATTGGGAGCTGTGGGATGTGGACACTAATTGTTTAATTTATTTTCTTACTTTATGCACATTACTTTTCTGGTCCTCTCTCTGGTATTCTGTGGCTGAATGGGTGTATCATTTCTTAGTGAGACTTTCTTCTTCAATTCTATTGAGATCTGGTCTATTCCACTGACTTGGGAGTCTTCCTTTTCTGTGACTTAAATTCACAGATTTGTCCTTTGCTAGTGTCCCAAAGTGACTGCATATTCCTTTCATCTATTTATTTAACTCATTTTTTTTTAACTGAACAGGCTAAGTTCTTCTACTTTGTCTTTAAGTCCTGATATCCTGCCTTCTACTTGATCCACTCTGCTTGGAAGGTTTTCCACTTTCTGAGTTTTTAAAATTGGATTATTGAGCTTCATTTCATCTTGAGTTTCTTCACTGTTTCTCTTTATTGAATTCAGATTTTAAATCCTGGTCGTCTTCACTGTTTAATTCAGCCATCTGTGTGTTCTTCTACTTCTGTCAGGAGTGTATCCTCACCCTCTTTAACTTCATTTAGGTGCTTGCCCTCTGTAAAGTCTTTCAATTATATGATCATGTTTGTAATTGTTTTATATTTGATTTCTTTTGGGGGACAGCATTTCACTGTGCAGCCCTGCTTAACCTGGGGGCACTCTCTCAGCCTCTGGAGTGATGGATTAAAACTGTGTGCAACCACATCGGATTCTGTTTCCTGAGGTTTATTCTGGTAATCTCCATGAACAACATTTTTTTCTTCTAAGACTGAGTGGTCTTAGGGGTGGGAGAGCATGTTGACTCATTTATTTGTGTTTTTACCTGGGTGTGTGGAGTTAGACCCTTGGTTGTGTGTCTGATATGAAGTTTCTTGTCCATCTATGTTGAGATGGAGTTTGGTCCTTTTTTTTTTTTTTTTTTTTTTGACATTACCCAAACTTTGCTGATTTCAGATTAGATACAAAAGCATGTAGTTTAGATCTTCAGATACTTGGTGTTTATTTCATATTACAGAGGCCGGGGTGATTCCAGTTCATCATATCATGGAGGCTTCCGTGATCGCAGTTCGGTGTGTCCCAGGGGTCTCAATGGCAATGTGAGTGATCGCTTGGGTAAAGTCCTGGGACAGGGTGGTACAGGATCAGCTGGACAACGTTTGGAGGCTGAGAGGGAGGGAGCAGGGTTAGACTTACCAAAAAGCCTCATTGACGGCTACCAGTATAAGATTCAGACTGGGGGACTAACAGGACTCACCACGAAAGCTAACAAGTTTGACTCTTTTCTGGGCCTGAGTCAGTGTGGGAAGGTGGCATGTGGTGGGAAATTGAGAGGATTTACCCAGAAAGCTTCAGAGCGTGATTTTTGTTGGGCTTAAGTTGAGGAAGCACAGCAGTAGTGAAGGACCCACCAAGAAAGCCTCGGACTGTGGCTTTTGGGTGGATTGCCCTCTTTTTTTGAATGAAGATATTTGTTGTTATATACTTCCTTCTTAGAACAATTTTCGTTCTATCTCACAGGTTTTTGCATATTGTACTTGCATTATTCAATTTTAGGAGCTTAGATTTTCTCTTCTAATTTCTTTGATGACCCATTTATTCTTACTCCTGTCCCCAAGGGTCTTAGTCGGGGTTGCAAGCAAGTTGGGGTACTATGAGTTTGTGGCTTTTCTCTAGTTTGTTGTTAATTTCTTGTTTTAGCCATTGTGAACAACTATAAGGAACTATTTAAATTTTCTTATATCTGCTAAACCACTTAGAAATTTTTGAATAAGGTCTATTTTAGATAATATTTTATGGGTTCATGAGAAAAAGAGTGTATTCCATTGACTTTTGATAGAGGATTTTGTAGATGTATAGTCCACTTGATCTATAATGTCATATAAATTTTATGTTTTTTTATTTATTTTTATCTGGATGATTTGTCTATTGGGAAAAGTGGCATGTTGAAATCATACAATATTAGTATGTTGAGGTCAGTCTGTGTCTTTACAACCAGTAGTATTTATTTTATGAAGCTGGGTGTTCTGATATTCAGTGCATATGTTTACAGTTGGTATATCACATGATGGGTAGTATCTTGAATTAATATAGTGTGAGATTTAAAAATATTTTGTCTAATTTTGGTTCAAAGTCTAATTTGTATTGCTGTGTTTACACCTGCTTCTTTTACATTTCCACTTGTTAGCACACCCTTTCCCGTCATTTCACCATAGGCTATGGTTTTCTTTGCTAGTGAGATGTCTTTCCTGTAGGCAACCAAGGGTTAACTATGTTCTTAGTCCAACCAGATAGTCTGTGTCTTTTGATTGGAGAATTGAGGCTGTAAATGTTTAGAATTTTAAAGTATTTTAATATGTATTTAATATTTAATGTGTGTGTATACACCATGGTGTAAGTACACATGTGCCTTGGTGTGCACGTGGAGGTCAGAGGACAACTTGTATATGTTGGTACTCTCCTTCCTTTAAGTAGGTTCTAGAGGTCAAACTCAGGTCATCAGTCTTGATGGCAAGTGCCCTTACCTGCTGAGCCATCTCACTGGGCCTGGGGTTATTGAAAGGTATGTATCGATTCCTCTCATTTTGTTCTTTCTGTAATGTTTGATGTTTTCATTATCTCCATCTGCTTACTTCTCATGTTTATCTCTCTTCTCAATGTCTAGACCTCTTTGAAGTGTCTTCTGTTGTGCTTGCTCATTGGTCATGGATTCCTTTAATTTGTATCATGGAAAGTTTTTCTTTCTCCTGGTCTTCATTTGGGTTACTATTGCTATGATGAAACACCATGACCAAAGACAAGTCAGCAAGTCAGGGAGGAAAGGTTTATTTGGCTTACACTTTCACAGCCATAGACCATCACTGAAGGAAGTCAGGACAAGAACGCAAACAAGATGAGAACCTGGAGGCAGAGGCTGATAAAGAGGCCTTGGAGGGTGCTGCTTACCAGCTTGCTCATCATAGCTTGATCAGCCTGCTTTCTTATAGAACCCAGCAACACCACCACAGGAATGGCACCACCCACAATAGGCTGTGCCGTCCCCCATCAATTACTAATAAATAAAATGCCCTACAGCCATTTTCTCAACTGAGGCCCCCTCCTTTCAGATGATTCTAGATCTGGTCAAGTTGACATAAAATCAGCCAGTACAAGTCACCCATTGTCAACTTTATAATGAACATATCACTGTTAAGCTAGAATCCTTTCTTTTTGTTCATCGCCAAGATCACACATGAACATCAACACTACATATATGCATTCCAGATTTTAAAAGTCTCACACGGTCTTTAAAAATTCAAACACTTAAAAAAAATCCAGTCTCTTAAAAAAATATTCAGTGTCTTTTAAAGTTTTTAAAATTCTAAAATCTCTTTAAAAGTTTGAAGTCTCTCAACTTCAGGCTCCTATAAAAATAAGCTAAAAACATTTTTACTTCAAGAGGAAAGAACCAGAGCACAGTCTCAATCTGAAGAAAGCAAAACCACGCCCCAACAATGTGAATCACTCAGTATCTGGGTTCATGTAGATGGACTCCTCCAAGGGGCTCGCTTGGTCACTTCTCTGGGTCTGCCCTCTGCAGCATACAGTTCATCACCTAAGCTCCAGCTAGCTCCACTCCACAGCTTCTGCTCTTCTTGGTAGTCTTCCCATGGTACTGGCGTCTCCAAAATGTTGGGGTCTACTACAACTGGGCTTATCATCACCAACAGCCTTTCCTGGGCTCTCTTTATGGTGCAAAGCCTCAACTTTTCTATATGAAGCGCCCTCAATTCTGGGGCTTCCACTGATACCCCAGCAACAACTTCACTGATGGCTTCTCCTGACCTCTCATAGTGCCAGTCCTTAGCTGCTCTCCATTACCCCTTCATGCCTTCAAAACTACTACCACCTGGGTGACTCTTACACAAAACTAACTGCCAGAACAAGGTACAACTGTTTGGGGAGTAGTAGAGAGTATGGCCTTCTTGGAGGAAATGTGCCACTGAGGGCGGATTCTGAGGTTTCAAAAGCCCAGACCATTCCTAGTTATCTCTCTGCCTTGTGGTTGTATCAAGATGTAAGCCCTTAGGTACTTCTCCAGTGCCTGCCTATCTGTTGCTGCCAACCCTGATGCTCATGGACTTTAACTCTCTGAAACTGCAAGTCTAAAATAAACTCTTTATAAGTTGCCTTTGTCATGATATCTGTCTTAGTTAGGGTTTCCATTACTGTGAAGAGACACCATGACCAAGGCAACTCTTATAAAGGAAAACATTTATTTGGGACTGACTTACAGCTTCAGAGGTTCAGTCCATTATCATCATGGCAGGAAGCATGGCAGAATCGAGGCAGGCATGGTGTAGGAGGTGCTGAGAGTTCTACATCTTGTTCAGAAGGCAAACAGCAGAAGACTGTCTCATGGGCAGCTAGGAGGAGGGTCTCACAGTGACACACTTCCTTGATCAAGGCCACACCTCCTAATAGTGTCACTCCCTGGGCCAAGCACATTCAAACCACCACAATATCTTATCAAAGCATTAGAAAAATAGCTAAGACAGTTTCTTTGCTCTGCATACTTACCAATTTAACCATTATATGGTATGAGAGGCTTCTTTTCTGTTTGGTATTCTAAAGGCTTCCTAAATCCCGATGGCCATCTCTTCTGTAAACTTAGGAAATTATCTGAATTGAATATGCTTTCTGTACTTTTAGCTTGTATTTGTTTTTTATGCCCATGTAATGATGTCTCACAGATCTTTCAACTCTGTCCATATTCTTATTAATAGCTATCTGAGTGTTTTAACTTGTCTACCTTGTCTTTAAGTCTTGATATTTTGCCTTTGCCTGATTAATTTTATTTTAAAACTTTTTGCTGCTTTTTATTTGATTAATTGACCATTTGTTTTTAAAGTTTTAATTTTTTCAGCATTTCCCTTTATTTAATATCCATTTTATAGCCTATACTGTCTTCCTTTATTTCATTTAACTGTGCTCTTTGCATTAACTTACAAGTCTATTCACATCTTCTTTGATTTGGTTGCACATCCGTCTATAATTCTTTTCAAATTATTTGTTTTACCTAATTTATACCTCATTGAAATAAATTCCTAATGAACTGGAGACTTTCAGAATAGGCTTCAGGTTTGTGGCTCCAGGAGGAGATCAAGACAGACTGCCCTTTGGGGTAAGAGATTTATTAGAAGTGGACAGACAGACAGACAGAAGAACGGCAGGGGCTCTGAGGAGAGTTCGGGCCCACATGGCAAACCAGGGGCAACCCTTTCTTAAAGATTTTATGGGAAAGTGGGGTTCCATGAGATTGAAGAGAGGTCCACAGCATGTGCTGAAGTCAGGCTGTCTCTGCTTTTGAGATGTGGGGGAAAGGAGGGAGTCTGTTAGCCTGGGGCCTGTGTGCAGAGTCACAGAGGGAGAGATGCAGTTGCAAGTGGATATGATCTGAGGAATGACTAGTCTTGATTTTTAACAGTTATGTTTCCTTGATTTCTCGTGGTGTGTGTGTGTGTGTGTATGTCTGCACCTTCAGAGCACCAGCACTTTCTGAGTGTTCTGGATGGACTTGTTTTTATGTGGCTCAAGTTTTGAGATCCCACTAGAGCATGTGATTCATTTACCTGGTATATTTTCCTTACCAGGGCTAAGGCTGCCTGTGTCAAGTCTAAGCTTGGCTTGGCTTGCCCCACTGCTTCAGGTGAGCTCCCGTAGGGTATTCTGTGGTCTATGATTCTCTGGGTTTCTTGTTCTTAGTGGGTGGGAAAGGGCTTTGGAGTTTGAGATGAGGCTGTGCAGTATTTTGCACTCTTCCAGATGGTTTGATTTCAGAGTGTCACCATGGATCTGCACCCTCCCTGCTCCAGGGTAATAGACTCAGCGAGTAGCAGCAGTCGATTACTTCCTAACATCTGCTTCCTACACTTGATGGTCTCTGTCTGCAATTCCACTTCATACGATGGCTCCCATGATGCTATGGAACACCATGGGTTCCATGTCAGCATCTCCACTGATGCATGTGTGTCCTGTGCTTTCCCTGGGGGCTGTTGGGTGGGTAACCTGGTCTAGCCACTGGGCCTCTTCCTGTCTATCACTTCTCTTCTGAGAGCCTACTTTTATCTTTGTTTTTCTTAACTTTGTTTTGGATTTATTTTTTTCTTAATTTCTAGTTTCTTTGAACTATTGATTTGAAATTTTTCCTCATTTCTAATGAAGCTATTTACTGATAATAGTTTCCTTTTCTTCGATTGCTTTAGCTGTGACATAATACGTATCCTTTTGCTGTAATGGGATGCCACAGCCTTTATAAGAAATTGAGACTCACTTGGGTCCTAATTCCAGAGGCTAGAACATCTAAAAGCTCAGCACTAGTAGCTGTTGAGCATCTGGTGTGTGTGTGTGTGTGCTGTGTGTTGTGTGCTGTGTGTGGTGTGTGTGTGTGTGTGTGTGGTGGGCTTGCTGCATCCTAACATGATAGAAGCCATCATGTAGAGAGACAGAGAAAGCTCACTTTTTTGACTAAGACACTTCCTTGATAACCTATTTGTCTCAGTTAGGGTTACATTGCGGCGATGAAAGACCACAACCAAAAGCAAGTTGGAGAGAAAAGGGTTTATTCAGCTTACACTTCCACATCATTGTTTATCATCAAGGAAGTCAGAACAAGAAGTCAAACCGCAGGAACTGGAGGCAGGAGCAGATGCCACCACACCCATTTTATTTATTTATTGTCTTATTGTTCTCCTGTAAAGAGACACTATAACCAAGGCAACCTGATAAAAGAAGGCGTTTAAGGGGAGGGGGGATGCTTACTGTTTCAGAGGGTTAGTTTGTGAGCATGATGGCAGGAGGTAGACTGGTGTAGGACTGGAGCAGTAGTTGAGTGCTTTAAATTCTGATCCACAGGTGGTAGAGGTGTGTGTGTGTGTGTGTGTGTGGTGGTAGAGAAGAGAGAGAGAGAGAGAGAGAGAGAGAGAGAGAGAGAGAGAGAGAAGAAGAGGAGAGAGAGAGAGAGAAGAGGGAGGAAAGAGAGAGAGAGAAAGAGAGAGAGAGAGAGGAGGAGAGAGAAAGAGAGAGAGATAGGGGAAGAGAGAAGAGAAAGAGGAGAAAAGAGGAGAGGAGAGAAGAGAGAAAGAAAGAAGAGAGAGAGAGAGAGAGAAGATTGGCTTTGGATTTTGAAACTTCAGAGCCCACTCCCAATGACACACTTCCTCCAAC
Source organism: Mastomys natalensis (assembly GCA_021653895.1). NCBI lineage: Eukaryota > Metazoa > Chordata > Mammalia > Rodentia > Muridae > Mastomys > Mastomys natalensis. Next base: position 1,162,400 of record JAJTUV010000569.1, read on the forward strand.
AAGGCCACATCTCTCTCTTAATCCAGGACGTCTGACTCCCTGGCAACTAAGCTTTAAATATATGAGTCTAGTGGGGCATTCTCGTTTCTCATTCAAACCACCACATGTATGTTTATTTTATGTGTATGGGTGTTTTGACTGCATGTATGAGTGTACCATGTGCATGCAGTGCCCTTGGAGGTCAAAAGGTTGTTGGAGCCTCTGGAACTGGAGTTACAGATAGCTGTGAGCTGCCACTCAGGTGCTGGTGATCAAACCCAGGTCCTCTAGAAGAGTAGCCAGTGCTTTAACTGCTGAGCCATCTCTACTTTCTGTTTTCTTTATGTGAAAAAATTTGAGATTTGTCCATATTGGTAAACATAGCTATACTCTATTGCTTTTTACTGCTCTGAAGTTAAATTTCATCTCAGACATACAATGTTTTTCTGTCACTGATGGGCATATGAGCTTCTGTTGTTTTTCCTGTGGGCTAATAGTACACCTTATGCCCCACGTATTTCCTGTCACATTTGCTTGCATTCGTTGTCACCCTTTTAGGTGAAAACTATGACAGCTTCCCCTCTGAAAGAGCCAAGCTGTAAGGGTGATGGCTAACGACATTTTCTGCCAGTTTAATTCATGGCTCAGGATAGCTTTGGCACCTTCTGTGGCTCTAACATACTCTCCAGTGAAAACTTTGCACAAGCGTGGCTCGTTCATCCTGACTCCCAGTGGGAGCCAGCAGTGATGGCACCAGGCTCTCCCCATCTGCGCTCCTTGCTTCTTTTTGTGCAGGTGCAATCATTCCCTGGCTTCTCCGATCATCTCTGTTCTGACTTTCCAGCTGCCTCTCTTCCTCTTCAAGAAACACAAAAAGGAGCCAAGGACCTAATGTTTTCAAATGTTCCCAAAACTGACGAGAACTCACTTTTCAGACCAAGACTAGTACAAGTTTTAGATGAAACAATACTAGCAAGTAATAACTACTATAAGAGTTATTATGTATATTTACAGTATGCGATCACTCTTAAAATCATAGATGTTATTCTTAAAAACAACCCTACAATGTACTACTGTTACATTTAGACAGGATAACTAAAACCTAAATAAACTGACAAACTCAACTAGGATCATAAGCTGTTAAGATATGAGGATTCAATCCTGCTACAAACTGCATTGTTTCACTTTTTAAAATAACAATGATAATATCATTTGGGGGGTCAGGTGAGTGTGCATGTGACTATGATATCAAGTGATCTAATCTGAAATATTATTTATAACAAAATGTACTATGTCTTAGCAATTATACCAATAGCAAACTCTCATTTTTATATTGATAAGCTGTGTATAATTTAAATAGATCAAGGCAAAGAAATCATGCAAAAGTGTCTCTCTATACACAGGCAAATGCTAAGGACACTAGGTTTGCCTAGCAACATATGGTGTAGAGATAATTTTGACCACTTATTAAAAACACATCTTTTTTTAAAAAAAAAAAGATTTATTATGAGTTGAGTCGGACTTGGCATTTAAAATGGGTCTGAACCTGGTTGAGTTCATTATTCTCAGCACATCTGTTTCTAGGCTCTTTCAGCAGACAGAGGAAGGGAGTTTGATCTACCCATTAAATTAAGAAATTATATAAGCCAATTTTAATCCAACATCACTAGATTCTTCTCTTTGCCCTACTCTCTATTTTTGTTTTCTTCTCTTCAAAATAGAATTACTGGATTCTAACACACACACCACACAAAAACACACACACAAATGCACACACAGAGATAGATAGATGATAGATACATAGATAGATGATAGATAGGCACATAGATGAATAAATAGATGATAGACACATAGATAGATAGAGATAGATAGATAGATAGATAGATAGATAGATAGATAGAAGGAAGTAAGAATCCTGCTCTATCAAATCACTGGCCCAGCTATGCCATTTTGCAAGACAACATTTTCAGCAGATCAATTCAGTGCCACATGTGGAAAGGGCAAGAGGAAGCTGTCTGTGCTATCCTGCTGTGCGGGAAGGGAGGCTGTAAGCCTTTCCAGTGCTTCCCTCAGACCTCCACACTCCACTGTGACCTCTTAGATGCCACAGGCCTGCTGTCCGTGAGGAGCGGCACTTCCTGTGGGGTTTCCATTGTTCTCTGGTGGTACCGTGCTCTGGTCAGTGTGGTACTGTGCAGATGGCTGTGGCCTGCTGGCATAATTCTCAGCGTTCCACTCTCCCTGACTCAGTTCACTCACAGGCCTTCTCCCTTGCAGGAAAAGAACTAATTGTTGATTGTCCTGACTATTTTCTCTCACCAAGTATGGGGGAGGGAACACACATCTAATCCACCATTTTATCTGATGTTCTGTTTGTCAACTTTTGAGGCTTTTCCTGTTTGTGGCGCGTTCTATTAAAAAAAAAATGTGTTGCCAATATCCTCCTGAAGCATTTCCACTACGCCTTGCTTAGCAGGTTCACCCTCTCGGGTTGAAATTAAGGTCTTTGATCCACTTTGAATTGATTTTTGCTCAGGGTGAGAAACACTGATATGGTTTCATTCTTCTGCAAGGTATTGAAAAGTCTTGTCGTTTTCTCGGCGCATGTTTTTGACACTTTGATTTAAGAAAATGTCCAGACTATGTGATTTTACCTGTGGCTCTTCTATTATGTCCCATACATGTTTTTATGCAATTATCAAACTTTTTTTTTTTTTTTTTTGTCACTACTGGTCTGCCGTATAGTTTGTGGCCAGGTGATAGGATGACCCTGGCTTTTTTGTTTTCCCTAGAATTGTTCTTTTATATTTCCTTGTAGATTTTAGAATTTTTTCCTAAACAACATTTTTACAACAACATTGTAATTAGAACATTTATTTACATTTTATTCTCTATTTAGCTACCTTGGAATGAGATACTCACATCAGAACTTCCTGCCAAGTAGGAATAAAGAAATATCTAGCTTTCGCTTACCCCGTTTGAGTATAAAGAATACGATGGAGTTAAAGCAGGAGATAGTCTGATCTCTCTGTTCAGGTGCCAGTCTTATAAACTGGAAACTGACTTCACGTCGTGGACCAGCCCATCCCCTGCAGATCTTACATGAAACTCCTTTTCTGTTTATTGAGAAGTCTACTTGGTCTTTGAACTTTTTAAAAATTAGACTCTGAAATCTTTCCCTGGCATTTTTCCCTCGCCACCGACCTTGTTTGCCGCCTTGGGAAGCAGGCGCCTTGTGGCTTCTCTTGAGTGCTATCTTGTGGTTTTTTAGTTCTTTGTTGTGTTTTGAACATCTGTTGGAAAGCATGTGTCTCCTGGTTTATAGGTTTTGCTCATTATTCCAATTTTAAAAATTTGAATTTTGGACATAAGTACTGTATTTACCTAATTTCTACTCCTGTTTCCTACCCTCAACTCCACAATCACAACACACACAAACCTGCCGAGTTCATTGTGTTGCCCATCTGTATACGTATTTAGGGCTGACGACTTGGGATTGGATAACCTGTAAAGAGGCGTGTCTCCTGATTCCCTCTTTCTGAGTAGCCATCAACTTCCTGCAGCTTTTCATCTAGGGATGGGGCCTTGTGAGGTTTCCCCCATCCATGCTGGAATGTCAGCTGGTATTGTCACTGACCTGAGACTTCCTGGCTGCACTTTCTTACCATCTTAGATTCTACCCACAAACAGAAGTCCAGAGACTTCACGGCTTCCATTTGTTTTATCTTCCCTGAGTCCTCAAGGTGCATTGTCTTCGCACCTGGGTGACGGTTTGACAGCAGCCCCAGTGTTACTCCATTGGAGGACGTTTCACTCTTGACTCGTGTCCCTGTGCGGTTTCTAGGCAGGGGCTGTAGGGTCTTGGTTGGAGAAAGTGTGGTATGTTGAAGCTCTGAAAGGAAGAGAATGAGAGAGTAAGACGGATGGAGCTGAAGTAAGAAGAAAACAATGCAGGTTACAAGCACGAGGAGCAGGAGAGAAGACATTATTTATCAGGCTGGGAGAAAAGGGACTTACATGGATGTTTCGCAAGCCAGTACAAGTTACAAGAGATCGATCGAACATTTAAAAGGCAAAAATGTACATATTAAGAGGAAAAGGTAAGTAATTCTTAAAATTAAAAAGCTTTAAAAAATTAAAAACATTAAACAGAATATGTATGTCTATAAAAACCGAACATTAAAATAAAAGGTCGAAGAATAAAAATATATAAGCACAAATGATCGGTAAGGTGAAATAGGTATTATGGTCAATAAACTGTAATAAGTATCATATTCTCGGTCAGATCTTCCTGGTTGGGGGCGAGTCTATTCTTTGTGTTTTCCTTCATTCTGACCGTTAGGACACCGCACAGAGTTCTATACACCTCCGCCCTGGAGTGGCTCAGGGGGCCTCAGCTTCAGATTTCCTTACCGCTATCTCCACAGTTTGTGAGTCTGGAGTCTGTGGCTTTGATCAGAGAGAAGCAACACATTTCCTGCTCTGCCCAGTATCTCCTGTGCTTCTCGCTCCACAGGGCCAAAACACGGGCGAAAGGATGTGCAGTGAGTGGGTCTCTTGCCCTTTCTCCACAGCCGTGGGCGTGGGTGCTGAAGGCTGTCCTTCGCCTTTGAGGTCCCGAGCTTGCCTATTGTAGGAGGGTTCATTCCTGCGGTGCCCAGGTCTGATCATTTTCTCTGCGATATGTCAGGGTGGGTGTTGTGGGCATTGGAAAATTCTCAGTTTCAGATCCCTGTGTCTCTCATCCAGCGGGCGCTTGCTGAAGCCCTGCTGGAGACAGCTCTGCCTTTGACTTGGATCCCAGCAGGTGAAGTGTTACAGCACATAGAATCCTGACAGTGGGCCCCAGACACCCGGGCCTTGCAAGTCTTAGCAGGGCTGGTCTGTTAGCTGGAATCCACCTTCTGGTGCCGCTGCCATGGAGCTCTCCACATTCATACCCCTCATTTTCCCTCCTCTTACGAATTAAATTGTATATTTATGGTTTTGTATTCTTCCATGGATTTCCAGAGCTTTTTTTTTTTTTTTCTTTTTCTCGATTTCTCTCTTTTGGATCAATTCTCTGTATTCTTACTTTTCTTCTAATTTTGACTCTCTTTCACTGACTCACGCTGAGGCAGTCTCTGGTCTTCCATCTTACCAGAACTCTCTGTCTTTCAGAATTGGAAACGCACCCCTCCCTCCAAGGCCTTCTTTCTTTCCATGTGTCTGCTGACAGGCGCTGCGAGTCTGGGGTCTGTTCTCATGCATAGCTCCATGGTTCTCTCTTGCTATGTCCAGTGAAGTTCGTTCTGTGTATTTGGCAGGTCAGCAGCACTATGGCCAAGGGAGGTTCCCTTCCAGTGTTGTCTGCTTGGTGCAATCTAGATGCCTTCTGTACTGGGAATAGTATCTCTTTGATTTTCCGGAAATGAAAGCCACGACTTTGTTGAAACTCCCTTCCACGCCTTTTGAATGCAGCTCGTGTCTTCTGATGGCCATGAATTTTAGATTTTTTTTTATGGTGTGCTGTATATCTTGAAAGTACCACTTGTTATAAATACACCTTTATCCTTGTTCAAATGTCACACACTGTCCACGGTGTCTCCACCCCAGCTATGCTGGCTTCTTTTCCTCACAGCTTTTATTCCCCTTACTGGGTTTTCATTCCCTGGGTTTCACTTGTTTTTTCTACAATGCTTCCATCTCTTGGTTGAACTTCTTTTTCATCTGGCGTTGACTTCCTTAATTGATTCATCTATTTGTTTCTCCTGGAATTCACTCAAGAGTTTGTCTTCTTTGGTTCCTTTGAGTATACGTATGATCACTCTTCCAAGTTCTTTGGAATTTTCAATTTGTTGGAGGATCTTACTGTAGTACCAATAAATTCTGGAGGAATCACGGTGTATTGATATTTCCTGTTTCTTATTATCACACTGGGATGTATGTGTGCAGTTATTTCTTTGCTTGGGTTTCATTTGATCAGTTGTATCCTTCTAGTTGAAGTATCCGCAATGCTCCTCCCGTGAGGCCGGGTTGTAGTAGAGTTGAGGTCTGTGGCTCAGAAGCTAAGTCTTCAGTCCAGGTGCTAAGATGATCTTTGTGTTGGCTGCAGGAGCAACCAGAGCTGCTGGATGTGCCCACTGCTCCAACGTCAGACTAGCCAACAACAACGCAGCAATTCTAGCTTCAGAGAGTGCTAAGGGATAAACAATTGTTGTATGGTGTTTACTAGAACTTGGGTTACTGAGGTTAGATCATAAGAATGAAGAGGCGCTTTAATGTATCACTGCCCAAAAAAATCAAGATGGGAAGAGTAGCTGGGAGGAACGCTGGGCTACTGTTAGAGTTCACGGATTTTAGAGATTCTTAATCTGTGGAAGGTTAAGCACCATCAAGAATATTATAAAGAGAGAAAAAGAAGCAATAAGGAAGAGAGAAGGGGGGACGTAGGAATAAGAGGGAAGTGTATCAATTGTATGTGAGAACAGTAGACTACTCGGTGTGTCCATTACTGTAAAGAGACACAATGACCGACCGAGGCAACTTTTAGAAAACATAGCATTTAAGTGGGGCTGGCTTACCATTTCAGAGATTTGGTGCATTATCATCACAGTGGGAAACATGTCAGTGTCCAGGCAGACATGGTGCTGGAGGAGCTGTGAGTTCTACATCTTGATCAGAAGGCAGCCACTGGCTCACATCCTCAGGCAGCTCAAAGGAAGCTCTCTTCCACAATGGGTAGAGCCTGAGCATGGGAGACCTACAGAGGCCACCCCTACAGTGATGCATTTCCACCAACGAGGCCACACTCCCTAACAGTACCACTCCTTGTGGGCCAAGTGTATTCAAACCACCACACAGAGAAACATCCAGAGCAATCCTAAAACTTAAAGGGGAAAAAATAGGAGATAATTATCTATAAATAGCTGTAGTTGAGGTATGGTAAGTGGTCGGTCAAATCCTTTTATGTCCTTTCCAACCTGTTTAATGCCCACTGCCCCTTCTGCAACCATCTGAGAAAGGCAGTAATGATCTTCGTGACCTACAGCCTTCTTTCTTAAACTGAGGTTGCTTGTCATCTGAGTGGGCTTCGCCATACCACCTCAGCATTCAGCACTACATTTTCCATTCCCAGTTGTTGCTATTCTTAACAACAGATATTTACAGTTTAGGATTCAATGGCTACCACACTCACATTTGCTTTATTAATTCACCCGTTTGAGAATTTCCTTTCTCTTTGTGCCCACTTTTCCTACATATTTCTGACACTCCCTAGAGGGGATGCTTGGTCACCAAAGAAGGCACTTGGCTGCCTCCTCTTGGCTGCTCAGGATTTCCTGGACAGTGACTCCTTCCCAGTAGAGTGACTGAGAATGGTCTGCCAAGTGTGCTGACAGCTCATTTGTGCCAACACCACACATTCTCTGGCATGACTTACATCTTCAGATTTTGCAGGGTCATTTGTGGGAAACTCATCACCATCAAATGACAAGTTAACTCAAATTTTCAAGCACCTTCAAACATTCATCTTTCCCTCAGGATCTCGAGCAGAAGTGTCAATGGTGATACCCTGACCCCAGCAGAGGATGCTGATGTCATCTGGAGCTCCCGCCCTGTCACCTTGTATGCAGCCATCCTCTAGGCAGTCAGCTTTCTTGGGGCTCTCATGGTGAGGAAGATGTAGCAAGCCTGTCTGGCTCCAGGGAAACGTGCCTATACACACGTGCACATGCACGTGTGTTTCCATAGATGCCCTGGGAGCCATACCCATAATCCCTGACTACTCTCCAGGCTCCCTTATGAGATGATACACCCTCTGCCTGCTGAAAAGGAACTGCTATCCTTTGGCATGACTTCTCTAACTCGCCAAATATCCTAAACCGTTTCAAAAGAAAGAAAATCATGCTATGCGAAGGGGGATAATGAGAACTGGGAATGGGCTGGGAGGGAGGCAGAGAGTGATTTGGAACCTCCTGCCTGTTTTGCCTGATGCTCAACCTGTCTTCGCTGCTTCCCATGTTCCCCTGTGAGACCCTCGAAGGCACCAAACAGTCCTTGGGCTCTTCATTCTCCTCCCCACACGCAGCTTCTCCATTTTCAGTCTAACAGCCTTACATGCTTGCTGGCTCGGCTCACTGGTTTTGTATTACAAATGAAGTTAGGAAGGCTGTAAACATAAGGGCAGCCAGTATACATGAATACATTAAGTAGAATAGAAAAGTTCCGGCTCACACTGTTCTCTGTAAACACTATTTTCCATCTTCAGAAGTAGCCACTATTTAGTGGCAGCTTGGGTTGTTTTCCAGATTTTTTTTTGGGGGGGGCACCTGAAAGCACACACATGCGCATTATAAGCAGTAAGCAGTAGGCAGATTCCCTGATTCTGTCCAGGGTTCCCTCCCAGCGGCACCTTTCTCTGGAGAATCATCCTTGGCAGTTATACAGAAATGTCCAACTGAATGCCATAGCTACCCGTGGGGCCACCTTCGCCAGTGACAGCATAATACAGGTGCAGCCGAGTTCCCTGGCTTCCAGCTCTGTGGTGCCATTAATGGCCAAGATTCTCCAGGCAGAATCATCCCCTAGATTCTCACCTTGTCTTTCTTCTCCCCATCCCTTTCCTACTTCCCCAAGTCACAGGTGTATCCGAGAACATTTCCCCAGCAAATCCCTTGCATATAACTGCAGCCTATCTGTCTGTATATGTATATACTCAGAGTATACATATATATGGAGTGTATTCAAAGGAGAGAGTGTGGGTATCCTAAGCTTTTGGAAGTTGTTTTTTTCCCACATGCCAATATACTCCAGACTCTGAAAATAAGTCTACTTAATTTTGATGGCAACAGGATTTTCTCTAGAATTGATCAATGGCCCTGCTAATGAAATTGAGTTAATTCATTCATTAAACAAATGGTTCCCAAAGATCCCTGGCTTGCCAGGTGCTGATTTAAGCCCTGAGGTTGTCTTGAACTTTTTTTTCTTAGAAAAAAAAAAAAAAAAAACAGAAATATTTTTAAAGTACACTCAAGCATTTGTGTAAGTGGTTTTGGAGGATAGATTCTTGGAGATGAAATCAGGGGTCAGAGAGAAACTGCATTTACAGTTTTAATGGGTCCTTTAAAAGGCAATGTTCCTGCTTGAACTGGAGCCAAGGTTCCTTGCTGTGGATCTTCCTTTCTCTTCCTGCTCCTCCTCCCATGTTCTCTCCCGGAGGCTCCTCACCTGCCAAGTGAATTCTGGGAAGCACCATCCATGCAGATCTTTCCTGTCTTCCTGTTTCTTCTGATACTTGGAGTTCAGGGGCTCCTCTCCTGTTTTCTTTTTGGGAATCCAGACCAGAACTGGAGTGGGACATTGGCAACACAAAGCCAAAAAGGAGATGGCTTAGAGAGTGGTTAGGGGACTCAGAGAGAGGAAGTGACACACACTAATGTTGAAATGACTCCATGGGAGTTCACTTGTTGGAAACTGCATTGGTCCCCAATGCAGCCATGACGAGTGGCTATCGGTTCTGATGGCACTGCACTTAGAAATGGATTCATCCATTCGTGGGACAATGGATTTACAGATTATCACAGGAGTGGCTTTGTCACATGAGTAGCTTTCTTGGTCATGCTCTCTATGTGCTCTGCCTCTCTATGCCTTCAGATAAGTCATAATGAGGCAGGAGGCCCAGCTGATACTGAGTAGATACGGGCCTTTGGACTCACTCACCAGAATCATAAGCTGTATACACCTGCATACCTTAAAACACTTTTTACATTTACTAATTTACTTCATGTGTGTGCATGTGTGTACATCTCTGTACATGTATGTACATGTATGTACATGTCTATACGTGGAGGACAATGAGTTCTCGTCTTCCACTGTGTGTATTCTGGGAATAGAACTTAAGTCACCAACCAGGCTTGGCCCAGGCACCTTTACCTGCTTGAGCCCTCTTACCAGGCTTGTATTCTTATTAGTTTATTTTAATTTTTTAGACATCATTATAAAAATCTTGTCAATAAACAAGACACTCTTTACAATTACCTAGATTTAGGTAGTTTTGTTAAAGAGAAGAAAGTAGACTGAGACATCTACTTCTCCAGACCCATTTGTCAAAATTCCTACCAACAATATTGCACTGGCTGCCTCAGAATTGTTTCAGATTCAGGGTCCCAAATTAAGTTTCGAGTTTCTGCCTACAAGCGTGCTTTTCCAGTTTCCCATGATCGATGCCCAGGGGATTGATTGGTAACTCTTCATTTCCCCAGCTTACTCTCTCCCTTCCTGGCTGTACCCTGGATCCCTCCATGCCATCTCTTCTCTGGCCTCCCTTTACCACTATCCCAGATCAGTCCTGCTCTGAATTTACCATATTTAAGGGACTCACTGTCCCAATGGCAGTCTATTCCTCACTTACAGTCATGTGAGAGTGTATTCAAAAGCCTGTGTGCCCATATCACTTCTGGACTCACACAACCAGGCATTCAGAGGGAGGGAAACCAAGTGCATCAGAGACTGGTGCAGTCTCACTCAGGCTATCCCATCCAGGGACCTCTTGGGTCTTTAGGCACTAGGACTAGAACCATATACAGGTTGCATGTTTCCTCCAGCCACTGACCACAGCTCAAGCCATTTCAGACCCCTCCTATGCAGCCTCCCCAGCTTCATGTAGCCTCCTCTCTTGGTCCCTTGGGCAGTGCCTCTTTTTCTCTTGGGCAGCCTCGAGCTCAGGATGTAGGACATCAGAAGAAATGACTGTCCACCAACCACATGTGGTGGGGATGGGAGAGAAAAGGGAGGTGAGCCACAGTCAGCAGGCAGGTCTGATATCCGTCTTCAGGTTCTTCATCAGGAAAGTACAGCAGACTTTATAGACTCACTGTGTAGAGGTCTAAGAAGAGTATTTGGAGGAAATTTGGCAGACAGACCAATTTTAGGAACTCTTTGTTCTTGTCTTGAATGACTTCAGTAGGTTTGTGTTTGCCCTCTTGAGTGGCCATAGTGATGTCTCATTGCACAGGAAGTACAAGTCGATGTGCAATAAGTGAAGGGGTGAGACCCTATGCTTTCTTATTAGGAAAATGCATGACATTCCTGATGTGATGAGGTCATTTGATTTTACTTCCCTGGAGAATTGTTTTAGTAACACTGATGGGGCCAATGCTGGCAACTTGTTAGTTGATAGACGTTTTGAAAAGACATTTAAAAATATGCATAGGAAGCCCTAAAGCTACACGTGTTTAATTTTATTCATTAAATTTCTGAAGAAGTACTTAAAGGTAGAGAGTAAATTTTAGCTTTGGGCTGGCAAGCCTGCTGACTTGAGTTCAATCCTGGAACTCACGGTATAAGGAGAGAACTAACTCTGGCAAGTCGTCTTCTGACTTGGAGCAGCACAGGCACTCGTGTATGTGTGTGAGTGCACTCATAGAATAAAAAAAAAAGGTGTAAACAGAAGAGGTTTAGCTTTGTTAAGGCTTTTTATAATAGAAAAAAATTGAAAACAACTTACATCAAATAATAAGGGACTGGTTAAATAAATACTAGAATTTATAACCAATGGAAATCTGGTAGCCATTAATTATTATTGGAGTACATTTTCAAAGATTTCTTTCATTTTATTTATTTGTGTGTGTAGACATATGTGGATGCCTGTGGAAGCTGTCAAATTCTCTAGAGCTGGAGTTACAGGTGGTGGTGAGCCATCTGATGTGGGTGCTGAGAACTGAATTGGGGTCCCAATTCAGAACAAGTGCTCTTAACTGCTGAGCAGTCTCTCCAGTCTCTGAAAAACTATACATATATTTGTGTGTATGTATGTATGTGTGTGTATATATACACATATACATGTGTGTATGTGTGCATGTATGTATGTATGTATGTATGTATGTATAAGGTTTCTCTGGACATCCTGAACTCTCTCTGTGGATGAGGCTGGCCTCAAACTCACAGAGATCCATCTGCCTCTGCTTCCCAAGTGCTGGGATTAAAGGTGTGTGCCACCACACTTGGCATGAAATATATTTTTAATGTGGATGAGGGAGTCATAATAAGTAATTGAATGGAGTCAGGTCATTTAAAAGCATGCATTTTTGGAGACATAGTAGAATAAAAATGTATACATATCTCTAAAAACACCTAGCAAGATCTTGCAGCTCAAAGTGTGTCCTCTGGACCAATAGGATTTTGTATCACCCCAGAACTCATGAGATGTGCAAAACTCCCAGCATTCAGGGGGAGGGCAGTGAACTTATGGCTAGCCTAGACTAGATAGCAAAACTCTCTCTCTCTCTCTCTCTCTCTCTCTCTCTCTCTCTGTGTGTGTGTGTGTGTGTGTGTGTGTGTGTGTGTGTGTGTGTGTGAAGAAAATGGGTTTTTGTGCACTAGGCAGTCCACTTGATGGAAACCCCTACAAGGGGTTTTCATGTCTCCTTTTTTTATTTATTCGTCAAGGATACATATATATAATTGCCCCAGCAAATAAAAAAAGATGGTATTTTCTGCAAAATACATAGATGGATTTGGTCATCAAAACCCTCTTGGCAGAAGACAGCAGGCAGGAGAAGGCCAGGCCCCTCAGGTGCTCACTTAATCTTGCTCCTGGTCCGTGTGCATCTTAGTACCAGCAGGTAGCTCTGGGGTTACAAAGCGAGGTTTTCAGAAGCTCCACTGTTTCGAAAGGGCCTCTGTTTCCCAGGCAGGACAAATGGCAGAAGGCCACAGGAGCTGGTCATGGCCAAGCTTCCACTTTGGGTACAGAGAAGTCCTCTTTCCAGCCTTCCCACCCTGGTGGCATGGTCTTCCCATTAAGATTCAGGCTGGCTAGGCAGATTAGATCATTTTGCTTCCAGTAAGTGAGCTGGCTACTTATGCATTCTCCGGCATCTTTAGTGCCAGACACATTTCTCAGCCCTCCTTTGCTGGTCAGCCAAGGCCAGGAACACAGTGTTTCCACCTTCCATACGTCAATCCGTCAGGCTGGAGCAGGTGGGTCTGTTGGAAGGTTCCCGTGCTCAACTCTGTATGTCCAGAGGACATCTGCTCCCAGCTCCACTGATACCTGGCTAAAGCCCCACCTGGGGAACAGAGCAGCGGCCTCTGGGGTACATGCTTTCAGATCAACTCCCTGTATGTGTACATGACATGATGCGAGTATGCGGCAAGAGCTAGTGGCTCTGAGTGGGCATGTTTGCTGATGGTGGAAGATGCTCTCTGAAGATACCAAAGTCACATCATCACTTAGACAAAAGCACAAACCAGGCTCTGAGTGAGGACGGGTCTGAAAATTAAATCTGCCCAACACTGGTCTGAAAATACTGAGGTAATGAAGTTGCCACCATCAAGGGTGACCTTGTTTCTTAAGTTAGAATTCAGGGATGGAATTAGAGTGAGTGACCCCCTGCCACAGGAACACCGGAACAAAAGCAGGGAGCCTAGACCCTGCTGTTTGGAGAGTGAGTGACAGCCAAGCTGTAGACTTCTATGAGAGAGGGCGTGGTGTGGAGAGTGAGCCAGGCTGAAGTCAGCTTTGGAGAGCTCAAGTACACACAAAGCTGAGCCTATGTCTTGAAAGGGAGGGCAGAAGGATGGCAGTGGATTCAGGGTACTTGTCTGGGGCTAAGAGCCAGGCTCAAGAAGGCACAATGGTAAAAGAAATGTTGCTAGCTGAGTTCGGGAGCCACTCAAGAGAGATTCAAGGCTGCAGAGCTTCCCGAATCTTTCATCTAGTTCACCTACACTAAAAATCCAGAGGAGTTGTCAGTGTGTGAAGGGGAAATGGGATGTTGATCCATCCATCCATCCATGCATCCATGCATCCATCCACCCATGCATGCATCCATCCATGCATGCATGCATCCATGCATGCATCCATCCATCCGTCCGTCCATCCATCCATCCATCCATCCATCCATCCAGTACATATAAGTTGGAGGTCAGGGCAGTTGGAGGATGGCCTGGAAAATAGGACAACTATGGATGGGTGATGTGGTTGGTCCTCAGGATTGGGCACCAGAGCCTGCTCCATGCCAGTAGCTGCTGGGATACCAATGAAGTGGGTGGTCAGTGGTCAGGATGCAGTCTTTGTCATCAGAGCTTCCTGGCTTTAAGAACACAAGGAAAGCTGGGTGAACAAGCAGACTGTAGACAGGACCCGGCTCCTTCTGTTCCTGCGTCATATTCCTAAGCCATGCTGGTCTGGCTGAGGCTCCATGATACCTTTCCCTTCCACTGTGGTGCTTGATCTCCATTTCTTGTATGGAAGTAGCTTCAGATTGCTCTGTCTCAGCCACACTGGGGCTCGAGCTCCTCAGGGGTGTGGAGCTGCAGTCCTTTAACAGTTTATTGAGTGCTAGCTCCCATCAGTCCCCACGGCTGACATCTCCTGCAAGCCCCTGCAATCTAAGAGGACTGATCTCTACCACCTGAACGATAACTTGTGTCTGTTTTCAGACAGGTTCTCACTTCAGAGTCTATTCAGTAGCCATTGAGCCTCTTATATAGCCAAGGTTGGCCTTGAAGTCTTGATTCTCCTGCCTCAGCTCCTCAAGTGCTATAAATTACAGATGTGTGCCTCTCTGCTCTTCTTGGATGCTAATCTTGAGGCACTTCTCAAGAGGGCAAAAAGACCTTCAAGTTCCCAATCTCTGGTCTTCTCTCCTCCCATATGGCCCCAGGTACACCTCTGGTCCCAAGCCTTTTAACTCACGGTTGCAGCTAGCCCCACTGTGAAAAGCCAGAGTCTGTTTTCCCTACTGATGTTCTCTGAGGGTTCACTCTGCCCACAACCAGTTAGATACCCCAAGAGTCTGGTTGATGCCTGACTCCAGTGGTCTTCTGCTTTGTCCTTGGGTCCTACCCCTCAGAGTTGCTGTAGTTCTCACATGCTGTCCTAAAGGCTGTAATGACTGCCGTTTGCTTTAAGTAAAGATGTCCTAGACCAGGGGTCTCTGAGCAGGCCTGTGTGTGCACCTGGGCACCTCACTTGGTCAGCAGGCTTTGCATTCAGAAACACCATGGACTGAGATCCAGTATGAAGGTCACCAGCTAGACCTCAGGTGGACACCTGAACGTCCCTGACACAAAAGTAAACCAAGGTCACTGTTTTGTTGCAACTTTGACATAGCCAGAGCACGCACAGGCAGAGGTGGGTATGGAACGCAATGTCCCTGAGCATGGGGCCGGGATTGTAACCTCAGACAGCTGCATGGAGTTTGTCCCTTCTGTGTTATCCAGATTTCAGTGTGAACATTGCTGGCACAGTCCCTATTGTTGACGCCATTGTCACCATCCCCACCTTGGTGCTATTTGGACTTCTCACATCCCCCACCTGCAGGGTCTGGTGAGATCATCCACTGATGTCATGAGTTGAGGAAAATTGATAAAGGCTTTCATGTTCCCCTCCCTGCATCGGGCCGAATGCCCAGGAACTTGTGCTTTCCACTGCTCTCTCTGTAGGGTTGGTGGCAGCTCTGGAGCGAACTCACAGGGAGCCTTCAGAACCACACTTGCAGTCTCCGGCCACAGGTGGAAGTTCTGACTCTGGCCTTGGCAAAGGCAAACGCTTGACAGATGTCTCTACGGAGGGTTGGCTGTCACATGCCGTCCACACACATCTGTGCCTCTGCAGACAGATGTGGCCTTGCAGAACTTGTAGCATATTATGAATGGTGTGTTACAAACACCAGCCAGACCCCACATTGATGACAAGTCCAGGTGGGTGGCATCGTGCGAGTGGGATGCTCCCTCACAGCCTTCTGCATCTCTGTGAGTGTGCAGCACACGCAGACACGGAGCCACAAGAAGCACTAGAAGCATGTGTGCCGATTCACAGTGTAAGGATGTGTGTGAGGGGGATTTGACTTTATAAGGTCAGGGTTTCCAGCAAAAAATACATTCATGTACTTGTTGGGTAATTAAAATACAGTAAATTGGACAGAAATATCACGAGGAAGTGGTTATATTTAAAACAATAAGACCCTGGGCCTGGAGAGATGGCTTAGTGATAAGGAGCATGTGTTGTTCTGATTGAGGACCCAAGTTTGGCTCCCAGTGCCTATACTGGGCAGCTCACAACCGCCTGTAACATCAGAGGATCTGATGCTCTTCTGGTTTCTGTGGGCACTGCACTCACATGCAACCCCACACATGTACAATTTAAAAGATATTAAACACAAATAAGTAACTAGAATCCTATAATGCCAAAACTGTACTGGATGGTTTTGTGTGTCAACTTGACATAAGTTGAAGTTATTACAGAGAAAGGAGCCTCCCTTGAGGAAATGCCTCCATGAGATCCAGCTGTAAGGCATTTTCTCAATTAGTGATCAAAGGGGGAGGGCCCATTGTGGGTGGTGCCATCCCTGGGTTGGTAGTCCTAGGTTCTGTAAGAAAGCAAGCTGAGCAAGGCAGGGGAAGCAAGCCAGTAAGTAATATCCCTCCATGGCCTCTGCATCAGCTCCTGCTTCCTGCCCTACTTTGAGTTCCAGTCCTGATTGACTTTGGTGATGAACAGCAATGTGGAAGTGTAAGCTGAATAAACCTTTTCCTCCCCAACCTGCTTCTTGGTCATGATGTTTGTGCAGGAATACAAACCCTGACTGAGACAAATTGAAACAAGCATAGTGGGGTATTCCCGTGACAACCTGACCATGTCTTGGGGAGGACTATGGGAGGACTTTGGAATTTTTAGTTAGAAGAGCCATTGGGATGTTAAAAGCTCTGTGGAATGTTCTGTAGGTGCTTGGAAAATAATATTTAAAACAGTGCAGAAGATGGAGGCCTGGCTTGTGAGATTTCAGGGGAAGATTAAAGAAAGACTCTTATCAGGGCTGTTGTTATTTTGATTGTGAAGATTCTGTGGTTTTAGATAGCTGAGGCTGAAGAATCAGCTGTGATTAACAAGATACCAGAACCACTAAAGGAAACCTTTGCATTACTGGGACTATTGATGCTGGTTAGCTGGATTTAAGAACTTAGTGGTAATTAAGAAGAGACTAGCATCATTGAGGTGATATCTTCTGGAAAGTGTTTTCTGACAGCACAAAGAGGCTGTGTTGCAGAGATAGCCAAAGTTGTATCTCATGCTGCAGCTGGACTTGGTAATGTGTAAGAGTCACCCAGGTGGTACTGGTTTTGAATGCATGAAGGGGTTATGAAGAGCAGCTGAGGCTTGGCACTGTGAGAGGCCATGGAAGACCATTGATGAAGGTGCAGCCTCAGTTGCAATTGATGGCCCAGGACCAAAGGGGTCATGCAAAGGAGTTGAGACTTGGCACCAAGAAGAGAGTCTATGAGAGGCTATTGGTGAAGCCTAGTTGTAGTGAAGACAGCAGTGTTTTGAAAATGACAGTACCATGAGATGACCATCAAGAACAGCAGCAGCAGTGGAGTACAGGCAGCTGGAGCCTAGAAGACAATGTGTGTGCTACAAAGGGTGGAGCTGGAGAAGTGACCCAAGCCCTTGGAGGAGCCCAGAAGATTGTGAGTGGATCCAAGACATTGGACAGTTGGAGTTTGATTTAGCTTTTGATTGTGACTATGCCCTGATATCTTTCCCTCCTGAAGGGAGAAAGTATTTTAGTGGATCCCACAGTTAAGAGACTTTTAATTGTAAGAAGACTTTGAATTTTAAAAGAGATTGGATATTTTAAAGGGATTGAAACTTTAGTATGTAAGAATTTGCAAAGACTGAAACTGTTAAAGTTATTTAGGTCTTGGAAATGAATAAGAAAGTAAGGGTTGAGGCTTAATGGTGATGTGTTTGTGTGTCAAGTTGACAAGGGGTCAGTTGTACTGGCTGGTTTTGTGTGTCAACTTGACACAAGCTGGAGTTATCACAGAGAAAGGAGCCTCCCTTGAGGAAATGCCTCCATGAGATCCAGCTGTAAGGCATTTTCTCAATTAGTGATATAGAGGGGAGGGCCCACTGTGGGTGGTGCCATCCCTGGGCTGGTAGTCTTGGGTTCTGTAAGAAAGCAAGCTGAGCAAGCCAGGGAAGCAAGCCAGTAAGTAACATCCCTCCATGGCCTCTGCATCAGCTCCTGCTTCCTGACCTGCTTGAATTCCAGTCCTGACTTCCTTTGGTGATGAACAGCAATGTAGAAGTGTAAGTTGGATAAACCCTTTCTTCCCCAACTTGCTTCTTAGTCATGTGTCTGACTACGACAAAACTATATAGAAAATGGAGGTGGTTTTTCTTTTGGCATTTGCATTTTAGACTTTATTTTAATTTGCATTAACTCCCATATATTTGGTTATTAAATTTATTTAGTGTTTTAGTTTCTTTTTTTTAATTTTTATTGGTCATTTTATTTATTTATGTTTCTAATGTTATCCCCTTCTCAGTTTTCCCTCCACAAGCCCCCTATTCCCTCTTCGTTCCCCCTGCCTCTACCATCTCCAAAACTGACCATATAATCGGACACAAAACAGGCCTCAACCAAAACAAGAAGATTCTCCCATGCATCCATCCTATCAGATCGCCCCAGACTAAGGCCAGTCTTCAACAACAACAAAACAACAGGAAGTCCACATACCCATAGAAACTGAACAACTATCTACTCAATGATAACTTGGTCAGGGGAGAAATAAAGAAAGAAATGAAAGACTTTTTAGAATTTAGTGAAAATGAAGGCATAACATACCCAAACTTATGGGACACAATGAAAGCAGTGCTAAGAGGAAAACTCATAGCTCTGAGTGAGTGCCTCCATAAAGAGACTGGAGAGAGCATACACTAGCAGCTTAACAGCACACCTGAAAGCTCTAGAACAAAGAGATTTTTTTTAAAATCAAACAAATAAATAACTATAGAACTCCAATGAGAGGGCTAGAGATAAGGAAAGTGACTCTTATCAAAGTAGGCCTCCATTATCACTGTTTATTAAGCTTGTACCCCATGAGCACAAAAGTGATCTTTAACCTTCTGTCATGACTGCCCAGGAGGGGCCTCAGTGAGCAGAGGGGCTCCTGGTTCCCTAGGAGGAGACAGGTAAGACTTTCAAGGATTCCTTTGAGCAAAAACAGACATGCAAACAAACATCAAAAACCTGCCATGTTTATCTAGGGGCAGATCCAGGAAGCAGGAAGATGATCCCTAAAGACCCCATAGATGAAGTCTGATGCTGCCTCACCATCCTGTCCCAGGATAGTGGTCCAGTTCCTGACCAAGGGCTCGTCTTAGGACTGTGGACGGGCCAGCACGTTGTTCATTGGCCTATCACACTGTCATATCTACAAAGGATGTCTGTTGGTGCTCTATTGAGCTCCCCAGCCTAACACCTCCCCACCCTGCTAACTCCCTACTCTACCCCCAGCAAGAAGTCAAGGATCTCTCTACTTTGTCTGCAATTCCTGGAGGACAACTTTCTCAGGAATGCCAACCACAGACCTAAGATGTTCCTTTCAAGATCCTGTGGCCATGCACCCAGCCCTGTGTCACCCACTTCAGCCCTTTCATGCAGGGCAATAGGTGCACAGGGAGAATCTATCGGACAAGAGGAAACTTGAGGCCGAGTGTGATGAATACAGCCTGGTAGGCCTCTGACACTGGATCCTTAGAAATCTCAGGCTTGGGGAAGGAAGGCTATGTCTTTCCTCTGGGGACCTGGAAATTACAGCGATAAACCTGCTGTTTGTCCTAATTAGCAGCCTTAATACCTCATGCAAGCCATTAACAGGCTGGTGCATAGATACACATCTTTAGATGTAATTAGTAATGTCGTTAGCCTAATCCATAATCAATACTTGGGTAATTGCTTCCTAGGGTTTATATTTAGTCTGTGGGGTTGTGAGCAACATCCATCTGCAGGGATTCTAATGGATGTATACAGGTTACTGACAGCCAGACTCATTAGAGAGTCCCAGGAGTTGTGGCCTCGGGTCAGAAGGGGACCATGGTGGTGGGTTTTGGCTTCCTAGCTACCTGGCCTTTGAAAGCTTCAGTCACTATAACTCTGGCTCATCCCATACTTGGACTGCAGCTTTAGAACAAGTGAAACCACTTCAGAAACTAAGTCAAAGGGTGGTCCTGGGGCCTGGAAGACTTCAGACCACAGGCATAATCCCTTGCATATCACCTCCCTGCCAGAAGAATGTGAAAAGAGTATTGAGGATGTCACCCAGACTAGACATGGCTGAACCATTAGGCCGTCACATCCCATTCTTCTGCGTGACTTCCTCTGTTGCCACTTAGGCCTGCCGGGAAGGCTGCGGTTGAGCCCAGTGTTTTTCTCTTTGACAACGCTGGTGGCTCAAGGTCAGGCTGGAGTGACAGGAGAAGAGCCTGTGGACAGCTATCTTATGAATGGGCTCCCATCTGACTGCGATTGGAATTAGTACCAAGCTTCCGCTTCCAGGAACGTCTCCAGCAAAAAGATCTGGGCTGAGAAGGTCTGGGCTGGAATGCTCTGAAGGCTAGCCATAAATCTCGCCCCCATCCCCACCCCAAAATGATGATGCATAAGCTAATTGCTCTGGAGGCACCCTGCTCACCCCTTGGAGCCAACATGTCATTCTGCATCCACCCAGCTCTGCCACTCTCTGGGAACAGGGCCAAAGAGGGGTGGATGGGAGTTGGCAAAGTCACCACGAAGGAAAACATTTTAATTCATTTAATTATGAGACTCTCAGAAATCCATGCTCTGTTTCTCCTTGGGCTGGTTAAAGAAAATGAGAAGTGGCTTATTCCAACCCCCACCTTCTCTCTAGCCAAAGAGGGTCTGAAAAGTGTGGGGTGTGGGCAGCACAGAGCTCTGCACAGCCAGGAACAATAGCCCGGCACGTACAGTGCTAGTCCACCCACTGCTGGCTTGCTAGACTCCCCCTCTGCGGTTCACATTTCCTTCTGTGACCTGCATTCTGCTGCACACTAAACTTTGTGCTTTCTTCCTTTTCTAAGCATACAGGTGACATCAAGGTTGTAACGTGTGAAACTTGTAGGTAATTATCAGCTTTTCCTTAGCAGTCACAGGGCCTTAACAGAGTATCTT
This sequence comes from Mastomys natalensis, assembly GCA_021653895.1. Classification (NCBI taxonomy): domain Eukaryota; kingdom Metazoa; phylum Chordata; class Mammalia; order Rodentia; family Muridae; genus Mastomys; species Mastomys natalensis. The sequence continues at coordinate 1,183,342 of JAJTUV010000569.1, forward strand.
GTACCATCCAGGCCATTGTCTTGTGACACAGACTCATGAGGCCCAGAGTCTGCATGCTGAGCTCTGCTCTAGCTCCTGAGAATGTACATAGTAGCTACTACCAGAAACTTACATCTCTTTAAGGAGATCACTGAGTGAAGACAAATGTATCAAATGGTGGAAAAGAACACACACAAAATATCCCCCTAGTCAACACCAGCCTGGGGCACCCGGTACCCAAGGGAGACAGACAGTTGCCTCTGCTCTTCATCAGGGCAATCAGGTAGCTATGAGCCTAGGACAGAAACCCCTCTAAACAGTGTCTCTCGATTTTAGTGAATGACTGCTGGACCTTGGCACTGCAGTGGGCAAACAGCCAGAAGGCTTCAGAAGGACTCTGCTAGAGGACGTACAAGGCTATGGGCCCGGGTACCCTAAACCTGGATGAAGAGATCTTTCTTCTTGGGTAGCAGTGGAAGCACAGGGGAAGGCTAGAAGCTCCTAGTGGCCCTGCCTCTATCCCCAATCCCTAGAGGAGGTTGGGGCAGGTGGGGGTTGGGGCATTGCTAATCCATGTGTGGAGGACACAGTCTATTTTTCCCAGGAGAGGAAGGATCTTATTTCTGTTCAGTGGGTACAACTGTGTCCACCAGTTTCTGCAGATTACTCATTTTTCTCAGAGCCTCATGACCAGCTTGGTCACTGGCTCCATATGGGATCTGGGATAGACAGCCTCCCTCGACCCAACAACCAGCCAGTTCCAGCTATTCCAGACTGGATAGTAGACAGCAACCAGCAGTGTCTAAGATGCTACAGCCTATAGAGAGAATATCTTGTGCATTGTATGGTTGCATCATTTGTCAATTAAAAAGCCTATGGCATATGGCTTAGGCAGGAAATAGAAGGTGGGACATCCGGGAGGAGAAAGAATTCTGGGAAAGAGCCAGATGCAGGAGATTCACCCAGGAAAATGTGAGGAGACAGACACATGGTGCCTAAGCACAGGTAACCAGCCATGTAGCAGAATGTAGGTTAAAATGATTGGGTTATTTAGTTATGATCTAGTCAGAGAAGAACCTAGCTATATGGCCAAGGTATTTGTAAATATATTCTGAGTCTGAGTCTTATTTCTGGAAAGATGGGGCTGGGAGGAAGAACCGAGGCCTAACTCCTACAATAGCCAATGCTAGATGCACATCCATGCTGCAGCCCTTTACTGAGCCTGAGCTAGCACCAACAGGATCCATCTTGTCCCACGTTCCCAGGGAGGAAAACCAAGTCACATAAACATACAAAACAGTTTCTGAGGATGCGTGCCATGAAGATTATAAAAAAAAAAAAAAAATCATGGGAACACCAGTGACAGGCAGGCATGTGGGGACAACATGCAAACACAGCTAGCTGATAGAGCAGCCACTGTGCTGAAAAGTCAGATCTGCAAATAGATGTCCAGAGCAAGGGAGTGGCAGAGCAAAGGGCCTGTGGCAGGAACAAGCTTGGAGAGTTCTGGGCAGGAGGATGGTACTGGACAGAATTGAACAACCCAGGAAACTGCAATGGTCAGTGAAGCACATGGCCTGGGTTTAGGCTCCCTTCTAAGTGCAGGAAAGCAGGATTTGCTTAGGATTAATGTGGATGGTACATTTGGAAGCATTGGCTGGGGTGGGGGCTGCCCTGGATGCCAGGCTAAGGAGGCAGGATCTCCTGGAGGATACAGACATTCTGGCAGGGCAGTGACCCACTACTCTTGCTCATCTCTATGCTTTTGCTCTACCCAAGTGTCTACCTCTGAAGGTCATGACCTTGCCCTAGCTGAGTGTCAACCTCTGTAAGGTTCACAGTAGACCGAATTCCAGCCCTGTGGGAGAAAGGATACAGTGAATGACAGCTTAATGGGCTTCCCCTCGGAGTGATGAAAATGTTCTGGAACTAGATAGTCACATGACATAGTGAATGACCCAAGTGTCATTGGCCTTGCACTTTAAAATAATGACGTTTGGGTCATGTGTATTTTTGTAACAGTCAAAACAATTAGTTCAGTATCTTTTCATGATAAAACTTTCTAGAAGCATAAGAACAGAAGAACATTTCCTAAACTTGTGTGCAAGCACGCGCACGCGTGCGCACACCACTTCTTATAGCTGACATTATGTTCACTCACAAAAGACTAGATGATTCTTTTCCTAAGGGCAGGAAAATCCAGGATGCTGGTTTTTGCCTCTCCTATTCAACATGGTACTACCAACTCTAGACTGAAGCATGGCAGCACATAAGGAAATAGAGAATGTTCCTGTTGGGAAGGAAAAAGTAAAATTGCCTCTATTTGTAGATGTTTGTCCACATTTTAAAAAATCTAAGAAGGGATTAGTCCGCGGAGTGTGGCTTAGTCTGCAGAGTGTTGTCATGCAAGCACAATGAGCCAAGCCTGATGCCCAGAATCCGTATCAGAAGCGTCCATCTTGGCACATCCTTGGGCTTGCTGGCCACCTTCATAGCCTAATCAGTAAGTCCCAGGCTGGTGACAGACCCTGTTAAAAACACGAGATGAGGGGCATCTGAGGAGCAACACCTGAAATTGACGTCTGACTCACACATACATATATGCACAAAATCCTAAGGAATCTGAAAAATGTAGGCAAGTGAAAATAAAAACTGCATCTTCTAACTTATGTTCAACCAGGCAGGATGAAACAAGGTAAATATATCGGAAACTACGGGAAGTGCACAAACTCATGGAGAATAAGCAACATACTGTCTGGGTCCCTGAGGACATCAGGAAGGGGAGTGAAAATCTGAGAACGGAGTGAAGGTAGAAATTCAATCCAAGTCTGTGTGATACAATAAACTCAGCTCTAAGAGGGGAATCTATACTGCTGGGCATCAACATAAAAAATGGGAAATTCTCAAATTAATAACTTAATGTTGCACCTGAGGACCTTGGGAAGACAAGAACAAATGATATCCCAAAACAGTAGATGGGAAGAGATAATCAAAATCAGAGGTGAAATTAATGACAAAATTTAAAAATACAAAGAATCAATGAAACAAAGAGCTGCTTTGGCAAGATAAGCACGACTGATGAACCATTTAGCCAAATTAACTGAGAGAGAGAGAGAGAGAGAGAGAGAGAGAGAGAGAGAGAGAGAGAGAGAGGACACCAAAAACTAAACTTAGACATGAAAAAACATAGCCTACAACAGATACCAATGAAACTCAGAAAATCGTACAGACAGACTTTAAAAAACTCTAATGCATCAAGATGGAAAGTTTAAAAGAAATGAATTTCTAGATACACACAGCACACCAAGATTAAGCCAGAATGAAATCAATGGCTTAAACCATCCATAACCAGCAGTGACTGAAGCAGCAATAAAACGCCTCTCAACTTGGAATAAACCCAGAACCACACAGATTCACAGAGGAGTTCTACCAGCAACCCAGGGAAGGCCTAGCATTGATAATACTCAGATTTTTGGATAAAATAGAAAAGGAAGGAAGATCTGCAGACTCTTTTTATGAACGTAGTATTACCTTGATATTGAAAAACAAGTAAAAAACAATAAAGAAGAAAATTATAGGCCAATCTCCCTGATGTACATAGATATAAAAATTCTCAGTAAAATGTAGGCAAACTGAATACAAAATTATATCAAAAAATCATAATCAAATTTAGCATCATTCTAGAAATGCACACATGACTCACACAGTACAGTTACCTGACTCTGGGGCTGGAGAGATGGCTCAGTACTTAAGAGCACTGACTGCTCTTCCAGAGGTCCTGAGTTCAATTCCCAGCAACCATATGGTGGACTCATAACCATCTATATTGGGATCTGGTGCCCTCTTCTGGTGTGCAAGTGTACATGCAGATAGAGCACTCATACATAATATAAATAATTTTTTTAAATAAAAAGACTGAAAATATACGATAGAGAAAAGACAGCATCTCTAACAAATGGTGTTAAGAAGCTGGATTTCAACAGGCAGGAAAAGGAAGTTGGATCCTTGTCTCTCATCCTGAATGGATCAAGGACCTACCATCAGACCCAAGACCCTGAAACTGCTTGAGGAAAAAGCAGAGAGTACAAGTCAGCTTATGAGGTACACATAAGGACTTTCTTCATAGGACTCTGGTGGTGCAGGAAGCAAGAACAATGGACAGATGTGATCTCATAAAACAAAGAATGCTTGGGTATGGCGAGGGAAAGGGTTGATTGAGTGAAGAGACAACCATGGATGGGAGAAGAAAAACTTTGCCAGTCAGTCAGCCCGCTGAGGATTCGCGTCTAGAATACACAAAGAACTCAATAAGCTAAACGTTAAGAAAATGAAGAGTCCAGTTAAAAAGTGTAGAGTTGAGCAGAAATTTGTCGAAAGAAGAAATACACTGACCAAAAACCAAGTTTAAAGGGGACTCAGTAGCCGGGCAGTGGTGGCGCACGCCTTTAATCCCAGCACCTGGGAGGCAGAGGCAGGTGGATTTCTGAGTTTGAGGCCAGCCTGGTCTACAGAGTGGGTTCCAGGACAGCCAGGGCTACACAGAGAAACCCTGTCTTGAAAAACCAAAAAAAAAAAAAAAAAAAGGGGGGGGGGACTCAGTGTCCTTAATTTATAGGGAAATTCAGATTAAAGCCATTTTAATATCCCATCTTGCTCAATCAGAGTGCCCACCATCAGGAATACAAATGACAACAAATATTGACAAGGGTGTAGGCAAAGGAACGCTTTCCCACACTGTTGGTGAGAGTGTAAACTGCTGTGGCCGCTCTGAAATCAGTTGGAAGGATTCTGGGGGAGGGGGGGAGAAAACCTAGGAATGGAACTGCCACGTCCCAAAGGACTTTATATCCCACTACAGAGATATTTACATATGTATGGTCATAGTCAGCTATTCATAATAGCTAGAAAATGTAATCATTCTATGTGGGACCGTGATAGGATGGCTTGGGTTTTGGTAGAAGTGCTGGCTGAAAATAGCCCATAGACCCAACAGATGTTCATTATCTGTAAGGGATGGGCATCTCTTCTGCCGTGCTCCCAGAATCCAGACTCTTGACACGTGATGAAGACCTCCATTTGAGCTATGCTGTTCAGTCACCATAGGGCAATGCAGCCCCTCCCAAAGAGCACAGGTAGAGGGCGTGACTACAGGCCTCAGGCCCTAGAGAGATTTACATACTAATGAGATACCTGAAGGCCAGAAGGTGTAGCCAATTACATATTCTTTTCCCAGGTCATCCTCCCCCCCTACCTCTCTATTTAAGTCAGGACCGCCCTGACCTAAATTGGGATGCATCCAGATTCAACTACCATGTGCTATGAAAATAAAGCCTGTAAAACCCACAGACTTCCATGTGTCTTTTGGGGGGCCGCCGTAGGGGAGCCTTGGAAAAGGTCTCAACTAACAAGCCGTGTCTTTTCTCCTGTGGGAAGCTTCTCTGTGTCCTACCAAGGAGGCTCGCTTCTTCAAGCAAGCCAGCAGAGGAGCCGCCTCTCAGCCAAGTGAGTAACCAAAGAATCCTTTTTCTGTGGGGTGTGTGACCCTCTCTCTGGGTCTGCTTGAGAGCCCTGCCCCTCCTCCTTGAACTTCAGACTGAGTTCTCTCCGCCTACGGGTGCCCCTGCAGCTTCTCACAGCCCAGAATCCCGGCGCCACCTCGCAGAAGGGGACCAGTCAAAAATCCTGCGCTTCTGCTTCTCTCCAGAGATGTGCTACCCTGAGGCGCCCACAAAGAGCGAAAGACATGCAGGACCCACAACTCAGCCCAATAGAACTCATGCGCCCGCGCACCCACATGCAGGTACATCGTTCCCCACAATCCTACATGTCCACCAACGGATGAATTGATAACAAATATGCTGTATTAAAAAAAAAATGAGTTCATGAAAAATTTTCAGGTCAATGGATGAAACTGGAGAGAAATTATGAGTGAAGTAAGTCAGGCCCAGAAAGACAAATGCTGTATGTTCTCTCTCATATGCAGATTCAAATCTTTATTTTGTATGTTCAAGTTGGAGCACAAATAGAAGCCACAAAACTACAAAGGGGCCACTAGGGAGGGGGTGGTTAGAGAAGAGCATGCTGGACGGTGGATTTGGGAGTTGTGGGTGTGAACGTTGGGTGAGGTGGGGGGTGGAACAGAGTTTGTTAAAGGTAACATGAAGGAGAGAGTTGGATACTAGGTGTGGAAAGGCTTAAGCAGGAAGGGTCACAAGAGGATGGAGAGATTTGAGGGGGTGTTTAACCTAAGGGGTGTGTGAAAAAAAATTGTGTAAATCTACTATCTTGCAACTCAATTAAAACCTAATTAGAAGGAGAGTAGACTATGTATGTTATGAAAGAAGAGAGGGAGATCCTAGGGCTTAAATATTTAAATATTTAGGTGTAGTTTGGGGCAGATGGGATGGGAAAGAGAAGGGTAGTGGCTAGATAAACCAAAATTAAGGATTCATGAAAAAGCCTTATGGGGACTCACTAGTTAGCAAGTTAATTTTAAAATGCATATATTTTTAAGGAGTTAGTGATGTTCCCAGAAAACAGAGATGATTAAATGAAAGTTATGGTGCAAATCATGAGTACGTCCCTTGGTCAGAAAAGCACCAGAGGTCTCTCTAAAACCACCCAGGCTATTACCACTGTTCTAAGACCCTGTTGTTGAAGACACTACTACACACGTTGGATGCAGGCCATGGAGAAACCATTCTCAAACAGACAAGAAAGCTTTCTTCCTGTTGTCCTGCATTCCAGTGTACAGATGTTATGCAGGCTAAGCAAGGAATGTTACCAATAGTCTTTCCTAGCACTCGAGCTACATGCTGCAACACCAACCTGCTAGTCAAGATGGAGTCGTCAGTGCAATGGTGGTGTGACTGCTATAGAGGAACCAACCAGTTCTTGGGTAGATTTGAGGCCTGATCCACAGGAGGGAAATTAATCCCTGGTACTATATACCTTCTCAAAAACCCATGGTCGGGCAGTCCTAAGGCAGAATCAGCTATTGTTATTCTGCTAACTGTTCATAAATGACAAATTGCCTTCTAAATACTCACAAACCTGACCTATTCCCAACCTTTCTTGGAGAAGTTTCTTTGTGCAGTGGGTGGCACTCAGACAGGAACTTGTAACTTTTCAAAGGGCTGAAGGTAAGTGACTGAGTGCTCAGTCTTAAGCGGAACACATTTATCAACTCTCCTACCCACCTTCTAAGTCTCCAGGAGCATCATGGAACAGGGAGCAGAGAGAACAGGAGCCACGGGGTGGGGAGAAGTGCCTTGAAGTGCTGGCTTCTGGATGTGACACAGATGTTTAATTCACGAGCTCACAGCAGCTGTGGTTACCTGGACAAGACTGGAACAAGATGAAACCAGCCAAAATCCTTGAGTAGGTAGGGGAGGAGGTCTTGAGGCCTCATCCTTACTGAAGAGCTACCGATAGGTGCTGGGGAAGTGGATACTCATTCTTATTTGAGGATATAGCTATTGGTAAGTTACCTGTGCTCTGGTGGATAGCCTCAAACCCGTGCACATACAGGCAGCACTGATGGGAGTTAGGGTTTACAAAAAAAAGAAAGAAAAGGAGAACATGAAGTTGGGAGGGGAGCATGTTGGGAACAAATTCACGGAGAACTGGAGAAAAGAAACTGGGGGATAGATATACATGTAAGACAGTCTCAAAACTTAAAAACTTTAAAGTGAAAAATAATTTATTTATTGTGTTATTCTAGATTTTATAATTGCACTTTTCCCTCTGTCACCCCTGATAATTTTTTATTTTTTGAAATTAAAATCTAATTACATCATTATCCCTTTCTCTTTTCTCCCTCCAATCATTCCTACATACTCCTATCTCCTTGGTCAATCTAGGGCCTCTATTTCTTTAATTGTTATTGCACACATTCCTATTATATACATACAACCTGTTGATTCTATATTATGTTACTTGAATGTATATGATTTCAGGCATGACGTGGTATTAGATGACCAATTTGTGGGATCTTCCCTAGGGAAGACTATTTCTCCTGCTCTCAGCAATCCTTAGTGGACTATAGTTCTTTGCCTAAGGTAGAGGTTTCTGGATATATCCTGCTTCATGTTAAGTGTGTCAGTTGGTGTTGGCCTTGTTCAGGTTTTATTTAAGCAAAAGTTATGAAACTCGGTAGGTGTAGCTTCTCTGATATTTCTAGGAAACAATCTCATAGTAAATTTCCTACTTGTCTCTTTCTTATTATCTTTCTGTTCCCTCTTCTGCTATGATTCCTGAACCCTAGATGCAGAAGTTAATGTATCATTTGTGGCTGAGCACTGCAGAGTCCCTTGGTCTCTGCATTTTGATCTGTAGTTTTCTGTAATGGTCTCCATCTATTGCAAGGGGACATTTCTTTGATGAGGGGTCAGACCTATATTTGTGGGCTAAGTAGTTAGAAGTTATGCTTGTTTAGTTAAGTGGCTTTTGTAGGTTCCCTTGAATTCACTAGCTCCAGAGAGTTGGCCAGGCTTCCAGTACCAGACACAACCTTCATCTTGTTGAATGGGCCAGAAGTCCAATTAGAGAGCTGTTGTTAATCACCAAGATATGCATGCCACTACTGAGGTCTTAGAGCTATCATGCCACATTGGTCATTGCTTAGGTATTTACATTATGATTCACGACAGTAGCAATATTACAGGTAAAAAGTAGCAATGAAAATGATTTTATCGTTGAGATCATCACAATATGAGAAACTGCATAAAGGGGTCACAGCATTAGGAAGGTTGAGAATAATTGCCCTACAAGGTATAGCTATAGCAAAGGACTTTCTGAATAGAGCTCCATGTGTCCAGAGATTGAAGTCAGCAATTGACAAGTGGGGATCGTAAAACTAAAAGGCTTTTGCACAGTTAAAGAAACAACCCATCAAGCAAAGAGGAAGCCCACATAATAGGAGATAATTTTGCCAGCTATGTATCTGACAGGTTTAATATCCAGAATATATTAAGAATTTTAAAGGGGGAGAGTAAGAAACTAGACAACCAATTTAAAAAAAAAAAAAAAAAAAAAAAAACAGACTATGGCTCTGAACAGAAAGTACTCAAAAGAAGAAAAAGATGGCTAAGAAAGATCTTAGAATTGTTTGTTGTTCCTAGAAATTAGGAAAAATGCAACTCAAAACTTGGGAGTTTCACTACACTCTACTCAGAATGACGAAGATCAGCAAAAGAACCAACAACCAAAGCTGACAATGGTTTGGAGAAAGAGGAACCCTCATCCACTGTTGGTGGGATTGCAAACTCATCCAGATCCTCTGGATTTCAGTGTGGAGAACACTCAGAAAAGTAAAAACAAATCCATTCTATGATCCACTATATGCCCAAAGGACTTGACAGCCTGCTCCGCTGATATGTGGTCAGCCATGTTCATTGCTGCTCTGTTCACAATAGCTAGAAAATGGAAACACCCTAAATCTTCTTCAGCTGATGAATGGATAATAAAATGTGGTACATAGGCACTATGGAATACTATTCATCTGTAGATAATAATAAAATCATAGAATTTGCAGATAAATGGGTGAGACTAGAAAACATCATATTGAGTGAGGTAACCCAGACCCAGAAAATCAAATGTCATGTATTCTTTTTCATCTATAGCCCTTAGATTCAAATCTTCAGATGTGAGTGAATAATCTGGAATAATCACAGAAATCGGGAAAACAAAAAGGGTCCATAGGGCTATAGAAGAGATGGAAATAGCAGGGCTAATAAAATTTTAAAAGTAACTAAAAACAAAGCAAAATAAAGCTTTCAGTATTTATCAGTAGGCTCTTCATGGTGGGAGTCTCACCACTACGCTCACATCCTGAACTAGGGAGACCTCATTCCCACTTCAGATCTCCCTACATGTTTATCTATTTATCTATTATCCATCCATCTGTCCATCATCTGTCTATCATCTACCCTATTCTGACTCTCAAGTATGAAGAGCTAGATCCATCAGTAAAGCGTGTGCCATGCAGGTATGACCAGAGTAGGATGTCCACCTTGCATCTTTTGTTAGGAATCAGAGAGTGAATAGAAGTGGGACCCCACTATGAAAACTCCAGGCCCACCCTTAGCGATCCACTTCCTCCAGTGTGGCTTCACCTCATAAAGGTTCCATGACTTTCCCAAACAGTGCCATCAGCTAGGGACCAAATGTTCAAACACTTGAGTTTATGGGGAACATTTCTCATTCCAACCACTGTAGAGGGACTTCCTGAAAACTTACTGTCAGGTACAGTAGCCATATGTGCAAGGAAAGAAAATGGAAGCCAGGATGTATACACTGAGCGTAGAGTTATAGGGCCATGTGTTGTAAGGTTGCCAGTGTGATGGACCATGTAGGATTCTTAATATGCCATCCAATAAGACCATTACTGTGGGATAAATTGCCTGAAAGTTTTGCATAGTCTAAGTAGTGGGTTCTTTCATGGATTGTGAAATGGGTGATGTAAAAGTTGTTCTATATATCTAAGACACTCAGAATGACAACTTTAGAAACCATTATACACAGCAAACTTATAGAAGACTACAAGCTGTGAATGATGGTTCAAACTTATAATCCCAGCACTCAGGAGGCTGACCAGAGAGGCTATAAATTCAAGACCAGCCTGGGCTACATAGTGAGACCAGGCTATGAAACAAAAAACAGGGAAAGGTGTATACAGCACAAATATAGAGTAGTGAGAATACTCATGGGCTGGGGTGTGGCTCAGTGGTTAGATCTGTGCAGAGCTGGTACTCTCTCCAGCATAGGGAAGGTTTTGTCTTTCATCTTCCAAGTATCCAAGGGCATCACTGGGAATTAAATTGCCAGCTTAAGGGTATTAGGCCACCCTAACCTTATGAGTTAAGGCTACGATCCTACGTGGAGACTCATTACCTGTCTCACCTGATCTTGTGGGATAAGGCTAGTATCCTGTTTGCAGACTGGGCATCCTATCATGGGGTTCCTTGCCTGTCTCCTCTGGACTGAAGCCCAGGGCAGCTGATTTTCCTTGATGCTGTTGGGAGAGGTAGGTTAATTTCTAGTCTACCTATTTATGTCAGGTTTGGCACAGTTGGGTTTCCTGCAGAAATCTGGGCCATTCATGGGCCAGGACTTCTGTCCGCTGTATGTCAGGAAGTCACAAAACTCAAGGGTTCAAGTTCACCTCTTCTGGCAAGCTCCCTCAAGCTAACAGATCTTGGCTTGCATTTCAAGGCTTCAATAGTCTCTTCCGTTTTCCTAAATCTTTAATGCACTTTAGAAAATTAATTCTGTATCTCGTCCAGGTTTTCAGCGTAAGAGACACTCAGTCCACCTACTATATCATTAAAAAGTATCCAGAATGACCCAAAGATTTTAAGTTTCCAAATTATGTAATTTAAAAGATTATGCAGTAAGTTTTTGAAAGATCTGTCTTATTCCTGGAGGTTACTGACCTCTCTGCCTTCTTGGTCCACTCCACTGCCAACTCCACTGGTTCTCCTGGCTACCATCACTGTGACAGTGCCCTTGTTGGGACATAAAGTCCTGGAGTCCTCTGTAGGCTATACTGTATGGAGGCTGTGGATCTATTTTGATGGAGTCTAGAGCAGACCTCACTCAAACCCACTCCCTAGCACTGAAACATGGATTGCACATTTAAGCCTGAGTCCATGGCTTAAAGAAATCAGGCCAAGTCCGTGTACAACTGTACAACTCTGGGACAGAGTTAAGAAGCTGTCTGTGCTGGGGCGTGACAGCTGCCTCCGTCTATGATCTAACCCAGGCTCCCTCATATTCCTTGTGACATACACTGTGCTGAACTAAATCACAGATGTGAAACTTCCCACCGATCCTAAAAGGTTATAAGAATTCAGACCTTTCCTTTGTTCTAAGGATTGGTCTGAGCCAGCTGGGGATTTGGTCCTGCCATAAAGATGGCATTCTGAAGAGGCTCCTATGGCCTCCCCTACTATTCTTATTTTTCCCTGGCAGTTCTCTCTCTCTCTCTCTCTCTCCCTCTCTCTCTCTCTCTTGCCTCTTGCTCGCTCTCGCTCTCCTTCTCACTCTTTTTAAAATTTGTTTTCGTCTTTGCTTTTGAGACATTGTCCCTGGCTGGCTGAGACTCACTGTGTAGACCAGGCTAGCCTCAAACTCCTAGAGCTCCACATGTGTGCCAGGATCAAAGGCATGCACCTCCATGCCAGCTTATTCTTACTGTTAATGAAGCTTCTCTCCAGACTTTAAAAGGAGTCTTCTCATATTAAAGAGAATTGCTGTAGTTTTCTTTGGGACCGACTGGTGCTCTATCGCCTTTTATAACTCCAAGGTCATGAGGAAGGCTTCTGCTGGCAGATCCAGGGTAGTAGGGCCTGGCACGGGCCAATCCACTGCAGATGTTCTTGTATGACACTGTGCCTGCGCCAGATACTGAGGGCATGAGGAAGAGCAAATGAGGAGTAAGAGGGAGCGGCCCAGTGCGGCCTCTCAGCTCTTCCCAGGATCCTCTGAGCTTCAACAGAGACTCTGGCCAAGGAGCGAGCCCTCTGGCGGACATCTCCACATGTAGATCTTCCAGAACACTGTCTTGAGCAGTGGTAATATAGTCAACTCCTTTGCCAGGAGGGGAGCTCCTCAGGCCAGGACCTCACTTGCCAGTACACCAAATCCCATAGGTAGAGGGGAAATCAGAGCCCACCACTGTTCAAGCGGGAACGGACTCCCTACCCTAAGCAGCCCTTTGACCTTGATGAAATCATACAGGGAAGTCCAGGACAGAGGCCTGGAGCAGAAGCAGTCACGTGGGCTTCAGGAACATGAATGTGGGCAGGTCCCAGAGAGAGAAGCCAGCACCATGTGGTGACCAGGCCTCACTGAACCAGCCCTTGGAGTGTCCAGTGTGGATGCTGCAGTGCCTTGGCCCACACACCCCTGAACCTCACTTCCTGTGAGGGAATTGTTGGGAATTCAGCCACTCTTGACCAACCTTCTCAATGGCTCTTCCCAAGGAGACTCTGAGAAGCAATTGCTAGTGTTTTTCTCGGAGCTTATAATTGCTGGCTGTTTCAGAAGCGTACTCAGCTGTCTTGGGGCCTGGCCATCTACACATACGGGAGGGCCCAAGTCCGCAGAGGCGATGGCTTAGTGGTGCAGCCGAGAACATCTGTCCCAGAGCTTTGCAGGCACCTTTTCAGCATGCTTTTCTGTTTATGTAATATTTGCCCTCTGACTGTTTACAGTCAAACATGGTCCTGACACTATATTATCACAGAGCCTTCGCAATTTAGGCCACTCAGAAGTGATCCATGTTAAGGATGATGCTTCCAGAACTGTCACATGGGCCTCTTGAAACAGATCTTGACATAACTCCTGATTGAGTGTCACTCATAGGAAGATGAGATAGCCTTGGGGAGCCTGGTGCCTAGAACCACAGAAGCCACATCTTAGTTCTGACCTATCTCAATCCAATAACTCTCTCTCTGGGCCACCATTTTTTCTCATCAGTAATAAGAGGAAACAATTACTGTCTAGCTTATGACAATTATATTCATGCCATGTCACTGTCATTTCTGGGATGTCTCCAAAACTCCCTCAGATGGGCTGTATCTCCCGACACATTCCTCTGCCAATTCCATACAGCCTGGTGATGCTGTTACCAGGAATCTGGCTTGCCATGTGCTCCTGAGAGGTAGGAGAGAGAGAAAGAGAGAGAGAGAGAGAGAGAGAGAGAGAGAGAGAGAGAGAGAGAGAGAGAGAGAGAGAAAGAAGAAGAGGAGGAAGAGGAGGAGGAGGAGGAAGAGGGAGGAAGGGAGGGAGGAAGGGGCAGTTTATGAGCCTCCTGGGATCTGGAGGCCCTGTGTATGCCAGCACCACCACCCCCTCCACTCTGTTCCTGGCCCATATCAGCCTGGACTCTAGCTTAGACCTGGTCACCAGTTCTACACAGCTATGAAAGCTAGAGAAAAGGAGAGACAGGCTTAGGCTGGTTCTCTGCAACCCTGAACCTGCTTCTGTTGGCCTGATTTACCAACCTAAACTAGGTCAGCTGGAGCCCAAAGCTGAGCCCACAGTCTGCCAGGTGGGAAGCACAGCTGTTTCACGGGCCCTTTGGGTACTCAGAGCCCAAGTGTCCCCATAGCCTGTCTCTGTCTAGCCATCAGCTTCAGACTCTGCTCAGTGTTGATCCATGCTCCTTCCTCAGGGACCTGTGCTTCTTGCTAAGCCCGTCATGAAGGTACAGGTTCCCACCTTTTGGCTAGGACCTCTCCCCTGTTTTTACAGGACCATGCTCTGTGTGGGTATTTCTGTTCCTGACCCTTTGCTGGGCCTCTCACCTGAGGCTGGGCCAGAGATGATGGAAAAAAGTAAGATGAAGGCATGGGGCCAGGAGGTAGCTGCAGCTGCTGCTTCAAGATGGAAACCAGGAGTCGAGTCCCCAGGAGGAGGTCCAAGAGGTGAAAGACTTACAGGAGAGCCATTGGACAGATGGGGGATTCCCATCTCTGGCAGAATCCTGTCCAAGTCATAGGCTTCTCTGTCCAAAAACAAATGTGGATGGAGCAAAGGTTTCTTAGGGACAGCAGCTGCAGCTGGGTATCCGATGTGCTGGCTCTGGACAGGCCGGGAGAGAGATGATGTCATACTGCTGTGGTCGCCAGTTCAGAAGAGCCTGCTGCGGGCCCCAGCTGTATCCACGAGCAGCTTCTCTTGTATAAGCCCATGACTCCTGGCCCTCCAGGAAAAGGACATCCTTTCTGGCCACTCAACAGTCACAGTGGCAGCTTCTTGGGGTCTCCAACTAGCATGTGGCAAGAGCCTGAGGAGAAAGAGAGGAGGCCATGGGATTACAGGAGAACTCCCTCTGTGCTGGCCACCAGCATTGGACAGACACAGGCATGGCTACACACCAGAAGATCTCCTATACTTAGGGAGCAGAACACACTGAAAGAGCTGAATGGAGTTGGGAGAAATATTGGGAGCCAAGGAGGATCAGCCAGTTCAGTTCTTTGAATACTGAGGACTCAACCGTCGTCTAAACCAGCTCCAGTATTGATGGCAGGGTACAGGGATGCGGGATGTTTGCAGCAGGCTCACCGGGTCTCTGTAATGCACTGGGCACAGGTGGACGAGGGTGGTCATCAGGCTTCTTGTGGATGTTCTGTCACCATGACTGACTTGGAAGGTCAATCACCTGGCACCAGACCTTGTCTGTGAACTAGGTCACCTGTCAGAGCTCTTTTAAAAAAATTCTTATACACTTATATAATATCCACACAAATATACAAACCTGTAAGAAATGGTGGGGAGACTTCAGGTGCCCTTTATCTAACTTTCATCATTGGCAACGTCATAGAAAGAAATATCCCAAGGAAGAAGCATCCCAACCAGAATATTGAGGTGTGGAGTGTAGACACAGAACATTCCTGCAACAGTCATAGCCTGTGGTAACCTCAATGAATCCCATCTCCATTGAGAAGTTTTGTCATTTTAAGAATATTATATAAATAGAATCATCAGATTGTGTAACCTTTTTGGCAGGGGCTTCCCAACCCTCACTCAACTTAGGTCCCTGGAGATCTCCCCGAGTTGCTCTGTGTATCCACCGTGGATTCTTTCTTAATGCTGAACAGGATTCCATGGAGTGGATATGCCGTGTGTCTTTAACCCTTTATCTATGTATTTTTAAGTTCCATTTTTAATGATTGCAAAGAGATAGCAGTGTACTGTTGTGTATAATTTTTGTGTAAATATAACTTCTTATTTCTCTGAGATAAGAGCAAAGCAAGTGCTGGGTGGTACCGTAGCTGGCTGAGTATTGACCACCTTACATCCCAGCAGCTGGGGCTGTGGGCTGCTGTTGCTCTGCATCCTGTCCACCCTTGGCATTAACACTGTCTTCCGGTTTTAACAGGTGATGTCTCAATGTACTTCCAAGTTTCATCTTCCCTTGGATAAAGATGATGAACATGTATTTGTGTGTGTGTGTGTGGTATATATATATGTATTTGTGTGTGTGTGTGTATTTCTAAACAGTACACTTATGCAAAGTGACTGTATCTTTCATACATTTCCTAATTAGATTATTACTAATTTTACAGTTAAGGTTTGAGAATTCTTTATTCTAAAGCACAAAAGTTCTTGCCAGATACAGAGTTTCCAGAGATTTTTAATCTGCTCTGTAAGCTGTCTCTTGTTAGCTTAACTTGATGTTGTACCAAGCAAACGATTTTATTTTGAGGAAGTCCAGTTAGTTCCTGTGTCAAGTCTTAAAAACTGACCAGTTTTAAATTTTCATTTTTCTTATTTCCTATTTATAATATGCCCATGCCTCATTTTGAGTTAATTTGATACAGTTTGTGAGATTTCAATAAGGGCTTCTTATTTTTTGTTAAAAAAAAAAAAAGAAGAAAAACCAAAACCACCTTTCAATGAATTGACTTTAAACTCTCAAAAATTAGTGGGGTCCAATTGAGAGTCTGCTTCTGGGCTGTCAATCTGCCCGTCTGCTCCTGTCAACCAGAGAGTCTGAACTCACAGTCTGTAATAGTCAGCAGGGACCCCGCCCAGGCATCTTCCATAGAGACTGCCTTTGCTGTTCTAGGTCCTGAGCCTTTCCATGTGAATTTTATGGGAAAACAGGCTTGTCTGTGTCCACATTGAACACATAAAAGAATTGACATTTACCATGTCGAGTCCTGGACA